>OX637697.1:48470649-49720649 GCA_951802165.1 Adalia decempunctata
AACGAGAGGATGAATATTGTCTAGTGGACTAGTGAAGTAATCAAAACCCTCTGCGCGATGTTACTACGAATAAATGACTGACCTCACTCAATGGCATATTAGACTGGAGAGGGACGGGCTTTCAGCTCTCTCGAGTCTCAATGCAGTTCCTATGCCATTAAGTGAGGTCAGTCATTTATTCGTAGTCAATTCGCGCAAAGGTTTTGATTAATTACTGGTCCACTAGACAATAATCACCCACTCGTTCAACGCTGAATTGGCTATGTTTCCATCATATATTTCCGAACCTGTATATGAATGTATAATGTTTGTTATAAAAAACTACACAGAGTTTAGAGATCTTGAACTGAAACATGTATATAATACGAGATGTTAAAATTACTTAACTAGTGAAAAAGCAAATTTTACTTATTTGCAAAAAAATGTAACACATTCAATCTTGAAAATATGGAATAAAGTACCGCAGAATTTCAAGTGTAGACCCTTAAGGGATCAAACTAAGCATTTAAAAAAATTCCTAATCGGAAAGTGTTATTATAGTCTAAGAGAGTTTATGGAGGATCGTGACTTCACGAGTCTCTAGATATTTTTTTTGGTATTTTCATATTGCGGCTTTATTGTTTTTCATTATTTATGTTCACTTGTTGACTTGATCTACACCCATGTGGTAAAATGTAACTTTGTTTTGATCGAATAAAAGTCTATCTATCTATCTATGCACAAGAATGACGTCCAAAAAAAACAGAATAGTATATTTCTACCTGTTTCTGATGAAATATTCATTTAGAAAATAGGG
The DNA here is from genome assembly GCA_951802165.1 of Adalia decempunctata. NCBI lineage: Eukaryota > Metazoa > Arthropoda > Insecta > Coleoptera > Coccinellidae > Adalia > Adalia decempunctata. The sequence goes on from OX637697.1 coordinate 48,471,446, forward strand.
TTCTTATACTACCAAAAATTTTCTTATGTTTCCTTCATATATTTTGTAGGATCTGGGGACCTTCAACTGTGTTGGTAAATTATTGCATATATAGTCTGGGTGTTTTTCTGTAAGTGTTAGACGATGTTGTGGATATTGAATATTCATGGACCTTGTAGAATATCTATCATTCGCATAGCTTTCACAACGAGAACTATTTTTGTACAAAAACTTTGAACAATCAAGTACTTATGTGTATTTAAGTCATAGTTAATATTCCATTCCTCTTGAAAACCCCTCTGCATGACTCTAAATATGACATTTTGAAAATAATGCTAATAATTCTTATTTGTGTAGATCATTAACTCCTGAGCTAGCTCCCCAGAATATAATTCCATATCGTGCTATAGATTCAAAATTTGCGAAATAGATACATTTGCAACATTCCTTGTTCAGGTAATTAACCATGACCCTTACTCCAAAACACATAATGCTCAATTTCCTACTGAGCCAATCTAGATGATGAGACTACTTGAGAAATCTATCTGTAGAGTCCTAGAAACTTTGTCGAGTGTTCTGTTTTTCAATATTCAGTTCATTAATCTTCTCTTTTTTGATCTTTCTGTTGTGAACAATATTCCTGTAGTTTTCTTCTCATTAATAATGAGTTTGTTCATAGTTAGCCAATGTTTGATTATTGTGTATATGATAGAAGCACTGCTAGCAATTTCTTGGCCTGTCTTTCCACCAATTATTACATTGGTGTCATCGACGGAACCTGTCATTGATATTCTATTTAGTACAAAGTAATCATATAAATCATTAATAAAGATCAAAAATAATAATGGGCCCAAGATGCTACCCTGTGGTACCCCATGAATCATGATCACAAATACGTACCGAAGATTTGACCTTATGACCATCTTTCTTAACGAATACTTTTTTTTCCTATTTGTTAGATAAGACTCAAGCCAACTATAGATCTTGTTTCTTATTCCAAACTCTGAGTTTAGCTCAAATCAGCGATTTCCTAGCTCGGGATTGAACTCGGACTTGCCGGGTCCTAATCCAACGTCCAAGGGCACTCATATGAATTATATTCTTGAAAATCGTTACAAAATGGCGGAGGAAATGTTAACAAAGAATGTATTGAAGTAATCTTTTCCTCCTGGTGATCCTATTGGGACCACATAATAAAATGTTTGTCTCATCATCGGTTCTTTACATGTTTGCTAATTTTCGTTATAATTTAAGGTCACATTGAAAATAAAACAACGTCAACTTTTCTTCTTCATTTCAGGTGTGCCATCATGTCAACGAACTGTTGCCTTCGAAAAAGCTTGCGTGCTGTTTAACTTAGGTGCTGTATATACTCAAATAGGTGCAAAACAAGACAGAAGTTCCTCCAAAGGCCTTGACGCGGCGGTGGATAGTTTTTTGAGGGCTGCTGGAACATTCAGATACATTCACGAGAATTTCACGAATGCTCCTTCTATGGATCTTGGTCCAGAGATGCTAGAGATGTTGGTACAACTGATGCTGGTAAGAATTCATGTTCATATACTCCATTCACTTTTTAAAGTATTACGGTTGGCCATGATTTAGGTTTATCAAGTTCTTCAACTTAAAATTGACTCAGGTACTCGTGAAAGTCAAATAATTCGGAGAGGCGTTGTCAAGGCTACTTTCTATTCACTCTTTTTCAACTTTGTAAATGGAGTTAGTTCTTTGAAGGTGGCACAGATGACACAGGATTCGTAGTACTACTACATTTTCATACTGGAGTATTTCAAGTTGTGCAAAAAGGTTTTTAAATTTCGTTTGTAGGCTTATTTCTTGAGAATTTCGAAAAGTGGGGAATTCCGTCTGTTCTGTTCGTGCAGAAGGTTTTCTGTCGGATTATTCGAGTACTGTTATTCTTTGTTCGAATGAACTATCACAAAGCATCGATGAAAAAATCGTTTATTTTCGAGGACCCTTACTTTATTGAGAATATTTAACAATAGAGTAAATTCAGATCGGATCATTATTCCAACAATAAAACTGACTGAGTGATTTTATTGCAGGCTCAGGCTAGAGAATGCCTCTTAGAAAAATTAGAACTTCAATCGGAGGAAAAACGCTCTGTTGACATATGCCTTGACCTGGCCCAAGAAGCTTCGCAATTGTCCGAGTGCTACAATCATGTACATCATCTGATTTCCCATGAGGCTGTTCACGATTACGTCCCATATAGCTGGATATCTCTAGTCATGGTCAAGAGGGAGTACTACTGTGCAATGGCTCATTACCATGTGGCGATGGGGGTGCTCCACAAGGATGCCATCAAACTGTCCGCTGCCACCAAAGAGACTTTGCAGTTTTTGCATGTTGAATGTGCCTCTACCCAACTAGACATACGGATACCAAAGGACGACTCCGAAAGGAGATTATTAGGTGAGTGGGTAGTGTAAATTACAAACTTGTACAAACACTAACATGGCGTTAGGAGATTTTGTGATATTATAGTATTTCATAGCAAGGGTGGTCACTCATCAAATATTGAGATACTGAAATCGGGTCACACTGCTTGACTTCCAGAAAAAACCATTTTTCAGTTTTCGTAGTGATACGATCCTGCTACTGTCTAATATAAAATTACACATTCATACTTAGCAATCCTACCGCTATAGAAATGCCTTGTGACCTTTTTCTTGGAATATAAAAAACCGGGTGCAGAAATTTTCAAAAAATTATACAGGGTGATTTTTTCAAGTGTTTCATTAGACGTATTCGAGGAAGGAATTGCGATACAAATTCAAAATTTTGTATTCTTGTTTTAGTGTACATGAACTCAATTTCTAAAATATTTTCAAGCCGAATCTACTTCCGGTTCTACCGGAAACGATGTGAACTTCGTTATTTCAAATGCAACACCCTGTATATTCATACATATTTCAATTCTTCGTTCAATTCTGCAATGATTTGATGTATGACATGCGCAACCACATCAAGCGATTATTGAGTTATAGCGTGATTCTCAATTTTTTTGACAGAAAGATTGTCACAAATTAGTGTTCATATCTTCGAAATCCCTCGTTGTAAGAATTTTTTTTTGCAACAGTGGAACGAAAGAAAGTACGCTGATACTGCTTATTGTATGAATTATCAGAAAATACTACACAGGGTGTCTGAAGCGGGGCTTCAAAGTGAGCCTCAACAAAACTATAAAATCTCATTATTTTCATATGGGAACCATAAAATTTTGTAATTCCGATCGATTGCTCGTCAAAAACTAGCCAGAGTGCGCCAAACATTTCATGTCTTTGAAATCAGTAGTTTTGATGTTATCGAATAAAATTCGAATTTCACTACTAAATCCAGGTTTCGCTCAATCAAATTCATTGGTATGTATGTCTTTTTCGAAGTAGACTATATTCTCACTTATTTTCATTAATCGAGCACCATTTGATCATCGTTCATTATGTGTTTTTTATTTGTCACATTCGCCGCAAATAGAGAACAGACATTTGATGAATCATTCTAGTGTACCTAATTATCATTGCATGTTCTGCATAGTGCTCGATCCGTAAAAATAAGTAGGAATGACAATTCCTAACATAGTCTACTTTGAAAAATACAAGCATACCAATGAATTTAACTGAGCGAAACCTGGATTTAGTCATGAAATTCGAATTTTATTCGATAACATCGAAACTACTGATTTTAAAGACATGAAATGATTGGGACACTCTGGCTAGTTTTTGACGAGCAATCGATCGGAATTACAAAATTATATGGTTCCCATTTGAAAATAATGAGATTTTATAGTTTTGTTGAGGCTCACTTTGATGCCCCGTTTCAGACACCCTGTATAGTATTTTCTCATAATTCATACAATATGCAGTATCAGCGTACTTTCTTTTGTTCCACTGTTGCAAAAAAAAAATCTTACAATGAGGTATTTTGAAGATATGAACACTAAATTGTGACAATCTTTCTGTCAAAAAAATTGAGAATCACGCTATAACTCAATAATCGCTTGATGTGGTTGCGCATGTCATACATCAAATCTTTGCATAATTGACCATATTCACCGTCGCCATATTGTTGTGCGACAATACCAACTACCCAGGGTTCTCAACATCGAATAACGAAAGTCACTCATTTCTTAGGACCGCGAACGTTTAAATGGAAATATTTTGGTGTCAGTTTTTTATTTTTAGATCTATTTCTTGCCGAACAATTACTGACACAACAACCATGGCCTCCACTAAACTGATATCTACCCATATTTCCCGGATTTTATCACAAAATACTTAACCAAAGTTTACCACCAATTTTATATAACCTCTCATACCACATACCATTTTAATAATCTGATAGTATTTTTTGATAAACTCAATATTTCTCCGTTGGGAACACTGGATAGTTGGTATTGTCGCACAACAATATGGTCAATTGAACGAAGAATTCAAATTTGTATAAATATACAGGGTGTTGCATTTGAAATAACGAAGTTCACATCGTTTCCGGTAGATTGGGCTTGAAAATATTTTAGAAATTGAGTTCATGAACTCTTAAACAAAAATACAAAATTTTGAAGTTGTATCGCAATTCCTTCCTCGAAAACGTCTAATAAAACACTTAAAAAAATCACCCTGTATAGGTTTTATTTAACTATCGAGTCAGTTTATTGACTACAATGCCATCACTGTAGATTTCAAAACTTAGACTAGTAAGAGGATCATATTTTCTTAGCTTTCCCGTAAAAGGTCACCACCAAAATTTGATCATTCTAGACCTGATGATGTGGGAAATAGCTCCCGAAACGTTGTCCTGAGAAATAAAAATCGAAATTGCATTGAGGATCAGTGTTTTTGTTCTCGATGCTCCGGATCACTGAAAAATAAAGCCTGTCTTACTTTTTTGGACCTCTTCATTTGGAAATTTGAAAAAGGCTTTGGAACCCTTTACTACTTATCAAATATGAGAAGCAAACATAAAAAGGAACATGATACATGAATAATAAATGAACAAATTTTACAATACAAATAAAAAAAAACATTCAAACGCGAATACCCAGTCCACTGTCTCCGGGTAAGCGGAGGAAACCTCATGGATACCACCAGGGAGGGATCTTATCAGGCATTCGTTCAAAATTTGGTCCATTGTCTGTATATCAGTATATGGAGGGTGTATATAGCTGAGATAAATGTACCGTAGTTAAAATATTGAAAAAATCGACTCACTCAAAACTGACTTAATGAAATTACAGAGTGCCCCTGTAGGTATAGATAGAAACTTACTAAACTAATTAAATTTGTTTATATATGCAACTTGTGTATTGTGAAATAAAATGCCTTAAAACTCGCCTTTAGATTAAAGATAAATGGAATTTCTTTAAAAATGCATCGTTTATGGGAGTTGCAAAATGGCGGATGGCATGTTTCGATTGAAACTAACCTGAATGCTCTGTTTACACCAATGAATAAAATAACCCATTTTTCATGTTTATTCCTCTTCTTGAAACTCCCTTGTCTTCAATATGACTATCAACCATCGGGATACATTTTTGAACTTTCCAAATTAATAATGAAATCAATTAAATACTCATAATAAACTCAGTGAGTAAAAAATAAGCATAAAATTCATATTTTCGTTACTAATTATTTTGTCGAAAAATGCTCGAACAAGTCCATTCACACTTTGAATTACGCAACTTTTCATGCCTAATTGAGGAGTTTGTCCTGCACCCTCTTACCCCCTACGAGGTGTGGAGATTTGTTTTTCTGTCAGAAAGAAATAGAACTTTTGAAGCTGAAGATGATTTGGTCATTGGTGGATTTTGTTATCTTACTTTCTTATTATAGGAATGAAGTCTTTATACTTCGTGAATACGAATTTTCCTATTCGGGAGTGATTGATTCACACAAAATGTATAGAGCAGGTGGGCAAAATTTGGAACCTTTTGTTGTCTTATTTGAATCTCAAAGAATGACTTAAATTATAATTAACAACCATGAATATGTTTGTAATCGACCTCTGAATATGTAGAAAAATATTAAAAATCCCACCAAGAATCAAATCATCCTAAGCAAACAAAATATGTATCCATTTCTGACAAACTCCTCAATTATACACTAAAAATGGCTCAATTAACTACTTATATCACAAGGCAAGAATAAACATCTAATTTCAAAATGTATAGAAATATATTACATATCTTCCGTGTTACAAACAAACAAAAATTCCATAACAGGATAACTTTAACTTGGAAAATTGCTTTCGCTTTTGACAATGGGAATCTACAATCTACCTTCAAGGTGAATTTACCTCAAATGTGAATCTACCCTATGAAAGGTGAATCTACCTTATAGGTGAATAAACGAGCGCCAAAAAGCTCTTGACTTCACTTCAGTGCCTTAGGTGATCCCTTTCTTATATTCCCCACTAAGTTCTATCACTTCTTGTTTTCAGGAAGAACACACCTGAGAGAAGCGCTCGTTTTACAGGAAGAATGCCAAAGGTTACACAGGATGTGTAGAGAATTGAGGGGTAAACAAGCACTTACTCTGGTGCTTCGAAATGCACACCGTGTCACGTTACAAGCGTACACAAAAACGGAGAGTGAAGACGACTTTAGTGACATGTTGGATCCTCCCAATATACAACGTGAGTAGATTCTATATTGATTCAATTGAAGGATTCACTTCTAGTCTGCGTGCCGGTGGCACAAATTTCAAACTATTAATAAAATTTTCTTACTTACTTTCTGTATAGCCTTATTAGGTAGAGTCTACCACATTTTTCCTCTGTGAAAATTTTTGTAGTCGACCATATTTTCAATTTTTTTAAATCATACATACTCTTTTTTCGTAAAATGCAATCATAAAAACAATCTGGGAGAAATGAGAAAACATGATTGTCCGACTACAATCGTGTGGCTTTGAGCGTGTCTATCAAGATGAACATGACTAAAGATCTCATTTTTTTTTAATTATTAATGCCCTCCTGAGTTTTTCAGAATCGATTTATATAACCATATGAAATATCTACTCAGGGTTTTTTGCGGGAATAGGACAATAGATGTGAAATAAAGATTATCTCATATATTTGGTGACGTTTCGCAGATTTTCATCTGCTTCATCAGACCTCTATATGTTAAAAGTAAATGTATCTCGAATTCACAATGATTAAAATCTATTCATGGATAAAATAAGAAAAATTCAAAAGCATCAAAGTCCACCAAAACAACAAACTGGATTAACCTATAACAGGAGATAAGACGACGTCAAGAATAAAACATGACAAATGAAAATCTGCGAAACGTCACCAAATATATGAGATAATCTTTATTTCACATCTATTGTCCTATTCCCGCAAAAAACCCTGAGTAGATTATAATTTGGAGGACACTAATTCAATAATACATATGAAATATGAAAATGTAATTGTCCCACAAAAAATGTGGCGTTTTTCTTTTCCGACAAATGAAAATCGACGATTTTTTGAGTTTTTAAATTCATTAATATTTGTTGGACAATATTGGATTTATATTTTAGGGAGATTCGTTTCATAGAAAAACCAACTGTCCACCATATAAAATGCGGCAAATCCTTAGTCGGACAAAAGAACTACTTGAATATTATGGTTTTGTTTCAGAATCTTTTTTCGATTATTATTGAAATGAAACTATTGATTATGATTGAAAGTGTATAATTCAAATTGTTTTCTGACATTTCTATTCATATCTAATGAAAAAAACAATGGAAATACTACTTCCTCACATTTAATTCATTGTAACAAGACTGGTATCCAGTTTTTACTGGATACTTTTGTATCACACCAATCGTCAGGTAGAATGACATCTTTATATTTGTGCTCATGATGTTCTCTTGATGCCAAGAATATTTTAAACAGTCTACGGATGTCAGCTGTAAATTTTTTCACATCCTCCCTTTCCGTTTTGAAGCCAGGGTTTTTTTCAAATATTTACACAAAAAACACTCCATCACTACTAAGAATATTATATCGGCAACAACTGAAAAACTGTCAAATGGAATAGAAAAAGAGAAAATTCGGGAATACACTTCACAGTTTCAGACTGCAGAGGATTGTGGTGCAAAACCGAAACAATTACCAAACTACTTTTACAACCCTTGGTATATCGCAAACGGAAATCCATGAAACTGCCACTTTCTTTTCGAAGAATTCGCAACTTCGACCTGGGGTGGATTTCCATATTCAACTGGTGCAGAAAAAATTCAGTTTGCGTATTTTCACTTCGATAGTCCATTTTCTCATTTTTATTATTACAGTTTCAGCTTTCAAAGTAAATAGCTACAAGTATAAACAATTGAAAACATATTTTAATAACTCCAAAGGTATTACAATATTACAGAAAAGGTGTTCTACCACTTCGTGCAACATTTCACTTCTAGAGTAGAATTTCCTTATCCAACTGATTCTATAGGAACTCTTTGACGCATGCAAAGTAAATAAGCTTCACGAAAGCAACCAAAAGTATGAGAAAAATCAACTTTCATCCAAATTTAAATGTCAAATACTTATATTGATTGAAAATGTTAGTTATAAAAACAGAGTCTCACGAGACCAATAAGTTTCATTCGGTGGACTGGAAATTGCCGAAGTTTTTTCGTCGGACAGCTGAATGATAGTATTCAGCACATCCTTCTTAATTGATCCTCAAGAAATCAAATGTTTATTTATAACATAAGCAAAGTTATATCCGATGAATGCATATATGTAGTCTATTCATTACCAAATTAGAGCATTGAATTCTTCAATTTTCGAATGAACGCCTCATTTTTTTTGTCGGACAACTTGTGCACTACATTGTATTTTCAACGTGAAGAGAGAATAAAAAAAATACATTATTCATAATTTTTAATCTATAAAAATCGTCTTTTCCTTTTGTCGGACAAGAAGAACGCCACATTATCTTTGTCGGACAATTGCATTTTTATATTTCATATGGTTATAAGTATCAACCGATCTGAAAAAATCAGGAAGGTTTTAATAATTTTGAAAAATGCGATTTTCATGTAGACACGCTCAAAGCCACACGATTTTTTATGATTTCATTTTACAAAAAAGGAGTTTGTATGAATTAAAAAAATTGAAAACATGGTCGATTTACAAGAGGTTTGCTGAAAAAAAGCCGCAACCACAAAAATTTTCACAGAAGAAAAATGTGGTAGACAGATTCTACCTAATACAGCTATACAGAAAGTAAGAAAACTAATTTGCAATTTGTCCCACTGGCACCCAGACTATTCCTTCATTATTTTTCTATTGTTTAAAAATATATAAACTGTTTGCCATATTGAAATTTGTTGGGAACCGCTGATCTGAGGTTACCGAACATAATTCATCACCCCTTGTGCAAATATGGATGAGCATCTCCTTTATTATTTCAATTTCCACAGCGGCCACTAAATTTCAACTGAACCTCACGCCTCCCGACTTTGCCCAATACCGAGTCAGCGACCTCTTCAAGTCCCTAGGGCCCATAGCCATCTTTTCAGCGAAAAGACACTGGACGGCGCCCAGATTAATACAACTCCACAGGGGAAGGACTACGGAAGGTTTCGGTTTCTCTGTTAGGGGCGATGCTCCTGTGATAATTGCAATTGTGGAGAACAATTCCCTGGCTGAAGTGAGTATGATCTTGAATTCGTAAGTCTTTTGCGGCCAAGCGGTCCTAAAAGACATCTGCATATTTTTTATAACGAATTAGGAATTACATCTGGTAGAGCTAGAAATGTATCCTCATGTCTGAAAAAAATAGGTGATATTACAGTAGGTTGTTCCAAGTTGTTACAGTAGGTAATCCAAAAATTTGGATTATGAGATTGTTCTAAATTCTCTATTCATCTGAAATATTTTGGGGCTTCGGCACTGCCCATTATACCGGAAATGAAAATAAACAACCTCAATTTTTTTTCCTAGTATTCCCAATATTCGATGACTCTCTGCTCGAACAGTTGTGTTAATCCTGATAGATTTCAAAATATCAAAGAAAAACTGGAAAAAGCGGAAAAATAAGTAATTTTACCGAAAATTTCTTAAATGGAATGTTCAATTTAAAAAATTCATAAGAAATTTTGGGCATCAATGCCATAATACTGCTCTGGCCTGCATATCTCTACATCTCTGCACCAGGTTTATGAACATCCGCGAAGTTGGGTGATTTCTTAGCGGAAATCTTGTTCTGTGTCCCAAATTCGATGATCACTGAGAGCATCTCGAGAACCATAAGGGTTAGAGAAAAAAGGTCCAAGGACTCACGATCTCTTTTTTCAAAATAATCAATTGCCAGCAAACAGATCCGGGATATCTGAATTGGTTCTCGAGTTACAGGGCGTTTCTGAAAAATTGCTGTTTCAAATATTTCGCTATATCTCGTTTTCTGTTGGAGAAATTCCAAAAAGTTTTTTTCGTGATTTCTATTGCCTATACGCTGCTTTCATCTGATCCGAAAAATTATTCGCCGTTCATGTGCTAGAGAGAAAAGTTTGTGTTTTTTAAATCGGACACCCTATATTTTTCATCATTGCTCTTAGCCGCAGATTCACAGAGTATCATCCTGTAACCGTTTTTTCGAAAATCTGTTCCGTTTCAGAGATATCGAGATTTTCGTCTTCACTCGAATTGGGACAGCCTGTATATAAAGATTTTTCTCTATTTGGAGATTTTTTTTTCGATTTCATGAAAAACTAACATTAATCGAATGAAAACTTCAATATAAATGAATTCTAAAAAAACTACAATAAGTGTTCGAATTGTATTTGATGATTTCTTCTTTTCAAGATAATCATTCGGTTGAAATTATTCACTGCACACTTGACAAATTAGATTTTTAATTAAATGAATTATATTTATTCACAAATGAAGTTTTCCATTTTGTAGAATCGAAATGTTCAGGAAATATTGTAATCTTCTATGATATCTCTTTCATTCAAGAAGATCAATTTATTCAAAAAAGCAAACTAGACAAAAAATAAAATATCTCCAAATAAAAGAATACTCTTTATATACAGGCTGTCCCAATGCGCACTTGACAAATTAGATTTTTAATTAAACGGAAAATATTTATTTACAAATGAAGTTTTCCATTTTGTAGAATCGAAATGTTCAGGAAATATTGTAATCTTCTTGATATCTCTTTCATTCAAGAAGATCAATTTATTCAAAAAAAGCAAACTAGACAAAAAATAAAATATCTCCAAATCAAGTGAAGACGAAAAACTCAATATCTCTGAAACGGATCAGATTTTCGAAAAACCGGTTACAGGGTGATACTCTGTGAATCTGCGGCTACGAAGCAATGTTGAAAAATATAGGGTGTCCCATTTAAAAAACACAAACTTTCCTCTCTGGCACTTGAACGGCGAATAATTTTTCGGATCAGATGAAAGCATCGTATAGGCAATAGAAATCACAAAAGAAAACTACTTGGAATTTTTGTGATATCTCCAACAGAAAACGAGATATAACGAAATATTTGAAACAGCAATTTTTCAGAAAAGCCCTGTAACTCGAGAATCAATTCAGATATCTCGGATCTGTTTTCTGGCAATTGATTATTTTGAAAAAAGAGATTGGGAGTCCTTGAACATTTTTTCTCTAACCCTTATGGTTCTCGAGATGCTCTCAGTGGCCATCGAATTTGGGACACCCTGTACAACTTATACGCTGAACTGCCATTTTGTTTTGATTCACCATAAATTGAAAGGATATCAACAAGTTCATTATTTGAATAAACGTGTGGCATTTTCGAAACATAAACGCTCGTACAATCTACACTGCACCACTGATCACAATCGATATTCTGCGTCATGTATGATGAGATGACAAAGAACATGTTGACATCTACGGAGGGGCAGGCGAGGGAGCAGGTTCGGACTGAGGAACTTTCAGATTCGCCTAGAAACTAGAAAATATTCTAGTTTCATTTTCTCGAAACAGGGGAATGATTTATGTGAAAAATTTTTGGTAAAATGACTTATTTTGATGAGTTCTACCATCTTTCAAAAGAAAAGCCTCATGTTTAAATACATCCTGTATATCATTTGAATTATCAATATCCTCAGCGTTATCTGTTTCACATTATTGAAGAATTAGGAAATGCCGCGCATCTTTTGAATTTGGAAATATTATTCATTTATATCATTCAGTATTATTCAAATATTGTGTCAAGTTTTTTCATAATTGCATTGGATTCTACAAAGGAAAATTATAGTGATTTTTACAAGCTTTTATTCAGTTTCACCTGTCCCGGTGTATGTCTGACTGGGTGTCTGTCTATCTCTTATCAAATCTTGCTAGTTAAATATGATACCAGACACACTTCTAATCGACCGATTGATAAAACAAAAGAGCCGCTCCAAAATGGCGGATGAGTTTTGTTATTATGATCGGATTCCATGTTCGTATCTGGGGGTTTTTGGGTTCGACAATGATGGTTCTACTGTCGAAATTGGAAAATTCAAGATGGCGGCTACCATATGGCTGACGAGTTTGTGATAATAATCCGATTCTTTTCAAAATTGGTAGATGGGGGTTTTGTGGGTCGGAAATTACGATTCTTCGAATTGAGGAATTCAGAATGGCGGCTTCAAAATGGCGCTTCCATTTTTTCCTCCGGGGTCTTCGTTTCCGATATACAGGGTGTCAGAAATTCATATTTTTTTCAGTTTTTTGCTTGTTTCTCAGGAACCGTTTGAATTACAGAATCGTTTTTTGTACACATACTGTCACTAATCATAGCTACTTTCTTGCACTTTACTCGGTATTATTAGACGTGGCAGTGGCGGAGATAATGAATTTGCACAAAGATTTCCCCCCAAACTTTTACACCACCGGACAAATTTGCATTTGCACAGCAAATTCTGGTGCGCCAATGTGTTTTACATGAAAAGGTACTCCTAGTTCATTACTCGAAAGTGAACCGATTCGAGAAAACTGGCATTTTTTGATAAAAAAAACAATTGGCTAACGCAAAGTAATAATCTATTGTAATGAGTTAATTTTCAAATTCAAAATTTTTGTTTCAGTTTGGAGGAGTTAAAGAAGGTGACTTCATTGTGTGTATTGGCGAGAAAGATGTGAAATGGGCTTCTCACGATGAGGTTGTATCTCTTATCAAGAACGCTGGGGATGCTCTCAGCCTAAAATTGGTTACTCCCATGGATCGGAACTATTTGAAGGTAAGTGCTCGCCAAGGAAGATATTTGAAAGATTTGAAAGATCCCAGCCGGAGACAAAATACACAACTTGACCATATAGCTCTCTTAAAGCCGCGTACATACCAGTGCATTTCGTTCGAATCGAACATATATTCTGGTCCTCCATTCGGAAGGGTTACACTAAGAATCTTTGAATATAGGACGTCAAACTACGTTTAAAACTACACGAAATGTCTACATTCGCGGACGGGGATCACAGCCTCTTTTCGCTTACAATTCGGGGTTTTAAAACAACGTGCTGCAGATTCTAAATGGCTTGAACCCCTTTCTTCAGAAACAATCCAATTGTGTGATAGGAGAGGCGTACCTTCTGAAAATGTTGAAAGGAATGCCTCTGTTCACACTCGGATGAAATCGTTGGCCTCATAGTGTATTACATAAGGTCATCTTCTTTTTCAGCCATCCAAATCCAACAAGGGATCTCTCTCAACACATAGCAGTAGCTCAGGAGTTTCAAGCGGCATGTCTAGTCCTTCAGGATCGATGGCTCAACACAACAACAATGGAAAGAGGCTCCACTGGAACCCCTTCAAACGTCACTCTTCATCACGCGAAGGCAAGGACTTCTATGATAACGTGATACTGAGATGATCCCGATCGTACTCCAAACCGCTCTACGTCTACGATCTGCATGGGATGATCAAAATTTTTTGAGCGACACTAAAATTTCCATTGTGCCAAATCCGGACCATAACATCAAACTTTCATGAAAATTTTTTACCATTTATTAAGGTGGGCGTTTGAAGCGAGTGGGAAAGCTCAGCCGATAGAGGCGCCACCGTCCATTTTCCGGAACATCTCCATAGAACATGCACTATCACTATCAAGTTCTATGAATATCTCTCTAATCATGAATGAAATGTACAATGGCGCTCTCTATCCGAAGATCGCCGAACTATGAAATAAGCGTATTTGTGGGTAAAGCAGGAAATTTTTCCCGCCAAAATTTGAATTTGGCCATTCTCTGCCAATTTCGTATTCGTAAGTTGATCTTCTGAACGAAATTATCAGTAGATTCACTTTTAATCGGAAGTTGAACTATTTTCATGGGTCTTTCTGTTGAAATGAAACAGAAGCATGGGTTGGCTCATTTTCTTCTATTTTTGAAAGAAAAAAAATTAACTGTCGGAATGAAATCGATTAAAATTATTTCAACAAGAACCCTAATCCTTTCTGAGTTCACCCACAAAATTTCAGTTCCCAAAGTGAAACCGTTTTCGAAATCAACTTGAAATAAAAACACACTACATTGAACGCCCACCTTAATTTCGATTATTTCGAACGATTTAGTATTAGATTTTGAGAAAACGACAGTTGAAAAAAGTTGCAGTATTTTTCTCAAATAGGTATGTAAGGGCGTTAAATATTGTATCATATTCTGAAGCTATTTGAATATATGAGACCTTGCGTCTAATGTACTGATAGATTATAATATATTTATTGATATCTTCCCTGTCTCATCTTCATCCCTATCATCTCTTCATCACACTATCACTCAAAAAAGTTCTGAATGCATCTAATCAATTAGATATATTATGAGCTGAAAGTAAATTTATTCATTTTTTTCTATCTAACAGGCTTTCAAGTTATCAAGTAGCCCTAGCCCTAGAAACTAATCTCTAGCATTAATTTGAGTTGAGCCCTGCTCCCAAAAGTCTAGGACCTACTTGACAATTTTTTTGAAGCTGGTATGACTAATCGAAAGCAGCCAGCCTTTTCTGATTGGATAACTGAAACTATCTGCTGATTGGATTATAAACTTTTTACAAAAATACCGTGAGGTTGACATTCAATTTGATATTTATTTTATTTTGTGTATGACTGGGGCTGATCAGAAATGCCTGTCATTTCAAAATCAAGCAATTTCTGCATAAAACTTATAGTAAGGCACTATAAAGATAGGTATGCTAGATAGACCTAGCTCTATGGTTGATTGGGTCCAACCATAGACTCGAAAATTACAGGATTCGCAACATTTTCATCGCCATCTATCGGGGTGATACACCAACATAAACAATAAATTATTATAAATTTGACTATTAGATGCCGCGGCATTATTCTAACACCACGAACCTAACCTATTTCCAATGTTTTTCATGTGAGCATGCCGAAAAAAGTCACCACAAGATCTCTCATTCCGAAAATATGCTCATCAGATTACAGATTTCATTTCTTTCGATTACACTGATTACAGATTTAATTTCATTCGAAGAGATCTGTAATTTTCGAGTCTATGGTTGGACCCAATCAACCATAGAGCCAGGTCTATCTAGCATACCTATCTTTATAGAGCCTTACTTATAGTACATGCTATTGCAGAGCGAATAGCAGGTAAACATCTCAACTGAAATGGGTGGATGTCTTTTTCATTTCAAAAATGATATGATGGCAATTGACGTCTCACGGTCGGAAAGATCGTCAAAAAATATTCGTAGATAAAATGAAAACATCGATCTCTCTGATGAGGCGTATTTTTAAACTTGACAGCAGAAGTAATGTCAATCCATTATACCGAGCGTTCAATTAAATTTGTGGTCTATAGTAATGACATTTTACTTAGTTGAAATTCTGTGTTAAAAGTTGTGCTCAGTAAGATGTCACAGCACACTAGACCAAGGAATTTATTTGAAATCTCGTTAACACTGTATCCTTTTTCTTTCAATGTTCATCATCATAATGTAGTTTGTAGATTTTTGCCAAATTGTAAATACATATAGTTCTTTATGAACTGATGCTCCATTTAATATATCGAATTTGAATTTAGTCATATAATGTACCTACAAGAAACAATTTTTTTATGTTGTTGGATTGTTATGTAAAGTATTATTTATATGAATAAAGATTATGGAATTATAAATATGGTCATTTGTGTAACAGAGAGCACACTGTTGGAATTCTAATTCAACATATTCCTCATAGAGTCTATTGTCAAAGGTGATTATGTCTTAAAAATAAGATTGAACTAATGAAAATAAGTCATTTCAGCGAAAATCACCTATAAAGAAAATTCAAGATGGCGAAGAACTGTGAATTTGACGTAGGAGGTATGTTCAATACAGTAATAAATGCAGGCCTGTTTTCAACCCGTAGAATAGTCCGAGCGTAAAGCAGACCTTAATAAGGGGAAGTTATACTCTGGCCATTGTTTAAACATTGTTGCTCGGAAATTTTGCGAATGAAATTTGTACCAAAATCACGAGCCGTCAGGAATTCATCATAAATTAACTAAACCACTAAACATTGTTTATTTTCTCTATGATATTTATTTCCGAAGCTATCTATGAATTCGAGAAACGTCAAAAATTTCATCGCTGAAAAACCAACTTGTTAGTTTTGCCGGCTTGAAAATTTTATCGAGATGAAACGATCGTTGCTATGGAAACTTCCTCACGAAAATGGAATGAGTGAAATAGTCATATGTAATACCACTAGAGATGGAATTTTGCCGGCAAAATTTCTCGATTGTAATATGAAAGTTGTTGCTCGGAAATTTCGCGAATGACATATGTATCAATGTGATTTTGGAAAAAATGTCATGAGCGAAATTTCTGAAAAGCAACAAACTTGAATATTACAAGAGAAAAATTTTACCTGCTTAAATTTCATCTCGAGTGGTATTCGGCATGACTATTTCTCGAGAAAATGTCTAACATTAAGAAATATGGTCACATTTGACACGGATTGCGCTATTTGGCAAATTAGAATTCATAGATTAACTAAACGTTGTTTGTTTTCTCTATGAAAGCTATCTATGAATTGGAGAAACGTCAAAAATTTTATCGCTGAAAAACCAACTTGTTGGTTTGCCGGCTTGAAATTTCATCGAGATGAAACGATCGTTGTTACGCAAACTTCATCACTAAAAATGGAAAGAGTGAAATAGTCACATGAAAAAATTGGGTTGAATTTGAAAGTCTATGAAAATTGGCTTTATAATCGTTTTTCGTCGATTTTTTATCATGTTTTGATAGAAAACTCATTGAAGTGCGCTCAACAAATAAATTTTCTATATTTGAAAAAAATTTTGTTTGGAAAGATGCCCAAACAATGCAAAAAATGAAGGAAATACTGAAAAGATTTCCGGATCCAGAAAGTGTCAAATCGCAAAGAAATGTCTGAAATTCCCGAAGAATAGTGTGCCCTCGTAATATAGATGTCGCTTCTTCCATTTGTCGGTTTCCATTCACAGTTTTTGTTTTATTATGGAAGATGAACGCTTTTACAGCCTTTTCACTCATGTCCCCGTAATCATACAGGCCCGGATCTAGGGGGGGGGCAAGCGGGGCGCTTGCCCCGGGCGCCAGCTCAAGGGGGCGCCAAAAACAACCAGTGGTTGAATTTTTTAAGTTTTTATTTTCTCGGAAAGAAGTATTATCAAATATGACCCGACTCTGAAGTGCCATCTTGACCACTCAAAAAAAGGACAAACATCCAATCTAATACAGAATGAAATTATCGATTTAATGGCCACCAAAGTTCGTAATAACATTATTAATGAGATCAAGGAGGCCAACTATTTCACTATTCATATTCGACTGCACCCCAGATGTTTTCCACACAGAACAAATGAACCAGGTTATACGATATTTGAAGAAAACGGAGTCTGGATATGGAATAAAGGAAAGTTTTATTGACCAAAGAAGTTGACGGGAAAACTGGAATTCTAGATAAACAGCAAGCTGATGATTTAGATGTCAAAAAATGTCGTGGGCAATCCTACGACAACGGATCTAATATGGCTGGCATATATAAAGCAGTGCAAAATTCTGCAGATGAACGAGCTGGCAGTATTAGTTCCACTCTTTGAATCTTGTGAGTGTCCATTAGGCTTCATCATGTTCAGAATAGTAAATTTATTTGGTGTTGTACAAAAACTGTATTCTCTTTTTGCTAGTTCAATCACACGTTGAACAATTATGAAAAAGTACACGAAAACAAATTTGAAAGGAAGATGGTCTAAACATCGAGCTGTTAATGCGAGTGTTAATGCCTTGCTCAATACCGGGAGTTGTGAGGGCTGGTGGAAGAAATCAAAGAATCCTCACTAGTCGCAGAATCCAAGTATGAAGCTGGTCATTTGCTTTATGATGTGATGAATTTTAGATTCATCCTGAATCTAACAATTTGGTATAATATTCTGCGAGAGATCAATAGGGTCAACGTGGAAATTCAGAGAGGGGATATAATTATTTCATGTTGATTATCGTTGATGCAAGGTCTTGTGAAGATCTTGCAAAGAATGAGAGGAAATCCTATTGAAAACTGGATCTCGAAAGCTACACTTCTTTCAGAAGAATTGGATGTGGAGCCAATTCTTAGAAATAAACGTATTTCCAAGAAGAAAAAGCAGGTCGACGAAATGTGCGAGGATGAGTCAAGAACGCTAAGGTCTAGTTGGTTTATTCTCGAAGGAAATGAAGGTTGTTTTCAACAGATTATTGTCAGAAATCAGAAAAAGCTCAGGAAGCACAGAGAGTCTGCATACGAATTTCGCATTCCTCAATGGACATGCTCTTTTGAACATGCAAAAAGAGAATCTGCAGAAAAATGGTACCCTTTCAGCGCAAAAATATTGACGAAACTTGAATGCAGTTGATTTCTGTTAGGAACTAGCGGTTTTCAAAGAGCTGTTTCCTTAAATTAGTGAAAGATCGACTTCACTAGACCTGCTACAAATTCTTCACAGGCAAGATCTGCAAGAAGCTTTTCCTTATGTCAGTATAGCTTTAATAATATACTGCACATTACCTACCACGCAAGCTGCGAACGCAGTTTCAGAAAATTGAAAATGATAAAAAATTATTTGCGTTCCTCAATGAGTCAGGAACGTCTCTCTGGTCTCTCGATCTAATTTCTTTTTGATATTTTCCTTATTATTATTATTTTTTTATTATTTATTTGTATTATTTATTCTGTTATTTTTTATGAATTCATGAATTACACAAATTAGGGGGGCGCCATCAGGAATTTTTGCCCCGGTCTGAAAAAATCGTAGATCCGGGCCTGTAATCATAAACATCTGGCCTTGTTTGGTTAGGTGCGATTTTATTGATAACAACAAAACAACTCTAATCGGGAAGATTGGCAATAAAATATGAAGCTTGGTGGTGTCACATTTAATTTACCGTGCTACAGTTTCGAGAACCAATGTTCTCTTCTTCAGGCTAAAAATATTTCAATTGAACAAATTTCATCATAAGCAAGATGTATAAAACCTACCACTATAAATTTTCTGCTGTTCTCATAAAATAATAAATTATTAGTCAGACACATTAAAAAACTTTCGTCAAAAAACGCAATTCCTGATATTAACACGTGCTCAAATTCTACCATCATTAAATCATAGAATCAGTCTAAATTGTAAAAATCTTATCTTGTCAAAAGTCAACACCAATCACAGAACTACAAAACAAACACAACCATCAGCACCACTAACGCCCTCTGTATCTTTCAACTGTTACTAACATTAAAGTCTTTCTATGAGACCAAAATAAATTCTACTAAGACCTTCGATGTCCGTTCTAAAATTAACTGATTTCTCCTTCTTAATGTTGATCATTTCAGCTATCATTCGTTTTTTTACAGTTATTTTCTTGGTGTAAAATTTCTACATCATCTATATTAAAATTGAAAAAATGTCCTGTTTCCAGGTGATGTTCTACTAAAGCAGTTTTATTATTAGAGAGATTTTTTACGGATATTTTGTGGGCTGAAATTCTGTTTTTTAAATATTGTTTAGTGGTGCCAACGTAACATTTTGGACAGTGTTCACAACTTATCTTATAGATAACACACGACATATATTCTTTTTTTGTTCTATCTTTCAATCTGCTAAATACCAATTTTCCCAAAGTGAAGTTGTTGTATAACACGATTTTTTGATTGTCCTGTTTAAGTACTCTGGACAACTCTGTAGACAGCCCGGGCACCAAGGGCAATTTAACATAGCTAACACTAACCTCTGTATCTTCAAACGAGAAGTTTTGTAGTTCTGTGATTGGTGTTGACTTTTGACAAGATAAGATTTTTACAATTTAGACTGATTCTATGATTTAATGATGGTAGAATTTGAGCACGTGTTAATATCAGGAATTTTCTAGAAATTGCGTTTTTTGACGAAAGTTTTTTAATGTGTCTGACTAATAATTTATTATTTTATGAGAACAGCAGAAAATTTATAGTGGTAGGTTTTATACATCTTGCTTATGATGAAATTTGTTCAATTGAAATATTTTTAGCCTGAAGAAGAGAACATTGGTTCTCGAAACTGTAGCACGGTAAATTAAATGTGACACCACCAAGCTTCATATTTTATTGCCAATCTTCCCGATTAGAGTTGTTTTGTTGATGATACGTGGCAATCAAAATTAATAACCAATTGATAACAACGAAGAGGATGACGTCCCTAGGACTAGTAGGACTAGCATATTAATGAGGAAATTGGACTAGCAGAGATCTAATTTCCAAAGTACACCACTGGTGGATCCACCACAACAGGATAATCACAGACCCGTTTCTGGCTTACTAGCCTCTTCAGTGCCACATATTTGGATACTACCGCAAAAAGGGTTATGTGGCACTGAAGAAGGCTAATAAGCCAGAAACCGGTCTGTCATCATCCTATTGTGGTGGCTCCACCAGTGGTGTACTTTGGAAATTAGATCTCTGCTAGTCCAATTTCCTCATTTTATTGATATACGTGAGCATAAACGAAATATACTACTCCACAAGAGTTAGGGATATCGTATTCAATCGTTTTTAAAAGTATGTAATCTTCGAGAAAATCGCTGTAATAGCTATTTATGTAACAAGTACATAAATTAGGTCTTTATGGACGAGTCCAAGATTTATGGCAGAGCCAGCAAAGCTCTTGCTTTTTTGCTGATTTTTCGCTAAAAACAACCACTGTAATCTATGGGAGATGATCCCCCAACATAAGGGGCCTGTAGCGTTCTTCGAACACCTGAAGAACAGAAGAATCATCATATGGAAGATCGGACCAGTGTGTTTGTTCACTTTCGACATTGTCATTTTCTGCGAATGAAATAAGCTTTGTACGTTTGCGAATCCTTTTGAAAATGATGAACGAAGAAGTAGAAATCCTACAAGCTATTCAAAACCTGGGGGATAATAAAGCATCTACAGAATTTGTTAGGCATACCCATTGTTATTATGACTATTTCAGGACATTAAATGATAACATGTTTGTTGAGAGATTTCGAATATTTAAAGATTTAGTAAGAAATTTAACAGATACCCTGTTTCCCTATGTGGAACCTAGGACTAATGAGTCTGCACTAAATCTAGAAGAAATGGTAACATCGAAACACGTATCTTTTTCATTTTGCAGTATCTGAATTAATCTTGATTTTTGTTTTGCCGAGCAATATGTTTTCTTAGCAGTTTCCACCTCGAACCTCGATTGCAATGAAATTTTCTTTAAATTATTTAGACTTTAACCATTGAGTTAATATATTTGAATGCTTCAACGAACTTTATATTCTTCTTTGATTCTCAATGCAGAGTTGCCAGATATCCCTACTCGACATAAAATGTCGAGTGACTTCCCACTGTCGAGTAGTTCACGAGAATACCTAATTCGAAAGTCAGTAGCCATTTGCACTCGACATATTGTCGCGTTCTCCATTTCTGATAGACATTTGAGAATCGGGCCCCTGATTCTCAAATGTCTATTGGGTCAATGTCGCATGCGACATCACCAGATTGTCGAATGAAATCAAAAATTGTTATTCTCAAATGTCGCATTAGACAAATTTCGATAGACAAGAAGTCGAGTGGGTAGGAGCCACTCGACATTGCTTTTATCAACCTTATTGTCAAAAATGAAAATGAAGTGTCAGAAGTTTTTTCAATTTGCTCTTGCTTTTTCGCTAAAAACAACCACTCTAATCTATGTGAGATGATCCCCCAACATAAGGGGCCTGTAGCGTTCCTCGAACACCTGAAGAACAGAAGAATCATCACATGGAAGATCGGACCAGTGTGTTTGTTTACTTTTTCACTTTCGACATTGTCATTTTCTGCGAATGAAATAAACTTTGTACGTTTGCGAATCCTTTTGAAAATGATGGACGAAGAAGTAGAAATCCTACAAGCTATTCAAAACCTGGGGGATATTGAAGAAGCTGCAGAATTTGTTAGGCATACCCATTGTTATTATGACTATTTCAGGACATTAAATGATAACATGTTTGTTAAGAGATTTCGATTACTTAAAGATTTAGTAAGAAATTTGATAGATACCCTGTCTCCCTATGTGGAACCTAGGACTAATGAGTCTGCACTGAATCTAGAAGAAATGGTAACATCGAAACACGTATCTTTTTCATTTTGCAGTATCTGAATTAATTTTGATTTTTGTTTTGCCGAGCAATATGTTTAGCAGTTTCCACCTCGAACCTCGATTGCAATGAAATTTTCATTAAATTATTTAAACTTTAACCATTGAGTTAATATATATTTCAATGGGCGCGTTCATCCGACTAAGCAGCTACCGCTTCCGCTCCTTCAAACTTCAAAACCATATGATTTTTTCGATCCGTTGTGTCAAATTAGTTAGTAATTTGACACAACGAATCGAAAAAATCATATGGTTTTGAAGTTTGAAGGAGCGGTAGCGGTAGCTGCAGAGTTGCCAGATATCCTTACTCGATATAAAATGTCGAGTGACTTCCCAATGTCGAGTAGTTCACGAGAATACCTAATTCGAAAGTCAGTAGCCATTTGCACTCGACATATTGTCGCGTTCTCTATTTCTGATAGACATTTGAGAATCGGGCCCCTGGTCGCCTTTTTTCTGAAGTTTGGTTCTTTGCATAATAATTATGCTTCATGGATGTTCTTGTTTTGAAATGAAGTCAGTTTATCAACGGCTTCGATTTGAAACGAGTTTTCTGAAAATGCCAAGACGTAAATTAACAAACGCTGAGGCTAATAGGACTATATCGGAATGCTACAGGGTGGCCTAACTCAGGTTGTTGTAGCGGAAAGGCCAAAGTGTGATATCTCGACTTTGGAATAGTTTCAGGGAGACAGGTTTCGTGTTGGAAAGACCAAGGCTTGGTGGGAAAAAAACCCTACATCTACGTGTAGAATGCTACGAAATACTCTTCAAAATGCAGATGGGGTCCAAGTTTCCATCGAAACCATCAGACGACGTTTGAGAGAAGTGAATCTAGGTTCTAGACGTCCTTTAAGAGGAGTTCCATTAACACGTGACCATAAGCGTCAAAGACTGGAATGGGCAAGGCAACATATCAATTGGAACGATGGCGTAGTGTCCTTTTCACTGAAGAATCCAGATATGGACGATTTTCAGATTCTCGAAGAATAAGGGTATGGACAATCCCACGCATACCCTGTAATCGTTGCCATGTCCAAGAAGTCCATCCATTCCGAGGGGGTAGTGTTATGGTATGTGCCGGGATATGTTCCAACGGGCGCACAGATCTACACATTTGTCCTGGGAATATGAACCCCTCACACTATAGGAAGCATGTCATTGAAAATGTAAATTTTCACGCTGCTATTGGTGAAACTTTTCAATTTCTAGACGATAACGCTAGACCGCACCGTGCAGCTATAGTTGAGAATGCGCGCGAGGATCTTGGTATTCCAAATTTACCAATACCTCCGCACTCACCAGATTTGAATTGCATAGAACATGCATGGGATATGCTCCAAAGAAGATTAGATAATCATCAACCTACCCCAGAATCCTTAAATGATCTGAGAGAGCTTCTGCCCCGTTTATGGAACCAAATTCCTCAAGAAATGTTCAACAACCTCGTGTGTAGTATGCAAAGAAGATGTCAAGATGTTATTGATGCTCGTGGAGGCCATACATTTTATAGATAGTCTTTATAGAATGCTTAAATTCTCTGGGAATGAAATTTGAGTCAATATCCCTAACTCATGTGGAGCAGTTTATTCTTCATGTTGAATTTCACATAATGGTGCAAGATATTTCATTCATCTATCTACTTCTTCTGTTCTGTGCGGAGTCTTTGGTTGGCAGAACATAGGCCTTGTGGCCCATTGTTCATACCGCATTCATGTGATACTAGAAACTCTGACCCGAAGGCACGCCGACAAGAATGCCGCGAGACGACAGGGAGGAGTCTCTCTCACCATAGAGAGAAGGTGTAGGGCTCCCTACAGTGGCTTTATACAAGACAGTGGCGACAATAGACGTTCACGTTTTGATTGGTCGGACACTGTTTTCGACCACTAATGGCGGACTTTCATTGTTTTGTTGTCATGTCATAGTACAAAAAGCTCAAGATCGAGTCAAATGTCAAACAGCACAACACTCAAATGTAAACAAATATCCGCCATGTTTGTGCAAAAACGTGTTCTGTGACCTTATTGTCGCCACTGTCTCAAGTCTTGTATAAAGCCACTGTAGGGTTCCCCAGGTGTGCTAACCTCCGTACAGATAGATTGTCGCACCGGTCGCACGTGAACAGTATATGTTCGGCCGTTTCCTCCGCTTTCCTGCACCAACGGCACAAGGAACACTCAGTTAGTCCCATTCTAGGTCATTCATCTATACTAACTGACAAAGAAACAACAACATCCAGAAGGAGCTGTTCAAACTCAATTTTTTTTGTAAAACATAGATGGTATAGCATGTAGTAAATGATTTACATTTTTTTAATAAATTTGTTAATGATGTGTTGATCCATCGCGATTTTCTTCACACTCCACACTCCCCAACACGTCTTGACATTGATGCAATAAGATGGTCTATTTCTTCTTGAGGGATACTATCCCAAGCTACCTGTACTTCATGTCTCAGCCGCCAAAGTCCGTGGGGGCTGGGGTAAATTTCCAAGTCTTCTACCCATGATGTCCCAAACATGCTCTATGGTCGAAACTCGAAAGATCGGGAGATCTGGCGGCCATGGCAAAAGATTCACATGGGTCGCGTCGCATCAAAAATTAAACTAACTGTAGTTACATACATGAGGTCGAGCATTATCTTGCTGAAATATTGGATTCTCGAGGCTCGAGCCAATTAAGGTAAGGGGGAACATATATGGCTCCATTATTTCTTGAAGGTAACGCAGTACGGGCTGTCATGTTATCTCGAATAAAGGCTAAAGGTGACCTACTTTCATGAGCAATAGCACCCCCATACCATTACGCCTTCTATCCGGTGTACGTCGACGCTCAACATAAAACTGAGGTAAAGGTTCACGTATGTCTCCCCGACGTCGTCTAACACTTCGGCCTTCTTCAGCCATCATGTGCACCCAAGGAGAATCGAGATTCGTCAGAAAAGACGACCTGATGCCATTCCACATTCCAATGTTGACGTTCTCTGCACCACTGTAATCGTTGCCGGTGATGATCAGCCGTCAGGGGTAACACAAGATGGGGTCGATATGCTGCAGTCCCAAAAACCTAATCCGGCGGTAAACCGTTTGGACAGTTACAGGATGGCCTTGTTCTCCTAACCACTCATCCTCCAAATATGGAGTTGTCGCTAATCGGTCTCTAATGTCTTAGACGTTGATCTTGAACTTCATTTGTGCCCCTTTAACGTCCGATGTCTACTCTTCTTCGATTATGGGCATTATCAAACAACGCTTGACAACATCTCATAACAGCATAACAGAGCTCATGGCATTTCGTATGGCATACGAATGTCATTCGCGACATTGCCGAAATGCAACATACTTTCATATTACAATCGAGAAATTTTGCCGGTAAAATTTCATCTCTAGTGGTATTAAATAAGAATATGGTCTTTATTTTAGGTAGGGAGTTTATTTATGAATCAGATCCTGCTTTATACGTAAATCGAAATAATCGAATAAAAGAATGAAAAATATAGGTTGTCATTTGAAAATCGTGACATTTGATGAATTGGATTTGTTGAAGTTAATGATTTTTTTACAAACACACTGTGGTGTTATCTATACTAATATTATAAACAGGAAAGATTTGTATTTTTGTGTGTTTGATACGACTTTACTCAAAAACTACTGGACTGATTTCAGAAATCCTTTCACCCTTAGAAAGCTACATTCTCCCTGAGTGACATAGGCTATATTTTTCAACCGAAAAAATTAGGGATACCTACTATAACTTCAATATTTATGTCTATAAAGTTAGCAGTGCCACTTGCGAGAAAATCAATGAAACCTATTGGATTAATTGTCGAATAATTGTCGAGAATTTGTCGTGAAAGAAAAAAATTTGTCGCGTCCTTGGTTTTTTTTCTACGGGGTGGCTTTGCTAACTTAACGTTAAGTTAGCAGAACCACTTTCTCAATATCTACCAAATATCATGAAAATGGTTATAAATAATTGTCTAGTAATTGTCGAAGTTCATATGAAGTAAAAAAACACAAAAACTCCATTCCTTCTTGTTTATTTTACGTCTTTTTCCAGCGAGTTTGAGATATTTCTGGAATTATCGAATTTTTGGCAACAGCGCATTCGTAATTGACTTTTTTTCTATTGCCTTAATTGTCGAATACCTGCCTCGAATTTGTCGTGAAAGAAAAAAATTTGTCGCGTCCTTAATTTTTTTTCTACGGGGTGGCTTTGCTAACTTAACGTTAAGTAAGCAGAACCACGTTCTCAATATCTACCAAATATCATGAAAATGGTTATAAATAATTGTCGAGTAATTTTCAAAGTCCATATGAAGTAAAAAAAACACAAAAAATCCATTCCTTTTAATTTATTTCACGCCTTTTTCACGCGATTTCGTGATTGACTTGGTACCTACTACCTGTTGATGGTAATCATATGTTTTCCAAAATTATGCACTATTTGTGAGTGTGTTTTTATTAATAGGGTATTGATCTTTATCCAACTTGATACGTTATTTATCCCCAGTATTTAATTTAGAACGTAATTGCCCTCCACATAATACAATTACAACGAGTCCCTACATCAAAAAATATGGCAGGTTGAAGAGTTGAAGATAAAACCCATAGAAATCATAATATATATACTTACTCTATAGTCTATAGAATGCTAATTCCTTCTAGTTCCGCAGCGAAAAACGTGCCGCATAGGCAACTGATTCACAATGTGCGCATGCTCACCATTAGGAAATTTCACGTAGAACGATGCCAAGTCCCTAAATGTTTTGTCGGTTCTATTTTAAGTTCAATATAATCAAACAATTGTTTTTCCGGAAATAACTCCAAATGATTCCACAGAATATTATGAAATTCGAACGTGCAATTAGTGGGACAAAAAAAATTCAATTAGATCATAATGTACGATTTTTCTGAGAATTTTGTGGAACTCCAATATTCAATTGGAAATGACGTGCGGGACAATGAAATCTACTGAATTCCATTGAAAATTTTCTTCTCTTTTCAAATATCTCAATCTCAAATCGTAAAATTTCAATATACAGGGTGTTGAATCTCAGCTTGGAAGAAGTCCCATATTTTTCAAATACGAACCTGGAATTTTTTGGAAATTCAAAAGTAATTCGATCGACCTGTAGAAGTGAATCATACGTTCCAAATATCAACCGACTATACTGGTTGGTTAAAAAGTTATGAGGAATTGAAATTTTTGGTGAATACATAAATCTCGGTTATGGAATTGATTAGACCTATCATATATCGATTTTTTGGACTCGCCTAGGGTAGCTCAGCTCAGGTTACCGTATGTTCATTTACCAATGAAACACCCGGTATAATAACGAATGCGATATATCCATTACTTAAGAAGGTTTTCGCTTGCGGCGCATTTTTTAAATTATATAACAAAAACCTGATTACTCTTGAGCAGCCCCCCCGAATAAAATTTCTGGGTGCGCCACTGTTTCATGTTGAGATGATATTCTTCTTCACAAACATCAGCTTCAAATCATGAAAAAAATATCGACAAAATATAGATAGGTCAACCAAGATCGCAACTACAATTTTTAAATTATTTTGAATTTGACCTTGAACAAAGATGCATAGAAACCCTGGTGTAACGACTCCTAAAAAACGTGACCAAAAATTTTAGATCAAATAGGGCGCTCTAGATTGTAGATCAATCAGGTCCTAGTTCCGCAATTTTTCGCGGTTGTGATGCTATTGCGGCAATGGAACATAGCGTGACCCCTTTCGGGAGAAATGAAAAGTAGGATCCCAACACAGATTTTCGATCAACAAGAAAGTCTTAAACAAAATCTAATCAATGCTACAGTGACTAGATAAGATTTTATGTACTGTATAGTGTATACAGGGCCAACCCTAACAAGAAAGCACTCGAAATTTTGTTCGAAAGAGTCGCTGTAAATGAAGGTTATCCCTTGCGCCATCATTTCTAGAGGAGTGAAACCTCCAGGATAATATAAAGGTAGCTGTAAAAATTCGTACTCCTCATAGTTTTCTGCAGCAATTCATGAGAATATCCATTACCTATTATAGTTTCCTGCATATTATTAGACCACGCATGCTTAGAAACCCTGGTGTTGGCACTAACTAGATTTTGTTCGATGACTTTCTTGTCGAAAGAAAATCTAGGCATTTGATCTTCTTTTTATTCCTCTCGAAAGGGGTCGCGCTATTGTTCTAATTTCCGCAATAGCGCCACGAGCGTCCTATATTGCGATTCATTTCGGAACTTGTCCAGCTCCAGATACTACCAAAAGATGATCGCTCAGAACTCAGTTCTGAGCATAGATTACTGGTTCTGAGCAGTCATTCGTCTGCGTACAACCAATTTTGATAAGTTTTTGGGTACAACCTACTTAACCTACGACCGAGGAACCTCTGAAGATGCCTACCGCAGTTGTAGGCGAAACGTTATGTGCAATTGCTATTGGACCACGGCTAGAAAACCCAGACCTTTCTACGGAATATTGAATACTGAAGATATGATTTTTGCACGTAACTTTTTAGTCGCGTTACCATTTTGGCCAAATATCTGTACCTATACAGTCGCGTTACCATTTTGGCCAAATATCTGTACCTATACAGGGTGTTTGGTAATTCGACGTGAACCTTGAAAAGAGATATACTAGACGTCATTTGTAGTGAATTGCGTCGAGTGAAGCATGGTCCGAAAATCTATGGTTACGAAGATATCGCGATTTTTCAACTTTTTTGAAATTTTCTGCTTCGTTATCGAAAATAATTAATTTTGTGAAAACTACTCGACTCTAAATATTCAATGAATATTTTTTTCAAAGCCGAGGAGATGGTCCTTATTTCTTGCGAAAAAGTATTCACTAAAAATTCAGATATCCCGAGATATACAGGGTCATAAATGGCTGCACCTGTTTTCCTCATCAAATCTTGATAAAACAATTGAGAATTACATACTCGAAAAAAGTATTATGAACTTGGTGTAAAAATGTAAGGAAAAACTTTCCTGTTTCATCAGCTTTCCAAAAAGGTACATATGTCAATAATTCCTTCATGCAATCGAAAAATATGGCCGGAAAACCAAGCAGACCACAGACTTTTTCGAGTCATTCAGATATCCCATTATCCTTTATTTCACTCGGCTTGATTCGTAAGCCGTAAGCGGGCCATGGTTCGATCACTAAATGACTCGAAAAAGTCTGTTGTCTGATTGGTTTTCCGGCCATATTTTTTGATTGCATGAAGGAATTATTGACATATGTACCTTTCTGGAAAGCTGATGGAACAGGGAAGTTTTTCCTTACATTTGTACACCAAGTTCATAATACTTTTTTCGAGTAATTCTCAATTGTTTTATCAAGGTTTTATTAGGAACACAGGTGCAGCCATTTATGACCCTGTATATCTCGGGTTATCTGAATGTTTAGTAAATACTTTTTCGCAAAAATGAGGACCATCTCCCCAGCTTTGAGAAAAATATTCATTGAATATTTAGAGTCGAGTAGTTTTCACAAAATTAATTATTTTCGATAACGAAGCAGAAAATTTCAAAAAAGTTGAAAAATCGGGATATCTTCGTAACCATATATTTTCGGACCATGCTTCACTCGACGCAATTCACTGCAAATGACGTCTAGTATATCCCTTTCCAAGGTTCACGTCGAATTACCGAACACCCTGTATACCTACCTAATTATACAAATGTCTACTATTGTACTGATGAATATGATTTTGTTATTTGTTTGAACTCTTTGGAGTTTTATTTAATTAGAATTGAATAGAATAGAATAGAGTTTATTCAGTAACATGTTACAGATAAACCCGAAATTTACAGCTGTGGAGTATTCACTCTGAGGTGAACGACTGTGTACAGCAAAAATAAATCTTATTCTAAACGGTTATGAACAATTTAAACAATAATTTTGTATGTGATCTTCCATTTCCTTGAATTATTTTTTTTTATCGTGTTTATCGGTCTTTCCTCTCTTCCTTCAATCATAGTGTCATGGAATTTCTGAAACTATGTATGAAATCTCGACTTCCTTCAATCATCCATCTCTTCACACCCTTACTGAATTTGGATTTATTTTTAATTTTCCTAATATCTTCAGGTGAAATGGTGTACAATCTCGAAGCCAAATATGAACCACACCTCTATCCAATTCTTTTTTCTGCTCTCTGTGTTTCGTAGTTATTTTCTCCTGCTCTATAGTTGAGTACATACCTTCTGTATAAAAAGTACCCGGAATTGTAAAAAAACACATAAATTTAAATTTAATCATCAATATTTATTTTGTTTCCTTCAAAATAGTCCCCATTGCTTACAATACAACTATGATATCGGCGAACCCACTTTTCCATGCACCGCTCATACGCCGCCAAAGGTATGGCCTTCAGTTCTCGTTGCGAATTTGTTTTGATGGCTTCAATGGACTCAAAACGCGTTCCACGTAGGGGCAATTTGAGTCTTGGGAATAGAAAAAAGTCGCACGGAGCTAAGTCAGGTGAATACGGCGGTTGTTCGATGGTATTTATTGAGTTTTTGGTCTTGTATTCCTTAATAATTATGGCTCGGTGCGACGGCGCGTTATCATCATGCAAAATCCACGAATTGTCTTTCCATAAATCTGGCCGTTTACGACGAACATTCTCACGCAAACGCCTCAATACACCCAAGTAATACTCCTTATTCACTGTCTGTCCTTCAGGAAGAAATTCTGAGTGCACAACACCACGATAATCGAAGAAAACAGTGAGCAAAACTTTAATTTTCGATCGACTTTGACGTGGTTTTTTCGGACCGTCTTTGAATGATTTGTACCAATCGCATGCTTGTGTTTTTGACATACAATTATCACCAAAGGCTTTTTTTAACATTTTCAATGAATCGGCACAAGAAAATTCGTTTGCAAGACAAAATTTGAGGCAAACTCTTTGATCAACTATTTTTTCCATTGTAAAATTCGCAGAGCACTTTTGAGGTCGACTGATACTGACAGCTGTTGTAAACACACTAGTTGACAGATCGCGCTCAAATTTGGCTTGGTAATAAAGGAAGGTCCTACCAACTTTAAGAAAAAAAAATTACCGATTCCTTTTTGGCGGTTCATTTAAATAACATTTTCCGGGTACTTTTTATACAGAGAGTATGTTCCTTCTTTGTGATGGAAATTTTATTTTGGTGGATATTAATAAGTATTTTGTGTGCAAAGATTTGTCTCAAGTCAAGTACTTTAGATATCTGGAATATTTTCTCGCTAGAGAATGTGATTTTTTTTTCGCACATAACTTTAAGTACGGTAGAGCGGTGTGGCTTTGCCAACGAAGGTGACTTTGCCAAACTACCTAATGTTTTATGTTTCATTTTATTTTGGTGAAGTCAGTAACTTCTCAACGACAGCGCGAATCGGAACCTAAGAGACACTATATCCCCACATTGTTTCAACAGTCGCAGTACTCGCAGTCCTTTGGCTTGGATTGAAGGGTGTGCTATGCTGTGTTGTGTGAGCCGGTAAGTTTTAACGTGTTTATAAATGCGAAATACTAAGGGTTGTGTAGAAAACATTAAAATGGTACATCAAAATACATTTAGCAGCTTATTTCACACGTATTTAGAGTCGCGTAAAAAAAACTGAGAGCATTCTGCATTTGTTTGGGCGGGTCTCGAAATTTCAGGAAATTATTCTATTGTTTGCAGATTTATGCAGACAAACCATCTACGTTGAGAAGAGGAAAATGGAAGCGATTTTCTGTAGGAGGATAAAATATTGAATGGAAGCAACAGTTCTGCGGTTTTGGAAAATGAATTATTATTATTATATATTGTTCATTTACATTTTATGTATGTAAAGAAACTGTATTTCTTTATTCAATTGATTTAGAGATTAGGATTATAAGAGGCTTAGGATATGACAGCTATAGAATGATAAATGATTTGACGTTCAATCGGAAAATCTAATTTTCGAAATAATATTATATTATATAATTGTTTGATAGAGATTTAGGATTTGAAGAATCGACTTCAATTGTCGTTTCTTTATATTCATAGGTAAGATTGTAAATAGTTTCAATCAATATTTTGTAATAACAATAAACTTTATATTCATAGAGCAACACATTTGAAGTTATTCTAATTCCGAAGGACTTATTGGAGAATCAGTCTTATATGTATTTTATGAAGAACTAGCTGGCCCGGCGAACTTTGTTCCGCCCTAATGATACTTACGGTGGATTTCACAAATCCACTCTGATTTTTGAACTGTCAAATGTTTCCATGGATATGAGCTATCACACAGAACAGATACACAAAAATAATGTGTCATAATATGTCAATCACTAATAATGGCAATTTTGGATGCAGTTATTTCCGCAAATATATTTATTACCTAAATAGAAATTCAAAAACGTTTCAAAAATTACGAGGAAAGATGAGAACTGACAATTCAGGATTGAAACTGATCACCAAAATCCGATTTACTTGAAATTTCGATAAAAATTCACTGTGATATTCAACCGCTTTTGATCTGTTAATAGCCTTTCATGGTACTATAAGCCCTATGTAAATTACACGGTAATTGATGTCATATGTTCTTTTTTCGACCATTACAAACCACGATGACCGAAAGCTCGAAAAAAGAACAGATGACATCAATCGATGGCCGCGAAATCCTCAACAAATTCATCGTCATCAGTGGCGGCTCCTCCATTTGTGCACATGTGCACGTGTACCCCCAAGTAATATCTTCATCTGAAGGATTTATTTTTGTGTTTGACGTAAATGTAACGTTTTCCATTGGGTATTTAATTTTATTTTTAATTTCCGATGTTCCGGTACACGGTTCTGTATTCCTCTAGAGTGTAGACTACTATAGAAACAAGAAACAGACGGCGGGCGAACTCACAACAGTCAAAACTTCGAACGCCAACGGTCAATGCAAATACGCGTAGCCCGTACACTGCACTGTCGAACTGATCCCTCATTGGAGCAGCAGCTACCCTTCGCGTCCCGCGCTCCCCGTAACAGTCCTTAGTATTTAGCTGGCATAGGTACACATCCAGCATGTGCACGGTCGTCTGTTGCATAGACAAGCTATAGATAGGCAACTCTTAATTCAAATTCTGTTCATTGTGTCTGCGCTATGTATACTCGGTCGTTAGTACTAACAGCTGATATCGGCGTAAAAAACAGACATCGTTTTATGTACCATTTGTATAAAAAAATTTCAAATTTCGAGTTCATTAGATACGATGATTATTTGTATTCCAGAGCAATCACTAAATCTTATAAAAAGCATAAAATGTAGAACACCAGTGATTAAAATCAAAGTCTTATATAGGAGTTAAATATTATTCATTTATACATGTTTGTTTATCTACATGAATTAATGTCAAGGCAAATAATAATATTTCACTCAAGAGAACACACAAAAATATTTAATTGGTTGTATTTCGCGCAATTATGGCCGCAAATTTGGGGAATCCGATTAGCATTAGCGTACAATATTCAAAAACAAATTCGGTGACATTAGAAAAAAAAAAAGAAATCAAAATTGCTTGTCCTGTTCTATTCAATATTTCGTCTGAATTAGATTTAGCACTCAGGGATCATTTGGATCAATCCACCCCAGTATTCAGCGGAACATCCAAAGACATTCAAAATGAATAGTTGGACTGTATGCTTTCATTGCTTTCTGTGTGTCATGCACACATTAAGAAAGAACTTGCTGTGATGAGTGATGAAACAATTGACATTTCAAACATTTTCCAAATGGTTATAGTTTGCCATTATGCTTCAGCAGACGGTACCCCTATTGTGAGAATTTGGGGTTTTCTGAATGTTATTCCAAGATAAGGCCAAAGAACATCACAAACTGCTCTAAACTGCGAGAATCGAAGTTTTATTTCACATTTTTTTCCTCCCCAGAACCCCCCTTCCCTATGTAGTCCGTACCCTCGCTAGACCCCCCGGTATCTGCCTACATGTGCACTCCCAAAATATAAATCCACGCGCCGCCACTGATCGTCATTGAATTGTGATAATGTCAAATATAGTACCTTCACGATTACGTTATTTGGAATAAATAAAACTTTAAAAATAACTTATAATCATCAGTCATAATGTGTGAATAGCGCCATCTGAAGTGGTAAGAACGAAACTTTTCTCATATCTCAACGAAATCTAATCCTTTTAGACACCTGTACTCCTACGCTAAGGCATTTTGGTTTTGCCCAACAGCGCAGTGTTGTAAGCAACTCAAATTACACACTATTACAGTGACTATAGAGGGAATATAGTCACTGTACACACTATTTGTGTAAATCGCCATCTAACGCGGAGAATATCAAAGTACCAACGAATAAGCGGTAGCGTAACTGTAACTGTAGCGACATCTAGTGGTCTTACTCAAAAGGAAGAAAATCATTTCCTGTAAAAGTAAAATTTTCATCGATTTTTTCAAAGTTTTATTGTATTTTATAATAACCAGACCGTAGACGAATCCATATATGAAGTTTCATAACAAAAAGTCCATCCGATCTCGAGTTATAAATGGTGTAACCAACATCTTTCTTTTATATATATAGATAATAGATTTTATTTTCTGATAATTTGTTGTTTCATTCGCGACTAGAACCTAGCTAACTAACCTTCAAAAAAGTTAAAGAAAAACGTTCTCGTGGCAAAAATACCAACTTCACTTGATTAAATTGCCAACAAACGCATTTTGATGCAAGTGGCCAATTCGCACCGATGTGCGGGTGACTGCCAAATTTTCAAAATGGAAAAAAAAATTGTTGCGCACTTTTTCTTCCGTTTCTAATAACAGCAATCGATAGCTAGATTGTTGAAATTAAACATAATTCAAACACAACTCATTTTACAAAAAAACGAAAAAGTTACATCAAGAATACTCTAAAATGTGGTGCAAAGTCACACCGCTCTACGGTATACATTTTTGTAGTGTATCAATGCTTCTTTTGTGCCGGTCTAGAACACCCCTCATCCTATTATATCATAATATGTGATCTGAGGTACAACCAATGCACCATATAACATTTTTAGGTATTCAACAGAGGTTATGCTCTCTTTTATGAATTTGAATCTATATACAGGGTGATTTTTTTAAGTGTTTCATTAGACGTTTTCGAGGAAGGAAGTGTGATACGAATTCAAAATTTTGTATTTTTGTTTTAGAGTTCATGAACTCAATTTCTAAAATATTTTCAAGCCGAATCTACTACCGGTTCTACCGGAAACGATGTGAACTTCGTTATTTCAAATGCAACACCCTGTATATTTATACATATTTGAATTCTTCCTTCAATTCTGCAATGATTTGATGTATGATATGCGAACCACATCAAGCGATTGTTGAGTTATATCGTGATTCTCAATTTTTTTGACAGAAATATTGTCACAAATTAGTGTTCATATCTTCAAAATCCCTCATTGTAAGAATTTTTTTTGCAACAGTGGATCAAAAGAAAGTACGGTGATACTGCTTATTGTATGAATGATGAGGAAATACTATACAGGGTGTCTGAAACGGGGCTTCAAAGTGAGCCTCAACAAAACTATAAAATCTCATTATTTTCCAATTGGAACCATATAATTTTGTAATTCCGATCGATTGCTCGTCAAAAACTATCTAGAGTGTGCCAAACATTTCATGTCTTTAAAATCAGTAGTTTTGCCGTTATCGAATAAAATTCGAATTTCACGACTAAATCTAGGTTTCGCTCAGTCAAATTCATTGGTATGCATGTCTTTTTCAAAGTAAACTATGTAGGGAATTGTTATTCTCACTTATTTTCATTAATCGAGCACTATTTGGTCATCGTTCATTATCTGTTTTTTTTTTATTTGTCACATTCGCCGCAAATAGAGAACAGACTTTTGATGTATCATTCTAGTGTACCTAATTATTATTGCAGGTTCTGCATAGTGCTCGATCCATAAAAATAAGTAGGAATGACAATTCCTAACATAGTCTACTTTGAAAAAGCCATGCATACCAATGAATTTGACTGAGCGAAACCTGGATTTAGTCGTGAAATTCGAATTTTATTCGATAACATCAAAACTACTGATTTTAAAGACATGAAATGTTTGGCACACTCTAGCTAGTTTTTGACGAGCAATCGATCGGAATTACAAAATTATATGGTTCCCATTTGAAAATAATGAGATTTTATAGTTTTGTTGAGGCTCACTTTGAAGCCCAGTTTCAGACAGCCTGTATAGTATTTCCTTATAATTCATACAATATGCAGTATCAGCGTACCTGCTTTCTCTTGTTCCACTTTAGCAAAAAAAAATTCTTACAATGAGGGATTTTGAAGATATGAACACTAATTTCTGACAATCTTTCTGTCACAAAAATTGAGAATCACGCTATAACTCAACAATCGCTTGATGTGGTTCGCATATCATACATCAAATCATTGCAAAATTGAACGAAGAATTCAAATATGTATAAATATACAGGGTGTTGCATTTGAAATAACAAAGTTCACATCGTTTCCGGTAGAACCGGAAGTAGATTCGGCTTGAAAATATTTTAGAAATTGAGTTCATGTACCTACTCCAAAACAAAAATACAAAATTTTGAATTTGTATCGCAATTCCTTCCTCGAATACGTCTAATAAAACACTTAAAAAAATCACCCTGTATAGGATGACATATGTTCATCCCATTTGAAATTTTCGTCAATAGTTATGCCAAGATATTTCGTGGCCTGAGTTTTCGAAATATTCATTTGAGGATCTATTTCTATATCTCCTAAATTCGGAGTTCCTTTTTTATTTGAGGCAAATGTTTGGTATTTAGTCTTGCTAGTATTTACTGTTAATTTATTTATCCTGAACCATTTAACTAGCTCCTCAAATTCATTTGTTGCTTGTCTTTTCAGGCTTTCCCATGTTTCATCTTGAAATAAAATCAGTATGTCATCCGCAAAGCCACTAACCTCTTTTATACTTTCCACCTCAAAGATACCATTCAAATACAGAATGAACAAAAGCGGTCCGAGCACAGTTCCCTGTGGTACTCCATAGTTAATCTGACATTTCTTGCTGTTATTTCATTTAAATTTACTATTTGAGTTCTGTTTGATAAATAACTTCGAAGGTATCTTAGTGAAAGTTCAAAGTGACGATGCTCTAGCCGAGCGAATATGTCATAAGTGATTTTTCCGGTTTAAAAGTAGCAATTTTGAAACAGCGAAGCGGCACCAAAGTTCATGGATAACGCATTAGAGTATTAGAGACACTAGAGACTCGAAGCTCGAACGTAAGCGTTCGAGTCGAGCGTTGCGAAAACACGGTCGCAATACGCAGCCACCAATCAAAATCATTTTGTAGCATGATAAGGATCGGTCACATGTTGCTTCGTCCGTTGATAAGAAACGCTTAAATGGGAAGTCCTACCCCACCCGCCGTACAGCACAGACATTGCTCCTTCGGATTATCATCTCTTCCGACTGATACAACATGGCCTGGCTCACCAGCACTTCTCCAATCAGGATGAAGTGAAAATATGGCCGATTTCTGGAAAGCGGCCAAAAAGCCGGCCTTTTTGCGATGGGATCCGTCAATTGCCAGAAATATGGGGAAAGCAGTGGCTAGCGACAATGAAATAGGTTCACAATAAAGCTTCAAGTTTCGAAAAAAGCCGCACGAACTTGTCTACACCCCTAATACATGTATAGGGTGTTTACATTCTATGGAATAGACATCCAAACCTGCTTTGTTTATTCGAGTATTTTTGGCCACCTTCTTTGAGTTGGGGTGGAGCTGTCTAGGCTACTGACTTCATCTATCCTGTTGAAATTAGGTACATTATTTCATCTTTTTTTGGTGAAATGTTACATCCGATTTTCTGCAATACACCCCTGTTCAGAAATCAATGCAACAATTTTCTCACAGATAGTTTACCGTCCCTCCCTAACCTTCAAATTCCAATCTTTCCCATTCATAATATTAAGGGTTGCTAAAAATATTCACCCGCCACGATTGCGCAGCTAGGGCATTGAGAATGCTTGCGTGGAAATTGGGAAATGTGGGTTAAAAGCTGCCAGTGGTGATCAAAATGCCTGTAAATCAACATCTCCACCAATTTTGATAATGAAAATGTTTCATTTTCCATTTCGAACAAGAACCCCATCCCCTCCGACATCAAGCAACTGTGAAAGAATCCAGTCTAATTAAATTAAATAAATCAATATGAATGTCCCAAAACAAACCTTTGAATGAAACGAAAATTGATGCCACTCATGTGATAATAATACTCGAACAATGGGAAATTATTTGAAAACTCACGGTTGCAAAGTTCAACAAGTGTAAGGTTTTGCCATGGACGATCAGAGGACGATTGCTTTTTAATTACCTATGCTTATTAATTTCAGTTATATGTAATCACGCAAAAAACGGGAATACGAAGAGGGAGAAATATGTTCGAAATGTGAAAGAATAAAATAATACAAGTATGTCACTGATCTACAGCTGTTTCAATTGTGGTGAGGCAAGAGATGTCGTGGATAGTTTTATCCAAAAATGTTCGGATGCTGGATGTGAGTAAACCTTTATTTATTTTCATGTTCGTTAGTAACTGGTGAACTTTGAACTTCAAACATCTCATGAAAAAATTTGGAAAAGCTTTAAGTTAAATAATACCTGATCCCTACACTTTATTGTCGTTTCGATTAAATATTTTACATTTAATTAGATATAGGTAATCCCGAATCATGAAAAACGCAGTATCAAATCAACACTTTAAATGTTATTCCTTTAAACTTTGTACCTTCTCATTCTTTCTATTTGCATTTCTAAATCAGTGATATCACTATCTAATTGTTCAAACGATTTCAGATAAGCGTAATAATTGAATTTGAAGCGTAATAAATTTCAATAGGTATCTATTATATCCATTGAAATTTCAGCTGATGATTATCAAATGCGAACTTCAATTATATTATCTGGAGCCTGAATTTACCTTTAAGAAATAGATAGATGAATTCGATACACTTGTAAATCTGATCACATGCAATGTTTTGAAACCCTTTTCCTCATAGAGCAATTTGAGTGTAATCTCTATCCATAGACATATTATACCAAATTTTGATAATGCTATGTCTCTATCAGAATATAGTTTCAAGTTTTTTCATTCAGGAAAACATGTCCTAAATTATTATGTACAGGTATTTGAAAAAATATTTCTATACTCCATTCAATTTTATAAAGTATCCCGGTTGGCCATGGTTTAGGTTCTTTTACTTAAAACGGACGCAGGTTGGCAATCGTGAAAGTCAAATAATTCGGAGCGACGTTGCCAAGGCTACTTTCTATTTACTCTTATTTAACTTTGTGGATGGGGTTAGTTTTTTCATTGTTGTTTTGTTCTCCTTAAACAATTGTTCTTTCAAGGTTTAACTGTGACACAGTACCACCAGGTACTAGTGGTACTACAACATTTTTATACTGGAGTATTTCAAGTTGCGCAAAGTGGTATTTAATTGTCGTCTGTATAGGCTTATTTCTTGAGAATTTTGAAATGTGGGGAATTCCGTAGTTCCATCTGTTCTGTTCGTTGTGAAGTTTTTTTGTCGGGTTAATGAACTACATCACAAAGTAACAGAGTATTCTGTCCATTATTTTTCAGTAAAATTTCAACACGCGGTTGTTTGTATAGATACGTGAAATATTTCCAGTATAATAAAAGAGAAAAAAGTTTCTTCATTCGCCAGGTCTTTGGAATTATTGAATTCACATAATATTTTCTCAAATTCATTATTTTCCCTAAGTAAATAAACATTTTGGTAAATACGTAATTACTACGATTTTTATGTAGAAATGACAACGTTGCGTATGTATCTGACAGAAACATGATTATAACCTAACATTTTCAAAATATACGCGGTGAAATGTGTCAGAATTTCATGGCAAACCGGGATACTTTATAAAAGTGAAAGGAGTATATAAAGCTTTAGTAATGTAGCGGTTATTGATGACGTATCATAATATTTCATTTAGCGACTTTAGTTGTCTATGCCTACAACCCTGCCAACTTCTATCTCTTCCTTTGTATTGCTGTAGAAATAATTTTCCAAATACCTACATAGTTACTGAGGTTAGTAAAATCATTATTTCATGACATGGTAAAAATTTTCTCGGGTATTAGGAGTCCTAAAAAGTCCTTTATTGGTTTTTTACTCTTTATTGAAAAATGACTGTGCTTTCGCTACCATCAGAGGTCTCAATGTGAGGTTTCTTCATTGAGTGAGTTTTTTTCTCCCTCCGATTTCTTCGTTCCATCTTAATTTTGGATAAAAGGAAATTTGCAATTTATTTCGCTTCTAGCATGTGTCTCTAAATGTATGCACGTATGAAAGCTAGAAGCGAAATAAATTGCAAAATTCAGATCGAACGAAGAGATCGGATGGAGAAAAGAACTCACCTAATAAAGAAACTTCACTCCTCAGAATCAGATTGAAACCTCACCTCTGATGAAGCTACACAATGGTAGTGAAAGCTTATGCATTTCTCAATAAAGAGTAAAAAACCAATTAAGGACTCCTATCACCCGAAAAAATTTTCACCAATTTCTAAGAGTCGATAAACTGTTCAAATATAGCATATAAATATTTGGGAATATTCGTTTTCCCTTGTGCTTTTTTGAAGCACCCCGTATTTAAATGGTTCGTCGGAACTATACAATTTTTCAAAGTTGGTAGTTCAATCACACAATGGTCTGTGGTTCAATCGTCTCGATCGATGAATGTCATACTTGTCATTAGAAGATGTCAGGTGTCATCAGGTGTTTACGAGTTATGACAAGAGCTGTCAATGGTAATATTTTGCGGTCAATATTCCTATGTTGATCGTAACCACATCTTATAATTTATCAATTGTCGGATAAATAGCATTATTAATCGCCCTATTCATGTAGGAAAGGAAAGCAATTAGCCATTATTTCAAACACCTCTTAGTTACATTATCTAGAAGGATGTGTACGGGTAATTGTCAGATCGATTATTCATTGTTATTTATGTTGTTACAATCAAATAAATTAATATGAAAATTTTTGAAGGTTGTTGCGGTTGCTGTAGTGCATTTCGGCCCAGATATAAACGTTTGGTAGACAACATCTTTCCAGTGTATCCCCAAGATGGATTGGTCAAATCTAACATGGAAAAGCTCACGTTTTATGCCCTCAGTTCTCCGGAAAAATTGGACAGGATTGGAGAATATATGTATCAGAGGGCAGCCAGAGATATTTATCGAAAAAAATATGGGTGAGTCAGTGATATGAAATTGGCCAAAATGTTCTTCCCTATCATTTAAGTGAGCTGACTGAATGCCTGTATATTAAACTCTTTCAGCATGAAATATTATTGTACACTACACCTATTTGCACGTAATGAATGGTGTAGGTGAGTGTAGCGAAATCATTTCAATATCTGTTCAC
This sequence comes from Adalia decempunctata, assembly GCA_951802165.1. Taxonomy (NCBI): domain Eukaryota; kingdom Metazoa; phylum Arthropoda; class Insecta; order Coleoptera; family Coccinellidae; genus Adalia; species Adalia decempunctata. The sequence goes on from OX637697.1 coordinate 48,513,500, forward strand.
TACTGCAAAATCCTGGGATTTTTAGGTTATTCATATCTTATACCGTTATATTTTTATTTATGTTTCTTACTTAGTGTAATTTTCAAAATGGATAGTGACTGCTGGTCTATGTTTCATTGTATTTTAGCAATGATTCAGGAAACAACAAATCCAAAAAGCAAAAATGATTACATTTAAAATTTAACCTTACACTCATTCCACTGCATTTCTCACATCAGATATTGCCAAATGGTGACTGTGTAACACAAACTAATCTCATGAACAATATTGTATTCAGTAGGAACACAGTAACAAAGCCCACACAGAACACAAATGCTTCTATGAACTTGTACAAGTTAAGGCTTAAAAAAAAAAAAAATTGTTTATTGTCCAAACAGGTAAATCCCAATTACAAGACAATATATTATATTGTACAAAGTTAATGAACATGACAAAATTAAACGTTAACCTAATGAAAACAGAAAAAAAAAAGAATGTACAGGCTAAAGATCAGTTTGCCCAAGACGCAGTAATTCCCTCAACTTAGCTTTGAAAGTTCTCAAATTATCGTGAAAGACATCAACATCTGCACATATATATATAAGGCATGTTCGGACTAGGCCAGTAGATTAGTCAAGTAGCGAATAATTTTGTAATTTCCCGTGTGCGAACGCCAGCAATCGAGGCGAGTAGAGTCACAGGATGTCGGATGATGTACCTACTACCTAATACTGTTTAAGAGTCTTTGATACTGTGGTAGAGTGGTCAGTAGGGGAATCGACTCTCCACTCGACTAAAATACTGGCCTAGTCCGAACAAGCCTTTACAAGCTTCGAAGCTTGTAGTTTCTGAGGAGTCTCCTCATGAGACCCAGGAGTAATTAGTATAATCAATATCAATATTTTTGAAATTGGATTATTTATTCCAATTGTATTCTAATAAACTAGACTAAAAGTCATATATAGCATATAGATGGATAGAAATATGAAGTGGATGGAATAATAGGGGTATATGGGCCAAAAATGAGGCTCTCTAAACCTATAGGATGTGAACCCTCCTATCACTATCAGTATGAATACCTTTTGGTCGATTGAACAAGTCAGCAGATAAAGGACGCAGACTTTTTGAATTGGAGAATGAAACTGTCAACATGGTGCAGGTGCCCAGATCTTGCCTAACTCAGGAATTTACACCTGAGTGGGCTGGTTCTGATTCTCACAATGTGATTGTTAGTTTTATGAGGAAGGTTGATTATCTCCTTAGGAATTGATTAAGACTGAAATATCAATTTGATTTCAGTTCTGAAAGGCTGTTCATTTACTAGCTAATCTAATTCAATGCTTCTGACCAACTACCTGTCAAAAATTTTCTCTGGTGGTCAAGTAGACGAAATGTCAAGTGCTTCGGAATGTTTAGTTTCAAAAGTCTCTGCTAACGATAAATAAGCAAACTTCATTTAAATATCCTGACTAGAACTAGTTTTGCTTTGAACACTACATACTCACTAACCTGATGGGGTCTGGAGGTTTTGAATGCTTGCTCATTTAGCTTTTAGGTTCTAGGTAGATTTTCCAGTAGAAATAGAGCAAGCACTCAAAAAAGTAGGGTGATTAACTCCCTTGGAAGAGGATTCTGTACTATAATTTAATCCATAGAAAATTCAATGTAGTTTTCCTGTAATCATAGACGCCTGTTCCGTGGGGCCTCTAGAATCTGGGCACATACATATAGGTAGAACCTATAAATGGTTCATTTTTCCGGCTGTGATTGAAAAGCGGAGTATTTTGTCACACTCTTGGCTTTGAAATTTGTTCCATTGACTGAAACGTTCTGGCTTTATGCGGCCCAGGTACCTATACTGAACATAGGTAGGGATCACAGAATCTATGTGAAGTTACCCAGTTTTTAATGTTGCTTTAATTCTTGATGTATAAATTAAATTTCGACGTTATTTGGACCGAAAATATGTCATAGAGTGCCCACATCAGGTATTATATGCATGTTGAGATTGTGTATTGTTTTTCAACTTTTTATAGCTTCCAAAAGTTTTATTCAATTAATTTCTTTGCAAATGCGAATCTACCTACAATTTGGATGAGCAAGCTCTCAAAATCTCCTGACATCAAGTCATTTAGTGGCCCATTTTTTTATAATGTGATTGGTGCCAAGTATAATATATTGAAAAAAAAAATCTAATATAATGAAGAAATGTTCAAGATAATTTTCTTTGGTCCTTGTCAGTACATTCCGTTGTCACCCAATATTCAACACTTATCCACTTGCAATATATTTTTCCTTCTTTTCACATTTTTCACAAAGATCTCAGATCTGTACATATAGTTCTCTATGAGCCTATCAATGAGTAGACAATTAATTGTTCTATTAAATCTGTAATTGCTTTCAGAATTAAAATTTACTTCAAAAACGTATGCTGTATGATTTTGAGCAAAAGGTTCAATACTTTACTGAATCTTGAATTACACTTCAGACATTTTTCCCCAACGTTCGGAAGACGTTGAATTATTGTTGGCCTTTGCTTAAGTCGTACAATAAAAATTCACCAAATTGCCACTATCATTTTGAATATCAACTAGGACTTAGATGCATAGAAGCATAGAATACCTGTTGTATCGACTCCTTACTAAAAATCGTGACCAAAATTTGTAGATCAAAACGACATTCTAGATTTCAGATTTTGGTCTAGTTCCGGAATAATCCGCAATATTTTGCGGTCGTGGCGCTACTGCTGCAACGAAAAAAAGCGTGACCCCTCTCGAGAGAAATGACAAGCAGGACAAATTCTCAGATTTTCGATCGACAATAAAGTCTTAAACAAACTCTAATCAGTGCCAACACCAGGTATTCTATGCATCTATACTAGGACGTACTGTGAAATGTCGATTTGATTCTAATTATCTGGTTGGTATGAAAACGGTGATTTTTTTCATATAGAATTATAATTATTTGCTTAAATTATTCACGAAACGAGCGGCAGGCTTTGATTATTATTTGATTTATTTGAATATGGTCAACTTAAAGAAAGATGCAAGCATGCATGTTTTCTGCTATTTTAAAATTTGCATACAGAATTCTACCATATTTGTCATTATGACCTAAGTTTTTTAGTTCGAAGATTACACACCCTGTATCTCGCTTATGCTACGAAAACGGGGTCTATATCATAAGACGAAATCTCACCTACATACAGGGTGTTTCACCATAAACTGGACCAACACATGAGCCATTAAGAGGCCAATCAGCCTAAGTCCATTTTTCTGTTCTCATTTTATAAGAGAAAACTGTAGAGTTCCAGTCGCCAAAGTCTAGATCACTGTAGCATAACAAGATTTCAGGAATTGTTTTGACCAACGAACAAAAACTGCAGTAGACCTAAAGGGTTGTACATATATATTTGTCCAGTTTATGTTGAAACACCCTGTATGTTGGCTAAAACATAATTATATTCTGGACATAATCCATAAGAAAACGGAGAATTTTCTCGATTACGTAAGATGGAAATGGTTCGGTTTCGAGAGTACCATTGAATGGATTACACTCATTTTCAAAAATGTATAAGTACTCATCAAAAAAACCTATCTTTCGATTATCTCAAACACATAAGTTTATACAGGGTGTTTCATTGGTAAATGAACACACGGTAATCTGAGCTAGGGCTACCCTAGGCGAGTCCAAAAAACCGATATATGATAGGTCTAATCAATTCCTCATAACTTTTGAACCAACTATTATAGTCGGTTGATATTAGGAACGTATGAACTTTTGAATTTCCAAAAACTTCCAGGTCCGTATTTGAAAAATATGGGACTTCTTCCAAGCTGAGATTCAACACCTTGTATATTGAAATTTTGGGACTTGATTGAGATATTAGAAAAGAGCAGAAAATTTTCAATGGGATTCAGTAGATTTCATTGTCCCGCACGTCATTTTGCTCCAAGAGAGCTTCAGGGGAAGATCCAATTGAATATTGGAATTCCACAAAATTCTCAGGAAAAATCGTACATTATAATCAAATTGAATATTTTTTTCCCTCTAATTGCACATTCGAATTTCATAATATTCTTTATTTCCGGAAAAACATTATTCATCGAGAAAAATTTACTTTAAGTCAACAAAGATGAATAAATAACTGAAGAAACATGACATGCTCGCTCGAAAGTACCACCATTTTGTTCAATACACATTCTTGCCCTCTTCAAAATATGTCTGATACTTTTTTTGATCATGTCTGGATTATTTCATTTCAGGCGACTTCGATACGTTGCATGAGGATATCCTCACTTCCTATTTCAGATGAATATACTGAACATTTCGGATAACCCCAAATGAAATAGTCAACAAAATTGAAATCTGGTGACCTAGCGGGCCAGCCATGAGGTCCATCTGTGCCTATCCACATATTTGGAAAGTTCTGATCTAAAAATTATCTGATAATTACACTAAAATGGGGTGGAGCTCCATCATGGTGAAAATGCATTCCTGCAATGTCCGTACCTTCGAGAAATACAGGAAGATGATTTTGGAGGAAATCTGTAACCTTTAAGCAGTCTTGGTAGGACGTATGATCCAATCAATCGATTTTTATGAACGCCACACAATACGTTTCTTGAAAATTTGAAATAGGATTTCGTATGCCTGACTGCATGCGGATTCTCTTCAGTCCCTTCAAGCGAATTCCTCATATTGAAGACCCCATCCCTCGTGAATCGGTAAATAAAATTCTGTTGACCATTCTTTCATTTCGTGAAATCCAGCTACTAAAGTTAGTTCTTCTAATTTCATCACCTGGTTCAAATCGTTGTACCTTCTGGAGATGAATCAGTGGGGCAAAAAAAATTCAATTTGATCATGTAATTTACCATAATGGTGTTTGTGAGGAGTATAAATAAATAAATAAATATATGAATAAATAATGTACGATTTTTCTGAGAATTTTGTGGAATTCCAATATTCAATTGGATCTTTCCATGAAGCTCTCTTTGAGCAAAATGACGTGCGGGATAATGAAATCTACTGAACCCCATTGAAAATTTTCTGCTCTTTTCAAATATCTCAATCAAATCCCAAAATTTCAATATACCGGGTGTTGAATCTCAGCTTGGAAGAAGTCCCATATTTTTCAAATACGGACCTGGAATTTTTTGTAAATTCAAAAGTAAATCGATCGACCTGTAGAAGTGAATCATACGTTCCAAATATCAACCGACTATACTGGTTGGTTCAAAAGTTATGAGGAATTAAAATTTTTGGTGAATACATAAACCATCCTAAATCTCGGTTATGGAATTGATTATTAGACCTATCATATATCGGTTTTTTGGACTCGCCTAGGGTAGCTCTAGCTCAGGTTACCGTATGTTCATTCACCAATGAAACACCCTGTATAAATTTTCGTCCAGAAATCTTTTAAGAAATCACTCCTTGGAGTATTTCCTTAAATTTTATCAGAAGACTGTATATAAAAATTGTTGAAATGTGGTGTTTTCACTGAAATCCATAAAGAGTAACTATTATTACCAATGTATTGCCACTCGCGAATGCAATTTATCAACCGAAAATCAATAAAAGGTGATTAACCTGTGGTATGAGAATGAAAGGGCTTTAATATATATTTCAGATTTGTTGTCATCGCTATGGAAGCCATGGATCAGTTGCTCATGGCTTGCCACGCACCAACACTCAATTTATTTGTCGAAAGTTTTCTGAAAATGGTACAAAAATTACTCGAATCTACGGAACCGGAACTCCAAATTTTGGCCACACAGTCAGTAAGTAAATTTTAATTTTGCAGACAAATTGATTCTGGCGAACTATGAACTCAAGACCTTACGACAGTGGAAAATTAAAAGGTTTTCGTTTTCTCTGTAGGTTGTACAAAAATACCTTCTGTATAAAAAGTACCCGGAATTGTAAAAAAAAACACATAAATTTAAATTTAATCATCAATATTTATTTTGTCTCCTTCAAAATAGTCCCCATTGCTTACAATACAACTATGATATCGGCGAACCCACTTTTCCATGCACCGCTCATGGTCCGCCAAAGGTATGGCCTTCAGTTCTCGTTGCGAATTTGTTTTGATGGCTTCAATGGACTCAAAACGCGTTCCACGTAGGGGCAATTTGAGTCTTGGGAATAGAAAAAAGTCGCACGGAGCTAAGTCAGGTGAATACGGCGGTTGTTCGATGGTATTTATTGAGTTTTTGGTCTTGTATTCCTTAATAATTATGGCTCGGTGCGACGGCGCGTTATCATCATGCAAAATCCACGAATTGTCTTTCCATAAATCTGGCCGTTTACGACGAACATTCTCACGCAAACGCCTCAATACACCCAAGTAATACTCCTTATTCACTGTCTGTCCTTCAGGAAGAAATTCTGAGTGCACAACACCACGATAATCGAAGAAAACAGTGAGCAAAACTTTAATTTTCGATCGACTTTGACGTGGTTTTTTCGGACCGTCTTTGAATGATTTGTACCAATCGTATGCTTGTGTTTTTGACATACAATTATCACCAAAGGCTTTTTTTAACATTTTCAATGAATCGGCACAAAAAAATTCGTTTGCAAGACAAAATTTGAGGCAAACTCTTTGATCAACTATTTTTTCCATTGTAAAATTCGCAGAGCACTTTTGAGGTCGACTGATTCTGACAGCTGTTGTAAACACACTGGTTGACAGATCGCGCTCAAATTTGGCTTGGTAATAAAGGAAGGTCCTACCAACTTTAAGAAAAAAAAAATTACCGATTCCTTTTTGGCGGTTCATTTAAATAACATTTTCCGGGTACTTTTTATACAGAGATTATAATTGATAAATTTTTGGATACAATTTGATTCCACATTGTCAATTCAGGTCAATTTATAGTCCAATAGAAAATGAACATCTAACAGTTTCGAAATTTCAACGCCAATTTTTCATCTCTTGAAAGAAACGCGATTGAAGGATAGATTAGTTTTTGGGTAAAATCGACTTTGGATAGACAGATTTTTTAGACCTTCATCCAGCACTGAAGAGAAAAAACATGCAAATTTTTTCCTTGTTGAATTTCAAGGGTTAGATATTGCAAAATGTTAAATCAAAAAAGTGCTTCCTAAATTTTTCAACTTGATAGATAAGACGAAAACATGAATATTGATCTATTTTTTTTTAGTTTGTGAAATTCGCAAATATCGAAGAAGATACCCCGTCCTACCACAGACGTTATGATTTTTTCGTCAGTAAGTTTTCGGCAATGTGCCACAGCGGCGACGAAGGAGAGAAAAAGAATAAAATACGTGTAGCGGGTATCAAAGGTTTGCAGGCGGTAGTAAGGAAAACGGTATCTGATGAACTAGTTGAAAATATTTGGGAACCAATTCATATGGATAAAATTGTACCTAGTTTATTATTCAATATGCAGGTAATTATGGTCGAGACAACAAGGAATATTCGAATTGTGAATTTTTGTTACTTTTAGGAATCAGGTTTCCATTCGAATGAAACGCCTAATGAAAATCCCACAGAAGACGAGGACGATCCACCAATGCTGGCTGAAACTTGCATGAGAGAGCTTGTGGGTAGAGCTTCATTTGGTCATATCAGGACAGTACTCAAGCCAGTATTGAAGTATGTGTACAAAACGCCTCTAAATTGAAATGAATTGCTTTCAGGATTTCAATACTTTTAATAGACAGAAGTGAGATATTTTTTCGGGTAATAAGATATATTTTACAGGCATTTTGATTTACATGAGCTCTGGGTACCCAACCAATTTGCCATTCATACATTCAGGATCATAATGTTTTCAATACAAGCCCAGTATTCCTATACAGTTGTTGAATCTCTTATGGCGCATCTGGATGAAAACTGCAAATCCAGTGCCTCTATAAGGACAAGCATAGCTGCTGTTCTATCCAAAATTATAGCTATTGCAGCTGGGGAAAGTGTTGGTGAGTAATGAGGTATATCCTGTAAATCCATTTGTTGTGAAACAGGGGGCTAGTTTATCAATTTACAGAATAAAATCGACATCGCGGTTTTTTTCAAGAAGCGTCAGGAGTATGAAATTGGTAAAAATTTACAGCATTCATACGAATTTTTGAACCCCGGTAAATGTTACACTCCGAGTAGGAATCAAACTTATGTCATTTGATTCAGTATGTTTCAGAAGTGCATAAGTCTATAGATAAAATTTGCTCCTTTCGTAAAAATTGCCTAGTTTTCTCAGCCTCAGTAGGTTATAGAAAAAGCAAAGTTTTTGAAAATCGGTCGCTTCGTTGTATACAACGAACTGTTGCCTCTCACAATCAAACACTATACATTATCGTGATTTATATACATATATGAATATCCTGCATGAATTTCTTATTTGTTAAAGGCCCCACTGTACTCGAAATAATCAACTCGCTCTTGAGCCATTTGAGAGATTCAGTGAGAAATTGCGTGTCTCAATCAGAGGAGAAACAATATCAAGAAGCTCTCATCAACGCTCTGGGAGAATTTGCAAATCATCTTCCAGATTATCAAAAAATTGAGATTATGATGTTCATCATGAGCAAAATACCTTTCCCTCTTGTGGACAACCAAACACCTGCTGACAACTTGCTACAGAGTATTCTTTTGAAGAGTTTACTGAAGGTTTGTCATATATTGTTGATTTCAAAGGATGTGTGTGACCAAAAATTTTTTCAGGTTGGGACAAAATATCAAACAATTCATTTGAATACAACGTTTCCAGTTTCGTTCCTGGAACCTTTACTTAGAATGTCTCTAGCTCCTGACTCAGATATGAGGTTGTTAGTACAGAAGATACTTCATACATTGATTGATAGGCATCACAACTTGGACAAACTGACAAAACCAACGTAAGCAGTTAAATGAATCACTTGCTTCAATTAAAAATCTTCAACATATCCCTTGTTTTGATTCCAGAGTAGACATAGCTGACCTAGATCTAGTAATTGAAAAATCGTCAAGACCAGATTTGATCTTCATCAACAAACATGGACCAATAATATATGACGCACTCTACACAAGTTTGCAGATGGATACAAACACTCCCGAAAATATAGAAGCTATCTATACCACCTTAGCATTATTGTGTGTGGAACTTTCTAGTGCAGAAACTGTTATTGACCTATTACAACTCATTTTGGGGTAGGACATCTCATATATTTTATCGAAAAAATATTCTTAACGATTTGATTTTCAGTATTCAAAATCTGGCACTCACAAACAATTCCCTAACTACCGCTCAGAAGTTCAATTTGCACGCTCTCGTTGTGTGCTTATTGGTTCTAATCTCAAATGTAGCAAATTTAAAATCATTAGAAGAATATGCTAGTCAAATAGTGGAAGCTAGAAGACAGGAAGCGCCACATTTGTTACCGGAATTTATGGTACATTATCCTAGTAACAGTGAGGGTGCTGGAAAGGTACCACATTTACTGATAGATCAGGTAAGCAAATAGAAAAATAAGAATTTAGTATAGAGACAATTTTAGCCGAGCCCCTAACCAGGCGCGTACCCAGAAGGGTGTGTTGGGTGCTCAGCTTTTATCCATTAAAAGATGTAACAAAAACAGTTATGTTTTTTAACCATGAGAAATCATAAAAAACAAATAAGAAAATATTAAAGCATGCAGTTGACTAGTTTTCAGTTACTGAATAAAATTTATTTTTTGTAAATATGAATCTTTAAAAAACAAATATTGAATCATCCAAGGGTTTATTAGTTTTTAGTTATCAAATTAAAGTTCCAAGCGCCAGCATTAGCAAATCTGGTCACAACCATTTCTGTATCTATGACTCTCTTGCATTAGAGCTAATCCGTTCAAGCGATTTTCTGCCATAGTGGTTCTGAGGCAGGTCTTAAGAAAAACTGCGCTCTGCTTCAGCCGTTGTTACGGGAACACGGGAAGTACAGTGTGTACCATTTTGGTTGAGACTGCTCTATATCTCAGCTATTATTGAAGATAGAGATATGCGATTTTCGCGATCCTGTATCACTTTTTTGTAAAACTTTCAAAGCCACAAACAGAAATATTCCAACTACTCTTGTTCCTGAAATACAGGGCGAAAACGAAAATGTTACTTTCTGGAGATGTATTTCTTAGGCCCTGTTTTCAAGATTGGGCACAAACTTGGTATTTTTTAAATGGAATACCCTGTATATTTAAACGTCAAATTTTTGCAATTTTTTTTGAATACCTTATCTTCAATAAATTATAGCTTCAAAAATCAGAAAAATCCATATTTATATATGTTTGTTTTTTAATAGTAGGCCATGAATTCTTTCACACGTGCATTCAATTATTACTTTTTCGAAACGCCATGTGATTCAGACGTTTTTATTCAATTATATTTCGAACATCGACTCAAAATATCACTCTTCAACATGAACTCAAAAAAATATATCGGTACAGATTTAACATTAACTGATGTAATTACAAGATTCAAATTAGACATTTCATTACATAAACCAAAAATGAACATATAAATCATAGATGCATAGAAATACCTGGTGTTGGCACTGTTTAGATTTATCGAAAATCTGATATTTTGTGCGGCTTTTCATTTCTCCCGAAAGGGGTCGCGTTATTTGTCGTTGCCGCAGTAGCGCCACGACCGATAAATATTGCGGATTTATTCCGGAACTAGTCCAAAATCTGAAATCTAGGATGCAGTTCTGATCTACAAATTTTGGTCACGATTTTTAGTAAGGAGTCGATACACCAAGTATTCTATGCATCTATTATAAATCTAATGAAGTTGTTCAAACTGTCGTCCATTTTGTCTTATACATAAACCACACAGTTTCAATTCCACATTTCAAATTATTGAGGATTGCCTTTGTGAGTTTCTGAATGCTTCTTTGGTTTTGGGACTCGGAGCTCATCTATATTATAACGCCGATATGCGTAGGTACATTTTATATTTTCATATAATATTTTTCATATTTTGAAATTCCATGTTTTCACCGTCAGCCATCATCATTGATTTGTTTTGACTCTGTTTGTGACTCAGTTTTCTTGAATGCAATAAACAAAACATTATTTTATGCATGTGAAAGGTTTCATGGCCTAGTATCTAAAACATCAATTTGGATTTTTCTGATTTTTAAAGTTAAAACTTATTGAAGATTGGGTTGTGATACATCAATGTATTCCGAAAAAAAATTGCAAAAATTTGACGTTGAATTATACAGGGTGATCCATTTGAAAAATACCAAGTTTGTGTCCAATCTTAAAAACAATGCTCTCAAGAAAAATTTTAAATACGGCACTGACTTCTATGTAAAAATATCTACTATAAGCAGTGTTCATTCTTTTCCTATCTTATACAGGGCCTAAGAAATAATTACATTTCCACAAGTGAACATTTTCGTTTTCGCCCTGTATTTCAGGAACAAGGAGTAGTTGGAATATTTCTGTTTGTGGCTTTGAAAGTTTTACAAATATGTGATGCAGGATGGCGATAACCGCATGTCTCTATCTTCAATCATAGCTGAGATACAGTGCAGTCTCAACCAAAATGGGACACAATGTACCCAAATATTTGAAGCAATATGTACAAATTTGGATAGAAACCTCCGCTACATTTCTCTAGAGCTGAAAGTGCAGATGAAGCACATGATTTGGAATCATTCGGTGTTGAAGTAGCCCACTTTTTTCCATCTCTTCAATTCACTGGAAAGAATGAGGCTTTCGCTTCGCCTGAGGCGAAAGCCTTGGGGGGGGGCTAGAGCCCCAATAGCCCCTGCATTGATCATTGAGAATAACACAATTTTCGAATGTTTTCTGTCAAATCCTTGAACATCAGAACCATTAATAATAAAAAATATTCATTTCCGTTAGGAATATACAGTATGGTGCAAATGAAAGGAATAAATTCGTTATTTTGTAAACCGGCGAATTTAAGGAAAAATCCTGAAACACGTCGATTTTTATTTTAAAACGGGCTACTCGTAAGGATACCTTTTTATTTTTGACGTCATCTATATGAGCGTGATGACATCATCGCTAAAATTTTTAAATGGAAATGTGGGTGTTGTGATACATTATTTTAAAGTTTAAAGCGAGTAGGAAAATGGCCCAAATTCAGCATGCAGTTGTAGTGGTAAAAAAAATTATTGCCTTTCTGGATGGATTGTTAAGGATCTGTTCAGTAATTAGAACACAACCAGAGCTCCTGGTTGTGTTCTAATTAATTAATTTGTTTTTAAGCTTGCGAATTTCTGCTTGAACTTCCTTAGGACTTATTGCATGAATGGGTGGTGACATCTGAAGGGATTAATACAGGAAATCCTCCACGTCATTTTCTAATCCTGGTGTTTGCTCTGGCTCCTTAAATACCCTCGATAAGTGTACTGCAAATGCCCCTGCTTTATATTTTTCGAACGGGCCCAATCATTATCGTATAGGGGTATCGAATGGTGTGGGTCTTAAAAATGTGGGCCATGCCCTTGGACCTCGAAATTGACAATAATCCCGTTTCAATCGATCCCTAATCGATGTAACATTTTCCAGTCTTCTTTTGTCAGTGAGTCCATCTTTTCAATTTAATAAAACTTTCTGATTTTTCTTTTACTGGCACAAATATATGACCATAAACTTCTACATTCTTCTGGTTGAATCTATTTTTGAAATCACAAATTTAGAGTATTTTATTGGACCACGGCTAGGAATAGCCGTGGTCCAATAGAAATTCACCTAACAACTGCGGACTGCGGTAGCCATCTTCAAAGGTTTCTCGTTCGGAGGTTGTAATCCAGCGCATGACGGCTCCGAACGGGTGATGGTACTGGAACTATCGCTGTTTTTATGGCCGGTTACAATATCCGACCGAGAAATCTCTAAATATTTGCATTTCTAGGCGAAACTTTTTGTGAAATTCCTATTGGAACATGGCTAGAAAGCCCAAAATACTCTTATTTTTTGATAAAATGTTATGGGCAATTGGGTGGAATAATGCAAGCACTGAATCAGAACGAAGGATGTTGGATTCAATAATAATTACTCCTGAAATTCCCCCTATCTACTTATGCTTACACATATGCATCATTACACTTTCGTCAATTCGTTTCACAAAAACTATCTAAAAAAATTTCAGATGGCTGTTTGTGAATATGTCAAGACCCATGGTATAGATGCCTCCAGGCTCCTTCAAACTTCACCATATGGGGCTGGTGGTCCTGGCATTGTAGCAGCTGGAGCTCACAGAAATAGTTGGATAGATACAAGTAGAGGTAGCATCACAGAGCTGGCAGGTGGGAATGAAGTAGATAGTGCTGCTAGTTCACCAGGAATGCAAAGGTAAATAAAATATTCCTCATCATAGAAAAGATATCCATATAAATTACGGCAATCTTCACAGGAAAATGCCTGAAGAAGAACTGACTTTTGAGAGTATGAAGAAAGTTCTGACTGAACCACCAGAGGTTCGCAAAGAAGCTGAAGCAGAGAGGAGAAAAGTTCTGAGCCATACCTTCAGAACTGCTACCTTTTCTGAATTGATACGAAGGACTCAACCAAAGCATGATCTACTTCAGAATAAATTAAATGAAATATTCAAATCTCTAAGTGTTAATGAAACAAGGAGTCCTTCAGACGAAGAAAAAAAAACTGCTGTTCCTACTTACGAACAGAATTTCCCAGAGTTATTCTTCTATTAAATTCGGTGTAATTTTGCTCTGAATTTGGTGTTGGCAGTGTCCTTATTGACAATAATTTTCATTCTGCAATACTTGATGGCAGTGCTCATATGTTGTAGATGTAGACAACAAAGTTTGAAAAAGGACTTCCAGGTATATTATTTCCATGCCAAATAATAAACATAATAAACTTCGACTTTCAATGGAGCACATTTTTAGTAGTGTATTTTTATACAGATCTAGAATAAAATTTGTCGAATATACAAGTATCAGTGAGGGAAAACATTCTACAGAGGTCTACTTGAACATTAATTATATCACATATATCTGTTATATTTCATACTAGTTGTTTGACTTGGGTACATATCGAACATACTCATTGTGAAAACTGTATTCTGCAAATTGTTTTCCCCATCTGTGAATAGCAAATTGCATCAATTTTTGTTGACCTTAGGTTGAACTTGAAAGAATCATTTTAGGCTTCAATTCAGCATTTTTCACATTTTTATTGACATTGATTTTCTACTCTCTTTTAGAAAGAAAAATAATTGCTGATTGTCATCAAAAATATTTGTTTGAATAATTTCAAGGACGCTCGCCTATTACCAAATTGTGTTTATACCTACTAACTACTGTGGATAAGATTTCTGATATTGAATATAACAAAACAAAATTTCCAAGTTCAGATATCTATTGGAAGTTTGTTTTTAATAACCTTCTAGGTTGTATTTTTCTAGACTGTATGTTTTAAAGTGAAATATTTTAATATTTTGTTGTGTTTGTATAAATTTACAAAGTACTTCTATCTCCAGTTGAAATAAATATATTATAAAAAATAAATTGTTTTTTTCAGGGGGTTATGGAAAAATTAAATTCGATGGATTTTATTTTAGTTTTTAATATCATAAAGCACAAGGTTCAATACTATTAGAGTATGGGGTGTAAGATATAAATTCGAATCCTTTTTCACAAAATGGTCCCTGAAAAAAAAAATCAACGATAAAATTTTCATCATACAGATAAATTCAGGGTTTACACGATGTAAGTTGGAAGGCCAATTCATTGACATACCCTCCAAGTGTTGAAAAGTCGTACAGTATTCAGTGCTTGAGCCTTGATGAGTAAGTTAACTAGCCCCAGTCAGCTTGACTGTACTTGCTCCGTGTAAGTAAATGCCTCATTTAGGTGAATAGCGCATGCGGCAATCAAAGAAATAACTGAATTCTCATTTTTTTTAAATTACTACAAAAAATAATATACAGCTGACAAAATCGTCAACAATTCCTCAAGTAAAAGTAAAGCCTTGATTTATGCTCCCGAAAAAATTCTAATATATCATGTGATTATTAAGGGTCTACGTCCCTGAAAAAAAAGGTAGTCACAAACGATTTATTCTTTTCTGTATTGAATGAATGAAAAGGATATTCGCCATCATTTTTTGTTATTTTGTAACATTTCCACCATCAAAACGAACAGATATTTTTGTGTTTTTTCATTTCAGTATTGAAGTCTATCATTTAGTTAATCAAACGTCTATCTCATTTTTCTTTCACAATATACCGTTTTTTTGTAAACAATATTACAACAATGTGTTGTTCCCGCGAAATTTATTTTTCCGAATTTTTTTATTCGAAATGATAAATATCCATTTTTACCAAAGACAATTTATCAAGGTTTGTTTTATGCGTCGATTAGTGAAAATTAATTGTTTCTTACAATTGTGGATTCTTACATGGAATTGAAATTCTTCTAAATGACACACCCTCCACTCTCCAGATGACTGGTGAAGGAAAATTAGTGTATTATACACTCAGTGTGAGATCTAGTTCAGGTAGGATTTCTTGTTAATATTCCCTGCGCCCCAACATTTGTTCGTTTAAGCTGAATAATCCAATAAATAAAAATTAATGCACTGCACCGTTTTTCCTGTACCCAATAATGTCGGTCATTACGACATACCGGCAACCGTTCTGTTTGCCAGGGGATACCAATAACCCCCAGACTATTTCAATTAAAATCAGTATTCTAAGTCCTCCAGACTTATGAAGAAAATTAGTCAAATGGCGACGAGAGTTGTGAGATTAGAGGAACGTCAAAAAGATATCCTTGCTCAACTTTCATGTAGTTTCTGAGTGGTCACCTTGGGAGACCTAGGAGTTATCAGTATAATCATAATCAATTTATTTATTTATATCGATTTATAAAAACCAAAACGAGATTAAAGCTGTTCCTGAATTTCAGGTAGAACTCACTCCTGATATTTCTGACATAAAATTCCAGAAAACCAAACCTGTGATCTGTGCATCAGACGGTCCAGGTATTGTTCCTGAATTGCTCAATTGAATGAAAAGATCTCATAATGTTATTTTTGCTAACGTTCTAATCATGGGGATGAATCTATGTACCCTTTCCTAGCCCAAAGCATTGTAGATTTTAAACAGGAAAATTCTGGGACTTGCCTCAAAGGCTTCCACCCAAAGATGGCAATCGTCCTTGACTGTTGAGGGTGTTCTCTACTTTTAGGCTCTATCACTAGTTCTAGAAACTGTATTTGAAGTCGGAAATAAACCATTGTTGATTTTGTAGTCCTAGTTTTCAAGACTTATTCCTCATGTATTCGCACATTGACGATGAAAGCTGCAGCTTCCAAAATACTTTTGTAAAATTCAGTAACCTCTTTTACTTGGGGAGGTGACATTTTAACGTTTGGATAACAAATTCCTTCTTCGTAGGATCTCTAGGTATTCAATTATAGCCATTTTCATACATGTAGGAAAAAAATGACTGTCATTTCGAAAGGGGGAAGTTCAGGCCACAGCAAGTGTATTGATCTATCAGGAAAATTGGCTGAAAAATGCCTCATTCTGATATCAGTAGTCCATACTGAGACACTGTTTTTTATATAAACCATAATTTTTCATTCTGAATAGGTCGAAAGTGTATTTTTATTCCATGCATGAACTGGTGTTCATTTATATCAGAAGAGTATAGAAATAAATTATCATAGAACTAACTAAATTAAATTTCAACTCACAGGATTGACCACTCTACAACCTTTATGCTCTCCTATATAAGATTCTGATTTGTCACCTAGAATAATCAAATCAGGCAATGGATGAAGTCTTAACGTATAATCAAAATCCCAATGGATAGGTTGAGAATTCAAGGACATCGGGGTTAAATGACCCTGACTTATCACAGTTCTTGTAATCTGGAATTGTGAAAAATACAACTGAGTACATTAGAATTGACGATATTGATCAATATACAATTGAAGAGATATACTATCTATCCTTTTCAATCAACAGATTTGTTTTAAAAAAGAAATATTAAAACATTACTCACATAATCTGCTATATGTTCTTTGTCAGGTTTAGATAAGGCACCTTGAAGTAATTTTGTAAGAAGATCACACCTGAACACTGTGATTTCTCTGTGGCAATACTGAATTCTGCATGGATTTGTTGTGAAGATAGCCCTTGGCACAAACTTCAAAAAATCCTCCACAATATGAGATGGCAACGGTAACCTTTGAACAAATATGGATATATCATTGTTGAAACAAAACAGTATGTTTTTGACTTTTGAAAGTAGGACTCGCCTTGTTCAATAAATAACGTTTAAAATCATAAATTTGATATAAGTTAAGCCCTACTATCGAAAGTGAATAACATACATAATAAAGTTTTTTTTAACAACTTGTAAATAGAAATTATCTCACATAATATTAAAATATGTACTTGAAAAATACCTGGGTACAATATAAGGAGTAGCAGGATCTGTTGTTCCAGGTACAAAAACAAATTGGCTATTTTCCAGCAGACTTGTATAACGGCTCAAAAGTTCTCCTAGTTGCTTAAAGGATTTCTTTAAAATATCCATTCTTTCATGTCCATGAGATTCTGATACAAAATTTCCAAGAAATATAAATGCTATAGGTGGAACTCCTTGAAATCCATTAAATAGTGTTTCCAGTTTCTCGAAAACCTATAACACATATTTTGAATTTCTCAAGAAACTTAAAAAATATATACCTAAATTACAAAAAAAATTCAATTATCTTACCAAAGAATGGTCCAGCCAAACATCAGAAAAAATTTGGATCATGCCATTTTCATTTCTCTCAGCATGTTCTATCAAATTTTTTGAATCTCTCAGAGGCACTCTGGATGGACCTCCGAAATAATTAACATTGGCAAATGAAGGCCTGAAAGATAATATAAATGGTAAAGCCAACAGCACCTATTCCCCAAAGTACTAATATAAACCCATAGATTTAGAATAAACTGGATCCGGCACATGAGAAAATCATCTGACCCAACATACAGAAAGAGATGAACTGATAAGAAGAACAACAACGATGACTCCAACAAGAATCTTGCTGACCGATTGGTGGGCAATTATATAATAATAATGACTTTATTATCCACAATATAGATTAATTTACATCCTTATTTGATATATATACTTATCACAATGATTGTGAAAAAATGGCGAAGTCCAGGACTACTGATAGAGAAGTCCTCCCTACTCTACTTAATCACATAAATGACACTTACATAATTGCTATGAAACCCAAAACACCCGAACATGAAAAGCATAAAAAAGAGCATCAGAGACTGTGCATATGATTTTAAACCCGGCATTGCAAGGAAACGTAATACTTGAATTATTCCATTTCGAAAGATACCCCTCTCATGAGCGACCTGAGGTGGTGTGGAAGGGCATTATATACTCTGGCAATGTTGAACCAAACCTCTTTTGTTCTGAATTTGATGTTAAGCACTTGTGGTCTGAATATATTTCTATTTCACAGATATGGCGTAGATTTATTCGGAATAATTTTATGAAAGAGGCATGCCTGACTCAGTTTACAAGTGCTCTCCATGTCCAACCACCCCGCATCCCGTTAATGAGAAATTCTTTCGAATTTCGTAATTGCATATGAGCATCTTAGACATCTTCCTTCAATCAAATCAAAGCCTCCTGATGGCCCCTCTGTTTCTATATGTTGGGACAAATCCTTGCAATGTAGAAAACTTGGGTTGCCCTATCCAGATATTCTATGTCTATTTATAAACCTTGATTCTTCATATGCTTCTCCTGGTGGCATCAGCATTGTTGATACTGTGAGAGTTCTATCCTCATAAAGGCCATTCACCAATACAAAACTATTCTCAACAAACAAACCACCTTGGAAGCTACAAATACAATGTTAAATGTTTCATTTTTTTAAAATTTTAACCATATATTA
The DNA here is from genome assembly GCA_951802165.1 of Adalia decempunctata. Taxonomy (NCBI): domain Eukaryota; kingdom Metazoa; phylum Arthropoda; class Insecta; order Coleoptera; family Coccinellidae; genus Adalia; species Adalia decempunctata. The sequence goes on from OX637697.1 coordinate 48,532,388, forward strand.
TCACTAACTTTGCATGTCTCATATCCAAATGTACCATACCCGTTGGATCTTCCAGGCAATATTTGCCTTCAGACACTTGAATGATTGATCCTAAGATCAGAGTGTTTTTTAAGCAAACATTGGATATGGTCAACAAGAAATCTACAGTTTGGAGTTTCAGCATATTTTTCTCTCCAGCAGATGAAGTAGATAAAAACATTCTTCGTGTTCTCTGTAGTATTGTTTGGTAGCGTTCAATGAATACCATTGATTTCGAGTTAGCATCAGAGAGAAATTTTGATTTCTGCTTAGAGAGAAGGTACAACTTTCGGTCTGGATCATAGTAAAATTTTGGAAATTCGAAAGCTTCAACCACTGAAAAAGCTGTTTCGTTTCTGTCTAATCCTGAATTCAAGAAAATCTGAAATTCTCAAGGGTTATTCAATTCAAATTTTTCTCATTTTCTTTCCATTTGTCTTACTTCTACAGCTCTCACTACTTGTTCTTCCTCAATACTTTGACCAGCTATACACTGATTTTCAAGGGATGCACTAAGATTTGTTAGGCATTCTTCAAATACTGTTTTATTGTGCAAGTTTATTTTCTTCTTGATGAATTCTTCCACAATTATTGTACATAAATCTCTAAGGATAAAAACATATAAGAGGTATTACTTGCAACTGATTTTTCGCATAAGAAATTACCTACGAATATTGAATCCTCCTAATTTTAAAGCATTTTGTAATTTTTTGACCATTTGATTTCTTTCCATTTTTGTTTGGTTTTTCTAATCTTCGATTTCCCGCTCTTACAAATCTTAGCAGGAATGCCAATCGAATTTTGCCAAAGAAAACGACGTCTCACGTCAATTGTCATTATTTGATTATATTCTCTGGTTGCGATGCGATGCGATTGGTTTATTGGCTGGCGGTATATTCGAAAATATGCATCAAATAATTTTATTAACAATTATTTTATTATCGATTTCCAAAAAGCTTGGGATAAAATTTGGACAAAACTATTTCGGCACTATGTAATATTCACTCTGAAAGTAAAGACTACTACATTCTTAAGACTAGATCTCTGCCATATCTCTATCTGTTCATCATTTTGGAATAATCATTTGTCAATATTATAAATATAAACAAACACAAAGGTTAATCTGTCAGTCATCAGCTGATCAAAGTTGTTTTCTGAAAACAATGCGATCGAAGGATAACGATGGTCATATAAATAATATTATCATTCTTCTTGGTTTCATAAAATGTGCTACTGTGTTATGACTATTTTATTTGGTGTTCCTAATTTTGGAAATCATAGTATTGTGTTTTGTGCATAATTTAAGTATGGAAGACCCCATTTCAATGATCAAAGACCTGGACTCTTTAATAGCCGATGAAGACGGTAAAAAATTCGGTGAACGTAACATTTATAGGATTATATCGCGTTGGAGGCTGCCTCATGAGCTTGAGCAAGCAAAAGGATATCTCAAAATTGTGATGCCGAAAATTCAATATTTAATTGATAGAGGTGTCCTTCGAAGAGACCTAATTTCATTAGCAATTCTTGCTACACAAAATTTCAACTTTCTCGAGAAGCTCTTGAAATACGAGAAGGAATTTTTCTCCTTGGATCTGGATCAATATTCATCTTTGTATAAATATTGCATATTTAAAAAGGATCATTGGATTGCAGCAGTGGAAAAAAATTTTCGTCCCTCCTTTGAGAAGAGAGTTTTCAGTGATAGTATTTCGAAAAAATTGATAATATTGAAGTGTTTGAATTCCACAATAAACAAGTTCAATCTGAATAAAATAGTCTCTGCCTTGAAAGATTATGAGGAATTCCATGGCAATGATGATACATTAGATCATCTTGTCTTTGAGTTAAAAACATGTTTGGATGTTATTATGTTTTGTAGAAGTATTGGAAATGAAGTAGATGAAAAAGAAGTATACAATGTGATGTGTGCTAAGAATATGTTGGATACACTATCTATTTTCATTCCTCTAGAGAAAGCAGAAAACTGGTCTACTGTTGCACAAAAATTGAAGAAATATGATGAGAGCTATTACAGTAAATGTTCTGATTCTTTGAAAAAATCAGAAGTGTTTAAAGTTTTCACAATATTAGCAACTGTCTTAAATATTGAAAACATTCGTAGAACTGATCCTAACATTATGAACAACGTTTTGGAAAATCTTAAGAATAAATTGCTCAGAATAGAAAATCCAACTCTGGTCCTAGAGATGCTAGAAGATATTTTCGCTATATTGTTCATATCAGAGAAACATATGGATGAAAATAAACCAGACATTTTTAAGAATGACGAAGCTGTAATAAGATCTATATTACATGTAATCAGAGAAGTAATTGAGGTGCAGCGATTGAAAGGTGTATATAAAAATTCTGAAAACAACGAAAGATTCACCACATTATGCAAATATGTGCATGACAGTTTTTGGCGACTAGACATCGTAACCACTGTTAAAGCAAAGTCAGTTGATAATTCAGGGAAGATATTTAATTATATGTTAGCATCTCCTATATCATTACTGTCTATGTGTTTGCGGAAAGGAAGCTTTGACCAAGCCCACCAAGTTGTTGAGGTGAGTTGAAAGTTTATCTTATATCTTCCCTACTAAACATAAGAAAATTCTCTATACTTTCTTTAATAATTTTTGTGCAGAACTCTCATTTGATTGGTCATGATGTTCCCCCAAAAAAAAATATTTTCAAATTTCCAATTTTGTCTCCAAAATTGGCAAAATTCTTATTTCTTATATGTGATTGTCATAGGGTGATTATGAGTGAATAATTTTTACAGCAAGTTACATATTTTTGATATTTTTTTTTTTATTCCTTCATTATTATAATTACAAAAGATTTTTAATCGAGAACATGGGTTCTATAAAATTCAACATATAAACAGAGCATATTACAAGGCATCCAAGCAACTATGCACTAGGGAAATACAATAGCGTATTTTAACCGATTTTAACATAATGAACAGAAGAAAAAACCGAAATTAAAGATATTCCAATGTAATGAAAACAAAATTAGACTGTCATATCTATTCTTGAATGTGTTTATGGATGGGGCATTCACAACATCACAACACTAGCCGGAAGGGAATTCCAGTGATTAAAAACCGAGTTAAAAACTCTCTTGGAGAGGAAATTTCTCCTGGCAGTTGAATCGAACCATTCCTTCTTCAGCTTCAGGTTATGATCGCGCAACCGAGTATCATTGTTTAAACAGAAAAGATGTGATCAATCGTAGTTGATATAGTTGTTGATTATACGGAAAGTCATAATTTGGTCGCCTCTAAATTTGCGCTGCACAGACGTTTCGGGGTTCGCCATAGCCAGCCGCTGATCGGGGATCGCTGAACGGACTCCAAGAAACGGTAATCGCGAACCACACGGGTCCCGCGAACTCCAAAATTGGTCTAACGTAGGTTGTGTACAATTTGATTGATGTGGTGAATGACAACCGTAAGAAAGATTAACGCAGAAGGTATAAGAATGAATTAGCCCGTCTGCACATCGAAGCTATGTGCCCGGACCAGGTCAGATCACTCGTCACCAACACTCCGAAATCAACATGAGAATCTACACTTGATAGGGTGATATCGTCATTGTGAACTGTTTTGGGTTTGTCCTATCGATATGCAGCACAACACACTCTGAAATGTTGAGCGGAAGTATTTTTTTTAACGTCCGTGTGAGGGGAAAACCCTTGATGGGCGCCGAGAGGGTCCGCACTCTCGGTAGTGTGAGAATCCAAGATCTTGTTTGGCTACTCACTAAAAACCCCTCACACATTCCATGAAGGAGTTCTTCATCCTGCCCTCGTAGCGTACCTCAACAAAAGAGATGAGCAAGTGGCTTCTAAAGTTCATGAGACCTGATGATATGAAGAGACCCGAGCAACACTGCTTTCTGCATTCTGTGCGCCAATACCTCGGCCTGTGATCTGCAGACCGGGATAATCTTCAGTTCATCTACGTAGTTAGCTCTCATTCCACCGAGACATTCTATGATTAGTACGATCATTCTAATTTTATGACTTGGGTATAAAGTTCCAAGCTCGAACATAAGTTCTTTATATTTTTGCCTCTTCTGTTCTTCTTTCATCACAACATTATTTTCAGCAGGGGAGGATAATTCCACGACAAATAACTCCTTCAGCTCCTTGTCCAGCAGAAGTATGTCTGGCTTAACAGCATTGATCTGCCGTGTTGTTGAGACAGGATAGTTCCAGCATATGCGAGCACATATGGTAGCACCGGCTCTCAGATGGAAGTATAGAATTCGGAGTACCGCGTTGTGTCTCTCTACATACCCTGATGGAGCATGGACTCTGCAGGCGGAAAGGATGTGCATGATCGTTTAATTTTGCTTATGGCAAGCCCTGCAAGTTATTGGGGTGTCCATTTTCATGATGTTCTTTTTATACCATCTCGTATTTAGTACTCCATCTTGACACGCCACCACAAATCCCTCCGTCTCTGACTTAAGGTTAGCTGACCTTAGAAAGGCGAAAGACAATTCCTCAGACAGGTCCTGGTCTTTTAAACTCCTGAAATATATGGAGTACAAGTTCTTACTCATATGATGTTCGAGTAATGTATCCGACTGAGACTTTCGGATCAGTCTTGCTAGGCATCTCTGGTCCGCTTCAGTGATCAGTGTTCCAGCGAGCTCAGGATTGATCGATACGCCGGTTATGCTGAGCTTCTCCACGGCCCTTTGTGCAGCTCGGAATAGGAAGGCTCCATGGTTCGCAATTTCATGCTGAGCAACAAATTTCAGAAGCGGATCTTCACTTCTTAGAATCCTTACTGCCATTTCCAATGTTTATTGATAGTGTTAATATTCCAAACATTGCAATCCTCTACCTCTACCTTCGGGGAAGGTATATCCTCTGTATATTGAACTGTTGGGATGTAGGCTACGATGTTCATCGTTTTCCTTGTTGACCTATCAAGATCGAGGAGTTCGTTTACCGTTCAGTTCACCATCCCGGAAGAGTAGGTGAGAATCGGGATGGCTAGCATATTTGTAGCAGATACTTTGTTCTTTCCCGAAAGCTGCGATTTCCAAATGTCTCTCAGCTTCTTTTTGTAGCTGGCTGTTAAGGCATCCTTTATCTGGGTTGTCTCCAGTACACTCCTCTGTTTCATCCCAAGAAACTTATTGTAAGTTTATCCGTCTTCGAGGTGTCGAAAAGTCATTCCATCTTCCAGTCGAATATCTTCTCCTGCGTCTTCAGCTTTTCCACTGCGCAGATTAAAGACAGCACACTTGTTCAAACCGAATGACATTCCCATTGCTGAGGTGTAGTCTGACACGATATTCAGTAGTTGCTGTGGACGCTGTGGTGCGGACTCGGAGGGATCGTAGAGCTTCAAGTCGTCCACGTACAAGAGATGCGAGATCAGGTGGTTCCTTCTGCCTGGTGGTCCGGCCTTGTATCCTATTTTGCTCTCCCTCAACTTAATTTTTAGTGGTATGAGTGTTATGCAGAATAATAACGGGCTTAGCGAATCTCCCTGGAAAACTCCTCTCCTGTATCTCACCCATACCGTATAAACGGTTCGACCCTCTGCTCGGATGGCAAACTTCGTTTCCACAGCGCTATGATGTTTTCTATCGCGTGGATGATGTTAGAGTGGATTTTCGGCATTTTTAATAACCGTACTATCAGCAGCATAGAATTCTATGCTCCTAGCTATCAGTTCATCAGTTCGGCGAGGTGCCATAATATATGCTTTCGCGTAGTCCAACCATGTAGACATACGCTCTTGTCTATGAGCAAGTTGTCCTTGCATCCTTGCACTCCTTTCTTTGCTCCCTTCTGTTGGTAGATACTGTCCCACACTGGTCCAATAACCCTCAGTATTTGATCTGGAATCACACTTGTGAGGATCTTATACAGTGTATTGAGGCAAGTGATTGGGCGATAGTTCTTGGGTTGCCCTAAATCACCTGATTTTGGTATCAGCACTGTTCTACCCTCCACCAACTATGACGGAATGGGCTCACGGCGAGTTAGCATCCCGCTGAATAATCTTGCCAGGTGTTGATGTGTAGCTGGAAATCTCTTCCACCAGTTGTTTTGAATGCCGCCCAGTCCAGGTGCTGTGAAATCACGCTCGTTCTTAAGGGCTTGTTTAATATCTTCGGTTGATATTTCAGAAGTTCATCGTCCTGCTGTTGATTTTGATCACACATCTGCTGAAATCTGAGAAGTGCTGGAGTGTCCCTAGTTTCTGCTTGTTGTTCATACAGGCTTAAGTTCTTCGACCTCTTGAGGTGATGGTGGATTCTGTCTCTTTTGTTATTGGGACTGAAATAATTTCGATATTATATTGTTATAATAATAATTATTATTATTTGAACTGGGGTCCTTATGGCTCAGTTAGCCTTCCGGGAACTGCGACCACATGGATCTTTTGTTCACTACCTATACTCACTCATTGAAATCCAAGTAGGTCATCTATGGTGTTGATAAGACCGACAACATCCCTAGGAGCCTTGGCCGTTACCCCGTGGGTATCCAGGACCAGTTTCCCCATATGAATGGTTCTTAGACCAGCCAGCTCTAGACACTTGAATGCCATGTGTTCAGCTGTTTTTGCCTCTGATCCGCAGAGTCTACAAATCTCGTCTGCTGACTTTCCCTTATGGTACAAATGATGTTTGTGCCGACAGTGCCCTGTCAGCAGACCTACTATCACCCGTAGCTCAGCTCGGGACAGCTTAGGAGCTTACTGGTATAGGTCAGTGAAATCATCACGAATTTCTTGGACTGAGTAAGTCCAGGTGTGTCTCCAGAGGGTTATTCTGTTATCCAACTCCCATTGTTGAACCGTTGCCTTATATTGACCTGGAAATGTAAGTAAGAGAGGCAAATCGAGCATGACCTCAATCGCTGCTGTAGGAGCTGTACGCATAGCTCCCGTGACACCAATACAGGCCAGCCTTGGTAGTTTCTGAGCGGAAGTAACCAAGTACTACACCAGATCTGCAGCTCTCCCAAATCACGCTGAAGTTGTTGATAGCCAGTGCAGGGATCAGCATATATTTTGGCGTCATCACCGAAGAAGGAACTCGGAGATTTTAGGAAGGAAGGGATGTCAGCGATGTACATCACAAACAGCAATGGATCAAGTATGGATCCCTGGGGCACACCACTCAGAACTGACCGATCAGACGAATAAGCACCACCAACCCGAACGCGAAAGGATCGAGTAGACATATTATGCATAAAAAAATCGAGAAATATCTATTGCAAATTCATCATAAATTCAAATTCAAAAATAGTTTATTTCACAATTACTGCTATACAATAAAGGGAAATTCTGTCAAATAGTGAAAAGGAACAATACAACATATTTGGCAATCAATAACGGCCCCTTGGTATGGCAGATTAATCTTTTTGTCATGATGACCCAGAATCTTTCAGTAACCAAGAATTCGTATCACTTTCATGTTACGTCTTGATTTTGCAACTGTTTTGGTTCTTCCAATGGAGTGCTGTGCGTTCAACTTCTTCCAGTTTTCTCTGAATGAGTAATGATAAAAAGTGTATTTGTTTGAGAAGAGTGTCCAGAAAATAAGAACCCTAGAAAAAATTTCTCTCCATGAAGCAAGAAGGAAAGCGGAATTGAGAACACCACTACAAGGAATATCGTATTCCTAGAGTCTGCAATCAGAGTTTGTTAGAGAGGACGAACTAGAGATAACTAAATCTATCGAAAGTATGGTTAAACGTTTTATTTATTCACCTGATATTTGCTCGTCGGACGCTAACTTGATCGAAAAACAAAAGGAATATACGATCAGTAAGAGGTCGATTACATGCGATTTTGGACAAGTATGAGCTACCTCAGATGTCCCCAATTGATATCCATGAAGAAATACCATGACAGAACGAAAATCCAAAGATACACCTAGAATGTTTTGAATTCAAAAAAGAAGAATCTAACAGAGTACTGCTTCAACAAAAGTTGTCGATAATTTCAAGATACAAGGAAACTTCAGAATTGATTTATACTGATGCATCTAAAACTGACAATGGTGTTGCTGCGGCAATATTTGTTGGAAGTGTATCACACACGTGGATCCTCCACCAGTATGTTTGCCGCAGAGATGTACGCATTGTTGCAAGCAGTAAAATACTGCGATCTTTCAAGGAGTCCTTCATCTGTAATATGCACAGACTCCCTCAGCTTCTTGGAAAAAATTCGAAATCCCTTCAATGGTGATAGCATGACTCTTCAACTTCAGGCCCTTTTCACATATCTCAGAGAACAATCCAAATCTATGGTGTTTGTCTGGACTCCCTCACATTGGAATTCCAGGGAATGAAGTTGTTGACCAAGCAGCTAGAAATGCAGTCACCCAAAAACCATTTATGGAAATAGGATGAACCAAAACTGACCTTGGCAATTACTTCGGCGAAAAGTTGTTGATGGAATGGCAGAGCAATTGGGATAAGAGCAACGCAAAATTGAGAACAACCAGAAAATCAGTTACCAAAAGAAAATTAAATTCAGACTTGGGACGCAGAGCAGATGTTTCTTTGACTATACAGGGTTATAATAATCCGTGCATTAGACGTTTCTCGGCATCTATGGGGAAAATATTTCTGAAATTTGGCACACGGCCGTTTTTCAAAGGGGGAAATCATGCTAAAATATTTTCATCGAAATCGCACTTCCGGTTATACCGGAAGTGACCATCAGCTTTGATATTTTAAATGGAACTACCTATTTTTCTAACCAGAAATGGATTCCTTCTTGGATTTTACACATTTTTCATCTGAAACATTTTTATGTTGTTGTCATGGTTACGAAGATATAAGGACTTCTATGAGAAAATGGCCTGTTGCAGAGGTCCGCGAAACGTATCATAGCATGCATGTTGCTATACATAATGAAGAAACAAATGAAGCATCTTACGATAATTCAATAATTTTGCTTCGTATTGCATGGCTTTCGAATCATGTTGTTCTATTGGAACTGTCACAATAAATTCTTATTTCTGAGAAATTTCAAACTGCAATAACTTCATTTTTTCAAATGGCATGCCCATAATTTTTGTACAGAAAATTTAATTTCAAACATTTTTCCAAGGGTTCCTTATGTCGATCTTCAATTGTTTTCTGTACAAAAAATATGGGCATGCAATTTGAAAAAATGAAGTTATTGCGGTTTGAAATTTCTCAGAAATATGAATTTATTGTGACAGTTCCAATAGAACAACATGATTCGGAAGCCATGCAATACGAAGCAAAATTATTGAATTTTCGTAAGATCCTTCATTTGTTTCTTCATTATGGACAAGCAGGCCGTCCCAGCTTCGCCCGGGTAGAAATTTGTTTCACGCGGCGGTTTCATCTTCAACACTTCAACCTGCCATATCTTTTGATGAAGGTACTTGTTGTATTTGTATGATGTGAAGGGCAATTTCGTTCTAAATTAAATACTGGGGATAAATAACTTATTAGGTTGGATGAGGATCAATACCCAATTCATAAAAACTCACTCCCAAATGGTGCATAATTTTTTAAAACATCTGATTACCATAAACAGCTAATAGCAAGTCAATCTTGAGAGATAGATATATGCTATCCCGGACTTTTTTCTAGAACCATTTAAGAGGTACATTTCCGTTATACATTGTATCCACGTAAGTCTTACGGTTTTTGCAACGCACGTGAAAATAGCTGATTATGGCTGATTTTTTGTAATTATTGAAGTTATAGTAGGTATTCTTAATTTTTTCGGGTGAAAAGTAGAGCCTATGTCACTCAGGGATAATGTAGCTTTCTGAGGGTGAAAGAATTTCTGAAATCGGTTCAGTAGTTTTTGAGCCTATTCGTATCAAACAAACAAAAATACAAATCTTTCCTCTTTATAATATTAGTATAGATAGCATGCATGCTATGATACGTTTCGCGGACCTCTGAAACTGGCCATTTTCTCATAGGAGTCCTTATATCTTCGTTACCATGACAACAACGTAAAAATGTTTCAGATGAAAAATGTGTAAAATTCAAAAAGGAATCCATTTCTGGTTAGAAAAATAGGTAGTTCCATTTGAAATACCAAAGCTGATGGTCACTTCCGGTATAACCGGAAGTGCGATTCGATGAAAATATTTTAGCATGATTTCCCCCTTCGAAAAACGGCCGTGTGCCAAATTTCAGAAATCTTTTCCTCATAGAAGCCGAGAAAAGTCTAATGCACGGATTATTATGATAACCCTGTATAGAATGAGGATAGGCCACACAAATGTTTCATCACTTTATACTACTCTGACAAAAAAGTATCCGGAAATTTGAAATGAAACGCAAAAATATTAAACTTTTTCGATATTTATTGAATCTCCTTCAAAATATGCTCCATTTGAAGCGATACACATGTGCCAACGTTTTTTACCATCATGGAAACATTTTTTCTCTATTTCAGTATCGTAATGAGTTCATTACAGTACTAAAAACCGTGCTGTAATGAACCTATCACAGCCTTGTTTTCAGTTATATTTTTCGTTTTTTGGTTGTCAGCTCTGGCTTCTGCTCCTATCAATTTTCAACACACGTCAATTTGGAAATGCCAATTTCGTAACAGTCACCAACTGCCAAGATACAATACAAAAGTCAACAGTATTTCACGAAATTGGACTGAAATAGAGAAAATATCATCTAATACTCGTTGCAGAATGCAATTCTAACACTCATGCGAATTTCGCATTCGTATTGGAATAGGAGCCCATTCTGCAACTAGTTTTAGAATATACTATTATAGGGGCTTTCAGGGATGGCGTTCAGGTCCTTCTGCGAATTTTCTTTTATGGCGTCTATGGAGTCAAATCTGATTCCCCGGAGCAGTAATTTCAGTCTGAAGAAAAAAAAAAGTCACACGGAGCTAGATCAGGCGAATAAGGTGGCTGGTCGATGGAACTTATCGAGTGTTTGGTCTTAAAATCGTTAATTATCGTGGCTCGATGAAATGGTGCGTTATCGTCAATCCAGGAATTGTTTTGCCACAAATCCGGCCGTTTACGGCGAACATTTTCACGCAAGATGTTGAGATCACGATTTTCGAGCACAATTTCCTTGATTTTTTCGACGTTATCGCTGGTTGAAGAGGTCGACGGTCATCCTGAACGAGGCAAATCTTCGACGATCTCCCGACCGTTTTTAAAGAGTTTGTACCATTCGTACACTTGGGTTTTCGATAAAACAGAGTCTCCATAAGCCTTTTCTAGCATTCGCAACGAGTCAGCACACGAAATCTTGTTCAAAACACAAAATTTGAGACAAACTCTTTGTTCAATATTTTTTCCATTGCAAAAATCGCACACTACCACTGAGGTCGACAGGTATCAACGGCATAGTAATTACTGACAGTCCTACCAAACTTCAAATACTTAAAAATACCCAACGCAGGCAATTTAAATGAGCATTTCCGGATACTTTTTTGTCAGTGTCAATAATGTGTGAAGAATATGACCAGGTACTTACGGTGAAACATATTTTGGTGTATTGTGGTAAATACCAGAATACATATTCGAAATGAACTGAACATGAGTGAGTCTATTTTGAGGGAGCAACCAGAGTCTGGGCGAAAACTGGTGATGTTTTCAGAAAGAACACATTTATTGGGGAGATGAAGTGAAATCATATGCCTCAATTACACTCAGCCACTTCCACTGCTACTCGCGCTACCAGAAATATTTCCCGGAATACTTCTGCGGCAGTATGGAAAGGCAGTCAGTATTTACACTCAGCTCAAACATTTCTCTGGCGATCAAGTTTTGGCAATGGCGGGCGACGAAATTGCACCTGATCCAGACTTCATTTTCCTCTTCAGATGAGGTCTAAATGTGGCCATAAGTTACTTTTTTTTTACTTTAAATCCTCAATTGAAATTTCCCCCATATTCTGGCTGATTCTCTTCCAACCATCGTGCTCTTTGTAATTGAGTTTATGGTTTTTATCAGAAGAATCCCATATCACTCTTTCACTCTCAAGGTGTTCTAGAAATGATATTAATTTTTCGTTGCTCCACCCGTCAACATTTTTCGCAACATTTAACGACTTTTAATCAATTAAAACGACAACGTACGCAACGCTCGCACGACAGTAACTGGGCAGAATGTGATCACTCCCTGCCACGTGCGCTGCTTGTCCTTTTACTGCCGCACGAAAAACCGCTAATTTAGGGAGTGACCGGCAGCGCGAGTGGTAGCAGAAGTGAAGTGATTACATTCTCACCCTGCCCATTTCCCTGCTCACTTCCCTGCTTCCTGCCGTGGAAGTGGGCTGAGTGTAATTGACGGGATAGAACTCTTTCGATACACTTTTTATTGTGATCCGTCATTCATGTTTTTGTATATAGATAAATGTGAGTAGAGTACGACACAGGGCTAATGAGTAATGACCATGGCAGTCGATGGCCTGCTTGCAACTAACAAAGAAAAAAATAATTATGAAGATAATTTACACATAAAGAAAAGTATCAAAAATATCAAATGTACCAGGCTGTAAAAGTCAGTTCGGCATAGCTCTCACATTTCAGTGCTCATTTGATACAGTTGACCTTCTTTCTAATAACATTGGATGATTGCTTTGATGTTACTGAATTCCTTTCTAACTTTTATTCATGATCTCTTAACTGCTTTGGAAACTGCAATCTACATAGTTTTATACATTAAACAATGATCAAAGGATAAATAAGGAATGTGTTATTTCAGTGAAGTATGAGTTTTTTCAATTCTTTTTCAAGATTTTTGTAATAATACTTTTCATATTTCGTGGGGGTATATTCAACGATATTTCCATAGTCGTCATGGACCTTTCCAACTGGATTCTGCATATAATATTCTTTTATCCAGTCTATCCTATTCTTGGGCCTGCAAAATTTACATCTGCAGCAGCAGCAACACCAACCTAGAAAATAATATGTTATTCATATTATAGAAGACTTAATGCAGAGGCAGTGGTGAAAGAATGTTCGGGTCTAGGCATATGATAACATTTTAATACCTACTGGTACTTACCCCTAGTGCACCACAGAGGAACTGCGATAATTGTATAGACGATCAACCAAATCAGAATTATTTTTCCTAATCTAGTGAAGAATTTTGAGGCCCTGTTTGTACTTGGCTCTTTCAGTAGACAGAGGAGCCCTTTGCCATCTGTTAAAATGCAAATGGTTAGGAATCCCATAATTCAAGAGAATAATGTCCCAGCAGAGTTGGTATTCTCAAGTTTCAACAAGCACACAAATCCATTCATCTGCTCACACTATTACCATATTATATTCGGCTAGTCTATAGTAAAACTCAAAAGAAATATTTGAAGTACTATTTCCCCAAAAAAATTGACAAAATACTCTGTGATCTGAATATTATAATTCGACAATTATGTTTTTGATGTCAAAAAAATCACCGAAACCATACGTGCCAATACCGAGGTCTTGAACATGAGATGACGTCAAACTGTAAAGGCTTGTTCGGATAGGCCAGTAGTTTAGTCGAGTGGAGAGTGGTTTGAATTACCCCTCTTCTCTCCGAAAATTGTTCGCAGGAGTACCAATTTTCTTGGATAATACCTCCTTGCGTAAAGTAACGCTTTGCAAGCTATTTGTACAGTTCCGCATATATTTCAAACGACCGGTGGTAGCCTCAGTTCCCTTCCTGTTCCCTTTTGGTTATTCAGCTCGACATGTGTGTTATACGCATGCCGAATGCGCAATCCACACTCCTTCGCCGATTCCAATAGGTGGACTATTCGTGGAGTTTTGAATGCAATTTGACGTCCTGTTTTCAAAGGAAAACCAAAATATTTTCATGGCGCATAGAATTCAATATTTCATGTTACAGTCGAAAAATGCTTAGCATAGAGATTAGTTAAGTTATAGTCTACTCACATCAACTAAAGTGAATTAAGATATTTGTTGAATATCGACAAATTCAATGAGAATGCAAACTACGTGTCAATCTTGTTCTAACAATCAGACCAATTGGTCCAATTGAACTCTAGTTAATGTTAAAAGATCTCGAAGAGACAGGTTTTCAAAATTGGATTTTTTTTAGTGACCCAAATATCAGGGAATTTTACAGCATTTCCCTTGTAACTAGAAACATTTCCATGAAGCAACAGTAAATAATAGGAAAAACAAAAACCCACTTATGTTCCTCATTTCTGCAATAGTGCAGTTTATTTCTTCTTTTTCCCTCCACATTGTTTTCAACGATTCTTGAAAGCCTTCATAGTCCTTCACTTCAGTATATTTAATTTCTGTACTCATTTCTTGTTCAATTTCATCTTCAAATTTACTTTTCATATTTTCATAATTATAATCAACAGTTTTGTCAGCACCGCTGTCTTCATATCTATTGTTTTCCTTCTTATCTTCATTCAGTTGGCGTTTTTCTTCTGAATTCGCGTTTATCAAAAATTTTGTCATATTGTTGTGATAGTCAACGTTTCGATTATCCTATGGAAAAAAAATCTCATAAAAATTAATATACAGGTCCCAATATTAATCAATATTTTTTCGAAAAAACTGTCCAACTTTGGTCTTTCATGGTGGAAAAAATGTACGAAAGCCTATGTATGTGATAATGGTACAATGCATAACTTACTAGCGACCCGCCCCAGCTTCGCATGGATGCAATACTGATACTAAATACCTACTACAGAATGTCCTTATAAATAACGTTTACAGCTTTTTGGTCATTAGACAATACAAACATATTTTGTTCAGAAGTTACTCTTGAAAGAGCGATTGGGAGAAACACGGCCTTCCACGCGCTATTTACAGGCTCACGCGGCCATCCAGATCGGTATTGCCGGCGCCGCACCGCTATGTACCTGCATTTTAAATCTGTAATATCTTCGGAAATATTCATTTAAATTAAATGCTGTGAAGGGCCATATTGAATGGGCAACGTATTCAAGGCACTTAATTGGATATTGATTAATGCTGTATTGTTTAAAATAACTTCCTGAATAAGACATTTTTTCCCGTAAAATGTGAAGGAGTGAAGGATAACCAATGGTTATTGTGGGTTAACCTTAAGAGATAGACATATACCATCGAGAACTTTTTTGTTAACCTTTTTTAGGTGTACAATACCGAGTAAATTATTTTGATTTATCTCGTGGGGTTCAGTCAGCGTTCGCAATGTAAGCGCAAAAAAATGTGTTTTTTTCCGACATCACATTAGAAACCTGTTAATTCATCAGTTTTTCTCTACAATTTTATGCAAGTATCATATCTGGAATCGCTTTGTCTATTAAAAACGAGCATAATTCTCAAAAAACATTTTTTAAGACAAGCTTTTATAACAACACTCATCCGCCATTTTGAAGACGCCATCTTGAATTCCTCAATTTTGAAGAATCGTAATTTCCGACCCAGAAAACCCCCATATATCAATTTTGAAAATAATAGGATCATAATTATTACAAAACTCGTCCGCCATATTGCGGCCGCCATCTTGAATTTACCAATTTTGACAAAAGTATCATCATTTTCGAACCCAAATACCCCCAGATACTAATTTTGAATGGAATCGGATCATAATTAAAAAACTCATCCGCCATTTTAGAGCTGCCATTTTGTTTTTTTCTATAAAAAATATTTCATGATGCATTGTCATCAGAATTAGGTAGGTACACCTGCAAAATTTCAAATCAATCGGACGATTAGAACTAACTTGCAAGATTTGATTACAGACAGACAGACAGACACCGGGACAGGTGAAACTAAATAAAAGCTTATAACAGGCCCGGATCTAGGGGGGGGGCAAGCGGGGCGCTTGCCTTGGGCGCCAGCTTAAGGGGGCGCCAAAAACAACCAGAGGTTAATTTTTTTTTTACTTTTGATTTTCTCGGAAGAAATTTTGATTATTAAATATGACCCGACTCTGAACTGCCATCTTGACCACTCAAAAAAAAGGACAAAACATTCTATCGGTCCAAAACTATACAAAATTTCGGAATAACATTATGAGATCAAGGAGGTCAACTATTTCACTATTATGTTCGACTGCGCCCCAGATGTACTTATCTCACACAGAACAAATGAACCAGGATATACGATATTTAAGGAGAACGGAGTCTGGATATGAGATGAAGGAAAGTTTTATTGACTTCTTAGAAGTTGACGGAAGTACTGGATAATAATATCATAGCGAATTCTGGATAAATTGCAAGCAGATCAGCAGATCTAATATGGCTGGCATAAAGTATGATGGACAATCCAGAATTCTACTGATGAACCAGCTGGCAGTATTAGTTCCATGCCTAGAGCACACTCTTTGAATCTTGTGGGTGTCCATTCGACTTCATTTGGTTCAGAAGCAGAATTTTTATTTGGTGTTGTACAAAAACTGTATTATTTTTTTGTGAGTTCAACCACACGATGGACAATTATGAAAAAGTGCATGAAAACAAAGTTGAAAGGAAGTAACCAAACAAGATGAGCTAAACATCAAGCTGTTAATGCCTTGCTCAATAATATACCGGGACTTGTGAAGGCTGTGGAAGAAATCAAAGAATCCTCACTAGTCGCAGAATCCAAGTATGAAGCTGGTCATTTGCTTCATGCTGTGATGGATTTTAGATTCATCCTGAACCAAACAATTTGGTATAATATTTTGCGAGAGATCCATGGGGTCAACGATGGAAATTCAGAAAGGGGATATAATTATTTCACGTTCATTATCGTTGATGCAAGGTCTTGTGAAGATCTTGCAAGGAATGAGAAAAAAACCTATTGGAAACTGGATCTCGGAAGCTACACTTCTTTCAGAAGAATTGGATGTGGAGCCAATTCTTAGAATTAAACGTGTTTCCAAGAAGAAAATAAAGCAGGTCGACAAAATGTGCGAAGTTGAGTCAAGAACGCTAGATCTAGTTGGTTTATTCTCGAAGGAAATTATGTGCAGAAAAATGGGACCCTTTTAGCGCAGAAATATTGAAGAGACTTGAATGCAGTTGATTTTTGTTAGGAACTAGCGGTATTCAAAGAGCTGGTTCCTGAAATCAGTGGAAGATCGATTTCATTAGACCTGCTACAAATTCTTCACAGGCAAGATCTTCAAGAAGCTCGCCCTAATGTCAGTATAGCTTTAAGAATATACTGGACATTACCTACCACGTCTGCAAGATGTGAACGCAGTTTCAGCAAATTGGAATTAATAAAAAATTATTTGCGTTCCTCAATGAGTCAGAAACGTCTATATGGTCTCTTGATCTTAGCTATAAAAACCTTATCTGCTTGCGTAACAGATTTGGAGGAGTTGATATAGATGAGTTCGCGTAAAGAAAATCACGCCGCGTGAAGCTGTCAAGAAAAAAATCTGAATTCTTTCCTTGTGATGTTTTCCTTATTATTAGTATTTATTTTTATTATTCATTTGTTTTATTTATTTTTGTTATTTTTCATGAATTTATATATTTCTCGAATGGGGGGGGGCGCCATTATGAATTTTTGCCCCGGTCAGAAAAAATCGTAGATCCGGGCCTGGCTTATAAAATAGCACGACTCTTAAGGTGGGCGTTCAATGTAGTTTGTTTTTATTTCAAGTTGATTTCGAAAACGGTTTCACTTTGAGAACTGAAATTTTGTGGGTGAACTCAGAAAGGATTAGGGTTCTTGTTGAAATAATTTAAATCGATTTCATTCCGACAGTTATTTTTTTTTCTTTCAAAAATACAAGAAAATGAGCCAACCCATGCTTCTGTTTTATTTCAACAGAAAGACCCATGAAAATAGTTCAACTTCCGATTAAAAGTGAATCTACTGATAATTTCGTTCAGAAGATCAACTTGAAATACGGAATTGGCAGAGAATGGCCAAATTCAAATTTTGACGGGAAAAAGTTCCTGCTTTACCCACAAATTCGCTTATTTCATAGTTCGGCGATTTTCGGATAGATAGCGCCATTGTACATTTCATTCATGATTAGAGAGATATTCATAGAACTTGATAGTGATAGTGCATGTTCTATGGAGATATGCCATAAAATGGACGGTGGCGCCTCTATCGGCTGAGCTTTCCTATTCGCTTTAAACGCCGACCTTAAACAAACTGTGATCAGTGCCATCTATGCACTTGGTTACTTCTTAACTTTTTTCCTCTGAACTCACCTCGAAAGTATGGACCACCTTCGAAAGATTTCTTTCTTCAGGATATTCTTGATAGAAATTCTCCTCAAAAATATTCAACCTACTCTCAGTGTAAGCATTCTCATTCTCAGAACGTTTTTCAATTCCATTCACAATCTGGTGAAGCCGTACAAACTTATGGGGATCCTTATTGAAATCATACCTACTCAGTTCGTGTTCAGGTATCATTTCGTCGCCATCGCCAACAATCTTATCCATTTTCATATCAAAATCATCAGATATTTCGAAAGTATCTTCGTCATGTAAGTCTATTGTGTACGAGGGTGGCCAAAAACATTGCACCATGTAGTAGAATTGAGAAAGAATTATAAGCTTGATAGTATTACTTAACTTGATGAATGACATATTATTTTTCAGGGAAAACATTATTCAAAATTTATGTGACAGAACAGACATTTCTGTGTTACCTTGGGGCTCGTTTCCTTGAGTAGGGAAGGTAATTTTATGGTGGCATTAATAGCCATTTGATCAGAATTCCACCGAAAAATTAACTGCTCTACCTGAAGGAATCGAACCCCATATTACAAAACCTAAGTAAGATTATCGATACATAATAGTATAAAACAAAGTCGCTATCGCTGTCTGTCACTATGTATGCTTAAATCTTCAAAACTACGCAACGGATTTTGAAACTCTTTTTTTTAATAGATAAATTGATTCAAGAGGAAGGTTTATATGTATGATACTTGTATAATATTGTAGAGAAACACTGATGAATTCACAGGTTTCTAATGTTATGTCGTAAATAAACACATTTTTTGCGCTTACATCAAAACGCTGACTGAACCCCACGAGATAAATCAAAATAATGTAATCGATATTGTACATAAACATAAAAGTCCGCAATGGTATATGTCTATCTCTTAAGGATAAGCCACAATAACCATTTTTTAATCCTTCACATTTTACGAGGGAAAATACCTTATTTAGGAAGTTATTTTAAGCAATACAGCATTAATCCTTATCCAATTAAGTACCTTGAATACATTGTACATTCAATAAAGATCAATATGGCCGTTTACAGCATGCAATTTAACACGTTGAGTGCCACCATAACTTTTGAAAAAACTGACCCAGTGCCAACGATTTTTTTTGCATATTCATCTTCTCTGGTGTTCAATTGAATGAAATTAATATATGGACCAACAATTTTCTCATTTTTTATGTACTTTTGAGTCCGATTGTTGGTGATATAATTTCTGTATAGACTTGCATTTTCGATAAGCGATATTGCATAGTTTATTCAGCCTTGGCTTAGATTGCAAGTGTGAAAAAATTACGCGCTGTCTTATGAAGAGAAAAAAAGCAAAAATGATCAAACATTGGCAGAAGTGCATGTCTGATGAAGAACTGAACAAGTTAAAAGATGTTTCCGAAGCAGATGATTCAGCAGATGAATAACATCCAGATGAAGATACGTCCGATTCCGAAATGGATACAGCTCTGCCAAAAGAAAAAAAAAATGAGGACAAATGCACAAAATATAGAACGGCGATGTGTTAATTGCTACAAAACAATTTTCACCACAATTTATAGAGATACTGCTAACAGAATATTCACTACATAAAAAAACTCTAACCCTCCTAGATAATAACATAATGCATCATATGGCAGGCCAAACACAAAATTTGTCATAACAGACCATGCTCTACTCGAGTCTACTCTACAGGGTCTTTCACGAGGAACCTCACCCATATTTATACGGGAAACTACTGGACGTATTTTCATTAAATTCAGCACTCATAAGTATTTCACGATGCTGATGAAATCTAAAATATTTTCAAGGCATGAGCACCTCCGGTTTTTCCGGAAATGACGTCAACTTCCGTTTTTCAAATTAGAACACCATTTTTTCATTGCAGAAATAGATTCCTTAGAAAATTTCAAGTTATTTTGATGTACCATTTTTCAGTTTTGGTTGGAAAATTCTCTCTGAGCGGGAAAATTCGAAAAAAAAATCGAAAATAGAGCTCCGCTGAAACAAGAATAACTTCGAGGTTTTTGAATGGAAAATTTTCATTTTTGGGATTTTCCAAGATGTAAGATTGATGTATCCACTTTAAAAATCGAAATCGCGATTCATGATACAGGGGGTGAAAAAATCGCTTTCAAAGTTAGGGATGACAAAATCGTGAAAAATCAATTTTTTCAAATTAGAACCCCATTTTTTTATGGCAGATATTGAATCTACGTTAAAAAATAATGTGAGTGTATGCATCACACCATTGCCCTAAAATGGATATTTTCTGAGTTATTCACAAAAAACTGTTTTTCGTCTTGAATTTTCAGCTATTTCTTTTCCCTTCACGCCAAAAAGATGAAATTTTCAGGAACTATTATTTGAACCATGCTGTAGATTTTTCACCCCTTCTTGAAACCGACTTCAAGTTACTATTAGGAGAACCATGGCAAACTCTCGCAGTTATAACTAGAGAAGATGCTCAAAGTTTTGACCGTTAATTTCTAGACATTTATTTATTCGTCTCAGGAATGCTTCGTGCGTTGCTCTTCTTATTTCATCGGGAGGAAGAGATCTGCAAAAGTGTTTAAAAACCAAATTGAGTTTCAAAACTATGAATCTAAAAATCTAAACAAACCTGAACGCATTTCTGACTCGTTCTATGCAGTCCTCTTTATCAGTCAGGGGAGTTGAGTAGACAATATTTTTATCCTACCCCAAACATAATAGTCTTAAGGAGTTAAATCGGGAGAACGTGGTGGCCAAAGATGTGGACCATTGTTCGCCAACCATCGATCTTCAAATAGCCTGTAGAGGATATTTGACACATTGAGTGAATTGTGTGGAGGCGCGCCATCTTGTTGATACCATAAGTCATTATGGTTCTGTACTAGCGGCTCAATTATTTGAGTCAATATGTCAGAATATCTATCTCCTAAGGGAGAACATTCTTTAAATAATGCAAACATCTGTAGTGTTCTATCTTACCAGTTAAAGTCCCATCATAAATGTGAACATCGAGAATTGCATTATTTTTGATGGCGCAAAAAACATTGAAACTCCAGGTCTCTTGAAAGTTCCATTGTCTGAAGTGGTGGTTGTTCTCTTCATCCCAATAATGACTGTTATGCCTATTGAAAGAACCATTCTTTGTGAATTTAGATTCATCTGTCCAAATTATACAGTCCAAAAAGTTTTCATTCTCTTGAAATCGAATCATCATAGCTTCGCAAAACTCTGTTCTCCTGACGAAATCAGTTTCCTTCAAATGCTGTACCCTAATGAATTTATATGTGTGCATTTTATGTTTTTTTTAATATTCTCCAAACACTCGATTGAGATAATCCCAGATCAATCTCGGCATCTTTGAGAGAGTTTTGAGGATTCACACGAAAATATGCAAGAACTGTAATTTCGTTGTTCTCATCTTCTACTACACTTTTTTCTCTGTGTATAGTTTTCTTAACGAAAGATCCGACATTTCTCAAGTTTGTCATGGTTCTGTTAATGGTATCTCTCGTTGGTCTGGGTCGGTCAGGAAACCTCTCAATGAACAGTCGAATCGTTCTATCCACAACTTTATTACATTCTCCATGAAGTAGAATGAGATTTAAATAATCTTCATTGGTAAAATTTGGCATAGTGATCGATTTTATAACTTAATACGAATTATCACCAAATTAATAGTAAGCACAAAATGCTACTGAATAAAGAGGAATTTGGCAGATGTAATTAATGATATCTATCATTAAAAAAAAAGAATGTAAAACATGGTAAGTTTTTGCATATGGTTCATAAGGAATTATTTATTTATCACTGGAGAGAAAACCGATGGCCGATTAGTTGAAATAAAGAGGTTTCCGATACAAATTCGAATCCAAATTCGCCATCTATTTAGGAACAACCTGTAACTTTTTTCCCTTGCATATTAGGGTAGTAAAATCTAAAACATGGTTTAAGTAACAGTTCCTGAAAATTTCATCTTTTTGGCGTGAAGGGAAAAGAAATAGCTGAAAATTCAAGACGAAAAACAGTTTTTTGTGAATAACTCAGAAAATATCTACTTTAGGGCAAGGGTGTGATGCATACACTCACATTATTCTTTAACGTAGATTCAATATCTGCCATAAAAAAATGGGGTTCTAATTTGAAAAAATTGATTTTTCACGATTTTGTCATCCCTAACTTTGAAAGCGATTTTTTCACCCCCTGTATCATGAATAGCGATTTCGATTTTTGAAGTGGATACCTCAATCTTACATCTTGAAAAATCTCAAAAATGAAAATTTTCCATCCAAAAACCTCGAAGTTATTCTTGTTTCAGCGGAGCTCTATTTTCGATTTTTTTTCGAATTTTCCCGCTCAGAGAGAATTTTCCAACCAAAACTGAAAAATGTTACATCAAAATTACTTGAAATTTTCTAAGGAATCTATTTCTGCAATAAAAAAATGGTGTTCTAATTTGAAAAACGGAAGTTGACGTCATTTCCGGAAAAACCGGAGGTGGTCATGCCTTGAAAATATTTTAGATTTCATCAGCATCGTGAAATACTTATAAGTGCTGAATTTCATGAAAATACGTTCAGTAGTTTCCCGTATAAATATGGGTGAGGTTCCTCGTGAAAGACCCTGTATATACATCACTTTCCACCTGTAAAAGTGAGACCACCGGAGAAATACGCGATTTAGATATGCGTCGTTGGTCGTGAGACCAGAGTGGTCTCACGCGGCTCGCCGCTCCCAAAAAAGTGTGATACCTATGTGGTCTCACATGGCACTCAACGTGTTAAATGAATATTTCGGAAGATATTACAGATTTAAAATGCAGGGACATTTCGGTGCCGCGCTGCAGAATTTCTCGGGTCCGTGAAGTTAGCGAAAAGTTGGAAGCACTAATTCTGAAACTATTATCAATATTTAGTGCTTAATTAGTGCCTATTAGTGCTTCATCAAACTCTCATTGCACCATTATAGTTTTTGAGAAATTGACAATTGAAGTTTTTGGTGCTGACTTCACGCTCAGCACCAACATGTTCGAATTACTATGAAATTAATATGTCAATATTTAGTGCTTAATTAGTGCCTATTAGTGCTTCATCAAGTTCTTTTGTCACCATTGTAGTTTTTGAGAAATTGACAATTGAAGTTTTTGGTGCTAACTTCACGCTCAGCACCAACATGTTCAAATTACTATGAAATTAATATGCCAATATTTAGTGCTTCATTAGTGCCTATTAGTGCTTCAGAAACGGCTGCGATATCATTTTTAGTTTTGAAGTAATTGAGTGTTGTTTTTAGCCAAGCGTGAAGTTAGCGAAAAAGTTGGAAGCACTAATTCTGAAACTATGTCAAATATTTAGTGCCTGGTTAGTGTGAATTAGTGCTTCATAAAGCTATCATTCCACCACTGTTGTTTTTGAGATAAACGCAATTATATCTTTTTATACTGCGTCGCCATCTATGGGCGGACTTGGGCGAGTCGTTCCGTCACGTAGATTCGGCTCTAGTACGTCGTAATATTATCATTGCCTAAAGGGGCTCATGGACGCACGAGTTGGGTTGCCAAGCCAATTTCAATATCGAAGAAAGAAATTAATTTGCGGAGGCAAAACCATTCTCTGCAGTATATTCATGTATCGATTATATGAAGTGATGAAATCATTTACGAATACTTTTCGAGTTTTTGTGATGAATAAAAGAATAGAGTGAATAAAAGAATGAAGAGAAATGAATTGCTCGTGCCATAACAACAAGAGTAGGTACAGGTAGTAGGTATTGCTTTTTTCTCAATTGAAGTATAAGAATTCCAACAGAAAAATTTGAAGTGCGATAAAAAAAATGGGTGTTCCTAAATTGGAGGTAGGTACAAACGAAGAAGGAAGATTCGTTTTCGTGATACGGGTTGTTAAAGTTTGAATATTTTTCAAGTTTTTTTTTCATAGTATCTACAAGATATTCAACTGAAATTTGGCGTAGATATTACAATTGGGAGTTTACACCAAATGACATGTCAATTTCGATGGCAAATCCACAGGGTGATACTTTGCATCGGCACATTGTGAGTGACAATTTTGCTCTGAATACTCAAAACTCAGATTCTAGTTTATTCAATTTCCTTAATTTTTTTCCGAAAAATGGGAAAAAACGAAGTACCTACAAACTTCGGTGCGAGGTGCTCGAAAAAGATAACATTTTCAAGGTGAATGAGATGGTGAACGGAGTATATTATATATAATTGATGTTAACTGTAACATTACTTATATTGCGACTCATTTATTGAAAAGTGATCCCAATTCGATTTCGATACATCAGTATTCTTGCGATAATGTCCAAATTTCGTGAAAATAAAAAAATATTTTTTCATCCCGGTAATTCTTCATCAACTGAAAAGAAGGAGATTCAAATATTTATATGAATCTATAGATTTCAATTCCCCTCCTAACTCTAAATGCCCAAAAGCTGTCACAATTTTTTAAAAATTAAAAGAACGTACGCAGATTTTCTGTTAATCGACTGTGATATCGGAGCATCAGTAAGTATTGATGAAATCCAATTAAATCTATTCATCAATGACAAAAATTATCTATTACGGAGAATTGCTAATTTCAAAGCCCACTGTATAGAAATTGGGATAGGCGATAGGCCATTAAATTCCTATTGCAGAAGAAATGATGGGCAGTGGGAAGAATATGATGGCCTATCCAAGGACTACAATTTATTCAGAAACGACATTGTAGTAAACCCACATTTGCTATTGTACACTATTTAAATAAGTTTTTATCATATAATAATATATTTTTTGTATAAAGAACCCGAAATATATTTTTTTATGTACGTTTTGAGACAGTTCAATTTTAATATACCTAACCCTTCATCATTAATATAAATTAAACTACCTACTATATCTCCATTATCTGGTTGTTCCTAAATTGGAGGTACAAACGAAGAGGGGAGGTTTCTTTAGTCATATGGTGTAAACTCTCAATTGTAATATATATGCGAAATTTCAGTTGAATATCTTGTGAAGTGTAGATACTAAGAAAAAAAACTCATTCAACCTCTAACGGGTCCGTGAAGTATGCGTTCTCATGTGTTTTGGACTTTTTTTCACAATATAACTTAAGGAAACTCCCTTCTTTGTTTGTATCTCCAATTTAGGAACACCCATTTGTTTATCGCACTTCAAATTTTTCTGCTGGAATTCTTATACTTCAATTGAGAAAAAAGCAATACCTACTACCTGTACCTACTCTTGTTGTTATGGCACGAGCAATTCATTTCTCTTTATTCTTTTATTCACTCTATTCTTTTATTCATCACAAAAACTCGAAAAGTATTCTTAAATGATTTCATCACTTCATATAATCGATACATGAATATACTGCAGAGAATGGTTTTGCCTCCACAAATTAATTTCTTTCTTCGATATTGAAATTGGCTTGGCAACCCAACTCGTGCGTCAGTGAGCCCCTTTAGGCAATGATAATATTACGACGTACTAGAGCCGAATCTACGAGACGGAACGACTCGCCCAAGTTTGCCCATAGATGGCGACGCAGTATAAAAAGATATAATTGCGTTTATCTCAAAAACTACAGTGGTGGAATGATAGCTTTATGAAGCACTAATTCACACTAACCAGGCACTAAATATTTGACATAAGTTCAGAATTAGTGCTTCCAACTTTTTCGCTAACTTCACGCTTGGCTAAAAACAACACTCAATTACTTCAAAACTAAAAATGATATCGCAGCCGTTTCTCAAGCACTAATAGGCACTAATGAAGCACTAAATATTGGCATATTAATTTCATAGTAATTTGAACATGTTGGTGCTGAGCGTGAAGTTAGCACCAAAAACTTCAATTGTCAATTTCTCAAAAACTACAATGGTGACATAAGAACTTGATGAAGCACTAATAGGCACTAATTAAGCACTAAATATTGACATATTAATTTCATAGTAATTCGAACATGTTGGTGCTGAGCGTGAAGTCAGCTTCAATTGTCAATTTCTCAAAAACTATAATGGTGCAATGAGAGTTTGATGAAGCACTAATAGGCACTAATCAAGCACTAAATATTGATAATAGTTTCAGAATTAGTGCTTCCAACTTTTCGCTAACTTCACGGACCCGAATTTCTCAATTCTTTGAACCCGTCTGAACTATCTTCTCATAAAATGGTGTTGTAGGTAGGTTGTCCTGTTATTTTATTAAGAAACCTG
Source organism: Adalia decempunctata (assembly GCA_951802165.1). NCBI lineage: Eukaryota > Metazoa > Arthropoda > Insecta > Coleoptera > Coccinellidae > Adalia > Adalia decempunctata. The sequence goes on from OX637697.1 coordinate 48,558,771, forward strand.
AATCCACCTCAACTTTGCAATGGCACGCGTTTGCTGGTAAAATCACTAAAAACGTTCATAATAGAGTGCACATTACTCACCGGATGTGGTAACGGAGGTCCGGAGAAGACGTATTAATTCCCCGAATTTAGCTGATACTATCAGATTTACCGTTCCAATTTAAACGCCTACAATTTCCGGTAAAGACATCTTTCGCAATGACCATTAATAAATCGCAGGGTCAAACTTTCGACGTTGCGGGCTTAGATTTGAGCGTTGAGTGTTTTTCTCATGATCAATTATATGTCGCTTTTTCCAAATAATGGGCGCGTTCATCCGACTAAGCAGCTACCGCAACCGCTCCTTCAAACGTCAAAACCATATGATTTTTTCGATCCGTTGTGTCAAAATTACTAACTAATTTGACACAACGGATCAAAAAAATCATATGGTTTTGACGTTTGAAGGAGCGGTTGCGGTAGCTGCTTAGTCGGATGAACGCACCCATTGTTTGTATTGTCTAATGACAAAAAAGCTGTCAACGTAGTTCATAAGGACATTCTGAAGTAGGTAGTAGGTATTTAGTATCAGCATCGCATCCGTGCGAAGCCGGGGCGGGTCGCTAGTTAATTATACAAGATCTATCTTGGAGAGAATAATGGACTGCTGTACCAATTCTTATCACCACAAGAATTAAAGAAATAAATGTATGTATGAAACTGAATAATACGACAAAGTAAACACTGATGCCCACTTGCACCGTTTTATGCCTAGGACAGACTTTGTTAAGGAGTGCCTTAACTTTAAGTTGTTATTAATTATCCTCGCCTTTGCGCATCATAGCTTGCACCGCACTCTCACTACCAACGACTCAGTAAAGCACGTGTTAAGGAATGGTGAATCTGGCAACATGGCTAAGTTTGATGATTTTGCCGGTTTCTGTACAATTTTCTACCTGAGAAGAGAATTGCTATAGCAGATTTGACAGAGAAATTATTGAAGAATGAAGTGGAGTAGCAAAAGAAGCAACCGGCATTGAAGGATGAAGCGTTGCAAGTTGCAGTCAGATATTGAGATCTATTTTCAACAACCTCGATAAAATATTTTCAACATTTGTTTTGTGTAGGTAATGGTTTTCTGATCACAATATAATTTTGAAAAATTCATTATATAAGTTTACATGAATTCGGTAATAATAATTTATTTTATTTATTTGTAAAACTCGAGAGTAATTTAATTTTCGTGTTGGTTATGTGGAGAAAAGAGAAAAATTCAATTCAGTTCATGCGATCACACAGAATTTTGAATAATGCGCTTTCATTGGCATCTTTTTTTTAAAGAATGTGAAATATCCCAAAAAAGAGCAGTTCAAGTATGGAACATACTTTGTAAAAAGTGTAGACATTTCAAAAACAAATTTCATGAAAGAGAAAAATATAGGGTCTTCCATTTGACGCACCCTGTATATGTCAAATCATTTTTATTTTGTTGATTCTTGTCAACCTTATAACCATGCTATTTTAGCCGTACGCCTTGCTGACACACCCTGTATGTCGTAGATTTCATTGAACCTATTTATTATATGTGGTGTTGAATACCACAATCACAACAACAAACACAAACAGTTTCTACTCCTTGACAAATAACTCGTTGATACGGCAAAAACTGACAGAGAAGTTCTTTTTTGAGGTTATGAATCTTCAAGACGGCCCTAAGTCTTCCTTAAGGACCTTAAGCCATGAAATATCACGGCTTAAAATAAGAAGGACTTTACCTGCACTTAACATGTGGTGCAAGAGAATCTGTGTCTCAAACCCTACTTACATTTAAAGACGTCCTTAAGGCAGTCTTAGATTCGACGGTGCAAGTGGGCATGAAAAAATGGCACTCACGGTTGATCTGGTGCGGAAAGATATATCTGCTGTTATTATTGGTTCGTGTCCTGCACCAACAATAATAATAATAACAAAGCAGTTTATTGACCAATAAATTGGCCAAAAGGCCATCGACAAAATTAGTCCAGCAGGCAGGAAAACCTTATTACATAATAAATGAATCTATCCTTGTATAGGTTTCAACTTTTGTTATTTTATTCAACCATAGACTTGGATAGTAAGTCTATGATTTTAACAGTTGTTTGTGTAAAAAAAATTCTATCCACCATGTCTTCAATTGTTGAGTTGGAGTTCTTCAAGTTGTTCCCTGATGGTGTTGAGTGGATAACGTGCAGTAGGCACAATATTTGGGTTCCTTTGTTTAAGATGGTAGTGTAGTATTTCCCAGTTGTGCGGATTTTTGGCGAATTTCTTAGATAGCTTCACCAAATTAATGAACATTCGAGGATTTGTATTATTTTTCAACGATTATCTTTTTGCGAATATATTTCGACGGCCGAATTTTGTTTGTAATCACTGTATAACCAAATCATATCAACAAGCTCAATAGTATTAGTAGTATAAATATGCTGCATTTTCCTACGAATTTACGGAAATAAAAAGGATCGCAGGATCCGACAAGTACCTATACTCTGTTCAAATATAAGCGACTACGACGTAAACAAAGTCGCGCACACGAAGGATGGGCTTCGTTCAGGTAAAGACTTGCTTTCAGGGCTCCAGGGTCGGATCGAGGATAGTTCACACAATCATATAAACTTGATATTATTCTCTGAATGGAATACACATGATTTGAATAGACAAATGTGAACGTTTCGTTCTTTTTCGTGGATGGCCCAATATACCACCTTCAGATGCAGTGTCCGTTTCTGAATTCGACATTATTGTCCGGAAAAGATAACTGTGAAATCGTTCTGAGCTTTAAGTACGATCCTGGCAGTCTTTTGGGGGCGTGAAAAGAATTATACAGCCGACCGTTTCACCAATCATATGTTAGTAATGCGCAAAACAAACCGATTTGGTTTGTTTGTTTACATTCTCTTATATTTGAACAGACTATAGTACTTACTGCTTCTGGGACAGGGACCGTTTGTTCGGTTATGGATCCGTACTTTTCATTTCATTGAACCGAATTCGACTTTAAAGTTTGAAAACTTTGTCATCTTGAAGGTGATATTTGGTGAAATGAGTTATTTTGACGTGTTCCACTTTTTTAAGAAAACTTATCTTTGAAAAATCCTGTATATTAAACCGAGAAAAAGGTTGTTATACGTACCTATAAATTTATTTGAAATTTCATTATTTTTCAGATTTTCAACATGAGGGATAATGACTCAGCAAAGGAGTTGGTATTCACAGAAAATCTTCGAATGCTGAAGATGGAGTCAAGAAAGTTATGCCGCATCCAAAAAATAAAGGAATCTACAAACCTTCTATCCCCCAACAACAAAACCGAATACCTTCAAACCTTCAAGTGCAAACTGCTGGCTGATTTGAATAGAAGTATTGGGAAAAAATTTCAAAATATTGCTGAAGAAGAAACATGTCCGAGTGAGTTGTGTCCTTACAAATTGAAAAACGAGATGTTTATGAACATAGTGGATTTTATGTGTACAGAATCTTCCAGTTTAGATATGAGCTATTTGTTATTAAAAACGGCAAGTGAAAATAACAGTTTGTGCACCCATGTTTCTTCCCCTTATATTAAATTTTGCGAAAAGCTGATCGCATGTGCTGAAATTCTTATTCCTTCTAAAAATATGCCAATTCGCGATGTAATATTATCTTCTGATATATCCTTCGAGATTTCGGAATATTTGGAGAACCAGAAATTCAGAGACGAACTCATTATACTGTATGATGAAATCAGAAGTCAACTTGTGCATGACGAGGAAGGCATCTTCAATAATAACCATGCAGCCCATAAAACTTACAATAGGATGGAAGCCCTTTGTAAACCTTTTTCTGATGATTTAGACAATGCTGTGAATTACCTCAAGAGACTATTCAATTATTTGAAAGCATTCTCTAGGGTGTTTTATATTGAACAAAACACTTCTGAAATTATTTCTCAAGGAAAAAATACATCCTTCTTTGAATTACTGGATTACAACAGATCTGAACTAATGGGACAATTATTATTCGAAAGAAATCTAGATCCAACAGACTTCGAGATTTATTTTTCAAGAATGGAACTTGATTTTCTGTACCATCTAATAGGAAATTGTTTTCCAACGATAAACCTTCACAGTGAGGAATTTGTTGAAGAAGAAGAACTCTTTCCAGAAAATAATTTATATCTCCCTACAAAAAATATAATTCATTATATATTGCGAAGAAATTGGCTTTTAGCTTTGATTTTGGAGGAGATGTATGAAGTGCCAAATGTTAAAATGAACATCAACGATGCAAGAATAGAAGCATTTTTGAACTATAGAAATCTAGATTCAACACAGAATCTCAAATGTATATTTGATGATAATGAGATTGCCACCTCTCTGCAGAGAGAAATACCTTATAGAAAAGTGAAGGATTATATTGAGAAAAAAGTTAAATGTAGGCGTAGTAGTACTCCTGATCAGTGTAGTTCTGAAGAATTATTAGAAGCAGCTGAGGAACTCACCGAAGAATCTTCTGGAAAGACTGACTGGAATAAAATTCTGGCATTACTGCAAGCCATTCCAGAAATACAAATAAGGAAGAATAAGGAGTTTCAGGATTTCAAAGACAACATTATTTGTAAATACATCAATGATCATTTTGAAGAGAAGAGTTTCGAAAAAATATATCTGATTCATAATAGGCCAAAGAGGTTAGAGACGATTTTCAAAAATCTTGAGAGTTGGCCCTACGACTTTTGTCTGGGTGTTATAAAATCTGAACTCCAGTTTACCTCACCAGACGATCCTTTTATGGAACAGCTGCAGACTTGGCAACGAACAATTGAATTGTATGGTGTTGTAAGTATAAAAGATTAATTGGTTTTTAAGACTCGCCATTTATAGGAACATCCATATGAGGTTCCATATAAGTCACTCATTTTTCATGTTGATATTCAGAAGGAGCCGATCGCGTATGTCGATGAGCTCTATCATGTTTTTGATATTCTACTAAAGGGGGGCCTTAATATTGAGCTCTAAAATTGTGTAAATGACTCAAAACAGTGTCGTGGGCAATGATTACTTCCATGAAAATATCAACATTGCTCGTTATACAGAGTGTAACAGCCAAATGGAATAAATTCGATAACGAATAAATGATATTTTTCACTTCATGCACAATGTCCTATGCCTATGGTGACCATACGTCCCGATAAAATCGGGACAATCCCGATTTTCAGAGGTTTGTCCCGGCGTCCCGAATTATACAAGAACTGTCCCGATTTCCTAGAGTTTTTGCCAAAATTGAATTTTACAAGCGACGCGTTGGCCGTTCCGCTGTTTCATCCCTGATGATTATTTTCTGCCACGCTAAGATCACGCGTACCGGGCACGGGGAATCCCCCCCACATTTTAGAAAATGATGATTTTTTTTTTTGCATTTGCAGAGTAACTCGTGAGTAACTATTTGTAACCTGAAAAATTTCGTTTGTACCTCAAGGATACTAATAGAAAAACACCCCATTCCGCTTGGTGCTAACTTCTCAATTTTTGGCGAAAAACAAAATCGGAAATTTCTCCGTTAGTAATAATTCGTAACATAAAAATGTTTGTTTGTAATCTGACCTTTAATGACGAAATCACACCCCTAGAATGCGAAGTTAGCACCCACATTCTCGAAAATTTACAAATTTTCTATTTCATTCGTTAGTTACTCGTTAATAATTATTCGTAACATAAAAATTTCCGTTTGTCACCTAACTCTTACTTATTAATTCATCAACGTAGTGTTACAAGTATTATTCGTCGTGAGTCTATCGCAATCACTGGCGGACACATGGAGGGGTATGTCTTTTCAGTTTTCACTCGAAATGATCTAGTACTCATTGGGATATCTGCAAACAATTCAAATATGAATTTTGGTGGGGAACAAAGAAAAGGAACGAATAATTTGTTTTGTGAACTTTCATCAAGTACCAATAAGACCATGATTGGCATTGACTGCATGGCTCATATAATAAATAACTGTATCAACAATGCTGCAGATTTACTTTCTGTTGATGATGAGGTGGTTATTGTTAAATTATTCAAATGTTTTCATATTTGTACAGTTCGAGTTAATTGAAAGAATTGAAAGAACTTCGTCGTTATATCGATAGAATACCGTAAACTGATATCTTATTCGAACACTCTATGGCTAAGATTGGCTAAGACTTCTGTCAGCACTGGAACGAGTAATTCAAATGTTTTAACACCTCAAACAATATTTTGCCTCACAGCCCCATACCCTTGAAGTATTGAAGTCCAAAATGGGGAGTATTGGCAGTGGTTTCTGCACAATATAGTTGGGGTTTTCATCAATGAAACTCTCCAGAAAATGGAGCGAAACAAAATATCGGCAAATGAAGTAGCGAATGAATACCTACAAGATCTTGCTCTAAAACCTTACGCCCAGAAAGGAATCCTCATTCTTGCCAATGAAAATTTATAAAATTCAGAGGAAAAACTTCAAACATAAGACAGACTTGATTTGAAGAAAGTTAAGTGGACAGAACTGGAGGAAAGTTGTAGAATCTTTCGAGATATTTTGCCCCCGCTTTCCACAGATGACCTGATCAACGAGTTAAGTTTGCTTAACACCCAACTGTCCGAAAGTATCGGAATGGAACATTGAAAAGAGACAACTGAACAAAGACGGCTAACCATTTTCAAGAACACTCAAGTGCATGATACAAATATTCCGAACCAGAGGTTTTTTTTGGAGTTCGTGCTCTCTTTGCCAGGAACTAATGCTTCTGTGGAACGAGCATTTTCAAAAATTATTAATTTTCGGTGTTTGAACAAAACCCAATTGTCGATTGAGCTATGCTAATTATTCCGATGAACTGTTCTCCTTCCTGCCTTGAGATGTAAGAGAAAATCAAGAAAAACAAGACACTCTCGAAAACTTTGACGTTTTCGGAAAAATATGACAGGTGTAAGAAAAAAACGCAGCCCCCTCTACTCCAGCCTATAAATAAGAAACTCGAAAAATGTTCATACGATTTTTTTTTCATTCAGTTATTTCATTGTGCTAACCAACAACCGACACCCCCCCCCCCACCCCCTCCCCCCCGTTTTTCCATATGTCCCGATTTCGACCACCAGTATTATGGTCACCGTCTATGCCTATCTTTAACTATTTCGGTATTAAGTATTCAGATTTATTGCAAAACTCAACGTTTTAAATAAAAATTATTTTATTTCACAAATTCGGTACATTACACTTGAAACCTAATAAGTAATACTGATTATTTGTTAATTATTAAAAAAAAAACAAAAAAAACATTAATGTCAATGTAAGAAATGTTCAAAATGCCCGCCGCGAACGTCTTGGCAACATGCTTATCTGGTGTAGAATTGTCTTCTAACGTTACCCAACATTTCAGGCGTGACTGATCTAATCGCAAGCGTGATTCGGTTTTTTAGGTCGTTTAAGGGTTTCGTTTCGTATACAATACTTTTGACATATATCCTCACAAAAAGAAGTCTAATGGTGTCAGATCAGGAGATCGTGCTGGCCATTCTATCGATCCGCGCCTCCCTATCCACAGATTTGGAAAAATTTGGTTCAAGTACTGCCGGACATTGATATGGTAATGGGGCGGTGCTCCATCTTGCTGAAAACGTATTATATTGGCAGGAATTTGTGGATTTGCTCGATCAGGATATAAGTTTATCAAAGTTGGTACGACATTATTTTGGAGTAGTTCTAAATATTTTTCTCCATTCAAGTTGCCGTCAATGAAAAATGGACCTATACTCCATTCACTTTTATAAAGTAGCCCGGTTGGCGCTGGAATTCTGACACATTTCACCGCGTATATTTTGAAAATGTTAGGTTATACTCATTCTTCTGTCAGATATGGACGCAACGTTGCCGTTTCTACATATAAATCGTAGAAATTACGTATTTATCAAAATGTTTATTTACTTTGGGAAAACAATGAATTTGAGGAAATATTATGTGAATTCAATAATTCCAAAGATCTGACGAATATTGAAGGAACTTTTTTTCTGTTAATAATGGAAATATTGCACGAGTACGAGTATAAACATGATTGGAAGATTCAGTTATGCTATTTTCTTGTACGGAAATCAAGAACCGAGTGTTGAAATTTTACTGAAAAATAATGGACAGAATAGTCCGTTACTTTGTGATAGTTCATCAACCCGATAGAAAAACTTTTAGACGAACAGAACAGACAGACGTATGGAAATCCCCACTTTTCAAAATTCTCAAGAAATAAGCCTACAGAGGACAATTAAATACCTCTTTGCGCAACTTGAAATACTCCAGTATGAAAATGTATTGATACCTACTACGAATCTTGTGTCACAGTTAAAGCTTAAAAGAACTAACTTCATTCACAAAGTTAAAAAAGAGTAATTAGAAAGTAGACTTGGCAATGTCGCTTGATTTTCACGAGTGCCAACCTGCGTCCGTTTTAAGTAAAAGAACTTGATAAACCTAAACCATGGCCCACCAAGATACTTTATAAAAGTGAATGGAGTATAGGTACGATATGATTTCCAACAATTCCTGCCCAAACATTAACATTTTCAGGATATTACGTATGTTCTTCTCTCATCCAGTGAGGATTCTCATCAGACCAATAGCGGCTATTTTGACGATTAACATGACCGTGTAGCGTAAATGTACTCTTTGATGTACTCTCATCAGAAAACAAAACATTTTCTGATTGGATCACATTGTTATCTAACATTGCCATCATTTGCTCACAAAAATGCGTTCTCCTATCAAAATCGTCTTCTATGAGCTCCTGAGTTGCCATCATTCCATAGGGATGCATCTTACTTTCCTTTAATATTCGAAATATTGACGTGTGGCTGACGGTGAACAGCGGGGCTACTTTTCGAACAGAATTATGTGGGCTTTCTTGAAACTCAAGCACAATATCCAATTTCGTATCATCACTTACTGCATTGGCAGCACTTTTTTTTATTTGTTTTACATGACCAAGCTCTCGAAACTGCTTTTCTATTTTGCTTATTGTTTCTTGGGATATAGGCGGCAAATTTGGAAATTTTTCGTGAAATAAGCGAGAAACTTCCATTTGTGTCCGTGTGTAATCTCCATAACCAATCATTTGAAGAATGGTTATTTTGTGCATTTCTGTTAAATGAACCATTTTTCTAATATTATTACGTACAGTTATCGAAATTCAAAAGACAATTGCACTTACACTGATCACTTATTGTCATGCAAACAGACAACGTGTTACTTAGGCTATGAGAATAAACAAATCTGTTTTAGTTTTTTTTAATTTCTTCTCAGTAATGGTTTTTGCTTACTTTTTTCATATCAAGAGATAAATGGAAAATAAGTAATGTGTAATGTATCGAATTTGTGAAATAATAGTAATTTACGTAACAAGTCCGGAAAATAGGTTTTTTTTGGACGAATAGACAAAATTCTAGAAGTCTGTGAGTCCAAAAAAACTATTTCCGGGCGTGTTGCGTACAATATTTTTTCGGCAACCGTGAAGAATTACAAACCAATGAGACAATACATCTCTCTATTATACATTTTGATTCTTATTTGAATTTAAAGGAACAGAACTGTCATCCGTTATTTCGTTGCTATTGTGATGATCATAACAATGACAACAACGACGTGAGTTTTTCCGGCCTAGTCCGGAAAGTACGTACTTTCCGGACTAGGCCGGGAAATGCTACTTTCTCAAGCGTCCGGAAAGTGGGTGTATCCCGGACGGTTGCCGAAAAAATAATTTTCATTTAAAATGTTAATTTTTGTTAAAAATCTGAAAACACTTAATATTTCTGAAAAGGTTGAAGATAGGTATAGGACATTGTACATGAATTATGTCTAGAATTTTCTGAAGAATCCAAAAAATAAATAATATACAGGGGGTTACATTTGAAATAAGAAAGTTGGTATTAGCCACGATCGCATGGAACACCCTATATAATTTTATTTTCTTGAAAAATATGCGCATTTAAAATTACAAATCGACATGTCCGAGCGTTTTTCCTAACACCCCCTCATTTATTCGTTATCAGTTTTTCCAGTGATTATGAATTGTATAATTATTCGCAATTCAAATTATTCTCAATTATATTACACCAATCAAATGATCTTTGCAATTTTATGTATAATGGTGAGCATTATAAATACTAAATAGTATTATTAATTTCTTTACAGCTTTCTGAAATGCTTAACCTCATATGCTGGAGTGATTGTGGCCCAGTTATTTTGAATGATATTCAGGGAGCTTTCAAGACTTTGGTGGAATGCCATAAGGTATGTTTCTTAGAAATTGAATTTCTTTACAAGCATAGATGCTAGGAGCTCCTAGATAGATGTCCCAAAATTCAACGTCAAGTCGGTCATATAATTTTGAATTTATTAGGCAGGCATCGATAAATACCTAGGAGCATAGAATAATTAATAATTATTCTATGCTCCTAGTAAATTCTGTAGAAAAATGATAACCTTCGATGATCTTTCGAGTATTGTGCTTCTAAATCTTTACTTTTTGTATTTATTTTTCTTGGGATGTTACTCTGAATAACCCGTCTGAATATTTCATTCGAAAACAAAGATGATAGTTTCCAAGTTAGTATCAGTTATGTACTCAGTAGTAATATCACAAGAGATTAAATTTCCGTGATAAGTCTATCGAGTTGCTTTAAGGAAACACCACTCGTCCCCCGGACTCGTGATGTTTCCAAGCAACTCATTTGTGTTTGGAAATGAAAGATAGACTTATGAGATAAATTCATTCTCGAGTGACATTTTATAAGACTATTTCACGAATAAAATAAAAGGTCAGAAACTCTAATTCGAGAAAAACAAAGAAAAACTCATGTTGACGTCTAAAATTTATAAACATACACTGCGCAAAAAAATTAAAGGCACATTCTGAAAATCTCAATTTTAATGAAAGTTAACTCTACATTGACTTTATAACTTATTTTTTATGTTCTCTCGGGAAGGTTTTGAACGAAACAAGACACATTAAATGGAAGAAAAATTCAGGATTTCACCGAATCTTATGTGAAAGAAGAGAAATGAACAATTTTCAAAATACTGAAATGCTGATAAGTGATTTAATACTTGGTATTTCCACCCCTTGCGTTAATTACAGCTCGGCAACGACGGTTCATACTCAAAATGAGTGATCTTAAAATGTTTCGATCTAATCCTTCCCAGATTTCTCCGAGTTGGATTCCTAAGTCATTAAGAGTAGCTCGATGATCTTCTGAACTTCTCAGCCTTCTATTGAGGTTGTCCCAATCCTGCTCAATCGGATTGAGATCTGGACTTCTTGCTGGCCATTCCATTCGAGAGACTTCAACCTCTTCAAGGTACTCCTGAACGATGCGCGCACGATGGGGTCTGGCATTATCGTCCATAAAAATGAAATTTTCACCAATGTATGGGGCAAATAGCACTACATGCTCTTCAAGAATGTTCCTTATATACTTATCAGCATTCATAGCTCCATTGTCAACGACCACTAGGTCTGTGCGAGCAGTCAAAGACATTCCACCCCATACCATAATCGATCCTCCCCCGAAACCAGTAGTATTCAGGAAATTGCACTGAGCATATCTTTCATGTGGACGTCTGTATACAAGGGAGCGTCGATCACAATGGTAGAGGCAGAATCTAGACTCATCTGTGATGAGAACAATTTCCCAATCGGCCTCTTCCCAATGGATATGCTCTCTCGCAAAATCCAAACGCACCCTTCGATGGGCTGGGGTAAGAGCTGGGCCTCTTGCCGCGACACGAGGCCTTAAATCATATTCTCTGAGGCGATTTCTTATTGTCTGAGTGCTAATTTGCACCTCATAAGTTTGCTCAGCTGATTTTGAAGGAGGCGAGCGGTTGCAAACCGTTGTCTCAACGAGGAAACTCTCAAGTAACGTTCTTGAATGGCAGTTGTTACCCGTGGTCTACCCTGTCCTGGTCTTCGGACATACATACCTGTCTTCCTGAATCGCTGCAACATTCTGGACACACTTGTATGGGAAACTCCAAACCTTTCTGCAATTATTGTGCATGTCCACCCTTCTTCTCGCAAAACTACCGCTTGGGCACATTTCGTGTTTCGCGTTGCATAGCGATCGAGTGTAGAAAATCAAACGAAAGAAAAACTATTGATCACTAGAATTGATCGAGAACAACTGATTTTAGAATGGAGCCAATACATTCAAAATCTGATAATATCATCTTTTTTTATTCCTGCTGGGAGAAAACATCTATATTGAAGAAAAACGTTGAAAGTGGATAACATATGCATGCATAATTCTGATAAAAATAATTATCATTGAGAACACCTTCAGTTGTAGAGTAAATTTGAGATTTCCATGATGTGCGTTAATTTTTTTGCGCAGTGTATATTAGTTGTCGAACCGTTCGTATCCATAGTTCAATCACAGATTATTCTGTAGTTCAATCGTTGAAAATACCGAAGTTGTCAGACCAATCATAATTCAGAGACAGTTGGTATTATCGCGATAATACGAACTGTCTTTGGACTGTGATTGGTCCGTTTTTGAAATTACCAACTTCATCAAACTATGCAGACAAAAATTTACAATATGTTGGAAGTGGACACACTTACCAGAAGTTTTTCTCTAAAGGGGGAAAGGTGTGTTTTGAGATATATTTTCCAAAACTAAATCAATATTAATAATTTCGGAATGCGATTCATAAACTAAAACAGTTATCTGGTTGTAGATTTTCATCCATGTTGTTGATGAATAAAAGTAAGTTTTCGGGAATGTGGACTTTTATTGCTGCCAAAATTACAAAAAAGTTGCCGATGTTTCGAGGACTTTTGTTATCCTCTTTTTCAAGGCTGAAATGAATTTATAATAAGTTTCAGGTACACAAACACAAGAACATATCATCATCATACCTGTACTCTTAGACGCAGTATGAATTCATAAAATAATAGAATAATTTGCTTTTATAATATAGATGTTCTATTATTTTATGAATTCATACTGCGTCTAAGAGTACAGAATATTGGTATGATGATGATATGTCCTTGTGTTTAAGTACCTGAAACTTATTAAAAATTCATTATAGCCTGAAAAAGAGAATAACAAAAGTACTCGAAACGTCGGCAACTTTTTGTAATTTTGGCAGCAATAAAAGTCCACATTCCCGAAAACTCACTTTTATTCAAAACAATTATGTTTTAATTTTGAATTGCGGTTCACAGAAGGTTCATTCAGAATTTTTAGTCACAATTCTCGAAATTCCAAGGTTGTCCTTTTTCTCTGCCAATAATTTCAATGTTTTGAATTTTTGTTCGTAACTATCAATTCTTGGCCTATCTTATGTTTCGGTTTGATGTTGAGTTTGGGGACACTCGCATACAAGAGAAACATCTCGCTATACACCACTACTGCTTGCAGATTCCTCAAATCCTTCTATTAATTCGAATGCACAAACCACCAGCAGAAATCCTGAGAAGAATTGATGAAGAATTTTTCCTGGGTGCCTTCGAAAATGGATGTGAACTAACAGATCTCAGCAATCTCCTTGAAACTCTACCTTTAGACCATTCAGTTACAATTTGTAACAAACTCCTGAAAATGTCTACAAACCTCGATTACCTCAATTTTGTGGCCGATTTCCTAAAACGTCATACACAACAAACAAATCTCAAGATTATTCAACTAACTTTGAGAATTTTCGCTATATTTCCAGACAGTCAACGTGATACATTTGTTTATTTAGTCAATAATCCTTTAGAAATCATTGAGGTGCTCATTATGAACACAAAATTCGAAGAACTGGCCACAGTTTTGGACGTGATAAAACAGTATGGAGAAGAACAGACCTTTGCCTCGCAGATAGACCAAATATTGAGAACATATGCAGAAAAGAGCTTAGATTTTCATGTAATTACCCAATCAAACCCACAACCCTCAAACACTGCTGATATAAATGTATTGGATTCTTTGGATTCGGCTTATTCAAAAAGGACAGCTGCTCAAGAAGTCAGTAAGGATCAGTGGGTGAAGAATGATGAGGTTTTGGAATGTATGTGTTGCAAAAATGTTAATTTCTCCATATTGAACAGACGACATCACTGCCGTCAATGTGGTCGATTGGTTTGTTACAAATGTTCCACTAAAAGAACGAAAATCCCTGCTTACGGCGAAATTTTAGTTAGGGTTTGTGATGACTGTTTCAACTTGATTAATGTTGACATCAAAACAGAAAGGACTGAATCGATTTCTAGTAAATCGAATTTGAATTATTTGTGGACTTTCACTGATGACGAATATCATAATAAGATTGTTCGTGATGAATTTGCTTACGAATACACACCGAGTGTATCTCTATGTTTATCAATACTGAAATTTCATTCGAAAACTGAGGAATATCCGAAATTTTTACTGAACCATTCGAATAACCTATTGAACATGTTTCCTCCTTTCAGGAAGTTCATGCCAGAAATTGATTATTTACTCATTATAAGAATGCTTAGATCTTTAGTAACTGCTGCTAAAATGCTCTCTCAAGAATGCTCTTTGATTCACAACATGTCCCTAGCAGATAGTTTATTGAATCAAGTGGATTTGTTGGAACTGTTTTCTGAAAGAGGATGTTTAAATCTTTTACCAGTTTCCACAGATACTTTCGTACCTAGCATTGATGCTTCTATATTGAGAAAATTCAGGGATAACTTGCTAGAAATGGAAGAATGGAATTTAGCGCTTGAAATATCAACAAAAGCTGGATTAGATCAAACTAGTGTTTTTGCAGCTTGGGGAAAGAAGTTGTTGAAAGCAGGATGTTTGACTAAGGCTCGAGAAAAAATCCAACGTTGTTTCAACAGTAACAGGAGGTACGACTCCCGTTGTGACAGTTTTTCAGAATATGACGATGAAATAAGTGTGAGAGGTTCGAATTATTATTTGAACAAATCCTTCGGTGATTTGAACGAAAAAAAGCCTCTCACGAACTCGCCTCTCCTCAACGAGATAATTAATATTTTAGAATGTAAATCCGCTGTTATTGATAAAAATATTGTAGACGAAGTCAGCGTAGCAAATTTAACAACATCGAAAGTTCTAAATCAGGGTTACTTGATACAGAAAGATCCTGCAGTCAGTATTCTAAACAAATTGAGAAATCTAGATTGTATATCTTCTGGAAAATATTATTTTCCAACTGATAGAAAGGTTCAAATCAGTTATGCAACAAATAGACCTATCGTCGATACAGTGTTTTATAATGAATGTATATATTATCTGAGTCGTTATGGCAGCCATCAGAGTCTACTAGATTTTTATACAAGACATGGGGAACTGGATCAAGCTCTGCAATATATTCTTGGAAATAATATGGGAAATGAGGTCTTCATCGAAATTTATATGAATTGTTTGAAGGATGGTTTGGTGAATGTTTTGCAGGAAAATATAGCTAAAATTGACTCAACTTTGGATGTTTGGAAGGTCAGTATCTTTTTCGAGAAAATATGTATTCATATGTGCTTTCACGAGCAACTAAATCGACTCACATAATGCGCACAAGAGTTTATTTTTTTAAGATTGTCGATTAATTGAAAAATATTTTTTGAAAACATTATTTAGCTTACTGAGAATACGAAAACCAGTTTATAAATTTTTCTATAATTAAATGTAAACACGGTCAAGGCAGGTTTTTTCTGATACGCGGGAGGTTGGTAGCGGACAATATTGAAAAAACCAGCATGTACCTCAGGCAAAGGCGATCTGGTCGACGGCTGGTTTGTGTAGAAGAAATATAGAATTAAGAAAAAAGGTAGATAGTGACATATCGAAAGGAAAGACCAGATGAAAAGCCGAAATCGAATTATGTTCCTATGTTCGTCTCAGATGTTTGTACAAAAGGTAATCCAATCATACGGGGTTAAAATTTGACGTACTTCATCAATAGATGGCGCTGGGGAGTTGGTATCCTCGGTACGTCTTTGCTCACTTCAGGTCGAAGTATACTCCATTCACTTTTATAAAGTATCCCGGTTAGCCATGATTTAGGTTTATCAAGTTCTTTCACTTAAAACTGACGAAGGTTGGCACTCGTGAAAATCAAGCGACATTGCCAAGTCTACTTTCTATTTACTCTTATTTAACTTTGTAAATGGAGTTAGTTCTTCTAAGGTTTAACTGTGACACAGGTTTCGTATTACTACTAAATCTTCATATTGGAGTATTTCAAGTTGTGCAAAAAGGTATTTGAATTTCTTCTGTAGATATTTCTTGAGAATTTTCAAAAGTCCGTTCCGTCCGTTCGGTTTTCTGGGTTATTCGAGTACTTTTATTCTTTTTCCGAATGAACTATCACAAAGTAACGGACTATTCTGTCCATTATTTCTCAGTAAAATTTCAACACTCGTTTCTTGATTTCCATAAAAGAAAATAGCATAACTGAATCTTCCAACCATTTTTATATACGTGAAATATTTCCAGTATTAACGGAGAAAAGGTTTCTTCAGCTTTCGCCAGGTCTTTGAAATCATTGAATTTACATAATATTTCCTCAAATACATTATTTTCCCAAAGTAAATGAACATTTGGATAAATACGTAATAACTACGATTTTTATGCAGAAACGACAACGTTGCGGCCGTATCTGACAGGGTTATGGCCATACCTAACATTTTCAAAATATACGCGGTGAAATGTGTCAGAATTTCATGGCACACCGGGATACTTATAAAAGTGAATGGAGTATATGGTCGTAGTTTGATTCTGTCCCATTCTTCATTTTGAAAGCAACCCGAGATAAAAACCACTGGTGGATACAAAAGGTGGGCGGATTTAAATACCGCAGTTGAAGGATTTTTTGAACGTAATATAATCTCGAAAAATTAATGATTGATTAATGTCTTTAACAACTGAAGAGATCTCGGGAATTATTGCAGCTAGAATAAAACTGATATAACATTCTCGACCTCTTGTTCCTGACTAGTCTGAATCTGAAAACAGATCCAGCCTATCATTCATAGATTTTGAGTTATGTTCAATGATGTTGAATAACTCGCTATTAAATTCTTAAATCCAGCAATTTACGAGAAATAAGGAGGATTTATGATTTCTCAAATGTGAACTGTGGTCGCAAGTTCTCTTATCTTGCGACAATATTTTTGCTGATTTCAAAATTGTACCTATCATATGTCGCTATTCACATGAATATAAGAAGGAAATTTTGTTTATTCAAATTAGTTGACAGGAACTAGGAATCGGGAATGAATTAACAGACCTTAGCTAATGCCGACGTTTCGCAAATATATTTTTGCTTCTTCAGGGCTTCAGGTTGAGACTCTGGCGTTTTGCGCAGGCGCTCCATCTTAATATATCCCTCAAAGCAATCAATGGTATGTTTTCGGGTTTAGGTTCAATTTTTTGCTGTATGATGTTGAGATATGCATCTGCTTTGAGGGTTTCATTGTAGATGATATGATATGCCAGGATTTTAGTTTTTTATCAAGCAACCCATGTCCCATACATTGAACCTGAATCGTCCTTGTCGAAAGCGTTCTTCTATAACTCAGTGTTGATTTTGGTCAGACCAATAGTGCATATTTAATATGTTGATGATTTCACAATTTTCGATGCGAGCTGCATCAGTCCAAATATTTTTTCCATGAAAAAGGGGGATCCCCTTTCTTCTACTTTATTCAAATACCAATTGCAGAATTGAATCCCGATCTAGAGTGCCGATGTTTCACAATTTTTAGTTAGAAGGGTTTCTATGCAACTATCTTAAGAACAAAGGATGACAAATTAACCGTAGAAATATCTATTCGGCAATCGTTGCTTTCAATCATAGAGGTTCAAGTTCACAAAAGATCATGCATATTCAACGGACGCTATGGTAGCGCCAGCCTACTTATATTTCAAAAGTGTATCGAAAAGCAAGACAAAAGTATTGAATTTGTATCATTATTATTCATATTAATAGCGACATAATATGATACATTTTTGTAACCAGCAAAATTTTTAAGTAAGATGAGAGAATTTTCGACTATAGTATACATTTGGGAAATCATAAATCCTTTTCATTTCTCGTTAATAAATGGATTAAAAATATAATCATATTATATTTGACAGATTTCAAATACAAGTTCAAACAAGCGAGTTATTTAACATTATTGAAAATGATAAATTCTCAATTTTCGTTCATAACTCAAAATCTATGAACGATAGGTTGGATCTGTTTTCAGATTCAGGTTAGCAAAGGAAAAAGAGCTCGAGAATGAGTTATCAGTATCGGATTTCATTATTTCAGTGTACGTACCTACTCAATATTCTAACATTGTCCGAGAATTTTTTTTTTATTCCAACAATTTTTTCTTACATGTCCACAGTGAAAAATTCATATTTTTATGAGTCCAGGAGTGATTTTTATGAAATTGATGTCATAATCTTGGTTTCTGCGCGCACTGAGTGAGTTGATTTAATTCCTCGCGAATGTGATACTCTTGATGATGCCTAAGACAAGATTCTGAGAAGTGCAAACTTCAATATGTGGAATGGATTAAAGAATCAGGAAAAATGTTTTCATGTATTACTTTCAGCATTATCTCCACCAGCTCTGTCGACATTTAGAGCAGCAAAAGTTTCTTCACTCTCTTTACCAACTACAACTTTTTATGGGAGATTTTATGAGAGCCGCAATCACTTGTATTAAGTTTTATCAAGAAAATACTAAAAATTTTAGTGATTTAGCCCGGAAAAACAAATTTCTACATAAAGCAGAAGAGCACATCAAGCAAATGCATGAACAAGACGAATGGATTGAAGTTACATCAGGTATTAAATAATACTTTGTTACATTTGTGCATTCATTAAGATTAAGTGGTGGGAGTAAAGTTTGAATGAGTGCATATAATAATTTTCAGTCGGAAAGCATAACTCAAGTTCTCTAGAAGTTTATGAAGAAAAACAATTAGCAAATCCTTCAATTGTAATGAAACCGAATTATAAGAATAGTATGATGTATCTCAACATAATATGGGGCCAAAATGAGGTGGCTAGCTTCCTAGCCGATTGTGAAGCTGCTGGAAGGGATCCAATAAGTACATTATCAACCATTTTGCCTGATGGTGAGTACAACTCAACATTTATGAATTCCACCACTTCAAATTCGAGTAAAATAGAAAGAAAATATTATTGAATAATTCGAAGATAATGTTATTTTGCCGGGTATGAAAAATAATAACCCACGATATACAATCTGTCTCTTTTAATGTAATCATGCATTTCCTTTATGTGAACTATTTACATTCCAAAATTTATTACATAGCCCAGCTTCAATAAACAGTACCGGAAAAAGAAATTACTACAATATTTTAGGGAGTGACTTGAAAGACGGCGAATTTCAATCTGGATTTCAAAATGGCCATTACCTTTGTTGTTGGAAATATCTATTAATAATAGGGGGTATTGTTTGTGGGAATAAGGACAAATACTTAAGAACTTTTAAAATATATTTAGCGACGTTTCGCAGATTTTCATCTGCTTCATCAGGCCTAAAAAACAACCAGAGGTGGCAAAAACATACAAAACAATAAGATAAAATTTACCTCTATAAATTTAAGCTCTATTGGAACACTTTGAACAACATTAAAAGTTAACATCAGTCATTAAAATCAATAATTAAAATATCATAACCTAAAATACCACATAATATCATCTTTAGAAACGTCAGAAAAGGAATGTTCTAGAACAAGTCATAGAGTACCATTAATCTAAACCGCAACATTCAAAAACCCACCACAGATACACTGTCAAAACCTTAGACCATAGAAAGAGGAGACACACCTTTCAATAATAAATAGTGAAGCCAAGTTTCAAAATCATCAGAACTGAACTGGGTGATTGTAATACTACGGAATCAAAATGTAGTAGAAATTTTTGCAACGTTGTGACGTTCGTTGAATTTTCTAATAAATAAATTCTCAATCAAAATGAAAAGTTTCTTAGATTGAAATTCATTTACTCATTTGTGCGTGAATGCCAGAAACGAGTATAGGTTTCTTCAACTATTGTGCATTCTTCACATTACATATACTTAAGTATATGTAAATGTTCGCGAAACGGATCGATCTTTTCGCCCCAGATTAATGTATAAAAACGTTTGGCAATACGGTTTTTTGAATCTATGTCCAGTTCATTCATTAATTACGTGCCGCCATCTTTATTCTATGAAATTTCTGACAATTCGAACAGTGTTGTCAACAAGATTTTGAGCTTCATTGTATGTTAAAAGCGTTATTTGGATTTATTTTTGAATATCTCCAGCTAAATACGATAAGAAAATGGTTCGTAAGTGTCTTGTGTGTGGTAAATTGGACTATTTGAATCCTAACTTGAATTTGCACAGGTATGTTCTAATCTTTTCATACTTAGTATCAGAGGCGTAGATTTTTAGAATTTCACTTTTCAGATTCCATTCTGATATTGAGAAGAGGAACATCTGGTTCTCAATCCTGAATATTACTTGATGATCTTTCTCAGGAACTGTTTGTATGTTCCGAACACTTTGAGCTAAAAGATTTAGTTATTCGAGTGAATGGTACCAGATAGGTATCTCAAAAATGATGCCAATCCCCTTCTTGCCAAACCAATCATCGTCCTTAAGGTAAGTTTCTGGGAATTTCCAGAGAAAGAACCAAAATATTGAAATCAAATATTAGCCATTTCACCAAAAAAATCATCATTGTACATTGTACTCTGGAAACTCAACAGAGGGATGGATCAGATATAAGCATCTCACATATGATAAATTCGATAAATTGATAAGTCTCTTCCCAGTACCTGTTCTCCTACCGGCAGGTGGAATGGTTGCACTTTTTGTTGCATTAGTGATTAATTATATCTGGTGTAATCTGTTTTGCAGGGTTGAAAAAATTGAGCCAGTGGAGAAATGAGATTCATCTTCCTGTTTCACTGAGGCACCATCTTCTTCTAAAATTAGAAGAATAAGGTAAATATTTCATCTCAAATCTCTTAAATTCCATTTACTCTGACAACTAAGTCATGATCATATCAAAAAATCTTCTTTTCTTTTCAGGCATTCATTAATTCAGGAGTTGCAAGAGATTCGTTTCAAAGAATGTTAAAAGATCCAAGCAAGCAGGAGTACAACGTACAACCCATCATTGAAAGCCTTTGCATTAACATTGGCCTCTTTTTTCCCCAAGAAAAACATTCATCAACAGCCCTCCCCTTTTAGAAACTATCTCAAAGTATTATAGATCTGTGGATGGAAGTCCAGGCATCATAAAAGAAGCAGACTGCTCTGGTCCAAAGACAAGAAGAAGTTTCATATCCCTGGTACTGGTACAAGATTCTCAGGATATGTTAATATTGGTATCAACTTGGATTCTGCCTTCCAAATAGAACTATGACTATCGAATGTATATATGGCTTTGAGAGGAGCAGTTAAAAACAAATGGACCTGTTTTCAATATCAATGTTTATTTTAATATCGCATTCAGTAGATTTACTATGGTTTTATTATGTTCTTCTTCATGATGTGGATAGTGGATGAATAAATGAGGTTCATTTTCTTCAAGGAATTATGCTAAATTTTGTGGATAAATAAAGAAGGCATGAATTATTGTTGCTTTTTTCATACTGAACGCCGTTCATAGGTATATAATGTACGCTCGGCAATTCGCCGCCCCGTAGGTTTTCATCTCAAATATTGATGACTCGGTTTGATGCTTTTTGCAGCCATTACTTATCATATTTGTTACAACGTGATAAAATACCTCAATTTATTATAAAATCTCGTGAAGAGGAAAATCTGATTCCTTCACATGAATTTACACATTTTTGTGGTCAGTTTCAGCATTTGATGAATCGTGTAGTTTATTTTATATACCTTAATTGACTTCCTAAAGAATCAATTGTTTTTCTATAATTTTTCATACTTATTTTCACTAATTCCAAGTAATATAAAAAAGCTACGCATTTTAATATGTTCAATAATTCATTTGCATCAATTACGAATCTTCAAATATATTTATAGTACAAAATAATTTCACATTTCTATAAACCACCCTCGTACCAATATTGAAAGAATTCGCCATAAAAAGATTATAAGCTCGTTATTTTATTTCCATTCTTCAAAATCAATAACTCCACGCCACTGGATTTTTCAAAGATAGATTCTGCAATGTTGCCACATAAATGTAAAATGATATTGCTATCTTCGTCCCACTCATTGAAATCTGACTGAATTTTGGCTTCATCAATTCCCGAATTTATGAATGAGATGCTGTGTCTCCTCTTTCTATGGTCTAAGGTCAAAACCTTGACCAACATTATTTCAAATTTTTGTACTTGGTTAATATGGAATTATATAATTTACTAAGATGTTCAGTGTCTGATCTAAAATTAACAGACTTATTAATATTTATATGTATCATTTCCAAGATGTTTCTTTTTTTAAAATGTTCTTCATTGTCTAAGATCTTAACGTTTGAAAAATCAAATTTATGGTCATCTCTGAAATAATGGGAACATAAAGCAGTCTTTTCACTATTTTTTACATCTCTTATATCACATCTATGTTGACTAACTCTACTTTTTAAATATTGCCTAGTTTGGCCCACATACAAACTATCACAGTCTAAACAAGGAATCCCGTATACAACGCCCGATCTAAGTTCATTGTCAATGGGATCTTTAATTCTGCTATATAATGAGGCAACAGTTTTATTATTATAAAAAACTAATTCATTATTATCTATTTTAAGAGTTCTCTTAATCTTCTGTGAGAGAACTGGTATATACGGAACTTTAAAATAAGATTTGGTTGCTTTAGGTGTCATATTCTTTCCGTTAATGATTTTTTGCAGAAGTTTAGGGATAATGTTGTTGACAAAAGATTTGGGGTATCTATTTTCTTTCAGTATGTTCTTTACTTTAACAATGTTTTGGTTGTGATATATGGGGTTGCTTAAGTTGATTGCTCTGTACAGCAAGTTGTTGATTGCACTGATCTTATAACTAGTTGCATGATTAGATAAATAGTTTAAGATAATACCTGAGCTTGTAGGCTTTGTATACCAATTTGTGGTAAGCCTCTGTTCTTCAGTACGGTACACACGAACGTCCAAAAACGGTAACGAACCTTCACTTTCAACCTCCACTGTGAACTCTATCCTCTCATGGTAGTTGTTAAATATCGTGAGGGCCTCCTCAATTTTGTTTTCAGGTAAAGCCATGATGGAGTCATCAACATAATACTTGATAAACGGAATATAAAAGGGGAGCAGGGGTATCACTACCGTGACTAAGTGGTTCATCACAAAAGATGCAAAGATGGGGCTTGCAATACCACCCATCGTTGTTCCTTCAATCTGTTGGTATGTTTTACCATCGAACACAAAATAACTTGTTTCAAACAAGAAGTCAACTAACCTTAAAAAAGTTTCTCTGTCCAAGCAAGTGTATGCTGAGATTGTTCGCCAAGTCTTCTTTATAATCTGTACTACCAAATCATGGGTAACATTGGTGAACAACGAAATGACATCCAGCGACACCAAGACGTAGCCCTCAGGCAGAACAACATCTTTCGAGAACTCAACAAACTCAAAGGAACTATTAAGTTGGTATTGAAATGTGGTGGAAACACTGCTTAAAGTATTATGCATGAAGTATGCAATGTTAGACGAGGGTGAATTGATACCACTGACGATTGGTCTTAAGTGTAAGCCCTGTTTATGGGTTTTTCGCAGGCAATATAATCTGGGGGGGACTGAATTATATTTTTTCATCCTTTTCTTTTCATGTTCAGAGATAAATGAGTTCTCAAATAAACAATCTATAAGAGCATTAGCCCTCTTCTGAAACAAGGATGTAGGATTTTTAGCTAGCAACTTATATGTGTTAACATCACTTAACATGCCATTTACATGGTTCAAGTACTCTTCACGATACATGATCACTATTGATCCTCCTTTATCCGACCTATTCACTATGATTTCATTATTATTTTTTAAAAAACTTCTGGTGATGTTGAAGCCCTTCATAACACTATTATTGGTATTTGCTGTTCCATTGATTTTATGTAAGTGGTTGGTAAGTAAATTGACGAAGTTAGACCTCAGAAGGTCTTTACTAGATTCGTCAGTCTCCTGTGAGGATATGTAAAATTCGACATCAGCTATCAGTCTTGGGACAGGTATATCCTTTTTATCAAACGGAACATTAAATTTAGGACCATACTGTAAAGTTTCTTCTACTTCTGGGGGTAGGGAAACATTAGTGTAATTGTATATGCGTTTCGAACCATTTTCCAAAGTTAAATTGACTGGTGTGTGCTCCCTAATTAGTGACCGCAACTTTGATATGTTTGTATGTTTAATGTTATGAAACATAGTCCTAAAACGGCTCTTTACTATGTTGTTGAGTTTAGTAAAATGTTCACTCGATAACTGTTCTTCCAAATGTTCAATCACTTTTGCTCTCTCATCTTCGAACTTCTTTATCTTCCTTATAGTTGCTTCAATTTCCAGGTTTAATATGCTTTTCCTAAATTTCCGTACCAGGAAAAGCATATTAAACCTGGAAATTGAAGCAACTATAAGGAAGATAAAGAAGTTCGAAGATGAGAGAGCAAAAGTGATTGAACATTTGGAAGAACAGTTATCGAGTGAACATTTTACTAAACTCAACAACATAGTAAAGAGCCGTTTTAGGACTATGTTTCATAACATTAAACATACAAACATATCAAAGTTGCGATCACTAATTAGGGAGCACACACCAGTCAATTTAACTTTGGAAAATGGTTCGAAACGCATATACAATTACACTAATGTTTCCCTACCCCCAGAAGTAGAAGAAACTTTACAGTATGGTCCTAAATTTAATGTTCCGTTTGATAAAAAGGATATATCTGTCCCAAGACTGATAGCTGATGTCGAATTTTACATATCCTCACAGGAGACTGACGAATCTAGTAAAGACCTTCTGAGGTCTAACTTCGTCAATTTACTTACCAACCACTTACATAAAATCAATGGAACAGCAAATACCAATAATAATGTTATGAAGGGCTTCAACATCACCAGAAGTTTTTTAAAAAATAATAATGAAATCATAGTGAATAGGTCGGATAAAGGAGGATCAATAGTGATCATGTATCGTGAAGAGTACTTGAACCATGTAAATGGCATGTTAAGTGATGTTAACACATATAAGTTGCTAGCTAAAAATCCTACATCCTTGTTTCAGAAGAGGGCTAATGCTCTTATAGATTGTTTATTTGAGAACTCATTTATCTCTGAACATGAAAAGAAAAGGATGAAAAAATATAATTCAGTCCCCCCCAGATTATATTGCCTGCGAAAAACCCATAAACAGGGCTTACACTTAAGACCAATCGTCAGTGGTATCAATTCACCCTCGTCTAACATTGCATACTTCATGCATAATACTTTAAGCAGTGTTTCCACCACATTTCAATACCAACTTAATAGTTCCTTTGAGTTTGTTGAGTTCTCGAAAGATGTTGTTCTGCCTGAGGGCTACGTCTTGGTGTCGCTGGATGTCATTTCGTTGTTCACCAATGTTACCCATGATTTGGTAGTACAGATTATAAAGAAGACTTGGCGAACAATCTCAGCATACACTTGCTTGGACAGAGAAACTTTTTTAAGGTTAGTTGACTTCTTGTTTGAAACAAGTTATTTTGTGTTCGATGGTAAAACATACCAACAGATTGAAGGAACAACGATGGGTGGTATTGCAAGCCCCATCTTTGCATCTTTTGTGATGAACCACTTAGTCACGGTAGTGATACCCCTGCTCCCCTTTTATATTCCGTTTATCAAGTATTATGTTGATGACTCCATCATGGCTTTACCTGAAAACAAAATTGAGGAGGCCCTCACGATATTTAACAACTACCATGAGAGGATAGAGTTCACAGTGGAGGTTGAAAGTGAAGGTTCGTTACCGTTTTTGGACGTTCGTGTGTACCGTACTGAAGAACAGAGGCTTACCACAAATTGGTATACAAAGCCTACAAGCTCAGGTATTATCTTAAACTATTTATCTAATGATGCAACTAGTTATAAGATCAGTGCAATCAACAACTTGCTGTACAGAGCAATCAACTTAAGCAACCCCATATATCACAACCAAAACATTGTTAAAGTAAAGAACATACTGAAAGAAAATAGATACCCCAAATCTTTTGTCAACAACATTATCCCTAAACTTCTGCAAAAAATCATTAACGGAAAGAATATGACACCTAAAGCAACCAAATCTTATTTTAAAGTTCCGTATATACCAGTTCTCTCACAGAAGATTAAGAGAACTCTTAAAATAGATAATAATGAATTAGTTTTTTATAATAATAAAACTGTTGCCTCATTATATAGCAGAATTAAAGATCCCATTGACAATGAACTTAGATCGGGCGTTGTATACGGGATTCCTTGTTTAGACTGTGATAGTTTGTATGTGGGCCAAACTAGGCAATATTTAAAAAGTAGAGTTAGTCAACATAGATGTGATATAAGAGATGTAAAAAATAGTGAAAAGACTGCTTTATGTTCCCATTATTTCAGAGATGACCATAAATTTGATTTTTCAAACGTTAAGATCTTAGACAATGAAGAACATTTTAAAAAAAGAAACATCTTGGAAATGATACATATAAATATTAATAAGTCTGTTAATTTTAGATCAGACACTGAACATCTTAGTAAATTATATAATTCCATATTAACCAAGTACAAAAATTTGAAATAATGTTGGTCAAGGTTTTGACAGTGTATCTGTGGTGGGTTTTTGAATGTTGCGGTTTAGATTAATGGTACTCTATGACTTGTTCTAGAACATTCCTTTTCTGACGTTTCTAAAGATGATATTATGTGGTATTTTAGGTTATGATATTTTAATTATTGATTTTAATGACTGATGTTAACTTTTAATGTTGTTCAAAGTGTTCCAATAGAGCTTAAATTTATAGAGGTAAATTTTATCTTATTGTTTTGTATGTTTTTGCCACCTCTGGTTGTTTTTTAGGCCTGATGAAGCAGATGAAAATCTGCGAAACGTCGCTAAATATATTTTAAAAGTTTTTAAGTATTTGTCCTTATTCCCACAAACAATACCCCCTGTTAAACCGTGGAGGACACAAAACTCACTTACATCTATTAATAATGTTTTTATCTCTTCAAACAATGTATTTATGACAGACGCTGCGTTTTATGTTAATCGAAAATTCATTAGGATATTTATTTTCATCAAATGAATAAAAACAGGTACTAAAATGAACTAATTTCCTAAAATAAAAGAAATCATTCTTCACAACTTCTAAGGGTCTTGTTTTTCTGTTCATCGGATTGATTACTAATTTTCCGATGGATTCTGATGACGTCACGTCAATCGTATTCTCACCGCTGAATAAATTCCATCACAAAAACAGATTAAAATATCAACAACGCAACCCATATCATAAAAGTTTCTGCTTACAATAATCAATATTTCAAAAATGGGTCATCTGAAGCACTGACGTGAAGTCTGGACCTTTTGGGCGCTCGGCCATCTTGTATTCAACAACCCAACAGAAGGAATATAGACACCTTGACGAAATGATATAGGATATAGCCGTACCCTGACAATTAAGTTCAACATAATGAATCTGATTTTTTTTCAGATAATGAAAACGAAACTAACAAAGGCATACCTACTCTTTTTGGTAGCTACATGGATAAAATACGACTGGCTATATTGATTCTTGTGACTTCTGACGAAATTAAATTTGGGTTTAAGATTGTTGCAAGGTGAATAAGTCCAATCTCTATGAATAAGATGACACTTTTTACTGTAAAATTGAGAACTCTCTCTCCCATCAATGCAGTATTTATTCACTTGCCACATTTTTTTTCAGATTGATCTCAGACTTCAAACTGAGGCCTGGGACTGTTTTCAGTCAAACTGGAAAACACTTGGCCAAAATGCAAAAATATGAGGAGATTAAAGAACTAGTTTCCTGCATAAAAACAAATTTCAGTGGGGATAATTTAATCTGCGAATTATGTGATGAAATGCTTACAGTTGCTGTTGCTACTTTGAGCAAAGAAAAATCACCAATAGCGAGAATAGAGGATTTAATAAAGTTGATTTCAGATAAAGCTTGCAAGGTATTATTTTTCTGAAAATATCAAAATATTCAACCCATAATATGTTGTCAAAGAATTCAGTATCCCTTTTTTGAGACCATGCAATAAATTTAGTTATGTATTTTTTACAGATATCCGCATTCATAGAAGCCAAACAGTTGAAGACAGCTTATTTCTTAGCCATGCGTTCCAAACGGACTTCTGATATAAGGAGGATAATGAGAGAAGCAGAACTTAATAATCAACCAAATATAAAAGCGCTTTGTTTGAAAGTACTTCAGGAAAACGGTAGTGGATGATTCTAAATATAATTTCACTCAGAAATTACATTTTGTTGCAATATAATAATTCATGTAAAGGTATTTCATACGATGCATTTACATATTGTATCATGAATCAATTTGCAACCTCAATGCCAGACTATCAATACTATCCTCATATTACAATATTTTTACTGTTGATAGAACTTTAAATAGAGTTTGAAGTCATCGGAAATTTAGGCTGTATCATAGATGCATAGAATACCTGGTGTTGGCAGTGATTAGATTTTGTTTAAGACTTTCTTGTCGATCGAAAATCTGTGATGGGGTCCTAATTTTTATTTCTCCCGAAAGGAGTCGCGTTTTTTTTTATTGCCGCAATAGTGCCACGACCGTGAAATATTGCGGATAATTCCGGAACTGGGACCCGATCTACAATTTTTGTTCACTATTTTAGTTAGGAGTCGTTACACTAGGGTTTCTATGCATCTATGGCTGTATCTTATGTGGCGAATGCGAAGTAAGCGTGGGATTAAGCGTTGCACAATTCTCAAGAATGATAGCGTCTCGCGCTCGCGTTGGGTGTTTCTTCCAAATTACACGCTTTGGTCGCTTGTACGCCCCACTCAGGAGGCAGATTTCTTATAATGTATATAGTACTCATTTGATACCTTAGTTTTAAGAAAACCTTCACAGTCATAAAAATGATGCCAAAGATTTTATTATAAACTATTTTCTGACAAAATTTGTATATTTTATAATTGTTAAAAAATTCAAGCAATAAAATTTTATAAAAATTAATCAATTTGTTTTGAATTCTTCCTAACAAGGATTTCTGATGTAGTGAATTTTTGAACAATATTAAAAGAAGTTTCTAACAAAAAATTGAGAATACTTAAGTGTACAAACACAGTGGAAGCAGGTTTCTCGCTTACCGGTAGCCAGCGCCGATCTGCGCTATTTTCTCGCGCAGATGTATCACACAGTGATTACGATAAAAGCGAGAAAAATAGTTTAAAACCCGCCAGTGTGGTGCCTAACTTCCACCAAATATGACGTCTTCTTCGGATGATGAATTCATTGCTTTAGATTCTGTCTTTACCAAATTAAAAAGAAAAAAAATTGGTATACATAGTCTTAATCGTGAAAGAAAGTTATATGGAGAATATTATCATTTATTTCAAAGTTTAAAAAATGATAATGAAAGATTCTTTCAATATGCTAGAATGACTCCAGAGACTTTTAATTACATTTTGGAGAAAGTGAAATATTGGTTAGTCAAAAATTGGTAAAATCTACATAAGAGTATAAAAGCAGGAAAAGAACTAAATTTCAATTCCGATTAAAGCGAGAACGCTGGTAACCGTCGCGACCTGCTTTGACTGTGTACTGCTCAATATGAAAACATGTATTAATTTTTAAAGCTTATAAGCGCGAGTCGGCGCTGGCTATCGGCAAGCAGAAACCTGCTTCCACTGTGTTTGTACACTAAGACACGCCCCTAAATGAGCTTTTGCCAAAGTAACAAGAAATTAGTTCCATGTCTAATAAGATGTATTTTCCATAACAACTACACGGTTTCACAGAGAGCTACTGGAAATTGCCAAATTTCGAATGTGTTGATTTAGGCTGGTGGTGTGTTGTGAAACAGTTGGGAAAAATTTGATAATGTGTCATCGTGAAGTTTAGAATGAGAAAAGTAGGAAACTTGTGTTGAATGTTTTGGAGTATGTATATCCAAAATGAAACATCCCAAGAAAAAATATAGGATATATAGTGCAGCGGAGGCAATTAAATTCACATAGTTTTCTTGATTTCTCACAAAGTAAATCAGCAAGAACTGTCGAATTATGAGTTCAGCACCCAGAGGGGGGGGGTCTTTAGGCAGCTCCAAAGCCAAAGATACCAACATTTTCGATTTTTCTCAGTTCATTTTCAAACATCAAACATTCTCAAACAGTCTTCTTTTGGTTGATTTTGAACTCTGTCATTATCGAAGTATTTCATATTCACTTCCCCAATACACAATAGACGGTTGTCTGAGTCTGTCCATTATACTCTGAAATGGTGGAGCTCAATCATGCTGAAAATGCATTCCTGCAATGACCTTTGAGTCATACAGAAAGATGATTTTGGAAGAAATCTAAGTAAAGATCAGTGATCACCCATAAGCCATCTTGGCATGTGTGGTCCAATCAATCGATTTTTATAAACGCCACACCATACATACAAACATTGTAGGAATGCATTTTCAGCATGATGGAGCTCCACCCCATTTCAGAGTAATGGTCAGGCAATTTTTAGATCAGAACTTTCGAAATAAGTAAATTGGCAGAGGTGGACTGCTTGCCTGGCCCGCTAGATCACCAGATTTCAATTCTGTTGATTATTTCATTTGGTGTCATTTGAAATGTTCAGTATATTCATCTGAAATAGAAAGTGAGGAGATCCTCATGGAACGTATCGAAGTCGCCTGCAATAAAATACGTAATAATCCAGACATGATAAAAAAAAAGTATCAGACATACATATTTTGAAGAGGGCGAGAATGTGTATTGAGCAAAATGGTGGTACTTTCGAGCACCTTCTGTAATTCACGTTAATCAATCAAATCCAAAATTTTAATATACAGGGTGTTGAATCTCAGCTTGGAAGAAGTCCCATATTTTTCAAATACGGATCTGGAAATTCAACAGTAAATCGATCGATATGTGGAAGGTACGTTCCAAATATCAATTGACTATACTGGTTGGTTCAAAAGTTATGAGAAATTAAAATTTTTGGTAAAAACATAAACCACCTGTATCTCGGTTATGGATTTGAAGACCTATCATATTTCGGTTTTTTGGACTCGTCTAGGGTAGCTCTAGCTCAGGTTACCATATATTCATTTACCAATGAAACTCTGTATATAGCAAGAACAATTCTTCAGTTGATTTCAGCCCTCCCATAACTAAATCCTGGGTGCACCACTGATATCAACTTATCAAATTTGGAACAACTCATCATCCCTTCCACTCCCTTGCAACCAAGTATGGATATTTTCATGAGAAGGTTAATTCATCACAGTATCTGCATGATTTTGTATGCATCATATTGTATAGGAATACATTTTAATATTTTCATTCAACAAATTCTGGGAAAAAGTGTAAGCAAAACCATCGAGAATCGAGTACTCGCTATTTATATGAATATTCAATGACAGTTTACAAGTGTCTGACTACATCTTCACAATTGTTTCGTTCTGTTGTCTATATTTCGAATTTCGAGCCAGGAATGGTTTCAAACAATGAGGTTCGACTCACTGATGATGAATCTGTGGTCAAATTTAATTTTGTCCATCCGACCATGAGGACAAGAACTCTCAAATTTTAACATTGCAGGGTAGATCAGATCTCCAATAGACTTAAGAGGAAGTTCGAATGAAAATATAACATTTATACAAGAGTATATTTTTGTAAAAATCCTTATTCTGACAACTTCAATTTGGCATAAAACCCTACACAAAAACCTGCGGGAGTCAAGATTGTTAGTATATCAAGTAAACTTCTAAAAGTTATTTGTGAAGTGAATTAAAAAAAAGGATCACAAATATTCCTTCCTGGAAAATTTTAATAAGAGATAATAATAAACTCTTTCACTATAAACCCCACTCAACAATAATATTTATTGATTCTTGAACAATTCGCACTGCTGAGAAAGTGTATCCAATTATACAAATTAGAATTTTTCAATTTTACATCTCATTTCGAATTTAGCTATGAACTACCTAACTTTAGTCCTGGCATATCCAAATTTGCAACATCTGCCAAATTCTGCCTTTTCTTAAGTTCTTCCCGTATAACTTCAGCAATGGCTTTCTGAGTTTTCTTTTCTAATAATTCCAGTTCCTTAGCAAGATCTCTCTTTAAATCCCAATCTTGTTTACGAGGCGCTAAAGTAGATAAATCTAAGTTATCGATAACAATACTTTCTTTAGCAGATTCAAGCTGGGCTTTAACTTCTTCGGCCAAATCTTCAGGTGTAGCATCCGGCAGTTTGTGTTTACTTAACTCTTCATGTTCTGGTTTATAACTCCGGAATTTGGGCCTATGAAAGACGATAAGAATATCTCATGATAAAACAGAATTGGTATGTTTTACTTACTTTGGTAATCCATGATCGGTTTTATTATTCGATTGATTATTATGCTCCTGTTTTCTTTTGAGTTGATTTATTCTTTCCTTGCGTGCTAATGCTTGTTTGTCCAATTCTGATAATTCTTCTTCAATTTCCATCATAGATTATTTATTATAAGTTTATTATTTTTCTCGATTTCTAAACAAAAGTCAAAACATTAAGATTCTATCTAACCCTAAATTTTAATCCATAGACAGAACCAGAGACATTGACATTAGACAAGTAGTATTTTAATTCTATGAGTAGTATTTAAATTTATTATGTCGTTGCATGCAACCACTGACGTAGAATATGAATATTCTTTTCTAATAAAAGAATATGCTACGTCACTGCATGCATCTCACCCATATCAAAGAGGAATATAGTGTTTGCCCATATACTCCATTCAGTTTTATAAACCTATCCCGGCTGGCCATGATTGAGGTTTATCAAGTTCTTTCACTTAAAACTGACGCAGGTTGGCACTCGTGAAAGTCAAATAATTCTGATTGACGTTGCCAATGTTAATTTCTATATACTCTTTTTTAACTTTGTAAATGGAGTTAGTTCTAGTGACGCAGGATTCATAGTACTACTATAACTATAAAAGTACTCGAATAACCCGACAGGAAAACTTCTGAGCCAATAGAACAGACGGACCTATCAAATTCCCCACTTTTCAAAATTCTCAAGTAATAAGCCTACAGACGACATTAAAATAGGTATACCCTTTTGCACAACGTGAAATATGCGAAAACATATGAAAATGTAGTAGTACTACGAATCCGGTTTCACAGTAAACCTAAAGAGTAAATAGAAAGTAGCCTTGGCAACGTCTCTCCGAATTATTTGACTTTCACGTGTGCCAACCTGGCAACCTGGATCAGTTTTGAGTAACAAAATTTGATTAACCTAAATCATGGCCACCCGAGATAATTTATAAAATTGAATGGATTGCCGGGATGCCCAGTTGCGGACCGAAGCCGTTCCAATTAAATACAGGGAAAGAATACAGGACTAATGCAGTTTTAATGTCTGTAGATGAAAATAGTCCACACACGTTTCAGTGTTCCTTCATCGATTTCAGCACTTCTCGTCTCTCGATGAATACCTGTTTCAAAATCTTGTAACGAAAAGGGGTTTTCATCATACATTCTCTCTTCTAGATATCCTCATGAGAATGGACACAAAAATTTTATATCAATTATTAATTTACAACTACATTTTCATGGAAGAAAATTAAACATTAGTCAACAATATCCAACGTCATCAACATTGACAACATTGACAACATCACAAGGCGAATGCTACTAACATGGCAAACACAAAAGGGGAAAAAGGTGCACCCCATCCTCACATGCCTCATACAGTGACGGCTCTTCAGGGTATGCAAGGTCGGCAGTTCCGACCCAAGAATAATTGAGAAACAATTTTATTCATTGAATCTTATTCCGAATTATCCATTTCGAAATTCATATCTCGATTATTGCCCTCTACATCTTATATTTCTACTCAGAACAGGTACAATACCTCGATCTTCGGTCGCTGCTTGATACATACAAGGTCGGCCCGCCAACCCGCGCTTACCCTGGTTATAAATTTCGCAGTTTCTGATTGTTTATTCCAAATATTAAATGAATAGTTAATAGATAATTATCAAATATTATCTCTGTTTCAGAAATAACGTTTTCGTACCGTTCAATAGAAGTATAGTGATTTTCTGACCATAAAAATATGAAATATTTCTATGTCGTACAATACGCGCTAGGACGACCAGCCGTCTCTAGGAATTGAATTAGGTCAGCTTTTTCAATCTTCAAGTGATTTCGGAAATTTTTACGGCAAATTTAAGGGGGGGTAGTATCAAGTAACGTATTGGTTTTTAAAAGGGCTATTTTCTGAAAATAATAGTATATTATGCAACGATCATGTAATGATGGTTATTAATATACGACCATCATAAACCGGGATACGAAATGAGCCGGAGGCGAATTTCGTATGGTTTATGCGAGTGTATTAATAACCATTACATGAGAGTTGCATACGCTATTTTATCTACACCCGATGAATGAAGAACTATAAATATATTTATCCATTTTCCGTTTCAAGGCTTTACCTGAAATGTAAACAATTCGGTCTGGATTCCAAAAATGATTTATCGGGCTGGAATTTTAGCTGAAAAGTAAAAATATACGTTAATCTTCGATAATCGACCAAATACTCACCTCCAAAAGCGATTAAATTCGAAAAATATTCATCTTGAAAAATTATGTCATACCTCGGACATATCGAACTTAACACCACCGTGGAGCTCCGTTCTTCCCCTATCCGACGCCCCCTTCCCGTAGCGAACGGGGGCCGCTTGATTGAAAAATAATGGATTTCTATTGATTGAAAATCTGTATCGTAAAGTAAATCTGTATCGTAATGGATACCATTACGAAACGGGTTATGGACATATAATTGTATAGTAGCGGACGAAATCCCCCTGAATACATCTCTGGCGAAACTCTGGAAGCGCCTAGATATCTTCGGA
This sequence comes from Adalia decempunctata, assembly GCA_951802165.1. NCBI lineage: Eukaryota > Metazoa > Arthropoda > Insecta > Coleoptera > Coccinellidae > Adalia > Adalia decempunctata. The sequence continues at coordinate 48,593,895 of OX637697.1, forward strand.
ATGTTCTCGAAGCAGGGCTGTATCGATATATAAAGACGCGCACGTTGGGGACGAGTTAGTTTCTTTCCTGAGTGAAGCCGAATCGGATTGTGAATAGCGAATTCCGAGTTGTGAATATAAACTAGCATTATTAGCCAGTGTGTAAATAAATCAGTATTAGTTATTGTACATAAATTAGTGTGATCAGTTAGTGATATTGTTAATAAATTAGACATTTAAACGAAGCAGACAATTTGTTTAACCCCGAGAACGTTACAGTATTATTATAGTACGGATGTAGATAAAATATAAAATATTTCTTATTCCTAGCCAATTCAAACATCGCGCCGAAACGGCCAGCCGACCCCAAGGCCAGGTTGGAGATTAAATGGCATATTGGGAATGGAATGAATTAGGGGCATTAGGCAGCTCAATAAAAGTAAGAGAAAGTGGTCTATATGTTTTTTTAGGTTTCAGTTCATTTCGTAAATTTTGATAGAAAATTTAAAGGATGTAGTAACGTATTTGGTTTTAATAGCTCAATAGGCAAGGAGTCCCAATAAAAAAAATACCAACTCGTCGTCACATAGTACTTCTTAAGTGACGTATATACAGGGTGTTAGGAAATTGGGGGTACAAACGAAATTGGAGAATCTCTGCATAATTCGCAGAAAAAAAAATTAGCATAAAAATGGGACTGAAAGTTTCGTTTTCGAGAAATCGTCATAAAAATCCAGTTGATATATTGATTGATATATGAAGGGTTTGACGGCAGGATTCAACTTCAAGTCTGGAGTAGGTACCGGATTTTCTAGCATCTAGATTCTAGGTCCAGGTGAAATTCCTATTGCGACACTCTAGAGTTGAAGAAGAAAATTCAGTTAGGCCAAGTATTATAATGGGCAACCGAGGATTCAACCGTTGCGTCAACAACCAAATTCCTCACTAAAAATACGGAATTTGGTAGTTTGCACACGGTTCAATGCGGTTCTCCTTTTATAAAACCGGCCCTTAGTAGGCTGTTTTGAATAAATTCATTGTTAGTTTTGACCGAGGTTTTGACACATCAAATCAAACTCATGTTCAGTAAAATATCTTGTGAAGTGTAGAACTACGAGGAAAAACTTCAACAGAATTGAAACTTCTACACACTGTATTTCCAAAAACGAAACGTTTGCGGCCTCATATTTATGCGACTTTTTTCCTTAAAATGATTCAAGGAATTTCCCCTCTTCATTTGTACCTCCAATTTAGGAACATCCTTATCGTATATTATGTACAGGGTCCTGCAATAGTGCGTTAGGCTTTCATAGCTGCCAAACCAGACGTTTTAGAAATTCAGTTAAAAAGCATTTCCTTTGTAATTTCAATTCTGCATCTCAGGAAATTATTTTCTAATATACAGGGTGTTCCCAAATAAAATTATTGAACAAATGAGTGATTTTTTAAATGGAACACCCCATATATTTTCGCATATTTTGAATGCTATTCAATACCTCTGTCATGACGCAAAATATTAGGGATAAAACACCAAGGTGTTTTAACATCAAAAGTTGGAGGTTTAATCTTCATTTTAATACTTTCTGTGTTGTTTTCCGATTTCACGAAGTTATTGGATGGTGAAGCTAAAGTTTCTTTTCCATGTGATGTTCTCTTCAGGGACTCTATCAACTTGGCATGTTGTTCAATTATTCCTGATATTTCTTCAAATTTTCCGTTCACCTCATCCACTACTCCTTCAATTTTTTCGTCGACCTTATCAACTACTTCGTCGAATTTTTCATCAACTTTATCAAATTTTCCATTGACTTCTTCAAATTTTTCATTAACTTCATCTATTATTACATCCTTGATAGCCTCCATTCTCTCATCCAACGTACTTGCAATTTGACTCACCACCTTATTTTTTTCCATTTGATCCATTTTTGAACCCTTTTCTCGAGAATTTTCTTCCATTTTCAAGCTCATTTCTCGAGAATTTTCTTCCACCCTATTTTCCATTTTATCCATTTTTGAACTAATTTCTCGAGAATTTTCTTCCATTTTCAAGCTCATTTGTTCAAAGGCTTGCTTGAAAAATTCCATACTCGCCTGGTCCATTTTCTCTGCTTGTGATCTCGTTATCGGCATTCAAAAAATTCCACTATGAAGTCCACAATTCAATTGACCATATTCACCGTCGCCATATTGTTGTGCGACAATACCAACTACCCAGTGTTCCCAACGGAGAAATATTGAATTTATCAAAAATACTATCAGATTATCAGTGTGGTATGTGATATGAGAGGTCATATTAAATTGGTGGTAAACTTTGGTTAAGTATTTTGTGATAAAATCCAGGAAATATGGGTAGATATCAGTAAAGTGGAGGCCATCATGGGTACCCGCAGAAACTCGTAGAAATTTTTCTCAGGGGGGGCCAAAATGGAAATTAGAAGGTAATATTGAGGTGCCGTGCTGAAAAACGTTAGGGCCATCAAAATCTCAGGGGGGGGGGCATGGCCCCCCTGGTCCCCCCTGCGGGCGCCCATGAAGGCCATGGTTGTTGTGTCAGTAATTGTTCGGCAAGAAATAGATCTAAAAATAAAGAAACTGACACCAAAATATTTCGATTTGAACTTTCGCGGTCCGAAGAAATTAGTGACTTTCGTTATTCGATGTTGAGAACCCTGGGTAGTTGGTATTGTCGCACAACAGTATGGCGACGGTGAATATGGTCAATTAGCACAGCAGTTCAATTGACCCCACACTTGACACCAATGTAACGTTCTCGGTGTTTAAACAAATCGTCTGCTGAATTTAAATGTCTAATTTATTTACAACTAGCTGGCCCGGCGAACTTTGTTCCGCCTAAATGATACTTACGGTGGATTTCACAAATCGTAATCACCGGTGATCGGATATCAACGGCTTGGTTCTCTGATTTTTGAACTGTCAAATGTTTCCATGGATATGAGCTATCACACAGAACAGATACACAAAAATAATATGTCATTATATGTCAATCACTAATAATGGCAATTTTGGATTCAGTTATTTCCGCAAATATACAGGGTGTCTCAAGTTCGTGTGCCTATTAGACGTTTCTGGAGAACTGGACTCAATTGAAATCTGAAAATTGGGATTATGATATTGTTGGAAATTCTCTACAGACCTAAAATATTTTCAGAGCCAGAGCACTTCCGGTTATACAGGGAGTGAAAATAAATTTGCTCAAAAAATTTTTTTTCAACCTTTTCGTTTCTGATATGATTGAGTATCCAATACTGAATACATTTCTGTTGAAAACATTGTATTCATTGGACTAGTTTTCAAAATATCGAATAAAAACCTGAAAAAAGGTCAAACATTCATAGTCAGTATCATGTTAATTTTTCTTATTCTGAACATCCTGAGTGTAAACCGTTCTCACAACGTCAAAGTAGAAGAATGTGAAAAGGTCATGCATCTTTTGAATTTCATAAATATCATCACAGGGGGTTACAAATTTTGTGTCGAAAACTGTGATCGAAATTTAGCCATAACCCTATTGTTACGTTCTCGGGTTGATTAAATTGTCCAATTTGTTAATGTCTAATTTATTTACAGGAGCTACTACACTAATCACTAATTTATGTACAATTATTAACTAAATCTAATTCATCTACACAGATATTTATTTTCACACTATAGAGTCTCTTCGCGCACTGTCGATTCGATCTCGATTATCTCTAGACTGTCCTGTCCTGCTCAAACGTCGCTCTCATATACCCTCGCATCGCGTCTTTCTCGATACGTCTGGAATAGTCGCGTTTCTTCTAGAGTTCTCCAGAAACTAACTGCAAGGCGTAGTCGCGACAGGGGCGTATTTAGGAGCGTTCGTTACACTGCCCCCTCCTTAAGATGTTCGGTCCCCGAACCCTTCGGAAGTTATGGCTGAATCGACAAGTGTCTCCCTTTCGGCAACGCCCTTGTTGTTGGAAATAACATTCCACCGTCTTCTCTGCCGCTGAACATCCCTTCGGGTCGAAACTACACACGAGTATTTGTATACCCGTTCTTTGGAAGACGACCTCTAACATGTTGCGAACGATTCTCCAGTTGAGTTGATCCAGGCCACAACCCAACTTTGGCACAGCTAGCTTCTTCACTCTCAGTCTAGTGAGCTCGCTCCTCAGGTTCAACAAAGCGTCCCACATGACTTTGTACGTTGGCTTACCATGTGAGAACCGCTTGGTTACCAGGTACAATAGGTGGCGCTCACCATCAGGTAGTCTCAAAGTTCTTCCAAGACGAGGCTTTTGGTCTAGGAGTTCATGCACACGACCAAACTTCTTCCTGAAGACGAGAGCTATTCCCCTGGACATTCGAAGATCTTCGGCTACACAATGAGCTAGCGAATACTCTTCGGGTACCGAGAAGAGGTCCTGCTGCTGCTCGCTGGTGATTCCGAACCTTGCCCTTCCAGTTCCACCATAGTTAGCCATGAATCGTTCGAAGCTCATTTCTTCATGTTCTTCTTCCATGGTCATTCTCCTGGTCTCGCTTCATATTTCGCCAGTCGATTAACATGGACCACTCGCTTCTTCCCTCTAGGTAGTTTCTGTATTCGATACACTACATCGTTAATCCTTTTCACCACCTTGTATGGCCCTTCCCAATCCTTTTGTAATTTGGGTGAAAATCCTCTTCTCCTCTGAGGGTTGTATAGCCATACCAAATCTCCAGCAATAAAACCACCTTCTGCAGCTTTGTTGTCATAACGGGTCTTCATGCGATCACTCGCTATCTGGAGATTCTGCAGGACTTTCTCATGGATGTAGTGTAGTCTCCCCTTCAAGCTGCTCACGTAGTCCTCGCCAGCTATTTCAGCTCCAGGTTTGCATCCGAATTCCAGGTCACAAGGCAATCTCATTTCGCGGCCAAACATTATACAGGCTGGTGTTTCTCCTGTCGATTCCTGCACTGAAGACCTATATGCCATGGTGAACAGATGGAGGTACTTGTCCCAGTCTCTTTGGTGATCAGAGACTACTTTTGTCAGGTATTTACCCACAGTTCGATTCATCCTTTCCACCATGCCATCTGACTGCGGATGAAGGGCCGTAGTTCTCGTCTTCTTGATTCCCAGCAATTCGCATACACCCTGGAACAGGCTGGACTCGAAGTTACGGCCTTGATCGGAATGCAGTTCGAGTGGCACCCCAAATCGGCAGAACATCTCCTTGACTAGTACATCTGCCACTGTTGCAGCTTCTTGATTTGGAATGGCATAGGCCTCGACCCATTTGGTGAAATAGTCCATTGCTACCAGGATGTACTTACTCCCATTCTCGATTTCAGGAAACGGGCCCGCAATATCGATGGCAACTCGCTCCAAAGGACTGCCTACATTGTACTGCTTCATCGGCGCCCTACGATTTCCTCTCGGACCATTTGATGAAGCACACAGTCTGCATTTTCGGCACCAGTCCTTAACGTCCTCCTTGCAGTTGACCCAGTAAAACCGTTCCCTCACCTTTTCGAGCGTCTTCTTGATACCGAAATGTCCACCAGAAGTTCCATCATGCAGCTTCTGTAACACTTCGGTAACTCGACTTCTTGGGATTACAAGCTGATTCCTAGCTGCAGCACCTTCGTCGTTATCGAGGGATCTTTTCAGCAGCCCATCTTCCAAAATCAAAGAGTCCCACTGTGCCCAGTATGACTTGAGTCTCGAATTCAGATGGCTCACTTCTTCCCATCTGGGTCTCTGTCCTGATGTTTTCCAAACAATCAGCAGTTTCAGCTCAGGGTCGTTCTCTTGATCTTTCTGCAGGGATTCCGGCAGCCAATTCTCATCCATGACAGAGGTTCTCAAACAGAATTCCTTCTCTTCTGTTTTACTGCAATGTTTGCAGTTCGAAGGACATGGTCTTCTAGACAACGCATCAGCATTGTTATGTGACTTCCCTGCACGATGTTCGACAGTAAAGTTATATTCCTGAAGTCTTTCAATCCATCTAGCAACTTGGCCCTCTGGATTTTTGAATTGGAGAAGCCACTTCAATGCAGCGTGATCTGTCCTCAGAAGGAATTCGCGGCCATACAGATACTTGTAAAAGTGTTCCATAGACTTGACTGCAGCGAGGAGTTCTCTTCTGGTAACACAATAATTTCGTTCGGGTTTTGATAGGACCTTGCTGAAATATCCTATAACTTTCTCTTGCCCCTTTTGAACTTGGGACAGTACACCTCCTATGGCCGTATTGCTCGCGTCTGTGTCTAGGATAAATTTTCCACTAGTCTGGGGATAACTCAGAATGGGAGCCGTTGTTAGGGCTTGCTTCAGTCGATTGAAAGCGTCTTGACATTCTAAGTCCCATTCAAAATCTCTTCCCTCTTCTGTCAGTTTTGTTAAGGGCTTCGCAATGTTGGCAAATCCAAGGACGAATTTCCTATAATATGTGCACAATCCAAGAAAGCTTCTCACTTGATGTTTGTCCGTTGGCGTTGGCCATTCTCGTACAACCTTAACCTTGTCTGGGTCAGCACTAACTCCAGCTTCGGATACTACATGTCCCAAGTATTTGACTTCTTTCTTGAATATATGGCACTTCTTAGGACTAAGCTTCAGATTAGCTGTACGTAGTCTCTCCAAAACATCTCTCAGATTCCCCAAATGCTCGTCGAAAGTCCGGCCAACGACGATGACATCATCCAGGTAAACGAGGCACGTTTTCCAAGATAATCCTCGAAGAATGGTTTCCATTAGTCTCTCAAAAGTCGCAGGTGCATTACAAAGACCAAATGGCATCACTGTGAACTGCCATAATCCCGCTCCGATGGTGAAAGCTGTCTTCTCCTTGTCCTTGGCGTCCAATTCTACCTGCCAATACCCACTCTTCAGGTCCAACGTGGAGAACCATTTCGAGCCAGAAAGCGTGTCTAACGTGTCGTCAATTCTTGGAATGGGGTAACAGTCTTTCTTGGTGACGTCGTTCAACCGGCGGTAATCGACACAAAATCTAGTACTGCCGTCTTTCTTCTTCACCAGAACCACTGGTGATGACCAAGGACTGTCAGATGGATCAATTATTCCTTGATCATGCATATCCTTGATTATCTTCTCTGCTTCGTTTCTCTTTGCTATCGGGAGCCTTCGTGGATGTTGGCGAATGGGATCTGCCATTCCAGTATTAATTGGATGTTTCACCACATTGGTTCTTCCCATTTGACTATCATCGATAGCAAACACATCGCAGTATTCCTTTATTAATTTCTTCACTTGGTTCATGTGTTCTAGTTCGAGATTCGTGCAGGAAGAGGTCAGAACTTCAAGTAATTTCTGCGAACACTCTGGTTCTCGAAAGGGAGCGTGGGTTCGAACCCCACACCTGACACCAATTGTTACGTTCTCGGGTTGATTAAATTGTCCAATTTGTTAAAGTCTAATTTATTTACAGGAGCTACTACACTAATCACTAATTTATGTACAATTATTAACTAAATCTAATTCATCTACACAGATATTTATTTTCACACTATAGAGTCTCTTCGCGCACTGTCGATTCGATCTCGATTATCTCTAGACTGTCCTGTCCTGCTCAAACGTCGCTCTCATATACCCTCGCATCGCGTCTTTCTCGATACGTCTGGAATAGTCGCGTTTCTTCTAGAGTTCTCCAGAAACTAACTGCAAGGCGTAGTCGCGACAGGGGCGTATTTAGGAGCGTTCGTTACACTATTTTTTTATGATTGCGTTGGATTCTGTGAAGAAAAATAGTGATAGCACTCTAAGATACTGTTGCTTCTAAATTCAGTAATTGCCGAGTTATTTGAGCTTTTCTAGATTCATGGTGTACGTAGAGTCAAATTCATCGAATCTAAACAGATTCGATGAATATTCTCATGAAACCGTAGTAACAATTAATAATTAGATCTGTCACTTGTGAATTATCAATGGGATCATATTATATCTTCTCTGGTCACAGAATATTCTCATGCAACATATTCGATGAATATTTTTATGAAACCATTGAATATAATCGAAAAGTAAAAATAAAACCTAAAATTAGACCTGTCACTTGTGAATTATTAATGGGAAAATTCATGTTCTATGGTCACAGAATATTCTCAAGTAAAAGATTAGATAAATTTGATTCTACGTCCAACATGAATCCAGAAAAGCTCAAATAACTCGGGAATTACTGAGTTAAGGAGCAAGAGCATCTGATAGTGCTATCCAGTGGCGTATATAGAAAATATTTTCGGGGGGGCCCGAGATGCTTTTACACCATCAAATGATCCAATAATTAGATTAGGTAAGATGCAATTTTTTGATTGAGAATCAAAGGATAACTTTGGGCATAGTCTCCCTGTTTTTCATACAAATTATGTTCAAATCGTTTTGATGCAAAGAAATTACCATTTGTTGCTATTTCTAGCCAACACTCACGTCTGTGAACTATCCCCATTTAACGGGCTCCTGCAACGTGACGAGAAATTGATAGAGTAGTGACGTTTTCACAAAAGGCTTAATCATGTTTTGAACAAGAAGAAAAACGACATTGAGAAATTTCATTTGATTTTAAGTGGAAAAAATAAAAATATATTGAAGACATGAAGACGAGGTTAGCTGAACATTCGCTTACATAGATGGTTACAAAACAAACCCCAGTTTTCTCGGTACACCTGGTTGGTGATCTCGTTTCCCTACATTTTCGCTCCGAGAGAAAAACACGCAGTATTTACAAAATGCTCCGCATTTCTCCTCTGAATAAGTTAAAAACTCAAATTCTTCAAGCCATTTCGCTTGAAAGGATCTCGTGTGATTTGAAATCGAAGTGGTAGGAAATTTGTATCCAGACTGAGGTTTCCATACATTTTCTAACAATGAAACTTTTTCATCATTTGTTAATGAACAAATATAACTCCTTTGACAGTTATTTCCAATATCGTTTAAATTTTTAATAACTTGAAAAATACCTTCCACATCTTGACCAGAGGCAAGGCCGTAGCCAGGGGGGGGGGTCCGATGGGGTCCGGACCCCCTCCGAAATTTATTTTTTCAGAAATGCCAGATAATCATTTCACCGAAAATTCTTCGAATAAATTTTTTTCTAGCTACGGCCTCGGACGGACCCCCCCCCCGAAATTTTTTTCTAGCTACGGCCTGGACCAGAGGAGCTCGTTTGAAAGACATCGGCACAAGCAATTTCACTTTGTCCTTCCACGGCAACGCGGGCTTCCAAATTTTCAACTTCAGGCCTATCCACATTTTGTCTTTTCGTGAAAAAATCTTGAATTGAACTTTGTCTCTTCATTGTGATTTTCTTTCACTAATCGGTTTTCAATTACGACCCGAGAACACTAAATCAATCACGACCCGAGAACACTAGAATACTCTTACGACTTATTATATTAGATATTAGAACGCAAACGTGAGATTTAGGTAATCATCAACTACTGTCCTAGCGGTTTCAGCCATGTCGTGCGTATTACAGATTAGCTTCATTCACGCAAGCGCAGATAGAAAAAAACCGTTCGCGGATTCAAAGATATGATCAGAGCTTCGGAGATTTGTAACTGGTACCCACATAGTTCCGAATTTTAAGATCTGAACCGGCGTATAGGTTCCCAACCAGTTTAGAAATCGTCACGCGAACAGTTGTTGTATGACCTTTCCACATTCTTCTACTTTGACGTTGTGAGAACGGTGTACACTCAGGATGTTCAGAATAAGAAAAATGAACATAATACTGACTATGAATATTCGACTTTTTTTCAGGTTTTTTTTTTCGATATCTTGAAAACTAGTCGAATGAATTCAATGGTTTTAACAGAAATGTATTCAGTATTGGATACTCAATTATATCAGAAACGAAAAGATTGAAAAAAAATTTTTTGAGCAAATTTATTTTCACTCCCTGTATAACCGGAAGTGCTCTGGCTCTGAAAATATTTTAGGTCTGTAGAGAATTTCCAACAATATCATAATCCCAATTTTCAGATTTCAAATATGTCCAGTTCTCTAGAAACGTGTAATAGGCACTCGAACTTGGGACACCCTGTATTTATTACCCGAACCGAAATTCAAAAACATTTTGAAAATTATGAGAAAAGATGAGAATGGACATCTCACGATTGGAACTCATCGCCAAAATCCGATTTACTTGACATTTCGATAAAACTTCACTGTGATATTCACCCGCTTCTGGATATGTTAATTTCATGGTAGGTACTGTAAGCCCTATGTAAAATGTAAATTACACAGTAATTGATGTCATATGTTCTTTTTTCGACCATTTCAAACCACGACGACCGAAATGCTCGAAAAAAGAACAGATGACATCAATAGATGGCCGCGAAAGCCTCAACAAATTCATCGCCATTTAATTGTGATAATGTCAAATACCTAGTACCTTCACGACTACGTTATTTGGAATAAATAAAACTATAAAAATAACTAATAATCATCAGTCATAATGTGTGAATAGCGCCATCTGAAGTGGTGAGAACGAAACTTTTCTCATATCTCAACGAAATCTAATCATTTTAGACATCTGTACTCCTACGCTAAGACATTTTGATTTTGCCCAACAGCGCACAGTTGTAGGCAACTCAAATTACACACTATTACAATGACTGTAGAGGGAATATAGTCACTGTACACACTATTTGTTTTTATCGCCATCTAACGCCGAGAATATCAAATGAAGAACAAACGAATAAGCGGTAGCGTAACTGTAACTGTAGCGACATCTAGTGGCCTTACTCAAAAGGAGGAAAAGCATTTCCTGTATAAGTAAAATTTTCATCGAGTTTTTCAGAGTTTTATTGTATTTTATAATAACCAGACCGTAGACGAATCCATATATGAAGTTTCATAACAAACAGTCCATTAGATCTCGAGTTATAAATGGTGTACCCAACATCTTTTTTTTATAGATACCACTAACTTATCACACTAATTTATGTACAACAAGCAGGCCGTCCCTGCTTCGCCCGGGTAGAAATTTGTTTCACGCGGCGGTTTCATCTTCAACACTTCAACCTGCCATATCTTTTGATGTACTCGTTGTAATTGTATAATGTGAGGGGCAATTTCGTTCTAAATTAAATACTGGGGATAAATAACGTATTAGGTTGGATGAGGATCAATACCCAATTCATAAAAACACACTCCCAAATAGTGCATAATTTTGGAAAATATCTGATAACCATAAACAGGTTATAGCAAGTCAATCTTGAGAGATAGATATATGCTATCGCGGACTTTTTTGTAGAACTATTTAAGAGGTACATTTCCGTCAAACATTGTATCCACGTAAGTCTTGCGGTTTTTGCAGTGCACGTGAAAATAGCTGATTATGGCTGATTTTTTTGTGATTATTGAAGTTATAGTAGGTATCCAAATTATTTTTCGGGTGAAAAGTATAGCCTATGTCACTCAGGGATAATGTAGCTTTCTAAGGGTGAAAGAATTTCTGAAATCGGTCCAGTAGTTTTTGAGCCTATTCGTATCAAACAAACAAAAATACAAATCTTTCCTCTTTATAATATTAGTATAGATAACTAATACTGATTTATTTACACACTGCTGATTTATATTCACAACTCGGAATTCGCGATTCACAATTCGATTCGGCTCTATTCAGGTAGTAACTAACTCGTCCCCAACGTGCGCGTCTTTATATATCCATACGGCCAGGGCCGGATTAACCATGTGGGGGGCCCCTAGGCAGTGCAATTTCTGGGGCCCCTCCCTATTCAACCATTATCCGAATTTTTCAATTTGATAAGTATATACAGAGTGGCCCACCCCAGACGCGGTTCTCATTTTCAGGCAGTAAATGAAGACATTTTGAAAATTTTCTTTCGTGAAATGTAAAGGGTAATCAGATGCACAATTTAAAATTGTTTCCACATATACAGGGTGTTCGATAACAAAGATATAGACCATAGTTACACTTTTTCAATGTAATACCCTATAAATGAATTCAAAAATTGAATGGCACGCTCAAATAAGGATGAGTTCATAAAGACCATTTTATGCCTTAGGAGAAAATGGTGAAAAATCGAAAAAAAGGAGTATTTTTAATTTGCAATTAATGAATAAACCCTTCAAGCCAACGAGACAGACAATGTTTTTTTCGTGTAGACATAATGGCTACCCTTATGCAGAAGAAAAAAGTTAACTCTGGAATATACTGAGTGATCATAATTAATATTCAAACATTAACTGCAAATAATGGTCAAAAACTTTCTATACCTTGTTGACCGTAAAAATTAATATCGAAAGTATCTTCATTGGGTTGCCTTATACCTAAACCTAATAGTTTTCCAATAATTTTCGATTTTTAATTCAACTAGTAAACCGACTAGTAGGAGCAATGATATTCATAGAAATACGTTCTATGATAAATGAACTGACAGATGGATAGGTTGTGGAGGCCCACAAAATTGGCCTGCACGGTCACCAGATCTAACATCTCCAGATTTTTTTTATGGGGTTATATCAAATCTATTGTGTATGAGAATCCCGTAACAACTTCTCAAGACATGAAAAGAAGAATAAAAGACGCTTTTGCAAGCATTACTCTCCGAGTATTTGCTAATGTTAAAAACTCTTTTCTTAAACGAATTCGTTTATGCATTGAGAAAGATGGAGGTTCATTTGAGCGGTTTATGTAGATTTTCAATTATTTTTTCTGGTGATTTTTGTTATTTGGTTTTTCCTTTGTATTTTATGTAGATCTGTTATTGGTTTTTATTCTAATATCCATACACACCCGGCAATTCACTTCCGATCTTGTTCCGAAATTTCCTGAAATACTAGTATGTATGTCATTCTAGAAAAATAGCGAAAATTATTGAAACTTGTTTTCCACCGGAGAACATTGAAAATATAAAATAGAAGAGGCGCCCAACGGAAAAATTAGCAACGTTATTAAATATAGAACCTACCTTCAATAATACGATTCCAAGTAAAAAAATCCAAATACATACACCAAAAAAGTCACAAAATATTGAACACTCAACGTGGTTTCACTAGAATGGAAATATAACTAAAAAGAATCTGGAATATTGTTCCCCGTCTGGAAGAATATCCTGATTGGAGACTGGATAATCATTTTTGGAATAAAGAAGATGCCGCCTGTCGCATGTGAATCGGCTCTCACATCAGAGGTGCCGCCTGCCTAATAAAACTATCATCTAGTGACGTTTCAAGTGGATGCCGACACTCTTGATGAGTATAAAAAGCTCTTGAAAACAGGGGATGTGATATGCCGACTGGAAGTAATTCGGGAATATTTTTCTGGTATAGGTATAATTATACCTTCCTGGGCTATTGAATTTATTTGTTTTGCTCATTATTTTAGAGAAATTTCGCGAATCGGTAAGTTTGCGATAATCGGGGGTCCCTTTATTGCTCTTTCGTTTGGCTCGGGGACACCTTTAGTTCCGGGCACGAGGGACGGGTCACGGCCACGGGGCCCCTAGCTGATGCGGGGCCCCTAGGCAGTTGCCTACTCTGCCTCTTGGTTAATCCGGCCCTGCATACGGCCCTGTCGAGAACGGTCGAGATAGTCTCTGGAGGCTTCTAGAATTTCTGTACGTGGGATCAGAGAGTCCAGAGACGTATTCAGGCGGACTTCGTCCGCTACAATACTTTTTTTGGATCCCGATAAAACTCTGTAATCGTTAGAATACACATGCTACCAATAATACTTATGTATGTGTTACTTATTCGGACAAACATTATCATTTTCATGTTGAACTTCAAGGATTATGATTTTGGAAGGGTTTTAAAGTTTTTAAAAAATTGGTCATTCAGTTTGGTTTCATTGTGATTTGTGTGACTCATTTAAAATATCCGTTAGTTATTATGTTCATTATTCCTGAAATTTTTGGTAGAAATGTCATTTTTCGTGTCTGCTGGACACAGGAGTGAAAATAATCCTAAGATTACTTCTGAAAAAATGTAAGGTTTCAAACTGTGTACATCATCATGGAAAAAAATACAGGGTGTCACATTTGAAAAAATCGAGAAAAACAATTTGAAATTCTTCATATTTGGACATTGATAACGGACACCCTGTATGAAAAAGGTTGATCATTTTCATTTAGGAACGATGACTAGGCAAATTCTTGAGTTAAAAGAAATCCTGATCAAATACATGTTTCTATCGCTTCTGGAAATCGGTAAAGGGTTTCTACCGAACTACTGTTTCATCGAAATTTTGCAGTTTGTTCTTAATAAGATCCGTACTGTTGGAAAAATATCCTTAATATTTTGCATCATGGTAGAGGTATTGAAGAGCATTGAAATATGCAAAAATATAAGGGGTGTTCCATTTAAAAGATCACTAATTTGTTGAATAATTCTATTTGTATATCATAAAATAATTTCCTGAGATGCAGAATTGCAAGTACAAAGGGAATGCTTTTCAACTAAATTCCTAAAACGTCTGGTTTAGCAGCTATAGAAGCTTAACGCACTAATGCAGGACCCGGACCCGGTATATTGGTTCTGGCGTCATACAGGGGCGGATCTAGGAATTTTCTGAGGGGGGTGATTCCAAAATAACGCAGTAAAAATTTCGGTTTAATGTTTTAATATGAAAACTAAAAATGGCGAGGACCTTGGGTCTCGCGGAACCTGAAGGGGGGGGGGGCGAAACCGCCTTCGCCCTCCCCCTAAATCCGCCACTGGCCTCATATATGTATAAAATGCAAAGATTGCTTGAGAGTTTATTCTAAATGCATTACACATGGACACATAACAATAAACATGAAGCTGAGTTAATCTTAAGCCGAATTCATGACCAGGCAGATTAAATATTCAGACAACTATTCTTTTTACTAGAACTAACAATTTGCGCGCGCACAATACTTAATAATAGGTACCTTCTACTTCTACCATTGTTTATAGAGATAAAAACAATAGATGGTGGTTTTAAAACTCAACAATAAATGCATCAATTTCGAAAACTACTCTTTAAAGGTGGGTATGTGGTATGTTAATGGATTTCCAAAATACCAATCTCGACAAAGACGACACTCAAAGTTCTGAAACATTTGAGTAGTGTCTGTCTATAGGTACCTACCTGATTTGAAGAAACATTTATCCATGGAGTAAGAAGCTTTATCTTTCTCATGAAAAAAAAGAAAACAAGTAACACACGTATGTATCATATTAGGTAAAAGAAAACTCTACCAGATAAATAACTTAGGTGATTATTAATACCTCAACATGTTTCGAGCTCTATTAAGCTCATCATCTTCAGGAGTAATCACACATAAGTGAAGCTGAAAACAATTGAGAAAACATAGAAAAAGCTCAAAAAACAAAATGAACAAAAACTGGTTAAAGAATAAAATTGGATGAAAATGGTCAATACAAAATGGTAAAAGTACAGTAACATAAAATCTCTAAAAGGTCATTAGCATTAAAAAGGTGAACAGAATAGTTATGTAAAAAGGCAGAATCTCATGAAAAACTCACATTAAAATCTTCAAGCACAATTCACAGGAAATAGTTCTGAGTCATGTAGATGATTCAAAATGATTCCTCTCGGATATTCCAACTTAAAAGGGGGGGCTTAAAGCACGAACAAATATAAATGAACAAAGAAACGAACACACATGACGAAAACAAGGAGAAGGGGTTGGTCTGAAACATCAAATATGATAAAAATTCCAACTCTCATGCCATCTTGTTGTTTTCTTTACACTCCATGTTAAATGTTTACTTCATTGTTACACGTGAGAATCAATTCTTGGTATGAAAAAGCTTCATCAGTTTTTTTAACTTTCTTCCCATATCATTTCTTTTAGAGATGAGATGTTCCACCAGTAAAATAATCAAGGTCATAAAAATTCCGGCTACCAAAATAATAATGCCGAATGAGAATTCTTTGAACGAAACACGAATTTCAATTTTTTTGGCAGTTTCTATACACTCGGGGTTCTTGGCATCCCAAAAACGCCTGAGTCGAAACATGATTCCATCCTCCACCAATCTCAACATGCTGTAAAAAAATGGAACATTGTAATGATACACAAAAAATTTTGCATGGTAATGGAAATCAACGGATAACTGAAAATTGAATCCAATGAATGAATGAATACTTTTAACGTCTGTGATAATGATAATTAGGGAAAGACTTACACACCTGCACGGTGTGTAACTTTCTCCGGAATTTCAAAAAATTGAATTGTCTGCATGCTATTAAATTGTATCCAATATGTTTTCCAATTCTCTATTTCACTTTAGAACGGAATTGCATATTGATATACAGGTTCGGAAATATAAGTTGGCCAATTCCGAGGACTATATAATAAGATATACAGTGTGACAAGAAAAACCTCGGACAAACTCTTTTTCATTTAACTTTATTAACCCTTTACTGCATGATATATTAAATATTGGAGAAAAAATTTTTTTCCGAGAAAAATGTTTTATTAATGCTTCAAAATTAATTATAATTTTTTTCCATCAAAAAGTACTTATGTTTAATTTTTTTTTCAGAAACCATATATGGGTTCGTATGCATCAAAGCTTCAAACACTTTGGACATATATGGTTTCGTATGCATGCTAAGCACATATGATGAGTGATATCATAATTCATAACATTATTATATTTGACGAAAATTATGTAATCAACAATGCCATACAAATTTGTTGATGAAACTTAATCAGACAATCACCCTTATCTTCTCCCATAGAATAATGTGTCCATTATTCTACTGATTTTTGAGCTGTAATAGTATCTATAACCCAAACCCGATATTTATAATAACTGACGCCTATAACTCACTCTAATACAAATGGTAAAAGTAGCTTACCAAATGAATAAAAAAAAATCGGATCGATCGGGAACACTATTTCAGGTATCAAAGTAACGTTCTCGCCATTCATTTCTACATTTAGTTTGGTGTCAAAATCCAAAAATCGGAAAACGTGAATTTTTGACGTTTTTTACGCGATTTGATCGCGATGCGATTCTCGACCCCAGAGATCGCACTTGACCTCTGTTTTCAATTTTGAAAATGCAGATTAATTCTAATTTTACTGAAGAAGTCGAAGATAAAGTATTCGATTCGCGGTAATGGTCATAACACACGCAGATGAATTTTGCAGCACGAGCAGTTAGGGGAGTAATTCATCATTCATGAATTACACCACTCGCCTAACGTGCTGCAAAATTCATCTGCGTGTGTCATGACTCACATTACCGCTCATTGAATAATATACTATATATATTATAACATAAAAATACCTCACATTTTGGACATTTAGGCAAGGTTTTCATTGAGCAAACTTGTCAGTCCTAACAGAGGTCAGGGTAGGTCCTGATGCTCTTCCGGAGCTTTTCTCATTTTCTTTCAGTTGTTGTTTCGGGACTTGAACAAATTGATGGACTGTCATCGCGGCTCGTAGATGGTGAACCAGTCACTGGGTTAGTCAATGGACGACCCCGTTTACGAGGAAGCCTTTCCCGCTTTGCGCAGGTGTTCCGAAACGCCTTGTTTGAAGGCAAACAGAGATAAATAAGAATCTTCGTTTTTTTTTCGCCACAAAATCCACGCATTTCAGTAAATCTATATGCCAATAAAAGCGCCCATGGTCTACTCTACCACCAATAATGAAAAAGAGAGATTAGCCTAAAAAAAACGTGAATGAATAATCATGCTTGAGTGCATACGAAACCACATATGTCTAAGCGAAAAAAGCGTAGAATGCATACGAACCCAGATATGGTTCCGAAACAATTGGTATCGAAAATCGGTGTAATCGAATAGAAAGTGAAAATCTATTATAGCGCATACAAACTAGAGTGTATGTCACTGTCACACAACAAAACATTTTTTGTTCCTCCAAAAACTCATCTTTTCATTCTTATTTCTTCTCTCAAAGTTGAGTGTCGCACGTGCATGTAAACATTCACTGACCTTGTCTGGAAAAGTTAGGTTTTCTACAACTGGCGTCGGACCATATACAATATGGATGCGTTTTGTTATTGTTAATGATATAACAAATAAACTCCGTTAAGGTATTTATGTTAGTTTTTTATATTTTCACAATAAATGAACAGTAAAGATGTCAAACCATATATGGTTTGCTATGCAGTAAAGGGTTTTGAACAGAATAAATTGAACAAAACAACAACAAATAATAATAGCTTGAACATTTGTTAATAATATATTTAAGCCGTTTCGAAGTGGCTTCCTTTCGCGGCGATACACAGCTTCAGACGCTTCTTGAAATTTTCGGCAATGGGCAGCAGCTCCTCGGGCGTTAATCGGTTCCATTCCCGGCTCAGAGATTGTTTCAGCGACTCCAAATTTTTGTGTTTTTTAGCACAAGCCCTGTGCTCCACACGCTGTATTCCATTGGGTTGAGATCCGGTGAGTAGGGCGGCCATTCTGCAGATGAGATGAAACAAGGAAAATGGGTCTTACACCATTCTTGCGTCATTTTCGCTCTGTGAGCCGGAGCAGAGTTCTGTTGAAAGGTGCAATAGGTATCGCCGAAGTCCTGCTTGGTCCACGGATGTACTACGGACTCGAGGATGTCGCAGCGGTAGACTTCTTGATTGATTTTGCTTGATCCTCGAAAACTAAGGGAGTTTTACCACTGCCGCAAATTCCGCCCCAGACCATGACGGATTGCGGATTTTGACGGTGTTCGACGATGGCCGATGTACCGAGAGCAAGGGCGGATTTACAGGGGGGGGGTACTGGGGGTAACTACCCCCCCCATGAGCATCGAACACCTAAGAAAAAGGTGGAGCACAAAAAAAAATTATACATTGTGTACCTGATGTAATGGTTTTCAATCGTTATTACCCTCCCCCCATGATCGTTATTACCCCTCCCATGAAAAAGAGCTACATCCGCCCTTGACCGGGAGCCTCTACGGACCAGACTCTATGGGATTATCGTTCAACGGTGAGGAGCTTCTCGTCTGTGAAGAGAATTCGCTCCCATTGCTGACCGGCGGCGAGACGAAGGAGTTGGCGGCACCTTTGGAGTCGTACGCGCTTGTTTTCCTCCGTGAGGAGTTGAACTTTTTGGAGCTTGTATGGCTTGAGGTTGAGCTCCTTTTTGGCAATTTGATGGATTGATTCGCGGTTGATACCGGTCTCACAGGCTATTTTCCTCATGGAAACCCTCGGATTTCGATTGACTCGCTTCTTGACGATGTTGCGATTGCTAGGTGTATTGACAGTGCGTTTTCTACCACTTCCTGGACGACGACCATCATGGCCATTGCATCGGACACGGTTTGTCAAGGCACATTGAGTAAACGAACAATTTCGCATTGACGCTTACCTTGACGAAACAGCTCCAAAATCGCACTACGTTTGTTTGACATTCTAAAACTCTGTGAAATGAAATTATATCAAACTGAAAATTCACATATTAGTACAGGAAAGTGTAGAGAAACCAAGAGGATACAGCCAAAGAGTAGAGACTACTCTTTGATACAGCATTAAACGAGTGGATGAATATATTGACTGGCGGACCAATCAAATAATCAAACCCCTCGGCGCGATACGACAACGAATAAATGACTGACCCCATTCAAAGCCGTAATAACTACATCGAGACTCGAGAGAGCTCGAAGCCGTCACTCTCCAGTCTCCTATGCCATTGAGTGAGGTCAGTTTTATTCTTTGTCGCATCGCGCCGAGGGTTTTTATTATTTTATTAGTCCGCTAGTCAATATTTATCCACTCGTTTAACGCTGAATTGGCTATGTTTCCAACTTATATTTCCGAACCTGTATAAGTTATACAGAATGTCATAACTAAAACAGGCCGTAATTAGTCACACAATTGATTCTTCCAAAACTCTTCGGTTTATCAAAGAGAGACGAGGGGAACTCCCTTCTTCTGCATTTTCGGATGGACAGAAAGTAACTATTGTATTGTATACTCCATTCACTTTTATAAAGTATCCCGTTTAGCCAGGATTCAGGTTCATCAAGTTCTTTCACTTAGGTTAAACTGCCATGAGCGAAATTTCCGAAAAGCAACAAACTTGAATATTACAGGAGAGAAATTTTACCTGCTTAAATTTCATCTCGAGTGGAATTCGGCATGACTATTTCACGAGAAAATGTCTAACATTAAGTAATATGGTCACATTTGACACGGATTGCGCTATTTGGCAAATTAGAATTCATAGATTAACTAAACGTTGTTTGTTTTCTCTATGATATTCATTTCCGAGGCTATCTATGAATTGGAGAAACGTCAAAAATTTTATCGCTGAAAATACCAACTTGTTGGTTTTGCCATAGATGCATAGAATACCTGGTGTATCGACTCCTTACTAAAAATCGTGACCAAAATTTGTGGATCAAAACGGCATTCTAGATTTCAGATTTTGGTCTAGTTCCGGAATAAATCCGCAATATTTATCGGTCGTGGCGCTCGTGCGGCAACGACAAATAGCGCGACCCGTTTCGGGAGAAATGAAAAGCAGGACGAATTTTCGGATTTTCTATTGACAAGAAAGTCTTATAGGAGTTGGAGTTATAGGTCTACCACACGCTCAAGCTTCACCACAGTTTTGCTTGCGCAAACTGGCTTGAACACTGAACACTGAGCGTGTCATAGAAAAACAAACGAAGCGTGTGGTTGGGAAAACTGTATACCGCGCAAACCCCACGGCTTGGCTTGTGTGATTTTTGACCTGCTCGAAATTTTGCCTGTGCAAGTCCGGCTGGTACGTGTGGTTGACGTACAGTGTTCAGATCTGATTCGAGATTAGACTTTATTCAGAGAAGCACCCGTTTAGCCGTTTTTTCTGCGAAAATATCCGATTTAAGAATGCACAATCGCGATTTTATCACGGAATTTATAAGCCAATTCTGTCAAGAAAGTACCGGGAATGATCGATTTCAATCTGGCGGGGCAATGAGGCAGGTACAAATTTTTTTTCCTAGGTTGGTACCACTGTCCTTAATTACTATGCCAAGCTTGAGCGGGGTCTGTCAACTAGTGTGTTTGCAACAGCTGGTTAAGTCAGTCGATGTCAGAGTGCGTGCCGATTTTTACTATGGGTGATTACGTTGAGCAAAGGATTTGTTTAAAGTTTTGTGTTGCAAATGAATTTTCGTATGCCGATGCATTGAAAATGTTGCAAAAGGCCTTTGGTGATAATGCTCTATCGAAAACTCGTGCATATCAGTGGTACAGAGCCTTCAAGGACGGTCGTGAAGTGGTCGAAGACTTGCCTCGTTCCGGACGCCCATCGACGGCTTCGACCGAAGATAACGTCGATAAAATTAAGGAGAGGGTGCTTGAAAACCGTCGTACCAGCTTGAGAGAGATAGCACATGATCTTAAGATATCCCACGAGTCCGCACGTACGATTTTGATTGATATTTTGGGCATGAGAAAGGTGGCCGCACGACTCGTACAACTCATGGATGTTGCATGACGATAACGCGCCTTCTCACCGAGCTACGATTGTGACTGACTTTCTCGCCAAAAACTCAACAAACGTGCTTCAGCAACCACCGTATTCGCCGGATTTGGCTCCCTGCGACTTTTTCCTCTTCCCAAAACTTAAATTGCCCCTTCGTAGCACCCGTTTCGAGTCGATTGAAGCCATAAAACAAAATTCGGCGCGAGAGCTAAAGTCCATCCCGGAAAGCGCCTATAAAAAATGTTTCGATAATTGGAAGACCGTTGGCATAGGCGGATTTAGGGGGGGGGGGGGGGTTGGGCACGGGGCACTGAAAACAATGAAACATACCAGTAATTTAACATTTCCTTGAAGGGCGAGTGCTTGGGTAGATTTGTATGCATTGGTTGAGTACGATACATTTGCACTTCTTCTAAATCACAAATATCATTATTCGAAAAGGTGTTCTGTATTATGGGGTACGCCGTGCTAGTCTCGACGTGGAAAGCAAATCCTCCTCTTCTAACCAGAGATAATCCTAAGAATGGTTCGTAGAAACCAGAGCTATTATTATCGATGCCTTTATTGATTTTCTTGTTGTAAATCTGTATCGCCACTGGGTCTTTAGTTTGCTGGAAAAACAAATTGATTGATGTGATTAATTGAATTATCATATTCATGTTTATTATAACGAGTGGTCCATATATGTATAGGATTTTGAATTTTGAACGACTATAAAAAGCTGCTCACTATTTTTTAATGGTTGGCATTTTTATTTGAAAAGTTGTTTTATGAAATTTATTTTTGAAACCACATCGAAAAATTGGTTGGACCAAATGAAGTACAGTAATAATAGAAAAGTAATAATAATAAATGATAATGTGAAGCCAGCTTCGATATTTCCAATGGAACATGAAGTATATTCATGCATTAATCTCTTCGCATTTGTTTAGGTTATGGGGTGCAGTGTAGTGAACTTTTTTAAAAGGCAACCCTAAGTTTGGTTATTGATGAAGTTTTTCTTAACAACCCTATTGTTATTATAGGAGTGCGAGTGGCATTGTTAAACTCTATCTAATCCGGGTTTTCTAGCCGTGGTCCAATGCCGTCTCGCCTACAACTGCGGTAGGCATCCTCAGAGGATTCTATGTTGTACCCCGATGAATGATCCTTCCGAACTAGCGATGGTACTGGATCTCCCGCTGTATTCATAGTCGCAGCCCCGCCGAGCCGCTGGTGAGATCTGCCGGTTCTTCTCCGCTTCGCACAGGTTTAGTCGTAGCTTTGCCGATAGTCGGCAACCAAGCACTACGAACAATGGGAGTTTCCACTTTTCGATTCATGTTGTTTTTGTTCTTATAGCTTTTTCTGGCCTCCATATTAATTCTAGGAAAGTAACTCTCAATGTTGTGAATGACCTCTTTGTTAGCGAACAGAATGTTATGTCTCTCCATCAAACTTTATTTCGCGAATGCAGACAACTCCGCATGATACAGTCGACAACACCGTTCGTGTTCTTTGATCCGTGTATGAATGCTTCTTTTTTTTTCTCCCCATGTAAACTTCCCCGTAGTCGCAAGGGATTCTAATGATTCTATGTATAAACATCAGCTTGAGAGAGTTCATCAAGGCTACGTTCGCATAGACAGGAGGCTTGCTCCTAGAGGTTTGCTTTGCGCTTAGAGGCTTGCAATCTGGCTACTACAAAGAGAACTGACTTCGACAGAAAACTCTTTCTTTAGTTTCTTGTTTATTCTTCATTATATTCCAAAACTGTAATGTTAGATCAACTGCAGTCTTCATTGTGCATACTTGTGTACATTCTATAACGTTCGTTTCACTAAGCTAGTCGATTGGTGACTCGCCAGGTGACTCGCTAGGTGACTCGCTTAACTCTAGGCCTAGGCGCTAACCAAGCCTCCTGCCTATGGAATCTCTGAATTATGTCGGGTGAGTCTTTGTACATATATTTTAACTGTAGATTCCTCTCTTCAAACGAAAAACTTTTTTATATACCATTTTTCAAAATTCGGTTTCGTTTGAAAGATACAGGGTGCGACAATCCATGAAATTAACAGTTTTCTGTTCATATCTTCGGAACCTTTATTCCGAATGAACTGTTTCTTAGTTGATCGTTTACTCTATTCGTGGTGCATATTCCTCAATCCAAACTTACTCAATATTTCTGCTGGTATAAAAGTTACAGCGTATCCGACTCATAAATTCACGCAAAAATACTATAAAACCACTTGGAAAAAATAACCGGTTCACATCTTCTAAATACTCAAATTTTTTAGAAAATAATAGTATTCTTATGTTTTTTCAATAAAACGCGTCGTTTTCGAGTTATTCCTAATTGTATAAGATGAAATTTGAGAAAAAAATCATGAATTTCAAGAATAATCTGAATGCTCTCATGGGTTAAATATCATCGAATATTATTTCTTTTCTGGTCTCTGAACAAGTCAACAATGTTTTCAGAATGTTTATCAACTTTGTCAAGACTAAAATCTCAAATAAATCCCACAAATGTGGGAGATAAAATTTAATTATAAGAAGCAAGAAATTATACATTTTATAGGCAGTTTCTTTCAAAAATTCATTGTTACCGGTCCTTCAGAAAAACATCTATCGAAACAATATAACTCGACACCAGACGACAGTATACTATTACATCAATTCACTGAAAGTCATTCACATAATCATCACCTTTATTCTCTGTAAATAAATAAATCGTCCATGTCCATGGCGCAGGTTATCGCGTGAGCGTCGTTCATGGGATCACAGACTAACGTTGGAGACACAGAACAACGGTTTGTCTTGCGTGACGGCTACATCCACGGCCTTCTGAAGGGTAGAGACTGTGGATTAGGGCATGCTACATCGCAGCGCACCGTTATAGGCGACTAAAATTAAGATCGTAGCTCTTTATCGGTGATAACCAGAACTACTCTTTTGGCCTTTCCGAAGATCAACGCCTAGACGCCTTTAGCGAAAAGTAAACAAAACTAGTGCCCTTGCGATAGTTCATCCGTTAACGATAGGGGACGTACTGCTTCTTTGGTTTCGCCTATACCATTGTTTGAAGTGAAAATCGACAATCTGGAATCGTCTTCTCTAAAGTTCTGTGAATTATCACAGAAGATGGGTTAGGTAAGATCATTGACCCCGAATCCTATGACCTAGGTTAATGGAGTTAAGATAGGTTAGTGTTTTTGTTAGAAAATATCGTTTTTGTAACATTCTTATTCGAATACGATTAGTGCTTGAGTATTTGCTAAATTATCACCAAGAACATCTGATAATCACCCCAATTTCAATCGAAAAATATGAACTTTGAGGTGTTTTCAGAGAATGGTTTCAGGCACGTATTTGGACCATCTTTTCCAATGGCTATATCTCTGTAACAGAGCCGAATTCAGAAAAATGGAAAATGAAAAAAAGGTTTCTTTTGCCCTCAAGAATCTACAGTGAAAATATATGTACAAGTCAAAGACTCACCCTGTATATCGGAAATATTTCAGGGGGACATCGAACATTGCGTCACATCGAGCTATTTCCGGTGGACGGGCGATTTTAACGAACAACTCTCTAAGTCCTGCCATTGCCAATTTCTTCATAGACAAATTTGAGAAGAACGCAATTAAAACAGCCTCAGAGAATACAAATTGCTGCGATATGTGGATCACTTGGATGATACTTTCGTGATTTGGAGTCACGATACAGAACAACTTGATGTCTTATTCCTTCAACACTCCAATAGCAGAGACCCAAACACAAATTCCCCATACAGCTGTACTGCGGAAGCTGGATCTCTGCTAGTCCATTTCTCTCACTTATCCAATCTCCATCCCCAACAAAAGTAGGGTGTGATCAAGACACTTGTTGAGAAAGCTCGACGTTTATGTGAGCCTGAATATCTGCCAAACGAATTGGAAAATTTGCGACAAGCATTTATTTCAAATGGGTAAAACTCGAATGAGATCGACCGAGCCTTGAGACCGAAGCGAACAATAAATGGAAATAGACCAATCTAATTATTTCCAAGGAAAAGGCATCCTTACACGAAAACTAGTACAGATTCTAAGGAGTGCCGAAGACCAAATTGATCCGCTCTCTCAGCTGGTATTTAAAGAATACCTTGTGTCTGTGGGATAGTTCTCATCGGGACC
The DNA here is from genome assembly GCA_951802165.1 of Adalia decempunctata. Lineage (NCBI taxonomy): Eukaryota > Metazoa > Arthropoda > Insecta > Coleoptera > Coccinellidae > Adalia > Adalia decempunctata. The sequence continues at coordinate 48,619,435 of OX637697.1, forward strand.
ACAAAAACACGGATCAAAGAACTCGAACGGTGTTGTCGACTGTACCAAGCGGAAAGGTCTGTACATGCTATGATGGGGGACATAACATTCTGTTCGCTAGAACCTAGAACAGAGGTCATTTACAACATCAAGAGTCACTATTCTAGGATGAATATGGAGGCCATCGGAATCTTCAAGCACAAAAACATAAATCGGCAAGAGGAAACTCCCATTGTTCGTAATGCTTGGTTGCCGGTCATCTGCAAAGCCAGGACTAAACCTGTCCGAAGCGGAGGGCAAGAACAAGCAGTGCTATGAATACGGCAGTGACATCTCAAGTTCAGAGCAGTTTGTCTATGGTTCAGAGCGTTCAATGGTCAGGGTACAACCTCCGACCTAGGAACCTCTGAAGATGCCTCTGAAGTCGCAGGCAAAATGTTAGGTGAAATTTTTATTGGACCACAGCTAGAAAGCCAGAGTACTATAGAATTGAAATTATTAATCTCCTGCGACAAAGCATGTTTTCGATAACACTTTAAAAGCATCAATCTTTCCTGAAGTGTAATTGTGTATGTCATTGACCTCAAAATACATGAAACAAGAAATATTCTAATTCAATATGTTAAACTCCTTAGGAGAGTCCACCAAGACCACCTTTTCAATTACATATGAAACGCTTGATTTGAAATAAAAAAAATGTATTTTTCTACAAAATAGCAAATAACGAAGACATGAATTTTGGGCATTATAATTTTTATACACTCTGAATAATTCCTAAATTTGTTGAATGTAGCGATGCATTGTATTACTGAAGAAGAAAGGAAAAACTGCGGTTCCCCACATAAATTATATAATGTACTCACATCTAAGTAATTTTAGCATTTGAAATTGAGTGATGCAATCAATGAATGTCTGATATTCATAAAATAGAACGGTCAGACAGGGTTCAATATTCCAAATTTAGGACGAGCAGTGAGCACACTCAACTGCAATTCGGTACCTTTGCTGAATTGCAATATATCATGAGGACTTGGCCCAAATATTACGGTCATTGGACGGAACCTGCACTCGCTGACTAGCATTAAGTAATTATAGGTAGTGACGTAATTCTAGATTCCATATAAATAGATGTACGAATATGTAATAAACCATTCTTCAGTTTCTTCTTAGTTAACTCACTACACTGAATAGTCAACCCCAGAGAAGTGAGACTTACAACCTCACATATCTCTTACACATATAAATTCATTTATTCATACTTCGCCACAGGTCATTGTGATTTTTGCTGTAGTATTCCATTTTACATACGCGTTGATGCGTATAAACCATACGAAATTCGCCTTCGGCTCATTTCGTATCCCGGCTAATGCTCTTTAATAATAACCATTACATGAGATATGACTGATAAACAGGACATTAGTTGACTACACTCCAAATTTCAGCTTTTTTCGAATACAAATGAAGCAATTATAAGCAGGAAAGTATGCTCTCAGATGTTTCGAACAAAACATTAAAACATAAATCCGATATTTGTAATAAATTTCACAGGGAATTGGACATTCTTTATTATCAATATACAGTTATAATTTCGCCGACGTTTCGGAACGATTTGTTCCTTTCTCAAGGCTGAAAATGATACATTTAAATAAACAAAACAATGCTGGTTTGAAAAAGTGATTACCTCATTAAATAAAAATTAAATAACTTCGATAATATTGTCTCATTTCCGTTAAATATAAGAATAATAAGGGTATCCGATAAACAACTGTGCGATATGGTTCTCACGCAAAACATAAACAATTCACCAGCTGTCAACAAGATTAAAATATTATAATTATGACTGAGAAAATGTGCTGTCATTATTGGTCTTATACTTTCAGCATTTTCAACCAGTCAAGTCAAAAACAGGTGAACATGGACATAAATACAGAAACACGAAAACTCGAAAACAAATATTTACAATAGAGTTATGAATAACAAGCAGGCCGTCCCAGCTTCGCCCGAGTAGAAATTTGTTTCACGCGGCGGTTGCATTATCTTCATCACTTCAACCTGCCATATCTTTTGATGTACTAGTTGTAATTGTTTGATGTGAAGGGCAATTTCGTTTTGAATTAAATACTGGGGATAAATAACGTATTAGGTTGGATGAGGATCAATACCCAATTCATAAAAACACACTCCCAAATAGTGCATCATTTTGGAAAACATCTGATTACCAGGTAATAGCAAGTCAATCTTGAGAGATAGATATATGCTATCGCGGACTTTTTTGTAGAACTATTTAAGAGGTATATTTCCGTCACACATTGTATCCACGTAAGTCTTACGGTTTTTGCAGCGCACGTGAAAATAGCTGATTTTGGCTGATTTTTTTGTTATTATTGAAATTATAGTAGGTATCCTTAATTTTTTCGGGTGAAAAGTATAGCCTATGTCATTCAGGGATAATGTAGCTTTATGAGGGTGAAAGAATTTTTGAAATCGGTCCAGTAGTTTTTGAGCCTATTCGTATCAAACAAACAAAAATACAAATCTTTCCTCTTTATAATATTAGTATAGATAAAATATAGTGAACAAGTTCTAATAAATAACATAAACCATATATCTGCTCTATCTATGGGGTAAATTTATTACAGAAATCAGGTTGTTGTACACACTACTCAGATTTTCAGTATCCTCTCTATAATTCACAGTGTTATATTTTTGTATATGAATCATCTCGCTCAATAAACGTCTGGAATAATTGGGTTCTCTATCTAAAATGGTGGTATTGTTGAAATTGAATTTATGTCCCTCTGTATGCGTGTGTTGGGTCAGTGCCGTCTTGTTAGTACGTTGTAGATGTTTTGTGTCATTTTCGTGCTGTCTTATTCTGTCATGCAAGTATTGCTTTGTCTGACCTATGTAAACCTTTTCACAGTTCTGGCACGCTATCTTATACACCACACCAGACTGTCTCGACAGTGGTGTGCTATCCTTCACTCTAGTGAAAAATCGTTTGTTGTTGTCTAAGGTGTTATAGAACGCAGCGGTGCAATTATACTCTTTGAATAATTTTTGCATTCTATAGGACAGCTTAGGGTAGAATACGAGTCTCGAGTATGTGTGTTGTAGGTTTTCATTATACTGTTGGTTGTTTGTCATGTTAGTGTTGTGGATGGGGTTGTTAACTGCTGGGCGTTGTCTCTGTCTATAATCGTTCACAATTTTCTTTATGTAATATTTGGGGTAGTTGTTCGCCAAAAGAATGTCAAAGACATGTTTTATGTTTTCCTTCTCAAACTGTGAGTGTCCTAGTGAGAGAGCTCTGTGAATTAGGTTTGTAGCTACGTTTTTCTTCTGCTGTGCACTATGGTTGGATACAAAATTAATACATCGTCCAGAGCTGGTTGGTTTCGTGAACCAGTTTGTAATTAATGTGTTGTTTTGTCGTATCACCATCACGTCCAAAAACGGTATGCTGTTGTTTTCTTCTCTTTCCACCGTAAAGGTGATTTTTTCATGGAAAGAATTGAAAACCTTGAAGGTTGTTTCTATTTGATCTTTAGGTACTAATAATATCAAATCATCAACGTAAACTTTGATAAGAGGAATGTTAAATTTGAGCTTTTCAACAGCGTATTCGAGCAATTCAAGCATAACTAAATCGGCAAAAGATGGGCTGGTTGGAGATCCCATAGCTGTTCCATCTATCTGTTTATAAAATGTGTTGTTATATACGAAATAACTACTTTCAAAAGTCAAATCAACTAGACCGATGAAGTCATCTTTACTCAACTCAGTGAAACAACTAATATAATTCCATCTCCTCATGATGATTCGTCTGACCAGTGTTTTTGGAATATTTGTGAAAAGCGATACAACATCTAGAGATATCAACTCGTAGTTGTTGGGGACATGGATGTTATTTAAATCTTCAACAAAAGAAAATGAGCTTTTCACACTGAATCTCGACGAACAGAGTACATCGCTCAAGATACCGTGTAAGAATTTCCCAATATTGTAACTAGGTGAACCAATACAACTAACTATGGGTCTGAAGCTAATATTCTGTTTATGGGTTTTTCTTAAACAATAACATTTAGGAGGTATACTATTATGTCTACTTAATGTTCTGTACCGTAACTCATTGATGGTGTTAGTGTCTTTAAGTGTCTTGAGAAGTTTATTTATTTTGTCTTGGATTTTCTTTGTAGGATCTTTGTTTAAAATTTGGTATATGTTACTGTTACTAAGTAATTTATTTGCTTCACGAACATATTCTTCTTTATACATTACCACTGTAGTATTTCCTTTATCTGACCTTCCTACCATAATTTCAGGGTTGTTTTTAAGGAAATTAGACGTGATTTGGTAATGTTTTCTTAAAGGATCTTGGGATGAGGGTTGACTATCCATAAAGTTTTGGATTATCCTTGTACATCTTGATCTTATTCCGTTTTTTTCATCTTCTTCCAATGTTAATTTTTGGGTAAAACACTCTATATCCTTGATGAGGTCTAATACCGGTACATTTTTGGGGACTATACCGTGTTTCGGTCCCAAACCCAATATGATTCGAGCCTCTTTTGGGATTTCGGTGTTGGTGTAATTCTTGAGGAATTTCTCGCATTCATTGATTGTAATAGGTTGTCTCTGATCATCAATTAGTCGCTTCAACTTCTGTTTATTAAGTGTTCTTGTTCTTTGGAAAGCACACTCAAACTTCTTTATTGTGAATTGTCTCATTTTTGTACTGGTTTGTCCATCCAAACACGTCATAAGAACACTCATACATTCATCAATCGACCGCTGTAATTCTTTCTTTTTCCACAAAGTGATCTTGATTTCTATAGTCAAAACAGATTTTCGGAAGTTTTCCATTATGTTATTGACTAGTGTGGTGTAAGGATGCTTCTCAAGTTGTAATGAGTAAATTTGTTTAACATTGTTTTTAATATGGTTGGGATATACTTTTTGTTTTCTACACTGTAATAGGAATATTGTGCGGTTTTTCAAAGATGCAAGTTTCATGTTAAGGTTCACGTAATCTTTACACATCGCGCATACATCGTCTCCGGAACTCCTCCTTATTCCACTAAAAAATAAATCCGATATTCAAAGCGAAGCGAAAATTGTAATCATAAACCTCTATACATATTGATCCATTCGAAATACCACCGCTGTGCTGAACATATTTTTGATCAATTGAGCGGAACTCGTTATTGAATCTTGAATCATAATTTTCAAACTAATTTAGAATTGCGTTCTCCGTAAAGGCTTTTAACCAGCCGTCGACCGTGGGCGAACCTGGTTTTCGGAATATAATAATTTTTTTCTGAAGGAAGAACCTACCAGAAAATAATTTCGATCAATCAGAATATCCTCAATGCCTGCTTCCAAATTACTATCCAAAAGATCCTGCAGATTCACAATCGAGCCAGGTGGATCCAAAAGTATATAAGAAACAATACTTGCTGAGTAGAACTGGTATATTAAAATACAGAAAATGAAGACAAAAATTGAAACAATTCTGGAACTGAAGGAGATGGGGAAGCATGTAGCACCTGGAATTGAAGCAAACTATGCATTAATGATAATTCTTGTTACAATAATGCTATGATTTTCAAAGGGTGATTCGGCGTGTCCGCGAAGTTAGCACCCACATTTTCGAAAATGAAGAAATTTTTTTTTGCATTCGTTAGTAACTCGTTAGTACCTATTTGTAACATCGAAATTTTCGTTTGTACCTCAAGGGAACTCATAGAAAAACGCCGCATTCCGCTGGGTGCTAACTTCACGGGCATCCTTTTCTCAATTTTTTGCGAAAAAAAAAATACGATCGGAAAGTCCTTCGTTAGTAACTATTTGTAACATGAAAATTTTCGTTTGTAACCTAACCCTTACTGAAAAAATTACACCCCTTGAATGCGAAGTTAGCACCCACATTTTCGAGAATTTACAAATTTTCTATTTCATTCGTTAGTAACTCGTTAGTAACTATTTGTAACATAAAAATTTCCGTTTGTAACCTAACCCTTACTGAAAAAATGACACATCTGAAATGCGAAGTTAGCACCCGCATTTTCGAAAATGAAGAAATTTTTTTTTGCATTCGTTAGTAACTATTTGTAACCTCAAAATTTTCGTTTGTATCTCAAGGATACTCATAGAAAAACGCCGCATTCCGCTGGGTGCTAACTTCACGGGCCTTACCAATTTTTTGCGAAAAAAAATACTATCCGAAAGTCCTTCGTTAGTAACTATTTGTAACATAAAAATTTTCGTTTGTAACCTAACCCTTAGTGAAAAAATGACACCCCTAAAATGAGAAGTTGGCACCCACATTTTCGAAAATTTACAAATTTTCTCTTTAATTCGTTAGTAACTCGTTAGTAACTATTTGTAACATAAAAATTTCCGTTTGTAACCTAACCCTTACTGAAAAAATGACACATCTGACATGCGAAGCTAGCACCCGCATTTTCGAAAATGAAGACAAATTTTTTTGCATTCGTTAGTAACTCGTTAGTAACTATTTGTAACATAAAAATTTCCGTTTGTAACCTAACCCTTACTGAAAAAAATACACACCTCACATGCGAAGTTAGCACCCGCCTTTTCGAAAATGAAGAAAATTTTTTTTGCATTCATTAGTAACTCGTTGGTAACTATTCGTAACCTACAAATTTTCGTTTGTACCTCAGGGATACTCATGGAAAACGCCGCATTCCGCTGGGTGCTAACTTCACGGGCATCCACTTCTCAATTTTTCGCGAAAAAAAAAATACGTTATGTTACAAATAGTTACTAACGAAGGACTTTCCGATCGTATTTTTTTCGCAAAAATTTGGTAAGGCCCGTGAAGTTAGCACCCAGCGGAATGCGGCGTTTTTCTATGAGTATCCTTGAGGTACAAACGAAAATTTTGAGGTTATAAATAGTTACTAACGAGTTACTAACGAATGCAAAAAAAATTTCTTCATTTTCGAAAATGCGGGTGCTAACTTCGCATTTCAGATGTGTCATTTTTTCAGTAAGGGTTAGGTTACAAACGGAAATTTTTATGTTACAAATAGTTACTAACGAATGAAATAGAAAATTTCTTCATTTTGGAAAATGCGGGTGCTAACTTCGCATTTCAGATGTGTCATTTTTTCAGTAAGGGTTAGGTTACAAACGAAAATTTTCATGTTACAAATAGTTACTAAGGAAGGACTTTCCGATCTTTTTTTTTTCGCAAAAAATTGAGAAGTGGATGCCCGTGAAGTTAGCACCCAGCGGAATGCGGCGTTTTTCTATGAGTTCCCTTCAGGTACAAACGAAAATTTTGAGGTTACAAATAGTTACTAACGAGTTACTAACGAATGCAACAAAATTTTCTTCATTTTCGAAAATGTGGGTGCTAACTTCACGGACACTGATTCAGCTTGAGAACATCGACTATATAAAAACATATATGAGAAGTTAACGTCTTTGAGCAATAAGAAAGAACATTTCGTTATCGGTTTTTCAGACGATTTCGAACTGCGAAAAGAAAAAAGATTTTACTTCGAGCGGGAATTGAACCACACATCTTCAGATTTCCGGTCTAATGTTCTCACCATTGAACTACCGAAGCTACTTATACAGTGTTACCAATAAGGCCTCACAAAATAAAAAAAAGTCAGAAAATCTGAGGCATCCGCAAATTAATCCGACGAATACATAGAAAGAATTGATTTTGGAGAAATTTTCGATAATATAAACATTGCTGATAGTAGTATGTATGAACAACCTGTATATTTCGTACGTGAGATAGGAAGGACTATGTAACCTTCTTAGAAGTGTGACTTAACACGCAAAGCCAGAGCTGTAAGGTTATTTATGTTTATAAATTATGATGTTATTTAAACAAGTAAACATTTATAAAGAATATATAAAAATTGGCTAGGGACATTCATGCAGAGCAGTCTAAGAGTCTATTGATTTTTAGTCAACAGTACCTAATTGTCGGTAGTAAACAGTTCTTACAGTTCCATTCAATGTGAGTTATCATCTGTGTTCAGTATGGTTAGGAAATAAACCCCTTTGATGAGAATGCATCTTATTATTCACCATCCCTCAACTGTATAACGATTGGCCGAACCTACCCTAGCGGGGTACATCATAGTAATCTATATATCTACTACTAGCTGTCCCGGCGAACTTTGTTTTGCCTAAATACGGTGAATTTCACAAATCGTAATCACCGGTGATCTGAGATCAACGCCTTGGTTCTCTGATCTAACTGTCAAATCTATTTGGTGCTAGATCAAGCTCCGATCACCGGTGATTACGCTTTGTGAAACCTACCGTTGTATAAACTAATCATTGCTATTTTTTCAAGCAGGCGATGAATTAGGCAAAATATACAAAATTTTAGTACTATTGTTATTCGCACGAAAAAAATTCTCCCCCTATTCAAGTGGTATCCAATTGTTGAACATATAACATTTTGTTTTAAATGCTTCACAGTTTTGTCATTGCAGTGCCTATCTTGTAATGAATGACAACACGAATGCAAATATAAATCCCGATCGAATTGTATGGATGAGAAATAGTTCCAATGATGAATTACCTCTGATCACTCGATCACTGTATAAACCACTTAAGTTCTGCCAATACAACGCTGAAAATTTGAATTGAAGTACTTTGTCTATAGTACTTAGACTTCACTTCACAAATACGCTAAGACATTTTCTTATTTTCCTTCTTGACGTTCACCAGAATGAATTCAAATATTTGAACCAACTAATAAAATTAGAACTTATTTTGTGGAACATTCTGAAGTGGAAAAAACGAAACTTTGCTAATATTCTCAATGTTGGCTAATCAAAATCTAATTAGTGCCCACACCATTATTTTAAACATCTTAGCCTTTTGGTGCTCAGCTTAAAATAATTGGTAAACATTTCAGTTGGTGGAGCAGCGAGATTTCCATGTTCCCATGGATATGGGCTGTCACACAGAACAGAAACAAAAATGTAATTATAATTATGGTAAACATATTAATTCCCAAACAGAAATTCGAAAACATTTCAAAAATTATGAGAGTAGATGAGAATGGTCAATTCACGATTTAAAACGATCGCCAAAATCCGATTTACTTGATATTTCGATTAAAATTCACTGTGATATTCATTCGCTTCTTGATCTGGTAATTGCCTTTCATGGTACTATAAGTTCTATACATCGCCATCTAATGGTGATAATATCAAATATAGTACCTTCGCGATTACCTCATTTTGTTTTGAATAAATAAAGCTGTAAAAATAACTAATAACCAGTTTAGTATAGTATAGAACAATCAGTCATAATGTGTGAATAGCGCCACTTGAAGTGGTGAGAACGAATTTTCCCTCATATCTCAATGAAATCTAATCATTTTAGAGATCTGCACTCCTACGCTAAGACAGTTTTGGTCAACAGCGCAGAGTTGGAGGCAACCCAAATTACACACTATATGTTTACATCGCAATCTAACGCAATCTAAGCTGTAGCGTAACTGTAACTGTAGCGACACCTATTGACGTTACTCAAAAGAAGGGAAAGCAATGAAAGCATTTCCTGTATGAGTGGAATTTTCATCGATCTTTTCAAAGTTTTATTGTATTTTATAATAACCAGACCGTATACGAATCCATATATGAAGTTTCATAACAAACAGTCCATACGATCTCGAGTTATAAATGGTGTAACCAACATCTTTCTTTTATATATATATATAGATATATAGATATATAGATAAGTATTATACCATTGATTGAAATATTATTTAATATTAAAGACCAGTGGCGGCTGGTGAAAGTATAAAGTGGTGAGGCACACCAGAAAAAAATGATTGGTAATTAGGTTTTCGGATGAAGTTAGTTTACTCTAGCATTAAAATGTTCTATTTCGATATTTTCCTTTTGTTTCTCATGCTAATAATAAGCTAGCAGTTCGATTAAATATGCCGAACACTTTTATTGTGCAGGAATAGGTCGCGACTCGAATTTTTCAAATCGCTATAACCACTTTTTGACCAAACTCTGTCGGTGTTAGTATTAATTGCTGCGAATAAAATGCATGGTTGACAATATAATTTATTCAATGTTATACTAGGTATACCTACCGGTAAGACAGTCGTATTTTTCATACCATTCTGACATATTCCACATTATATTTTGAAAATGTTAGGTTCTGCCAAATACAAACGCAACGTTGTCGTTTCTACATAAAAATCGTAGTAATAACGTATTTATCAAAATGTTTATTTAGTTTGGGAAAATAATGTATTTGAGAAAATATTACGTGAATTCAATAATTCCAAAGACCTGGCGAATGTTGAAGAAACTTTTTTCTTTGTTATTACTGGAAATATTTCACGTACATAAACATGGTTGGAAGATTCAGTTATGCTATTTTCTTGTACGGAAATCAAGAACCGAGTGTTCAAATTTTACTGAAAAATAATGGACAGAATAATCCATTACATTGTGATTGTTCACTAACCCGACAAAACAACTAAACGAACAGAACAGACGGACCTACGGAATTCCTCACTTTGCAAAATTCTCGCAATAAATAGGCCTACAGACGACAATTAAATAACTCTTTGCGCAATACTCCAGTAGTACTACGAATCCTGTGTCGCAGTTAAACCTTAAAGGAACTAACCCCATTCACAAAGGTAAAAAAGACAAAAAGAGGGAATAGAAAGTAGCCTTGGCAACGTCTCTCAGAATTATTTGACTTTCACGATTGCTAACCTGCGTCCGTTTCAAGTAAAAGAACTTGATAAACCTAAACCATGGCCAACCGGGATACTTTATAAATGAATGGAGTGTATTTTGAACACTGAATTCCCATTCCGATTTGAGGATTTCCATTTTATCGATATTCGGGTCATATAGGGGAGCGAGGGGCTTGTTGTAACAGGGGCAAGTAGTAACAGGCTCTTTTCAATAGGATCTTAAACTTTTTTGGCGTATTTCTTCGACTCGATTTTACCAATAAACCACGCCGCATAATGTTGCCATATCAAGTATCCTGTCAGCCTGCGAAGTGACCGGAAGTGTGCTCGTGCTTAATTTTTGCCAGGTAATATAAAATTGTACTGTCGTAAAATTTTGGTTCGCATTAATATTATCGACTAATTTCAAACTTTCTGTATCCTATTTGCACTCGAATTTATCCATCTCTGACAATGTGTAACAGTTTTTAAGATTGCTAAATTGTTTAAATAGTTATCTTGATAAATGTTAAAAATCATACCATGGGGTTAGTTGTAACAAAATCCCGGGGCTTGTTGTAACGTGTTACAACATGCCCCAAGTTATGATGAGGGTGTATAAAGTGGAAAAAGATGACAAAATCAAACGAAAAGGGTAAAGGGAAGGGAATAGGCAAAGGTAAATCAACAAAAAATAAAACCGGAGTAGACAGAGCTAAAAAAAAATTTTATTGTCAGACTCAGAATCTGAATCAGAAGTGTGGTGTTGTCTTGTATGTGGTGAAGCTTACACAGATTCAAATAAGGAAGATTGGTCGAGTGTATCATTTGTAAGATGTGGGCATAATTGAGATGTGTTACACTGTTACAGGAAACACAATACCTTTTATTCGTATTAACTGTAGCTCCGATGAAGAGTGAATTGAATTATGATGATACCCGCCGAATGTTGATTCTTGTACGTGCAATACTTTGATAGATATCGAAAGGAGATAATTACGAAGCATGCCTCAGTTATGAATAATTTCATTACTTTTTCTGTGATTTAAAAGTGCCATGATGATTATAAGGAGTGTTCATCTGAATGAATTTGTTAATTAATGAATTTTTAGGTGTTGATTACAAAAAAGTGTATTCAAGTTGATTTTCGATAAGAATTACATAATACCTACTTTAGAAAGATGTTAATTTCGTTAAAAATAAACAGAAAATATATGATCAGAGGTATTATTCTTGTCTTTTTTGTCGTTACTACTTGCCCCGGTAGACGTTACAACTTGCCCCAAGCACGAGGTAAGTTGTAACACCGCACTTCTTCTATAAAATAATCGATTATGAAATAATGAACAATAGTTTTGGTATTATTTTCACTTGATTTGGTAGAGGAAGAGTTACAGCATCCATCCATCTTCAGTCGGTAGCAATTCGATCAATGGATCTCAAGATATATTAGTTTTCATGAAAACTGTTACAACAAGCCCCTCGCTCCCCTACTCTAGACGTGCACATAAAGCAAGACTTTAATGCAAGATATTCTTCCAAAGATAAATTTCCAAATTCAGTTAATTTCCTATGTAGATTCATGCATTTTTCGACAGTAGATACTCATTGCTGCGAGCAGTTTTTCCCGAAAATGAAAATCACAAAATCGAAGATTCGATCAAGGATTATGGTTACGAAAAGTAACAACACCGTTCCCAGCAAATATGTTTTGCAGTTCTTGTGAAAGCAACGCAACGCGATTCGTTAAACACTTGAACATAAATAGACAGGACGTCCTAATTTTCTCGAGGAATATATTCTTGTGTGAGATATCGATTTCCATGCAATTTGTAACGTTCGCTCATCTTATTCAAACAGCAGTAGTACCTCAGTTTCATAATTGTAACAGTGATGGTCATCGTTTTTTCTCTACTGTGAGCGTTTTGCCGCTATGGTACCGGCATCTATTTTGAACAATTTTAGCGACGCCCACAACTGTGGTTCGAAAGCAAAATCCAAAGAAAGTTTAGCATAGTAGATAAGCCTCTCGATTAAATATCAGGTAGATGTTGGCAATTTTTGTCTTTTCCACACTATTTCCTGAAATAGACCTCAGAAGAAATATCCGTCCTTTTATTTTTGCCATATCGTTTTTTCTGTTTAGTGTATGCACTATAACGCATATAAAGTAAACTCACCTTGTTGGCAAAATGCCCCAACCAGAAAAAGTACCAACATGCTCCAACTTGAATCAACGTGAGATTCATGAGAATAAATCACAGAACCCATACCAAACGATATTTTCAGATTTATCAGGATAATACCCATAAAAATCAGAATGAGTATCCAGACTTTTGTATCCAGTGGGCTCAAAAATATGTTATAAGAATCAGCAACTCTCTTAGTTTTTTTGAAGATGAAAGCAGACCTGAAAAAGATAGCACTACTAGGTACATAGACAATAGGTAAAACATTTTTTCATGCAGCAAATACATATAGAAAAAATTATTTTGCTCCCGTATCTCATCATTCTCATCATTGTACTCTCCCACGTGTACATTAATTATCTATCAGCGAAGCAATAACAGACTAGTTCAAATCACTTTTGAATTTTTCACAAAAAACAATGTTCGATGAAGAAGATGGCAATGGTATATTATTACATAACAACGACATTTCTCGACTGAAAGGATCATCAAAAAGTTTTATTTCTCCGGCTAGGCGGAGAAATAGTTGCTATGGCTTACTTTTCCCTCCGGCGGCAGAAAAAGTGTTGTTATGCAAAGGATGAATTTTGCAAGACAACCGCAACTAAGCAAATGTTCCATTTTTCACTCAATTTAAATTATTGTAAATGTCAATCCAAAAGTGAATATTCAATCATATTTCATGGATTTTAAAATTCGAAGGAGAAGTGACTTTCCGTGGCTCGCTTTCAATTACCCGCCTCACCACGTTCGGCGGGTAAACTCAAGCTCGCCATGAAAAGTGACACTTCTCCTCCTTATGAAATAATATAGTTTCAAACATTTTGAAATTTATGTAAATCTGAATATTCACTTTTGGAACGACATTCACGTTCATTTGAATTGAGTGAAAAATGGAACATTTGCCTAGTTACGGTTGTCTTACAAAATTCATCCTTTGCATAACAACACTTTTCCTGCCACCGCGCCGGAGGGAAAAGTAAGCCATAGCAACTATGATAACTCCGATAAGGCGGAGAAATAGAACTGTTCGATGATCCTGTCAGTAGTGTCAGTAGAGAAATGACGTTGTTATCGTTCATTTGGAAATTAATAGTAGGTATATTATTTCATAAGGAGGAGAAGTATCACTTTTCATGTCGAGCTTGAGGCATGTCACTTGGTGTGAACTCTAAATTGTAATGTCTATGCCAAATTTCAGTTGAATATCTTGTGAAATTCAGATAGGTACTACGAGAAAAAAAAAATTTGAAAGAACTTTGAACCCGAATACGAAAAGTTTGTGCTCACATGTTCTTGGGACGTTTTTTCCTAAAATTATGCAAGGCATTTTTTACAGAGATTATATCGATTTTTTCAAAGATTATATTGATTTTAGAGTTAGAGTTTGTCATCGAAAATCGCTTGTTCTAGCGAGAGATAAATCATATGGTCACGTCGTCACGATGTATGTATTTTTCGAATTTTCAGCCAGGAAGAGTTTCAATCGAAAAGGTTCAATTTACTGATCAAATCAATCCTGTCCGTCCGTGAAGACGATAAGAAAACCTTGAAATTTCCTGGATAGATTCGCATCTTGAATGCGGATAAGTCCGTTCATATATGCAAAATTACAAGAGTTGGACGAATATCGTTCGAAATTTTGTTTGCCTGATGATGTCGAAATTACGGATTGTATCGAGATGAATTCGTTGTGCTTATGCAACATCTCAGAAAAAAAAGATATTTATTGCTCTAGCAAATGGCTAACGTCTCTCGTCTTTCTGCCGCCCATCTTATGCCATAAGTAAAAATAAAATTTATTAATATTTAAACATTGTTCCTATAAAAATGTTGAAATATAATTCCACCCACCTCAACTTCCAATTTCCAAAACTATAATCTACGAAGGGTAGGCGATCCTCTTTAAAAAGTAGAGGAGAACTTCCAAAATCTATTATATTGTTCTCCAGGAGGCTCACTAGTCCGTCGAACTTTCCATTGGCTTGTTTATAACCCCAAGAGTTGGTCCTCTGCATTTTGATTCTGTTGGAGTGAATAAAATCACATTAGGATTTCTTTGATGACTTAAAACTGAAATCTTACGAGAAGTTGAAGAAATCTCTGCAATGCCGTATTGTGACACTTTGAAATCGATGCATCGAATTTATTTGCCTATCTCTTTCATTAGCCAGATACGCGTCCAAGTCTTCTTCAGGCTTAGGGGTCTGAAAAAGAATGCCCCCTTTTTGCTATTCATTTCAGATGAAATTTTGTATACAGTGTGTTTCCAAATTAGACTTGCATCTTGAAGGACGTTTTAGTATGACTAATTTGCTGTCGTTTGAGTTATATTAAGTTATACTCGTATTCAAAAATCAACAGTTCACGAGATATTTGAATTCTTGTGATTTTTAATCAATTTTTCCGTTGATGTTGACCCCAATATGATTTTAATTTCGGATTATTTCCATCAGAAAAGGATATGATAAATATAAAAAAGGCAAAACTATCCTGTATTAGATGTGGAAAAAGAAATACATACACAGGAACAACTTGTGGTTAGAATAGAAGGAGAAGCGAGAAGATTGAGAGTAAATTTCAAGCGGAAAGTAACGAATGAAGAAATTAGAAAGAGGCACGTGCTTATATCAGAAATGGTGGAGGTCATTTCGAACCTAATTTATGAATACATTTCCTACTGATTTGTTTATGTCAATTGTAATGAAACAATTTTTAATTCGATACTTTTCTTTCTTGCTTTTATCCCCCTTCGAAGCAAAATCTGCTGAAATTAAACTAGTGCCTGCATTCGAACGAAAACTTTTTTAAGAAATAAGGAAGGAATTTTTGAAATAATTTTGTCATACATAAATTGTGGAATTTGAAAGTTGCAGGCAAATTTATATCAGAAATTGACTATTCTCTTCTTCATATACCAACTGTCAGATTATACTTATTCTTTTTCAACTTCTATTACAGCATAGTTCTGCTTTTTTTAAACATATCATATACGTTTCTGATGAAAATAATCCAAAAATTATAATCAAACTTGGTCAACGTAGAAAAAAATGACGAAAACTGAAGTGAGTTGAGAAAATCTTCGAAAGACACAAGAACTCAAATATCTCTGAAACTATTGATTTTCGGTTATGAATAAATAGGGCTCATATCACTCATTTGCTGTGGCCTGAGCCCTATTTATTCATAACCGAAAATCAACAGTTTCAGAGATATTTGAAACACCATGTATTTAGGGTGATTCTTCGACTTGTACATATTTCCAACTGTAGATTTCTCTAATCAAATCAAACACTTTTGCCTTATCCATTTTCCCAAACTCGACGTCGTTTAACAAATACAGGGTGTTGAAAATCCTTAAAAAACACTTTTCTTCCCATATCTTCGAAACCGTTATTTCGAATGAGCTGAATTTTGGTGAAGATATTTCCCTAGTTATGGTTCATCTTCTCCAATCAACACTAATTAAATATTTTTTTCTTGCATATGAGTTTACAGCCTGACGAACTCTTGAATCCATAAAAAATCCATAAAATTTATTTACAGAAAAAAAAACATAATTTCATATCCATCAAAATGCTTGCAAATAAACAGAAACATTGAATGAGCCTTGAAAGTATGATGAACATCATACAGGGTGTCCCGAAAACAATGGATAAGCCTGCAACTATAGATAGACACTGTCGTGGTCTAACTTATTCCAAATTTTGACCTTAATGAAAATTCCACGGTTTCGGAGATATTCATGGTTTTCGTATTTTTAGAAAATTTCCAAGTGCGATTAGTTTTTCTAGGACCATTTCTACAAATGGAGGTGTATTTCGATATGGTTTTTTTTAATTTCACATGAGATAGTTCAGCTATCGGAAACAAAGACTTAAATTCATCAAACTAGTGTAAAAAGTTAGAAACTCGTGAATTACAAAGAAAAATTGAAAACTAAATGAAATTTCCTTCAAGTTTGATGAGCTACAGTGAAAAAAATATGTGGGACGCCCCTGGTAGACATCATCTTAAAAACTTGCTCAGTTATTGCAGATTCCAAAAAGGTATCATAAGTCTAGGCATTCTGTAGTTTTTCATTCTCGTAACTACTTGATTACCAAATAGTCGAAAAATTTCGATGAACTGTTTTTGTTGTAATCGTTATTCTGAGCTCATGTGTTAATGTAAATGTATGATTATACCTAGCTATTCTGATTTGTTTAACCTTATGGTTATTTTTCAATAGCGAAAGTATGAATCTTTCAAAGAACTTCAATACTATTACCAAATTACTATTCATTGGAAATGAATGAAGAATGCAAAATAAAACAATAAGTTCATTATTCATATCGAACATTTATTCATAATAAATGTTCAAATTGACGTCCTTGCTCCCTTATACACGCTCTACACCTTTTAATGAACGCACTTTTAACGCTCGTAATGCGACGTATTAATTTGAGCCGCTGCATTTTGGATACGAGCCCGTAACTCTTCAATCGAAGATATTGGCTTGGAGTAGACTCGATCTTTTAGGCACCCCCAATAAAAAAATCCAGGGGGTTTAAGTCCGGTGATCTCGGGGGCCATGAAATAGGGCCAAGCCGGCCTATCTACCTTTGAGGGTATTTTGCATTCAGGTGATTTCTCACTCTTACTGCGTAATGAGCTGGGCACCCATCATTTTGGAGCCATAATTTGGTAATAATTTGTTTTATTTTATTTTTATTGAATATTCCACATACCTCTATTGTAGCAACAAAGGGTATTTTTTAAGTTGATACTTTCCTTTTAACACTGTACAGAATGTAAGAAAATAAGAAATTTTGTCAAATACAATTAGGTCTGGTAAGGTTTTCAAGATACAGTTGAATGCAAATAATGCCATATTTCTATTCAACCAGAGAAACGATACGCTACTGCTTTTTTCAAAATAAAAATAATTTTCGTAATTTATCACTAGATTCCAACAAAAATGGCCTCCTGACTTTAACACATGAGCTCAGAATAACGATTACAACAAAAACAGTTTTTCGAAATTTTTCGACTAGATATTTGGTAATCAAGTAGTTACGAGAATGAAAAACTACAGAATGCCTAGGCTTATGATACCTTTTTGGAATCTGCAATAACTGAGCAAGTTTTTAAGATGATGTCTACCAGGGGCGTCCTACATTTTTTTTACACTGTAGCTCATCAAACTTGAAGGAAATTTCATTTAGTTTTCAATTTTTCTTTGTAATTCACGAGTTTCCGATAGCTGAACTATCTCATGTGAAATTAAAAAAAACCATATCGAAATACCTCTCCATTTGTAGAAATGGCACTAGAAAAACTAATCGCACTTGAAAATTTTTTAAAAATACGAAAACCATGAATATCTCGGAAACAGTGGAATTTTCATTGAGGTCAAAATTTGGAATAAGTTAGATCACGACAGTGTCTATCTATAATTGCAGGCTTATCCATTGTTTTCGGGACACCCTGTATATTAATATTTCTGAATTTGAATATCAATTTGGATAATGCAAGTATTCCTGATTTTTTTGCATAAAACGCGTCGTTTTCGAGTTATTCCTCATTTTATCCAACAAAATTATTATTATTTTGAGGTCGTGCACGTATTTTGATTTTTTAATGTCATCGAACTCAGTTTCACAATGTGGTCATTTTTATTTTTCAGTTGTTAAGAGTACTTATGGTGAAATGGACATTTATCAGTATATTCATATTAGGTATAATCATTTTCTTCGTTGTTGATACAAATACTCTTCATTGAATTGATACCTGTATCATCAATTGATCCATTCTGTGAAATGTAATATTTATTCCAAAGAGAGACATTATTTCTGAGTAGTTCTTCTGCAAGATGACGGCTTGATATTTGAATTTCGAATGAACTTGGATTATATATATATATATATATATATATATATATATATATATATATATATATATATAGATTTGTTCGACCGCACATACAGACCCAAAACGGTATACTCGACCGACTTTTCAGTCCAAAAGTGACGTTTTCAGACCCGGCTTCGGGACTGGTAACGTTCGACTATAGAAAAGTTATGAGGGGGCTGAGGGGATGCTAGGGGTGCATTTTCAGCCGGGTCTGAAAAATCGGTTTTACATGTGATTATATATGGAAAAGTTTCAGTGTTTGGCCAGTGCGAGGGCGCTTCAGTCGACATCAACTTGCTGTATATAATTCGTATAGTTGACCAACGCATTGGGTCCCTAAATATGGCAACGCTGTTTTCCGTTCATACACCTCAAATACACGATTCGAGTACTTATACGATCCCGGTATGGACGAACGTCGTCATGGGTCTTGGTGAATATTTCGAATAGACTCGTAGATTTGATATTGGATTCTCTTGATATCAATATGAACTGCAGATTCTCCGGTATGGAAGCTTATACAAACCCGATGAATATTACTGTAAACAAAGTGTTAACAAGTAGGTACGTGTGTCTTCGAGTAGGGGTCTCCTTTCGAAAGTGAGAAGAGAGACTTTTTTAAGTGCTGAAAAATGGCATTTTGTGAGCAAAGAAGAAGTTACAGTCACATACTAAATTTTTTTGTTTCCGATTTACAAGATTCGTTCATGCACAATCACAAATTCCATTTCAAATTCATTTTCAGAATGTCAATATCATATCATGACGGTATGTTTGTTTTGCTGAAAAATGACAAAGGGATCAAAATCTCAAGACGGAGGCGTGTCCACCTGCCTCTGGGCACACATGTAGGTACACTATATATTTCATTTGATTAATAAGGAACTAGTAGAGCTCAGCAAACTACTCAACCTTTTCGCCATGATCCACCAAAAAAGGAATGGTTCAAACCCATGATAGATCAATGAATATTTAAAATGTTTACGTTTCTCTCGAGCCCTCTTCGGGTATTGGCATGTCCACAAAATCCAATACGTCAATTATACCTGGCTAATCACGTGATATACTGCGGTTTCAACTGGAAACCAGTGGTGCGTTATCAAAATACTCCCAAATGAATATTTTTACAATGTAGCTGACAGACGTCTAAGGATTTAATTTTCAGCGCTTTCAAGAGAAAAATAGTATTTTTTCCTCATATTTGGAAGAATGTAATATTTAAAGGAAATGCCCACTAGCTTATGCCTACAAGGAATCATTCCCTGAAAGCTTTCGCACTTATAAGTACCACCCTGTATAATTCATATTTTTTTTTTATAAATGGAGTGTGATTCAGTTGAAGAGATTATCATAATATGCTGAGTTTTGGAATTTCATAGAAATGAAAGCTAGGAATGACGTAAATCATGTACCAGAATCTGATAATGATTATACATATGACAAGGCTCTTGTTTTTAGTAAACCAGTGATTCTTCTAAATCTGATTCTTGATTTCACCGATGAGAATCAAAAGTGAAATCGAATTTTCATAAGAATTTCGGAAGTTATACAATTGTGTTTTTCAATGTGATGAATGAAGGAGAGTAGTGTTATGAATTTTTGTCTAGGTCCTACCTAATACATTAAGCTCCTAATACTTCACTGAGATTGATGTTATTGACATTCTGAAAAAAGTACAAGTTTTCAGTTCTTTTCGTTACTTAATATACTTTAACAAAGAAAATGATGATATGGGATCATCTGCTGAGAAGGCAGCTACCTATATAATTGAAAGAAATAAGACACAAATCATTTGCCATTATAAATAATGACAAATGAAATGTGAATACGAACTAGGTCTCCGATACTGTTCACCCTACCAGACCGAATGGTCCAACGTCAACTGAGAATCGCACCGACTGCAGTTTCTTCCTATTAGGACTCATCAGGGTGGAATATCCCAAAGTCGACGCTGGATAATATACTTTATTGTGTTCTGATTATTTATTGCCTCATTTTCGAAAGCATTCCTTCTTTTATATTTCATTCATAACATCAAAACATTAATTAAATCTACCATTCCGTACTGATAGCCATCGTGGTTGTGGAATTCTTCTAGGTGAACTATGTTGCATTACTCAAGCCCTCTTACTCCATAACCATAATAAAGGCGTTGTAAAGGAATACAGGGCGTCCGGTTTCAACGTTCATATATTTCAGGGGGTGATTCTGGAGTTCAAAGTTAGATTATATCAACTTAGGCCCTAAAACACCAGTGCTAGAGGCTCTTAAGCATGACCTCCAAAGTCCAACTAATTTGCGATAACTATGTCATCATTTGTCGGATTTAAATGAAATTCAGTACATGGGAGTTTCTGGATAAACTGAATCGTCTGATAAGGGCGGATTTAAGGGGGGGGTGGTAATGAGTATCGAAGACCTAAGAAGAAATTACGTTTCAAAGTTTATTTGAGGATATTGTTGTGTACCTGATTTAATGGTTTTCAATCATATTACCCCCCCCCCATGAAAAAGAGCTATATCCTATCCACCCATGTCTGATAACCGATTCTCATCAGTGGAGGAAAATAATACTTTTAATTTTTGAGATTATGTAAGTCGAAGACATGGTCTCCTCAACCATTTCCGACAAGAGAGGTACGGCGCTACGGAGCCCCAACCTATAGAAAAAAAATGACTTAGAATGCATTTCATCACACTAAATACTTTTATTCCGAGATAGGGTTATGTAACGCTTTCAATTTGAAAATATTTTAGGAGCCCATTTCTTCGACTGAAATTTCAATTAGATCATCAACTCCAAAATTGAAAATGATTTTTTGAGACACCCCCTATTATATTATCTCTGCTACTGATGAGAATCAATCAGTTCTTTTACAATCAAACGATCAAATTTATCCAGAAAACTCCATGCTATAAATTCCATTTAAATTCGATAAATTTTGGTGCAGAACTAACCAACTAACGGTACTTATCCTGAAATATATGACCGTCTAATCCTAACACCCTTTATGTAATTCGTTATACAGGGTGGCCATTTGAAAACGAAACAGACGAGATTACAGACGAAATAAATTTTTTCGATAGAAATGCTCGGACAGGTCGATTTCTGTTTCGAGGGGGACAACTTAAGATGTAGGTTACGGACGCATAGCGCTTCAACCCTTGCTGCTACAACCCCCACCCCCAATTTTTGAATAGGGAAGATGGGAAGAGTGATACCTCATTTGAAAGGTATTTTTATACTGATTTCAGCACAGTAATTGTTTTTTCATTTTATGCATTAGTTTCCGAAATATTCTCAACTAAGTATTTGAAAATGAAGTGGTGTTTTCATGGCACTTGCAAGGGCGTCGCCAGCCTTTGAGCTAGGGGGGGGGGCAATTGAGCTAGGGGGGGGCAAAAACAATCAGAATAGAAAAAATGAACTGATTTTCGTATATTATGCTATTATTTCATAAGTTTTCACGGGATTTTTGAGCTCTAGGGGGGGGGCAGCTGCCCCTCCCTGCCCCCCGCTGGCGACGCCCTTGGGCACTTGTAGTGTTTTTTGTTGTGAAAAATCGACATCTTGATTAAAGATTTCTATGTCAGTGGATTGGAGGAAGGAATCCACAGTCATGGTTGTTTTGAAGCTCAAAATGTCGATTTTTCACAAAAAAACACTACAAGTGCCATGAAAACACAACTTCATTTTCAAATACTTAATTAAGAATATTTCGAGAACTAATGCACAAAATGAAAAAACAATTACTGTGCTGAAATCAGTATAAAAATACCTTTCAAATGAGGTATCACTCACCCAATCTTCCCTATTCAAAAATTGGGGGTGAGGGTTGTAGTAGCAAGGGTTGAAGCGCTATGCATCCGTAACCTGCATCTCAAGTTGTCCCCCTCGAAACAGAAATCGACCTGTCCGAGCATTTCTATCGAAAAAATTTATTTCGTCTGTAATCTCGTCTGTTTCGTTTTCAAATGGCCACCCTGTATATGACGGCATCCAGAATTGATTCTAATTTTTTTTACAGTGTACCGGGCGGGTCAAGCTACACCAGCATTCAGCCTTTTTCACATCACGTGATAATAAATGCGTTCAAATAATTCAAACCTCCAGCCGAACCGCAAAGAAATATTGAAATGGAAAAAGGAAAAATCAAATATTTCATTCATGAAAACAACAATGAAATGTGTCAGATTTTTTTTTCGGTTTAATTTTATTTAATATGCGGTTTTTCTAAGAGAATTTGAAAACAATAGTAGTTTTTGTTAGATCAGATTCTTGAAGTTTCAATGAGTGGAAATCTCGAAAAATGAGATAATTATTTCCACAGTATCAAAAAAGGTAGTTTGTAGATAATGATAAGCATCAAAATTTCATTCGTACTAATTATACGTAATCATTAAAGCAGCATAATAATCTAATGAGGCAAAATGGATTAATGCTCATTCAAAATGCCTGTGCCCTGTAATATATAATATCAAGTGAAAGGGCTTGATGAAAGTAACTTGAAAAATAATGCGATGTTATTCTTAATCCAATATGGCGGACCATCCAAGATTTCGAAATAGTTATATTCATTCACTTCTACAATATGGGTATCAAATGGAAGGGCTTGTTGAAAGTAACTCGAAAAATAATGTGACGTAATCCTAAAACTAATATTTCGGAGAATCCAAGTCAGTGACAATAAAAAATTGATTCAAAAAATGAGGATGAGGAATTTCATCTTCACAGAAAGCAA
The DNA here is from genome assembly GCA_951802165.1 of Adalia decempunctata. Taxonomy (NCBI): domain Eukaryota; kingdom Metazoa; phylum Arthropoda; class Insecta; order Coleoptera; family Coccinellidae; genus Adalia; species Adalia decempunctata. The sequence continues at coordinate 48,642,957 of OX637697.1, forward strand.
AATTGTTCACTTCGTGAAGATATTTAGTCTTCCCGTCGAATCACTAACACATATACCAATTCTTGCCATAACACCTACTCTTTCAATCCCTTTTATACATTGAAATCGTAGCAACTGATCCCGACAATCTGGCAACAGTGCTGGGATCGAAAACGTTGATCGTATTTGCCGATGCAGTATATGTGGGATTGAAAAGTCGGCTCAATGTATCGGGTCTGAACAGGACTATCAGATATACAACTTTTTTGAATGAAAAAAAATTTTTCCCCTCCCAATGTGCCTAGGGAGTTATATTTTTAAAAAGCCCATTTTTTGCATATATACTCGTAAAAAACATACGGATCATGTGGGTCTTAGGTCGCCTTTAGAACGTACCGGGACTGGATACGTCTGCCAGACAAATATATATATATATATATATATATATATATATATATATATCATATTATTGGCAACTGTATCACAGGCGAGAAAATATATCTATCTATGGTCAGCGAAATGACGTGAAATATTCATAGAATTCAAATGTTTAGGTTCAATATTGTCATTATTGAATTTGAATGGAATATGTTTGTTTATCGGATATTTTTGATTTGATGATGTGATGAACAAATTATTAAGGTGCCCAAACTGCGCTTGGGAAAAATCGAGAATTAAGAAATGCATTTCAGAGAAGGAACTATTGCATTTCAATTGCAAACATAATCGAACAAAATTTTGTGCAAATTGTTACGAAATATCGTTTGTTCCAATAAGGTTAGTACGGCAGTAATTCCTACAACCTACAAGTATCAACTATTTTTGAAATTTGAATCGAGAAATAACGCCCTTCAGTTATTTCATCAATTCACACCAAAAAATCATCTCAGGCACGGCCTCGCCCAGTTTTTTTTTTGGAAAATGGCTTTACCTTTTTAACAATGCCAAATTCGGAAAAATGAAAAAAGTTTTTTCTGGCCTCAGGAATCTACAGTTAAATAGGTAATATTAAAGTCAAAGACTCACCCTGCAGTATGTATATACAGAGTAACTAAGTGTGCGTCTATCAATAAAAATTAATTCGTGGGTAGGTTATTTTATAAATTATTATGAGAATGCCAACATCTGCTTTTACGAAGAACAGCATCCTAGGTATTCTATCGGAACCAATCTGCAGACTGTGCACGGAGTCCAATTTATTGGACCAAACTTTTCAAATGAAGGAATTGATGGAGATTACATTTTTCAGGCCCTTACCACTATAGCAGACTTGAAAGTAAGACCAGTCATATTTTTTCGACGCCAATATTTTTCTTTTGTCTGAGAAATTTGAAAACCCATTTCCGGATCGTAGGAACCTATTTTGTTGATTTTGAGCGATCCACCGTGGCTATTCGAAGGGTTATATACTTCAAAGATGTCTCGCTTCATTCCCTCGTCATTTCGTGTAGAAGTTGCAAGAATATCAGCGTTGATGTAAATACTAGAATTTCTAAATAAATTCTCCAAAGTGTGGACTTTTTCAACACCAATGAGCCAGAAGTATTTCTCAAACATGAAACCTTGGAGGCTGAGCTGAAAAAAAAATTAAACCAGAAATTTTTCAAAAATATCTTTCTACAAGCGTGCTTGTGCTTTCAACCCTTTTCCCGCACGCATTTCAATTCGTAAAGAGTCACATTGCCAAGCAGTGCGGAAAAAACCCCTGCTATTCCATTCCCTCACACTTTCCGTGCGGGAAAGAAATAGCAGGGAATTTTCCCGCACGCTTTTATTGAAGATTAAATTATGAATTATGATATGTCTCTATGTACCAAACGCCACCGACGACGCTGCTTTGGAAACGAGATGTATTGTGAATTTACATTTTGTCCTTAGATAAATGCATAGAATAGCTACCTGGTGTTGGCAGTTTGGCACAGTGGCACTGATTAGATTTTGTTTAATGGGCCTACCCAAAGATATTCTACAAATTGTAGAATATCTTTGGGTCTACTACACGCTCAAGCTTCACGACAGTTTTGCTTGCGCAAACCGCCTTGAACACTGAACACTGAGCGTGCGGTTGGGAAAACTGTAGGTATATAATTATCCCAACCGCACGCTCCGTGTTCAAGACGGTTTGCGCAAGCAAAACTGTCATGAAGCTTGAACGTGTGGTAGGCCTATAAGACTTTCTTGTCGATCGAAAATCGACAAGAAAGTCCTGCACTATTTACCATTGCCACAGTAGCACAGTATAAGCATAGTTGACAGTATAATTAAGGTACCTTATACTGTGGTATAAGGTACCACGACCGATAAATATTGCGGATTATTCCTGGAGTAGCACCTAGTAGTACCTACTGAAATCTAGCTTGCCGTTTTGATCTACAAATGTTGGTCAAGATTTTTAGTAAGTAGTCGTTATACTAGGAATTCTATGCCTCTATGTCATTAGATAGATGCATAGAATACCTGGTTTTGGCACCATATATCTACTACGAGGGAATTATTAGATATATGGTTGGCACTGATTAGATTTTGTTTAAGACTTTCTTGTCGTTCGAAAATCTGAGATTTTGTGCTGCTTTTCCCGAAAGGGGTCGCGCTATTTTTCCATTGCCGCAGTAGCGCTAGGACTGTGAATTATTGCGGATTATTCCGGAACTAGACCAAAATCTGAAATCTAGAATGCTGTTTTCTAGGAGCATAGAATAACTGGAGGGAAGGCTTCATACGCTCGACAGATCATTTTGAACTGCCAATATATATATATATATATATATATAAATAACGCCGGATATTTTGTTCTATGGCGCTACAATTGCAAAGAATATAATGTGGCTGTCATTGTTATTGATACATTTATGCTTCTTTTTAATTGAAAATGGCCATAAATCATAACATAGACAATATTGATGACATAAAATCGCTTTATTCTAATCAACTTTTTATGCGCAATTTTATGGGAAGTCTGTGATCGGTAATAAATTTGTCAAAACAATATCCTTATCGGAAAAAGCGAACATTCAGGTAAGTATTATTATTATTATACGGGAAGACTGAGGTTTTATCTGTTCTCGTTTATTATACAGAATTGTATGGTACCCCGTTTACATTCCCTCTGCTAACACTCAGATTCGGAGCGGGAAACAGATTTTTCTTCTTATATTCAATTTGATCCTTGTAGCCATTTCTTTACACGTGCTATATGCATTATATTGTCGGATTTACGAAAAAAAGTATGTTTTGCTTTCTTTCAAAAGAATATATATTATGATATAGTAATAAATGGGACCTTATAATTAATAACAACGAATAACCATTAAAGATAATTTTATTAAGGATAGCCATGTTGTAGGAAGAAACGACGTTGTCGCCATCTCGTGACCTTGGGGCGAACTGACAAGTTCGGACGTTTTTGGCAGTTCATTTTCGTATGGGAGCCTTCTCTCCAGTTATTCTATGCTCCTAGCTGTTTTGATCTACAAATTTTGGTCACGATTTTCAGTAGGGAGCATAGTAGGTACATGGAATGCTATAAGCCTTGCTGCTCAGCTTAAAATAATGGATAAACATCTCAGTTGGAGGAATAGCGAGATTTTCACGTTACTATATGGATATGAGGTGTCACACAGAACAGAAATACATATGAAATTAATCGTCAAAATCCGATTCACTTGGCACTTCGGCAAAGATTTCTGTGTTTCTGTTTTTTGTGTCATATCCATTGGAGGAATCGCGAGATTTCCATGTTTCCATGGAAACGGCCGGTCACGAAGAACAGAAACACAGAAATGTTTGCCGAAATGCCAAGTGAATCGGATCTCGGATCTTGACGATTAAATTCATAGTATTTCTGTGTTTCTGTTCTGTTATGACAAGTCGTATCCATTGGAACATGGAAATCTCGCGATTCCTCCAACTTGAGATGTTTATCCATTATTTTAAGCTGAGCAGCAAGGCTAATAGCATTCCATGTTACTATAGTTCTATGGCATTCACATATCAAGCTTCCAACTCCTGAGCTAACAAAATAACGGTGATAACAAATCGTTTTTGCCGTGCATAGATTCATTTGACGCATTAGTACACAATAATAGCTCCTTGTAAGCATATTTTTGATTTTTTAATACCACAATGTTCATAGTGCGGATAGACTTCGTCTGTAACAAAGAAGAACCAGCTCTATGACTTCCTTCGAATCTGTGGTCTAATGGAATCAACAAGAATCCCACAAAACATTCTACCTGTTATATACAGGGTGTCCCAAGTTCGAGTGCCTATTAGACCTTTCTGGAGAACTGGACATTGGTTATACAACGAATGAAAACAATTGTTATTTTATTTTTTCTTTTTTGATATGATTGAGTATTCAATGCTGAATACATTTCTGTTAAAACCATTGTATTATTTGTATTCATTCAAATAGTTATATTCATAGTCAGTATTATGTCCATTTTTCTTATTCTCAACATTCTGAGTGTAAAACGTTCTCATAACGTCTAAGTGAAGAATGTGGAAAGGTGTCTTGATTTTCATAAATATCATCACAGGGTGTTTCAAATTTTGTGTCGAAAACTGAGATCCAAAACTAGGCATAACTTCTATTTTTCAAATAAGAACCCTATTTTTATGATTGCGTTGGATTCTTCGATGAAAAATAATGATATTTAGTACTCTTAAGCCGGCCCCAGACAATGCGTGTATTTGACGAATGTTTGGCATTCGCGGTGCTCCGCGTACTGTGTGGGAGCCCAACTGCGGGTATCGTTCGGTATTCGCCTGCTATCCGAAGTCTTGTCGGTAAAACGGCACGAATCAAAGGAAGACGAAGTACATTCGCGCTCATTCGCGTTAGCTCCCAGACAGTGTGCTTAACTACGCGTAGTAGAATGCCTATTCTGTCTTCAGTCAGAGTCGCGCCGTATTTAGCGACGTGAGTTCACTGTGTTTTCAGTTTGCTCAACGTCACTATCCATTTAAAAAACACTACTGACTGCTCTCCGCTACTGTTCTATACTGAACTGAGGCCGTGCGGCGAACGTTTGTCAACGGAGAAACGAATGTCGAACATTTCGCGTTTGCCGCAGTGTGTGGGAGGTTACCCGAAGGCGAACTACGATGGCACATTCGTCAAATACACGCATTGTCTGGGACCGGCTTAAGATGCTCTTGCTCCTAAATTCTCTGAGTTATTTGAGATTTTCTGGATTTATGTTGTACGTAGAGTCAAATTCATCTAATCTGTTGCGTGAGAATATTCAGAATATTCTGTGACTACAGAAGATAAACTATCCTAGTTCAATGCACAGTGGCTTTATACAGGACAGTGGCGACAATAGACGTTCACGTTTTGATTGGTCGGACTGTTTTCGACCACTAATGGCGGAATTTCAATTTTCATTGTTTTGTTGTCATGTCATAGTACAAAAAGCTCAAGATCGAGTCAAATGTCAAACAGCACTACACTCAAATGTGAACAAATATCCGCCATGTTTGTGCAAAAACGTGTTCTATGACCCAATGACCCTATTGTCGCCACTGTCTTGTATAAAGCCACTGTAGTTCAATGTAGTGTAGTTTTATTTCAAGTTGCATTTGAAAATGGTTTCCCTCTGCGAACTGAAATTTCGTGGGTAAACTCAGAAGGGATTGGAGTCCAAGGAGTCCTTAATGAAATAATTCAAATCGATTACCTTTTCAAAAGTTCATTTTTTTGCTTTCAAAAATAGAAGAAAATAAGCCAACTCATGCTTCTGTTTCATTTCAAACGAAAGACCCATGAAAATAGTTCAACTTCCGATTAAAAGATAATTTCGCTCAGAAAAACAACTTGAAATAGGGAATCGCCAGAGAATGACCAAATTCAAATATATGGCGGAAAATAGTTTCTGCTTCACCCACATATATTCACTAGTTTCTTAGTTTAGCGATTTTCCGATACAGGGCGCCATTGTACATTTCATTCATAATTAGAGAGATATTCATGAAACTTATAGTGATATGTCATGATATTTATGAAATTCAAAAGATTCATGACCTTTCCACATTCTTCTACTTTGACTTTATGAGAACGGTTTACGTTGAGATTGAGAAAAATGAACATAATACTGACTATATGATTATTTGTTTTTATGGGAATTTTTTTCAATATTTTGAAAACTATTCGAATGAATACAATGGTTTTACCAGAAATGTATTCAGCATTGAATACTCAATCATATCAGAAACGAAAAAATAATAAAAAATATTTCAACAAATTTATTTTCACTTCTTGCATAAGCGGAACTGCTCAGGCTCCAAAAATATTAAAGCTGAGTAGAGAATTTCGAACAATATTATGTATCCCAATTTTCAGATTTCAAATATGCCCATCACTGAGAGAAATGCAAGTGTTAATAATTAAGATTTCCTTATTTGCAACAGTTTTATAGATAATTAATAAAATTTATTAATTATTCGAAAACGTTATTCATATTCAGAAACCTGGATTCTGAATTTATTTCTGAGAAACATTCTATTTATTTCGGCAATATTTATTTATAATAAGAAACGTTTATTACTGAAAAATAAATGTTGCATCGAGAAATAATGTTCGAAAAAATTGTTAGCTATAAAAAAAAATTATTTCCAACAAACAAATCTTTTTGGAAATTCGAAGTGCAGTTATTTATGTCAAACAATTGCGTATTGAATTATGAATTATATAAAATTTATTAATTATTGATAAATATTGATTGGGCACCAATAACTGTATATTAATGCTCGGATCTTTGTTTTACCGCGAATCCGACAACATGACGAGACTTGTCAATTGCCCCCTCTTCCTCGTCAACCCCCTTTAGGCTGCGAAGCGAAATCTGCACGTAGGCTCGTTCATTCTTATTCTTGTGTATTATTATTCTTCGTTGGTGCGTTATTGCGTTTGTGATTACGAAACTATAGGTGGGTGAACTAAACAATGGATTTCCAAAATTTTCTGAATGAAAATGGTTTGAACCACTTGGCTGGTGTTTTTGAAGGTAAGGTCTAAATTATTTATGATGATTATTTAAAGTAAAATTGGCTCTCCCGACTAGTATGCTTCTTGATTGAAATACGAAGAATATTAGCTTTTTTCACACTCATATACTCTTTTACCACAGAAATACATAAATCGTTATTACTAATGGTATGTTTTGTTACGAATTTTGTGCGTTACTTTCCACTCACTCTGTATATTATTTCCCTTTCAGTATTTTTTACATCATGAATTTTCCGTTCGTGAGATCAGAATAAGATGACGCTTCTATTGTTTCAGATAATGGTATTGATTGTGTGGAATTACTTGAAGAATTTCTGAGGACTAATTCTTTCGATAAATTTATTGAATTGCAAAAGTTTAACTTTTGTTTATTATTGTTGAATTTGCACTAGAATGTAAATGTTTCTTCATGGTTTGATGGTGTTGATCATACTGGTTATTCTAATATTGCTATATATTTTTTGTGAAATCAAATAATGTTTAAATACTATTGTTGAAAAAGATAACTTAGTTTCTTATTATATGGGAGGTTTGTTTGTTCTTGGTACAACAATGTAAAAAATATTTATATGACTATAGGCTGTTTGCATGAGGATTATATCATATAACATATCCTGAGTAGATTAATTGTGAGTGAAACGATTTTATGTAATGCTGCAGCATTTGGAAAATAAATATTACTAACCAGAACCATGATTGATAGTTTCACTCACATTCAATCCATACTCAGAGTATGGTAATATTGTAAAATTAGGAACATAAAGCGACGACCTCTACTGAGATCGCTTTTTTTAGTACAAAAACTGATAATTCCTATTCTATTATCGCTTCGAATAAATGTTACGTTCCAAGTTATTCCTATTATTTATTTTTGAGCAAATGCTCCACCTCTTCAGGGACTATGTATATGTGCCTCAAATAACTATAACAGTTAGACTGATTTGATATTATAATTTATAATCAGCATTTTTTCAATATGAAAACCTAATTACTTCAGTTCCTGTTCATATGATCATATTTATTGAAATGAAATGACCCAATTGAAATCATGAATAACATGATTTGTTGCCAATAATTCAATATTGAATGAAAAAGTATATTTCTTCACGACTAATAAATTCGTTATACAATAAGAATATCTGAATAATTTCTGTTATTCATACAAAAAAAATTTATGAAATATAAATATTCATTTGTTCATTGTGAACGAATGTTAATAATTTATTATTTAATGAAAACTATATTTCTTCACAACTAATAAACTTGTTAATTGATACAAATATATAAAATTTTTGTCTCTTTCCTTTTATTAGATATCAATATATCTTTGTTATTCGTTAACTAGCATTACTTATCAGAAAAAATATATTCTTCTCATAAATAACAATTATCCTTTAAAAAATAATTCATTATGGAATGAAAATATATCAATTTATGTAGTAAAAAATCTTTTTTAGCGATGAATCAATCATTTATTTGACATGAATAAAATGTATTTACAAATAATAACAATTTATCCATGAAACTCAAATAAATCCATACACAGAGTGTAATGATAATTTAGATTTCAGTTGCAAGGCTGTTGATAGTGATATTATCACTATATGTTTGACATGTTTAGATTTTCCAAAGGAAACCATTCTCCTTAATAATGACTTTGTTTCAGTCTCTTGTTTACACTGTGGTAAAAGCAGTACTGATGTTTGTGATTTCTGTACAGGAAGTAGAAGTGAAAATAGTTCTTCAGAACCACCCAGAAAAAAGGAAAAGCTAATGAACTATTCCACAAAATCTGGGGAAAAGAAATCTAAATTTTTCCAGTATACTCCCGAGCAACTGGAAAAATTGAAAAAGATGTCGACAGAAGAAAAAAAGTCTGCCAGATGTAGTAAATGCGGTCTGTTATTCCACAAAGCCTCTGATTGTAAGAGTGATGGCAGGGCCTGTTTTTACTGTTTTAAAACAGGTCATGAGAAGAAAGACTGTAAGAAATTACACAGCCAAAGATCAAGTAAGTGTGAGTTAGAGTTACACAAACTTGTTAATCTTGTTTCATTTCTTGTTGATTCTGGTGCATCACACCATGTAGTGAATGCACAAAATATCCTGTTAGAGTACAAAAAGTATCAAAAGCCTAAATCAGTTGAACTTGCTCTGAAAACAGAGAATATTGTTGCTTTGGGAGAGGGTACTCTACCAATTCTTGTACAGTTTGGAAAAAGTTCGCATGTCTTGAAGTTAGTAAATGTTCAGTATGTCCCCCAACTGAGGGAGAATATTTTAAGTGTTCGAGCATTTAATGCTCAATTTAGTACAAGTATCATAATGAACGCTAATAATGGTTTCATCCTATCTAGAAAATTGAAACGAAAACTGAGTCTGCTGTATGTCTCCGATGGACTATACAAATTGGCGGTTCACGTACATGAGGTTTCAGATAACAATCAGCAAACACCATCCAGCCAATCAGTTGAAATTAATCATGTAAATGTTTCCGATCAATTGTTAGATAAATCTATTTGTAAAATAAAACATACAACTCTTAATCCAGTCATTGAAAACAAACGTAAACAAACTCGTAAATTAAGAAATAAGCTCACACGTAATCAGTTACAAAAATTAGCTGAAGAAGGTTTAGTTTGGCACCGTAGGATGGGTCATATATCATCCTCTTACCTTGGGAAATTATCAAGTGTGGCCCTTGGTGTCAAAGAACTTATATATAATTATACAACGGCCACTTGTTCAGTTTGTTCAAAAGCAAAAATGAATCGAAAGCCTTGTGCAAAAGAACGTGAACGAGCAACTAGACCGTGTCAAATTCTGCATACTGATTTATTAAGTGTTAATCCTCCAACACAGTTTGGTAAGAAAAAATATATTTTGGTTCTTATTGATGACTATTCACGATACGCCCAAATTTATCTTATGAGACAAAAGTCAGAAACAACTAGATTTTTAACTTTTGGATTACAATTTTTGCAATCAATGTTCCCAGGACCTGGCCAATTTAGTAAGTTAAGATGTGACAATGGAACAGAGTTCACAAATGAAACTTGTCAGGAAGTTTTGAATAAGTTTGAAGTAGAATTGCAGTGTGCCGAACCTTATCAACATGAACACAATGGTACAGCTGAAAGGTTCAATAGAACATTACAAGAAAGAGCTAGAGCTTTGCTCTTTGATTCAGGTTTTCCTGTTACTTTTTGGGGTTTTGCTTTTTCAACAGCTTGTTACTTGTACAATCGCACACCTCACTATTCAGTTGACTTCTTGACACCTTATGAAAAATTATTCGGTAAACAAGCTAATTTGCAAAATGTAAAAATTTTTGGCTCCCAAGCGGAAGTTAAAGTAGAGAATATACCAAAAGGCAAAAAGTTACTTCCACGTTCTAGTACAATGTATTTAGTAGGATATACAGATACAGGTTACATTTTATATGATCCAAATACACACAAAACTGTAAACTCGTGTAATGTATTGTTCAATGAAAAGTTTAATTATAAATCGTGTAAAACAAATCTGATGGTTGTTAGTGAGGAACTTCAGATATTAACAGAAAGTAATAATTCAACTCAAACAAATAATTCAGTCAGTAATAGTCTTAGTAGATCACAAAGTGAAGATACTCATCAGTCAGAAAATGTTCAAATATCTAATGAAATAGAAATAGAAGAAATCTCGCAGTTCGAAAATAGTCAAAATGTCAATCAAATAGAGTTTGAAGAAATTTCTTCTCCGTTTTATAATCACGAAGAAACTGTACCAGATATCAGTATAAATTCGTGTATTTTGAATCAGTTTGGTTTTGTTTCTGAAGATAAAATTTATAGTACAAGTGATTCACCTCAAAGTTATAAAGAAGCAATTACTTGCTTGAACAGCAGTAAATGGTTAACAGCTATTGAATCAGAACTATTCTCGTTAAAACAGCATACAGTTTGGGATATAGTAGAAAGAGAATCAAATATGAAAGTGATTCCTGTGAAATGGGTATTTAATGTTAAACATGATGGTAGCTTTAAGGCTCGTCTTGTTGTTGTTGGATGTAGAGACACAGAGAAATATACCTCTGAAGAAACAGCAGCCCCTACACCTGCTCTTTCGGTTGTGAAATTATTATTCGCATTATCAGTTACTAAAAACTGGCATATAGAACAGCTTGATGTTAAAACAGCTTTCTTATATGGAGAAATTGATAGACCCAAGTATGTAACAATTCCTGAAGGTATAAACATAGATAAAACAAAATTTGTCTGTAAATTACGTAAAGCTTTGTATGGGCTAGCAATTGCACCAAAATGTTGGTTTCTAACTATTGATAAATATCTATTAAAGTGTGGTTTCGAAGCTAATTTACGTGAACCATGTCTGTACCTGAAAAAGAAGGAAGACAAAATAGTTTTGATATTGATATATGTAGATGATTTATTAATAACTGGAAATAATCGTGAACTAATTCAAGACACTGTGAACATATTAAAATCTAGATTTGATATCAAACAGTTTGGTTTCCCAACCAAGTTCCTTGGTTTGGAAATCATAAGAACTGATAATCATTTGTTTCTTCACCAAACTCAGTTTGTGAAGAATGTGTTGAAAGAGTTTCGTATGGAGAACTCTAATTCTGTTGATACTCCTTTGATACCTCAAGGGAAGCACAAAGCTCCTGAGAATTTAAATGAAGCAAATTTTCCTTACAAAAAAGCAATAGGCTCCTTGTTGTATTTGAGTCGTTTCACTAGACCTGATATTTCATTTGCAGTAAGTTATCTTGCGCGGTTTCAGTCAAATCCGCAACAATATCACTGGACATTGGTGAAAAGAATATTAAGGTATTTAAAAGGAACCACCGAAATAGGTTTGAAATACATACAGGGTTCCCCAAGCCTTTCTTGTTATTGTGATGCAGACTTTGCTGGTGATAATACAAGTCGAAAATCAACTACTGGCTTTGTGATTTTTGCCTTTGGTAATCCAGTCGTGTGGTGTTCAAAACTCCAAGCTACTATAGCACAAAGTTCAGCAGAAGCAGAATTCATTGCATTAACACATGCAGTAAATGAAGCTTTATTCTTGGCCCAGTTGTTGGCAGAAACAGTAAATATAGTTGTTTTTCCTGTACCAGTTTATGAAGATAATGAAGCTGCTAGACAAAACTGTCTGACAAGCACTAGTAAAAGTCGACTAAAATATATAGAACGAAGATATCTTCTCATTCGTCAACATGTACAAGAAAAAAAAATCAATGTACTTAAAATAAATACTAATGATCAGATAGCAGATATACTCACGAAACCTTTACTGTCAACAAAGTTTCGTAGTTTACGTGACCATCTAGTTACTTGTGACTATCTGATTCCCAGTTAAACTATGCATGCAAAATTGTTATAATACTGCAGATTCTTGCAGTTGTTGTTGTTTTTTTTTCTCTCTGTTGGTGTTTGTCAATGTTAAATCGAGAAGGGTCTTCGGTCCCTGGAGATTTGATTTTGACAAATGCAAGTATCTCAAATTAGAAGGATCTTCGGTTCCTGGCGATGAGAGATGCGCTTTGTTATGGTATACAGGTAGGTCACACCTTTCCATAAATATTAGTTTATTTAGTTGAATCATTAATTATACATTCTATGTGTAAGGTGTATTGATTGATGATCATGTTTGTTGAGTTTATGTGCAAGAAGGGTCTTCGGTCCCTGGATGCATGTATAAACTCATGTTATGTCTGTTTCAAGTAAACAACATAAAAATCTCGTTGATTATATCCTTAAGATATGATCATGTTTGTTGAGTTTATGTGCAAGAAGGGTCTTCGGTCCCTGGATGCATGTATAAACTCATGATATGTCTGTCGAAAGTGAAGTAAACGACATAAGCTTTCTTGTTGATTATATCAGTACGATATGATCATTCTTGTTGAATAAGCGCGAGAAGGGTCTTCGGTCCCTGGAGCGAATATTCTGAGCATTTTAGTTAAGTGTGGTTCGCTTTAAGAAACCTCTGCTCGTCAGCAGTAACAACTGCCCTTGTTAGTTCTACTGATTATCCTGTTAATTATAAGTTTTTCTCACAATGTATCATCTATGTTATAAAAAAAAAAAAATTACCTATTCTATTTATTTATACCTCTGTATTCAAGCCTAGTTTTAAGTCCAAATCAGTCAGAACTAAATATATATATCGTAAAAGGGTGAATTGTTCGAGTTAAGTAATCAGTTGTGCATTTGTCCGATTCTTAGATTGGGAGGGGGTGTTAACGTAAGTACTGTTGGCCCAGTGTGGCAACAGACTTAGTTATTATGGCAACCTCGTACTCGGACAAATGCGTACCTCAATGCGCAGAGGTAACCTAACATCTAGTCTATGGTTCTTAACTTCTAGTCTATGGTTGATGATGGTAGTCCAGTTCTGTTTTAGACAAAGAGCAGATAAGTGTACACGCCAAGTCGAAGCCATATTGCCCATATTACTGTTTTTCATATATATCTACTCCGTAGTTTGCATATTCCAATTGTAAATTGTAAATCCTGCTTTGTGACAAATTGCGAATACAGTGCAGTTCCCTGTTAATCTTGTAATAAACACTTACACAATCGCCAACCAAGAAGTCTACTACAGTTTATCAGGTGTGAGATTGGAGACTTTTATCATATTTTTGAGGAAAATTAAGGATCCGCCGAGAAAATGGAAAACCAATCTACAGATATGCCAGGTAATATAACTTTGGACGAACTTGTTCAAGCAACGGTAAACGCCATGATTTTACACGATAAAGAAAGAACACGATCTACCAATAACGCGAGTGAACCTCGTGTAGTTTTGAGCAATTCAGAGATTTCCACATTATTATCAATATTTAATGGGGGCACCGACGAAGACTCTTAAAGATGAAATGAGAAGACTCTTCGTAAGCAGGCAAGACAAAGTATTCCTAATGGCCCTACCACACGCTCAAGCTTTACGACAGTTTTGCTTGCGCAAATCGGCTTGAACACTTAACACTGAGCGTGCGGTTGGGAAAACTGTATACAATTTACCCAAATACCCAACCGCACGCTCAGTGTTCAGCGTTCAAGCCGGTTTGCGCAAGCCAAACTGTGGTGAAGCTTGAGCGTGTGGTAGGCCTATAAGACGCAAATTCGAAAATCCAAAGTGGAACAAGAACGAAAAATTCACCGAATACTTTCATGGCAAAATCATTTCGGGAAATAATAGTAGTTCACATAAAACCTATCGACAGAGTGAAACAAGAAACAAAAGCAGCACTTCATCAACCGCTCAAAGGATACCAAAATGCTTCAATTGCAATAAAGGAGGTCATTTAGCTGAAGAGTGCAGACAAGCCAAGAGACCAAGAGGAAGCTGTTTTGAATGTGGATCGTTAGAGCACTTATATAATATATTATACAAGGTGCGGCACGGAGGGCGGACGTTTTTCAGATGGGCATAACTTTCCCCCACTGAGGACGAGAGAAGGGGGGAAGGTGCCGTTAGACTCGTGTGTTCCTAGCATTTATTTACCAAAAGTTACGGTTTGGTGCGCTGTATCGCAAACTCGCATCATTGGCCCTTACTTCTTCGAAGACGTTAATGGTCGTGCTGTTACCGTGAACTCAGAGCGGTACGTCGAAATGATCAACAACTTCTTTATCCCCGAATTACGACGGCAACGTGTTCCAATCCGACGTGTGTGGTTCCAACAGGATGAGGCGACCGCCCACACAGCCAGAGCATCAATGGACGTTATTCGCCCTCTCTTCCCTGGTCGCCTTATTTCCAGGTTTGGCGATGTTCATTGGCCTCCCCGGTCCCCAGATTTATCCATATGCGATTTTTTCTTATGGGGACACCTTAAGGCTAGAGTATACGAGACCAAGCCCCGAACTCTGGACGAATTGAAAAGGGCCATTCGCGTGGAAGAACTGCCCAAGTTGAGAGAGCGATGTTGGAGAGAGTCTACGCGAACTTCCAAGAGCGCCTCCAGCACTGCATCACCGATTTCGGCCACCACATGCCTGATGTGATTTTCCACACTTGACTGTCTCAAATGCTATTTCCTTGAGAATCTGATTCCGTCAATAAATGTGTTTTTGAGTAAAAATTAACGCTTTTATTATTTTTTTAAAACCATCCATCCTCCGTGCCGCACCCTGTATTAGTAAGGTCCTGTCCTAAGAAGAATGGAACAGCAAGGAGAGCAGATCCAGTTCCAGATAGTACAACGAGCGCCAATTTAGTGAATCTAAGGCAGCCATACATGTGCAACATTGTATACAAAGTAGAAGTAGAAAGTTTGGTTTGTGAGTATGCAATAAGTTCCATTGTGGACTATCAGTTTAATCGAAAAGGAAAATGTTCCCAAAGAATTGTGTCTTCCCTATAGAAACAATATTAATTTTACAGACATTGAGGCATTAATGGGTACAAAATTGATATATTAGGCACGTTTTCAACTATAATTTCCATCTCAAATGCGAATGTGGAAATTATGTTCTATGTCATTCCAAACTCATCTATGTCATATTCTAGCTTATTAGGAAGAGATCTCATTCCTCTCCTGATGTAGGGGAAGTATGCCTATGATGGCACCTTGCCTATGATGGCACCTTGCCTATGATGGCACACCATGAAGAAGTCTGTTAATATCAACTGAATAAACTTATGTTCACTGAGGTTGTTCGCCAGATAGTATTAATGGGAGGTATTCGTAGTTACAACTTAATACGTGGCATTTTGTGTCTTTTATAACAGTTCAATTATTTTCGTAAGTGTTGATGTATGATAATTATCTCCTTTATTTTCATATTATTCAGATGTTTCACAACTTTGTGTTAAAAAAATTTTACTTTCCTTTGAATGCCTTATAACAATGCTGTAAGTGTGAAGTTTGAGGTAATGTCGTATTGTAATTGCCTTCTTCGGTTGGTTGAAAGATATATGACATTTATGCCTATGATGGCATAGTCGAAGTGTTCCTATGATAGCAAAGGGTGCCATCATAGGACAAGAGTGGTTCATCACATTGAATATTCTTTTTTTCTAAATCAACTTTATGACAACAAGAAGAAAAAAGGCAACTTTGGAAAGAGGAAGACATGGAGGCAGCGCTAAATGCTGTGAAAAAAAATAATACTAAGATATCTAATAATATAAATGTCAAAGAATTTAAATTTAGTTTTATGTTTTGTTACACTCTTACGTGCAGGTATACTCATCTGTTGACCTCTCAATTTCATTTTTATGCGATGAGAGTGCAATTTTTTTTCAATAAACCAATTCAATAATTAGTTTCTTTTCATTTTCAGTCGTATGCCATCATAGGACATATGTGCGCCTATGATGGCACCCTTGGCCAAATTTTGAAAAGTGCTATCATTCATTTCCTTCAAAATTTATACTGAAAATATACTCAAAAATGCATACTACATATGAGCATAAGTAAATCTATGAAATCGATTATCCAAAAATATTTTCTTCCAATGAGATATGTGGATAATTCGTTAAGGGTGCCAACATAGGCACACTTCCCCTAAATGTGTTTATGGGGGATAACTTAGTTATTTTGAAGGATATATTTAGTCAACAAATCGCTTCAAACAACAATTTTGTAACAGAATTATTGAACATTGAAATCGAACCTATTTCTAATGATGCCGAATGTTGACCCAGATTTGCTGCATGATATCAGGGAAAATTTAAAAAAATTGTATGAGTCAGAATATACAGGGTGATTTTTTTAAGTGTTTCATTAGACGTTTTCGAGGAAGGAATTGCGATACAAATTCAAAATTTTGTATTTTTGTTTAAGAGTACATGAACTCAATTTCTAAAATATTTTCAAGCCGAATCTAATTCCGGTTCTACCGGAAAGGATGTGAACTTTGTTATTTCAAATGCAACACCCTGTATATTTGGGTAATTCTCATGAAATTCCAAAATTATTCAGGAATTAATTCTCAAACAAATTTTCAATAAATTTGAATTTTTTTTGTGGCAGATTTGTAATACATATGATACTTAATTTCACTCATATAGTGGTCCCCAGATTTAAGTCATTTAAATTATCAGGAGTAGATTTCATTTCTTCTCGGAGTTTCTTATCGTACTCTTTCTTTTTTAATTTTGCCTCTGTATCGGACAATTTCTTTTTTCTTGCCATTATTTGCTCCTTCCTTAAACGAGAAAAAACGATAAACTCACGTACCACATGACAAAAGAAATAAAAATCTGAGTTATCTTAGTTTAAAAGTCATTCCCTCACTTCAGTTTGAAATGAGGGAATGACGGTGAGGGAATGACGAAATAACACGAAAACTAAGATAACATAGATACATAGCCCTGACCTTATGAAAACATTTTGAACTATGAACACTACCCCCCAAAACGCATCCAAATATAATGTATCTTTTACTCATACTCACCTTATTTTTTGATAATGTCTAATGGGGAAATGATGTGAGGAAAAGTAATATAGTAATAATTGTAACTGAATACACTATTGCACGAAACCGAGTTGAAGTTTAATCAGAATCACCATTGTAACATAATTCGCGCATTGACTGGCTAGAAAAACTCAAGCTACTTTCATAGAATTCGCTCAATATGACCATAGATCGAATATTTGTAACAAGGTGAGGGATTGATTTTATTCAAAGGGACATACATTGAAATCCCATAGTTATTCAATGAGTATTTGTCGTGGCTTGAATTGTTGTAATATAACGAGAATTACCATTACAATATTTGACTAAAATTTGATTCACAAAAAAATTAATGAATAGGATGAAAATATTGAGTTTCAGCAGGAAACTGGGGTAGTGGGACAACGTGAGGGAATGATATTTATGATATAAAATTAGTAATAACTTTTTAATTGCATTTAATGATATCTCGTTTTTCGGGGTGATGGAAGAAAAGGTACCTAGCGTCAAAATAAAAACCTAACATCGATAATAATTACATGGGTATCTGTATCAATAGCGGTGGACTTAAATTTCGGAATTCGATGAGAATTACCCATTTATACATATTTGAATTCTTGGTTCAATTCTGCAACGATTTGATGCATGATATGCGCAACCACATCAAGCGATTATTGAGTTATAGCGAGATTCTCAAATTTTTTGACAGAAAGATTGTCACAAATTAGTGTTCATATCTTCAAAATCCCTCATTGTAAACATTTTTTTTGCAGCCGTGGAACAAAAGAAAGTACGCTGATAATGCTTCTTGTATAAATTATGAGAAAATACTATACAGTGTTTCTGAAACGGGGCTTCAAAGTGAGCCTCAACAAAACTATAAAATCTCATTGTTTTCAAATTGGAACCAAATAATTTGAAATTCCGATCGATTGCTCGTCAAAAACTAGCAAAACATTTCGTTTCTTTAAAATCAGTAGTTTTGCCGTTATCGAATAAAATTCGCATTTCACGACTAAATCCAGGTTTCGCTCAGTCAAATTCATTGGTATATGGTATATGCTTGTATTTTTCGAAGTAGACTATGTTGGGAGTTGTAATTCTTACTTATTTTTATGCAGAACATGCAATGATAATTAGGTACACTAGAATGATTCATCAAAAGTCTGTTCTCTCTATTTGCGGCGAATTTGACAAATAAAGAAAAAACAAATAATGAACTATGACAAAATGCTGCTCGATCAATGAAAATAAGTAAAAATAACAATTCCTAACTAGTCTTCTTTGAAAAAGACATGCAGACTAACGAATTTGACTTAGCGAAACCTGGATTTAGTCGTGAAATTCGAATTTTATTCGATAACGGCAAAACTACTGATTTTAGAGACCTGAAATGTTTGGCACACTCTAGCTAGTTTTTGACGAGCAATCGATCGGAATTTCAAATTATTTGGTTCCAATTTGAAAACAATGGGGACATTGTGTCGCCTTGTCTCACCCCACGTTCAATGGGTATGCGGTCTCAGTATTCTCGAACAATTTTACCGTCATTGTAGCATTTTTATATATGTTGTAAATAAGTTTGGAGTATCGAAAATCGACTCTGCATTCTTGAAGTGCTTAACTGACTGTAACAAGAAGTATTTTGACGATATTCATCGTAAACCCAGGAAATATAGCATTGGAGATTACGTGGATGTCACTCCAAGTGTCAATAAGAAACTATTGCCAAAATATCGAGGACCTCATGAAGTGAAAAAGGTTCTTGATAATGACAGATACATACTTACGGATGTCGAGAATTTTCAGGTCACACAAAGGCCTTTTGAAGGCCTTTGTAGTCCAGAAAATAAGAAGCCGTGGCTTCAAGACTGTTGATATCTTCTGACTCTTGCAATTAAAATTGTATTCTATTGTGCTATGTTCATATATTGATTATGTATAAGTTATGACTGTATTACACACGCGCGGAAAGCGTACGAAAGGGGTTAGAGGTTAGCGTTACTTATGATTATGAATATGAACTTGTGAGCTTATCTTATGTAGTGTTATGTCTTCACTTTTTATGAAACCACAAATACAGAGCTTCAGAGCTAAACTTATATTTGCTTAATTATAACAATCGCCAACCGAGAAGTCTACCTACTACAATATGAATTGTTACAGGCGTTACAGCTTTCCATTTTTCCGTTCAAGGAAAGTATTATAAACTACTTCTCATAAGTTCTGTAGGGATCTACATCTCCCTAGCCGCTCCTCATTCCCGCGTAAATGGCTCCGCGATTCTATTCCGGCCTCAAGAGAACGGCCGCATCGATTTTAAGTACCGTGTTAGGGCTCTTACAGACACAGCGGTTTCCGCCGAGTCGGCGTCCGAGAAAATCGCCGAGTCGGCAGAATTGGCCTGTGCTTTTGCGATATGAAACCACACACCACCACCCAAGCCGACTCGTCCCACAGAAGCAAACTCAGCCGTCGACTCGGCGAAAACCGCTGTGTCTGTTGGAGCCCTGACTCACTTAATCGATGCGACGGGTAGAATCAATCCACCTGCGCCCCACGTCTACAGCAGGCTCCTACCAAGCTGTCTTGATGAGTTCGTGAGCAGGAGCTGGAACGAAACGTGGAATGCCCTTCAAATGAAGAGGTTTGTGGGCCACACAAATATCAACGCCAAAAACCCACAGTTGTAAGGAATAGATAGCCTGGTATATCAGAGTGACAAAAAAAATTTCTCTATTTCAGTATCGTAATGAGTTCATTACAGTACTGAAAACAGTGCTGTAATGAACTCATTACAGCATTGTTTTTGGTTATATTTTTCGTTTCGTGACTACCGATCCTATCAATTTTCAACACACGTCAATTTGGAAATGACAATCGTGCAGAATGCAATTCCAAAACTCATGCGTCTTTCGCATTCGTATTGGAATAGGAACCCATTCTGCAACTAGTTTTAGAATATACTATTACAGACTCACTTGTCACTATATAAAAGTGCTTGGTTAATATTACCTCACTCCTTATCCTTGACATAAATTATTCTATTCTACCTTGCACAAAATAAAATGGTCTTCATTACTACCACCACAGTATAAGGTATACTATATTATATTAATAGCTGGCCCGCCGAACTTTGTTCCGCCTAAATGACTTACGGTAGATTTCACAAATCGTAATCACCGGTGATCGGAGATCAACGGCTTGGTTCTCTGATTTTTGAACTGTCAAATGTTTCCATGGATATGAGCTATCACACAGCACAGATACACAAAAATAATATGTCATAATATGTCAATCACTAATGATGGCAATTTTGGTTTCAGTTATTTCCGCAAATATATTTATTACCCAAAGAGAAATTCAAAAACATTTTAAAAATTATGAGAAAAGATGAGAATGGACATCTCACGATTTGAACTCATCGCCAAGATCCGATTTACTTGACATTTCAATAAAAATTCACTGTGATATTCACCCGCCGCTGGATCTGTTAATAGCCTTTCATGGTACTTTAAGCCCTATGTAAATTACCTACACAGTTATTGATGTCATATGTTCTTTTCTCGACCATTTCAAACCACGACGACCGAAATGCTCGAAAAAAGAACAGATGACATTAATTGATGGCCGCGAAAGCCTCAACAAATTCATCGCCATTTAATTGTGATAATGTCAAATATAGTACCTTCACGATTACGTTATTTGGAATAAATAAAACTATAAAAATAACTATTAATCATCAGTCATAATGTGTGAATAGCGCCATCTGAAGTGGTAAGAACGAAACGTTTCTCATATCTCAATAGAAATCTAATCATTTTAGACATCTGTACTCCTACGCTAAGACATTCTGGTTTTGCCCAACAGCGCACAGTTGTAGGCAACTCAAATTACACACTATTACAGTGACTATAGAGGGAATATAGTCACTGTACACACTATTTGATAATATCGCCATCTAATGCGAAGAATATCAAATGAAGTAAAAACGAAGCGGTAGCGTAACTGTAGCGACATCTAGTGGCCTTAGCCTTACTCAGAAAGAGGAAAAGCATTTCCTGTATAAGTAAAATTTTCATCGATTTTTTCAAAGTTTTATTGTATTTTATAATAACCAGACCATAGACGAATCCCTATATGAAGTTTCATAACAAACAGTCCATCCGATCTCGAGTTATAAAAGGTGTAACCAACATCTTTCTTCTATATATATATAGATACTGTGCTACTACTAGAGGAGTAGGTATAGATACCTAAACTCCTAGGTTTTACTCTCATCCAATACCTCCTAGAAATTTCTAGGAGGTATTGCCTCATCTCATCGCATGCGTCACGTTTAATATTTTGGTACATAACCCCATAGTTGAAGGGAAAATCTACAAACACCGAACTTACACTTTCTATATACTGTCGGGAGTTTTCACAATCACCATTCATAATTATCGCCATTTTCTGTCTCAAAATTAGATCCCCAGTCAAAGGATGTCCTGAACTATTATTCATTTGGATAATTTTTGTACGCAGTTGGTTTCCCATCATTTCTTTGAAAAGTTTCACGTTATCTTAAAAAATCTTGGTAGTTTGTATCGAACCGGTGTAGGAGCTCAGATCAGTACTTACCTTTTTTTGAAGAACAGCTGAATATTGTAACCATAGAAGAATGTTTAATTCTACAAAAATCTCTTATGAGATCAGAGTAAAAGCAAGAACCGTATTGGAAAAATAGGATCAGAAGTACAACCTTCATGATTGGTGGGCATTAACAGATTTGAAATAGCTGAAATGAAATATTATGGGTAATGAAAATAATTTCAATGGCATAACTGCACCAATTCAGTTTCATTATTTTTGGAAAGCAATCAAGTAATTACTTGATTCACGATTTAACAAAATTTCAATTGAGCGATTACATTCAATACACCCATTTTCTTGTCAGAAATCGAAAGCAATCATTTATAATTCGGTAACATATTGAGTGCGGATTGAGGGAACAATTCCTTGTCTGGTAGTAATAATCCTTCTGTAACTAACTAACGATATTTAATTCATTCATTATTACATCAAGGAGTTTCGAATTGAGTAATTATGCGTGAAATGTTCATAATTATCTACAGTGGCGCACCCAAGGGGGGGGGGGAACTTTGGGGCTGCAGACCCCCCTAAAGACCCAAAGATTCCAACATTTTCAATTTTTCTCAGTTCATTTTCAAACGTCAAACATTATCAAACAGACTTCTTTTGGTTGATTTTAAACTCATTTTTGAAGTATTCCATATTCACTTTCCCAATACATAATACACAAAAGACGGTTGTCTGAGTCTGGCCATTACTCTGAAATGGGGTGGAGCTCCATCTTGCTGAAAATGCATTCTTGCAATGTCCGTATCTTCGGATAATACAGGAAATCTAAGTAAAGATCAGTGATCACCCGTTAGCCGTCTTGGCAGGACGTGTGGTCCAATCAATCGATTTTCATAAACGCCACACCATACGTACGGACATTGCAGGAATGCATGTTCGGCATGATGAAGCTCCACCGTATTTCAGAGTAATGGTCAAGCAATTTTCAGATCAGAACTTTCGAAATATGTGGATTGGCAGAGGTGGACCGCATGCCTGGCCCGCTAGATCACCAGATTTCAATCCAGTTGTCCTGTTGATTATTTCATATGGGGTTATTTGAAATGTTCAGTATATTCATCCGAAATGGAAAGTGGAGAGATCCTTAAGCAACTTATCGAAGTCGCTTGCAATAAAATACGTAATTATCCAGACATGATAAAAAAAGTATCAGACATATTTTAAAGAGGGCAATAATGTGTATTGAGCAAAATGGTGGTACTTTCGAGCACCTTCTGTAATTCACGTTAAGTTTTTATGTTTCTCTATTTATTTATTCATCTTTGTTGACTTCAAATAAATTTTTCTCAATCAATAATGGTTTTCCGGAAATATCTTGAAATGATTCCTCAGAAAAGTATGAAATTCGAATGTGCAATTATTGGGACAAAAAAATTCAATTTGATCACTGTGTATGATTCTTCTGAGAATTTTGTGGAATGCCAATTTTCAATTGGAACTTTCCCTGAAGCTTTCTTTGAGCAAAATGGCGTGCGGGACAATGGAATCTACTGAACCTCATTGACAATTTTCTGCTCTCTTCAAATATCTCAATCAAATCCCAGAATTTCAATATACAGGGTGTTGAATCTCAGCCTGGAAGTCCCATATTTCTCAAATAGGTACGGATCTGGAATTCTTGGGAAATTCAAAAGTAAATCGATCGATATGTGGAAGTGGATCTACGTTCCAAATATCAACAGACTATACTGGTTCGTTCAAAAGTAATGAGAAATTTAAATTTGTGGTGAATACATAAACCATCCTACATCTCGGTTATGGATTTGATAAGACCTATCATATAATGGTTTTTTGGACTCGTCTAGGGTAGTTCTAGCTCAGGTTAGCGTATGTTCATTTACCAATGAAACTCCATGTATAAAGCAAGAACAATTCTTCAGTTCAGTTCAGCCCCCCCATAACTGAATCCTGGGTGCGCCACTGATTATCTATATGAAAGAAAAAATGAAGAATAATAATAATACTGTTTATAGTGTACCAAAATCCTCACGTCCATACAAAAGGTATGAGTTTAGTTTAGCAATTCAACCAGTCTAAGGTTACCAGTTACAATGTATAATTATATAATGTCCAAAATGAAATAAACAATATTTGTATATGTAGGTACTCTATGTTTTAGTACGAAAAATTTTTTTTCACCAGAATAATGTTGTATAATATTTAAGGCGTTCAATGTGACAATGTAATGTGTTTTTATTTCAAGTTGCATTTGAAATTGGTTTCACTTTGAGAACTAAAATTTTGTGGGTAAACTCAGAAAGAATTTGGAATTCCTAATGGAATAACTGAAATCGATTTCATTTCGAAAATTCATTTCTTTATTTTCAAAAATAGAAGAAAATGAGCCAACTGTTTATTTCAAACGAAGGACCCATGAAAATAGTTCAACTCCCGATTAAAAGTGAATCTACAGATAATTTCGTTCAGAAAAACAACTCGAAATACGGAATTGGCACAGAATGGCCATATTCAAATATATGGCGGGAAATAGTTCTTGCTTAACCAACATATTCACTAATTTCATAGTTCAGCGATTTTCGGATAGAGAGCGCCATTTTACATTTCATTCATAATTGGAGAGATATTCATAGAACTTATAGTGATAATGTAAGTTCTATGGACATATTCCATGAAATGCACGGTGGCGCCTGTAACGGATTAGTTTTCCTACTCGCTCTGAACGGCGACCTTAAATTCTGATTTTTAATTCTGATTTTTCTGCCAGAGAACTGCTTCCCTTTCCCTATTGAAATGATTAGAGAATTTGCATCTTGTCTTTTCTGCATCGAAAGCATAATTTCTTGAAGTCCACATAAATGTTCGGGTTCAGCTCTCCAAGGTGCAAACTGGAATAACTGGATATCCCCAATATTGGTGTTTTCAACATGCTTATTTCAATTAGTTACTAAATTCATTTAATTCCAAATTATTATTCAAATACCAAATTGTAAATTTAATGGGGCTGCTTCTTCAGGACCAGAATCTATTGCATTCATCATACTAACGGTGGGTTTCACAACGCGTAATCACCGGTGAGAGTTGATCTAGAATCATCTCGATTTGACAGTTGCAAAATCAGAGAATCAAGGCGTTGATCTCCGATCACCGGTGATTACGATTTGTGAAATTGAGAACAGTTTTGTTGCCACTCATTTTCCAAAATTTTCCTCTCAATATGGGGGCTTATATTATGTTTGCCAAACTTGTTGCCCCTTATAGACAAGTTAAAATGTAGACCTTTTCGAGAGTCAGAGCCAGAGTGAGGGAGTATCGAGATTCCGTACACAATCGGAGCTCTATTATGCAATGAATGCAAAATTTCAATCCAAACATGTACTAACTGAAAAACTGGTAAAATGAAAATTGTTGAATGGGGTTTCTAAGTTTCTTCCATTCTTTATCCGCAGCTGTCGTTCTCCGTAGTTGTGGTGGAGCAATATTGGCCAGAATTGAGAGCCACACAGTAGGGTTAGGCTTTATGGTGCCAGTGATAATCGGCATTGAGTCATTGAGCTGAACATCGATTTTATGAGTGTGGGCACTTCTATATCATACTGGGACGCAGTACTCTGCCGAACTGCGCTTTCGCCCTCTATGTTCTACCAGCAAGTTTATAGAGAATATTATTTCAGTGCCGTCTTCGTTTTGTGCTGCTTATAAGTTAAGGATCGGTGCAGCGTAACTCCCAGGTATGTGTAAAAGGGGTTATGTCTAATTCTCATTCCCCAGGGGGGTAAACGTTGCCCCCACCTGGGCCTGTCTGTTAGACTGTTAGAGAGAAGAAAAACGCAGACCTCCGACTTGAGTGGATTAGGCACCACTCCGTATAATAGTTGTGCATAGCTCCGAGGTCCTCCGATAGTTGGTCGCATCCCAGTTCTAGAGACTTATGCTGGTTCGCCTAGGCCATATAAGTCGACTTCAAGTGGATAACCTGGTCCTTAGTGGTAATTACCAAAGATAACCAACTTCATTCAAGCGCTTTTGGTCCTTGTTGGTTATAATCGTGTGACGTCATGAATGAGCCCTTCAACGTCATCGTTTGGACCGCAGATAACCGTACTTGAGAGATGGGTTAAGATTCTGGTTATAAGAAGTGAGGTTAAATAGGATTGATCTTCGCGCGATTCCTGAAGGGCTATAACCAAGGGAACGACCGGAGATAACCGCGGTTAAGACTGGTTATCCGCTTGAATTCGATTATGGTTTGCGCTGTGGTAGGAGGTAGGTCGTTCGTAAAGATATTGAATGGCAGGGGGGCCAGTACCGACCCTTGAGGTAGGCCGTTCTGAATAGTACGGGTGTGGCTCTTTTTGTCATTTATATGCACTGTGGATAGCTTTTTACAAGTGAACATTTCTTGCAACTCTATGAAGGCGCATTTGGTTTGTAATCCTTTTTGATAGCCTGATTCGATATGTGTAGAGATGGCGAGCACCTGCTCCGCGCAGCTCGGGGCGAGTTCGAAACCAGCTTGTTAAGGGATTATATTGCGTTCGGCCATGGGAGATATTCTGTTGTAGAGCAGTCTTTCCAGCAGCTTGTAGCTCATACTCAGCAGTGCGATGGGCGGAAGTTGGCAGGATTGTCAGGTGACTTTCCTGGCTTGAGGATAGCAAGGATCTTCGACTTTCTGAACTCATTAATTTCTCCGGTAATTAAAATATTGTTGTAGAATTCCAGGAGCCATCCCCTTGCTACATGAACAAGATTTCTCAGGAACTCCGGGAAGCACATTCATATGCCACGTAGCGTATCGCAATCCGAATTCGCTCGAAGCCGAAGTAAACTTCACGTGCGAGATCGCACCCGTACCTACGATCTCGGAACGTATTTCATGAATTGTAGAGATCGCTAAGAGAGTACTATTGCATTGTTACAAAATGGGGGTCTTGAAGAAAATAAGAGCAGATTAAATAGTTAGAATGAAAATAGAAGCCGAAGGAGAAATTGGAATTGAGGTAGGGGATTTTGCGTAATTTTCCCATAGTAATCATTCCAAAAATCATTGAATCAAAAAAACGAGAGGGGATTACATCAAGACGTTCTTTGACTACAATAAAAAAATCTCTACGTACACAAAATAGGAGAGTGAATAATGAATTGGTAAGTGCAGTTTTTGAATTGATAAAATACTCAACATAAAGAATCATCATTTATTTGATGCATGGAAATTGTGGGACTTAGTGAAAAAGATTTCAATAATCATGAATTTCATAACCAAAAATTTTCATATTCATAATTTCTTTTACCGATAGCTTAACATACCTAATATTCGTGAATATCAGAATGAAATTCATATCGACATATAGCTAAGCTTGTTATTTTCTTATTCATGCAGGAAAAATAGGGATATTCCCTACAAAATACTTTTCTTTTTGAAAACTGTGAATCATCCTTTTGGACAGGCGGGTTATTGGATGTTGTGAACTACAAATTTTGTTCTGATATAACTATACTCTTTAAGAAAAATGTGGAGTAATATCATAGGATCTTATTTATTGAACATAATTTCAAAGAAGTTCTGTCCACTGATCTCAATTGAGTGACATACTTTTTTGATACCATTCTCCTCGAGACAGCTTTTGAATATCATACCTCTTCAATTTTGTACATTAAGCTCAGTGATTTTTCTTTTCAACGGCTTTTTACTTTGTGTATCTTTTATACTCATAAAAATTAAGTTTGCTTGATGGCTATGGAAATTGAGATTGATTTGGTCAATTCATTTCAGAAGTGGGATGCGACAAAAGTAACTTACTCGAAAAGTTTAAAACACAAACCATTCAAGAGATGATTCCGATCATTATGTTCGTTTCAGCATAAAATCTTTTCTCAGAAAAGAGATTATATTGATAGGATAAGGCCAAGAAAAAGGACTATCAAGTTGATATCATGCCAACGTTTCGGTCTATTTAAAACCTTCCTCAGGGCTCATTGGAAGAGCGATACAAGATTATTTACAGAGATCTTTCACAAGTTAAACAACTCAAATTCGAAGTTAAAACAAGTTAACATGAGTAAGCAAAACAAAGATAAAAACATATAAAACAACAGTTTCAGTTAAGGAAAAACAACTCTGAAAACTTTCTTTGAATAAAACAACAGTCAAACTGATATCGGAGGGTGTGAGACAACGAACTAAAAACACACACATTTAAAAACACAATACCTACATAAATATAAAAAATTGAGTTCTGAAAAACTTATAAAATCTGACGATACGATACGTACGTGGGGATATGAATATGCCTCCGGGAAGACTCCATCGGGACCAGGCGCCTTCCTCATCTTCATTCTCCCAAGCGCCCCACTCCTTTCAGTCATATAGAGAAGCGCCATGCTGTTTTGGCTAATTTCTTTATTTCCCTGGCGAAAGTTGCGTCAGCGGGAGAGACCTTGGATGTTTATTTATTTATTTATTTATTTACTTACATAAAGAGTAGAGGCTTAACCTATAAACTCAAAAAATATTATAAAATAAGAGAGCAACGCTCGTAAAAAACCGAAATAAAAGATCACTCCTAGGTATATAAATCATTGACTAAGGTATATATATGAAACAATAAACAATAATAATGTGTGAAGAAGAGAACGATGGGGAGTTTTAAGGGTGGTGTCCAACTGTGATCTTCCATCTGTCCTATCCGTTCTTGAACGAGTTGAGGAACACCCTGTTTGAGATGAAAGTCCTGCCTTCTCGACGTTCTGAAGAACTCGTGGTTCAGTTTGAAGCAGTGACCGCGCAAATGGTTGTTGTTGAGTCTATATATGTTGGTTACTTGCCCTCCGAAGTGACCTCTGAGTGAGCAGAACGTGAAAATCAGGTCGCCGCGACACCGTCGATCCTCGAATGTGGTGAGGCCGAATATCTTCAACCTGTCCTCGTAACTAGGGCGCTGGGTCCCGTAAGGGAGACGGGTTGCCCACCGCTGGACCGACTCCAACGTTTTGTGATCATTCCTTGTTGAACACCACCAAGAAGGTCCAGCGTACTCCATGATGGGTCTTATGTAGGATATGAAGAGAAGGCCATATGTCTTGTGGTTGCATCCATGGAAGCTTTTGTGTAGTAGATAGGTCATTTGCTTAGCCTTCTTGCAGATGTTCGATATGTGGTCTTCCCAAGTTAGATCACTTGATACTGTCACACCAAGGTCGAGTTGTCTTTGGACAAGTCGGATCGGAGCTCCATCCAGCGAGTAGACACTCATTGGATTGTATTTTCCTATGTGCAGCACCGTACACTTGTCCAGGTTCAGGGGTATCAACCAGTCACGGCACCACCGCGAAATGCTGTTGAGATTGGCTTGCAGTTGTTGTGTACCTGATGTTGGGTAGTTGTACAATTTGGAGTCATCGGCAAAAAAAGAAGAGGGATGTTATTACAAGAAGGCCAGCAATATCGTTGGGGTTGATGTTTTGCGATTTTTCGGGAGAAGGCGCAGCATAACCAAGCCGTCTTAAGAGGCTCCAGCCATTTCTGCAAGAATTGGAGAAATTCATTTCTTCAGTTGTTTCCTTCCATTTACGGCTCTAGCATTGTCTGAGGGGGGTCCCCCGTTTCGTCGTTCTGTTTTTTGAGTTCCTAGATGTCTCTTGTCCACTCAGGGATGAACTCCTTGCGGTAGCCTCGGGGAAAGCTCTTTTTGGTGGACATGTGTAAGATATTTACGAATGTTCAGAATTCACACATTTGTTTTATTATACCACAAAGTCTATACATAGGATGGGCTTACTCGGTTAAGAATAAGAACGGGATTTTCTGTGCTCCAGGACCACCGTTGACTCTAGTCACAACGCTAAGGTTATACAGCGATAACTATCAGATCGCATATGATCATTTAAAGCGCAGGTATCACAATAAGAGATTACGCGCTCAAGCCATGTGGAACGAGTTGGAAAATGCGCCATCTCTAAAATCCGAGAACGCCGCGAGCTTGAGGAAACTCTTAGACACTTTTTCCGAGAATCTTGCCGGCCTCACCCAAATGAATGTTTCTGTCGAAAGCTGGAACTTCGTTTTATCGATTATGTTAATCAAGCGTCTAGATCACGCGACTGTCACTAGTTTTGAGCTCAATAGGAATTCGATCGAAATTCCTGATTATAGAGATCTCCTGTCATTTCTTGAGAGACGCTGCACAGCATTAGAAACTTTGAAGGTTGTCGGTTCCTCTCCTGGGAATATGAATTCCCACAACAATATTTCCAACACGCGACAAAGATTCCAGCAAGACAGAAAAACTCATCATTATCAATCCACCTTTTTATGAATACCTCATCTTCACGCACTTGTCTCCACTGCAAATTTAAACATACAATTTACCGATGCAATGCGTTCTCTGCGAAATCTCCAAATCAACGCTACGATTTCTGTAGAGCATCGCACCTTTGTTTTAATTGTTTGAGTGCATCTCACGACGTTCGCTCCTGCCAGTCAGCATATAAATGCAAGAAATGTGGGTCCGGTGAACACCACACTTTATTGCATGTGGACAAAATGCCTCTTTCGAGAACCCAAGTCGGCCGTTCAAAGAAAACCTCACTTCCCAGTTCGCCATCGTCGCCTCGATCGCCTATTAAACAGGTCCATTCAGTTTTGTCAACAGCCTCCTTTCTTATCGAATCATCGAATAAAAGATCTGCGCCTGTTTCAGATTCCACTCTTTGGAGGTCTCGGGACAGTCGAAATATAAATTCGAGACAGAGTCACCCTTCAAAACGCCAACAAGTGAAGAACCCAGATCGTTCATCAGACACCAATTGGCGTTCCATTAGTAATTTGGAACAATTACCTTCCAAACCAATCCTTGAGCCACCCTGCGTTGATTTATATCTCCCTCCTCCTCATCCCTTTCGAAATAAGCCAGACAGTCATATGCAGATCGGAAAACTTAATTAGAAGCTAAATTTTCTTCAACTTTTTATTTTTACTTTTCTTTTTTTTGTTAATTTTCTCTCATTTCACGACCATTTCTCCTTTCTCTCAATATTTCACTTTTCTCAATCTTTATTTCTTAAAATGCATAGATGCATTTACCCGGCGGAGAATGTTCAGAATTCACACATTTGTTTTATTATACCACAAAGTCTATACATAGGATGGGCTTACTCGGTTAAGAATAAGAACGGGATTTTCTGTGCTCTGTGCGATTCTATAGCTGTTGTAAAAATCCCACAAGCATATACCTGCTCAGTTCAACAAGCAACCTGCCTTTAGTCGCATTGCTTTTACACGGCTTAGCTCGAAGCCCTTAACAAAATAGTTTTCCACGTCGTCGGCCTTTAGCTCGCCAAAGTGAATTCTGTGATAAGAACAACACGACATGAAACCAGACAAGAAGCAGATACGTAACTTTTAATCTGAACAACCGTAAGTACCATTCCTTCAGTATTTGCTTTGTGGTATTGTTTTATTCCATACATAATTCTTTCTTTTTCTTTAATTCTTGAGGCGATAAGAATTGGTATCAGCAGTCCATTTCTTCTCTCCAAGGGAGCTCGTGTATATTACTCAACGAATCTCTTGTAATTCCCTACTGTAGCCTGTAAATGTTGGATGTCTGAGTCGACCTCTTGCTGAAGCGAGGTAAAATTTGCCCCCCTGAAATTCCACCCTTTGGGATCCGGACTCCCACGGATAGAAAAACAGGTCTCTGTTGGCTGTTCGGGAATTTGCTCAGTACTGAGCGACATGCAGGTATGGGGAGATCCAGGTTATTTCTACTGACAAAGCAGAGGTCGGGGTTGTAGTCTCTACGCCATCTTGCGGAATGAAATGTTTTGTTGTCCTTGGCGTCAAAAAGCAGGCACAAGTTGTTAATTTCCGCCCAATCCCTGACGTTCTCTCCGTCCCCGTTATTGGTGGCATATCCCCAGGAGGTATGGTGGCTATTGAAGTCAATTTCTGAACAATGAGAGTTCGGAGAACTCAATGCTTTGCAAGTAGTATGGCTCATAGTCAAGGGAGAGAGGTGTTATTTTTTTAGAGAAACAGCAATTTTTGTCAAAAAAATCATAATTGATATTTCAAACTTTATTTGTAACAATTTTCCAATAAAATTTTCATCTCAAAAAAGTATATCTCCAATTCTTCATTTCCTTCCAGTCGACGAGTCTAGTGATGTTTAGAAGAACTATTTTTGTTCCCCATTTTCATTTATAGAGAAATCCCAATCATAGAGGGATATATCCAAATCAGAAAATTTTTCTATTTGGTCCACAATGGCCAATTCCTCTGTGAATATAAAAATGTTTACAATTAGTTCAAATGTTCACAAATGGCCTATGGTAGACAAGCTATGGAGAATTTCTGCCACCTGTACTTACTTTAATTTCTCAGAAAATTTAGGCTGGTAAAAAATTAATGTTTTCAGCAAGGATGGTTGACAAGCATTCACAAGGATGCGGCACACAGTTTAACATAATGATTTCCACAACTTTATGCACACACCTCTATCAGTTGTCATTGGGACTCGCTAGTCAAATAATAACAAACGACATTGTCACATAATATGCCTCTACATACAAAGAATCCAAAGTCTACAAAGGTAGCAGAATGCACGGACTGATGCTATATCAGGTGCAATAATATCATCGAGTAATCATAAAACAAGAGGTACAACCAAGTTCAACATAAGTTTTCAGTTTAAAACTAGTTTGGTTTTGAACTGTCAATAAGTTAGGACATCTGTGAACTAAACCTCAACCTCCACCCTTCTCAACATTTAAATAAATAAATAAAGCCTTTTGTGCTTCATTTTCTAATGAATGTTTGCTCTTGTTATATGAATAATCGATGGTAATATGCAGGGGTTCGGTTCCTGAAATCGATTTACCTAGAATTTGTTTCCACTCTTATCTCCCTAGTCGGTATGTTTGAGTCATGGTGGAACCAAATTTACCGAATGTTCACGAGGTGAATTAAATAACTGATTTCTATGTTCCTAGATGCTCTAATGTCAGGGAATAGGTGAAACATATTGTAGGAGGGAATATCGAACTTCGTTTGACACCAAGAGATAGGCAAGTTACCGGGTATTAAGTTCCAAGGGCTCTTATTACGTGTACTTTTTATTGATTACAATTCCAAGCTTTCGGCTGCATGCCAGTCTTCTTCAGGGACTACAAAATTCAAAAATGTATCATTAATTTGGTTTAAGACAATAACCAAAATGGTACATAAAGTTCTCTGCCTGTTACTTACTATCAATGCAAAGTTTTTAAAGTGGATCCGTCCCCTTTCATCATCGGACCATAAATAACATAAAGGATAAAAATATATTTTCCGTGTGAACGGAATAAATTAAGTAGAGATGTTTTTTCAAGACTTAAAGATAGGGAGGATAAATTGGACTCGGTAAATGTTGTATATAGAATTGATTGTGGTTCATGTGAGGCTTGTTATGTTGGACAAACTGGTCGTAAATTAAAAGTAAGATTGAAGGAACATAGGAGAGATGTGCAGTTGTTGGGTAACCAAACAGGTCTGTCTAAACACACAAGAGAAACGGGACATATTATGAATTTTGATAGTGTTGAAATTTTGAGAACAGTTTCAAATCAAAAGAAACGTTTGTTCCTAGAAGCAGTTGAAATTAACAATCTTACGAACAACATCAATGTGTGTACTGACACAGATGACGTAAACCTAATTTATTGTAACATATTACATAGTATGCAGAGTGTGAGGCTCGGGAGGGGGCGGATTGATAGGTGACCTAGCAACTATTTTATCATTGTGGTTAACCTATAAAATAATAAATAATAAAACAACGTATTACTATTTGATGATGTCGTTCAAATTTTTAATCTTGGCAATTGACCATATTCACCGTCGCCATATTGTTGTGCGACAATACCAACTACCCAGTGTTCCCAACGGAGAAATATTGAGTTTATCAAAAAAACTATCAGATTTTCTGATAGTTTTCAGATTATTAGTATGGTATGTGGTATGAGAGGTTATATAAAATATGTGGTAAACTTTGGTTAAGTATTTTGTGATAAAATCCAGGAAATATGGCTAGATATTAGTAAAGTGGAGGCCATGGTTGTTGTGTCAGTAATTGTTCGGCAAGAAATAGATCTAAAAATAAAAAAACTGGCACCAAAATATTTCCATTTAACGTTCGCGGTGCTAAGAAATTAGTGACTTTCATTATTCGATGTTGAGAATCCTGGGTAGTTGGTATTGTCGCACAACAATATGGCGACGGTGAATATGGTCAATTATAGAGAGTAGTGAACGTTTTGTGAATGCTGAGTGTTTGTGGTAATTTTAAATGTAAAACACCGTTTTCACGGAAAATATATTTTTATCCTTTATGTTATTTATGGTCCGATGATGAAAGGGGACAGATCCACTTTAAAAATCTTGCATTGATAGTAAGTAACAGGCAGAGAACTTTATGTACCATTTTTGTTATTGTCTTAAACCAAATTAATGATAAATTTTTTGAATTTTGTAGGCCCTGAAGAAGGCTGGCATGCAGCCGAAAGCTTGGAATTGTAATCAATAAAAAGTACACGTAATAAGAGCCCTTGGAACTGAATACCCGATAACTTACCTATCTCTTGGTGAAACATAGATGCATAGAATACCTGATGTAACGACTCACTACTAAAAATCGTGACCAAAATCAAAACGGCACTCTAGATTTCAGCCCTGGTGCTTCTTCCGGAATAATCCGCAATATTTTGGGGTTCGTTGCGCTATTGCGGGCTGCGGCAATGTACGGCAAAGGAAAATAGCGCCACCCCTTTCGGGAGAAATGAACAGCAGGGCAAATACTCAGATTTTCGATCGACAAGAAAGTCTTAAACAAAATCTTATCAGTGCCAACACCAGGTATTCTATGCACCTATGGTGAAACCAAAGTACTATACAGGGTGTCTCAAGTTCGAGTGCCTATTAGACGTTTCCAGAGAACGGAACATATTTGAAATCTGAAAATTGGGATTATGATATTGTTCGAGATTCTCTACAGACCCAAAATATTTTTAGAGCCAGAGCTTTTCCGGTTATACTGGGAGTGAAAATAAATTTGCTCAAAAATTTTTTTTCAATCTTTTCGTTTCCGATATGATTGAGTATTCAATGCTGAATAAGTTTCTGTAAAACCATTGTATTCATTCGAATGGTTTTCAAAATATCGACAAAAAACCTGAGAAAAAGTCAAATTTTCATAGTCACTATCATGTCCATTTTTATTATTCTGAACATCCTTAGTGTAAACCGTTCTCACAACGTCAAAGTAGAAGAACGTGGAGAGGTCATGCATCTTTTGAATTTCATAAATATCATCACAGGGTGTTCCAAATTTTGTGTCGAAAACTGTGATCGAAAATTGGCCATAACTTCTGTTTTTCAAATTAGAACCCTATTTTTTCATAATTTCGTTGGATTCTGCGAAGAAAAGTAATGATAGCACTCTCAGATGCTCTTTCTCCTAAATTCAGTAATTCCCGAGTTATTTGAGCTTTTCTGGATTCATGTTGTACGTAGAATCAAATTCATCTGATCTTTCACTTGAGAATATTCTGTGACCAAAGAAGATACATTTTTCCATCAATAATTCACAAGTGACAGGTCTAATTTTAGGTTTTATCTGTACTTTTCGATTTTATTCAATGGTTCCTTGAAAATATTCATCGAATATGTTGCATGAGAATATTCTGTGACCATAGAAGATAAATGATTCCATTGATAATTCACAAGTGGCAGGTCTAATTATAAGTTGTTACTATGGTTTCATATAGATTTTCATCGAATCTGTTCAGATTCGATGAATTTGAATCTACGTACTACATGAATCTAGAAAAGCTCGAATAACTCGAGAATTACTGAATTTAGGAGCAAGAGCATCTGAGAGTGCTATCATTATTTTTCTTCGCAGAATCCAACGCAATCATAAAAAAATAGGGTTCTAATTTGAAAAACAGAAGTTATGACCAATTTTCGATCACAGTTTTCGACACAAAATTTGGAACACCCTGTGATGATATTTATGAAATTCAAAAGATGCATGACCTCTCCACGTTCTTCTACTTTGACGTTGTGAGAACGGTTCACACTCGGGATGTTCAGAATAAGAAAAATGAGCATGATACTGGCTATGAATATTTTACTTTTTTTCAGGTTTTTTTCCGATATCCTGGAAACTATTTTAATGAATACAATGTTTTTAACAGAAATGTATTCAGCATTGAATACTCCATCATATCAGAAACGAAAAGATTGAAAAAAACTTTTTTTAGCAAATTTATTTTCACTCCCTGTATAACCGGAAGTGCTCTGGCCTTGAAACTATTTTAGGTCGGTAGAAAATTTCGAACGATATCATAATCCCAATTTTCAGATCTCAAATAAGTCCAGTTCTCCAGAAACGTCTAATAGGCACTCGAACATGAGACACCCTGTAGTTAACAAATGAACTAACGCATGGGCCGTAGTTTTGTTTACTTAACGCAAATGGCATTGAGGAGTTCCTCTTTGGAATTGATTCTCGCCGATATAGCCCTACGATCTTAATTTCAGTTGCCTATAATTAGTACATATACAGGGTGTCCCAGAAGTCACGAACCCCATTGAGGGGATCGAAAGTGGAAAATATTCTAAGCCCAAAAATCCATGTTTGAAATTTTTTGATACCATAGTTAATTAGTAATTAATTAATGAAAGTGACCAATCAGGAGTGTCCTACAGAAGAATAAGTAGGCAGTGGGGAAGCGAGAGTAAGACGCCAGAGCTGCTGCCGGCTTTTCACGCAGTAAACCGAGACTAGCGTCTGACTCTCGCGTCCCCACTACCTACTTATTCTTCTGTAGGGCGCTCCTGATTGGTCACTTTCATTAATTAATTACTGATAAACTACGTTATCAAAAAATTTCAAACATGGATTTTTGGGCTTAAAATATTTTTCACTTTCGATCCCCTCAATGGGGTACGCGACTTCTGGGACACCTGTATAATATGTGAACATTGGTCATGACTGTGGCATTGAGATGCAACCAATTCATCTCTCATTGCACAACTGGTACAACAAACCAAATCATCTTACCGCAGGGAATTTCCATCAGCTGTTGCTTGGATAGATTATTTTTTGTTTTCATTCAAATGTTACCATACAGAAATAAATAAACCTTTGAGTACCGAGCATTAGATTTTGGAAAAATCAATAGGTATAAATAATGTACATTTAATACAATATTCATAAAATAAAACTAATCCATTCTGATTCAACAAATATTAATAAAAATCCGCAAAAGCCAGAATAACAGGGGACAAAATGAACCCAGCCAAAAAACTCAATTACCTTGTGTGATAGATAGGCGAATGCTAGGCATCTGAATTCCCCCAAATTTCCACTGAAAATTTACCTATGGACTTTCGAGAAAACTCCCCATTCAATTTCTCGGTAAAAGTCGGTGGTTTCACCGAAAAATTACCTTCCTAAATTTCAGAAGTCGAACCCCAGAAATAAACTTAAAATAATTCCTACCTCCATTGAAAGCCACTTTATCACTTAAAGGTAGTGCTGGTTTCAATAGCTCAGGCAGAGAAACTCCTTTTTTAATCAGCTTAAAAACAGGATGTTGCAACAATTGAGAAGCACTAGGTCTGTTAGATGATTCTCTCTCCAAACAAATGTAGCAGAATTCATGGAGATATGAATTGAATCTTCTTCTGGACCAACTAACAGGAACATCACAATCACCTATAATAATTCCTTGATGTATTTGTGTGAAACAAAAACTGTATTTGATAAATGAGTTAGAAATTAAAATATGCCACTTTATATCATTTAATCATATAAGGTGGTTTCCAGTCACCAGCAGTCGCCTTCTAGACCAACTAACAGGAACATCACAATCACCTATAATAATTCCTTGTCCTTGATGTAGTCGTATTTGTGTGAAACAAAAACCGTATTTTATAAATGAGTTAGAAATTAAAATATATCATTTAATCATAACAGGTGGTTTCCAGTCACCAGCTGGGGCCCATCTGGTGCACTGGGCTTGCACCACTTCTGATTTTGACAGTTCCAGTCACTGATTTCCAGTTAAAGAGCAGAAGTAAAACTCCAGTATTTGAAGCCCCAACACCTTGGATAAGTTTTACCTGACTGGAAATCACTTAATGCATCACCCAGCATATACAGGGTGTCTCAAGTTCGAGTGCCTATTAGACGTTTCTGGAGAACTGGACATATTTGAAATCTGAAATTTGGAATTATGATATTGTTCGAAATTCTCTACAGACCTAAAATATTTTCAGAGCCAGAGCACTTCCGGTTATACAGGGAGTGAAAATAAATTTGCTCAAAAATTTTTTTTTCAATGTTTTCGTTTCTGATATGATTGAGTATTCAGTGCTGAATACATTTCTGTTGAAACCATTGTATTCATTCGAATAGTTTTCAAAATATCGAAAAAAAAACCTGAAAAAAAGTAAAATATTCATAGTCAGTATTATGTTCATTTTTCTTATTCTGGACATACTGAGTGTTAACCGTTTTCACAATGTCAAAGTAGAAGAATGTGGAAAGGTCATGCATCTTTTGAATTTCATAAATATCATCACAGGGTGTTTCAAATTTCGTGTCAAAAACTGTGATCCAAAATTGGCCATAACTTCTGTTTTTCAAATTAGAACCCTATTTTTTTATTATTGCGTTGGATTCTACGAAGAAAAATAATGATAGCACTCCCAGATGCTCTTGGTCCTAAATTCAGTTATTCCCGAGTTATTTGAGCTTTTCTGGATTCATATCGTACGTAGAGTAAAATTCATCGAATCTAAACAGATTCGATGAATATTCTCATGAAACCATAGTAACAAGTAATAGTCAGAACTGTCACTTGTGAATTATTAATGGGATCATTTATCTTCTATGGTCACAGAATATTCTCATGCAACATATTCGATGAATATTTTTATGAAACCATTGAATAAAATCGAAAAGTAAAGATAAAACCTGAAATTAGACCTGTCACTTGGGAATTATTAATGGAAAAACTTATCTTCTTTGATCACAGAATATTCTTAAGTAAAAGATTAGATTAATTTGATTCTACGTACAACATGAATCCAGAAAAGCTCAAATAACTCGGGAATTACTGAATTTAAGAGCAAGAGCATCTGAGAGTGCTATCATTATTTTTCTCCGCAGAATCCATCGCAATAATAAAAAAATAGGGTTCTAATTTGAAAAACAGAAGTTATGGCCAATTTGGGATCTCAGTTTTTGACACGAAATTTGAAACACCCTGTGATGATATTTAAGAAATTCAAAAGATGCATGACCTTTCCACATTCTTCTACTTTGACATTGTGAAAACGGTTAACACTCAGGATGTCCAGAATAAGAAAAATGAACATAATACTGACTATGAATATTTTACTTTTTTTCAGGTTTTTTTTCGATATTTTGAAAACTATTCGAATGAATACAATGGTTTCAACAGAAATGTATTCAGCACTGAATACTCAATCATATCAGAAACGAAAACATTGAAAAAAAAATTTTTGAGCAAATTTATTTTCACTACCTGTATAACCGGAAGTGCTCTGGCTCTGAAAATATTTTAGGTCTGTAGAGAATTTCGAACAATATCATAATCCCAAATTTCAGATTTCAAATATGTCCAGTTCTCCAGAAACGTCTAATAGGCACTCGAACTTGAGACACCCTGTATATATATATTCTAACCTTGACACTCACGATCTTCACTAGTAGGAAAGATAGTATTGCAATCAAACAGACTTGGTGCACATCCTCTGACTTTCTCTACAAGCATCAAAGTGGAATCAACCTCAGCAAATGGTTCTTTACCATTTGCCAACTCACAGCAAACCATTCCTAAGCTGTAGATATCAGATTTCTCATTGTAACCTGAAATAAATCAATTAACAAAAAGTGTTGAACTTATGTACAAATAACCTGCCTTTTAAATTTTGTTCCAATAATTCAGGACTCAACCAATTAAGATTTGACTGAGTGGTTGAAGGAAATGAATGTATGGCTTTCTGCCATTTACCATTGTTTACAATTGAACAAGCATAGCGGAGCCCACTCAAGCATGCTTTTCCTGTAGCAGATATAAGAATATGACTAGCTCTTATAGCTCTAAAAGTAAAATGCTTCTAAAATATCCAACACTTTCCAAGAAAGTGAGCAGGTATGTTATCATATATCACCTATGAGTGAACCAAATAGTTCGAACTGTTTGATAAGTACCTATTTTATAAGTACCTATTTTACAGAATATAATCATTAATTACCTATGAATATATCCCTTTCTATGAAGATAATTCACAGCTTCAGTTACATCCCGTAAAATCGAAATTACAGCCAATTCTGGTAGTCCTAAAAATATGGAGACAATTTATAAGCGAATACTAGTTCTTACTTGAATAAATAACCTTCGATAAAATGTGAGTTTATTAGTGATTTGCAAGAACCGTATGCTTGTAAAGGGCTTATAACATATATTTCAGGTCCATATACAAAGGCTGTATGAACACTGATAATATTGGGATGTTTCAATTGACGGGTCAGTATTATTTCTCTCTGAAAAAGAATATTATCATTTACATTTACAAGAACGAAACTGATGAATTAGGTTCACCTCTACTAAGTCTAAGAAAATACTATCACGAATTTTTTCCAATTGATAACGTTTTACAGCTAACATTCGATTAGATGGTGTATGTTTCGCTAAATTTACAATTGCCCTGTTTTGGAAACATCCTCCAAGAATTGAAATTATTTTATAAACAGAGACGTCTTCCTTAAATTGTGTCATTAAAATTTTCCTTGGAAACTTATAGAAAACTTAAAAATAAGTAAATAAAATAAGTTGAAATAGATCATAGATTCAGAGTAGAACATAACATAACCAAAGAGGCAGTCTTTGACATAACCAAAGAGTAGGAAATCTTTACATAACATAAAGCGCGTTCGGCAATAGCATCCGAGAGCGGACGGATTTTTTAGTCACGTGATGACAGATTGTACAGATTTGTCAGATTTTTCTGTAATAAACGAACGCTACGGAGCATTTAGATCGATTTTTTTGTTTGACGTATGTAACGCCTTACCAGAGCCAGATATTAAATTAGAGCTTAAAGGTCTATTCGTCCGTACAGGTAGTCTGGGTACTATTTTAATTCTTTTGTTATAGTTCTCAACATTTCTACCCCTTGGTTGAGATGATTCAATATTTTGAATCATTATTTTTTATCAAACAACATTTTTTTATTTATTACTACACAACAAATAACATGAGACACGAAAATTCAACAGACTGTTCAAGAATATTCGAAGCGGAATAAAAAATCCATTCACAAAGGCCGAAAAGTAATTTCTGTTTCTGTTCTGTGGAAAAAAATCCGTTTCCTCCGTCGAAATACACCGAGCAAAAAGATCTACATCCGATTGATCAGATTTTCTTGCCGAACGGTCCAGATGTGTACTCCCCTCAATCTGGATGGACGAACGGTTCAGATCAATCCGACCAGTCAGATGTCATTGCCGAACGCCCTTAAAGCCAAAGGGTTACGTTCGGTAACTACATACGCGTCTACTCCATTCTCTCTTCTTCCTCCGTTAGCCCCTCCGTCTTGATGTAGTGATCGATATCTTGCGGAGTAAACGGATAGACCATAGACTTATCATGGATAGTAAGTCTATGGGATAGACTCATCAAATCATAGATCGAGAAACCAATTGAGAATAATTTTGGGGATAAAATTTCCTCAATTCGGAATTTTGAGTAAGAATAGAATTTGATAGAAATGATTTCTTTGGAAATCAAATACCTATAATATTGCTGTTCGCATTGAGCCAAGTGTGAATTTAGCACCAAAAACTCCAATAACCACGGATACTCAAACATATTTGAGTATCCGTGCCAATAACTTGAAAACTATAACTGATTCAAACGTCGCAAGTTGAGCACTAAATATTGGAGTTTCAGACATTACGCGGCTTCATGAGACCTAATTGCTGATTTAGATCATAACTTTTCCAGGAAAAGACAGTTGGACTGACCACTGATCCGAGTTTTCAGGCATTGTATAAGGCAACTTGCAACATCTTATCTATTTCTATATGCAATGTTTCGAGGACAAACAATAGAAGATAGATGAATGATCCCTCAAAAGCTCCTGACTTCAGGTGCACCATTTAGTAGTTAAAGCAGGAAAATCAATTTTCTAGGTGGGTGCTGCGGCGTTTTGGAATGCTCCAATCTAAAATCTCACTTTCTTATATTTTATGGATGAAATAGAGATGTAGTAGTAAACTAGTAAAGAAACTCTGATTACTCCAAACAAGTACTTTATTGAGCATTAAAGACTTTCAGTTCAACATCAATCAGGTTCAGTAAGTACTTCTGCACCATCTTTTGTTATACATATTGAATGCTCAAACTGGGCAGTTCTTGATCCATCTATTGTAACTGCTGTCCAGCCGTCTTCCAAAATCTCCACCATTTCTGTACCTTGGCCTATAATTGGCTCTATTGTGAAGGTCATTCCTTGTTCCATCACTCCTGGATAATCATTAACTAAAAACAACAAATAACATATTCTGAAATATCCCAAAAGTATTTGTATTTGGCATGCAAGAGGCGAATATGAGAACTATTTCCTGAAAAAAATGTTTTTGATGTTTTATAATGCTGAAAACCATATTTGTAGGTATTATCATTCTTTAAGGACTCAAACAATGGTAATAACAAATATGTATAGAGACCTTTCCAGAATTACCTGTGCAGGTGACAGTTGCGCGCGTCACTTGTGGGCAAAGAATTAATATCAATGGGCGCGTTCATCCGACTAAGCAGCTACCGCCACCGCTCCTTCAAACGTCAAAACCATATGATTTTTTCGATCCGTTGT
The DNA here is from genome assembly GCA_951802165.1 of Adalia decempunctata. Classification (NCBI taxonomy): domain Eukaryota; kingdom Metazoa; phylum Arthropoda; class Insecta; order Coleoptera; family Coccinellidae; genus Adalia; species Adalia decempunctata. The sequence continues at coordinate 48,685,927 of OX637697.1, forward strand.
GTCAAATTAGTTAGTAATTTTGACACAACGAATCATATGGTTTTGACGTTTGAAGGAGCGGTGGCGTAGCTGCTTAGTCGGATGAACGCGCCCATTGGTCGTCAAAATTTCCCTCCTTAAATCGTTGACATTTGACAATTGATATTATTATTTTACGCAGTCGACGTTTTGGCTGTGGATGTTATTTGTTGTATTGTTCATCGAAAATCAAAATTTTAGTATGCCTCAACAATGTTGTGTTACTAAGTGACGGTCACGGTACGATAAAACCAGTAGGATCTCATTTCATTGCTTCCCTCTCTCTCTTTCTTTTCTCTCTCGCACTAAGGTTTGCGCATCTTTTAATGCTACCCACAAGTTGCGCATGAAATATACCTGTTTCTCTCTCATTCTGGTTTAGTTCACATCTTTCATCTTTGTTCTACGTATTCTGGAAAGGTAGCAAATCCTAACTAAAAATCTTGATCAAAAATTGTAGATCTGTACAGCACTCTTAATTGAAGTTCTGGTCCTAGTTCTGGAATCATCGCAAATATACTCCATTCACATTTATAAAGTACATATCTCGGTTGGCCATGGTTTAGGTTTATTCAAACAGACGCAGGTTGGCACTCGTGGAAGTCAATCTGAGCGACGTTGCCAAGACTACTTTCTATTTAGTCTTTTTCAACTTTGTAAATGTGACACACATAGACATATTATCCCATTGATAAGTCTATGGTGACACAGGATTCGTAGTACTACTACATTTTCATGCTGGAACTGGACTATTTCAAATTGTGCAAAAAGGTATTTATGTCTTCTGCAGGCTTATTTCTAGAGAGTTTCGAATTCTCTCGATTTCGGTATTCCGTAAAGGAAAATAGCATAACTGAATCTTCCAAACATGTTTATATGCGTGAATTATTTCAGTATTAACAGAGAAAAAAGTTTCTCCAGCATTCGTCAGGTCTTTGGAATTATTGAATTCACATAATATTTTCTCAAATACATTATTTTCCCAAAGTAAAAAACATTTTGATAAATACGTACTCCCTACGACATATATGAAAAAAGGGCAACGTTGCGATTGTATCTGACAGGGAAATTACTATAACCTAACATTTTCAAAATATACACGGTGAAATGTGTCAGAATTTCATGGCCAACCAGGATACTTTATGAAAGTGAATGGAGTATACACACATCGTCAAAAGTCTTGGGTTTCTCAAGAAATAAACAATCTATTTTCTGAAAATGAGATATTTTCCTCTATTCTAACTGCAATATATTTGATAGAGAATCTTTGTTTTATACTCTTTGCTTTATGCAGGATGAGACAAAATAGGAAAAATGAGAAGAAATTTAAATTTATAGATTAATTATCGTTTAGAACCCTTTATGTGTGGTGTGGTGTTATAATCCTGATAAATGAAATTATCCCCAAATTAGTTGAGCAGAGGAACAAGGATTGGTTTGATGATCTTTTCCACGTAGGTGGCACCAGTCATTGTTCGTTCAACGATATTAAGAGGCCAAGAGGGATACGGCGACCGAACACTATACTGCCATAGCACATTATTGATCCGCCTTGAAAGGGCAAAACTTCTCGGTCGAAATTTAATCGCTTTAGTCTGCCTGGACCTCTCCAAACCCTTTGTCGTCGACCTACGGGTAGCTCTATGTCTAGGTGATCACGAGAAGCGAGGTGGGTACTCTTGAAGGTCTTTTTGCCCTTAAATTTGAGGAATGCAACCGTCTCCTTATGGTACTGGTTGAGACTACCCTTCTTTGTGTCCTCAAAAAAATAGCTGCGAAGGGCTGTTACAGGTACCATTCAATTCGTTCGAGTGAAATCTGCGATATAATGGTCTTTCCTTGAAGATTTTACTCTGGGTCAACAAGTCACCGGTCTCCGGGCAACGCTGTCGGTTTCCATGAAAAGGGCCACTATGAGCCTAACTGAATTCCGTGGAATATTCAAATGTTGCACAATCTGGTGGTTCAACAAAGCTTCTTGATGTAGGGCTACTATTCTTACCCAGCCAAACTGAGAAATTAGATGCCCCGGCATTTTCCACGGAATATTCTCAATATTACTATGAATTCCACCATAAACTTACCTACCCTACTTTCAGGAATCCACCCTCAGGTGTCAAAAAAGGAGCAATGCATCCAGCAGCTATTCCATTACCATAATAGCTCCTCAATATTGCTGATAGGTCCAAAACTAGCACCTGAACTACAATCAATGCTGATTTGGTATACAATTTTTAGTTACAAGTTGTTACGCCAGTATTTCTTTGCATCTATATTCAGTGATATTTATCTGTTTTGATTTGTATTTGATGCATTACAATTGTGGAAGAGAATTTTAGATTACCTGTGTGATAAATATCAGGAGGCCCATGAAAATAAGTGCCCAATCCATGACCTATAAAAGCTGGTATCACATTGTAGCCCTTCAAACTTGCTGTTCTCGATATAAGTTCTCCCAAATCTCGAAATCTCCTACCTGGTTTGCACATATCAATTGACATATTCAAACATTCTTCTGTAAATTGCACCAAATCTACACCCATTATGTCAACATTTCCAACTAGAAATGTTTTAGAGCAATCCCCATGATAACCATTATAAAATACCTAAAAAAAAACTTCTAAACCATATAAGAAATACTTTACATTAAATGATTTGTCTGCCAACTCACAGTTATATCTACATTAATGATATCCCCATCCTCTAAAGGCCGGTCATCAGGAATTCCATGGCAAGCCACATTATTAACTGAAGTACAAACAGATTTAGGAAAATGCCTATAATTATAAGGCGATGGATAGGCTTTATTTTCTATTGCAAGATTATGGACTAACTTATCTATTTCATCTGTAGTTTGTCCAATCTATAAAAGCTAAGGCATTTCAAAAACCAAGTTCCACTCTTTATTCAGTCACATACTTTTATGAGTTGCCCAATAACATTCAGAATATTTGCAGCTAATTTGCATGATCTCTTCATCGGCAATATTTGCTCCTTAGTTTTGATTTCTATTTCATTTCTACTGTCCAAAGGTTCTCCTGTTAAGTAATAACTCGGTTTTGGAATTAGTTCAGGAATAGATAGAGGTTTAGAAATCATTCCAGGTTTTACCATTTTATATCTTCCAAATTTAGAACTGCAAAATCAGATTGCATTCATTAACATAAAATGAAAATATAGGTTTATATTCCACCTCTCATGGCCAAAATATTTAATGCTGTTAAGAATAACAGCTCTAGAACCGAAAATCATATTGAATGGATATTAACACTGAACACTAAACAACATATTTATTTTGATAATAGTAATTTTTCAAGTTTTTCTTGGATGCTGGCAAAGCAAGTGGATTTTAAATTGGTTCACCATCACCCAAAGACTTATAAACTACCATCACCACAGATCACTGTGATTAAATCACAGTGGTCTATGATTCAATCTTCCTCTTTGACTAACTAACATAAAATCAAAAATTATTTTTTGAATGTTTTCGTTTGGGTGCGTTTTTAATTAAATCTGCTTATGTGATTAATTTAATCACTGATAAGAATACGATTGACATTATGTCTTCCAAATTCATCACCAATTTTCTGTTCGATTCAATAAATATAAAAGCACAAGATTTCTTTTGTTTGAACTTTTTGAAAATTTTGGAGAATTGAATTCGGTTTAACTGCCTACATTTATTCATTTCATGAAAATAAACCACCCTGATGTATTTACAATCAATCGATTAAATCTTTCGATTAAAACCTTTGTTCTTAATTATTAATTACGATAACTAATTACTTTCTATGAAATGAATACAAATTGACAAATTGTAAATAAACATGTGACATCCGAGTACTTTGACAGGAATATTGTATTCCAAATTTCCTAGATGGCGACACATTAATCACGTGAATTTTCATTAACGATCAGCTGTCTACTGGGGAGTGGTTGTGTATTTTGGGGTAGTTTTCTCTTATTTTGTAGAGCAAGGGTAAGTGAAATTAATGTACAGTGAGTGGTTAGGGTAATATCTTCATAATATTTTAATCCTTTTCGAATTTCAAACAATTAATACCCTTTTTGTTTACTGAATATCCAGATATAAACTGAAAAATTTACCCCATTTTTTCATGTGATTTTTCACCCTCTTGACCTAATTGTTATGTTTTCTTCAAATATAAGAGCTTATGATTTCCCGAATAGTCAAACCATATCATTGATTTTCTTCGCAGTTTTTGTAGGAACGTATATTTTTGTCCCTTCTAAAATTATTAGGAATTAAATCTGCGTTGAGCGCCCCACTCTCAGGGAAGAAGGGTTGCATATAACATATAACTGGTATTTTCCTATTGAACAAAAAACAGGCAAACTTCAGTCACATGATCTTGTAAATTGAGTGGATCTAAAGGTGTTTCTAGATGTTTCTTGATGAATAGTGACAAAAAAAGTGCTCTTTGTTGTTGTTTTAATTTAATATTCATACGAATTTATTTTCCCTGTTCTAGCTTGATTCAGCTGTTCCAATGACAGAATACTGGCTAATATCCGCTCCAGGAGACAAAACATGTCAGCAGACATGGGAGACTATGAACAACCTAACAAGCAAGCAGAATTCATTGTCTGTAAATTACAAATTCCAAATACCTGATTTGAAGGTAGTATTCAGTATTCACCAACAGCTTACTAGGAATTTCACCTTATGATTTAAATATCTTTGAAGGTTGGTACTCTGGATCAACTAGTTGGTCTCTCGGATGATCTTGGAAAACTTGACACCTTTGTTGAGCAAATCACACGTAAAGTTGCAGCTTATCTTGGCGAAGTTCTTGAGGATCAGAGGGACAAACTTCATGAAAACCTGATGGCAAACAACAGTAAGTATTGATTTGAGAATTGCTCGAGAAAACCTTGAGTCCTAAGAATGCAATTTCTGTTGAGAATATAGCATGCAGATGTATGTTCGTGAGGTAACTTGTCTGCGAGAACAACAGATCTCATGTTATTGAATGGATTCGTTTTAAATGGTTCACTACAAATTCTGAGATTTATATATTCACAAATCCAAAATTATACAATATTTACTGATTAGTTCTTGATAATATATTTCGCTCTGCTATGGATTGAATAAAAAAATTCTCCTTTTGGGATCTAATATACTGTGAAACATATTATTTGGTTTAATGCAAGAACATGTGGATTTGATAACATGAAGGGTGACATTTTCATTAATTTTTTCCATATAAATATTATGTAAGTTCACAAATAAGAAAGAAAGTCGAAGTAAGGAATAACCAAGTTTCTTCATTCAAATTTTGGAGGAGGTACTCCTTAGGGCTACACTAAAAGTGAAGTTTGAGGAAATATTGAATAATATCCAATTCCTTCTACACAATACTTGATAATTAAACAAAACTTCGACATAAACAATACAAATCGACCTGAAAAACATATGTGTAGAGAGGGATACCAACAGTTTATATCAAAAACTTTACAGAGATAGTTTGGAATAAACAAAATTGTAAACTATATGATGGTGTTTTCTCAAGTCAGGTTCACAGGTTCTGTACACAAGTATGTAGTTATTGAAAAATTTTAAGTAACATCAAATAATAAAAAAACCACATAACATAAGAGAAGCTTGTTCTACAACTAGAAATGAATCTGGGGATAGCAATTAATTGAGTAGTGTGATGAGTTGGAGCAGTTGAATTAAATATTTCAAGATTATTATTGCTCTATAAAAAATAATCACTCTCAAGTATGTATAAAAGAAATGGCATGCCTCAACTGTTGCTTGAATAGTCATGTAAATGTACCACCCTTTATGTTATCTCTCCACTAAGAAGCATTCTGTTGAAATTTCATCAATTATGAGTTTCTTTTCTTTCCAAAGTATGTCGATATAGGTTTCTTAAAAAATAGGCAATTGAAATATTTATGATTAGGATATTTTGATGATTGGTGAAAAAGCAGTGCATATTTGACTGGTATTCGGCATGTCTTATTTTGGCAAAATTGATATAATGAAACACCACACACCGGCACACAACAAGCATGTCTCAATATGGAATATCATTATAAACTAACACATCCCAGGAGCATTACAAGCCAGTTAACACGTAACAGGGAAAGGGGAAATATAGGGTACCCTCTTGGACATCTAGAAATTTTCCAAGAGTTGGTTCAGTAAGTCAACCTCACTCATTTCATTGTTTGAAAAACAAGATCTAATGTTTTCATCTAGTCAAATATGTTTCAATCTTGTCCTCAGTTTTCTTCCTGATATTCTGCCAATGCTATAGTTTCTTCCCTTCATGTTGACCTCATTTTGAAAAAATAAGCATAAACTGGTCCATTTCCGTATTTTCCGTGAGTCGTCCATTTTTTATTGCTATTGGCTACTGCAGTAGGCAGCTTGATATTATAATCTGTAAATATGCATAACTACCCCCCAGAGCATCCTTAAATTTCAGCATTCTTTTCCTTGATTGCTTTTGAATCTATATGTGTACATTGCCATGTCTCTAAAACCAATACATCTTTTTTTCTCAGTTCCATTTGGTAAATCTAAGTGTCTTGTCAGTTGAATTATGGTACCATAGTCCAGATTTTCATTGTAAGAGAGATAACCAGATCAAACTTCGGCAATAAATATGAAGCAAGAGTGCAAAAACGTGTGTTTTCTCAAATAATATTATTCATTACGTAATATTGAATGAGATTTGAGAACAGGGTTGTATTATCCATTCACTTTTATAAATATCCCGGTTGGCTATGAAATTCTGACACATTTCACCTTGTATATTTTGTAATAATTGTCAAGTTTTAGTCATTTTCCTGTCTACATAGAGGTCGTAGTAATTAAGTATTTACATTGAGTTTAAATATACATAGAGACACAGCCCAGTTCAACGATTTGAAGCTAAATTTTGTGTAGTTACTTCACCGGTTCATAGATGGATAAGTGTGTTTCAGAGAAGCGAAAATTTTTACTCCCGCATCTGGCGGTAAGTACTATACTAAGGCACTATTTCCGAAGCCGAATGCGATGACGATCAGGACCGGCAATGGAAATGTGGGATGTTCAGTATTTCATCACCTGATTTTTTTGATGCTATAAAACGACAATTATTTTTTTTTCATGAATATAAAATACTGATGTATGAACAAATAAATGCATGCAATTTTTTCTTCATTCACAAGTATTTATAAATAGTTTGAAAAATATTTATTTTTTTATAAACAGCGGGATGCTTCTGTGTCGAGATTCCTTTGGTTTTTTTTCTGACCCCTGTACAGCTTCACTCTAATCAATTGTCTCAACAAATGAATCCTGTGCTTTTCAAATTCTGGAGTTAACGGAGAGTTCCAATCTTCTATAAATTCATTTTTTTTTATTTTCCTAAAATATACCTTTGAAGTCATATTTTTTCTAATTTTGTGACCATAATTTTCTTTATGACCAACGGGGCTTTCCTCATCAAATGTTTGAAATCGGTTGAGGGAATTCTCAAATGAATCCGATTTCGATTTGCAATATATGTATATCCAATCATTACCAAGCTTATTCAAATCATCAATGAGGAGTGCTTTTTCGCACTTACCGCATTTGGTTTTTTTTGGCGATGTTCCTCATCAAATACCCCGAGAAACTTGCGATTGAGTTGGACTCTAGGGTATTTAGGGGTTCAATTAACTCTTTATCCCTTATATACCCTCACTAGGCTCACCGTTGCCCGAATCCGCAGAAGAAATGGTCGAATCTGTCCAATCAACCACATCAATGGACTTTCAGATTCTCCCATTGTACAAAGGTCGAAATCATTGTCGTCTTGGCAGTTAGAATTATCGGAACATTTTTCAAGACAACCAGTCATGACCGACTGCAACCCAAATCTGAAGCATCGAGCTGAGGGGTTTGGATCATAACCCCTACGCTGTCTTATTTTGGAGAATGAATTCTCGATTGGGTCCTGGTTGAGCCGACTTTTTATCAAATATGGAAATGCTTCCTTCGTCTCCTCCCACAATTGGATGGTTTGTATCAAACCGTTGAAACAATAGGGAATATTTTTCCCAACTGTCCAAGACTTAATGATTTCAATTGATTCCGTCATAGTTTGTATTGCTGATGACTGATAATTTCCCTCAAATTTTCCATTCGAATTGAGGCAGTCGAAAAGATCATTCATTTTCAGAATGAACTAAGCAGTTGAATTGGCACTTCTGGACCTCAGCTCACCAGTTGCAATGACTGTTCTCATAGCCGAATATAAAATTCTGATGAAAATCTGCGTGGCCAAATTAACCTTCATTTTCTGGAAGGCGTTTGGATTTATGTGGTTTTCAGTTATCTTCAAGAGAGTACGAGAAAGACAAATTCTTTTCATCGATTAAGTACGTTTCTTTTATGTCCCTCCAAGAACCATTTTCACCCCTCATTTCATACCTGAGAACACTCCTTTGGAGAAATTCATGGCTAATAGGTAGTTCATCATTATTGAATCACACCGTTCGTTACGAATTTGGACGAATCCGACCCTGCCTACGATTCATAGAACTAGAGGAAAATAAATCTCGTACAGATTTCTATAAATGAGTAGTGACAAAATGGATCGGACGAATATAGTTCCTTTAGTAGCTACTATGTGCGGCCACTTAAGTTGGCAAATTGGCAAGTAAACTGCCAAAAATTTGTTCATCAAATCAATGAACTGGGTTGTGTCTCTATGTATATTTAAACTCAATGATATTTATCAAAATGTTTATTTACTTTGAGAAAATATTATGTGAATTCAATAAATCCAAAGACCCGTCGAATGTTGAAGAAATATTTTTCTCTGTTCATACCGGAAATATTTCACGTACATGGTGGAAGATTTGGTTACGCTATTTTCTTGAACGGAAATCAAGAATAGTGTTGAAATTTTTCTGAAAAATAATGGACAGAGTTATCCGTTACCTACTTCGTGATAGTTCATTCGAAAAAAGAATAAAAGTACTGTTAGTCCATCCAAAGTTACTTGGACGTGTCATAAAATCTTTCACACAGATGTTCCTTTATCTGTTTCAAAGGAATATTTATGTGAATGTTCTCATGAATTCTTCAAGTACTTTTAGATCGACTATAGAATTTCATCTATCCTACAAGTGACGCAATATTGTCCCTAATTTCCTTGATATCCCATTAGCTATTTTCCCATTAACGCTCGTGTGGACCAGTTCCGCGGGAGCCAGACAAACCCCACTAGATGTTTCAGATTTAATTTCAAGGATCAAATTTTAGGCATAGAATTATGTGGCGCATGCCAACAACTCAATTCTTACCAATGATTCGTCTTCCCTATACTCTGAATATCAGGCGTATGATCCATTTTGATTGTATTAAATATAATATGATGGAATGCCATCAGTGTTTCTGAGAACAAAATTCAGTCTTTGATTGGCACCATAAGGCTTGTGTGTTGAAGACTTATACAGGCTGTTCCTGAATGAGTTTATCAACGGTCAACTGTAGATGTCTCATAAAAAAATAATTTTTTTTCTCTTCCATTTTTTCTCCGTGTCTTTGTTACAAAGATACAGGGTGACAAAAAATTGATTTTTTTTCGGGATTTTGATAATATCTCAGGAACCGTTTTAATTACAGAATTGGATTTCTGTACACACTTGAATCGATTTCAAGCGGATAACCACTAATAACCGTGGTTATCTCTGGTCCTGCCTTTGGTTATAGCCCTTCAGGAAGGACCACGTATAACCAACTTGCGCTTGAATGTGGTTATCTGAATCGCGCGAAAATCAAGCCTATTAACCTCACCAGAATCTTAACCCAGCTCTCGAGTACGGTTATCTGCGGTCCAAACGATGACGTTGAAGGGCTAATTCATGACGTCACATAATTATAACCAACAAGGACCAAAAGCGCTTGAATGAAGTTGGTTATCTTTGGTAATTACCACTTAGGACCAGGTTATCCGCTTGAAATCGACTATTGTCACTAATAAAATAATAGCTACTTTCTTGCAGTTTACTCGGTTTTATTAGATGTGCCAGTGGCGGAGATATTGAATTTGCACAAAGGTTCTACACACCACTGGACAAATTCGCATTTGCTCAGCAAATGCTGATGCGCCAATGTGTTATTCATGAAAAAGGTACTCCTGGTTCATTACTCTGAAGTGAACCGTTTTCGAGAAAACTGGTATTTTATGATCAAAAACAATTTGCTAGCGCATTGCAAATTTCTTGTAATTGGAAAAATTTTTGTAATCTTGTTAATTATGCTGGCTAAAAATAATTTCTGAAATATCCTTGCAATTTGAACTTGAAAACCTAGTAGTTAAACTTTGTTAAAATCAATAAACTTGTAAATTATCACTACTCATTTTTCCAATTGCAAGAAATGTACAATGCGTTAGCAAATTGTTTTTTATCACGAAATGCCAGTTTTCTCGAAAGCGGTTCACTTTAGAGTAATGAACCGAAGTACCTTTTTTATATGAAACACAATGGCGTATCAGAAATTGCTGTGCAAATGCAATTGTGTCCAGTGGTGTAAAAGTTGGGGGTAAAACCTTTGTGCAAATTCAATATCTCCGCCATTGGCACGTCTAATAAAAACGAGTAATGTGCAGGAAAGTAGCTATTGTTAGTGACAATCTGCGTACAAAAATTGAATGCTGTAATTCTAACGATTCCTGGGATATTAGCAAAAAACTGAAAAAAAAAAATAAATTTGTAACCCGGAGCAAAAAATGGAAGAGAAACTTACTGTTGGCCGTTGATACACTTATTTAGGAACATCCTGTATACAATAATGTGTGTGGCTTATTAATAATTTCAAGATAACTTTGATTCAGATTTCGAAATATTTAATGACGTTATCACCCTAATGATAATATTACTTTGTTGACTGTGGTGACAAGTAGACGAAAATTCAACATTATTTCCAAAACAGCAATTAATCTCAGGAACATGAAATTTTTGACGAACTTTTCGTGTCTCAACAGTTAAAAAAATATGATCTCTAATGGGAAAAAAGTTTGTTGTATAGTGTTTCTACACTACAACACTGAGTAAATCAATTGAAACGAGATATTTATGGACATAATTCAAGGAACATTTTTACCTGATCTGATATACCTTTATATTCTCCATATGATCGCCAAACACATTCTCAACGTTTGGTCTGGTTATCCCTCTTTAGAGAAATATGATTCAACGGACTAAAATTGTATTTACAGTTGCCTACCTCTTTTCGCTACCCTCCCATTGGTTTAAAAGGGATGATCACCTGTTGGTGCGAATTTGAGACATCAAAATTACATTGAATGAACTCATAGCTGATCTTTTTCAAAGTCTCCATTACGCTCATCACATTGTCCGGTTTTGAAGAGATGGGGGTTGTAAATAATATCAACATGCACAGGCAAATTATAGGGTTTGCAAAATATAACCAATGCAAGTAGAAGCCTTTGAAATTCTGAAAATTCATTGAATCTGTTGTCAGCTCCACAATTATGTCTCACTTAGGTACTTCATTGTTACCCGTGAATGAGACATCCCTGATTTCAACCATCATGATGTCACTACCGCCTACTTAAGCTTCCAATGAATCATATGATTGTGTATGAAGGATAAATTGATTGGGCTACACTATGTCAGATCATATAATGCAACAAACTTGACCATCTCATACACATGCAAAAAACAATTTTCAACTCTCGACAGGTAAAAATCGATGAGTGACAGAAAAAGAAGAGCCACACTATATTCTATGCTGCACTGAAAATTTTATTGGGTATCTCTTCCGACATTCGTAGAGTTAATGAACGAAAGATGCGTGGAATAATTTTCGAGGCTCTACTCGTCAATTTGAATGATAGGATGCACTGGTTGTCTTTAAAAAACGGACTCGATTGGCATCTGTGTAGTGTCAATAACACCGGAACCGAAGTTGCCATCATTGACTATTTTCTGGTCCACAAATTAATTAAAAACTTTGATATTTTGATTATTGCTTGAAACCAGAGAATGAAACATATAAGACATAATCATTCACACCCAGTTATCTTGGAGCGTGAATAAAGATCAGTGATGATTTCTCATGAAACGTGTATTTCATTCAACAAAAACATTCATGCTAATCGATGTGTCACCCCTGATAAGACTAATAAAACCCATGTCCTCCTTCGTGACTTGACTTCTCCGACTTGATAGGCCAGAAAAGTATCGGATGAGATTTCCAGGGAATTATCCTGCAGATTCCTGATATAGTTGGTCACTCTTGAGTATTTTTAGAGCCATTTACCCCGCATCTGAACCTATGTATATATCCATAGGAAATGTCGCACACAGGTTCTGGTCCTGGCCCCACAAATCTATTGACAAGGTCAATTCCTCAGCTGGTTTATATCACTTCATGACTTGGAAAATATTCGATATTATTTTTTAATTAGCATTATTCGAGTGTGGTTGAATTACTGCAGTACCGCATTCATCAAAATACTTTTGAAAGAGGGTTTCCAACAATTGGAACAAACTCAGACTATCATGGACCCGTTCGACCTAATGATACACGATTCGAAAACAAAACTCTAGAAAAAAATTAAGTTGACAGTTTTGTCTGTCTGCCAGAGGAGGGCGGCTTGGGCGTCGAGGAACAGCCAGCCAAAAATAAGGCCAAATCAACGCCTAGCAGCCCTCGCGTCAGCAGTCGTAAATCCAGTTGTAATTCGAACGGCGGCGATCGTGAGACAGACGAAGACGAGTCCATGATGACGATGAGGTCCGACGATTGTCGGCGACGCGAGAGTAGGAAAGGGGTGGTACTCGGCTTGTGCTTATTTGGCTGTGCTTGTGACGGTTGTTTGGTGGTGGGGGCAGGTGGCGGGCGCCCTCCCGACGACGAAGGAGGAGGAGATGACCGCACTGAGGAAAGTTCCGGCGTGTACTTGACGCCTCTCCCTACGCCGACGGACAGCGCTACCTCCACTCCCGACCGCGACCAGTTCCTACTACCCCCCCTGGGGCCAGGTCAGTGGCCGGAGGAGCGCTTGTGCACCGCTGATGAGCACTCCTTGTATAATCACTTCTCGCTTGTGGTTTATTTGTTTACGTTGGAATTATTTTGTTGTTTCTTTTGCACATGGTGATTTGACGCGTCTGCCCACTTGACTGGGGTTGCTAAATTTTATCGGCAATGAAGGGAAAATCACTACGGTTTCAATACTACAGGACAAGATGCATATGAGGTACGGCGTAGTCTTAGTTATAAAGTGTGAGAAGGTCTTTGATAAGATATGAATTTCCTTGGTTTATACGGAATACACCAACAGCCTTACACTCATAGATATACATGAGCTACATCAATGACGAACACAAAAAAATCGGAATTCAATGTCAACTTCTTGAATTTTCTTTGGTCCAAGGTCAACTTCATAATTTTTCTTCGAAGAAATTTAACTTGTGACGTTATACAGGTTGTATTTAAAGTTGAGTCTTTTCTTTTGACAGGTGAGAACTCATCAAAATAACTCATTTTACCAAAAATTTTTTAAATGAATCATGCCCCTGTTTCGAGAAAATGAAATTAGAATATTTTCTAGTTTCTAGGTGAAGCTGAAAATTCCTCAGTCCGAACCTGCTCCCTGGCCTGCTTATCCGTGTAGAACGCGTGTAGATATCAACATAATATCTTTCTTTTTACCTCCTACCCTAAATGACTGTCATGAATCAGTTACGACGAGCGTGCGGTGTAGATTGTACGAGTGTTTACGTTTATTTAAATAATGAACTTGTTGATATGCTTTCAATTTATGGTGAATCAAAACAAAATGCCAGTTCAGCGTCTATAAGTGGTACAGAGCAAGATTTCCGGATTTCGCGGAGATTCATAAACTTGGAATAGACAGATGCAGGCCAGAGTATTATTCAGGTATTGATGCCCAAAATTTGTTATGAATTTTTGGTAAAATGACTCATTTGAGTTCTATCACCTGTCAGAAGAAAAGCCTCACCTTAAAATACACCCTGTATTATGGGGGTTCAAAATTTTTAGAAAGTGATTGTATGGGGCACTTTTTATAATATTTCAGAATCGTCGTAAACCTACCAATTTTTAAAGCTAACCCGATCTCCTGTGGAAAAAATGTTACCGTTTTTATCACTATTTCGCTCATTCTCGTGCTAAAAGAACTTGTATTATTTACAGATTGTGCAAAATTCGTGATACTTGAACTACAGCTTTTTAACCTTGACAGTTTTTTCAATTTATGAGTCAAAATTGAGATCAACCTAAGTCTTATCTTCGATTCTGCTTGTGCTACGAAGTTGAAATAAAAATAGTATGAACACAATTTATTGATATAATTCCAGTGGAGTTTTTCCAAGGGAATATTTGATAAACTGTAACATAAAGTTGTATTCTTTCTTCTGGAAATAATAGTTTATAATGATTTTGAAGGAATCATCTTTTTTTCCTTTTCAAGTATATAGGTATATACAGGGTGTCCTGAAAACAATGGATAAGCCTGCAACTATAGATAGACACTGTCGTGGTCTAACTTATTCCAAATTTTGACCTTAATGAAAATTCCACGGTTTCCGAGATATTCATGGTTTTCGTATTTTTAGAAAATTTCCAAGTGCGATTAGTTTTTCTAGTGCCATTTCTACAAATGGACAGGTATTTCGATATCGTTTTTTTTAATTTCACATGAGATAGTTCAGCTATCGGAAACAAAGACTTAAATTCATCAAACTAGTGTAAAAAGTTAGGAACCCGTGAATTACAAAGAAAAATTGAAAACTAAATAAAATTTCCTTCAAGTTTGATAAGCTACAGTGTAAAAAAAATGTAGGACGCCCCTGGTAGACATCATCTTAAAAACTTGCTCAGTTATTGCAGATTCCAAGAAGGTATCATAAGCCTAGGCATTCTGTAGTTTTTTATTCTCGTAATTACTTGATTACCAACAAATAGTCGAAAAATTTCGAAAAACTGTTTTTGTTGTAATCGTTATTCTGGGCTCATGTGTTAAAGTCAGGGGGCCATTTTTGTTGGAATCTAGTGGGAAATTACGAAAATTATTTTTATTTTGAAAAAAGCAGTAGCGTGTCGTTTCTCTGGTTGAATAGAAATATGGCATTATTTGCATTCAACACCCTGTACCTCGAAAACCTTACCGGACCTAATTGTATTTGACAAAATTTCTTATTTTCTTACATTCTGTACAGTGTTAAAAGGAAAGTATCAACTTAAAAAATTCCCTGTGTTGCTACAATAGAGGTATGTGGAATATTCATTACAAATAAAATAAAACGAATTATTACCAAATTACTATTCGATGGAAAAAATAAAACGAATTAGTACCAATTACTTATTCATTGGGAATGAATAAAGAATTCGAAATCAAACAATGAGTTCAGTCATTCATAGCTTAAATTTATTCATAAAAAATGAAACCCTGCTTGCATAGAACAATAATAACACTTTTGTGGACACTCGTTCATGCCGAAAAGATGGCTATTTAAATATCCACAATTTGCATAGCTGGGAAACTGAGAACCCGCATATCATGAGGGAAAATCGATCACAGAATCAATTTAAATCCAACTTGTGGGTGGACTGGAATTATTGATGGCCGGGTGATCGGGCCTTATGAACTTCCCGCCACACTAAATAGTGAGATTTATCTCGATTTTTTAGAAAATCAATTGAGCGACCTATTAGAAGATGTTCCCTTGGCTATGAGGCGGAATATGTGGCTCCAAAATGATGGGTGCCCAGCTCATTACGCAGTAAGAGTGAGAAATCACCTGAATGCAAAATACCCTCAAAGGTGGATAGGCCGGCTTGGCCCTATTTCATGGCCCCCCGAGATCACCGGACTTGAACCCCCTGGATTTTTTTTATTGGGGGTGCCTAAAAGAACTAGTCTACTTCAAGCCAATATCTTCGATTGAGGAGTTACGGGCTCGTATCCAAAATGCAGCGGCTCAAATTAATACGTCGCATTAAAAGTGCGTTCATTAAAAGGTGTAGAGCGTGTATAAGGGCGCAAGGACGTCAATTTGAACATTTATTATGAATGAATGTTCGATATGAATAATGAACTTATTGTTTTATTTTGCATTCTTCATTCATTTCCAATGAATAGTAATTTGGTAAATTGGTAATAGTATTGAAGTTCTTTGAAAGATAATATGTGGAAATTTTCAGGTGTTGCTATTGAAAAATAACCATAAGGTTAAACAAATCAGTATAGCTAGGTATAATCATACATTTACATTAACACATGAGCTCAGAATAACGATTACAACAAAAACAGTTTTTCGAAATTTTTCGACTATTTGGTAATCAAATAGTTACGAGAATGAAAAACTACAGAATGCCTAGGCTTATGATACCTTTTTGCAATCTGCAATAACTGAGCAAGTTTTTAAGATGATGTCTACCAGGGGCGTCCTACATTTTTTTTACACTGTAGCTCATCAAACTTGAAGGAAATTTCATTTAGTTTTCAATTTTTCTTTGTAATTCACGAGTTTCTAACTTTTAACATTAGTTTGATGAATTTAAGTCTTTGTTTCCGATAGCTGAACTATCTCATGTGAAATTAAAAAAAAACATATCGATATACCTCTCCATTTGTAGAAATGGCACTAGAAAAACTAATCGCACTTGGAAATGTTCTAAAAATACGAAAACCATGAATATCCGAAACCGTGGAATTTTCATTAAGGTCAAAATTTGGAATAAGTTAGACCACGACAGTGTCTATCTATAGTTGCAGGCTTATCCATTGTTTTCGGGACATCCTGTATGTACTATCAAAAACGTGCCTGTTCAATGTTTTTATTACCACATCGCAGCAAATAGGAACGGAGATAATGAACAAAGTTGAAATCGCACAAATGTCAATTTTAGCTCATTAGTCGAAAACAATGATGATGGAGGAATGCCGTTGACGGCATCGTGTGTATGTGTATCACGAAAAGAGGCAACATCTCACATTGTTAAAAAGAAATAAGGTTGTATAGTTCAGGTATCATTAATTTTAGCAACCCTGTTGTTAAATATACCTAGAGCTCTCTTGGAGAGAAGAATGGACTGATATACCAATTCTTATCATAACGAAAATTGAAGGAAATAAAAATGTAAATATGAGATGAAAATATATACCACAAAGTAAACACTGGTTGATGTTCGAGAGAGAGAATCATCTTGTCTCTTGACCTCGGGTATGTGTTTTACGAATTAGAGTCTTTTATCTCACGAATCTAATTCAACTAATAAAAACTAATGGTTTTTAACTAAAGTTGTGCCGACGAGTGCTTTGTTCGGATACGTTACTAATTTGTGCGGCGAACAGGTTCGGGCTTGCGAATTGAATATTAATGGGCTGTGCCGAGTCCTGACTTACCTCGATTCTTGTGGATTTGAGACCACAGAGAGCTGATGATAGTAGGTTTACTAAGGACCGGATTTCCTTCGTTACCGACGAAACTATTCGCAGTATCAACTTTGTGGTATTAGGTATGAATAAAAAATGAATTTTGTACACCTGTACAATTGTAATATCATCTATCGTCTAGTGCGGGAATAAGCGGAGGTAAAAACGAATGAGGCGACGCCACCAATGAGACTACACCATCATTGTATGCATCTTGGATATGATCCACCACAGGGGGCGTAGGAGGAACATGGCAGAAATGGCTAGAAGGTTTTCTTTCAATTCGAATTTAATAAGAGGATGTATTTAAAGATACAGCCATCAGTTGTATCGATGAAGGCTTTCACGGCCTGATTCGTCTATACTCTATACTCTATAGCATTGAAAAATTCCGTTGGAGTAAATTTCTATTAGTCCACCACTGAAAATCCCGAAATATTCTAATTTCATACAACAAATTGTATTTGTATATGTATCATGAGACGCAAAAAGCAAATGCTTTCATTGCTACATTCAATTCCTCATTGGCTAATCAGCTGTGTATACGCTCGATTAATAGAGATTCCACTCACCAAGAACAGGCGTGAATATGTTCAAGGCTGGAACAGTCGCGACTTCAAGGTACGAGTGCGTGAGATCGTAGCTTTCAAGCTTCAAAATCACGTTTATTGCCTGAAATAAGCTTAGTCGCTTATAGCCCCTAGTTCATATGCGATATCACGGTACAGAGTGAATGTGTTCTTTGTAAATTGTTACAAGTTCCTCTGAACACTGTCATCAAACTGTCAGTTGATATTTTATTCCTTCTATTTGTGGACGAGAGTAACAGATTCTGATGAAAAGGGATATATAATCTGTTCCTTTTTCTTTTCATCATTAAACTCTTGAAATTTTTACTCTTGGTTTAGCGTTGGTTTCACTTGGGAAACATATTAAAAGCTTTATTTAAGGTAATCTAATTTCCTCAAGGCCCATTACGTTAAAGGAAATTGTAACCGACCAAATTTATTTTTATTCGAACTCATATTCTCATTGAACATTAATAGATAGATAACTTCCTTGATTGATATATTTGAAGTAGTTGACAGGAACTAGGAATCGGGAATGAATTAACAGACCTTAGCTAAGGCCGATGTTACGCAAATATATTTTTGCTTCTTCAGAGCTAAAATAGAGACAACATCATTTAAAAAACACAAAAATAAAAATTTTGAAGACATGCACATTAGACTAAACATTGACAAAATCAAATTTATTATCAAATTCTACATTAGAATGGTAAAACAACTTTCAGACGCCACGATCAGCCGAAACTTACCAAAGCCAAACTATGTTCTCCCCAAGGTGCAACCATATACAACCAACCAGAAAAACATCGAGAAATTCGAAAGAACTCGTTCATAAAATAAACCTCAAAATACGACATCAACCGTTCAAACAGCCAAAGACAAATGCATACTGAAATTCTCGAGCACCAGTACACGCCCATACATACATGTATGGTATACAAAGAAATCGAATAAAAGAAATCACAATCAACCCGCGCCGTCCCTTACTCTTTTGAAACCATGTAAAATATTACTGTAAATCAAACTTAGATTTTGGGTATCTGTTCTGCTGTTGACTGTATTGTTTGGTTTTATATGTATCATCTCACTTACATTACGCTTTAACCAGTTCGACTCAAAGTCCAAAATTTTAACAGTTTGAAAGTCAAACTGGTGACCTTCCCGAAAGTGATGAACCGCCAGCGCTGTCTTATTCTCCTTACACCTAAATGTCTCGTTACAATCATACCTGTGCTGTCTGATTCTGTTTCTCAGAAGTTGTTTTGTCTGACTTACATAACATTTTTGGCTGTTCTCGCAATGTATTTTGTAAACAAGGTTATTACAATGTGAGATAGGATCTTTATCTTTCAATGTGGAGAACAAACGGCCACAAGAGTACAAATTATAAGTAACGATTTTCACATTGTTTGAGAACTGACTCATGAGTCTTGAAAACTTACTTTTTCGCTGGGGTTCTGATAGTTGTTGGGTAGTTGTTCATTCTCAATATGTTCTTAATTTTTTCTAAATTTTCGGTATGAAATTCCGATACAGTCAACAGCAGAACATATACCCAAAATCTAAGTTCGATTCACAGTAATATTTTACATGATTTCAAAAGAGTAAGGGACGGCGCGGGTTGATTGTGATTTCTTTTATTCGATTTCTTTGTATAGTACACATGTATAAATATTAATTTGTGTGGGCGTGTACTGGTGCTCGAGAATTTCAGTATGCATTTGTCTTTCGCTGTTTAAACGGTTGATGTCGTATTTCGAGGTTTATTTTATGAACGAGTTCTTCCGAATTTCTCGATGTTTTTCTTTTTGGTTGTACATGGTTGGCACCTTGGGGAGAACATAGTTTGGCTTTGGTAAGTTTCGGCTGATCGTGACGTCTGAAAGTTGTTTTACCATTCTAATGTAGAATTTGATAATAAATTTGATTTTGTTAATGTTTAGTCCAATGTGTAAGTCTTCAAAATTTTTATTTTTGTGTTTTTTAAATGATGTTGTCTCTATTTTAGCCCTGAAGAAGCAAAAATATATTTGCGAAACGTCGGCATTAGCTAAGGTCTGTTAATTCATTCCAGATTCCTAGTTCCTGTCAACTACTTTAAATAAATAAAATTCTCATTAAACTAACCGCTAACACTTTTTTCCTAAAATCATTGTGAATCATTCTATGAAAGCTTTTCAATGAAGTATCTGAAACTGAAGTTGGGGGTTGCCATTTGAATTTCTTGTTTTGGTGTGGCTAGAGCGCTGGGGGTTGGTCTGATTGATTGCCTAAAGGTGCCATTATTGTTTTCTCTCTGTACTTTTGAAACATTTTAAAATGTTTTTCATACCTCTTATAACTTCTAAGATATGTGTGTAATTAATCACTATTCATAATGGAAATGTTTTTTAGAGTTCCTGTGGCCTACCTTTTTTCTTCAGGTCGTCGGACCGACCGCGTCTTTGCGTCATAACCAAATTTGATAGGGGATATCGGGGACAGTATTCCTAACCTTATTAGTTATTACACAGTATGCCATGAAGAGGGATTAGGAACCCTGCATTGCATTTCATTGCAGAATTTGAGTTCCAAACTTCGAAACTAAGTTGTGATTTTATACATCTCAATCGAAACGAAGCGATTAAATTTGTTTAGTGTTGTCAATTATTACAGAACTCTTAAACGCCTTCCACTAAAAAAAAGTACTGCGTACGACGTCGTTTTCACTGCTACAGTTCTGGATGAGTTTCGTTAAGGTTTCTATTATTTGAGTTAAAACACTTTTTTGCTGCTCATGAGTAAAACTTCCGGCAGCTTCTTCGTTCCATTTTCAGATTTCTATGAATCTTGCAAAGATTGTACATTTATCAGTATCGGATGCATCCCTGGTCTGAGGATTACTAAGAAATTCCCGTCTGAATGGAACGCTAAAACTGATCTCAGCCAATCGAGACTCCGTATCAAAGGAGCCTTTTTCCAAGACGTGTGTAAAAAAGCTCCTGCTACTCGAAAGGAAGCAATTATGTTTGGTGCCGCTGCATCACGAGTTTTACGATTATACTCCATTCGCTTTTATAAAGTATGACGGTTGGCCGGGTTGGCCATGCAGTTCTGACACATTTCACCGCGTATATTTTAAAAAGGTTAGGTTATAGTCATTCTTCTGTCAAATACAAACGTAACGTTGCCGTTTCTACATATAAATAGCAGAAATTACGTACTTATCAAAATGTTTATTTACATAGGGAAAATAATGAATTTGAGGAAATATTATATGAATTCAATAATTCCAAAGACCTGGCGAATGTTTCTTTTTCTTTTTTCTATGTTGATACTGGAAATATGTCACGAAAATGAACATGAATGGAAGTTCCAGTTATGCTATTTTCTTGTACCTACTGAAATCAGGATCAGAGTGTTGAAATTTTTCTGAAAAATAATGGACGGAATAGTCCGTTACTCTGTGATAGTTCATTCGAAAAAAGAATAAAAGTACGAGAATAACCCCTCTGAAAAACTTCTAAATGAACAGAACCTAACCTTAAACGAACTTACTAAATTTACAAAGTTAGAAGAAAGTAAATAGAAAGTAGCCTTGGCAAAGTCGCTCAGAATTATTTGACTTTCTCGATTGCCAACCTCCGTAAGTTTAAAGTAAAAGAACTTGATAAACCTAAACCATGGCCATCCGGGATACTTTATGAAAGTGAATGGGGTATAGCTTTGTACGGCTCGACCTTCATCGTAACGTAACGCGAATTTATTCTTTCCTTCTATTCAATTGGAGCAGCGCCAACTAGGCGTCTACGACGATGAAATGGCTTTAAAACTTGGCGTTCCGTAGAAATCCGGTCCGCTGCCGACTAGTGTGCGTGAGCCCTTAGCTGGTCGTCATTCACAGAGATTACAAACATTTACAGAGAATGGGTCTCACTGGTTGTGCCGCTAGTGCAAGTACATATTTCTGTTCCTTTTTATGCTGTCCCAATTGACTGCGGTTCAGTTTCGAATACCCACCTGTAAAATGACTATGACACATGGCAATTCGGGGAAAAGATTTGATCATTTTTGAAGGTGCCAATGTGTTGGCACTGATTAGATTTTGTCTAAGACTTTCTTGTCGATCGAAAATCTGAGTATTTGTCCTGTTTTTCATTTCTCCCGAAAGGGGTCGCGCTAGTTTCCATTGCCGCAGTAGCGCCAAGACCGATAAATATTGCGGATTATTCCGGAAGTAGCTGAAATGAGTCGTTACACCAGGTATTCTATGCATCTTTGTTCAAATATTAGATCGACCCTAAGAATCAGTGAAGTAGTATGTTTTCGGGAAACCCATAGAGCTTATAGTAACATGGAGTGCTACAATCAGATCAAAAAGCGGCTAAACATCTCAAGTTTGTGGAACAATGAGTTTTAGCCCAAATGCCAAATAAATCAGATTATCGAAATGTTTTTGAATTGATGTTTGTGTAATAAATATATTTCTCTATTTCAGTATCGTAATGAGTTCATTACAGTACTAAAAACAGTGCTGTAATGAACTCATTACAGCATTGTTTTCAGTTATATTTTTCGTTTTTCGGTTGTCCGCACTGGCTTCCGCTCCTATCAATTTTCAGCACACGTCAATTTGGAAATGTCAATTTCGTGACAGTCACCAACTGCCAAGATACAACACAAAAGTCACTAGGATGAGTTTTTCATTGAATTTCAACAGTATTTCACGAAATTTGACTGAAATAGAGAAAATATCGTCTAATACTCGTTGCAGAATGCAATTCCAACACTCATGCCTTCGAAAACTCGCTCCTTCGTCGCTCGTTTTCGAATTTCGCATTCGTATTGGAATAGGAGCCCATTCTGCAACTAGTTTTAGAATGTACTATTGCGGGAGGCTGAAGGACCTCAGGTCGATGGCCGTGAAGTAACTTCTCTCTCTCTCTCTCTCTCTCTATTTGCGGAAATTTCTGAAGTCAAAATTGCCCTCATGTTACAGCTCATGGTTGCATAGAATACCTGGCTTTGGCAATGATTAGATTTTGTTTAAGACTTTCTTGTCGATCGAAAATCTGAGAATTTGTCCTGCTTTTCATTTCTCCCAAGGGGGGTCGCACTATTTTCGACTGCCGCAATAGCGTCACGACCGCTAAATATTGCGGATTATTACGGAACTAGACCAAAATCTGAAATCTAGAATGTCGTTTTGATCTAAAAATTTTGGTCACGATTTTTAGTGAGGACTCGTTACACCAGGCATCAGGTATTCTATGCATCTATTACAGCTCATATCACTATAGAAATATGATTCTCATTGTCATAATAATTTGCGTTCTCCATTTTCTCAATAATATAGCAACAAATAGGACTAGGAAGAAAAAAAAACAGATGATCAAGTTTTTTCACATTCGTGGCGACGTTTCGCAAAGGTGTCCCTCTGCTTCTTCAGGCCGACAATTTATTAAAAGAAACACACATGTATACAGTTCACTCAATTAATCAAATAACTTACCAAAAACATGCATCAACTTAACTAATTGAAAAGTAAAAACTACAAACATTCGTCAGAAAGAATAGCATCAAGAAACACTAAGAAAACTACAAAGCTATCGAAATAAACTAATAAACACAGTAGGCTACCAAAAGAACTCTATGATATATAACGTTAAAAACATTCAATAATGTCAACCAAAGAATAAAAACACAGACGGAGATCACCGATCATGTACAAGGAATACGGGCAACTAAACATTGTTCAAGGAGTACAAATAGTAGCCCGCATAACAGAAACACAAAACTAGAAGACTAATAAGACATCAAATAATATTGATCTAGTCATTGCATCTCAACTATTTCTTTTTAGGCCTTTATATTTTGAAATGATAGAACTATAATGTGAGGCTATACTCTGTTCAAATATAAGAGACATCAAAATAAACAAAGTCGCGCAGAGGAAGGATGGGCTTCCTTCAGGTAGAGACTTGCTTTCAGGGCTCCAGGGTCGGATCGAGGACCTAATTAGAAGGGTTTCAGTGTAACAAAGAAATCCAAAGCATTCACTTGTATTCAAATTTCATAACTTTCCTGTACCTACTATCGACATTCCGTTCTAAGCTTTAAGTACGATCCTGGCAGTCTTTTGGGGGCGTGAAAAGAATTGTAGAGAAGACCATTGACCAATAAGATGTTAGTGATGCGCAAAACAAACCGATTTGGTTTGTTTGTTTACATTCTCTTATATTTGAACAGACTATAGATGTTCTGTATCCGTTCTAAAATCACTAAAATTAATAGAATGCACCATATTGAAATAATGTGAGCAAAGGGCTTTTTTTTCTTTATTTTTTACATCTTTCAAGTCATAGATGTGTTGACATGATCTACGACTTGAAAGATGTAAAAAATAAAGAAAAAACAGCCCTTTGCTCACATTATATCAATATGGGGCATTCTATTAATTTTAGTGATGTCAGGATTTGTGATCTTTGAGAAACGTAATGATAGTCCAGGATTTGTGATAAGGAAAGAAATTTCAAGAAAATATTTTAGATATGTTCTATATGACTTTATTAGAATCCATGAATTTTAGAACGGATACAGAACATCTAGCCTCACATTATAGTTCTATCATTACAAAATATAAAGACCTAAAAAGAAATAGTTGAGATGCAATGACTAGATCAATATTATTTGATGTCTTGTTAGTCTTCTAGTTTTGTGTTTCTGTTATGCAGGCTACTATTTGTACTCCTTGAACAATGTTTAATTGTCTGTATTCCTTGTACACGATCGGTGATCTCCGTCTGTGTTTTTATTCTTTGGTTGACATTATTGATTGTTTTTAACGTTATCTATCATAGAGTTCTTTTGGTAGCCGTCCTACTGTTTATTTTGATAGCTTTGTAGTTTTCTTAGTGTTTCTTGATGCTATTCTTTCTGACGAATGTTTGTAGTTTTTACTTTTTAATTAGTTAAGTTGATGCATGTTTTTGGTGAGTTATTTGATTACTTGAGTGAACTGTATACATGTATGTTTCTTTCAATAAATTGTAGGCCTGATGAAGCCTAGGGACACCTTTGCGAAACGCCGCCACGAATGTGAAAAAACTTGATCATCTGTTTTTTTTTTCCTAGTCCTATTTCCTGCTATTTGTTGCTATATTATTATGATTATCATTGTTTCTCCAACTGAGATGTTTATCCATTATTTTGAGCTGAGCCTCAAGGCTAATATCAGTCCAATATAAAGTAAGGTCTATGGGAAAACCGGATAGCGTGCTTACTCACCAAAACATAAATTTGTAAAAAATAAATCAAGGAAGTTATAGGCTGTCAAACTATCTCGTGATCAAGCAGTATATGAATTGAAGGGAAAAAAGTTTGGCAATTCACAGTTTATTTAAAATTTTTGTTTAAGATAGAAACTTCATATTTCTAACGGATTCGTTATACCCGTGGTAAATAATGAGTGAATAAAAATTTCAACATATCGAAGAGTGAATCCATGACTTCGTAATTAACATGATCTTAGAGATCGGTCTGCGTTTATCAATGGCTTTTTTGTTACACGACATGAAATAAAATTTCCCCAGAATATTTATACTATTCAAATCAGATTGAAGATATCTTGCAATCCTTGAGGCACAACTACAGTAAAATATACGACGAACTTGTAAACGATATCAGCAGTCGTTTAATTCCCGTTGTGCTTGAGATCCCAGCTTGCTCTCAGATGTTTCAAAGAGTTTTGTATGCAAAATTTCTTTTGTTGATGATATTCTCACATAAAATGTGTATTCGTTAATAGCTGCTGCACGTAGGACAGAACATCATGTTCTTTCCTTCGGTAATGTAAACAATTCCTAATTCCGTATGTGATTTTCTTTATTTCTTGCCAAACTATTTAGTTCCCTATCGATTGACTGGTCAGAGCGTTGAATCTCGAAATGTTTTCGGGTATATACTGAAGGTTTTAGGGCATACTGGATGTTCTATAGATGAGAGGAAAAAATACGATTTATATGAATTTTTATACGTCTGATTTACAGGAAATTTCTTTTACATCATTAGGTCCATAAACCCTGCAGGAAAAATAAGATGTAATTTCTTCAATTTGAAAAAAAATTAAGTTCATAATGTGAAATATAGAAGATAGATCAGGGTGTCTATGAAGACAAAAGCGAAAGCTTAATTTGCTTGGAATATTTTCATCACTGGATATAACACGTTTCAGAAAAGGATCTTCATTCAGTTTCAGCGGCGGTACTCAAATGATCATTAGCAATATGCACATCCTGCTTGACTTTAGTCATAAATTGTCTCAACTATGTGCGATTATGCAACCTGTAAGGCAATTTTTCATTAACCTCAATTTCAAAGCGCCAACAAACTTCTATTTGATGCATCAATATAGAACATTATCTAAACGTGGGGCATCTTTGTATATAGATGATCCCATATTTATTCACTCAAGGTGCATCCAGACTGCTCATACTCGAGCTGGCGTTACATGCATGAGACAAGGCAAGTAAGTCATAGTAGCATCGCGAGCCATTAAGACCAAAGAATCCGCCCGGTGTCGCTACATCAAAGGTACTTGCGTGAAGTTTCGAAAAACTTACCGATCACTATAGTGCGCGCTTGCCGTATAGCAACAGCGCGATGTGCTGTGCCAGACTAGTGAGCGATAAGTTCTACGCAAATACCTTTGATGATGTATCGACACCAGGCTTCTGGACGCACCTTTAGATTCAGTATTATTGATCTTGATACCAATAAACAGAAATACTCCCGTAACTCCAAATGCTACTTCGTATTGCATGAATAAGATTCATTGATACTAGGTCTTTTTTCCTCTGATCGATCGCACATCCGAAATGTCCTCAAGCCATTAATGTATGCTTCTTCTTTGACACTCTTTGTTGGTCATGTGTCCATAAGCTTGGTGATCACATTGTACTGTTGATGAGTGTGTGGGTATGTGTGTTCGGTGTGCGAAATGCAATATGTATTATGTTTTTGAGAACCCCCCCTCCTTTTTCGTGTATCGGGATGTTACCTTTGTGAAGTTCAGTCGTACGCTTATTGTGAACCTTGTTAAGTTTCATAGAAACCTTGAATTCGCTCAACGAGTAACGTCAGTATGTCTTTTTATTTTTTGCCTTCTATATTTGTTCTGTGAACCCAATTGAAGTTCTGTTTAGAATTGGTGTGTAATACACTGAAAATGTGATTAGTGTTGTCAATGAAGGGTGGAAAAATATTCGAAGCGTTATGTATTTTTTGTCCTGCAAATGAATACAGACTTGAAATTTATGTGGAGCTCTCAGATATTTGAGCTTTCATCTCATTTTTCAGTAGTTTATTTCAGGTAGCTGTTCTTCAGGAGAAAATTTTTGATGAGGATTTCACTAACCGAACCAACTTAATCATCATAGCGTCCGAAGTTACCCCCTCAAGATTTGGAGACTGTTGATCGAGTTACATATCATTTTAAAGATCAACTCAGTGTTTAGTCGCACATGTGTTTTTACACTTTGTTGTGAACAATTTTCTGACAATACACTGCGTAGAGCAATTAACGCACGATGTAATCATTTCTAATTAAATTGTAAATAAAAACGAAAGTAGTGAGATTCTGCATGAAGTGGATCAATAGATTACTATAAAGCTTACATTCATTAATTGCGAGCATTTCAATTTTCGATCATTTTACAACGAGAATTACTCAATTTGACTCGGGGTGTCCAATACAAGTATTTCTATAATGTTACAACGCTACAGGGAGAATTGTAAGAGTTCGGACTTTGAGGAACATTTCAGGTAAATCGGCACGTTTCAAATAATTTATGAAAGTAACATTATTCGTTCGATTATACTTCTGAACCGCACCGTTTTTATATTTAACCGAAAGTGATGGTCATCTGGCAGCAAAAATTTGAAAAGTATCTTCAGATGCTATGACTATTTCGAAAGTATAAAGACACATTCCTAACCGTTTTCAGATCAATAAGTCCTTTGAAGTCATTTGTTATTCGACCCACATTCGTTAATCAAAGACTTGGAAGGGGTTCCAATTCGTGAAGAAGTGGGCGGTCGACTTTTGGAAGAAGTAATTATTAATATGTCAAAAATTACATACCTAGATTCACGAATGAAGCCTGAATAATTAGACGTATGGTTTTTAAATTTCAGCCCTCTAATTTGATTTTTTTTATTCAATCTTATACAGGGTGAGTCTTTGACTTGTACATATATTTTAACTGTAGATTCCTCTCATCAAACGAAACACTTTTTTCCTATTCCATTTTTCAAAATTCGGTTTGGTTTGGGAGATACAGGGTGTCGAAAATCCATGGAAAAAACACTTTTCTGTTTATATCTTCGGAACCGTTATTTCAAATGAACTTAATTTTGGTTGAGTTTTTACTCTATTCATGGTGCATATTCCTCAATCGAAACCTATTCAATATCTTCACTAGTATAAAAGTTACAGGGTAGTCGACTCATCAATACACGCTAAAACACCATAAAACCACTTCAAAAAGATAAACGGTTCATATTTTCGAAAGAATCAATCATTTAAGAAACTAAAAGTATTTATATTTTTTCAATAAAACGCGTCGTTTTCGAGTTATTTCCAATTTTACCCGCAGAAATTTGACGAAAAAATCATTAATTTCAAGAATAATCTGAATGCGTCTCTGAATTAAATATCATCGAAAATTATACCTTCTCTGGTCTTTAAACGAGTTTACAATGTTGTCACAATATTTATCAACTTTGTCGAGATATTTTTCGATAATAGAATCCCTCAAATGTGGGAGATAAAATTGAACATCAAGGAGGATTTAACACGCACAGTTTCTATTGAAAATTCATAGTTACCGGTCCATATTGAAGTTAAATGTCGATGAAATACAAAATTCGGATATGAATGATGAATCTCAACACAAACTACTTATTAAATTGAAATTAATGAAACGATACCTGATAATCTGGAATTTTATAAACTCGACACGGTTGAAATTATTACAATTCACTTCACGTAATAATCACATTAGAACAATAATCCACTGAATGTAATGAATGTATTCAGAACTTCAAATAATGTTTACAGTTTGTTCAGACTGTTCAGAGACTGCTTAGTGCTTTGTTATTGTTTTAGTTGGCTCCAGACCAGATAACCAATATTTCGGTTTTCGCTCTACGCATGCGTGGTAAAATTTGGCGGCAAAGTCGATTTATGATGGAAACGGCAGAATTCATAGATATTCATACCATGGTACACAAATGTATCGTGATTTATATTATGTTTCGTAAAAAATCCTTAACCTCAATGAAAATATCAGCAAGCTGACAACATGTTCTTGACATTTCTGTCCAAAAATTCACAGAATCGATACAAATTAGATTAGGTTAGGTTGTTTAATAATAAATCTGAATGACAGTCTTTCTTCATGATATTGTTTGGAAATTTCGAGGAAAATATGAACAAGTTATTAGTGTTTACAAACTAATCTGCAGAAAAATCGAAGAAGGAACTTATTTTGGTGTGATAAATATGGCTTTTCAATTGCCGAAATGATCGGACAGTGTTTTGTTGGGAAATATCGTGTTTGTAACATTCTTATTCAAATAAGGTTGGTGCTTGAGTATTTTCTAATTGTATCAACCAGAACATCTAATAATCACCTCAATTTCAATCGAAAAGTATGAACTTTGAGGTGTTTGCAGAGAATCGATCCAGGCACGCATTAAGCCCAACTTTTTTTTTCAAATGGCTATATCTCTTTAACAGATCCGAATTCGGAAAAATGGAAAATGAAAAAAAGGTTTCCTTTAGCATCAAGAATCTACAGTTAAAATATATGTACAAGTCAAAGACTCACCCTGTATAAGACGGCAGTAGTAGAATAATGAAATCGTCTCAAAGATTCTTTTGTGTTGTCTCTGATACTTGTAACAGAAAAGAACCCGTCTCAGAAATTTGTTTAAATTCGTGGAAATGCTTCGCAGTTTCCCTTCTAATGCCCTGCTAAGGAGATTAAGTTTGGGGAGGAAATCCTCATCAATACACATCCCCATCCAAAAAAATTGGGACTAAAGGTATTTGGAAAAATCAATTGTGTGACTAGTTATACCCGCTGTCGTGTTTCTATTCGGAATCCTGTAGATTCTTTTCGATTTATTTCACTGTATATTAAGTATGTTATTGTACGTACATTTCTAGTATCGCCGCTAGGAAAGCACTATATACTAGGAGTTGGAAATATCGTATCTTCTTAATTTTCAATAATGGCCTCACAATTTTGCTACAATTCAGTAGGAATATCTTCCATGATCTATTTAAAAACAATGCAGCTATGTGTCTGTCGATTATATCAAGGTCAGAATATTAGAGGGAATGCCGGTTCTTTTTTGTCCCTTTATTATTTACAGAAATAAATATTTTTCACAAGAATAAAAAATAGGATTTCAAGCGAACACATTGAATCGCGAAAATAATTGGCCACCATTATCAAAAAGTAGCTTTGTAAAACGAAAAGTCCCCGGCTAATATTGATAACAATATAAACAGAGATACCGTGGAAAACCTAAGATTAGAGGAAGCAACCACATATGATTCAAGTAGTTGTGTATCAGGAAACGATAAATATGGTTTTATTGTTTTCTACATATCCTATCACATTTTTCAGATCGTGGAGCTTTCTTCTTCGATTGTACCGTGAATATTCCACCGGTCACTTCGGTGGTGGATCTCCCGAACAAATAGGATTTCGAGAATTTTCAATGAAGCTCGTCATACATGTTTTTGGTTGTTTTTTTGATTATAAAATTTGATTCCAGGTATCATAGGTAAAGGACGAACACAGGGGGGTTCTTGAATTATCCAGAATTTTTATTGGCGAGTCAAGGTTTGGTTAACCTTTTTATAGGGGAATGGAATTTTTTTTTGTTAACGGTGCAAAATTTTTTATTAATCCGGTTGGCAATAATTTGATTTTATTTTGTTTGACTAACATCTAACAAGCGGAAATTTCCTTCAGTCGGATGGGTAAAGAGCTAAGAATCGATAGACATACATTTTGGTTTTCCACACAAACGGATATTTTCATCTACAATTGACACAAACACACATATCACAATTTGCCAATAGTATTTTTATGTCTTACTCTTGTATTTATTTGGCGTTGAAAGTAGAGAAACTGAGATGGCTTTTTCTAGTTTTGTATTTTATTTCTCTTAGGAGTCGTTATGGCCGCTTTGTACATTTATAGCATCGATGTGGTGAAGCTTCTGACAGTGTTTTCGACACTTTCTACCATCGGAATTTCACCTGTTGAATGTTTCTTCTCTTCAGATTTCATTTTACAGATCTTTTGTTAGTGGAGGTTTATTCATTATATGTTTTCAATATTTTACACTTTCCTTCACAACAGATCATGGTGATCTTACGAAACGAAATATTTAGTTATTCTTTACCTTGACAGGTTGTACCAAATTTCACTGTCAAGCTGATAGTACCAGTCTGTGTCAGTTCGTAAATATCCAGAAAAAGTTCAATTTCGTTTGAGATTAAACCATTTTGTTGAGTTTAGTATTGTTATCCTGGACAACATTTTTACGCATTATAAATATAAATTTTAATGTTTGGCTGTTATATCCGTGCTATTGAAAATGGTACCGATTATTAGAGAATTCTTTTGGTTAAAAGACCGAATATATTAATTCTGTTCCAAATTATTCGGAAGAATTATTCCCGGTGAACTTCGGCGAGTAAAAGTCGGCTACATAATTACGGAATGTTCATGTCGACAATTTCTAGTATTTGCATTTTTTGGGCGCCAACACTAGCGAACGTGAGTGTGGATGACTTCTTGGTGTCACGTTCAATTCTGGTTATTTATGAACTGGTCAAAAACCTGTAACGCTCAACTTTTAATTTTGGAACCCATCTGTATATAATACTTATCACTCTTTGAATGTATGATCTTTCTAGCAAAGTTTTGGATCCATTAAATTCGGATTATGTATAGTTATGCGAATGTTCGATAGTTGAAGCATGAAAAGAAGTTCTTCATGGTTTTTCTAGTGAGGAATTTTGTTACTAGGTTGTAATTGTGCGGGTAACGAAACGGGTGAAAGTATCTGCTGCACGTTGTGTTTCCATTGAGATGAGGGTTGATGATTCAATGTTTATGTTTCATATTCATTCAGAATTATTTTTTATGGTCTATCCCTATAATGCTCTCCATGGGGTTCTTCCTCTTTTTTCTTAAATTTTCATCTTTTTACATTGAAGGGTAACATTATGTAAAGTTGAATATAATTGTAAATCCTTGTGATGGACTCGTAATATTTGACGAAGAATAAAGTTAATTTTGCAGGTGCATTCCTCTGGTAGAAAGTTATGTATTTTACTTTATGATGATTTTGTGGTTAGCGTTTGAGAGATGTTTAGCTGCTGAACGAATGTTGAGACATTTATTGTGTATCATTCTTTTCAATTATAGCCGACCTACCAAGTTATTTGACAAGGTTCCAGTGGGATATTGCCAAATACCCCATCAAGCAGTCGTTGAGGAATATAGCTGACATAATAAGCAAACAAGTCGGCCAAATTGACGCTGACTTGAAAACCAAATCGTCGGCCTATAACAACTTGAAGGGCAGCCTTCAAACCCTTGAGAAGAAGCAAACGTAAGTCAATTACAGTTCATCATTTAGTTTATCATATTCTGTGGATGGGTTATGTGTCAATGGACAACTTTCCAAAAATAAGTAAATGATGAGATTTTTTCGAACAAAAGCCATCCCAATCACTACTTGCTGATTCTTCACTACGATTGTGTTCGTTTCAACTCGGTGTTTCCAAGAAAATTATATGTTCGGTGTGTCACATTGTAAAGGATATAGGTATTTTCTGGTACAAATTTTGTTCCTGATGGGGATATTTTAAAATAAAAACTATCATATCATTGCATTCCTCTGCTCGACTACCCAAACCACTTGAATTTGAGTAGAGATGATAAAGATATGGAAAGGGTTTTCTTCTAGAAACTCAGTTTCGAATTATTTCTTCCAATGCCTCGAGTCCATAACTTAAAGAAACTGGTTTGAATTCGATTGTGCTATTTGGTGTATTTACGATGTTTGGATTTGAGCAGTTTTGATCTGTTCATGACGACATTTGCTTTTCTCTGAACTAACCCGTGATGGTGTATTGCCATCATGGCTGTGTACACCACACAGGAATATGCCAACAGGCATCTTATTTATGGGGAATGCTGGTGGAATGCTAATGCTGGTTCTAGAATGTCTAAATCTTGGCCAACCGGGATACTTTCTAATAGTGAATGGAGTATACAAGCTGTAACTTCGGTATTATGAGCCTCGGTTTGCGTTTCGCAAAACCATGCGACAAAAAAAACGCACAACTCTTTGAAATAAATTTGAGGTAGGATTTGAGACCGCAAGTAATAAATATACCCAAGTGTTCCTGCTAGGGCGTAATATAAGTTCTGATGTTTCAGTTGGTTGCTACCGCAGGAAGGGTTGTGGTGACGGCTAACAAGCCAGAAACCGGTCTGTCATCCTCCTGGGGGCGACTGAAATTAGATATTTGCTAGTCCATTTCTCTCATGTAAATTTATTCTCATCATGAAACGAAACTGAATTTCTTTGAGAAATCTAAAATTATGTAATTATTCCATTTCAGAATCATTAGTAAATGCGCTCACTCTTAAGGTGAATACAGACTATTCTGACGTGACGTGATTCCACGTCACGTCAGACGTGTATCAGTGCTCCCATTGGCCTAATATGAACGTGAACGTCAAAATGTGAGTGATATAAAAATGCAACACTGTGTTCTGTGCGTTCACGTTCATATCAGGCCAATGGGAGCACTGACGGTGTCTGATGTGACGTGAAATCACGTCACGTCAGAATAGTTGAAGTCACTTGTCAAACTGATGCAGTACAGTCGGTTGAAGCTGGGTGGAATATTAATTTTGAATACATACTTGGTTCAGTAAAACGTGACATGATCTTCCTCTAACCCTTCCGTCGAGTTCAAAAAAATCTAGGCGTGTCATCAATGTGACTACAGTCATGCTCACTTTCATCCTGAAATCGCACAGGGACATACAGTTGATCCAAAAATTTTCTCCTCCATAGAGGCAGCTTGCTAACTCGTAATCTCGCCGATCTGGTTAAAAAGGAGCACTTCATACTTGATTCAGAATATCTGACCACACTCCTCGTTATCGTACCAAAGTAAGTTTGAGATTTGAAAAATGCTGCAACTGCTTGATGTTTTTAATTCTTTACTAGAGCTCAGACTCAGGAATGGCTGACAACCTACGAAAAGCTAACGGACATGATTGTGCCGCGTAGCAGCCAGCTAATAACTCAAGATAATGAATACGGATTGTATACCGTGTCTCTCTTCAAGAAGGTAATGGAAGAGTTTAAACTACATGCTCGAGAGAAGAAGTTTGTGGTTCGAGATTTCACTTATAACGAGGAAGAATTGGCTGCTGGGAAGAATGAAATTACGAAATTGGTGACTGACAAGAAGAAACAGTTTGTAAGTGTATACTGAACTTGAAATGAGAGAAAATTGTAGGTCTGGAAAATACTTGG
Organism: Adalia decempunctata; assembly: GCA_951802165.1. Classification (NCBI taxonomy): domain Eukaryota; kingdom Metazoa; phylum Arthropoda; class Insecta; order Coleoptera; family Coccinellidae; genus Adalia; species Adalia decempunctata. Next base: position 48,720,590 of record OX637697.1, read on the forward strand.
TAGGTATTAGGAAATTTAAGTTTCAAGTTTTGAGAAGTGAAAAATAAGAAGACACTTCATGTGCAGATAATTTCGTCCAAACAAAGTATGAATCAAACAAGTCACTCTAGATGGAATATGCCTCAATTTCAACTGATTCATGCACATTAGACATTATTCTCGCTATAGTTATGTTAATTTATGCAAGACTCTTTTTGTATCCAGCGTTGAGTAAATGATTGATACCTTAGACTTTAGACTGTAGAGAGGACTATACAGTGTGAGAAGAGAAACCTCGGACAAACTCTTTTTCATTCAACTTTATTAAACAGAAGAAATTGAACAAAACAACAACAAATAATAATAGCTTGAACATTTGTTAATAATATATTTGAGCCGTTTCGAAGTGGCTTCCTTTGGCGGCGATACACAGCTTCAGACGCTTCTTGAAATTTTCGGCAATGGGCCGCAGCTCCTCGGGCGTTAATCGGTTCCATTCCCGGCGCAGAGATTGCTTCTTCTCCTTCTTTTAGTGCCGTGCCTGATTTCAGACGTTGGCTATGATCATGTTGGTCAACTCATGAAATCTATCACGATCCGCGGCCGCTCGGAACAGATCTTCGACGCCCAGGCCGGTCCACTGCCTTATATTGCGAAGCCATGACAGTTTTTTCCGTCCTATCCATCTTCTTCCCTCTACTTTTCCCTGGATTATGAGACGAAGTAAATAAAATTTTGGTCCTCTGATTATATGACCGAAATATTCGGTTTTTCTGACTTTTACTATGTCGACCAATTGTCTCTCTGTGTCCGTCATCTTCAGTACCTCGTCATTAGAGGTATGCGACGTCCAAGATATCTTCAGCATTCGGCGGTAGCACCACATTTCGAAAGCCTCCAGTTTTCTGAGCGCTCTGAGCTTTGGGGTCCAAGTTTCACAACCATAGAGGAGAGATTGCTTCAGCGACTCCAAATTTTTGTGTTTTTTAGCACAAGCCCTGTGCTCCAAAATCGACCACACGCTGTAGTCCATTGGGTTGAGATCCGGTGAGTTGTGCGGCCATTCTGCAGATGAGATGAAACAAGGAAAATGGGTCTTACACCATTCTTGCGTCATTTTCGCTCTGTGAGCCGGAGCGGAGTCCTGTTGAAAGGTCCAATGCGTATCGCCGAAATGCTGCTTGGCCCACGGAAGTACTACGGCCTCGAGGATGTCGCAGCAGGAGACTTCTTGATTGATTTTGACCCCTTGATCCACAAAAACTAAGGGAGTTTTACCACTGCCACAAATTCTGCCCCAGACCATGACGGATTGCGGATTTTGACGGTGTTCGACGATGGCCAATGTACCGGGAGCCTCTACGGACCAGACTCTGTCGTTTTGGTGGTTGTGGGATTGTTCTACAGTGAAAAGCTTCTCGTCTGTGAAGAGAATTCGCTCCCATTGCTGAACGGCGGCGAGACGAAGGAGTTGGCGGCACCTTTGGAGTCGTACGCGCTTGTTTTCCTCCGTGAGGAGTTGAACTTTTTGGAGCTTCTATGGCTTGAGGTTAAGCCCCTTTCGGCAATTTGACAGACTGATTCGCGGTTGATTCCGGTCTCACAGGCTATTTTCCTCATGGAAACCCTCGGATTTCGATTGACTCGCTTCTTGACGATGTTGCGATTGCTAGGTGTATTGACAGTGCGTTTTCTACCACTTCCTGGAAGACGACCATCATGGCCAAGCTCCTTGAAACGACGAATTGCATCGGACACGGTTTGTCGAGGCACATTGAGCAAACGAACAATTTCGCTTTGACGCCTACCTTGACGAAACAGCTCCAAAATCGCACTACGTTTGTTTGACATTCTAAAACTCTGTGAAATGAAATTATATCAAACTGAAAATTCACATATTAGTACAGGAAAGTGTAGAGAAACCAAGAGAATAAAAATTATTTGGCTGCGCTGAAATACTTTTGTTCCAGACCACATCAAAATTTGTCCGAAGTTCTTCTTATCACCCTGTATTACGGCCGCTACATCACAGTACCTCTTTGTAGGAAACTATAAACTATACCGTCTATACCATAGCTGTATGGTTTCCTACAAAGTTTTAACCAGATCGCCTGATAGAACAAGGTCAGCCGGGTCGGCGATATAGCTCTTTTTCCTGGGAGGGGTAATAACGATTGAAAACCATTAAATCAGGTAGGTACTCACACAATGTAGGAAATATTCTATGTGCAGCACCTTTTTCTCAGGTGTTCTATACCCATGGGGGGTAGTTACCCCCTGTACCCGCCCGTCCATCCACCCTTGTGATAGAACCATATAAAATTTCAGAGAAATATCGAAAAAAATCCCACCCTTTCTGTAACAAATGATTCGGGATCGTTGACATTCTATTTGGCAGATGCAATTAATTTTTTTTGGCATAAAAATTATTTGGCTGCGCTGAAATACTTTTGTTCCAGACCACAGCAAAATTTGTCGGAAGTTTTTCTTGTCACCCTGTATAAACTGGGTAACTGTACTACTACGGAATCGAAATGTAGTAGAAACGTTGTGACGATCGTTGAATTTTCTAATAAATCAACTCTTATTTAAAATGAAAAGTAGATACTTTAGATTGGAATTCATTTACACCCTGTGTGTGAATGTCCGAAATGAGTATTTGTTTCTTCAAATATTTCGAATTCCCTACATTACATATACTAAAACTGAAGAATCGGAATGTTCGCGAAACGGCTCGGCCGTTTTTCCTTCAGTTAATGAATGGGCACGTTATGGCAGCACCGTTTTATGAATCTGTGGCCAGTTCATTCATTCATTTCTTTCCGTTATTTCAATTCTGTTAACTAATGACGTTTTGAACAGTGTTGTCATCAGAATATCGCTTAGGAAAAATGGAATTTGGATTCATTTTTGAATATTTATAGCAAAATACGTTGAAAAATGGTTTGTATATGTCTTGTTTGTGGTAAATTGGACTATTTGAATCCTGATTTGAGTTTACATAGGTATGTTCTACTCTTATCATTATTTCTTAGTAACAATGGCGAAAATCGAAGAATCTACTTTGATTTTTTCAATTTCACTTTTCACTTAGCTGACTTTGTTCACCTAACTCAGAATCAGTTTCAAAGTTCGGAACATTGAATGAATTCGTCAAAAAGAGTTAATTCACTTGTAATTTTATTTCCATTCCTCAATATCCTCAACAATCACGCCACTGAACCTTTCAAAGTTATATTCCTCAATGTTGCCACGGCCGGATCTAATGGTATTGCTATCCTTCATGCTATCTTCGTTCCACTCATTGAATACTGACTAAACTTTGGCTTCACCAATTCTCGAACTTATGAATGAGATGCTGTGTCTCCTCTTTCTATGGTCTAAGATTCATACACTTATTACACTTTCCAATCCAGTATGTTGCAAAATAACTCTCCCACTGCTTAATCATTTTTGGATGCTCTTGAGGTTCGCGGGCGCACTGGTGGCTTCGTAGCACATTGAAACTCTATACACCTGTCCAACAATTATTGCTGTTTGGGAAGCCGACCTCGATATACGAATATTCAACTGCGTGCCGTTTTAAGCGTTAATGGTCCACTGCAAGTCGAGTACTGACAGTTAGCTGTCGCACACTGTATTAACTATAAACAAAATCATGGGCGGATTTACGGGGGGGTAACTACCCCCCCCCCATGAGTATCGAAGACCTACGAAAAAGGTGGTGCACATAATAGTTATTTATGTAATAAGGATCATAAAGACGATCATTATGGTACAAGTCGTGAATGTTATCGGGCGAGGCGTAGCCGAGTCCGATAACACGGCGTGTGCCATAATGATTGTTTATGATTCGTATTACATACAAAATTTTATCTGATGGCATTTATATCAATACATTTTCGAAAAATTAAAAACTGCATTTTCGACAATGTCACAATGACAACTATTTTTAAAGGAGTAAATATTGTGTAGTTTCAAATATTATAGAATTTCATTATGGTACTTAGTACCATAATGAATTCATTATGGTACTTAGTCCCATAATGAATTCATTATGGTACTTAGTCCCATAATGAGCTTCCTTATGTCATCAAAATTGAGTGACATAACGTTGTCATTATGACATGCCATCAGATAAAGTACTTTATACATTTCGCACCTAATTTTATGGTTTTCAATCGTTATACCCCCCCCCCCATGATTGTTATTACCACTCCCATGAAAAAGAGCTATATCCGCCCTTGAACAAAATACTGCTATTATTAATAATACACATGCTTTATTGACGCCAAGTGAAAGCCATCGATCGAGATCCTTCAATCCAGTAAATTAGAGCAGTGAATTAACATAATATTATGATAGTTGAACTTATCATATTGAAGACTTGTATATTATTTTAGGGTCCCCTTGTAAGATGGCTGAAGGTAAACTTCAGTGAGTGTTTTTGTGCTTGGATTCATGTCAAGGCATTGAGAGTATTTGTTGAATCAGTTCTAAGGTGAGAATACACTTGATTTTTTCTCATTAAACTACGAAGGATTCAAACATTGAGCTGTATAATGTAGTGTTTGGTGAATCACTACAGTAAACTTTGAAATAATTATTACTGATTGTCTAACCATTTATAATTTCTTATTAGTTTTTACGATCACGTCTTTCATGTATGAAGTAATTTAAATTATTTTCAGATACGGTTTACCTGTCAATTTTCAAGCAATCCTCATTCATCCAAATAAGAAATTTGTTAAACGTTTGAGAGACGTTCTTAATCAACTGTACGGCCATTTGGACAGCAGCGCTGCACTCTCAGGTGCCAATTTTGATGTGAGTTTGATTTCCAGAGTATATTATAGGACACCCAAATCATACTTTTTCCTTATAGGGTGTTGACATTCCTGGCCTTGGATTTGGTCAGCAAGAGTATTATCCATATGTTTATTACAAGATCAATGTGGATATGATTGATACAAAAATTTAAATATAATATTGTAAATTAATAACAATACTCCATGCCATGTAGAGCTGGAAAATACTTCGAAGAATAGGAAAAAACAAGATTTATAAGAAATGTTGTTGAAGATTCCATTGTTTTTATCCAGTGTTGATTGTAGTTTTTCCTCTGCCTTTTATCAGAAGACCAATTTTGAGTTCTTTGAAATTCTTTGTTTGTTTAAGTCGATTTTTCTTTCAAAAATAATAGTTGTTAATAAAATTCCATTAGTAGTTTGTAATCTCTTGGAAATTTTTGAAGATTTATAAAATGGTTAATTTTAGTGTAGTTCTCATTCAATCTTTCAAACAGATTATACAATTTTTCGCATCATCAAATTATCATTCTCATTTTATTTTTACACAATAGACTGCATTTATTTCAGTATTGTTTCATTTTGTGAAACGCAAAAAGTGTTAGCATGTATTGGTGTTGTGGTTTGTCAAATACAACAAATGTTGATCATTATAAAATTATCTAACATTTTATTGAAATTTGAAAAATATCATATGTGGAAACATTTTGTCTGCATCTCTCAAACAAAAACAATTTGATAATTTCAAGTTATGCAGTTACTCATTTTCGCACTACAAATCAATAACCACAAGAACTTTCATTATTAATTTAAAAATCTTCAACAAGTTAGGTGAATGTTCATTTGTTTATTTTAGTGCCTTTTGGTCATAAAATTTCCAAAGCATTAGACAAGGTTTCAAATCTGTAAGTTAATGATATAATAAAATATTTTTCAATGATGTATATAATATGTATATAGATTATTTCAAATTGAAAAGTGCTTAATCTGAATGAAAAAATGCCATCAAATTTTATTTCATACTAGCTTACACATTTGACAGTTCTATCTTAGAAGCTGTTATTGAAGGTTCCACTTTCTAATTGTAAATTCCTTAATTTTATTAAAATGTTGAAATATGAACTTAATTTTTCTTGGAATGTTATACCAATATCTGAAACAGTGAAATATTATTGAAGAAAAAACAAAAAATTCGACTGCAGAAACATTTAACAAAAGAGAAAAACAAGACCTATTCTTCATCAATAACTTTTGTTTTTCAAATTAGCACCCTATTTTTTAATGATTGCGTTGGATTCTGCGAAGAAAAATAATGAAAGCAATCTAAGATGCTCTTGCTCCTGAATTCGGTAATCTCTGAGTTATTTGAGATTCTCTAGATTTATGATTCATCTAATTTGTTGCATGGGAGTATTCTGTGACCATAGAAGATTAATTATCCCATTGATAATTAAGAAGTGACAGGTATTATTAGTCCTGTTCTTTACTTCTCGATTTTACGAAATGGACAGTTTCTTTTTAAATTTCATTACTAGAATAGCGATTCATTTTGTAGAATCAAAAAGTAAAGTCAACGAGTAATAATTAGACTTTTCACTTGTGAATTATAAATGGGACAATTTATCTTCTATGGTCTCAGAATATTCCATATATCTAATAATTCCAATATGGGTAATGACCCAATGAAAACTGAAGCCTTTTGATGAAAATGAAATTCCAAAGATGCATGATCTTCAAACATTCTTCGATTGACGTTATGAGAACGGTTTACGTTCAGGATGTTGAGAATAATAAAATAAACATAATACTGACTATGAATATTTGACCTTTTTACGTTTTTCTTTTCGATATTTTCAAAATTATTCGAATGAATACAATGGTTTTAACAGAAATCTATTCAGCATTGAATACCCAAACGAAAAAATTTAGAAATTGTTTGAACAAATTCATTTCCACTTCTTGTATAACCGGTGCTCAGACTCCAAAAATGTTTTAGCTCAGTAGAGAATTTCATTTAGGGGGATGAAAAATAGATGTTGGCCGATATGCACACAAAATTTCACGAAAATCGGTCTAGCCGTTTCGGAGGAGTTCGGCCACAAAGTGCAGACAGGACAATTTTATACAGGTGATTTTTAGTGTTTCATTAGAAGTTCTCGAGAAAGGAATTGTTATACAAATTCAAAATTTTGTATTTTTGTTTTAGAGTACATGAACTCAATTTGTAAAATATTTGTGGAATCTACTTCCGGTTCTACCAGAAACGGATGTGAACTTGGTTATTTCAAATGTAACACCCTGTATGCAGGGGGGCCGTGACCCCCCCTGAGATTTTGATGTCCCTAACGTTTTTCAGCACGGCACCTCAATATTACCTTCTAATTTCTATTTTGGCCCCCCCTGAGAAAAATTTCTACGGGTTTCTGCGGTCGCCCATGGTGGTATGTTCGTCTATTTCAAAGTCGGCTATGTTAGGAATTGTCATTCTTACTTATTTTCATTGATCAAGCACTATGCATAACAAGCAATAATAATAATAAGGTATACTAGAATGATATATCAAAAGTATGTTCTTTATTTGCGGCGAATGTGACAAATAAACAGCGGATAATGAATGAAGACTAAATAAATAAATTTTAGTTTAAAACTGACATATTCTTATTACTATTGACATAGCCTACTTGAAAATTATCTTGATAAACTTGATGTTTAGACAAAGAAATCTGGCTTTAGTCGGGAAGTATCATCAATACGCCATTATTTATTTTATAATTATCTAATAATGCCATCTACAGGGTGTACAATTAGAGGTAGCAACGCAGAGGGGATATTCTTTGCATATTTTAAGAATAGAAGTCCGCTTTTGAGATACATGGGAGTTAAAATTTGAATGTTTTCCAAGTTTTTTCTCATAGTACATATCTGCATTTCTGAAGATATTCAACTGGAATTTGGCATAGGTATTACAATTTAGAGTTTACACCATGTGACATACCAATTTCGATTGCAAATCTTCAGGGTGATTTTTTCTGGAAGATTTTCCTGTTTTTCTCCAGAACTTATTTTCGGTGAGCCACTGCAAGTTTGAAAAATTGTAAAAATATACTCTATTTGTTATACTCAACTTTATAATCACTTGTAGTTTTGTCGTATCTGCTACCGATTTAGGGAAAAACGATTCTCTCGAAAACCTGAGATTAGTCCTAGCCCGCCAGATCCCGAGACTTAAATAGTTCAACTTTTTTTCTATACTCTGTATATGCCAATACTGGCGAGAAAAAAATTTGTGGCTCCTGAAAAATTCGGATATTTTGCAAATTGTAATTTCTGACTCACAAGGTTGCCGACCCCTGGTCTAGCCGTTTCGGAGGAGTTCGGCCACAAAGTGGAGAATTTTATATAAAGATTTAATTTTCTACATGTTTCGTAATTTTCACTTGTCTTTGCCTTCTATACATTATAGCATGCGCGTCATACGTATGGATATTCCATAATAAAGACCATTTATTATTATTATATATCAACTGATCAGGTAGGTAGCAAAAAAAAAGTCCATCTTATACATCACTCCCAAAAAATTATAATGATCAAGATTATACTGTTAGTGCTAGTCTTTCGAGGAGACCCCTCGGCCCTCATAAGCAAGATTGAGCGAGAATCAGTTGTGTTCTTTATAGGCTTTGTTACTTTCTTCAGCGATTTCAAAAATATATCATACTTTCGAGTTCATTATAATATATCGAAAAATAAGAAGTCGTAGGTAAAGTATAGTATGCAATTCGCGGTAATTATTATAACAAACTTGTAAATTACACCACCCGCATAACGGCTCTTCCTGCAAAATTCATCTTCGTGTGTTGTGACTTACATACCGCTCTTTGAATAATATACTAGTATTCTTTCCAGCGAATATTCTGGTACTTTATAGTAGTCGGAAACTTTTTTCTATTATTGAGTGATCAGCTTGAAGTAGTTTTTATCAATATTCATAGGTAAAAGCATTGTTCCTCATGAACAATGATGAAAGTGTAAGAATATCATAAGTTAAATCGTCAATTATTAACCCGATTTATTATCATATGTAATCATTCTGCTTAACTCATTTTCTTTTCCAAGTTATAGGGTTTTCAATTATTATAGATTCTAGCTTTCGATAAGTGAACGGAATTTCAGCAAAGGCGTACGTTGAAATAGTCCCCAAAGACTTCAAAAAATTTAGATCATTTCATTAAATTTTATTCTAACATGGACAACAGACTTAATCAAGAAAGTTTTGATGCAGCATTCATTTTTTCCAAATAAGCACTGGAAACACATATATTGAAAGTGGAATACTAATAATTAAACCAAATTTTTTATCATTCCGTAACAGAAAAAAACAATAGAGCTGAATTATCTTTGAACTAAGACAATATTTTTTACTGAAAAATAATTTATTTTCCACCTTCTTGTTATAAAGCAAGCAATTATTTTCTAGGAGAAAATTCTCATACAATTTTTGTCATGTACGTTTTACAACTAGTCTTAATATTTCTGCAACTAATTGTATTCAAACTATTCTTTGGCTGTGGAATCAAATCTCGAAAAACATTTGTGGAGAAACCAAAAATTGGAATAGGTGGGCATTCAGTATATCCCAATTTTTCATAGAATTTCTCTTGACCCTTTGTAGACAAATATACTTCTTTCAGCTTCAAACTATTTTTACAATACTCTTCTGCCATTTCCATTAGTGTTGTACCATAACCTTTTCCACGTAGGTGTTTTTGAATAACTACAGATTCTATAAAACAGGCTTCTGTAATAGATGGAATAACTGATAGTTTTAAATGTCCTATTAAGTGGTTGTTCTCTAGGAGGATCAGGTTAACTGGAAGAGCATCAGAGGAGTTTTCAAAACTCCTCATTCGAGCAGCCTCACTGCGTTTCCATTCTTCATTCAGCAAATTACAACATTCTTTCAAAAACTCTGGTCTCTCATGGAGAAGAGCTATGGATAGAGTCATTACTCATTAGTTATCTGCGAAGAATACATTTGACTCATTAAAAATTTACACCAACAAGGAAACACATTAAAAAAGTTATTTTGATGGTGCTGAGCTAGAGTAGAGAAATCCCTGATTTGTTTCAAAAATAGAATACTTTAAAAATAAATAATTTGAATTTTGTGGACATTATCACTAAGGACAACATTAAGTAACGGAAGATGAAAGATACTACACTAATATTTCTGAATTAATATATTGAAAAGTCGAATACCAAAAATGAAACGCATAACTCAATTAAAAGACAAAAATTTTTAATTTTAACAAAACTGCATTTTTCCAACCACAAAACACTCACTCAAGTTCTTTGGAAAACAGTTTACAGACCAACAGAACAGACCCGAATTGAATTTGACAAGTGAAAATAAATAAGCCATGAAATGAAATTCTATGACCGCCTCAGATGAAATTGATGTGTGGCCTTTTGCCGCTAGATGGCTCGTTACAAAAATAAAGACGGCTGTGATTTTAACTGATGAAATATTTTCAAAACAGTTTGTAACTTCGTATTTCCGTTCCTACTTTCGGAAGATTTTTATTTATGTGGAATATTTCCTAAAATGCTACTAATGGTAGGTATTTCCAAAGAGGTCATGGCCTAACTCACAGAACACATATTTATAACCTAAATTGGTACAAAACAAACATTCTATTTCTGTCAATTTGACATTGTTGTCAGTTTGAAGATTATGAAAGTTGTAGGAGATTATGATGAAAAATGAACCAATTTTTTGGAAGTCCAATAAGAAATTATAATTTCGATTATGTTCAGCTTTGTTTTGTGTGTTGAACGTTTCAAAGTTTAATTTCGAAGTCAGATGAAATAGTACGTTGATTACTGTTTCTATCGAGAATGAAATAAGATCTCTTTGTCTACATTTCAGGTTTGTTGATTTAGGGACTGCTCCAAATTCTGTCACCTATGTCGGGAGTTGCAACTTGTAATCAAGATTGTTCTGGTCGTGGTGAATGTCACAATGGCACTTGCCTCTGTGAAATTCGTTTCACAGGAGATATTTGCGACGATCCCAACATCCCCTATCATGCTGGAATCGGGGGTGTCTTCTTCTTGGTGGCTCTTGTCTGCGCCACCCAACTTATCATGTGCATATTGTCTGAGTATCACAGGTTGAAGGCTCCAACTTTATTAAAGGCATGTAGAGTGACCACCCAGAAATGCATATATCTGGTTATATGCCTAGCAAGCTTGATTCGTGGGGCATATTTCATGTCACCGGTAAGTACATTCTACAATTCATTCAAGAATTGTCATATCTTCAAAGCTGCTTTTTGAGATTGATGTTAGTGCTCTGCATGATAAATTTGATATGTTCCTGAGGTAATAAGGTTGGAAAGTTTGTACATTGATAGATGAGGGTAAATTTCTAGTTTAAGTGCTTCTAGATTTTTGGATGTTTTAATTCTTTTCCTGAAAACACTTGTTTTGGTATGTCTATATTCATGAAAAATTACATTGACTATTCCACTCATTTCAAAAACTGACCAATCACAATCCAAAGACAGCTCGTATTATCGCGAAAACACCAACTGTCTCTGAATGATGATTGGTCTGACAACTTTGGTATTTTCAACGATTGAACTACAGAATAAAGCCCGCAACGGACGGCGAGCGATAATATAATATATATTATAGTCCATCCAAGAATTATTGACATCAGAGCAAGCCTTGGAAGTCCAGTCGCAGCTTTATTTCTAGTTACAAAAAAGTAACTAAAAGTTTTCTGTGCTTTCATCATAGCCCATAACCTGAAAATTAAATGGTATTTTTTCAAAGTATGGCAATCTGAATATGAAAATGTTTCCAATTATCACATACGATTACCTGCAAGCTAAATGGATTGGGAAAATTGTAAAATATATCAAGACAGAAATAAAACTTAACGATTGGATTTATTTAATATATGAAGAATTTTGTATGACATTGTAACTTTCAATATTTGTGAACAATGAAGGTGCAAAATATGAAATGTAAATATTCCTACTGTTGTTTCAACAACCCAACTGTTATTTCCTTATCTGGGCAGACCTCATCATGTTCATAATGAAAGCTTTTATGTCAGCAACATCTCATATATTTCGACTAATCTTCTCTTATTTCTTTTTATATGTGCTATGGGAAGCCTTTCCAAATATTAGCTGTACACTATTCAAGAGCATCATTCTAAAGATATTCATTTCACTTATTCACTTGCTCAATTATTTGCCAAACTTATTCGAACCATTAATGACAGAACAAAATATTAGTGTTATTTCCAACACCAACCTGAATTCTACAACTCAAAATATCACTGAACGGGCATTACCAACCTAATTTCGATTTTCCAAAGCCGCCCGTGATGTCAATAATTCTTGGATGGACTATATAGCTTTGCATTGACATATGTCATTTTAGTATGGAAAAATATCGTAATATCGGAATATATATTATAGCGTCGTCCGCGGGGCTTGGTGCATTTTCATAAGGAGCGATATTGGTGAAATATATGAGATATAATATATCGCTCGCCGTCCGTTGCGGGCTTAAGGTGTGATTGAGCTATAGATACGAATGGTTTGACAACTGGTAAATAAAAATTGTAGACGTCAACATGAGTTTTTCAGAAAAGATTCCACTGTCTGTAAACAATAAGAGAAACTTTCTTTATGAAAAATCACCAGGTTGGAGTTTTCAACATTGATAACAAAATAAATCTATTCACCTGGCTAGCACAGACATGTTTGCAGTTTTCAGATATGAATGAAAAGAATATTTGAAAATCTCCCTGGTTTGAAGGGTTTCACCTTGAATTTTATATGCTTAGTTTATTTAATAGCGTTAAAATAATCCATGAAAATGGATTCTACCACTAAAATGAAAATCATTGAGTATTCATATCATATAACAAGAGCGACAACCGACAACCCAGTTAAATAGATTTAAGTTGAAACCAGTGGAGGCTCGCCCTGTACATCAAGTGCAGCATCTAAAATTTCTTTATGTTGAATAAAAATTAAATAATAATTATAATTTATTATTATATAGTGACAAAACCTGTATCATCAATCATGCATTCATTAAACATAGGTTGGTCTCTAATATAATTAATATCCATATTGACGGGTGAATGACGCTATCTTAATCAGAGAACAGTAACGTTATAGTACGAGAGATGACGACCTAAACCATGTTTCATAGCCGCCCGGCTATAACCGTGTAAAATCGATAGATTAGATGACCCAAGGGCCGACTGGTAAGTAGCAATATGCAGAAGTGTAGCATCTTCGCGGGGGGGCATTTCTGCTGTGTAAAAAAAAAATGGTCGACTGTCATATAACAGCTCGTCTGATATTGAAAATGTACATAGATTTTGTTATTTATGCTGTAATTTTTTTCTTTTCATTTTTATTTTTTTTATTGGTCTCCTGGGTAAGCGCTACAATCTTGGTGTCTGAAAACTGTGTTATTGGTATCTCAGGGCTATTATCTAACTACATAGATGCATAGAAATACCTGGTGTTGGCACTGATTAGATTTTGTTTAAGACTTTCTTGTCGATCGAAAACGTGATATTTTGTGCAGCTTTTCATTTCTCCCGAAAGGGGTCGCGTTTTTTGTCGTTGCCGCAGTAGCGCCACGACCGATAAATATTGCGGATTTATTCCGGAACTAGTCCAAAATCTGAAATCTAGGATGCCGTTTTGATCTACAAATTTTGGTCACGATTTTTAGTAGGGAGTCGTTACACCAGGTGTTCTATGCATCTATCTAATTACATTCCGGAAATCAGACGGGCTGCTATCAGTCACTTATGTCATTTTTTCGACATTTTCGAAAATGCGCTCAGATCATACCCTACGCGCAAAATGTCTGAAAATCGCATTTTTGGGTACAGGGTCATATAATCTATCCATTCCGTGCGGTTTTAGCCGAGCCGCTATGAGGCAAAAATCTTGGTCGCCATCTCTCGTACTATTATTATTATGTACATCAAATCAGTGGCTGCTCGTCGGGTGGGACAAGCAGTAGTTTTTTCTATGGAGCAGTAGTTTGTCCATGGAGGCAAGTGAGGCGGCGCCTCACCAGTTATTTAAGAAAGAACTTGCTGCCTCAAAATTCGTGTCCGTGATAAGTGATGAAACAATTGACATTTCAAACATATCAAATGGTTATAGTTTGCCGTTATGCTTCAGCAGACGGTACCCCTATTGTGAGAATTTGGGGTTTTCTGAATGTTATTCCAAGATAAAGCCAAAGAACATCACAAACTGCGAGATTCGAAGGTTGATTTCACATTTTTTTTCCTCCCCAGAACCCCCCTTTCCTATGTAGTCCGTACCCTCTAGACCCCCCGGTATCTGCCCACATGTGCACTCCCAAAATATAAATCCACGCGCCGCCACTGAAGAAAATATCTGATCACAAATACTCTATTAATGTGTGCATGACACGCAGAAAGCAATGAAAGCATACAGTCCAACTATTCATTTTGAATGTCTGGATGTTCCGCTGAATACTGTGGATTGATCCAAATGATCCATGAGTGCTAAATCTAATTCAGACGAAAAATTAAAAAGATCAGGACTGGCAATTTTGATCTTTGTTTTTTTTTTCTAATGTCAGCGAATTTGTTTTTGAATATTGTACGCTAATGCTAATCGGATTCCCCAAATTTGCGGCCATAATTGCCCGAAATACAAACAATTAACTATTTTTGTGTGTTTTCTTGAATGAAATACATATTATTATTTGCCTTGACATTAATTCATGTAGATAAACAAACATTTATAAATGAATAATATTTAACTCCTATATAAGACGTTGATTTTTATCACTGGTGTTCTACATTTTATGCTTTTTATAAGATTTAGTGATGGCTCTTGAATACAAATAATCATCGTATCTGATGAACTTGAAATTTGAAAAATATTTTTATGCAAATGGTACATAAAACGATGTCCCTTGTTTTTTCTACAAAACCGCTAGATGACGGCTCTGTTTTTTTACACCGATATCGGCTGTTAGTACCTAGGAGCATAGAATAACTGGAGAGAAGGCTCCCCTACGAAAATGAACTGCCAAAAACGTCCGAACTTGTCAGTTCGCCGCAAGGCCACGAGATGGCGACAACGTCGTTCGTTGCTATAACATGGCTATCCTTAATAAAATTATCTTTAATGGTTATTCGTTGTTATTACTTATTAGGTCCAATTTTTTACTATATCATAATATATATTCTTTTGAAAGAAAGCAATACATACTTTTTTTCGTAAATCCGACAATATAAGGCATATAGCACGTGTAAAGAAATGGCTGCAAGGATCAGATTGAATATAGGAAGAAAAATCTGTTTCCCGCTCCGAATCTCAGTGTTAGCAGAGGGAATGTAAACGGGGTACCATACAATTCTGCGTATAATACACGAGAACAGATAAAACCTCAGTCTTCCCGTATAATAATAATAATACTTACCTTAAAGCCCGCAACGGACGGCGAGCGATAATATAATATATATTATAGCTTTGCATTGACATATGTCATTTTAGTATGGAAAAATATCGTAATATCGGAATATATATTATAGCGTCGTCCGCGGGGCTTGGTGCATTTTCATAAGGAGCGATATTGGTGAAATATATGAGATATAATATATCGCTCGCCGTCCGTTGCGGGCTTAATGTTCGCTTTTTCCGATAAGGATATTGTTGTGACAAATTTATTACCGATCATAGACTTCCCATAAAATTGCGCATAAAAAGTTGATTAGAATAAAGCGATGATATGTCATCAATATTGTCTATGTTATGATTTATGGCCATTTTCAATTAAAAAGAAGCATAAATGTATCAATAACAATGACAACCACATTATATTCTTTGCAATTGTAGCGCCATAGAACAAAATATCTGACATGTTACTGAATAAAGGATCTCAGCGTTATCTATCGGGCGTCACACGAAACTCTAACCTCCGCCGTTATTGGCAGTTCAAAATGATCTGTCGAGCGTATGAAGCCTTCCCTCCAGTTATTCTATGCTCCTAGTTAGTACTAACGACCGAGTATACATAGCGCAGACACAATGAACAAAATTTGAATTAAGAGTTGCCTATCTATAGCTTGTGTATGCAACAGACGACCGTGCACATGCTGGATGTGTACCTATGTCAGCTAAATACTATGGACCGTTACGGGGAGTGCGGGACGCGAAGGGTAGCTGCTGCTCCAATGGGGGATTAGTTCGAGTATGACCAGTTCTCTAGAAACGTCTAAAAGGCACTCGAACTTGGGACACCCTGTATAGAATGGAAAACTAAACAGTCCACTCCAAAAAATTGATTGTGTTTACCAAATCCTAGTATGAATCTTTGTAACGGAAATAAATTTAGGTTTCTAGAACTTGTCGTATTTTAAAATTTGTCAATCAACCCATTTGGACTTCGGAATGTCTAGAATTCTTCAAAATATTTCACCATATTGAATGAGGCAGATTATCAGGGAGGAAACTCTGAAAATCGGAAACCGGTAGCATTATCTTCATAACAATTTCATCATGGGCGGACTTCCCTATGAAGTTAAGGTTGTCAGGTGGTAGGCTGCTATCTGGAGCGAGTCGACAAGAAAGATAGCAGAAAAAAACTACGTGAATTCACTATATTCAATGATTTATTTTCCGATTTCTATCCAATTCGATAGACTTTGGAACTTGGAAATCCTCGGTTACGTGAATTCTTTTCAAATATTAGCACTTGCACCCATACGGACCTTAGGCAGCGATGAGTAAAACATGCCTGTGCCTTTATTATTCCTGAGCGCTAAACTGTAGCTCAATACAAGAAACAGAAATAATTTTCTCAGCTTCTATTTGATTTAGATTTAAGCGTTATGTTCTGATTTTTCCCACTTATGATCCACAAACCGACCTCGGCTCAACAGGAACCCTGGAAATTGCTTTTATGATGAATACCAGGAAATATCAGCGAATTTACATTTTAGTTGCTGTTTATGATCAAGTTGAACAATAATCCGTTATCACAGGAGCAATTATTATCAAAGGCATTATTCAATTTGATGTTTGTTTATCAGCTATGAAACTAGTCCAACAATGCACGAAGTATAATGAGATTCTTAACGTAATTTTGATGCATTATTCAATTCTTTACAGGATTCGTTCGAGTACAATTGGTCAACGAGCCTACTTTCCTCTTATTATCCCCTATTAATGTCAAGTGCTTCGTTGATTGTGTGCTTTTGGGCAGAGGTGAGTGAATTTAACCAATTTTTGCAATCTCTGAGAAACAATAAAAAAAACTTTTTTTCAGATATTCCATCTTAAGAACATCCGCTGGGAGAAGCCACAGTTCATTTCTAAATCCTTTCTTGGGTTCCTTACATTCAATATAATCAGCTATGGTCTTTTATTGGCTGAGATCGTGACTACTCAACTCTTTCCTCCTCCAGAGAATGATCCTGATTTTTACAGCCATCTTTTTAATGGATGCTACGCCGTACTTCTTTTCATAGTAGTCATTTTTTTCCTGATCTATGGCGTTGAAGTTTATTTCAAGGTAAGTTTCAAAAACGGATACAATCAGAAATGACAAGAAAGTGCGTTCCTAGCAATCGTACTATGAGGCTTCATCATTCAGCTTCAGTTTTGTAATCAGTATAACTGGAAAATAGTCACTTGACGGCTACCTGTTCGGCCGAATTATATATTTTCGTTTAATGTCAACAATTTGAAATGTTTTTCAAAGAAACTCTCATTAACTTAGGCCCGATGAGTGAGTGTACAAGGTTAAAAAAAAAGATATTCTGAATCCAAATTTAGAATGTGGCTAAAGCTACCCGTTTTTGTTATACAAAGGTTTTTTTACTTATTGTCAAAAGAACTCTCGAAATATCGAGCCCGTACAAAATAGTTTTGATTGGAGTCTGCTTAACAGTGCGTTCATCACATTGAAAGCAGCAATCAACTACTCTTGTTGTCTTTTTCCGTTACTGTTATAGAGATTGTTGAATTTTGTCGAACTATTTTTGCATCAAATTAAGCTGGGCGTTCAATGTAGTATGTTTTCATTTCAAGTTGCATTTGAAAATGGTTTCACTTTGAGAACTGAAATTTTGTAGGTAAACTCAGAAAGGATTGGAGTTCCTAAGAAATGATTGAAATCGATTTCATTTCGGATGTTCATTTATTTTCTTTCAAAAATAGAAGAAAATAAGTCAACTTAGGCTTACCCATGAAAATAGTTCAACTCCCGATTAAAAGTGAATCTACAGATAATTTCGTTCACAAAAACAACTTGAAATACGGAATTGGCAGAGAATGGCCAAATTCAAATATATGACGGGAAAAAGCTCCTGCTTTACCCACCAATTCACTAATTTCATAGTTCAGCGATTTTCGGAAAGAGAACGCCATTGTACATTTCATTCATAATTAGAGAGATATTCATAGAACTTATAGTGATAATGTATGTTCCATGGAGATATTCCATAAAATGCACGGTGGCGCCTCTATCGGATACGCTTCCCTACTCGCTTTGAACGGCGGCCTTGAGTAGAATGAACCCATATTTGAGGCCAAATTATCTTGTTGAAAGAAATTTGAAAACATTCGTTTGTTCCAATTATGGCGGGGTAATGTGAAGTTCTCATTCTGGTTGCATTTGTGACATCTTTGAGAGTTCGCAAATAAATAAACTCAGAATTTCGCTTAGGAGCATCACATAGATCGCAATAGAAGTTCGCATAAGAGTCGCAGTGTATCCTCTCATATTCTGTGTTACCTGGGATCCATCGCAATTACTTCCATCACTTGAGGTCATCATATTCCGGGCTGCCAAGGCCAAGTTTGGACATGATTTGGTGTCAAAGGGAAACAGTGTGTGGATGTGCTGGCTGAGACCTTTTTCCATAGAACTTAAGATAGAAAAAAATGAAAACGGTTTATAAGAGATATTGAAAGCCCTGTTTTTAAGATTGGACACAAACTTGGTATTTTTTAAATGGAATACCCTCTATATTTGAACGTAAAATTTTTGCAATTTTTTATGAATACCTTGATGTATCACAACCTTATCTTCAATAAATTATAGCTTAAAAAAATCAGAAAAATCCATATTTATGTTTGTTTTTTAATAGTAGGCCATGAATTCTTTCACACCTGCATTCAATTATTACTTTTTCGAAACGCCATGTGATTCAAACCTTTTTATTCAATTATATTTCGAACACAACTCAAAATATCACTCTTCAACATAAACTTAAAAATGTTGTAAACAAAAAAATATATCGGTACAGATTTAACATTAACTGATGTAATTACAAGATTCAAATTAGACAATTTATTACATAAACCAAAAATAAACATATAAATCTAATGAAGTTGTTCAAACTGTCGTCCATTTTGTCTTATACATAAACCACACGGTTTCAATTCGTCTTTTAACATTATTAAGGATTGTCTTCGTGAGTTTCTGAGTGCTTCTTTGGTTGGGACTCGGAGCTCATCTATAATAAAGATGATGAGCTCCGATATGCTTACATTTTATATTTTCATATAATATTTTTCAAATTTTGAAATTCCATGTTTTCACCGTCAGCCATCATCATTGATTTGTTTTGAATCTGTTTGTGAATCAGTTTTATTGAATTCAATAAACAAAACATTATTATATGCATATTCAACTTTTATGTATGTGTGAAAGGATTCATGGCCTAGTATCAAAAACATCAATTTGGATTTTTCTGATTTTTAAAGTTAAAACTTATTGAAGATTGGGTTGTGATACATCAATGTATTGAGAAAAAAAAATTGCAAAAATTTGACGTTGAAATATACAGGAACAGGGTGATCCATTTGAAAAATACCAAGTTTGTGTCCAACCTTAAAAACAGTGCTCTCAAGAAAAATTTTAAATACGGCACTGACTTCTATGTAAAAATATCTATTATAAGCAGTATTCATTTTTTTTCCTATCTTATACAGGGCCTAAGAAATAATTACATTTCCAATAGTGAACATTTTCGTTTTCGCCCTGTATTTCAGGAAGAAGGAGTAGTTGGAATATTTCTGTTTGTGGCTTTGAAAGTTCTACAAAAATGTGATACAGGTTCGCGATAACCGCATGTTCAATAATAGCTGAGATACACTGCAGTCTCAACCAAAATGGGACACAGTGTACCCAAACATTTGAAGCAATATGTAGAAATTTGGATAGAAATCTCCGCTACATTTCTCTAGAGCTGAAAGTGCAGATGAAGCACATGATTTGGAATCATCCGGTGTTGAAGTAGCCCACTTTTTTTCCATCTTTTTAATTCACTGGAAAGAATGAGGCTTTCGCCTGAGGCGAAAGCCTTGGGGGGGGGATGGGCTAGAGCCCCAATAGCCCCCTCCCCTGGATACGCGCCTGCATAGAACTTACTGTTAAGGTGAATACAGACTATTCTGACGTGACGTGATTCCACGTCACGTCAGACGTGTACTGTGCTCCCATTGGCCTAATATGAACGTGAACGTCAAAATGTGAGTGATATAAAAATGCAACACATTGTTCTGTGCGTTCACGTTCATATCAGGCCAATGGGAGCACAGTACACGTCTGACGTGACGTGGAATCACGTCACGTCAGAATAGTCTGTATTCACCTTTAGTTCTATAGAAACATCAAAATCCGATTCAATTGGCATTTCGTCAAAAATGTCTGTGTTTCTGTTCTTCGTCATATCTATGGAAACATAAAAATCTCGCGAATCCTCCAAATGAAATGTTTAACCAATCCATGTTACTATGCTTTTTCCTCTCACTTAACTGAAGAACATGTGTCGGCTTCGGTGTCGGCAATGCCTGGATGTTACTTCTTTCTCCATAGGCTGGTCTCCATGC
This sequence comes from Adalia decempunctata, assembly GCA_951802165.1. NCBI lineage: Eukaryota > Metazoa > Arthropoda > Insecta > Coleoptera > Coccinellidae > Adalia > Adalia decempunctata. The sequence continues at coordinate 48,741,312 of OX637697.1, forward strand.
ACCGTAAAGAAACATCTATCCACCCTGAACGTATCCGCAGCTTTTTTCCAGATGTTCTGATGCTTTCGCACAACCCTTATTCTTGCTGTTTCATAGATCTCTGCTAACGTTTACTCTGTCTTCACAATGACGTTCAGCATCTGTGACGCATGTTTTCAAGGTTGGTGATAAAGCTCCTCCCTTCCACTACCGGAGTCCTCGATAGAATAATCAACAACATGGCTTTCTTTTTGGTCGTTCTACTCTTACTAATCTTCTGTGGCGGTGTATGACTAGACCAAATCTATGTGATATACTTGGACTTTGTAAAACAGTTCGACAGAGTTTTCCACCGTCGACGTCGCCTCATTCACAATCTGGAGCACACATAGAGAATCGAAGAAAGCTGATCTCTTGGATTGATTTATTTCTCAACGACAGAACATTCAGAGTCTTGCCATGAGAGTCACAATAATCAAAAAGCCTATATCGAAGAAACAGTTACCTCAGAACCTAGTGAAAAGGGAAACAGTAAGGAATATCGTTACTCAATTACAATCCCATCCAGGTCTGTCAATCAATAAAGCGCAAGCTGGATATCAACCAATCGTAACTTCAGGAGAAAGTCATCTCTAAATAAAAACAAATAATAAATCAACAGTCAACAGAATTTTGCCACTGCTTTTAATAAAAGATAATTCAAGCTTATATTCGAAAGTTGGTCAATTTATGAAAAATTTAAATAGATCATTTCAAATAAAAATTACTTTTTCACATCTCACACTTAAAAAACTATCAAAACTGAATATACTGATTTTTTTTCAGGTCCGAGGTGGCTTCATCAGTGAACCTCTCAGATTAGCGGGAAGGCACGAGAATGAACCGTTAAGGGCCTATCACGAGTCACACCTACGACCACCAGTTAACGCATCACAGTTGAACCAGTCACGCATAGGTCTCTTGAGTCAGGCATTCATGCTGATCATCATCGTGGGATTTCTATTTTCCGAGACCCTCTCCGAATTCTGGAAAACCAAAGTACCGATCAACTCTAGGAACTGGCATGATGTCGTGTTCCGGACCGTAGAAATAGGGGTGGCAGTCTGGTTTCCGGCGGTCTTGTGGAATTGCATGCATCCCGGCGAACTATGGATACTGAATCCGCAGAAGTTGCTGGTGAGGGCTGATGATCAGGTAAGAAATATTGATGGATACATCTAGGGGTGGAACCGGACCGGAACCGGATTACTGAATCCGGCCGATCCGGCCAAATTTGCCGGTATACGGTACAACCGAATATGAAAATTCTGCCGGATTTTCCAAATTTGAATAAACATGAGTACATAGTAATAAAACCATCATTTGTAAATAAATAAAAAATAAAATAAACTCTGGAAGTGAAAATAACTTGTGAATAAAAGAATTTCCTTACTAAAGTAAGAACTGAAAATATTGCAATTGCACTAACTAAATACATTATGTTCAAATCAATTCAAATGAGTATCCATATCCAAGTATTTGGAATTTCTTTGTAAAAGGAGAATTTTTTCTGCTACTTCTGGTGATAGTCTGGAATCTGGATCTGCAGTCAGTATAGATGTGTCTCATTTCTGAGAATAGTCTTGGACTAGGAAGAAAGCTTGCTTGGCTAGCGATGGATAATTTATTTTTTGGTTTTTCCACCATTCAATTGGTGAAGATACCCTAGCAATCACTGGAAATGCCACGATCCACGACTTCTTGTTCAGAATAATTTGACGGGCTCTGCATTGATTTTTTTTTACCAACAAATGCCTTTTTTACCTTTTCAAAATGATCTGGCTAAAGATCCGGCCATATTACTGATCCGGTCCGGTCAAATCCTGAGAAATACTGAAATCCGTTCCGGTCCAAAATTACCGATCCGTTCCATCCCTAGATACATCTATGAGTTTCGCAACCGCCATTTGGTTTCAATCCATTGAAACAAAAACTTATTACAACTGAATACAATGACGGTAATATCGGCACGATAATATCGGCACGATATCATCGACACTTGTCGAAGGAAGACACAAAATTTCTGCAAAATGTTAGGCCATGACATAACGCAGCTATTTCTTTCTAGGCATTGCGGAAAATTTTGCCTCCACCCCCTCCAATCTCTCTTCTTCACTGATTGTGATTCCTACTTCAGTAGCTGTCTTTACCGAATCGTCCAAAAGTAAAAAATACGCCGCTCGACTTATTCTCTTTGAGCGCTCGCTCCACTCAAACGAGGGCTACATAAATCGATTTCAAGCGGATAACCACTAATAACCGCGGTTGTCTCTGGTCCTGCCCTTGGTTATAGCCCTTCAGGAAGGACCACGTATAACCAACTTGCGCTTGAATGTGGTTATCTGAGTCGCGCGAAAATCAAGCCTATTTACCTCACTTCTTATAACCAGAATCTTAACCCAGCTCTCGAGTACGGTTATCTGCGGTCCAAACTATGACGTTGAAGGGCTTATTCATGACGTCACATACTTATAAACAAGGACCAAAAGCGCTTGAATGAAGTTGGTTATCTTTGGTAATTACCACTTAGGACCAGGTTATCCGCTTGAATTCGTCACGATGTCTGTCCATTTTTCGAATTAGGGCCATAAATCGACTAGGTTGAATTCACTGATCACGATAACGGTCGCGGTTAAGGTCGGCGTTTAAACCGAGTAGGAAAGATCAGCCGATAGAGGCGCCACCGTCCATTTTAAGGAATATCTCCATAGAACTTTCATTATCACAATAAGTTCTATGAGTATCTCTCTAATCATGAATGAAATGTACAATGGCGCTCTGTATCCGAAAATCGCCGAACTATGAAATACGTGAATTTGTGGGTAAAGCAGGAATTTTTTCCCGCCAAAATTTGAATTTGGCCATTTTCTGCCAATTTCGTATTTCAAGTTGATCTTCTGAACGAAATTATCAGTAGATTCACTTTTAATCGGATGTTGAACTATTTTCATGGGTCTTTCTGTTGAAATAAAACAGAGGCATGGGCTGGCTCATTTTCTTCTATTTTTGAAAGAAAAAAAATTAACTATCGGAATGAAATCGATCAAAATTATTTCAACAAGAACCCTAATCCTTTCTGAGTTCACCCACAAAATTTCAGTTCTCAAAGTGAAACCGTTTTCGAAATCAACTTGAAATAAAAACACACTACATTGAACGCCCACCTTAAGTTCGTTAATGTGCGAAATTTGATTAGGATGACATTTTGCATTTAGATGAAGAATAATGAATTCAAGCTACGCGGGATTGCTATACCAGCACCGTAAAAAATGATGGCGAATTATTGGCAAGAAAATTTTCAAAATTTCTGCAATTACTTATCTACGATCATGGACAATAGCTTTGAAAGCTGCTCAGAATTTTTCGTTGGATCCTTAATTGCGAATCTACCTACAAGATGGATTTACTTCCGTGATGGATGAACGAGCCTGACTTCACGTCAGTGCTTCAGGTGACTCACAAAGGGAAGTCGTGACGTCGTATTTATTGTATTTTAGTAATTATTGGTGGAATTCAGTAATGACGGCTACTAAAATAGTATTCAGGATTAGCGAAGACGAAGAATTGGTGGGATAGGTGGCCAAATTTCCCGTTATATATGATTCAGCATCAAATTTATATGAAATCAAATTGTGAAGGATCTTCCTATGCGGCGTCCTCGGTCGGCCGAACTATATTATTAATATAGTTATATTATTATATTATACGCATTTGTATAATACTAGAGAGACGCAGACCCGAAGGCAGGCTGAAAAGAAAACATTGTGAAGGATAACGCATGGAAAGAATAAACTGCCTGTTTAATGTTAAACCGTAATTATTTCCGAAATTTGTTTTCTGATTGATTACTGATTCCAAACAGCCTTCTCTAATCATTGTATTGAAAAAGGTCGTGCATTTGCACCTGTTCCATAATAAGTTCTTTCCCTTCAACCGATTCTAATTGAAAATATAAGAGCAAATCGCATAAATACCCTTCCAGTATAATAGCCGCAGATCAACTGACGTTTTATAGGTGTCATCCTCACACTTGACTCCAACATATTCAAATTTCGAAAAAAATTCAATTCTAATATTTAGTGTTCAATTCGTGCCATTTCCATTTCAACTTGATAAATCAATGTTTATGATGTTAAAAAAGCTTTTTTATCTCTCTTAAGTTTTGAGTTTTAGCAATTATTGCCGCTTTCGTTTTTGCGAAGGGGCTACTCCTACTCACTCATGCACGGACGTTTTGCTTCCGCATCCTTGTAGTCTTTGCAAGTTGAATTCCAAATCCTTATAAGAAGTTCCGTATTTATATTTTGACCGATGCTTAGAAGGAATTAGAAAAATCGATTGAACAGCCTATATCTCGGAAACAATAAGGCTTCAAGAACTGCCTTGATGACCTCCATTAAAACTAAGCAATAAAAATATAGGTCGCGAATAATTTATTTATTTTCCATTGTGACTTTTCAGTTTTCACAAGTTATTCCGTGTTCATACCTGAAATTGTCAGGTTGAGGGTTAAAGTTTCTGTTCATCAAAATCCATTTTTGATGTCACCTGTCCATGTGAAGACTGAACTCCATATAAAAATTAATCTTATTATTCTGTTCAAATTCAAGAAAGTGAAATGATTAGATATGATTATTTCAATCTATTTATTCGATCAGTTCAAACTCCAGCTATACCTCGATTGTTTTCCATAATGATATCGTTCAAAAGTCTGATATGATTGACAGTTTCAAATACTGAAGAGAATGAATATGTATGCAAATTGAAATGTTCATTCATGAAAATTCAGTCAGATCAGGATTCACAAAAATTAACTTATTGTGATAGATGACGAGTTGGTGGATTCGGTTTTTCTGGGTAAGATCAAGTTATTTAAGGTTCCATGCTGAATTGATCAACTTGAAAATAGTTGTCAGGATGAGAGGAAGACTCATTCCACATGAATTTTTGATAATCTTATCTCCCTCCTTCTGGCATTAGAATAATTATCTTAGTAGAAATAATACTTAGAAATATTTTTTTGAATTAATCAACAAGTTATAACCCATGTGTTTTATTTTCATAATTTGTTTTTTCAACTCGTGCAAGCATGCCTGTTTCAGTTATTGCGTCAACCTACCGATTTTTGGAGACACTTTCGGTATTTTCACCCCCAAGCAATGGGAAGAATCACCCTAATATTTTTAAATCTCATTGGGGTCGAGAAATTTTCTTTTGAAGCTTGTACAATTATTTTCACAATATAAATTTAACAATTCCGTCCTATACATATTATAGGAATTAAGACTTCAAATTTGAATTTTATATGCAAACAATCCACTAACGGTAAAAATGTCAAACGTTCGAGTTAAGTTCGGAGACCAAATAGCCCTGCATCATGAGGAATTCGAGAGGAAAATGTGCGAAAAACTATCTAGGTTTTCGCATATTTTCCTCTCGAGGGACCCTCTGATGAATGACGTCACTGAAAGGATGGAGGAGCTTACTACAATCCTCAAGGAAGCTACTGATGAACTGCCGAAACAGAGTCACACAAAAAATAGAAAAATTAGTGATAACACAAAACTTTTATTCAACAGAAGGTCAAACATGAAGGTGCGCACAGACAAGAATTTGGTAGAATGGACAGAACTTAACAAACTGATAAGGAAGGAGGTACGTAAAGACATCAGAAAATATAATACTCTAATAATAGAAGAAACCATAGAGAAGAACAGAGGACCGAAGGTATTTAAGAAGCAGCTCAATTTGGGAGGAAAGTGATAATTTCAATGAAGGATGGAAATAATAAATTATTAACATACAGAGAACACATAATTGAAGAAGTGGAAAAATATTATACCAGTCTTTATTCCGCTAGGGTACCACCAAATGAAAGTCAAACCAAACAACTAAGGAAAAAATATAAAACGTTGGCTCTGAGGATATTCCAGAAATCACCACCGATGAAATCTATAGGGTGCAGGACCAGACGGCATAATACCGGAAATGCTAAAACATGCAGGGATGAAATTTTTCGAAGAACTTAAGCAAATATTCAACTTGTGCCTAGAGACTGGACAAATTCCGAAATCCTGGATGGAAGCTGAGGTTGATCTCATTCACAAGAAAGGAGATATAAGGAGACTTAAGAATTATAGACCGATAATCTTGCTGTCCAAGATTTATAAACTATTCACAAGAGTCATTACCAACAGACTAACACCGAAAATAGAGTACCGACAGCCCCGAGAACAGGCTGGCTTCCGCCCTGGCTTCAGTACGATGCATCTTCACACAGTAAACAATCTAATCGAGAAGTGTCATGATGAATATAACCTGAAACTCTTTATGGCTTTCGTCGATTATGAAAAAGCTTTTGACACAGTTGAAATGTGGACAGTATTGAACTCTTTGTCGAAATGCAGAATAGACACTAGATACACAAAACTAATTGAATGCATCGACTCACAAGCGGCAATGTATGTGCGTCACCAAAACAGGACAGCCTTTATCCCTATAAAAAGAGGGGTTCGCCAGGGAGACACGATTCATATCGGCACTTGAGAATGTCTTCATGAATCTGGACTGGTCAAAGATGGGTATAAATATAAATGGAGAGTATTTAAGCCACATAATTCTATACCTATAATTTGATCCTTGAAATTAAAAGTGAAGCATCTAGAAGGCTCTGCCTAGGGTCAGTGAGACTGTTGAGCATGTGCGATAACGGAGAGTGGGAAAATAGGGACATCGTGGCGATCAGCGGATGCAGTTTTGTTATTTGTCTCTGTTTGTATTGAGTCACATACGGTATCCATGAATACAAAACTACATGGCCCTTCTCTTCTCCGTAGGTATGCGTATAGAGATGACTGACCCTGGATTTAAGGGGAACGATTGCCACACTTTTGTATATTTATTAGCCACCACGCTCAAATTCTATATCTATAATTCTATGATCTAAGCCATCTTCGGTTTGCGAACGATATCCTTTTGATAAGTAGCGACGAGTCGGAACTTAGCCAAATGATGGAAGAATTGGAGAATCACTCGAAACTGGTCGTACTAACGATGAATAGGGAGAAAACAAAGACAATAATCAATACAGGCGAACAGGTAAACATAGCCATCGGAGGCCGAACGCACTACAGGTGCGTTCGGCCTGTAAACTCCGGTACGGGGCGAGTCGAACCAGAGTTCTTATTACAGATCGCTTAGTGTTAGTGGAACTTTTAGAACTTGTCACTTGTCCCTAATTGAATGAACGAATGACAATTGAGAAATGTCAACTACTAAAACCCCGGGAATTTCATATTGAATGTAACTGATAGGTTATAGCTGCTGTTGCTGTAGCTGCCTTCTCAGCTAATTGAGCTAATTGATTTTACATCATATTTTCATAACTGAAATCAGTTCACGATTTGAATTTGCATTCAGTTTTCTGTAACGCCTTTCTCGGTCATTACCGCATTACGAGTGTTCTTGGAAAATGTCTTAAACATAGTTAATCAAACTTTGGATTAATCCACTCATTTTAAAATTTCAACTCTAACCGTCTGTCTAACCTAACCTTACTTCTTCAGAAACTCCTTTCGCGCCCCATGTCTGGAGCTAGGGTTTTCAGAGTTGGTTCCAAAAGCTCTACTCCGTCTGACACGAACGACATATAGTTGACACCTTTAGATCTGAAATGGGTGGCCGAACGACTCGGAGCAAAAAGTGTTAATGGAACCGACTGGCCGAACGCACCTTACATATACCTTGGACATAGGGTCACTACCGATAAAGAAAGGATGAAAGTCTCGCGTCGAATTAGAATGTCATGGACAGCAGGACAGCTTTCGGTGGGCTGAACAATGAGCTAACATCTGACCTACCCAACACGTTGAAAAGAGAATTGTACGAACAATGTATTTTACCGGTGCTAATATACGGAGCTGAGACATGGAGCCATACAAAGAAGTACGCCCAAAGAATAGCCAGAACACAGCTAGCACAAGAGCGAAAAATGCTGAAGATCAAACTGAGCGATTGGATCCGAGAACAAAAAGGGATAACGGAGGTAATGCAGAGGGTTGCTGAGTTGAAGTGGAGATGGGCAGGACCATGAAATTTTTCTCAGGGGGGCCAAATTAAAATTAGAAAGTAATATTGAGGTGTCGTGCTAAAAAATGACAAGGCCATCAAAATCTCAAGGGGGGCCATGTGGGTGCCTGGACACGTGTCATCCAAAAATGTGTCCAGTATGAGTGCCGTCTCAGTAACGGACTAGAATTTTGAAAATCAATTTGACGTTACAACTTTTTTACACAAAATAGTCTTCAATTTTTACTCAATTTCCGTGGAAAGCCCTACGAAAGTAAATCAGAATATTTTGAATGTTTATTACATTCCTCCATGAATGTGTAACTTCACATTTTTTTGTTTTCATGATAGTACAAAAATAGTTTTCATATAATGGCTGGAAATTTTTTGGCAATCCTTAGGACTATTTCGCCCCGGTTGCAAGGGATATCTGTGATAATTTTTCTCCAATTGCTAAAGAGTCGTTTCGCAGCTCAGTTATAGAAATAACTATTCCAGAAAATTCCAAAAAATTGCCTTATCAATATCTACAAAAGATGTGTGCTGATATTTTTTAGTGTCTGCCTTATTTTTTTTTTGATACAGAACAATTTTGCTCAGGCACATCGTTGCTTAGGCACATCGCTCCAACATTTTGTAGTATTTGTTTTCATTCTTTAGTCAGTAAAACTTTCTGCAACTTACCAACTGACAAACAGATGCGAAAATGGATTCAATTGGAATTTCCCAAGTACTTAAAATAGGAACTTTGTTGCACACTGAATTGGCATACTAAGAGACGTCTTTTATAGAGCTTGAATTGATCGGGCCAAAAGAGAGTTTATTTATGGTAGAGAACACTCACATATATTCTGTAGAAATTTTGTTAGTACAAGATAGACTACCCTGTTTAATAAAATAGGATTAAATCTCAATAACCTTTGCGAGCATTAACATGACACGCATAAAAAATGTCAGCTTTATCCGAAATTTTCATATCGAGCATGAAGTAATGTTTGCAATTGTTTCGTGTGTAATAAATTATTTTCGCAGACGAAAGACGACAAATTCACCCAAGGCAAGGAAACAACTGAAATCGATGGAAAAGCCTTCATCAACAAACGAGAGTGCTGGATTTGTTATGACAATGACAAACCAGACCCACTCATTCAGCCTTGCGCATGCACGGGAGATGTTTCAAGCGTGCACCACGATTGTCTCAGAAGGTGGCTCATGGAAAGCTCTGCATGCAGCCAGGTAAATAATAATAATATAAACCTTTATTCTTCTAATTCATCCTAGTAAAATTAAATAGTGAGAAAAAGAATTCATAATTCACCCAAAGCCATGCGTCTATTTCACTATCTAACACTCTGAAAATTGGGGCAATATTGAAAACGAAAAATTCTCGAGAATAAAATTGCAAAAAGATATTTCCAAATCTTATAACATTTATAACAGACAGCGACAGCTGGCAGTCTACTTCCAAGGAAAACCAAACTTAAACAGACCATTAGGTCTTCTAGAAGAAGAAGAAGTTAAGTTTTGTTTCTGTCTTGATATCTATTACAATTTTCACAATCCATTTATTCATTCAGTTCGCAGGTAATTGTATGTGATAATTGGAAACATTTTCATGTTCAGATTCCCTAACTTCGAAAAAATACCATTTAATTTTCAGGTTATTTCTATATTTTTATTGCTATGATGAAAGCACAGAAAACTTTTAGTGACTTTTTTGTAACTAGAAATAAAGCTGCGACTGGACTTCCAAGGCTTGCTCTGATGTCAATAATTCTTGGATGAACTGAGATTTTGTGCGGCTTTTCATTTCTCCCGAAAGGGGTCACGTTATTTGTCGTTGCCGCAGTAGCGCCACGACCGATAAATATTGCGGATTTATTCCGGAACTAGACCAAAATCTGAAATCTAGGATACCGTTTTGATCTACAAATTTTGGTAACGATTTTTAGTAAGGAGTCGATACACCAGGTATTCTATGCATCTATTCCAACACCAACCTGAATTCTGCAACTCAAAATATCACTGAACGGGCATTACCAAAGCCGCCCGAGTGTCAATCATTCTTGGATGGACTATAAATTAATGTGAAATTTGGATTTATTTCTGAATATTATTAGCAAAATACGTTGAAAAACTGGTTCGTATGTTTCTTGTGGTAAATTGGACTGTTTGATTCCTGATTTGAGTTTACACAGGTATGTTCTACTCTTATCATTTCTAAGTAACAATGGCGCAGAATCTTCGATTTTTTTTTATTTCAATTTTCAGATTCCCTTCTTATATTGAGAGGAGGGACATCAATTCTGAATTTAGCTGACTCAGAATCTGTTTCAATGTTCGGAACATTGTATGAATTCGTTAAAAAGAGTTAGTTCATTTGTAATTTTATTTCCATTCTTCAATACGGATAACACCACGCGAAACTGTTTCCGACGTTGACCACCATGGCACTGGAATGTAATTATGAACAACCAATACTGTCCAATTAAACAATAATGATGGAAATTGTTGACGTATTTCCCAATAGATGAATAAATGACCGTTTCTTTTCAGGAACTGCTCCGTTGTAAGGTTTGCAATTACCCGTACGAGGTAGCCAGTACCTCAAAGTTGGATTGGGAAAGAGGGTTTACCCCGCAACACTGGGGATGTACCGCAGTGATTGTCACCTGTTTGTGTCTGGTAGTTGCTGGAGCTTGGATTACAATCCAATTGTACGAAAATTCTTACATCAGGATGATGAGTGCCAGTTTTGCCCTCTTGGTTGTGTACATATGTTTGAGGTATGTAACTTATATGGTAGATACTTGTCGAAGTAACTCCTCATTCAAAAAGCTCTGTAGCATTCCCATCTTTTTCGATGAATGCACTTATACAGGGTGTCCCACTAGTGCCGTAGCGGACGATATAAGCGTAACGGTCTGAGTTTGGCAAAATTTTTGATTGCAAACTTGATATACTCCAAGAATAGCACCACCTAAAAATATTTTCGAATATATCGGGTGTCCCACAAAAGAGGAATACAGGGTAACTTCGACTTTTTCAAATGGGACACCCTATATTCAGTAGTGTTTTTCAATTCTCTGAAACTTCCTGCAAGCTTTCGTATACTTATCACATATTTTTATTGCACAGTTATCGAAATATTGGTCATTCTGACAAAAAAAATGATACTTGTAGTGGCTATGTTATCAGTAGTAATATCACAAGAGATTGAATTTCCGTGATAAATCTATCGATTTATTTTCAAACGAAAATGAGTTGCTTGGAAACATCACGAGTCCGGAGGACGAGTGGTGTTTCCGTGAAGCAACTCATTTGAGTTTGGAAATAAAAGATAGACTTATGAGGTAAATTCAGTCTCGAGTGAAATTTTATAAAACTATTTCACGAACAGAATAAAAGGTCAGGAACTCCATATTCGAGAAAAGCAAGGAAAAACTCATTTTGACGTCTACACTTTATATTTTTCAGTTGTCAAATCGTTCGTATCCATAGTTCAATCACAGATTATTCTGTAGTTCATTCGTTGAAAATACCGAAGTTGTCAGACCAATCATAATTCAGAGACAGTTGGTCTTTGGACTGTGATTGGTCAGTTTTTGAAATGAGTGGATTGAGTGGAATAGTCCAATTATATTTCACTATCCCTTGCACATACCAATAACTGCTTTATATCGAATGAAAGACAAGACTTCAAATTATCCTAGCCAGCTAAAATAAAGCATCTACAGCATATGGAGTGTCCACGATTTTTCTTCATTTTTTCAAATGCAATACATATAATTATTTTTCATCATTGTAATCTGCATTAATTCCACTTCATTTTTTGTCCAATGCATGATATGCATATTTTTAACAGAATTCAAAAGAATAGGATTTTTAAGAGCTTTATCGAAATGTTTCCCTAAAAATAGCAGATTTGACTTTTCTGTGGCTATTGAGAACTGTCAAATTATTCTACTCAGAATTGAGATCGTTGTAGCTTCAATTCATATTATCATTTCATAGCGAAATGGGGAACTAAAAAGTTTTGGTGTACATATCTACTCAAAAATTTGATGAAATCTACTGAAGAAACTTGCTTTCTGTACCCATTTTTCAATATACATTTTTGAAAATTTTCTCTCTTTTCTACTTGAAGTTTCGAATCAAACAAAATTTTCAAACAAGCTTCAAGCTTGGCAGCTTGAAGGTCTGCATGCGTGCCTGTGAAACTTATGATTATAATTTTTTCGAAGAAATGTGTGTAAGGATAAGAGCGGCCACTTTTTTGAACCATAAAGTTTCGAAACTCGTTTTTTTTGGTAGCATTCATAACTTGTACATTCAAACTCATTTGAATTTTTTGAATTTTTACTTTATTGTATCCCGTCAATTACACTCAGCCCACTTCCACGGCATGGAGCAGGGAAGTGAGCAGGGAAATGAGCATGGTGAGAATGTAATCACCTCACTTCTACTGCCACTCGTGCTGCTACTCGCGTTGCCGGTCACTCCCTAAATTAGCGGTTTTTCGTGCGGCAGTCAAAGGACCGGCAGCGCAAGTGGCATGGAGTGATCACATTCAGCCCAGTTACTGTCGTGCCTGCATTGCGCACGTTGTCGTATCAATTGATTTAAATCGTTAATTGTTGCGAAAAATGTCGACGGAGTGGAGCAATGAAAAAATAATATCATTTCTAGAATACCTTGAGAGTGAAAGAGTGATATGGGATTCTTCTGATGAAAACCATATAAACTTAAGCACAAAGTGCACGATGGTTGGAAGGATGTTTGGAATTGAGGAATTAAAGTGAGAAAAAAGTCACTTAGGGCGACATTCAGACCTATTCTGATGTCAGGATCAGGTGCAATTTCGTCGTCCGCCATTGCCAAAACTTGATCGCGAGAGAAATGTTTGAGCTGAGTGTAAATACTCGCTGCCTTTCCATACTGCCGCAGAAGTATTCCGGGAAATATTTCTGGCAGCGCGAGTAGCAGTGGAAGTGGCTGAGTGTAATTGAGGTATATGAGTATTAATCCTATCCGTAAAAACTATGTTAAATATGAATTGAAGCTGCAATGATATATGTTAATTCTGAATAGAATAATTTGACAGTTCTCAATATTCAATAACCACAGAGAAGCCAAATCTGCTTTTTGAATTCGGAAGTAAATGTGAATTTCAGGGAAACACTCTAAAAATCCGATTCATATCATGTATCTGACAAAAAATGAAGAGAAATGAATGATGATTAAAATGATGAAAAAAAAATATGCATTGCGATCCTAACATGCGTCACCCGGTTTACCGCGTGTTCATCTGTGTCCATGGGTACTACATGGAGGGCAGAAGTGAGAAAATCTCATTGATCCAAAACAATGGGTTCCAACGCCCTATGCACTGAACGTCCGTGCTAAATCGGACGTAACCTACCCATATAAATGATTTGGCCGTGTGGGCCCCATTTTTATGGCCCGCACATTTCCCACAACTGAATCCGTTGGGTTTTTGTACTGGCGTTCCTAAAAGACGAGGCCCACTCCGTGCCAATCAGAAATCTCGAAAAACAGTTTAAAAACTAATTTGATTTCAACTGTCCTGAATCGTCAAAATTGACATATGTCAATCGCTTGTCAGATTTTTCACATATGTCTTGCTTATTTCAAATGGGACACCCTGTATTATTTGCAGTTTATCGATTCTCCTTAAAAATACAATTGATTTGATGTACCACAGGCAAACTTACGTTCACCTGTTTTTAAGATATTAACAATTGAAAATCGAGGTTTTACTTGTATTGTTATATCAACCAAAGAGTTTACCCATCTATGAAAAATGTTTTCATTTTCTGATGCAAAGAATTTAACGTGGGCTGTCGACGGAAAAGGATCTTGCCAAATCATGTTCTTTACAACAACGTCAGAGGAACAGTGAGAACTTTCCAGTAGACCTATTATTTTCTCTAGCTTCCGGCGTTGAAATTTCGAACGGTTAGTTCTTTCATGGAAATGTTTCAAATTATCACTATGCCATGAAATCTATCTTTCAGAAAATCCCTGTTCATGCCATATCTTCGGAACGAACCGAATTTTGGTGTTGGGGTGCTTCTTCCTCAATCAACACTTTTGATAATTGTTTCAGGCGTATGAGATACAGCCTGATATTGATTATACCGATAACTCCTCTGAAACTACAAGCTTCTGAGCTTGTAGCTTGTTCGAGTTCGGAGAATCAGTGTTCTGTGTAGGCTTTGTTACTGCGTCATTACGCCACCTTGGGCACAGCATATTCAATCTTCGACCCAACAGTGGAATGGTGGCCCACTACCGTTGACTAGAAAATTTCTTTCTTAGCCTCGGGATTGAACTCGGCTTTCCGCGTCGCCGCGTCAAAGTCAATTATTGCCCTAACCACTGGCTAGGGGCACACAAAATTGAAGTATTCTTCAATTTTTCGCCTTAAACATCTCATCCGACAAGATTAGTTGAAAAATTCCTGAATTTTAGTATTATTTTGTGTTCGTAGCTGTATTTTGAATGTCATCTCTTTCAATTTCACATCGTTGTCGAGTAGATTTCAAATTATTCTCGAAATCCTCGCTACAAAACTTTCAGTAACGTTTAATTATACATTTGTTGGAGAATAAATGCGTATGATTTCAGACAGTTGATATCTTATTATTGAACAAACCTTTTATTCTTTAATCAATCTCCATCCTAATGAATTATATTTGCAGATCACTGGGACAAAACACGCTGAGCGCTTATCAACGTGCCAAAGTGGCTTCTATCAGTATTCATAATCACGTCAATACAATTAGCGAGAATGTGAATGCCGATGGAAATAATCAGATTCAAACGGCACTTTAATTCCTGAAAGCCAATTATTTGTTGAAACACACTGTCGACTTGTGATATAATTCAGTTTTAATTTTTATATAAACTACACATTATGTAAAGCGCATTAAGTTAGGTTTTACCGAAGCAGAACCTGTGTTTGCACTTCCAAAATCGAAGACATTTATAGAGTACAAATTGAATATTTTATTTACTTCCCCGTTCTTTTCTTCACATTGTTGAGATAACTATACTTTTCTTTGCATTCATTATAAATTGCTCTTTTTCTTTTGTATTAAACCCAATGTTACACTGCCTTCTGAAAGAAGTACCTTTGAAAGAAGTAGATTGGAAAATCCCATTTTGAAATCTTGCAATCGCACAACTAATAATGGAGCAAAAACTTGCAAGAATTATTGAATCATTCTCGAACTGTTCATACTTCATTTTTCTTCTTATGATACAGAATACCGGTAAATCACATATATGGAAATGATTTCTTCACCATTCCGTGAAATTGATTTATTCAACTTATATATAAACAGTTTTGATGATTCATCAAAAGATATGGTAATATAATAAAGTCTTACATCATAGTTTAGTTTAAGAATGATTAATGGCCTATTGATTATTATAGTTAATATAAAAAAAATATTCAACATACATATTAGAAAAATGTGTGAATTTTCATATGTAAGAATATACGTATGAGATGCACATAAATTGTTGACTGGAAATTCAGCGTGACAAAGTGAGTATAACTACTAAGATTCATAGGGTATTGGACTTTATCAAGGATATGGCTTTCAGTTCTTTGTACTTTGAAGAATATGGATTGTCGGTCGTACATAACGGTTTATAGCTGAAGTTCGCCATCGTCCAGCGTTATGGAATTATTCTCATAATGAAATGAAGGATCATGATGCGAAAATAAAATATTAGACTTGATTTTTTGAGGTTCTATTTCCTGATTCATAAACCAATTCATTATTGCAAATGTACGTTTCGACGGTATTTACTTGGTCGGATACATCACATAAAACTTGAATTTATAGCCAAATGTCATAATCAGAGGGTAACTTTATAACCGAGCTTTTCAAAATTCAAGTGTCTTATACCTGATTTTTATTTATATGAGAAGAAATATAAATGAATTTATGTTATGAATATGATGAAATCAGTATCATCAATTTCTTTACCATGAGTAGTCCAATACCCTAATCTGCTGGTGCTAAAATATTTAAGTAAGACTTTGAATACAAATTTAGTTCATCCTTTACATTCTCGATTGATACTTCTAACAATTCAGGGACGTATGATTCGAAACTTTGATTTAATAATATTTTATCTGTGAAAAATATTAAAATAGATGCTCAACAATGTAGGCGTATTAGGAAAATTAGAATGCAGAAAAGCTGCTCTTTTGATAGGCAGAGGAAATATAAATGGTTGTGGAAGATAATTTATAGGTTGTAAATATTTTTGGTATTTTGTGCTAACATTGTTTCATTATGCTTTATTATATCCATATTGTTTAAATATGTGCAATTCGAAAAGAGAGTTAGTGTTTGCTCCTAATTTTCAAAAGGAAAGGCGGTTTGTAGGTAGATTCTCTAAGTGTAAAACATTAAGTTTTTTTATGATATGAATACTCATAGAAGCAAAATGTGAACGGTTTCAAACCATCTGATGCTTGTTGATTAATCCCGTTGTTTTTGTATCGATTCTTGTTTTACTCTGAGAGAATAAACCTAATGTTGATGTGATCACGATAGGGAAAAGACAGTATTAATTTTATTTTTTTATGCTGAATGAGATTCGAGGAATCATAAATATTTCGTGAAACGAAATGAGAAAAAGCAAATGTATTTGCCAACTCAAATAATTATGAAAGTATCCAAATAGGCCCCTTCATATTGATATAATTCAAAATTTATTGTTGATGCATTTGTGAATGCGAAGCTTTAATTTTAACTAGACGATAAGGATTAATTTTCAGTAGATGTTATAAGATTACTTTGTGTTATTTATTTTTGTTTTATTTCCATTTTTCCTAGTATAGATTACTAAATGCTCTTATTCGATAAACTTTTTGTGAATCTATCTGTAATATTCATGAATTAGGGGAAAGTGACTGAAAATACAATTAAAAAAGATACAAAAAAATGTTCAAATAAACATAACTGCTGTATACTTCAGTAATTCGATTAATTCTAGAGGAAAAACTTTGATTCTTGAAGTAATTATGCATATCCTGAAAATACAATCTACAATCTGACCAAATAATCCAATAAAAGGGATAAAAGCTGTGTATGGTGATTACATCCCCTTATAAAAATAGTTTTTTGTGTTTAATACGAAATCAAATTATTTATTTGGAATTTTGTTTGAAAATTGCTGCTCTGTATTTTTCAGGGATCTCATCACACAATTCAATGATGAATATTAAAATGAAATTGAGAGAAGGTAATTACAGTTTTTATCTTTCTGATTCCTTGCTTTTGGTTATTTTCCTCTATTTTTGTAGTTTTTGGTTCATGGAATGTTGACATTTTCAATCGAACTCATTGAAGCACGATGTTTTAATCATGAATATTTCATTACAATTTTCTGATAATCAAATCGTGCTTCATTATGTGATGAGTTTGAAAAACCAATTCTATATAATGTAGATTAGCAACAGTGTCTTCAAATATATTTGTTAGATGAAAATAGCAATGGTTTAATTTTTTTACCCTTCAAATTCAGTCAATGTAGTATATGCTATTATAATTTGCTGAAGTGAAATTCCAACATACATTTTGGTATTCTTGGTACCTGATGTACTATCAAATATAACGGAGCAAGAGTACTGGGTGTCTCATTTAAAAGTGTCCACATTTAATAACTCAACAACGGATCAGAATTTGTGGAAGGTCGATTTTTCATGACAGGGGGACATGATCTGGAATACAAAGCTTGTTTTTACTAGCAACCCCCTGGAGAGGGTTTCAACCCAAATCAGGAATTTGAATGGGGACAGTGGGTAGTGTTGTAGCACAAATGTATGCATGGATTCAAATTTGTATGAACCTGCAGTTTGTGTTCTTAAGTGAATACTCACAAAGTTACAGGGTGTTTTTTTGGAATTATGGTACCGATAAACCTGAATGAAACAGAGATGTTCTATTTGATCGAAAAATTTCTATTGAAAGAAAAAACAAACAATAAGGTGGTTAAAAAGTGTTGATTGCCTTTTTCCTCTTCATGCTTATCAGAATCTGCACATCCAGGTCCTACGCAAAGAGATTATTGCTTCCAGAAAATTTGGTTTCAGTATTCTGAATTTCAGAATTATTAGAGGTGCTTTATCAGTTCTTGATAAAAACTATGAAATGGTTTACACGTTGGAAGAGAGAAAAGAAATGTTGAAAATTTATTTCCAGAACAATGACTGTGCTAGGACAACTGCGAGGATTTTCAATGAACGACATCCTGATAATAAATGTTTATTATCATTCATTTGTCATTCAGTTGGTACATAGATTTGGGGTAACAGGGTCCGTTGCAAATAAAAGACATAATCGCACTCGTACGGTTATGGGTGAAAATGATCAAGTCGCCGGTATTGGTCAACTAATGGATGAACGGGAACAATGTGGAAGTGTTGGAAAGTTGTCACAGGAAACTGGATATTCAAGGGCAAGTGTCCACAGTATATTGAAGCTGGCTAAGTTTCATCCTTATAAAATGACACTTGTTCATGAACATGATGCTTTTTGGATGAATGATGAATGCACCTTTTTCGGAAACGTCTACAAACATAATTGCCGATTTTGATCCAACGAAAATCCTCACCTCTTTAGGAAGCAACATTCTCAACACCCACAAAAACTCAACGTCTGGACGGGTATTTTGGGAGATCACTTGATTGGTCCTGTGTTCATTCCTGGAAATCTCACTGGCAATGTGTATCTGGATTTGATTGATCTTCTAATCACCGAAGCTTTGGAGGCAGATGAAAACCATTTAGAAGAGCAGTTACTCTTTCAGCATGACGGAGCTCCGCCGCACTTTGCATCTCAGGCGCGAGACAGTATCTGATTGGTTGGTTTCCTGGACGTTTGTTTGGGCGAAGAGGCCCAGTGAAGGTGCCTGCGCGATCGCTGGATCTAACACCGATCGATTTTTTTCTATGGGGCCACTTGAAATCACAAGTTTATAAAACCAGAGTTGCAGATTTAGACGACCCTTGGAGCACGCATTTTCGGTAAAATTACTTATTTTGATGAGTTCTATCACCTGTCGAACGAAAAGCCTCACCTTAAAATACACCCTGTATAGATTACTATTAACATATAGTATACAAAATATTTTAGGGAATATGTACAATTATTTAAGTGGGGACCGAACATATGATAAAGAAACATTTTTTCTCTTCCATGTTTTCCTCCGGGTCTTCGTTTCCGAGATTTATAATTTAATATCTCATGAACCGTTTGAATTACAGAATTGAGTTTCTGTACACATCATTGTTACTAATGATAGCTACTTTCTTGCCCTTTTCTCAGTTTCATTGGACATGCCAGTGGCGGAAGTATTGAATTTGCACGAAGGTTTTATCCCTCAACTTTCACACCACTGAACAAAGGACCCCGCACAAATTGAATGGGAAATGGATCCCAGTCGAATTGGCTGAAATTTGGATATGTTGCAGTCTTGCAGTTTATGTCTTTCTGATCAATAGTCTCCATGGGCCCGAGACCTAAAAATGGACAGTTTTTTCAGTATCGCAGGTCGAAAGTTGCAACTAGTGCACGCAATCAAAAATGAATTCCCTTCTATTACTTTGGGCGACGCCATGCATACGGGTGCATTTGCATATGTGAGTGTGGTAATGTGGTGGTAGGGGGGGACTGATTGTGGGGGGAGGAGCTATGTTTAGCTTTGTTTTGGTTCACATTTCCGGAACGTTCGCACAAGCCATAACCTGTTTTGGTTCACTCTGAACTGGTTCGGAACTATATTGTCCGGTGTTTTGGTTAGACTACGGAACGATTCTGAACTATCCTAGGACGGTGAAAACAGTTGGAACCTCTGATTACGAACTGGTTCAGAATTCAGAGTTCGGATTATGCGTAGTCATATATCTAATAACATCAATATGGATTATACCCCTGCTTTTCACAGTTTCAAAGTGAAGTCAAATCTTTGGTAACGATTGAGTTGTACGCTTGCGTCAACTGGAAATGCAAAAATTGCGAGAAATTTAGAGGTTATGTTTATTCTGAAAGACAACAAGAAAATAGATATCGAGAATGAAAATATGTCACTTAAATACTTTCAGTTTACTTTTAGAATATGAATAGGAGTTAACAATTATATTTGGGACTTGGAGAAAACAGAATAAAGCGATTGAAACCTTTCATATGCAATTGTGAGGTTATGATCGAAACTATTCACATGAAGTTAAGAATGACATACGTTTCACAACATAATACGATGTGTCGGAGAGAGACAGAATTAAAAAAATATTTTAATTCTCAATATTGCCGCACAAGCGCAGATCTTGATTGTTACCAAATCCCAGCTTCAGTTTTGATTGGCTCATGGCCCATATAGGAATTATTAGATATATGTGCGTAGTAGATTGGTAGAACAGTGTTTTGGTTTTATCATTTTCCGAAATCCGAACTGTTCTAGAATCGTTCTGAATCGAAATTTCACTGCGCATCAGTTCGACGCAGATTCGGAACAATACCAGGACAGTTCCGAATTTCCGAACCAAAACAAAGCTATCGTTGCATTTAAGCATAAAGTATAAGATTCACTCAGATTTCTACCTCCATACGAGTTTTATTTAAATTGTAGGGACAAAATCATGGTACAACTGTAACAACTAGCTCTTTATTAATGATGATATTATTGATATGATATATTGTTTATCCTGATTACTCGAATTAGTTCAACTACTTTTGAAAGATGTGGTGTGGTGCAATATACATACTCCTCCCCCACCACAATCACCCCCCCCCCTCCACCAACACCACTCTCTCTCTACCACCACAGTACTACACTCACATACATGCTGTCGCCCAAAGTAATACTAGATGAAAATTCATGTTTGATTGCGTGCACTAGTTGCAACTTTCGACCAGCGATAGCGAAAAAAGTGTCCATTTTTAGGTCTCGGGCCCATGGAGACTATTGATCAGAAAGACATACCGTGGCTTTCACAAAGATCGTTGATTGAGTGATTCACAGAATACCTTGACGTTTTTGTCAAATCGACCAATAGAATTTCAAATTTACGGATTTTTTATCACAGAATCGCTCGATTAAGCATTTGATCACCCGATCAACTTTTGTGAAACCCAGCTATAAACTGCAACACACCTATCCAAATTTCAGCTAATTCGGGTTCCTTTGCATTTGGACAGCAAATTCTGATGCGCCAATGTGTTTTACATAAAAAAGTACTGGTTCATTACTCTAGAGTGAACCATTTTCGAGAAAACTGGCATTTCATTATCAAAAACAATTAGCTAACGCATTGTAAATTTCTTGTGATTAGTAAAATGAGAAGTGATTTTTAGCAAGTTTATTAATTTCAATAAAATTTGACAACTAGGTTTTTAAGTTTAAATTACAAAGTTATTTTTCAAAATTTTTTGCGACCATAGTTTACAAGATTACAAGAATTTTTCCTACTACAAAAAATTTACCTACAATGCGTTATTGTGCGCAAATTGTTTTTGATCATAAAATGCCAGTTTTCTCGAAAACGGTAATGAAGCGTACCTTTTTTCTTGTTTATGTAAAATACATTGGCGCATCAGAATTATTTGCAAATGCACATTCGTCCAGTGGTGTAAAAGTTGAAGGGTTAGACGTTTGTTCAAATTCAATATCTTCGCCACTGGTATGTCTAATATCTAAATATCTTGTAAATGGCCGCCACGACTTTACTGGCAAATGCGTAACCTTTCAACGAAATTTTCAATTACGTTACTCAATACATGTGGTGGTATTTTATTGATACAGCGACTCATTTCGGCTTTCAATGATTCGATGGTTGCAGGCTTATTGGCATGATCCTGTGACTTTGGATATTTCCATAGGCAGAAGTCTGAAGGCTTCAAATCGCAAGGGCGCCAATGTAATACCTGCGGGGTTGAATAATTCCTTTCCATTACTCTGGGTTCTACACCAACTCTGGTCAGCAAATCGGGAGTAAACTTGTGCAAGATCGTCAATGTTTTACGGGCGGTATGATGTGACACAGTCAGTCCTGCTGAAACCACATGTCGTCAAGATCAATACCTTCCAAATAAAGCACAAGAAACTGTGTTATCATAGAACGATAACTTTCTCCATTCAACTTTACTGCATTTTTGGACAATCAGCTTGGAAAGCTTGGATCAATTTCTAGGTCATTGGCAAAACATGTTCCTGCATCAACAAAATTTTTGAAATTCTCATCAAATCTTTGTAAAATTAAATATTTTTTCATTTTTTTTTAGCATTCTACTTAAAACGTCTGGTATTGTTGATAAGTCATGCCAAATTAACACTGAGCATAAAAATGTTTTGATGTTTTTCACTAGAGTTTTAGTTGCAATTTTTTTCTTGTTATTTGTTATCCCTAGTGGGATTTTGAATTGAAGCATTTAAAGAGCTTTTTGAAGTCTTTGTTTTAAGAGGATTGTAACATTCATGCGGCTTTCCCACGGTGTGTCGCTTAAACCTATGGAAAATATCCCAATCCCATCGATATGAATACCCAGAAAAGAAATTATGTAATTTTTGCACTACATCAAAAAAAAACCGGAATTATAGGTTTAAGGTATGAGCCGCCCATGGAACATATACAGGGTGTCCCAAGTTCGAGTGCCTATTAGACGTTTCTGGAGAACTGGACTTATTTGAAATCTGAAAATTGCGATTATGATATTGTTCGAAATTCTCTACAGACCTAAAATATTTTCAGATCCAGAGTACTTCCGGTTATACAGGAAGTGAAAATAAATTTGCTCAAAAAATTTGTTTTTCAATCTTTTCGTCTCCGATATGATTGAGTATTCAATGCTGAATAAGTTTCCTAATGAGTGTATCCTGAAATTTTAGATGTCACGAAGGTCTTCATCAAAAGCTATAAATTTTTGTTTTCTTAGGGTTTCATCAATGGAAAATAAATATCCCCACCAAAATGTTTGAATGGAGAATTTGAATTTTTCGAGGATTTCTAGGATTTCGCTAGAGTTTGTTTTCTATAATAACTTTACTGATGAATGAGATGTTTCTATTAACAGTTTAAGAATGATTCAAGATACTGCAGAAACATCAAATTTAAATTTCATCAATTTCCGAAGAAGGAGCACCCGTATAAAGACCTGTTGCAAGATGTAAAACTGATTATTATAGGTGTTTTCTTTGAATTCGTAGAGATCATAGGAAGACTTTCAGTGAGTTAATGTATTATATTAACCCTGTATTGTGGAGTTTATTAAATATAGGAGCATAATTGGGTTTTCGCTTCTAATTGGATAGAAATTCTACGAGGAATTCAAAGGAAATTAGGGAAATAAATTATTGTTTTGAATTGTCGGTTACATGAGATGAAGGATGAGTGGAATTCCTGGCTGATGATGATGCATCTTCCTATTCACTACCTCACCTTGTTTGAGGTAGCTGGTAGTTTCTTTTTCATACACACTGATGGTAAAAACCAAACGGTGTAACCTTCTTCGCAATTAAAAAAAAATGTCTGCATGCCGTTCTCTTCCTTTTTTCATCATAACAGACGTTAAAAACGATATTGATAATTATCAAGCAATTTTCATTTTTCACGCTTCGAATCAAGTGATTCAATGATCATTGAATCACTCGATTCAAATTTCGTATAAACACTACCTATCCTAGTTAACAAAAGTACTGCCGAAAATTCTGCAGCAGAAAATTAATCTTGTTTATCGAGATAAACCAGTTCATTATTTCGGTAAACATCTTTATCTACGAAAAGCCACGGAAAAGTACCTATATCATCCTTAAGCCGGCCCCAGACAATGCGTGTATTTGACGAATGTTTGGCGTTCGCGGTGCTCCGCGTACTGTGTGGCCGTGTGGGAGGATACGGTATCGGTCAGAATTTTCGGACCCTTCCGACAATCACCGAGCGGCCATTCGGCTGTCGGCGCAAACATCTCATCGGCGAATACCGCAACTCTCAATCTTCTCGGCAATCAGCTGATTTCTGTCATAACCTATAATAGGGTAGGATTTTACGATTTTTTTCTGATGTAAAAAGTAAAAACTGGTGAAAATCCTTAACACTTTTTATCATAGAAAGGTATTGTGATATGTACAGTTATTTCCATTAGAATTCTCAAATTTTTTAGGAAGAATATGCTGAAGATGTATAAATCACATCGAGCAAACAAGCCTTCGAAAACAAAACAACTGTTCTACCAAATCAGATATAGATTTTAGGAACATTAGGCTAATAATATATTTATATAATGAATCTGAAGATACAAATTAAGAAAGAAGAATTCCATCAGAACTTATGTGCAAGGTTTTCTTTTGAACAGCTGTGAGGTAACGTAAAAGAGAAAGATTGATTCTTGAAATAGATCGTTTACTGACAATCATTGAGTATGAAACTGCATCATTTCTTAAGTACAGAATTGACCTGTGATATATTGAAAATTCAGTAACAAGCAAAGACAAATTAATAGTTACAATTATATACCAATGGAGATTACACATATGCGTAAGTGTAAAGATAGCCTACCTCGATAAGTACAGAAGGAAGTATTCCATAAAGGATGGTCATCTTCGTTGTTAGATATTAATAGTTTACATCATTATCCATAAAAAAGACCAAATCTCAAGTGAAATATGAAATGACGAGCCAAAAACGAACAACTACTTCGAATTAACTAAGAATCAATTCTTTGCCAAACATATTGCTAACAACATACAAAAACATGTGAACTTTTTGCTTTGAGAATATTCTCCTAATTTAGAAATAAACATATCAAATGATTCCAGTATTCCCTTTAAGTCTACATTTAACAATATCTGTAATGCTTTCCATGAAAAGTGAACAAAGATACGTAGTGGATTTCTCAAAGTTTCTAAACTATTGTTCATCAACTAAAAGCATGCATCCCCAAGATGTTAGAAGAATGCATATCACACATTGTTCGTTCTCAAGGATAATTGAATATTATAGGACAAATTGGTCGATGTTAAGTTTCAAACATACCAAATTAATATGAAATTTGATTTTCTACACCTTAGATATAATTTGTTTTCAAATATAATTGTTTTGTATTATAAAAATTCTTAATTGAAAAATTTGTTTGATGAAAAAGTAAGAAAAATGATGTAAAAATTTCATTCTCTGTGATGATTATACTTCCTATTCAAAATTCGCTAATCAAGCAATAATGATTGCAGTTTTTTTTATTTTTGTAACTGCAAATGGGCTGAAGGATCGTAGGTCGACGGCTATTTGCTTCTGCAATAAATTTCCATTATTATTAATTGCTGTTTAAAACACTTAATTATTGGAACAAAACTATCTGAACCAATCAGATGAATAAAGTCGAAATTTGAAATATCGCGAAACACTCTTCGCATGTACGCAAACTCCGCCGTCACAACCAGAGTCCAGAACAGAGGATTGCAGTTACAGATTCTGAGTTGGAATGGTTGGAATATCGCGACGGGAGCCGAATGGTCGCGCGGTGATTGCCGAGGGTCCGAAAATTCTGACCGATACTGCATCCTCCGTGTGGGAGCCTAACTGAGGATACATTAAAAGACACCAACGGTGCCGTATTTCTGACCAATCACCGTTGAGGAATTTCTGCGCATGACATGTTGAAACTTTCACGGTTCTCTTTCCTTGTCTAATGTGTCTCCTTCTAGTTCTGGAATTGTTCTTGAACTATTTACACGATTTGTTTTGGCTTTTGAGAAATTCAGATTGTTTTCTGCTTTCCGAAATCAGAATTTAAATTCAGGTGTTGCACAAATAGCAATTTTGATTGCTGCATTATATCACGACCCCCTATAGGAGGCTGAGACTATATAAACAAGGAGTTTTGTTGATAAGCAAAATGGACGAAGTTAAGTGAGTATTTCATTAATATGTATAAACATATTGGTTTCATTTTGATAATGAATTTGCAGGGAAAGTTTGCTGTGTCGCGTGTGCCTAAAACAATTTTCTAGTTCCTCTACAAGAAATCGGCATATGCGAAAAATACATAATGAAGAACCTGTGCCGACAACGAGAAATACTCTCCATATGAAGTGCCCACTTTGCCCTGGAGAGGAAAAAACAGGTAATCCTGTTGTTTAATCAAGTAGAATTTGAAGGCCGATTTGCGCATGCGCGAACTGTGTCAAAACCGGATTTTGTTGCCAGATTGTGCAAATCCATTTCTTCAGAGTGAATTGTAATGTCAGAATAAGAATTATCCACGGCTTTCAGGAATTCGAAACAAAATTATGAGTGTTAATAAATAATGGCTAAGTTGAATTAATCAACTACTGTTCAGAAGGAGCATAAATTTTGAAATTGTTTTGCACTTCCTAGAGAACATTTTATGCATTTGTCCTGAAATTTACCTTAGTGGCATGAAATAAAATGCAAGGGAAAAAATCCAGTTCAATTTCACTTAATTGTTGTATCTCGTCTATCTTCACGTTATAAAGATAATAGAAAATTCTAATTTGATAAATAATTAAATTCTAATTTAATGAATTAGAATTGTTTTTGGATTAAACACTATATTGAAAGAAATCATATGATTTCTAATAATTTATTCAGGGTTGCTTAGTTCGAAGTGCTAATGAAGGAAAGAACTAAGCAAAGAAAAAGTTCATGACCTTTTCTTCAAATACCGGAATAATCGCCCGATCTGGCAACGTTGCGGCGAATTTGACGGACCCCCCCACCACTACCCAAATTCTACTTGATTAAACAACAGGATTACCGAAAAAACATCTCTTGGTTCCCATGACGATTTGTTGAACCATTTGCGGAAACTTCACTCTTTGAATATCAAAGAGTCGTCACATTATTTCAGGAATAATGAAGAATTTGAGACTTGGAGGTCTGCAGATAATAGGAGTATCAACTACGCCCAACAGAGAACTTCGACAAATGCTTCTAATGAGAAGTATATCTATTATAAATGCAATAGAAGTAATACAACAGGTTGGTTTATTTATGTTATGAGTTATGTCAGCTGATTTTATTTGAATATGATATGTTTAGGATTTACAAGTCAATGTAAGGAACGTAGCATGAAAGCAGGAGGCAGTATCAAGATACCAGGAATATGTCCCTCAAGAATTGCAGTGAAATTTAGTTCTTCTGGTAACTGTCCACTTTGAATATAGAATGTTAGTGTTTTATAAGTGAACTCATTTTAATTTTAGGATTAACAGTCAAATATGTGGAAACTCATGTGGGTCATGATGATGACCTTCGTTCCAAACGGTTAACTAAAGACCAGCAGGAACTTATTAGTAGCAAACTGGTTGCTGGAGTAACCAAGGAAAGGATACTTGATGATGCCAGGATAATAAAGAACAACCAAATCGAGAGGATTAATATTTTAACAAGAGGAGATCTGGCATATATTGTGCGTAAATTCAACATAAATAAACAACGAGATGCAGATGACATGATAGCAACAGCGTTAAAGGTTAAGGAATGGAATGCCACAGGAGAAAACAACGTATTTTTATTCAAGCAGATAGGTATCATAATTAAACTTCCTATTTTTACTAATTTAGTTGAATTATATGATCATTCTTATTAGGAGAAAATCACCCCGAATTAAAGACAGAAGATTTTGCATTGGGTTTTATGAATCTGAATATGGAGAGAAAGCTGAAGGATTTCAAAAAAATTATTTGTATTGATGGCACTCATGGAACGAATGCGAGGAATTGGGATTTGACAACCGTCTTAGTGAAGGATGAGAATAACACTGGATTTCCAGTGGCATTTTTGATTTCAAATAGAGTGGATCAAAAAATCCAAACAATTTTTTTCAGATACTTGAGAATGAGAATTGGAGCTGATTTGAAATGCGACTATATTATGACTGATGACGACATTAAATATTATAATGCTTGGTGCGAAACAATGGTGGATGATAAAAAGCCAAGACGTTTACTGTGCACTTGGCATGTGATAAAAAATTGGAACATACAAGGAAGAAACAAACTGAAGAAGATTGAGAACAAAAAAGAAATGAAAATCAGAATGAGGGGAATCTTAAAAGAAATGGATATAACAAAATTCAACCAATTGAAAGACATCTATTTCAAGCATTTAGAAGATGAAGGCGAAAATGAATTTTTGAAGTATTTACAGAAGTGAGTCATCACATCTTTGACACACAATTCCTGTGTAATACAGGTTTATTTATTGTTTTAGCCATTATTTTCAGAGTATTGATAGAATTATGATGTGGGCCCACTGCCATAGACTAAATGTTGGGATTAATACAAATATGGCCATTGAGAGCCTCAACAAGGTTATTAAGTACAACAAAATGAAAGGAAATCAGAATATACGGTGCAGTATTGAATCAAAAAATGGCCACATTTATCTTATATTCTAATTTTAGGATAGAAAAATTGCTGGACCTATTGGAAGAACTTGTGAACGATCGAATGTGGAAGAAAATTGTGAATGTAGAAAGACCAAATGCTAATTCATATCAGTCCAGGGTGAATCGAGAAGCACATGCAAAAGCGGAAAAACTTGCAGGAAAGGTTGTATGTTTAGATTCAGGAGAGTATAAGGTTTTTTCATCCTCAGTAAGGGATAAATTTTATATTGTTCAATATAATGAAATATGTGACAGCGACTGTAGGACAATGTATTGTCATAAATGTAAAATATGTATACATAATTTCAAATGTCAATGTGCAGAATACTCTGTAAAAACTGCATTATGTAAGCACATACATGCAGTTGCCTTGATCGAAACGGGAAGCGATTATGTTGCAGGGCCAGACATCAGTCATGGACATGAAGAGTTATGTATATCGGAACCCTCAACAAGCAGGGCAAATTACCAATTGGATATTGAAAATTTCATAAAAGAAAGTAAGGAATGTCAAAATACTCCTGATTCTATTGACTCCAGACAAAAGCATGAGGTGAGTTATATGGAAAAGTTGGTAATATTAGTTTTAGCACGAAGTTTGTAGATTATATGTGAACAAGTATGCATGAGACTAAAATCATTGAGTGAAGAAAATTTTCATAAGATAGCAGGTCCTATTAACAAATTCTGTGATGATGTAAATGGTAGCAATTCTAACAGGAAAAGAAAAATTGACAAACAATTATATTTTCCTAGCAAAAAGTAGATATTTTCAAGCCTGTGTGATGTGGAGAAAGTAAATATTACATTATATATATATAATGTGTATATGTACCATTATAATTGGTTAATATTTACTTTCACATGGTATATTTTGTGTAGAGTTTTAGGAACCGTCCATGAAAAAGGTGGGGTAGGTGGTGGGCTAATATTTAAATACATAATAAATGTATATCATACTAACTGCTAGATTGATATTGGCTTGATGAATGGAATGCCTGGAATTAATACTGTGTACTTGAAT
This sequence comes from Adalia decempunctata, assembly GCA_951802165.1. Classification (NCBI taxonomy): domain Eukaryota; kingdom Metazoa; phylum Arthropoda; class Insecta; order Coleoptera; family Coccinellidae; genus Adalia; species Adalia decempunctata. Next base: position 48,770,871 of record OX637697.1, read on the forward strand.
TTATACACATGTAAAAATAATACTAACAATGGTGAAAAAATCGGTAGTTCAACCTTATTTGAAATGGAGAAAGTAAATATTTAAGAATTGTAGGTAGCATGTAATTAGTATGTCATATTTTGTGTACAGATTTAAGAAGCATCCATGAAAAGGTGATGGGATCATATTTAAATCCATAATGAATGCAAATAATATTGGATTAAGATAAATTTAGATAATAATTGCATATGTATGGCTTGCCTGGAGTAATTACTGTGAACTTTTATGGTGAAAAATTACACGTAACTTGAAATGGAGAAAGTAGGAATATTTACTAATTGATATAGAATTTGCATGTTTATTTTGTGTAGTTTTAGGAACCATCCATGCAAGTTATAATGGCATTCAAATCCAAAGTAATGCCTGTTTTGGAAGAACTGAATGGTAAATTTGGGAGTAGTGAATTATTGAGTTTTGTCAACCTTCAATAACTTTATACCTTAAGGGGGAATAATGTACTAAAAGATCTGATATTTATGAGATAATGTGCTTGATTGATTGAATAAATATTTACCACCAATTCTTTGTTACTTATTATTAAAATTATGATATAATCATAATTATGTCAATATTCACAATATATGTGGAATCCAATGACTGAAATGGCAGGCTCAACTACATAAGATAATGACATTATCCTGAGTTAAAAGATGTGGCTCGAGCCATTTGTCATATTTTTCATCAGCATGCTGAAATTTTTTGTTGAATTGAACAATTAGTGTCAACAGTTGATGATACAATCTTACACACAATTCGAATATTCATTAATGTGCTTGAATTACTAACAAACTTCTCACGAAATTTTGAATCTAATTAATATTAGAGAATTCAAATTGATTTCTGTTTCGAAGTACTTTCATTAATGATTTTAATATCCTCAGGAAACCTAGGAGTAGTCAGTATAAACAATATATCATCATAATATCTGTAAGGCAACAATGAACATCTGTGAAAATTATAAAAATGTTAGTTGATTCAGTTATCTCCAAAATTTTTTTCTCATTAAATGGCAGTCGTGTAGTTTCTAATGTCATCCTCCATCAAGAACATCCTGTATGTATTCCAACAAATTCAATAATAAGTCTAAATAATATTCCAACCACGACCCTTCCGTCCCTTCCTATGACATAAATTTCATGAATTTCGATTCGATAAACATAACCAAATTTCACGTTGACAACTGTTGAATCGATTTTATACACGTAAACCATGCTGACGTATGACGTGAAGAGAAAATCAAACGGGAGGAGAGCACGCTATCCCGTTTGATTTTCTCTTCACGTCATACGTCAGCATGGTTTACGTGTATAAAATCGATTCAACAGTTGTCAACGTGAAATTTGGTTATGTTTATCGAATCGAAATTCATGAAATCAAACGGGATAGCGTGCTCTCCTCCTATTGGCCGAAATACGGCACCGTTGGTGTCTTTTAATGTATCCAGGATACATTAAAAGACACCAACGGTGCCGTATTTCGGCCAATAGGAGGAGAGCACGCTATCCCGTTTGATTTTCTCTTCACGTCATACGTCAGCATGGTTTACGTGTATAAAATCGATTCAACAGTTGTCAACGTGAAATTTGGTTATGTTTATCGAATCGAAATTCATGAAATTTATGTCATAGGAAGGGACGGAAGGGTCGTGGTTGGAATATTATTTAGACTTATTATTGAATTTGTTGGAATACATACAGGATGTTCTTGATGGAGGATGACATTAGAAACTTCACGACTGCCATTTAATGAGAAAAAAATTTTGGAGATAACTGAATCAACTAACATTTTTATAATTTTCACAGATGTTCATTGTTGCCTTACAGATATTATGATGATATATTGTTTATACTGACTACTCCTAGGTTTCCTGAGGATATTAAAATCATTAATGAAAGTACTTCGAAACAGAAATCAATTTGAATTCTCTAATATTAATTAGATTCAAAATTTCGTGAGAAGTTTGTTAGTAATTCAAGGACATTAATGAATATTCGAATTGTGTGTAAGATTGTATCATCAACTGTTGACACTAATTGTTCAATTCAACAAAAAATTTCAGCATGCTGATGAAAAATATGACAAATGGCTCGAGCCACATCTTTTAACTCAGGATAATGTCATTATCTTATGTAGTTGAGCCTGCCATTTCAGTCATTGGATTCCACATATATTGTGAATATTGACATAATTATGATTATATCATAATTTTAATAATAAGTAACAAAGAATTGGTGGTAAATATTTATTCAATCAATCAAGCACATTATCTCATAAATATCAGATCTTTTAGTACATTATTCCCCCTTAAGGTATAAAGTTATTGAAGGTTGACAAAACTCAATAATTCACTACTCCCAAATTTACCATTCAGTTCTTCCAAAACAGGCATTACTTTGGATTTGAATGCCATTATAACTTGCATGGATGGTTCCTAAAACTACACAAAATAAACATGCAAATTCTATATCAATTAGTAAATATTCCTACTTTCTCCATTTCAAGTTACGTGTAATTTTTCACCATAAAAGTTCACAGTAATTACTCCAGGCAAGCCATACATATGCAATTATTATCTAAATTTATCTTAATCCAATATTATTTGCATTCATTATGGATTTAAATATGATCCCATCACCTTTTCATGGATGCTTCTTAAATCTGTACACAAAATATGACATACTAATTACATGCTACCTACAATTCTTAAATATTTACTTTCTCCATTTCAAATAAGGTTGAACTACCGATTTTTTCACCATTGTTAGTATTATTTTTACATGTGTATAAATTCAAGTACACAGTATTAATTCCAGGCATTCCATTCATCAAGCCAATATCAATCTAGCAGTTAGTATGATATACATTTATTATGTATTTAAATATTAGCCCACCACCTACCCCACCTTTTTCATGGACGGTTCCTAAAACTCTACACAAAATATACCATGTGAAAGTAAATATTAACCAATTATAATGGTACATATACACATTATATATATATAATGTAATATTTACTTTCTCCACATCACACAGGCTTGAAAATATCTACTTTTTGCTAGGAAAATATAATTGTTTGTCAATTTTTCTTTTCCTGTTAGAATTGCTACCATTTACATCATCACAGAATTTGTTAATAGGACCTGCTATCTTATGAAAATTTTCTTCACTCAATGATTTTAGTCTCATGCATACTTGTTCACATATAATCTACAAACTTCGTGCTAAAACTAATATTACCAACTTTTCCATATAACTCACCTCATGCTTTTGTCTGGAGTCAATAGAATCAGGAGTATTTTGACATTCCTTACTTTCTTTTATGAAATTTTCAATATCCAATTGGTAATTTGCCCTGCTTGTTGAGGGTTCCGATATACATAACTCTTCATGTCCATGACTGATGTCTGGCCCTGCAACATAATCGCTTCCCGTTTCGATCAAGGCAACTGCATGTATGTGCTTACATAATGCAGTTTTTACAGAGTATTCTGCACATTGACATTTGAAATTATGTATACATATTTTACATTTATGACAATACATTGTCCTACAGTCGCTGTCACATATTTCATTATATTGAACAATATAAAATTTATCCCTTACTGAGGATGAAAAAACCTTATACTCTCCTGAATCTAAACATACAACCTTTCCTGCAAGTTTTTCCGCTTTTGCATGTGCTTCTCGATTCACCCTGGACTGATATGAATTAGCATTTGGTCTTTCTACATTCACAATTTTCTTCCACATTCGATCGTTCACAAGTTCTTCCAATAGGTCCAGCAATTTTTCTATCCTAAAATTAGAATATAAGATAAATGTGGCCATTTTTTGATTCAATACTGCACCGTATATTCTGATTTCCTTTCATTTTGTTGTACTTAATAACCTTGTTGAGGCTCTCAATGGCCATATTTGTATTAATCCCAACATTTAGTCTATGGCAGTGGGCCCACATCATAATTCTATCAATACTCTGAAAATAATGGCTAAAACAATAAATAAACCTGTATTACACAGGAATTGTGTGTCAAAGATGTGATGACTCACTTCTGTAAATACTTCAAAAATTCATTTTCGCCTTCATCTTCTAAATGCTTGAAATAGATGTCTTTCAATTGGTTGAATTTTGTTATATCCATTTCTTTTAAGATTCCCCTCATTCTGATTTTCATTTCTTTTTTGTTCTCAATCTTCTTCAGTTTGTTTCTTCCTTGTATGTTCCAATTTTTTATCACATGCCAAGTGCACAGTAAACGTCTTGGCTTTTTATCATCCACCATTGTTTCGCACCAAGCATTATAATATTTAATGTCGTCATCAGTCATAATATAGTCGCATTTCAAATCAGCTCCAATTCTCATTCTCAAGTATCTGAAAAAAATTGTTTGGATTTTTTGATCCACTCTATTTGAAATCAAAAATGCCACTGGAAATCCAGTGTTATTCTCATCCTTCACTAAGACGGTTGTCAAATCCCAATTCCTCGCATTCGTTCCATGAGTGCCATCAATACAAATAATTTTTTTGAAATCCTTCAGCTTTCTCTCCATATTCAGATTCATAAAACCCAATGCAAAATCTTCTGTCTTTAATTCGGGGTGATTTTCTCCTAATAAGAATGATCATATAATTCAACTAAATTAGTAAAAATAGGAAGTTTAATTATGATACCTATCTGCTTGAATAAAAATACGTTGTTTTCTCCTGTGGCATTCCATTCCTTAACCTTTAACGCTGTTGCTATCATGTCATCTGCATCTCGTTGTTTATTTATGTTGAATTTACGCACAATATATGCCAGATCTCCTCTTGTTAAAATATTAATCCTCTCGATTTGGTTGTTCTTTATTATCCTGGCATCATCAAGTATCCTTTCCTTGGTTACTCCAGCAACCAGTTTGCTACTAATAAGTTCCTGCTGGTCTTTAGTTAACCGTTTGGAACGAAGGTCATCATCATGACCCACATGAGTTTCCACATATTTGACTGTTAATCCTAAAATTAAAATGAGTTCACTTATAAAACACTAACATTCTATATTCAAAGTGGACAGTTACCAGAAGAACTAAATTTCACTGCAATTCTTGAGGGACATATTCCTGGTATCTTGATACTGCCTCCTGCTTTCATGCTACGTTCCTTACATTGACTTGTAAATCCTAAACATATCATATTCAAATAAAATCAGCTGACATAACTCATAACATAAATAAACCAACCTGTTGTATTACTTCTATTGCATTTATAATAGATATACTTCTCATTAGAAGCATTTGTCGAAGTTCTCTGTTGGGCGTAGTTGATACTCCTATTATCTGCAGACCTCCAAGTCTCAAATTCTTCATTATTCCTGAAATAATGTGACGACTCTTTGATATTCAAAGAGTGAAGTTTCCGCAAATGGTTCAACAAATCGTCATGGGAACCAAGAGATGTTTTTTCGGTAATCCTGTTGTTTAATCAAGTAGAATTTGGGTAGTGGTGGGGGGGTCCGTCAAATTCGCCGCAACGTTGCCAGATCGGGCGATTATTCCGGTATTTGAAGAAAAGGTCATGAACTTTTTCTTTGCTTAGTTCTTTCCTTCATTAGCACTTCGAACTAAGCAACCCTGAATAAATTATTAGAAATCATATGATTTCTTTCAATATAGTGTTTAATCCAAAAACAATTCTAATTCATTAAATTAGAATTTAATTATTTATCAAATTAGAATTTTCTATTATCTTTATAACGTGAAGATAGACGAGATACAACAATTAAGTGAAATTGAACTGGATTTTTTCCCTTGCATTTTATTTCATGCCACTAAGGTAAATTTCAGGACAAATGCATAAAATGTTCTCTAGGAAGTGCAAAACAATTTCAAAATTTATGCTCCTTCTGAACAGTAGTTGATTAATTCAACTTAGCCATTATTTATTAACACTCATAATTTTGTTTCGAATTCCTGAAAGCCGTGGATAATTCTTATTCTGACATTACAATTCACTCTGAAGAAATGGATTTGCACAATCTGGCAACAAAATCCGGTTTTGACACAGTTCGCGCATGCGCAAATCGGCCTTCAAATTCTACTTGATTAAACAACAGGATTACCTGTTTTTTCCTCTCCAGGGCAAAGTGGGCACTTCATATGGAGAGTATTTCTCGTTGTCGGCACAGGTTCTTCATTATGTATTTTTCGCATATGCCGATTTCTTGTAGAGGAACTAGAAAATTGTTTTAGGCACACGCGACACAGCAAACTTTCCCTGCAAATTCATTATCAAAATGAAACCAATATGTTTATACATATTAATGAAATACTCACTTAACTTCGTCCATTTTGCTTATCAACAAAACTCCTTGTTTATATAGTCTCAGCCTCCTATAGGGGGTCGTGATATAATGCAGCAATCAAAATTGCTATTTGTGCAACACCTGAATTTAAATTCTGATTTCGGAAAGCAGAAAACAATCTGAATTTCTCAAAAGCCAAAACAAATCGTGTAAATAGTTCAAGAACAATTCCAGAACTAGAAGGAGACACATTAGACAAGGAAAGAGAACCGTGAAAGTTTCAACATGTCATGCGCAGAAATTCCTCAACGGTGATTGGTCAGAAATACGGCACCGTTGGTGTCTTTTAATGTATCCTGCCCAACTGCGGGTATCGTTCGGTATTCGCCTGCTATCCGAAGTCTTGTCGGTAAAACGGCACGAATCAAAGGAAGACGAAGTACATTCGCGCTCATTCGCGTTAGCTCCCAGACAGTGTGCTTAACTACGCGTAGTAGAATGCCTATTCTGTCTTCAGTCAGAGTCGCGCCGTATTTAGCGACGTGAGTTCACTGTGTTTTCAGTTTGCTCAACGTCACTATCCATTTAAAAAACACTACTGACTGCTCTCCGCTACTGTTCTATACTGAACTGAGGCCGTGCGGCGAACGTTTGTCAACGGAGAAACGAATGTCGAACATTTCGCGTTTGCCGCAGTGTGTGGGAGGTTACCCGAAGGCGAACTACGATGGCACATTCGTCAAATACACGCATTGTCTGGGACCGGCTTTATAATTCCCTAAACGTGAGATTGTTGGTGAAACCGGTGTAGTACCTGCGGGGTGTTTCTAAACACACCTGTACCCGCAAATGAGAAATTTCAAAAGAAAACCTTACCTTTTCAAGCTTACACACTTTTGCAGCCGAAAGGGAACCTGGATTCGTGCCTTGAGCAAACGCAAGGTCTTATGAACAATTCAATCGTTTTCTGAGAGGGGATGAAATAAAAAGAAACTGTAGGTAATTAAAATCAACAATATAATAATTTAAACAAAATATCTCTTCTACATTTACTGAGCAAAAAAAAAACAAAGCTGCTATGTTTCTACCTTTTCAAAAAACCGTACTTCCTACGAATTTTGTATCCGCATGTTCCCTCCCCGCGATGCACACGCTGTGCCTCTCTACTTAACGCCACCGTCGGAACTCCCTGTCGAATCTCTTTCGGATCTCCCTTTGGTTCCTGAAAATTTGCCTATTTAAATCAAATTCCCCCCTGCCTCTTTGACCCCTTGGAATATTCTAGAAGAAATTCGTTTGAGACGACGTGGTCTTACACTATTGGTTAAGAAACCATAAAATCTGATGATAAGCAGAAAAAACCGTTGACTACGCTCTCCTTGGGTTACGCGACCCCTTGAACTGTTTACCAGAGTCCCTAACAGCTTACGCCTGTCGAAATTTTAATTTATCTGTCTTGGATTGATCCCACATGTTTGAACAACTTTCCTCTAGAGTTATGGTAAAACTGAATATTTTTCTTTTTTTTAAGATGAAATAATTTCTATTCATTACCCAGGGTACTACACCGGGACTCATTACGGAGTCACGTGATTACCAGCCCAATATTTTTTCCTCACGTCATCGCAGAAATGCGGAAATGCCCACAGAAGTAGAAAACTTTTAACGTCTAGTGGCAATACCATTATTAGTAAAGAGGGCGTATTTGCATGGGGCTCGATTTTAAGAGATGCTGTAGTATTCTAACAGATGTCGCGGCGGACTCACGTCCAACAAAAATTGCACTGGAGTAACCAACTATCTTCTCCTTAAACAATGTCATGGCTAACCGCGATACTTCATAAAGTGAATGGAGTATATGAGATACCAGATACCCACTTACCAACAACGATAGTTCTTCTTTGAAATTATAAAAGAAGTTAAGGTGGATTTCCATACATCCGATCATCCGATGATACGATCGTCCGATATTGTTGTGATTGGCAGAAATATTCAAAATGGAATATTTCAGCCAATAACAACCCCTTCTGAATTCAAAATGGAATATTTCTACCAATCACAACAACTTCGGACGATTTTATAATCGGATGTATGTAAATCCACCTTTAGACTGTAGAGCATAGAATACTATATGACAGTAAAACATAGACATAGAACATGTCTATGGAGCAAACAGAAATCATTCTGACATTCTGTGATTTCTGCGACAAATTTCATCTGAATGTTTGGTGAAGTTAAGATAATTTTGTTGTATTGCCCGCGTCCCTGTTTTTATATATTGCCCAACGTGAATTTTAAACCAATTTGGGGAAAATTATGGCACTGGCATTATAATATTTTAATATTGCCATTATAAACCGGATCTCAGTTATTTTTATAAAAATATTGACTTATGTTCAATGAACTGCTTCAAATAGTGCTTTTGATGAACAGGTAAAGTTTATTGAAAATATCAGATTTATATCACAATAGACTCATATTTTCAATTTATTATCTTTCACTACACTGGATTGAACGGGGGTAGTTGAACATAAAATTGAAGGATTAGCTTTGGTCAGATATGATTATAGGTAATAATTCTCATATTTCTCATTACAGGTTTTAAAATGTCTGAAATAGTCTATCCACCGGGTTGTAGACCTATCGCTGATGATTTGGGATCTGATGAACTCATTCGTCGCCTCAAGACATTAGCTCATACTCTTCAGGCAATGGGACAAGATGAAGGAGCATACCAACAGTATATACCTTTAGCCTTACATTTAGCTCAAGATTACTTTCTATCACATCCATCACGTGATGTACAACTTCTTATAGCTTGTTGTATAGCCGATGTATTGAGAGTATATGCACCAGAAGCACCCTATAAAGACCAGGAACAAGTTAAAACTATATTTTTATTCCTTATCACACAATTATCTGGTTTAAAAGATCCAAAAGATGCTGCCTTTAAGAGATATTTTTATTTACTAGAAAACTTAGCTTATGTTAAGTCATTCAATATGTGCTTTGAACTTGAGGATTGCCAAGAAATATTTTGTGAATTATTTTTGCTGATGTTCAAAATAGTGAATGATGAACATTCTGGAAGAGTGAAGAGTTTTATGCTTGATGTTCTCTGTCCCTTAATAACTGAAAGTGATATTGTAAGCAATGATTTGTTGGATATAATATTGATGAACATTGTGGAACCAAGCAAGACTCAGAGTAAAAATGCATATTTACTCGCAAAGGAATTGATAATCAAAACCTCTGATACTTTAGAACCATACATTCAAGCTTTTTTCAATCATGTACTTATATTAGGAAAAGAAGATAAGAACTTGAAGATTTGTGAGAAAGTCTACGATCTCATTTATGAACTGAATCATATTTGCCCACAGATTTTAGTATCTGTTTTGCCACAGCTTGAATGTAAGCTACGGTCTCCCCTAGAAGAAGAAAGATTAGGAGCTGTTGCATTATTAGCTCGCATGTTCAGCGAGAAAGATTCAGAACTAGCTAAACGATTTGGAGGGTTGTGGAGAGCATTCCTTGGAAGATTCAATGATATATCGCTAGCAATTCGTATAAAATGTGTCCAGTATTCAATGCACTTTTTAGTTAATCATCCAGAATTAAGGAAAGACATAACTGATACTCTAAAATTGAGACAGCATGATTCAGAAGAAAATGTACGTTATGAAGTGGTGATGGCTATTGTAACAACAGCAAAAAAAGACTTTCAAGTTGTATCTGATTCTGAAGATCTGCTTGAATTCGTGAAAGAAAGAACATTGGATAAAAAATTCAAAATACGTAAAGAAGCTATGTCTGGATTGGCATTAATTTATAGAAAACACTTAAGCGATCCTGATGTACCTAATGCAACCAAAAAAGCAGTGACATGGATAAAAGATAAAATATTACATGGTTATTATATGTCTGGAATGGAAGATAGATTATTGGTAGAGAGGCTTTTGAATACTTGCTTGGTACCTTATCAACTACCAGCAGCAGAAAGGATGAAAAAATTATACCATCTTCTTGGAACTGTAGATGATCATGCAATCAAAGCTTTTATGGAATTGCAAAAAAATCAACTTTGTGTTAGAAAATTAGTATTGGAATGGCTTGAAATTCATCGCAGACAAAACACAATTGATGTTTCAAAAGAAATGGGTTTGAAGGTAGGGAACAATTGATTTCTCATTTTGAATGCATAAGAGATTGTTGTGATACATCTGTCTACTTAGATGAATGGCCACATTCAATACTCTCCACCCATAAACACTTGTGCGGAAAATCCTACCAATTGAACTTTTCACGGTAGCTTCGGATCTCGAATACTGTAATTGAGTTTGTGAATAGGAGAAATTCAACCAAGTTGATATTAATGATTCTTAAGACTCATTCAAGTCTTCCGCTTTACATATTATTGTAGTATCTTCTTCAAACATTATGTGTAGTTGTTGGTAGTCTGAACAAGATCATTGGTATACAATATGTTAAGTAAGGCTTCCAAGATGGAACCATATGGCACACTACTCAGTACATGTTTGGAATCAGTTGATACTATATTTTCTTCCTGTCCTCTACTTATTGTCCTTTGAGTTCTTTTGTATTTCCACTTAGCATTGAATAACAGTTTATTGAGAACTTATCAGTTCTGAGCCAGAAAATTCACAAAATTTCCTAACTTTCAATTAATTAGGTAATTCTGCAGAGAACAAAGTTAACATAAGACTGTCTTATGCAAAATGAGTCCTGGAAAAAAATAATTGCACTTTTAGTTTCTGCATCACAGGAAATTATTCTCTACTATACAGGGTGTTCCCATCAAAATAATTCAACAAATGTGTAATTTTGAAGAACACTCATCCCCAATATTTTCAATAGCCTTAATAGCCTTGAAATCCCTACCATTGCGCAAAATATTAGAGATATTTTTCCAACAGTACAGATCATGTTTAGAGAAAACTGCAAAAAGGTGAGAGAATTCTAGTTCGCTAAAAGTGCTCTACCGATTGCCAGAAGCAATCATAACACGAATTTGTTTTCAGTGTTTTCACCGAAACAAAATCTGGTGTGATGAGATCCGGCGATCTAGCCATTTCGAAAAATGAGGACCAATCACATGATTGGCGATAACTGCTCCCCAGACATTTAATTATCACTTGTGTTGATGGCCGACTTCCCCTATTCCCTATCATCCTTGGAGTATTAATGGAAATTGTGCCTATTGACACAACAATAATTGTGAAAAGTCGCTCCATCGCTGAATAAAACAAAATCGAGAAATGTAGGGTTCTGTTCAATTCAAAACTTTAGACGTTTTTCTAAATCATTATTGGTAAGCGCCTGGTGCATCTGAATGTGGTAGGCGTGAAACTTGTGCTTTTTGAGGATTATTTGAACTGAATGCTGAACGATACTAAGCTACAGGAATTTGTTACACTGATAAAAACTGAGAAATAACAATTCCAAGTTCTTCATATTTGGCCATTAATATCGGAGACTCTATGACAGGTTGATCACTTAAGTATGATCATTGAGTTCAAATATGCATAGAGGAACAATGTAGTACGATTTGGTGCAAAAATGTTTGGGAGTTTACTGCCAACTTTAGTGCGGCACATAGTAGCTACTTAAGGAACTACAATCTGCCGACCCATTTTGTTAGCTATTCATTTACAGAAATCTGTAGGATATTTATGAATCATAGGCAAAATTAATTGTTTTATTGCGTCCAAAAAATCAGGTATGATAAAATACTGAACATCCCACATTTCCATACGCCGGTCCTGATCGTCATCGCATTCAGCTTAGGAAATACATGATGGAAAAATAATTGGTGTGTTCTTGCGCACGCTGACGTCAGTCAGATCAAATATTTGAATCGTTTACAACGTTCTCATTGGATATTTCGAGTGACGCACACCCAATTCAAATTATTTCCCCAAGTTGCTCTGAGTGACGTCATGCGCCAACTCGAACGAAAATATGCTTCGTAAAGAACACACCATGTATTCTTTCATCATGAGGAAATAGTGCTTCATAGTTCAGCTACTCACCGCCAGATGCGAGGGTGAACATTTTCGATTCTCTGAAACCCTCTATGAACAGGTGAAGGAACTACAACTAAAATCAGCTTCAAATCGTTCAACTGTGATGTTCCTCTATGTATATTTAAACTCAATGGTATGATGAATAGACAAATCTTTCAGATAAAAAATTTCCGATCAAATTCGTGTTACGACTATGGTAGAGGACTTTTAGCACACTGTTTCCCAGTTTTTTTCATAAATAAGATCTGTACTGTTGGAAAACTATATTTAGAGATTTTGAAAACATGAAAATATACTGGGTGAGCCATTCGAAAAATCACCCATTTGTTGAATTTAGAGAATAATTTCCTGAGATGCAGGAATGAAAATATAGGGACTCTGCTTCTGAAAGAAATTTCTATATGCCTGGTTCAGCAACAATGGAAGCCATTTGAAAAATCACCCATTTCTTGAATTATTTCTTTACGAACACCCTTTATATTAGAGAATAATTTCTTGAAATGCAGAAATGAAAATATAGGGACTCTGCTTTTGAAGGAAATTTCTAGATGCCTGGTTCAGCAACAATGGAAGCCTAACGCAATACGCAGAATATTGGAGGACCCTGTAAACATAAATTTAAATTTTTAAGGTCAAAATTTGGGAAAATAGCCTGAATAGCTATTTTGAGAGAATGAGGTGTCATTGTCTGACTCTCTCACCAATCATAACAAGCATTATCAGCTGCCTTACTGTAATTTAAAAGATCTAGTTTTGAGCTGTCTAATTTTCACATGTGCATTTCAGGTTCAAGCGTTGTCAAGGTGTCTTCCAGAACCTGTGAAAGCTCATGAATTTCTAACTAAGTTCAGTGGTCATATGAAACGAGATAATAATTTACTGGAGCTTATGGAAATTGTTGCAAGACCCACTGTCAGCTGTAGTCAATGTTCTGAAGCAACTGCTGCTGTATTGAAGAAGTTGGGTCAACCTGTGATGGTCAATCTCTATTATAACACTGTCAAAATGTTACTAGAAAGAATCAGTTCTGTAATGATTGATCATGAGGCTGTCAAGCTTTTGGTGGGTTATGTGGAGGATTGTTTAAAAGGGGGAAATACCATTGAAGAAATTGGACTGCATCCAGCCACTGCAGGTGACAGAGGACTGAAATTGTTGGTTATGCTTTCAGTTGTGTTTCCTTCACATTTTCATCATTCCGATGTGCTGGAGCATCTTTTGGAATTATTGAAGATTGATGACGAATATATAGCACCCCTGGTTCTTTCGGTCTTCACATTTTTAGGAAAATATAAATGTTTATGTGAGTAGAAATTTAACCAGATTGTCTTTAATACCACAATTTTTCTGGAATGAAATGTCATCAATAAGGGGATTTCCCTTCAAAATCTTCTCAAAATCCGTATACCCATTTCAAACAAAGCACCAAAATTTGCTTTGTTTGATAAATAAATGACACTAAAAAAAAAATTGGCTGCAGGACTGATATGTCGATGAACGATTGGCCTTTGGTCAATAAATAGCTTTTATTATTATTATTTGAAACTAAAAATTTCTACTATTTGAAACTTCACAGCGGCTGAGTTCACAAAATTTAATCAATTTTGTAAACTCAATCTGATTAATTAATGTTTATAACAAAACGATAGGTGTTATGTTTCAAATTAATCGTGAAAATTTTACTTTAAATTATTTATTAAATGATGTTATTATTTATTGACCAAAGTCATATGACGCAGGATGAGGATCAGGAAGTGGATGTTTATTTTTGAGTGTACATATTAGAATATGTAGGTTTTTATTTATTGTAATATAAAATGGTATGAATGAACATTGATTGAGCCAAGTGAATGTCGAAACAATCGACGAAAAAAAAGTTGAGAATTTGGTTCATTCATAATATAATTAAAACATCATGGAAATCTAAAAACTGATTATTGTAATTTTTTTCCCGTAAATTTCCTACCATGGAGTGTAGAATAAAGTGTGATATGAGAGATAAAAGTTGTAGAATCTTCTTAAATATAAAGTGATAACATATTGAACTTCATATTTTTGCATTTCAGACGAAGTATTTCCACAAATAATGGATCAGCTAGCACCTATCTGTAAAGAATATGCAATTACTGGAACACCAAAACAAGCCAAAGGAGCAATACACTGCATATACAAAAATATGCCAAATTTACATGACACCCTTTTTCCCAGTATATTGGATAGTATCAAGAATAATTTGAATGCAGAGTCACCCCATTATAGAACTGCCATTGTTACTCTTGGTCATATAGCTTTCAATGTTCCTGAAAGATATAAAGTACAAATAAAAAACATCGTGTCTAGAAAGGTGAGTCAAAATAAGTAGATATTGAAAACTGAAAGAGCTTCTTTTCCAAATCTCATTTGGAGAAATAGTGAATTTCGAAAACCTAGTCTTCATATAATCAACAGTTACCTACTGGTTCCATGGTTTAAAAAACAAAAACAATTCAAGAGAAAAACACATATCCATACACAGTTATTTTTACAAAAAAATTTTCCATAGAAATCTATACTAGGGGATACCTATTTTTCCTCTATCTTTCTTAAATACAGTTTGAGGCTCTTGCACATGGTTACACGTTTCTTAATATTGACAATTTCATGTGGTAATGAATTATATGAAATGATGCTTTGATATATCGGTGAATTATGAGTTTTATTCATCTTTCTGAACTCATTTCTTAAGTGTTTACGTTGCCTGGTTGAGTAAGTATGATTTTAAATTTACAGTTATAGATGAAAATTCAATTTTAACAACAAAATTTTGTGTTGGTGAAGAAAAATGAGATAGACTTTTGGAGAAATGTCATCAAAAACAAATTTCTTCAAGATTCATAACATTCTTTGCAAGAAAGTTGCTGATTCTTAATTTGTGATGTTTCTTGCAGACTGCAGGTAGGAGGTTTGAAAACAAGTTTGAATGCCAAAACCATGTCCTTCAAGGCATTATCATTTTTTCTAAATCATATCTAAACTCAAAAAATTGTTAATTCAGAGATCCCCTAGAATAAGTTACATTGTCAAACGTAAAGGTATAGAGGACTGGACCAAGCACACCTAATTATACTTAAATATATTTGAACAAAATCGACACTCTATGTTCCACTCTTGGCTTAAGGTGGGCGTTCAATGTAGTGTGTTTTTATTTCAAGTTGATTTCGAAAACGGTTTCACTTTGAGAACTGAAATTTTGTGGGTGAACTCAGAAAGGATTAGGGTTCTTGTTGAAATAATTTTGATCGATTTCATTCCGACAGTTAATTTTTTTTCTTTCAAAAATAGAAGAAAATGAGCCAACCCATGCTTCTGTTTTATTTCAACAGAAAGACCCATGAAAATAGTTCAACTTCCGATTAAAAGTGAATCTACTGATAATTTCGTTCAGAAGATCAACTTGAAATACGGAATTGGCAGAAAATGGCCAAATTCAAATTTTGGCGGGAAAAAATTCCTGCTTTACCCACAAATCCACGTATTTCATAGTTCGGCGATTTTCGGATAGAGAGCGCCATTGTACATTTCATTCATGATTAGAGAGATACTCATAGAACTTATTGTGATAATGAAAGTTCTATGGAGATATTCCTTAAAATGGACGGTGGCGCCTCTATCGGCTGATCTTTCCTACTCGGTTTAAACGCCGACCTTAAGATAATCGTCTAGTTCCATAATAGAGAGAAAGAAATGTTTATTCACGGCCATCGACCTGAGGTCCTTCAGCCAGTTCCATAATACTAATTAGATATTCCAAATCTAGAGCATTCCGGGTTTTCTACCTGTGGTCCAATAGGAAGGTGATATGATATATTTTTTATCCTGATTACTCCTAGGTCTCCTGTGGAGACCCCTCTGAAATTACAAGCTTCGAAGCTTGTAACTTGTGCCGAGTTCGGAGTAAGCAGTTGTGTTCTGTGTAGGCTTTGTTACTGTGTCCTTACGCCACCTTAGGCACAGCACTGTTAATTTTTGACCCAACAGTGAGAATGGTGGCCCCTACCGAGACTAGAAAATTTCTTTCCTAGCTCGGGATTGAATCTTTGGGTCTTAATTCCAACGCTCTACCACTGAGCCAGGGGCACTCAGGTTACCAGGTTACCTAACGTTTCGCCTACAACTGCAGTAGACATCTTTAGGGGTTTCTCAGTTGTACTCCACCTCAGACATATCATTGAGTTTAAATATACATAAAGGTTCATCGCCCTTGAACGAATTGAACCTGTTATTAGTGGTAGTTCATTCTGCCGTTCATAGTGGCGCAGTTGTGTTTCAGACAATCGAAATTTTTTACCCTCGCATCTGGCGCTGAGTAGCTGAACTATAAAAGACTATTTCCTGAGCGGGCTGGGCACGAATGCGTGATTTATTTCATACTGCAATTCAAATAGTCCACATGATCTCCCTTTTATACCGTTTGTAACGAAGATATAGTTTGGACGAATCCGGCCCTGCCTTTGATTCTTAGTACTAGAAAGTAGAAGTAAATATCCTACAGATTTCTGTAAATGAATAGCTAATAAAATGGATCCGACCGTCCCGGCAGATTATAGTTTTTTTAGTTGCTACTATGTGCCGCTACTTTACGGCTAAACATTTTGGCTTCAATTCGTTCATGGTATGTATATTTAAATTCAATGGAAATATTAAAATATTTTGTGACAGTTGAGCGATTATAAAATCCCACTAGTTTACAGATTACTTGTCTTGATACCAAGTTATGATGCCATATTTTGGTGCAAAACTTCTTCTTGTTGGTCCAGTGGATCCAGAACCATTTCTGGGCATTAGAAAGCGTTCAGTAAGGCCTTGACCAATCTAGTATTAGGATAGGACAAACCAAAAATGAAGGCTTCTGTCAGCTTTCTGACAGGCCAATTCAGGCTAAAGGTTCATATGAATAAAATCAGCTTGGCTGATGATCACAAATGTAGGCTGTTCTATAAAGAAATTATCATGCAAATCGTCTCAGTAACAGTCAGGTTCAAGGTATTCAGTAATGATATACTAGAACAAAGCTTAAACTGCTGCTACATGATGAACCACTTAAGTCCCCAAGGAAGGAAGTGGTGATAATAATAATAATAATAATATTGTTTATTCTTTCACATTCATTGAATCTACAACAAAGGAAATATTATGTCAACAAAGAAAAAAAAAATCTACAAAATATAATTCATTCTGATATTATTACAATATGAGGTAAACTCCTTCAAGTTGTAGGGTTCACAATCAACAATGAGTTTGTGCACAATTTTCTTGAAAGTCCTCTCATTATGCTCCTCTCTGTAGGTTTTAGGAAGCTCATTATATAACCTTAGGCACATATACTCTGCTTGTTGTTGTGTGAGTGTTAAACGATGTTTTGGAACTAAGTATGTGTGCATCTGCCTTGTGTTGTTGCGATTTCTAAAGCAGTCAAAACTATTATTGTGTTGTCTTACAAACATCACACATTTAAATATGTATAGGTCATATAATGTCATCAAGTTATTTCTCTTGAAAAGACCACGACATGTTTCTCTGATATTCATACGAAAGATTGTTCTTAATGCCCATTTTTGATCGATGAAAAGACGTTGTGAGCTTGGGCTGCCTCCAAAAAAGATGATTCCATAAGACACCAGTGATTCAAAATTTGCTTGATAAATTATTTTTAAAACCTTAATATCAACATGGTGTCGCATTACATTCAGTGTATAAATGACCGAGTGAAGTCTCTTACTCAAGTGCTGAATATGTGTTTCCCATTTCATGTTTGCATCTATATATATACCCAGAAACTTGGTGGAGCTCAAGTTTATTAAGTTGGTATCCTTGACAGTAATGGTAGTAGAAATAATTGAAGTTGCCTGATCTGTATGGAATATAATAGATTCAGTCTTTCTAGCATTCAGTACTATGCGATTGCTTTCACACCATCCAACAATCTGGTTTAAGTTTTCAGTACACATACCTGAGACAGTCTCAATGTTAACACCAACGCAGGTTAAATTTGTATCATCGTCATACATAATTAATTTTTCCGGTTGACTAACAGAATTTGGTAGATCGTTGACATATATAACAAAAAGAAGAGGACCAAGGATACTTCCCTGAGGTACTCCAAT
Source organism: Adalia decempunctata (assembly GCA_951802165.1). Lineage (NCBI taxonomy): Eukaryota > Metazoa > Arthropoda > Insecta > Coleoptera > Coccinellidae > Adalia > Adalia decempunctata. The sequence goes on from OX637697.1 coordinate 48,789,383, forward strand.
ATTGATATTTTTGTAATATGAGGTATAAGTTTCTTTTTCAATATGGATAATCGTTCTATGTTTGCGTCCCTGTAAGTATGATTTGATCAGCTTTAATTGATTGTCTCTTATCCCGTATACTTCAAGTTTCTCAAGAAGCATCCTGTGGTCTACTGTGTCAAATGCCTTGGAAAAATCCAAACACAAGCTCAAAGGGATGTTACCAGATTCTAATGCTTTCATTATATTTTTGATATGATTGAAGATAGCAGTGTCAGTATTTCTATGTTTTATAAAGCCATGCTGGCAGCTAGTGAACACCCTGAATTTATCAAAAAACTTCATCAATCTATTCGACAGTAACTTCTCAAAAATTTTAGAAAAGTTCGAGAGCATGCTTATAGGACGATAATTATCATAGTTGTCAGAGTCACCTGCTTTATAAAAAGGCCTGATCACAGCGACTTTCAAGGCTTCCGGGAAAATTCCATCCACAAATGACTGATTAATTAAATGACATAGAGGCTCACAAATAACTGAAATAGATTTTTTGATGACAGTTATTGGAATTTCATCATTCCCACAGGAGTGTTTGTTCTTCAGTGCCCTCACTGTGTTTATCAATTCTGATTCTACAATCTCAAACATGAAGAATGATTTCTCAACTCTCCCTATCTCAGCAACACCATTTTCTGACCCAGAAACTGGAAGATCTCTACTTACATTCGTTCCAACATTTGCAAAGTGTTTATTCAGCTCCTCAACAACCTGATGTGGTTCTCCATTGGGCAATATTTGATTCTTATTTGAAATTTGTTTCCCAGTTAATGATTTGATGACCTGCCATACCTTCTTTGACTTATTTTCCGATTTCTCTATGATTCTACCATAATATTCCTGCTTAGATTTAGTTATTGCCTCATCATAGCATTTTTTCACTCGGTTATAGTCCCTTAAGTAGTCTGGATTTACCTTAGAAATAGTGAACATTATGTCTAATATACTTTTTAACTTTATTAACTTTTTATCTGGTTTGAATTTGTTTACATCGCTTTTTTTTACAATTTTAATTGGAAAATTTTTTTCAAAAATTTCTTCGAACTTATTGGAAAAGGCATTCCACTTTATATTTATATCATTTGGTAATGCACTGAATAGTAATCCCCAGTCTACTAAAGAAAGATCGTATACAAAATTATTCAATGTACTATCATTTATTGATCTAAATCTTACTTCTCGATTTTTCTGTAAATTATTCAGGCATTTAAAAGAGAATACTTGAGCAAGGTGATCAGAGAGATGTGACTGAATTACCAATCCACATCCTGATTCAATGTTAGTTAGTATATTGTCTAAGCAAGCTCTAGAATGACAAGTGAAATGTGTTGGCTCATCTATAAGTATCCTTACATTAAAATTTTCCAGAAATGTGAGAAATTGTTGTGTAGTTTTATTCTGATGATCTAAAGTATTTATGTTGAAGTCACCTGTTATTATATAATCTGCATTTTCTCTACACAGAGCTGTCAATATAATCCAAAACTTCTGAAAGAAACAATCAATGTTTGCATAGGGTAAGGTACCTGGTCTGTAGATGGTGATTATAATTATTTTACGTTCATGTATGTAGCATTCACATGCAGAACATTCAAAGACCCTCGACTCACTGAGGTTATTGAGATCAACTCGTTCCATGGCAGATATCTTCTCATTACAGTAAATAGCACAGCCACCATGTTGATTGGTCTCTCTACAAAAACTCGAAATCAAACAAAATCCTTGCAAATTGTACAGTGAAAGTTGGTTTTTATCCTTCCAATGTTCAGTTAATGTTACAATGTGGGCATTCTGTTCGTGTATAAAAACCTCCAGCTGATTTATTGAATTTCCTATTGACTGTATATTTTGATGTATCACATTAACAGTTTCATCAAATTTGACTTTATCTGATTGGTGCATCAAACATTTTGGATTCCCTGGTTCCCCTTTTTTTCTAGATGTTGAAATAGTTTTATTTATAGTATTTATTTCATTATTTACTTGTTTATTGGTGAGATCGAAATAAGCCTCGAAAGGAAAAATCACGTAGTATTATTCCTTCTGGCCAAGCTGTCATGTCATAAAGTTTATTATAGATGTCTTCATTTGGAACTCCAATACTGAAAGACGAATTTTGACCTTTACTTTGAAGTTTTTTCACAACAATATCCTCAGATTTATGTATTTGATCGGTATATTTCTTTACTTGAGCTTCTGTTATATCTGTGCCCTTAATTCTGCCAATATAGATCCATTTCCTTTTTATGGCTCCTTGTAATTCCATATTTTGAGACTTTGAACCCGTACAAAGTATTCCCTTTGGTCTTATTGATTTCCTGCCTTTCTTTGACTTGACAGTCCAATCATCATTAATTGTATCTTGATTATGTTTCAACGACTTAGTTTGGATCATTGACTTAGAAGATTCTAGGTCAATGGTTTGGATGTTATTTACCATGTTATCTCGTTCTGGTTTGTTGACATTGCTCGTTTTTTGGGTTATGTTATTGGCCGCAACCATAGAGCTGTAGGTGGGACGCTCAACTTGACTGACGGCAATGTTATCGGTGTATTTTTTTTTTAACTTGTTTTGGTTGATTAGAATCCATTTTTTTCGCTGGTTTATTCAGATTATCTTCCATAACTTTCAATCTTTCAACCAACAATTGATTGTTTTGCATCAGAACTGAATTCTTGCTCTGCACTTCCGCTAAGAGTTTTTCCAAAAAATCATTACGCATTTTCAGAATCATAATTTCCACGTTTGGGTTGATTATCGATGGAAACTCATCCATATTCTTTTCAGCCACATGTGAACAAACAGCCGATTTCCTATTTCCTGACTGTATCAGACACGCTGGGTGAAATCTTTCTCCACACTTAACGCACTTTACATAATCGACTACTTTTCTAGTGCAATGAGCACAGGATACATCGATTTTCAACAAATTTTCATTACTTTTCACGATCCCGTCGGTCGAACCGCTTTCACTTTCCGCCATCTTGAATATGTGACGGCTATCGGCCACTCTCGTCATAATAATTGTATGAAAATCTGAAAGAGAAAACATATTTTCGATTACATCACGAAATGATATTTTCTCTTTCAGAGATGTTTGTTCCACCTCTCTAGAATTAATGAGAATGTTTGAACAAATTTTTATGAAAATGCCAATTTTTTTCCCAACAAAAAAAAGGACAAAGTATTCAGTTTTCTTTGGTTCTTGAAAAAAGAGCTTGATTGTTCATTTATAATTTTTTCTCGATACTAGTTCATCTGTATCAGTTGAAGTTTAAAAATAAATTCAATTTCGTTCTGTTTCTGGATTTCAGATAGTGAAAGAATTGCTGGTTAAAGAGGTGAGTATCGAATCAGAGTCACACATATCTGAAGCATGGTGTAGTGAAGATGATTTGCCAGAGGACACTAGATGCAAAATAGAAGGTCTTAAGGCTATGGCCAGATGGCTATTGGGCCTTAAACAGGATATAGCTTCCGCTCAGAAAACCTTCAGAATGTTGAACGCCTTCATTTTACATAAAGGTGATCTTCTGCAGTCTGGCAAGATCTCTAGGGCTGAAATGTCCTGGCTTAGACTTGCGGCTGGCTGTGCCATGTTAAAAGTCTGTGAACAGAAGGGGGTGGGAGATCAGTATACAGCTGAGCAGTTCTATAATCTTTCAGTCCTGATGTGTGATGAAGTGAAACAGGTTGGTGAAATTATTCTTATTTATGTGATGTTGGGGATAATTCTTTCTTCATTTGCATTATTTTGAGCAAAGTCTTTTTTCCAAACAGTTTTTCATTTACGTTCTCACACAAGTACATACAGTGGCGTAGCTAGATAGTCCGGGGCCCTGGTGCAAAAATCGAAGAGGGGCCCCTTAATGAATTGTTTTCGAGTCAAAATATAAATACTTCGGAGAAGCAAAGTTACTTACTGAAGGTTTAGTTGAGGAATATACTTGAATAAATTATGTTGTTATTTATGTATTTGAGCAGGTATATTAAATTCATTATATTAATGTGGATGAAAAAAAGGGCGTTGAAAACATTTTTTATAGATATTTACTATATGTACAAATATTCACAAAAAAATTGTCATTGTCACTATGACCTTCTAGCCTTATTTTTTTATTGATACGTTAGATTATTTGGTGAAATCACAATAAGAATAAACTATTCGAGGAATGAATTCAAATTGATTATTGGAGATTCGAACCTAGTCTAGATTTGAAGTCATTTATTCCTTCGGAAAAAAATATGTTTACAACCTCTTTCTAGACCTTGTCTTTGCGAAATATTCAATGACTTCATTCAAATCTAGACTTGATGCAGCTTCATTTTCAATTTATAGCCATAAATGTCGCAGTTGAGCTTGGCTCATAGTGTTCCGCAAATAATTTTATATTATTCTTAATTTGCTGAAAGATCTTTCAGCTTCTACAGAGGTGACAGTAAGATTGTATGGAACAGTAATATTTCTGTAAATACTTCTGTTAGATCGCATTCCAGCATTCCGTATTTCCTTATTATTTTCATACACAATTCATGAATTGTCCATGCTTTATTCAATTCAGGTAGAATAGGTGATAAATATTAAGAACTTGAATTGAAAAGTTGGACCCTTTCATATCGCAATACTTACTTTGAAATTGGTCGAAGCTTTGAATTACAGTTTTTTCGTCTACCTATATCTAGTAGAGATGATGGTGAGAATTCAAAATTTTGTTGACTGCATTCATACCCCGAAAAACTTGAATTCAATCAATTGAATCTTTATTGTACTACAGGCTTAATACAATAGCGTGTGCCGTGTACTCGTCAATTTTCAGCATAAATAACGCATTATTGAAATATGTAAATATGGACATAAAATGAACTTACAGTCCAGAGCCAACTATACTCATATCACAGATAGGTTTGTGTCGCAGAAAAACTCTGAGAGCGAGTAATACGCTTTTGTTATAAGGAGCGCCTTCAATTCTCTTTTAAATTTGATGAAACTTAATAGTTTCCAATGGTTCGGCAGTTTGTTGAAAACTGCAACCGAAATATAAGAAGGTGACTTCTAAAATTGAGAAATTATTGAATCGAGCACTCTATTGAAAATATTTATTTCGGAAAATTCTCCCCTGCTTCGAAATCGGTGATCGGAAGCTAATTCATCGAAATATTTTTTATCTTTTTTGTCTCTTTTCTTCGAAATGGGGATCTTTAGATCTTTTCCATATGCTATGACATTTTCTCTAGCCTTGCACTTGAAGGACTCGAAGTCACTCCTATAATTTTTTTTCTTTGTATTCGTCTCTTCTAAAGCTCTGCATACGTCGTCCAAACTGACATCGCATTTTTGTAATACTTCAGATGCATAATTGATATCATTGAGAATGCGGTGCATTAAATCGCCGAGGAAAATAAATTCAAAATTCAACATATTTTTTTTTAATTTCTGCTTGTTTTTGCTCTTATTTGCAAGAATTTATTCTTTTATTTCGTCTAATGCACGAATGATATGAAAAAAATGAAATTTGATTGCCGAAATTATGTTAACCCTACTGGACCATCTAGTCGGATTTAGTTTTTTTTAGATAGGTGACCGATTCACCAGTGAATTGTGGCAATAAATCCCTAGATTTGATGATATTTCGGAAAAAACATTTTTCAACAACTGAATATAATAAAAACAATGTTATTTACATAATAGATCACAGAGAAAAATCAAAGTTTGAATTTTTTTTAAGTTCAAACGCGATTTGATGGTCAGCGCTTGGGGGCCCCCTGAGGTCAGGGGCCCTGGTGCACTGCACACCCTTGCACCCACGTAGCTACGCCGCTGAGTACATAGTATTATTATTTTTTCCTATTTTCGCTATATTTTTTTCTTGATGGGTCTCTGTATTTTTATTTTTTGCTTCATAATCTTGGGTTTGGTACCTCCTCTGGGAATGCAGCAATTTTTCCTATTATCTTGAATATCAGCATCTCACATATTACAAAAAAAAAATATTGTTATCCGTTATCCTCGCGATGATTGCTTTCATATCCGATCATACACAAGAAAGATTTTGCAATTTTTCCTCCGAAATTTCCAATAAAAATTTGTTTTGATAAATGAGCTCCTCACTAGGAAACCAAACTGAGTATCATTTTTGAGCACTCATTCTACTGAATGCTATTTCTTTTCGATATGATGTCTGTATTTTTACAAGTTTGAGCCGGAAATGGTCTCAAACGATAAGACTCGACTCACTGATGACCAATCCATAGTCAAATTCAATTATGTTCGGATCTCGAATGACGCGGTTGACTTCGTTAAAGGGCTAAATTGGATTGAGGATTGCGTAAATATGGTCGTTCGAAATATTGTTGTTGCTGATAATTTGAAAATTACGTATTCGATCGAGATGAAACTAAGCATTCATATGAAGAAGGACTTATCCAAGCTACAATGCGAATCTACCTCATAGGTGCTTTAAGTGGCACAATTTTTTATTGTATGGAAACCTAAAATAAAGGTTGAATAATTTTTTCATGCAATCAAAATTATTGCGAAGTAATACTATTCGAGGTAGATAAGTTACTCATTCCTTGGCTGGTACAGAGAATTAAGAAGTAAAAATAAGAACAGACAAATATTTTGATTTTAGGTTCGGGAAATTTTTGCTGGTAAGCTTCATAAGGGATTGAGCAAAGGTCTACCAAGCAAGTGCTTACCTTTGGACTTCATGGGCTACTATGCCTTGGCAGGTAAAGAAACCGAGTCCCGCTTGAGAAGTACTATAAGAGGATATATGACCACTGACATAAATAAGAGACGAGACTATGTGAAAACTCTCACAATGGGAGCAGCACAGACAGATAAGGTATTTATGTTCGATGTTTATAAAAAACATAACATTAATTACATAACATCATTAAAAAAGGATAAGTTAGAAAATAACTGGGCACCTTCACGATAAAATAGTGATCAAGTGTTAGGCTTAAAAACTAAAAATCGACCACTCATCCTCTCACTATCCTAGTAAATTAACACCCAAAATGCTATAGTGAAGAACATTAAAACAGCAGCGATTAGTCTTGACATAAACAGAGCCTTGGACAGCATATGTTTCGAAGATCTCTTATACAAACTTCACCTACTGAAAACACTACGATTCTTATTGTTAATCATAACATTTTTTCTAAACAACAGAAAATTTTGCATCAAAACAAATCATTTGATATTAGATATGTTTACATCAAAACAAAGCACACCACAAGGATGACCGCATTATGCGATGATAAGAAAATCGAACCCTTCTCCACTGTATAAAAGCTACCCCGCCAATAGTAAAGGGTTCTGGCAAGGCCTTACAATCTCTTAACACAAATTGTAACTGGCTCCCGAGAGCTTGTTTACCGGGTAGGAGTTCACGCCCTTGAAAATCACCCCCTAACTAAGGAGTGTTCACACCTTGTGTAGATTTTAGAACTTTGAAATTTTCAGAAAAATATTTCAATACAAAAAATAGGCGAGCTGATTTCGTACAACAAATTACCATTTACATTTTCGCCAGTAGTAATATTCAGGGAGATACAGGGGATGGAAAATTTGGCAAACCATACTTACGCAGCTGAATTTAGTATTCTAATTCATCCTGAAATAACGGTTCATTGGTGTTGATAACATTTTTTTCTACAACCGGGCCTAACTAACTACTTTCCCGCATTGTTTTCGATTCGGAAAGTGTCACTTTCCCGCCCTAGTGCGGGAAAGTAAATATGTGTTGAATTTGTGTATAATAATACCTTCAACATATTTCAAATTTTGCAGTTTCATCCATGTCAAACTAATTATTACTGCAGATTTTCGTTTGAAAATTATTGCATTTTGAAAGAGAACTTGGCATCCATCAAAAATTATGACTGGCATACATGGATCTGTGTATTTATTTCTATGTCATGGTCTATGATTTTCCATAGAATTGGAACTCGTTAATAAATGTGTCAAAACGAATATTCGGCAAGGTTGTTTAGGAGTTTTTTTCATATTATAATACGGTTGTAGAAAAAACATTGTTCCTATCTTGAGCGGAAAGTACTTTCCCGCACTCGATTGCTTGCCCGAACTCCGCTCCGCGTCGTTCGGGCAACGGCAATCTAGTGCGGGAAAGTACAACTTTCCGCCCTTGATAGGAAAATAACTATTTAGGTTCTGAAAGTGACGTTTCGGGGGTTGAATCAGACTCCTCCATCAGTCAACAAGGAAAAAACTTCAAAATTTTACTTATTAGCTTCTAAACGAAAAATGATGATATGAGATCATCAGCTGAGAAGGCAGCTACCCATATAATTGAAAGAAATAAGACATAAATCATCAACGTCAACTGAGAATCGCACCGACTGCAGTTTCGTCCTATTTAGGACTCATCAGGGTGGAATATCCCAAAGTCGATGCTGGATGGATACTTTGGGATATTCCACCCTGATGAGTCCTAAATAGGACGAAACTGCAGTCGGTGCGATTGTCAGTTGACGTTGGACTATTCGGTCTGGTGGGGTGAACAGTATCGGAGACCTAGTTCGTATTCACATTTCATTTGTCATTATTTATAGTGGCAAATGATTTGTGTCTTATTTCTTTCTTTTAGCTTCTTATTCATAATTGTTTTTCAACCTACAACTCGCAGAGCTGGGGGGATTCGTACAAAAACAATTTTTTATTGAGTTTCAGATATTGGTGTAGAAAACTGAAAAAGATTCAAGTTCCTCCGAAATTATCCTTGAAGCGATATCTATTTGATGAGGAAAATAATATTTCTTTCACTTCCGTGAAATAAAAATTAGCAATGTTTCATTTGATTGTAGGCTTCCACATATTTTGAATTGTATGCTTGACACTAATAGACCAAAAATTTGACTGTTTTTTTTTTCACAATTTTGGGACAAATGCTGCTATTGATCCCTTGGCTGCAGCGCTAATGTTTTGAAATGATATAATTTTTTTTAGGCCTTGAACCAGCTTCCCCACATTTTACCAGATTATATGCTAGTGTTTTCGGTACCATTATTGGCTCACGATCCGTCATTCACAAAATGGGATGAAGTGGAAGAACTTAAAGTTGCTAAACAATGTCTTTGGTTCATTTTAGAACCTCTTGTCACTAAGAGTGATTATTTCAGTTATGGATTTTATAAAACATTGATTGAAAGAATGAAGAATCATAAAGATGCCATTCGACCTGAGGATGATTCTATGAATTATGTAAGTTTTTAATGACATTTACAATCTGATCTAGAAAATCACAACTGTAATCGTAAAATAATGTTTTATCAATGATATGATCCTTTGGGATTACTTTAGCAAAATATGAATTACATGATTTTATCACTTGATTGATCATCATATCTGTAAAAAACTGTAAGGTTCCCTGATGGTGAGAAGCAGATTTTTTTTTCAATTAATAACAGAGCACCCTCTATCGAGGGAACGAATTAGTTGCGATTTATTTCAGAAAATGACAGTTAATTATTGCGGAATATTATTTTCCGCAAATCGATAGGAAATTTTGACATTCCAGTCAAAATTGGTCATAGAAAAAGTCATATTCATTTCCTTACTGTATTATATCCTTACAGTTGGTTCGACATATGCATATACGAACTTTTCTCATGATTTCTTCGGCAATTATTCTGAAGAAGCAGTATTTTCACTGCATCAACCAGCTCTGGAGGAGTCCCAGAAATAGAAAATTCATCATCACTTATCATTTTAGACTATTTTAAATTCGGAAACACCAGCAATTAAATTTATATCATAGAACTTATGTTACTACCAGATCAAAAAGTGGATAAACATCTCAAGTTGGAGGAATAGTGAAATTTCCATATTACTATGGATATGAGGTGTCACAAAGAACAGAAACACAGAAATCCTTGCCGAAATGCCAAGTGAATCGGATCTTGACGATTAAATTCATAGTATTTCTGTGTTTCTGTACCGTGTGAAACCTCATATCCATAGTAACATGGGTATTTCGCTATTCCTCCAACTTGAGATGTTTAGCCATTATTTTAAGCTGAGCAGCAAGGCTAATAGTTCTATACTATACTAAACTGGTAACTCTGTGGACCGGCCCGAGGGAATCTGTCAATTACTGCGTTCGTTATTACCAATCCGGAGACGTATCGGACACAGAACATCTAATAAATACGGATCTCTCTCTCTCCTCTCTTTCAGCCAGAGAGAGAGAGAGAGATCCGAATTATTGGATGTTCTGTGTCCGATCCGTCTCCGGATTGGTAATAATTCGGATCTCTCTCTCTCTCTCTGGCTGAAAGAGAGGAGAGAGAGAGATCCGTATTTATTAGATGTTCTGTGTCCGATACGTCTCCGGATTGGTAATAACGAACGCAATTAATACCTGCCAATGCCTTACTAATAGTAAGGCACTATAAAGATAGGTATGCTAGATAGACCTGGCTCTATGGTTGATTGGGTCCAACCATAGACTCGAAAATTACAGGATTCGCAACATTTTCATCGCCATCTATCGGGATGATACACCAACATAAACAATAAATTATTATAAATTTGACTATTAGATGCCGCGGCATTATTCTAACACCACGAACCTAACCTATTTCAAATGTTTTTCATGTGAGCATGCCGAAAAAAGTCACCACAAGATCTCTCATTCCGAAAATATGCTGATTAGATTACAGATTTCATTTCTTTCGATTACAGATTTCATTTCGTTCGAAGGGATCTGTAATTTTCGAGTCTATGGTTGGACCCAATCAACCATAGAACCAGGTCTATCTAGCATACCTATCTTTATAGAGCCTTACTAATAGCACAGAATACCTAACTACACAGAAGCGTCACTAAGCGTCGGCACTTTGATCTTCAAGGGGCAAATTTTCGTGACCTTCATTCCCTGTTAGGTAGTACATATGTCATTTTTGAGCGGATAATCACAGAATACCTAACTAATTTAGGATATTCTGTGACATAATTCTATACTTTATTTATAATTCTATGGGTCCAGCAGGAAGTTTGAATTTCACGTTGACATTTGTACTACCTAGCATGGCACAAGCGTCATCAAATAAAGTTTTGGCGGGAAGGCGGAATGACGCTTCTGTGTAGTTAGGTATTCTGTGCTAATAGCATTCCATGTACTATAAGTTCTATGATTTATATGCGTCATCTTTGACAATTCAACATGAGTTCGTTTCCATAGTAACGTAACCAATTTCAATACGAATTTCGGAGCATCATTTATTTATGAATTAAATAATTCGCGATTTCATCAAAATTAATTGAAATCTGTCGAATTTTAAACGATTTGCGGAAAAATAGTATGTTCACCTCGTAGGAATTTCACAATCGTCCAGGAATGTTACGCTTTTCCTACCCGGTAAACAATGTAATATTTCCGCAAATGGCTAGGAAATTTTGACATTCCAGTCAAAATTTGTTATAAAAAAAGTCAAGATTTCCTAACTGTTAGGAAATATTCATTTCCTTACAGTAAGGCTCTATAAAGGGGAGTATACCAGAAACCGCCATTGTGGGTCCAACCATAGACTCGAAAATTACAGATCCCTTCGAATGAAATGAAATCTGTAATCGAAAGAAATGTAATCTGTAATAGAATGAGCATATTTTCGGAATGAGAGATCTTGTGGTGACTTTTTTCGGCATGCTCACATGAAAAACATTGGAAATAGGTTAGGTTCGTGGTGTTAGAATAATGCCGCGGCATCTAATGGTGAATTTATAATAATTTATTGTTTATGTTATCACCCCGATAGATGGCGATGAAAGTGTTGCGAGTCCTGTAATTTTCGAGTCTATGGTTGGACCCAATCAACCTTAGTGCCAGGTCTATCTAGCATACCTATCTTTATAGTGCTCTACTTACAGTAAGGAAATGATACTTCCTTACAGTTGTTGGCGTTCGACATTGCATATTCGAACTTTTCTCATGATTTCTTCGGCAAACATTCTAATGCTCTGGAGGTGTCCCAGAAATGGAAAATTCATCATCACTTATCATTTCACACTGTTTTGTTTTCGAAAACACCAGCAATCAAATTAAAATTCGTCAAGTTTAACAATTCAACCTTGATACGTTTCCATAGTAACGTAACCAATTTCATTACAAATTTCGAAGCATCATTTATTTATGAATGGCGTTCATCCGACTAAGCAGCTACCGCTATCGCTCCTTCAAACGTCAAAACCATATGATTTTTTCGATACGTTGTGTCAAAATTACTAACTAATTTGACACAACGGATCGAAAAAATCATATGGTTTTGACGTTTGAAGGAGCGGTAGCGGTAGCTGCTTAGTCGGATGAACGCGCCCAATGAAATAATTCGCGATTTCATCGAAATTAATTGAAATCTGTCGAATTTCAAACGATTTGCGGAATAATAGTATGTTCAACTCGTAGGAAAAGCCACATTCCTGGACTCTGTGTTGCTAATGGGCCCCATACACTATGCGATTGCCTTAGTGCCGTTGCCTCAATAAGAAACTTATGAGGCGAATATCGTAGAGTGACATACACCATCAGTCCACCACCTGCAAGCGGACGTACAGAATTTCAGGTGCTTGCCTGATGATAGCATACATCATCCGTCAAGTGCCTGAAGGCCAATTGTCGGTCGATCGCAAATCAGCACTGCAGGCAAACCACAGTTTCCAGACAGTTTTTCATCATGCTTTGTCGAAAACGTTGCGCGATATATATTTTTTCAATTTTTTGAGATCCACCCCGAAGAAGGTTTTGGGTGAAAAAGTGGCTTCAGAGGATAGAGACATTAGTTCTCACATGTCATTGCTTCGTGAACTGAGACATCTCATCACGAGGATTTAATGAATTATTTGAGAATGAGCTAAAATAATTTTCAGAAACTCCTAGAGTTGGTTTCACCAGGAATCAGTAAAATGATCACCAATTTACGCCAGGCAATCGGTGTTGAGGAAAGATTGATTACAACTCTGAGATTTTTAGCAACGGGCCAAATCTTCGAAAATTTTGAGCTTCCGACTCGAATTTCACCTCAAGCGCTTGGGAAAATCTTACCAGCAACCTGCAGAAGCAAATCGTATGCTTCATCGCGTAATCTTTTGTTTGCATGATTTTCATCTTTTATTTTCCTCAAAGAAGGGTGGGCTTGGTAAAGTTCAATAAACCCGGAAATAAATGGTGGTTTACAATCCATTTTTGCTCGTCAGTCCACTCGCGTACCAACACTGCAGGGCTTGAAATGGCCTGACGTAAAACTGCCGAAAACAGTAGATTCGGAGGGAATACGATCTAGCGCCTTCAGGCCAACTGACAGTGGGTGGTGGTGAGCTCTGAGATCATCATCCGACAATCCTGTGCCGGTTGCCGATCTGCCGTCCGTTCGTCGCCTGCTGCAGGCCGCTACGGCGGCCACTCGTCTTCAGTCCGCGCGACCTGCAGTCCAATATCTTCATATTAACTGATAAAGACCGCAACGGACGACGAGCGATAATATAATATTAATATATATTATATCTCATATATTACACCAATATCGCTCCTGTTGAAAATGAACCGCGGACGATGCTATAATATACAGGGTGACTGGTGACGTAAGGGACAACGGCTAAGTGGAGATAGAGGACCTCAAACTGAATGAGAATTTGGGTTTCAAATGTCCCATAAGGGTATTCGTACTCAAAAATTTCAATTTACATGTCAAGTGAGAAATATCACACGGTATATGAGATAAAATAAAATCAAATAGAAATTTGGAAAGAGGGAAAAAACTGATGAAATATCTGTTTTTGTTTGAATGGCACAAATTTTCTTTCGTTTCTATGATATGTTGAAGTAAGAATATTACTATATTTTTATATTCAAATCATGAAAATTAGTACTACTGATGGAAAAAACCTTGAATTCGAGGCGCTAGAATGAGCCTGGCATCAAAATATTCCTTCAAATCTTGAAATCTTGCGACTTTTTCTATTTTTGTGTTTGAGTATCCAACTCTTTCATCACCCCATCTACAACAAATTTTATTTTGAAATTTTATATGGCATCGAAATATTAATTGATAAAAATAGATTTCAAGATTTGAAGGAATATTTTGATGCCAGGCTCATTCAATTTCTATTTGATTTTATTTTATCTCATATACCGTGTGATATTTCTCACTTGACATGTAAATTGAAATTTTTGAGTACGGGCCAGCAATTTTTTCAATTTTTTTTTCTTATGCTGACAGAGAATGCCTGTATAAACAAACATGTAAAATATCAGCGAAAAACATATCATATTAACGAAGATTTAGCATTTTTTCATAAATCACCCTATATCTCCGAAACGAATACCCTTATGGGACATTTGAAACCCAAATTCTCATTCAGTTTGAGGTCCTCTATCTCCACTTAGCCGTTGTCCCTTACGTTCCAGGCACCCTGTATATTTCATCCAAGCGATTATATTACGATATTTTGCTATGATAAAATGACATATGTCAATGCAAAGCTATAATATATTATATTATCGCTCGTCGTCCGTTGCGGCCTTAAATGTGTGGGCAACTCCGATCAGCAGCCTCACGATTACCTCAAGTAAAACTGATAGTGTATGGGGCGTCTAGCGTCCAGCAATCTTCACAATCGTCCAGGAATGTTACGCTTTTCCTACCCGGTGAACAATGTACTATTAATGTTATGCTCCATAGGTATCGGTTGAAAATGTTAAAATTGTGGAATAATCGCTTTAAAAAAACTTACAGGAACTTTGTATCGAAAAAAGAAGCTTTTTATTCATATTGAAGTGATAAAAGTGTGTATTATGTTAATTTGTCCAATATTCATCTCAAGTATTAATTCATCTATGTATTCACATTTCTCTAAATATTCTTAAATAGATATTTCGATTATATTTGTTATTTTTTTGCTTAGTTTTAATATGAAGAGCTAATTCTAATCAAGATATTACTTGATTTATCTGTAAGCAAAAATTTTCTACTGAAAGAACGATATTTTAGTATGAGTTAACTGAACTACTGGCCTGGTGAGAACAAGCCTTATTGTTGGAAATATTACTTTCATCATCATTGAGAAAGAAGTTAATTTGTTTCAACCTCCATTTGCAGAAAATATGGGCGCTGTGTGATCTGGCAATGGGATTACTCGTTACAAAGACCACAAATTACGACCTAAAGGATTTTCCTACCGATACCAGAATACCTATCATGTATTTCTCCCCACAAGGAGATTTCTCCAACACCCGAGTTTTCCTGCCGCCTGAACTGCAATATCAACCTAATGTGAAGGCGACAATAAACGTATCGATGTTGAATAACGATCGAAGCAAGAAGCCAAAAAATAAACTCAAATTGGAGGGCTGTGGACCTTTGGGAAATGATGTTCAAGTGAGTGTTTTCTTAAATAGGTCATGGGATTTTGGAAATAATGCTATCACTAATTATTTATTGAATTTAGCTTACTTTTTCTGACGGAATCGATGCTCAGGTAGGTTGCTGTGAAATGGATTTTCTATTCATGTTTATGTGAAGCTGTGTATAGATATGCGCCCTTTTTGCGTTTTCTGCTGGTCAAACTGTTGAAATTACCGTTTTGACGAACCTCTCGCAATCCATAGAAAACTGGCAAAAGTCCAGTAATAACTTGGGAACACTGAAAATTTATTACAATTGTAGCGACGACGAAGTAGGCGACACATGATGACAGGAGATTAGAAAAAAATTTTAGGATTGTCAGTTTAGATTTCATTTTGTATTGATAATTGTTAATTAAAAAGAATAATTTGACGACAATTATTCTTTTATTATTTGACGACGATACATCGACGATATTTGACGACGATACAACAATGAATAAGATGTCTAGACATCTTAACAATAAATTTGAATTCATATTTCTAGAAGTTACATGTTTTCGTTCTATGAATTTCGGTCAGAACAAGTGAGAATCGATATTCAGTATGTTTTTAATGGTTTTCAGAATATTTTCCACCAGAAATCGCAACTGAAAAGCCTCCAAGATGATGAAGCTTTCATCTCTTGAAGTTGAATTCCATTCAATCGAATGAGGTACGAATCTTGAAGTCTTAAGCTGAATACAGATTACTCTGACGTGACGTGTAAGGACGTCACGTCAGACGTGTACTGTGCTCCCATTGGCCTAATATGAACGTGAACGTCAAAATGTGAGTGATATAAAAATGCAACACATTGTTCTGTGCGTTCACTTTCATATCAGGCCAATGGGAGCACAGTACACGTCTGACGTGACGTCCTTACACGTCACGTCAGAGTAATCTGTATTCAGCTTAATAGCCGTTTCAACGACAAAAATCAAATATGATATTTTCGACTAATAACAATTTACATTTATTGATCACTCCATCCTTAATCTTACCATTATTGCAATAAAAATGTTGAAAAAGGATATTTTGAAACAATAACGAAGTTCTGTTCGATCTTGCAACCTAAATTCCCATGTCTCTATTCGGAATACTGCTCAACTTCGATTTTTCTCAGGATTGGATAATTCGAAAATATCGTATTGAAAACGTTTTTCTACAGAGCATTCATCGTCAAAAGTCTTCCCTATCATCTCTCAATTTGTTGAATGTAACTGGTGGAACATCTGCAACGGAAGACCATTATATCGCAAAGTTTATTCGAAGGAATCGAACGGTATCCGCAACAGCCCTTCGAAGTCATTTTTGAGGACCTAAAGACAGGTAGTCTCAACCAGTACCATAAGGAGACCTTGTAGAGTACCTCGACTATCACTTGGGCATAGAGCTACCCGCCGACAATGGACAGACAACCACTAAGACTGGCTTTTACCACAATGGCGAAACGAGAAAGGGTGGTCCAGGCAAATGAACGACTCAATTTCGCCCGAGAAGTTGTGCGCTTTCCAGGCGGATCAGTATTGCGCTGGGGGTATAATGTTCGGTCGCCGTACCCCTTTTATTATCGTTGAACGAACAATGACTGTTTCCATCTACGTAGTTCATCATTGAACCAATCATTGTTCCTCTGCGCAACGAATTTGGGGATAATTTCATTTATCAGATAACGCCCCACCACACCGCACACGAAGGGTTCAAAACATTCTTCACGAGAATAATATCCAGAGAATGAACTGGCCAGCAATCTAGTTGGACATTAATCCAATTGAGCACGTATGGGAGAGCAATATCCAGCAATACCCAACTCCAAATTTTTAGGAATTGAGTTTAGTCCACCAGGAAGGATAGAACGATATGCCTAGAAATTTCATTGATTTGATTCGTGGGATGCCTATGCTTATTTGGCAGTTGACTGAAAGAAGACTATTGCATTTGGATGCAGCTGTGGAATATCCAAAATTAATTAAAAATGAATAATATTCGATTAATATAGATTTTTTCTCATTTTTTATATGTTGTCTCATCCTGCATAGAACAAAGAGTAACAAACAAGGATTTTCTATCAAATATATTGCAGTTGAAATAGAGAAATATATCTCATTTCCAGAACATAGATTGTTTATTTCTTGAGAAACCTAGGGGGGCCAAGACTTTTGACGAGGTGTGTATATAATTAACAACCTATGATACTATCATCACAGAATTGATGATGAATAGAATCGTTAATTGAGCGGAGGTTGCTAAACTCAAAAATTCCGAGAATATCGTGTTCATTGATTTCAACCTGAGTACTAAGACGCGAAATTGAATGCGAATCTTCGAGTGAATTGAATCATTGTCGATTTTCATTAAAATTAAGCCAAATTGACATTGCTCCTTGCAGTTGGAGGCCCAAATATTGATATTATTTTGAATTCACATATACTTACGTTATATTCAAATTATGTTTTCAAAGTATTACCTATAACTCCTCAAGAAATAAGTTCACTGGCTATAAGAAGCATCCTGGGACACCAAACCAGGCGGACTTGAAAAAAATAAGTAAGCGTTTTTTTTTAAATTTCTTCAGATTTTTCTTGAGAATTCATCTATGGATTACATCATTGAAATGATCTCGGTTCCAGCTGACGCCATGAATACGAAAGTGCATTCTATTATTAAACTGTCCAGGGCCAAGTTTTTGAAGTTTCCTGAAATTATTACCAATACTTTCTGGAGGTTTCCTAAATTGTGGGTCTCAGAGTCTGAAACCGTCTCTTGATTCCATGTGAAATGAAAATACCATCTAGGAATTATTGACATCAAAGCAGTCCTTGAAAGTCCAGTCGCAGCTACAAAAAAGTTACTGAAATTTTTATGTGCTTTTATCATAGCAATAGAATATATAGAAACAAAGTAAGGAACATGAGAATGTTCCCAATTATCAAATACGATTACCGTCGTGTGAATCGGCATACCAGCAGTTAATTACTTTCTTCTTCTATTGACATTTTCAAACTTGCATGATTAAAAAGCATGTTCCTTTCCAATGTTTAGTATGAATATTCGCTAAACCAGAAAAATCTAGTTGATAATTCGATGCGTGTTGCTGCAAAGTGAATGGATTGGGAAAATTGTAATAGATATCAAGACAGAAACTGAACTTAAGGAATGTTAATATTCCTGTTATTCTGTTTCAAACCACAACTGTTATTACTTCAACATTAGGTCAACAATATAAAATCTCATATATTCTGACTAATCTTCTGTTATTTCGGTGCATGCTTTCCATTTATTAGCTCTACACTCTTCAAGAGCCTTATTCCCTTAGGCCTTGGACCAAGAATAATTTCTTCGTCATTGCTCATTTCAAAGATATTTCACTTGCTCCATTATCTGCCAAATTTGTTCGAACATTAATGACAGGACAAAATGTCAGTGTTATTTCCAACACCAAACTGAATTGTGCAACTCAACATATTACTGAATCTACCCACTTCGATGAGGTTGGAACTTTCATTAGTTCCCTGGATGAAGAATTTGGCAAGTTCGTGTCGGGTCCATGGCGGTTGTTGATATTTATATCAATGAACGCGATGTATCTGATAAACTCTTGATGTATTACTGAATAGGCTATTACCAACATAATTTCGATTTTCCAAAGCCTCCGAGATGTCAATAATTCTTGGATGGACTATACACTCGAATTTCGAATGCCTTTGAAGGAAATTTTATGAAAGAAATGCGTAACACAATTTAATTATATAAACGGAATGAAAAGTACGAAAATTGTTCAACAGTATGTGGGATAACTTGCTCTCGACTTCGCAGGTCATGGTATATGTGGATGTCAAATAATTGTGGTTTGATAATAGAATATCTCAAACATCATGGTCACCAAAAGTCATTGATATAATTTTTTTTATTATATTTATTTTTCATCAGCAATCAAAATTACATTCTATGAGCTAATTTTATCTCAAACATATAACGTGACAAGTTTCCCCTGGCTTATCGGAAGAAAATCCGAGCTACTACTTGCAAAAAAAATATGAATTAATGTACTGAGTATGTACTGTACATTATCTCAATATGGTCATACGGGATAGAAATCTGGGGATGCGCAAGCAAATCCAACATAGCTCTGATCCAAAGAACTCAACTCAAATATGTGACCAACCAGACTTTGCATGAAGACCTGCATGTCCGATATGTTGGGAAAGTCATCGAGGGTAGAAGCCGAAATCATCACGCAAGAATAGAAGTCCACTCAAGCAGCTTGCTGCAGCCATTGCTGGCAAACACCCTGCCAAGAAGACTGCAGAGACGTTGGCAAGCTGATGTAATGGAATAATGAGTTTTTCTCACTGGAGAGAATCTTTGCCCGCTCTACTCAAGCCATTTCATCATAGTGCCAACATATTAACTTATAGAATATTATTCTGATTGTTAATTATTGAGATATAATAACAAGAAGTTTCTCTCCAATGAGAGAATCTTCTAGTTTTCCCTTAAGTCAGCTGGCAATGCTGGCATAGTCTTCTCAATCTTCTTGGTTGGTTATCTGATATCAGTAGTGATTTCAAAGCGTATTTCTGTGCCCCTCCCGTATTAAGTGTTGATTTATGGTTTGTTTTTAATCATTTCATGGACATATGTCATTCTTAGATCAACATTTAGCATTTGATTGGTTACATACCATGGTGTCATGGCTGTCATTAGGAGAGTTTCACACCAACATCTTTGTATATAGCTACAGTTCATCCAAGAATTATTGACATATCAGGGGGCTTTGGAAAATCGAAATAATGTTGGTAATGCCCATTAAGTTATATTTTGAGTTGCAGAATTCAGGTGTTGAAAATAACACTGATGTTTTGTTCTGTCATTAATATTTGAAGAAATTTGGCAAATAATTGCGCTAGTGAAAAACCTTTGGAATGAGGCTCTTAAAGAATGTACAGCTAATAAAGCTACGCAGACGACACACTCCTAATTTCCCATAGGAAAAACCTAAGAGACTGCATGGAAGGCCTGCAACAACTAGTGGATAGGACAGAAATTTGGTTTCACACTTGGTGTTTAAAGCCCAACCCCACAAAATCACAATTTATGATTTTTAATCACAGAATATCAAGTAAATCCCCAAAAAATTCCATTAGTGGACAACTCCGAAATGTATAAAATATTTAGCTGTGCATATAGACCAAGAAATGAACTTTAACCTGCACACCAATATAATGAAAAAGAGAACAATATCAAGAGCAAATCATTTTTCTAAATTAATCGTAAGAGACGAAGGACTTTCCATAAAAAAGACAGCACTTATACAGGGTGAGTCTTTGACTTGTACATATATTTTGACTGTAGATTCCTCTCATCAAACGAAACACTTTTTTCCTATACCATTTTTCAAAATTCGGTTTGGTTTGGGAGATACAGGATATCGAAAATCCATGAAAAAAACACTTTTCTGTTTATATCTTCGGAACCGTTATTTCGAATGAACTGAATTTTGGTTGAGTTTTTACTCTATTCATGTTGCATATTCCTCAATCGAAACCTATTCAATATCTTTACTAGTATAAAAGTTACAGGGTAGTCGACTCATCAATACACGCTAAAACACCATAAAACCACTTAAAAAAGATAAACGGTTCATATTTTCGAAAGAATCAATCATTTTAGAAACTAAAACTATTCTTATTTTTTTTCAATAAAACGCGTCGTTTTCGAGTTATTTCCAATTTTACCCGGAGAAATTTGACGAAAAAATCATTAATTTCAAGAATAATCTGAATGCGTCTCTGAATTAAATATCATCGAATATAATCAGTCTCTGGTCTTTAAACGAGTTTACAATGTTGTCAGAATATTTATCAACTTTGTCGAGATATTTTTTTAATAAAATCCCCCAAATGTGGGAGAGAAAAAAGAACACCAAGGAGGATTTAACACGCACAGTTTCTATTGAAAATTCATATTTACCGGTCCATATTGAAGTTAAATGTCGATGAAATACAAAATTCGGATATGAATGATGAATCTCAACACAAACTACTTATTAAATTGAAATTAATGAAACGATACCTGATATGTTTAGAATCTAAACAACGTCCTCTTGGAATTTTATAAACTCCACACGGTTGAAATTATATTAATTCACATTACGTAATAATCACATTAGAACAATAATCCACTGAATGTATTCAGAACTCGACATAATGTTTACACTGTTTACAGTTTGTTCAGAGACTCTGGTTTGTTATGGTTTAACGTTGGCCTCCAGAGCTCCAGATAACCAATATTTCGGTTTTCGCTGTACGCATGCGTGGTAAAATTTGGCGGCAAAGTCGATTTATGATGGAAACGGCAGAATTCATAGATATTCATACCACGGTACACAAATGTATCGTTATTTATACTATGTTCCGTAAAAAATCCTTAACCTCAATGAAAATATCAGCAAGCTGACAACATCTTCTTGTCAATCTTGTCATTTCTGTGCGAAAATTCACAGAATCGATACAAATTAGATTAGTTTAGGTTGTTTAATAATAAATCTGAATGAAAGTCTTTTTTCATGATATTGTTTGAGAATTTCGAGAAAAATATGAACAAGTTATTAATGTTTACAAACTAATCTGCAGAAAAATCTAAGAAGGAACTTATTTTGGTGGAATAAATGTGGCTTTTTGGTTGCAGATATAATCCGATGAAACTAACTGTTTTTGTTGAAATTATCGTGTTTGCAACATTTTTATTCCAATAAGGTTAGTACTTGACTGATTGAGGATTCCCTAAATTGGGCCTAAAAGTATAAACTCAATTTCTATCGAGAAATATGAACTTTGAATCAATTGACCATATTCACCGTCGCCATATTGTTGTGCGACAATACCAACTACCCAGTGTTTCCAACGGAGAAATATTGAGTTTATCAAAAATACTATCAGATTTTTAGTATCGTATGTGGTATGAGAGGATATATAAAATTGGTGGTAAACTTTGGTTGAGTATTTTGTGATAAAATCCAGGAAATATGGGTAGATATCAGTATAGGGGAGGCCACGGGCGTAGCCAGGATTTATAACAGGGGGGGGGCAAACCATGGTCATGGTCCAAGGTCGTTCAAAATGTGAAATTTTGGGATAAAAAGAAAAGGCAGATTTAATTCATTTTTTCTTCCAGGGGGGGGCAGCTGCCCATGGGGGAGGCCATGGTTGTTGTGTCAGTAATTAATCGGCAATAAGACATCTTATTCGGCAAGAAATAGATCTAAAAATAAAAAACTGACATCAAAATATTTCCATTTAAACTTTCGCGGTCCTAAGAAATTAGTGACTTTCGTTATTCGATGTTAGAACCCTGGGTAGTTGGTATTGTCGCACAACAGTATGGCGACGGTGAATATGGTCAATTCCACAGTATCATTTCAGGGACGTATTTAGCACAATGTTTTTTTTCAAATGGCTATATCTCTTTAACAGAGCCGAATTCGGAAAAATGGAAAATGAAAAAAAGGTTTCTTTTGGCCGCAAGAATCTTCAGTTAAAATATATGTACAAGTCAAAGACTCACCCTGTATACAAGTCAGTATGTCGTCCTATATTGGAATATGCTCATCCCATCTTTGTCAACCGCATTGAAAAACCTGGAAACAGCAGAGATAATAGCGCTAAGAATCATCACAAAGATAAGACATCCCAATAACAGATTGTATAACGCACCCAATGAACTCCTTTTCAGGCTAACCAAAATTGAACCAATCGCAAAAAGATTCAAGAAACTGAATACAAAATTTTATACAAGACACATAAATAATCAGAGCATCACTCAACTCTACCAAGAAGATCCTCACCCCAATCCTACAAGGAAGTTTCCAATATCTACAATAATACTATCGGTGCTGGTAAGACAGGACCATACATCGATTCCAATATCTCAACATGTGAAGTTCTTGGGTCTTCATTTGGACCCACAGCTGAATTGGGATGCCCACATATTAAGTCTCAATGCACGACTAAACAGCGCATGTGTGGTAGTCAGACGATTGAGAGATTGTGTTTCTCTGGCATGCATGCGACAATATTACTTCGCATATATACAGGCAATTATGGTTTATGGGATTGGTTTTTGGGGATCTTCTAGTAATGCGGTTAAGATTTTCATAACTCAGAAAAGAATTATCAGATGTATGCTGAAATTACACCCGAGGGTATCCTGTAGACCCTACTATTCAATTTTGAACATCATGAGTGCACCATCGTTGTATTTTGTGTCTCTGGTAATCCCAACTTATTTATATCAAATCACCAGAGTTACAATAATTTGCAAATGGTAACCAGAAACCGAGAGGATCTACGTATTCCAGCTCATAGCAGCTCTTTTTATGAAAGAGGATGCCATTACATGGCGGTTCAGGCCTATCGCTCATTTCCTTCAGAAATTAAGGAAATTTCAAATATTGTGAAATTCCGAAAGGCAGTGGTCCAATATTCGAGGGATAAATGTTTTTATTCTTTCAAGTTAGATTAATTATCTAGTTTGTATTATGTAGCTTGGTGTCGAATAGAATTTGTTTTGATTTTGTGATTGTAGTTATGATATTGAAGGAAGCTAGCTCTTCCAATGTATGACGTTGCTTTGTTTCTGTAAAGGGATTTTGTTGGCAAATAAAGGATATTATTATTATTATTTAAGAGACTAGAAGAAGACTATAAAGGAATCCAATGATTTTATTTCTTTTTTCGTAATTTGATATATGTTATATTAATTAATTTTACATGAGCTGAAAGACCTAAGGTCGATGGCTCTTTGTCTGGTATTCAGCCAATAAAGCATTCTCTCTCTCTCTCTCTGGAACGCCTGCACAGAGCATGTAGAAAAAGAAATAAGAGAAGATTAGTCAAAATATATGGGACGTTATGATATTGCTGACATAAAGCCTTTAATTATGAACAAGGCGAGTTCTGCCCAGATGAGGAAATAATAACAGTGGTTGTTGAAGAAGAATAATAGGAATATTCACATTTTTAATATTACATATTTTACTCCTTGATTGTTCACAAATATTGAAAGTTACAATGTCATGACAAAATTCTCCATATAATAAACAGATCCATCCATAAGTTTAGTTTCTGTCTTGATATCTATTACAATTTTTCCAATCCATTCACTTGGCAGCAACACGCTTCAAATTATCAACTAGATTTTTCTGGTTCAGCGAATATTTATATTCAATTTTGGAAAGGAACATGCTTTTTAATCGTCCACGTTATCGGACCAGAATTTCCAAGCTGTACGCTCCTATAATTGATCGTTCGAAAATGTAGCATTACAAGATGAAAATAATATACTGCTGGTATACAGATTCATACGATGTTGATCGTATGTGATAATTGAGGACATTTTCATGTTCAAAGTGCCTTACTTAGTAAAAAATACCATTTTATTTCAAGGTTATGTACGTATGTATATTCTCAAAACGGCCTGACCCCAGCCATCAAAGCCCCTGACATGAGGACAGCCAAGATATGGGCTCAGCAACTATAGGCTATGTACCCAGGCTCAGTGTCTTACAATTTATTGCTTTGATGAAAGCACAGAAAATTTTTAGTTACTTTTTTGTAACTGGAAATAAAGCTGCGACTGGACTTCCAAGGCCTGCTTTGATGTCAATAATTCTTGGATGGACTATATATTCGATTTGCTTGCGTATATATCTCCAAATATCTGAGCTGTACGTCCAAATTGGGACAATGATAGCTTTGTACAACAAATTTATTTTTCCAATGAAACCTTCGAATTTCTGCCCAAGATCTATTGCATTTCTCTAATTTTGTTTGCTTCCTTGAGGAACTCCTGCTTTGATGGGGTAGTTTTCTCGATTTTTCTTCGCCTACTTTGACACTGCATTCTCTAAGAGATATGGCCCTAAGATGGAATAGTACTTCAGCGGGAGAATTGATTTAATTTTGTATAATCATCCAGCATGCCAGACTTTGTCGAACGCTTGACTTACATCTAGCAATGCAGAGATGTTATTTTTTTGTTCATTTATGACCCTTGTGTTTGTTGAATGTCCATGTCAAAATCCAAACTGATGAGAAGGAATCCGATTATCGGAGATACCAGCTTCTATTCTGCTCAGTAGAAGTCTTTTTAGTACTTTCGATATTTTGGGTAACAAGCTTATAGGGCGGTATGATGAGACATTTCTACAGGG
The DNA here is from genome assembly GCA_951802165.1 of Adalia decempunctata. Classification (NCBI taxonomy): domain Eukaryota; kingdom Metazoa; phylum Arthropoda; class Insecta; order Coleoptera; family Coccinellidae; genus Adalia; species Adalia decempunctata. The sequence continues at coordinate 48,815,040 of OX637697.1, forward strand.
GACTTTTTTTCTTAAAATCATGAAGGGAATCTCCCCTCTCCGTTTGTACCTCTACTTTAGGAACACCCTCTATATACCCCATTCACTTTTATAAATGATCCCGGTTGGCCAAGATTTAGGTTTATCAAGTTTTTTTACTTGAAACTGACGCAGGTTGGCACACGTGAAATATCGGCAATTTCAAAGTAATTCTCAGAGACGTTGCCAATGCTAATTTCGATTCTCAATCTCAAAATAATCATCACGCTTGGAAACTAAAAATGCCGAAGATAGTTTTGAAGAAGCAGAGACAAAGTAACAGGAAGTGCTATGTAGAATTGAAATCTGTTTATTCTGATAGTAACCCTTTTTCGAATGAACTATGTATCACAAAGTAATAGACAATTCTTTCCATAATTTTTCAGTAAAATTTCAACACTCGGTTCTTTATTTCTGTACCAGATAAAAGTATAACTGAATTTTCCAACAATGCTTATATACCTACGTGAAATATTTCCAGTATTAACAGAAAAAAATTCTTTAACATTCTCCAAAGTCTTTGGAATTATTGAGTTCACATAATATTTACTCAAATTCATTATTTTACCAAAGTAAATAAACATTTTGATGAATACATAATTACTAAAACCTTTATGTTGAGAGCACAAGGTTGCGGAGTTATCTGAAAATAACCTAACATTTTCGAAATATACACGGTGAAATGTGTCAGAATGTAATAGCAAACTGGGACACTTCATGAATGTGAATGGAGTCCACATTTTCTATACAACCTTCATAAAAGTGATGAAAGGAACAGTGGCTCACTTCTCATGCAGGGTATATAATCATATATCTAATAATTCCTATATGGGGAATGAGCCAATCAAAACTGAAGCTGGGCTTTGGTAACAATCCAGATCTGCGCTTGTGCGGCAATATTGCGAATAAAAATATTTTTTTAATTATATCTCTCTGACACATCGTATTATGTCGTGAAACGTATGTCATTCTCAACTTCATGTGAATAGTTTCGATCGTAACCTCACAATTTCATGTGAAATGTTTCAATCGCTTTATTCCGTTTTCTTCAAGTCCTTAATATCATTGTTAACTCCTATTCATATTTTAAAATTGAACTGAAAGTATTTAAGTGACATATTTTCATTCTCGGTATATATTTTCTTGTTATCTTTCAGAATAAACATAACCTCTAAATTTCTCTCAATTTTTGAATTTCCAGTTGACGCAAGCGTGCAACTCAATCGTTACCAAAGATTTGGCTTCACTTTGTGTCTGTAAGAGGCAGGGGTATAATCCATATTGATGTTATTAGATATATGTATAATATACTGTTATTCTTTTGACAATATTATTTAGTATGTAGTTCTTAATTTTTATGAACCTAAACATAAACAATAATATTAAATATTTCACAGCCTTCAGAAGCTTCTGAAACAAAAATTCAACTGCCTGGTTTAGGGGATGATGAAGAAGAAATAGACGAGCCCCCAGCTAAACGGCCCAGAGAAAGAATAAAAATTGGTTCTAATGAATAAATCTAAGATTATTGTAAATAGTGCGTGAAATTGAAGTCCATACGGAAAAGACAGAATGAATAAAAGTTCGATAAGTATGGTCATTTACTTTTTTTGAACCTAGGAGAAAAGTGAGTTTCATGACAAAAAATTGCCGCGTAACATCTTTTCGGGAAGTTTAATAATTTCCGAAATTGTTGAGAGAAATTTATTCCTTTGTTATTTTATCGCAAAGATGCGATCACACAGGGCAAGTAAATTTCTATTTGCCAATCCTTAATTTCATGACCTGAGCATAGTGTGGTTTTTGAATCAATTGTGAAATTCTGATGATATCTCTCAGTTTGTTGTAGAAGTCTGCACATATAATTTATTCACGTTAAATTTAGAATTACTTAATAGTTGAAAACTAGCAACTTGGCACACAACACAATCTCTCCAAATATCAGTGAATTGAACTAGGAACTTTTAATTGAAAGCCTTTTGTTACATTGGTAATTCGTCTAATGAAGACTCTTGTTATGTTTATTTCATCTATAACCAAGAATAAAATAAAAAATGTGTACAAATGCGAAATCATACAGTTTGGTTAACACTGGTCAGTGTCTTGACTTCGTTCTAAAGTTGACGTGAATAGTATATATAATCTAATTGCATGTCTATTCAAAGCAGACGATGAATTCAGAAAAGACACTATGGTTAGGAATCGTTTTGATTATTTACTTTTTGTTCCTATGATGCCCTGTGAAAGCTTTGTGGGAAAGTAGCCTATTTCAGTGGTAGACTTTCGAAACATGTTGAGGAGATGTGTTATGTTCAAGTGTTTGGTGGTAAAAGGACATTATTTTTATACAATATTTCTTCTTTTAGTATGGAGAAGAAAATATTTTCCTTCGATTTTTTATTTATTTAAAAATATTCATTCATTATTTCTTTCTAATAAAATGTAGCAGGTTTTGTTGTCCGATACCAAGTTTTGTATTGAATTTCTTCATCAGAAATAAATTTATCCTCGTTTCTCTCTTGGAGATTCAAATAATGATTCTTTATTTCAAACTTGGTTTTCATTCTTTTCAAAGTAATAAATTTCATCTTGATTAATACAATTCAGTCATATTGATGAAATTTCATTATTTTTCTATAATGTAATACTTTATTTCGGTATTTTTCATTGTGATATTTTTATGTAATGATATTGGCCTATTTTTATGATACTTATTATAAAAAAAATTCTGATATTTTCGCATGTGAAGACTACATGTTCATATTTTCTACGCATATCTGTAGGGCTCAGTATATTTCGAAATGAACAAATACAGATCATTCAAACTGAAAAGAAGTTTCAATACAAAACGAAATGACCTGGCATATTTTTTATAAAATGATTCATGAGTATATATTATGCTTCTGATACTCATTAAATTTGTTTGTTACATAATCTACATAAAGGTTATCAATGAATTTTTATTTGAATTTTGCGACTATCTAATTGTGCATATTTTTATCAATCTCCATCTGAAGGTGATACGGATATTTTTTCTTATCCTGTAAAGATGTAAAAATTTCATCATGTAGTTTGCAATTCTTTTTGAAATCTTACTGATTTATTCATAAGTTTTCTACTGTATAATATACTTGTTTAAAATAAAATCTTGTCTATAAGTACTTTTTGGATTCATTATGTTGAATATTATGATTTATGTTTGATTTTGCTTTCAAATATACAAGTGTTCTAAAAACAAACTTTAAGCAGAGAACACAGGTAACTCATGAATATGGATAAAATTCCGGGTAGCTCATTAGTGTGAGGAAGTATAGTATCTCGCCTATAATAGAAAGTATAATAAAATGTTTCCGATAAAAGTTGAATGGTTTATTTTATTGCATATTTTAAAAATATTTTGGAATATAAAGAGTGTTCCTTCGAAGTGGAGCAATACAAATCATGATTTTTTTAATGGATAGTTTTTCGCCGTTGAATTGAGCAAAATGTTTTACACAAGGAGATAGCCATCATAAAAAAATTATGTAGTACAATTATTTGGGACATGCAACACCATGAGTGAGATGAAATGTCCGTATGGACTGAAAATTACATTTCTCAAACAGGACATTTTATACAGAGGCATTAACTTGACAAACTTTGAATATCAAAAACTTGATTTTTTTTAATGAAACACCCGGTCAATTTTAGGGCTGAGTGATACTCACAAGAATTGTAGCAATAAAGTAGTTCTTCAAAATGGTGACAACATAATGGGTGTTCCATTTAACAAAATCAAGTTTTTGATATTCGAAGTTTGTCAAGTTAATGCCTCTGAATAAAATGTCTTGTTTGAGAATCACACTCTTGGTGTTGCATGTCCCAAATAATTCTGCTCAAATTTTATTCATCCATTTTTTACGATGGCATTTGTGGTGGTCTGTTTTCCGAAGATTTTCTTTCAGCAATAACTTGACAACGCCGCGAAATTTTCGAAAAAAGGAAATACCTAATTATGTAAAACATTTTACTCAATTCAACAGCGAAAAGATTTACAGGGGGGTCCATTTGAAAAAATGATGATTTGTATTGCCCCGCTTCGAAGGAACATTCTGTATATTCCAAAATATTTTTAAAACGAGCAACAAAGTAAACCATTTAACTTAAAACTGAAAGATTTTATCATACACCTCATAGGCGAGATACTGTACTTCCCCACACTAATGGGCCACCCGGTATGTAAGATTGGTTTCAAAGTACAGATATCTTTCTGTGAATAAGCACTTTCACGATATTTACTAAAATGAAGATGAACCTATGATCTCGATATCGAAAGTTGTCTCATTCAATCAAGATACAGTACTCATTTTATTCTCCCAGAGAATGATGCTAGAATAGTCTTTTTAGGAATTGTGATGTATGACGACCTTTAATAAAATGAATCTGTACAAATAGAAGGTGTAGGTCTTTGGTTTAAGAAAACTGCTTTGATTGAAAGGCCAATATATTTGATATCTTCCTCAAGGCTATCAACAGTCATTTCTCCGTGTTATTGAATAAACAAAGAATTCAACGGAACGCATACTTCCGCAAACCTTCATTTCACCTGGCAATGTCTGTAACCGACATTGCCAGGTGATTATTGTACAGATTCAGTCTTTTTAGGGTTCACAATAAGGCCAGACCAACTTGTATGCGATCACTAATCATGCTTGATCTGAACCTTTACCAGAGGGTCAACGGCGTATCCACAAATTTCGAAAAACGCATCCGAAAACCTTATCAGGTCATTAATGACCAACGTAAAGATGATACTCATCCCCTTGTGGACACCTATCTCCAGGTGTCGTAGTTAGGGATGTGGAACCCACTCTTAGATTGATTATCTGGCTGTTCAGTGTTGCCATAATACTAGCTTCCATCGCCGGCTCGGCACCCCTTTTCATCATGGTGAGATGGATAGACTCTTGTGATGTTTTACTAGGATGAGCAGAAATTGTCGATTTGCCGCTTGTGAACAATTGATCTTTATGAAGAGGTAATCTCGATGTTCAGTTTTGATATGATCTCCTGAGCAACTATATTCTCCATCACTTTCAGTAGAAAAGAGGAGAGGCTTATGGGACAAAAAGATTTTGCGTCTGTTCCCTGCTATCTGTCGACCTTAGGGATGAAGCTCACTCTCACGTCACGCCAGCATTCAGGCACATATCCCCATGTAAAATTTGTGTGAAAAAGGACTACCATCTCCAAAAGTAGAACCGGTAACCTGAAACAGCACTCGCACTGGATAGATGCCATACCCACTAGGGATTTGTGAGATTTAAAGTATTCAATAACCTATCGAATTCTATATAAAATATTCGGGAGCCTGTGAACTGAGTTCTAGCATTACTGACATTGTTTGTATTTTTTCGTAGCTTTCAATTCCATCAGGATATGTTCTTGTTGGATGTCATTTTCCTGAGTTGGCAGTAAAGGTGCAGACACATTGTTATCACGTCACGTCACATCACGTCATCTTCCCAAAATGTGCAACCACGATAATGCATGGAACTTGAAGCGTTATAAAAATGTTTCTAATGAAAATACAAGTAGGTAAATCTACATCAGATTTATTGAGAGATTCCTTGACTTCATTAGAAGTATTTTTATCGGATAAGAATAATTTGGCGAGAGATGGCCCTACACCTCCCCGTGGTTCTTGCTGGACAATAAATTGAATAAAACATCAGCCAATTCGCTTTAATTTCAATTTTGTTTTTTATTGACTGAGTAGGGCATACTTCCACCCTTTTTTCAGATATTCATCGGAAAACACATTTATCAACATCAGGAAATGAAATAATACGTTCGAAATATCGTATCTTTCACGCTAAGCATCGTAAGCAGTATACCTCCCTACATAGGTGTTTTGCGGCGTTGCCGCTCAAGGCGCCCGGCCATGTCTTTAGAAGGCCGTGATCTAGGTGGCCAGGCAGAAACGATAGTGAAGGGGTACTTAGACAGAAACCTTCGAGATAACGGTATAAGACTCATTGAACCAGCTAGTGAGAATAACCTAGGAAAAGGATTGCTAGTCGGAAAAACCTTAGTGAGAGGCGGAAAGGAAGTTCCTGTGAGGATATTGAATACCAACATGTATCCGGTGACGTTGAAGAAGGACACGATTCTGGGGGAAAGCTGTTCCGTGCTTTGTGTGACAGGCGGCATTCGGGATGAACAGAACAATGTTACCAGAAAAGGAAAGTGCTCGCAGAAATAACTTGAAATACTGACTTCTTCCTACATAGACCTTGAACCAGAACACATAAGCGAGGTGAAGAAATTGATAAGTGAATACAGCGACGTTTTTGCTACGGATGATACTCAAATGGGAAGAACAAATGTTGTGAGACATTCAATCAACACTGATAAATCAGGCCTCATTCGCCAACACCCACGAAGACTTCCGATAGCAAAGAGGAAAGAAGCAGAAAATATTATCAAGGGCATGCACCAACAAGGAATAATAGAGCCATCAGATAGTCCTTGGTCATCACCAATCACCTGTGTTTCTGGAGAAAAAGAAAGATGGCAGCACCAGATTTTGTGCCGATAACCGTCGTCTGAACGAAGTCACTAAGAAGGATTGTTACCCCATTCCAAGGATTGATGACACTTTGGACACTCTTTCTGGCTCAAGATGGTTCTCCACACTGGACTTGAAGAGCGGGTATTGGCAGGTGCAACTAGATCCCAAGGACAAAGAAAAAACAGCTTTCACCATTGGGACAGGACTGTGGCAGTTCACAGTAATGCCATTTGGTCTATGTAACGCACCTGCGACCTTTGAGCGATTAATGGAAACTATTCTTCGAGGATTATCTTGGAAGACGTGCCTGGTTTATTTGGATGATGTCATTGTTTTTGGTCGGACATTCGAAGAACACCTGAGAAATTTAATAGACGTTCTGGAGAGGCTACGCACTGCAAATTTGAGACTCAGTCCGAAGAAGTGCCACATGTTCAGGAGAGAAGTAAAATACTTGGGACATGTAGTATCTGAAAATGGAATTAGCGCTGACCCAGACAAGGTCAAGGTCGTACAAGAAATGGCCGATACCGCAAGACAGGCATCAAGTAAGAAGTTTCCTTGGATTGTGTACCTACTATAGGACATTCGTTCTTGGGTTTGCCAATATTGCGAAGCCTTTGACGAGACTGACGGCAGATGGAAAGGATTTCAAATGTGATATGGAATGCGGAGATGCTTTCAATCGGCTTAAGCAAGCTCTAACAACGGCTCCTGTTCTAAGTTATCCCCAACCCAGTGGAAAGTTCATCTTGGACACAGATGCGAGTAACATGGCCATAGGAGGCATATTGTCCCAAATTCAGAATGGCCAAGAAAAAGTAATAGGATATTTCAGAAAGGTCCTGTCGAAGCCCGAACGTAACTATTCCGTTACAAGAAGAGAGCTTCTCGCTGCAGTGAAGTCCATGGAACACTTCTATAAATATGTGTACGGCCGAGAATTCCTTCTCAGGACTGACCACGCCGCTCTAAAGTGGCTTCTACAATTCAAGAATCCAGAGGGTCAGGTTGCCAGATGGATAGAAAGATTGCAGGAATATAATTTTATTGTCGAGAATCGTGCAGGAAAAACTCATGGTAACGCTGACGCATTATCTAGGAGACCATGTCCGTCAGATTGTAAGCACTGCAATAAAGTAGAAGAGAAAGAATTCTGCTTGAGAACGACCATCGTGGATACGGACTGGATGCCAGAATACCTGAAGCGAGATCTAGAAAGTGACCCAGAGTTGAAGATGTATTGGAAGATGAGGGGACAGAGACCAAGATGGGAGGAAGTGAGACATCTGAATCCTAGGGTCAAGTCCTACTGGGTTTTCATCATTTTGGAGGATGGACTGCTGAAGAGGTCCATCGAAAATGACGAAGGTACCGCAGCAAGGAATCAGCTGATAATTCCCATGAGTCAAGTGAGAGAGGTTTTAGAGAAGTTACATGACAGATTATGTGCTTCATCGAATGGCCCGAGGGGAAATCGTAGAGCTCCAATGAAGCAGTATAACGTGGGCAGTCCTCTGGAACGAGTTGCCATCGATATTGCAGGTCCATTCCCCGAAACCGAAGATGGGAATGAGTACATACTGGTTGCGATGGACTATTTCACCAAATGGGTTGAAGCTTATGCAATTCCAAATCAAGAGGCCTCGACAGTGGCGGATGTTCTGATTAAGGAGATGTTTAGCCGGTTTGGTGTGCCTCTCGAACTACATTCGGATCAAGGACGAAACTTCGAGTCTAGCCTGTTCCAGAATATATGCCAATTACTTGGAATCAAAAAGACAAGGACAACTGCGCTTCACCCACAGTCAGATGGTATGGGCGAAAGAATGAATAGAACTGTGGGAAAATATCTGACTGAAGTGGTCTCTGATCACCAAAGAGACTGGGACAGGTATCTCCATCTGTTCACTATGGCCTACAGATCGTTAGTTCAAGAATCGACCGGAGAGACACCAGCCTGTATTATGTTCGGCCGAGAAATAAGGTTGCCTTGTCACTTGCAGCGGCGGCTCGTGAGGTTTGGATGTGGTAAGGCGACACATAGATTTTGAAAGACCGTGAAAATTTCAAATCTAGAGTATTTCGAGGATTTTATAAGATAAAGAGATAATGTCGGACGGCGAATTGAAACAATTTCTTTTCGAATTTTATAGTTCAATTGCGAAAAAGGAGTTTTTCGGTAACCGTCCGGGAAGTACCCACTTCCCGGACGCTATTTCTTTGAGAAAGTAACATTTCCCGGCCTAGTCCGGAAAGATCGAATCGCAGGCGCTGGGATAGATCGCCTTCCGTTTAGCGAGAAATGGTCGTGGCGAGGCTGCAGCTGCAGAGCCGGGCTTAGGTGGAAATATCACAATCGCGTGCGAGATTTTTGGATGAAAAATTCTCTTATAGCGTATTATAATTAAAGAGGGGTATCTGATACGTAAAATGAATATGAATCATTTTATAATTTCGATAAGAAGATTTCCAAGGTAGGCGCCGCCTACCTTGCCTACCCCGACGAGCCGCCACTGGTCACTTGTGACCTGGAGTTTGGATGCAAGCCTGGATGTGAGGTAGCTGGTGAGGACTACGCGACCCTCTTGAAGGGTAGGCTACATTACATCCATGAGAAGGTCAGACAGAACCTCCAAATAGCGAGTGACCGAATGAAGACTCGGTATGACAGCAAAGCTGCAGAAGGTGGTTTCAATGTGTCTGGCTGTACAACCCCCAGAGGAAGAGGGGTTTATCACCTAAGCTGCAGAAGGATTGGGAAGGGCCATACAGAGTAGTAAAACGAATCAATGATGTAGTGTACCGTTTCCAGAAACTACCCAGAGGCAAGAAACGAGTGGTCCATATAAATCGTTTAGGCAAATATGAGGCAAACTGTGAAGAACATGACGAAACCCATCTGAGGCGAACGACTTTTCAGAAAGTGGAGCATGATGAGATGAATTTCGATCTATTCATGGCAAACTACGGTGGAACCGGAACAAGGTTCGGAGTTACCATCGAGCAACAGCAAGATCTCTTCTCTGTATCTGAAGATTATTCACTAGCTCATTGTGTCTCGGAAGACCTGCGTATGTCGAGAGGAATAGCATTCGTCTTCCGGAAGAAATTTGGCCGTGTACCAGAACTCCTAAAACAACATCCTCGTACTGGGAAAACGCTGAGGTTGGCTGATGGCCAGCGTTACCTCTTCTACCTGGTAACCAAGAGATTCTCCGACAACAAACCCAGCTACAAAAGTATGTGGGACACCCTGTTGCAGCTGAGAGACGAGCTCACCAAATTGAAGGTGAAAAAGCTAGCTGTGCCAAAGTTGGGTCACGGTCTAGATCAGCTCAACTGGAGAATCGTTCGAAGTATGCTTGAGGTTATATTCCATAGGACAGTGGAATGCTATCTCGGACAACGGGGGTGCTGCAGAAAAGGAGACGCCTGTAGATTCAGCCACAACATCCAGGGTGTTCGGGGACCGAACGTCTTAATGAGGGGGCAGTGTAGCGGACGAAATCCTCCTGATTACGTCTCTGGACTCTCTGTGATTAAACGACGTACCGGGGCTCTCGAAGCCTCCCGAATATCTGGAAAATTCTCGAATAGGGCCGTATCCATATAAAAAGACGCGCATGCTGCAGAGCAGTTAGTCACTTTCCTGAATAGAGCCGAGTCGAATTGTGAATAGCGAATTCCAAGTAGTGAATATAAATTAGCTAGTGTGTAAATAAATCAGTATTAGTTACTGTCGATAAATTATAGTGTGATAAGTTAGTGGTATCTGTATATATAAAAGAAAGATGTTGGTTACACCATTTATAACTCGAGATCGGATGGGCTGTTTGTTATAAAACTTCAAATATGGATTCGTCTACGGCCTCTGCTTATTATAAAATATAATAAAACTTTGAAAAAATCGATGAAAATTCTACTTGTACAGGAAATGCTTTTCCTACTTTTGAGTAAGGCCACTAGATGTCGCTACAGTTACAGTTACGCTACCGCTCATTCGTTTGTACTTCATTTGATATTCTCTGGCGATATAAACAGATAGTGTGTGCAGTGACTATAGTCACTGTAATAGTGGGTAATTTGAGTTGCCTACAACTCTGCGCTATTGGGCAAAACCAAAATGTTTTAGCGTAGGAGTACAGATGTCTAAAATGATTAGATTTCGTTGAGATATGAGAAAAGTTTCGTTCTTACCACTTCAGATGGCCCTATTCACACATTATGACTACAGTGACTATATAATATATATAGGTTATATAGTCACTGTAATTATGAATGATGATTATTAGTTATTTTTATAGTTTTATGTTTTATTTATTCCAAATAACGTAATCGTGAAGGTGCTATATTTGACATTATCACAATTAAATGGCGATGAATTTGTTGAGGCTTTCGCGGCCATCGATTGATGTCATATGATCTTTTTTCGAGCATTTCGGTCGTCGTGGTTTGAAATGGTCGAAAAAAGAACATATGACATCAATGACTGTGTAATTCACATAGGGCTTATAGTAGGTAGGTACCATGAAAGGCTATTACCAGATCCAGAAGCGGGTGAATATCACAGTGAATTTTTATCGAAATGTCAAGTAAATCGGATCTTGGCGATGAGTTCCAATCGTGAGATGTCCATTCTCATCTTTTCTCATAATTTTTGAAATATTTTCGAATTTCTGTTTGGGTAATAAGTATATTTGCGGAAATAACTGAATCCAAAATTGCCATTATTAGTGATTGACATATTATGACATATTTTTTTTGTGTATCTGTTCTGTGTGATAGCTCATATCCATGGAAACATTTGACAGTTTAAAAAATCAGAGAACCAAGCCGTTAACATCTCCGATCACCGGTGATTACGATTTGTGAAATCCACCGTAAGTATCATTTAGACGAAACAGAGTTAGCCGGGCCAGCTAGTTGTAAATAAATTAGACATTTAAATTCAGCAGACGATTTGTTTAACCCCGAGAACAGTATTATGAAGGGAAGATAATTTTTCAGTGGGATTTATAATAAAATAAAAATACTATGAATTTCACCATTAAATTACCATCTATACATTCAGGAATTGAACCCCTATATTATTTTGGATGAACTAAATTTATGTAACACAAGCAGGCCGTCCCAGCTTCGCCCGGTGAGAAATTTGTTTCACGCGGCGGTTTCATCTTCAACGCTTCAACCTGCCATATCTTTTGATGTACTCGTTGTAATTGTATGATGTGAAGGGCAATTTCGTTCTAACTTAAATACTGGGGATAAATAACGTATTAGGTTGGATGAGGATCAATACCCAATTCATAAAAACACTCCCAAATAGTGCATAATTTTGGAAAACATCTGATTACCATAAAAACAGGTTATAGCAAGTCAATCTTGAGAGATAGATATATGCTATCGCGGACTTTTTTGTAGAACTATTCAAGAGGTACATTTCCGTTTTACATTGTATCCACGGAAGTCTTACGGTTTTTGCAGCGCACGTGAAAATAGCTGATTATGGCTGATTTTTTTGTAATTATTGAAGTTATAGTAGAAATCCTCATTTTTTTCTGGTGAAAAGTATAGCCTATGTCACTCAGGGATATTGCAGCTTTCTAAGGGTGAAAAAATTTCTGAAATCGGTCCAGTAGTTTTTGAGCCTATTCGTATCAAACAAACAAAAATACAAATCTTTCCTCTTTATAATATTAGTATAGATATATTATCTATATTCTATTTATAAACTATGTTGTTTTGGAGAAAGGGAGGCTGTGTAAGGTGCAAACAATTATTGACTGAAAGCATAATTTACTACTTCAATTTACAACTCTATTCGAACTGAGGAAATTTGTTCAATAATGTATTCACTTGTTTCGGTGAAAGTTTCTTTTCTCCAGGAATGAGGATACCTTTAGCTTCCTTCTCTCTCTTCCCGTGTTTTATCTTGACACTCTTGTTATAACATTGTTGGAAGTTCTCTATTTCTTTAGAGCATACTTTTTGATTGAATTCATTGGATTTGAAACAAGCCAATAAAACAGACATTTCGTAAAGACAATATACTTCTGAAGTTTTATCTCCCTTGCCAGATACTTTCGATTTCAATTTAAGAGGCAATAATTCCTGAAATGGAACAGGTTCCTTCTGTGGGGTCCTAGCGGCAAGGAGATATGTAAACAGTCTCATTTTATATAAAAGATTTTATTGTGTCTCTGTTATTGTTCAATTTTCATTTCAGGTTATTTATCTCCTAACCTTTCCTTTCAAGGTGAAACCATAGAACCAACTGTGTCTATGGTATATAGTAGTTCTGCTGTCAAATGACGAATCCAAAGATCAACACGCCCTCTTTCGGCAAAAATTCCAAATTAGAAAATTAGTACTGTTTTAAGATCTTGTATATTTCCCGTGCTTTTGAGCTATAATATTTTGTTTCATAACCAGGTATTTTCTTGATGGATATTCAGAAGTTTTTATCGTGTTCTGAGCACATTAATTAGTATTGAAATAAAAATTGTTGGGAAGGTATTTATATCAGTATCAGTGTTATGCATTTAAAATATTATTCATAAAGTTATCAGTTATCATGTTTTAGGTTACCAGGCGTCTTGCTGAGTTTGATTTTCTGGTGCAGTTTTAACTGATGAGAAAGAGTGTTATGAAATTGATCATCGTAATTCATGGTACTAAGCTTTGCCTTTATCTTTCTGTAAGAATTAAATAAGGTGAAGTATCTGAGGGAAGGGGTTCATGTTTTAATGCTAATGGTATGTATAATTTTAGGCCAGTGCATTGATTGTAGAACCATGAGTAAGCTAAGTACTGAAACAAAACTGTACATATTCAATTGTAATTGTTGTGATTTCAATTGCTCTTCAAGCAAAAATAAAAACCGGTCTATACGTTTCCATAAATTTCCTAGGAAAGATGCCCTAACACTATATGTCACTAATGCCTTCGGTATATTGGAAAAATTGGACTGAAGAAAAGCATGATAAAGTATTGATGGAAAAATCTTGCTAAAAAGATTTTCGTTAAGAGTTCCTTAACTGCGAACAATATTTTTAGAGAATACAATTTAGGCCACGCCCCCTACGATCAGAAATTTGATTTTGATTTGATCCGGTTCAAAAGTGTAAAATACGTTTAGTATATAGAATATTGAGTATTTAGCAAATAGTTTGGAAGGTTGTATTCAGTGGCCAAGTTCTCTGAGGTTGAATTGGTTAATTCCCCGCTTATTCTTAACACTTTGGGAGTAGTATAGTGATACTCGATTACAAGGAAACACCATACACAGATTTTCTTGTTTGTCATGTCCCATCTGAACTTATTCACACTCCGATCATAGTTTACGGCCAAAGATATTCTACAACATATATTGTAGAATATCTTTGTTTATGGCTGATGTAAATCTTTTTGTGTTGCTATTTTGTTGTATATTTCCATGAAAATAAAGAACATTTCAGACAATCATATATTTTCATAATTTCCATCGAATTCTTCGTGAAAGGTCTATCCAATTAGAAGGGAAAAAGCCTATTTTTACACCAAAATTTTATAAACTCGACACTGCACTGTCAATAATAATAATAAATAAATTCACTGAAATTCTTCCCAAAATCATAACGAGAAGCGAGATCACAGAAAAATGTAAATAATCTGTTTTACATATCAAAACAACGTAGCTTTAGAAAAGAGTACTAATTTTCCTCCATGTTTGTTTACAGTCAGCCCTTGTGGTCAGCCCTTATCGGTGCCTGAAATAGGCGCCTAGAGATTCTATGTTCTATGGACTCCATAGACCATAGAACACAAATATAAGATTTGACAATGCTTCTATGCATTTTTGAATTTCATGTTCTGTCGAATCGAGGTTATGTGATCTTTATGAACGTGATATCTAGCTAAAATATTGCAAAAATGATGACTGGAAAACTTAAAAAACCTATTCGAACATTTTTGAGTACAGTAAAAACATTAGATTCGGTTAATTTATTGCCAACAATGAATTCCACCTATCTTTTAAGAAAATGCAACCCTGACAAGAATGCAATTCTCAGAAAAGTTGAGGAATTTAAAAGATTATCAGCCGTTAAATACAGTGACAAATATAGGACTTACAAGAACAATGTTTATGCTGAGAACATGCATATGCAAAACATCTGTAATGAAATAAAAAATGTAGCATCTGTGATGAAATACAACTTAGATAAGAGTTGTGAGAAGACATGTATGAATTTTTCATTTGGGTGTAACACAATTAATTTTAAAAGGAACTCTCTACTTTCTGTCGAAGATTTAAGTTATAATAATTCTCTTTCAAAGACATATTGTACTAGAACATTTTCAAGAATACAAAAAAAGGAAACAAATCAATCAAATGAACAAAATGAATCTGCTGATATTAAAACCCTTAAAGAGATATTCAATTTATTTCCAAAGGCCAAACAAACTTTGAGTAATATTTATCAAGCTGTGAAAAATGAAAAAGGATCTTATGGCATTTTGCCCCCTCCTTTATATAAATCGGTGGAGAATAATAAGTGGACATGTACATATCATATAAAATGGCCACAAGAAAAAAGTTTTTCAAGTTCAGATAAATCCAAACAACGAGCATCAAATAAATGCGCATCAATGGTCTTACAGTATTTATTAGAAAATAATTACATTAATAAGAAGGGGACTCCAATTTTATATGATAAAGAAGATATTAAAGCATTGGTAAAAGAAAACATTCCTGCTTTGAATTTGGATGAAAATCATTCAGAAAAGTTGGAACAAATTTCATTTCTTTATACTCATCAACTACTACCTATGATAGAAAAATGTAAAGATTCTTCAAAATCTGGAAGTGTGATAAAAGATTTATTCGAACAGCAGTTACCATATGAGCAGACATTCTTAGGATACAATGAATATTTGTGTAAAGAGGGTCTGCATTTACCAATTTCAGATTATAAGTGAGTATATTACATAATAATATGCCATTCTTAGTTTAGTTCTGATTTTTGCTGCTTAATATACAGCCTAAGGTTGCGTAAGGACACAGCCTACACTCAACTGCTTCTCGGAACTCATATAAGTTACATGCTCAGAAGCTTGTAGTTTCAGAGGGGATCTTCTGGCAACCTAGGAGTAATCATTATAAACAATATATCATATCATATTACCAGTTTAGTATAGTATAGAATGATAGGGTTGTGTGAACATTGGAAATTTGTCAAATTTATCATGTGTCGGTCTAACTCATTCAGATCAGCATCCGACCACTTCAAAACTATGAAAGTTTAGGTCAGAACTGGTGTAGCCCAAGAATTCAATGGATCGATCCGGCGTTTTGCCTACCGCTTTGAGTTTAGTATTTTGTAACTCTACTCCTATATTTCGCCATGAACTAAGTTTTCAAAAGTGTGTGAATAATTCTTTGATTTTGAGGTGTGCCTAGATATTTGTAGGTGTCTTCTGGTAACATATTGTAAATGCCCTGAATTTCTTCCTGAGAGTTCTCCACTGTACCCTTATTGATGTTGATAATGGCGCATTTGTCGAGACCAAAGGACCTGCCAATGTCACTGCTGAAGGTGCGTACTGCATCTATGAGCGAGTGAAGCTGGTTTTGGTTCTCGCTGAAGAGTTTGAGATCATCTATATACAACCAATGAGACAATTTTCTCAGTTTCATCATCGCAAGTCTGTACCTTGTTGTTAATATTCAGAAATGGTTATAGTTTTCCGTTTTACTTTAGCAGACGGTAGGTACTCCTGTTGATAGATTTTGGGGTTTTCTGAAAATTATAGATAAGGCCAAGGAACGTCACAAACTGCTCTAAAATGCGAGTTTTCGAGGTTAATTTTCAAACATTTTTCCTCCCCCGAACCCCTCGTTCGTAGGGGTGTAGTCCGTACTCCCCAGATCCCCTGGTACCTGCCCACATGTGCAGTCCCAAAATATTAATCCACGCGCCGCCATTGGACAGTAACACTCTGCATCTGTTGATTCTCTCTTCTAGATTCACTGTGGTCTGTCCTTCAGATTGCTGACACAATCCTCATCGACTGTCTCTTCACCCGATTTGCATCTGAAATCGAGATCTATTCTTTCGAATTCGTATCAGCCTGCACACATTCTGGAATAAGTATGATTCGAAATTGTGTTATTGGTCAAAATGGACTACCATCTGCAAATGCAGCGACTTGTTGAATCTGGATGGCATATGCTTCAACCCATTTCGTGAAGTAGTTCATTTACACCAGTATAAATATTAATTCCCATGTTCACTTTCTGAAAATGGACCCGATGGATACACGTTCTAAATGACTGTCAACATTATATTTCTGCATTGGTGTTCTACAGCTTCCTCTAGGCCCTTTTGTGAAGCACATGATATACACTCCCGGCATGACTCTCTAACGTCGTCGGTCGTCCTTTCAGTTAACCCAATGGTACCGCTCTCTGACTTCTTCCAAAGTCTCCTCATTACCTAGAGATCTTCAGCAGACAACCATTCAATATTTAGGAATCTCACTGTTCCCAGTATATCTTGACACCAAGATTCATGTGACTTCCCAATCCCTTTCAAGTTGCAATCATTCTCTTGGTTTATCTTCAAACTTCCGTCCTGCAATTCGTGACCGCCGCGTCGTCCTAGATCTAGAACCCAGGGTCACCTAGAGTCTAGACTTTATATCAGCGTTGGCGTGTAGTTTCCCTGGATTATGTTAGACAGTGAACTCATACTCCTGCAGCGACTCGTACCATCTAGCTACTTGACCTTCCGCCCTTCGGTATCGTCAATTGCAGGAGCCACTTCTAAGCTGCATGGTATGTTTGAGTAGGAATATGCGACCGTACAGAAACGGGTGTATTTTTTAGGAGTATAGGCGGTCTGCATATTTGTAGGTGGCGGCCTCCGTGGTGAAATTAAGCAATACTCGCGTTAAAACATAACGCTTTTACCGTGTTTTGCATGCTAAAGTGCTGTTGAAATTTTAATTTTTTTGTCGATATTAAGGGTTTTTGAGTTGGTTTTTTTTTCAATAACTTATTTATTGTATTGAATATGGATTCTGAATGGCCAACTATCTCTTGAAGAAGTTGAAGAAACTTATAGTGTTGCGAGTGTTAGAATTCATGTAGAAAGATCAATTCAACGTATAAAAATTTATAGAATTTTACATGAAATACCATATAATTTATTTAAATATTTAGATGACATTGTACATATATGCTGTGTGTTAACTAATCTTCAACCACCAATTATCGCAAATTGTGAAGATGATGAATAAGGATATCTTCTAGGATTTAAAGGAAGTACATTACTCTGTATCATAAACAATGTTGAGTTATATGGACTCTACTACACTAAACTCTGTTTCACAGATATTCTTTAGCATATGCTATTCTGTTTGGCAATAAGGGAAGTGGTTGAAATGAAAAATGAGTCGGTCAAAACTATATCAAAATATTTTTCAACAAAAACTAAAATATTCACAAAAATCAAACTACTTACACAAAGTATGTTCTACCAAGAAAACAATCACCATTTTACATGATGAATAATTATAAATCGTCCAATTTATCCAAAATTTCAATTGCCGGTCTCCTGAACTCAAGCTACAAATTTGAGTGGCCAGGAAACAAATCTTTTCTATATTTTTGCATTTCCTAAACACTACAAATTTGTTATATTTATTCATTATTACCACCCCTTCATCAAATTGACCTAAAGTTTTCAACCCATTGCAAAAACGAATTTGACACTCTGTACGGCTCTAATATAAAAATAATGAAATTGAAGGAACGAGGATTTCACAATTTACAGAATATAAATTAATTACATACAAATGATAATAATGTGCGTTCAATAAAATTCGAGGTCAAGCAGGCTATGGAAATTATTTATTTATCGAATTTGAACCATATTTGAACTGCGTTCAAACGCAGAATATTGACATTCCAGGTTTCATAGCCTACTTGACCTCGAATTTTTTTGAACGCACGTTATCTAATAAAATTTTTTTTTTATTTTTTTTTGGCCCTTGAGGTAGGGGGAAGCATTTACGCAAAAAACTGTCGCAGATAAATGTTTGCAATGTCCAGAAATTCCAGCAATGCAAGAGCATGTTGCACGCCTCACGTTTCTCTCTTTGACCAGCTGGAAAACATGCATTATTTAAAAGAAAGATCATAATACTGACTGTTATGTACTTACGGTGATTTCGACCGTATACGGTGGCAAATTAACAGAGGTTTGTCTCATTACTTTAGAAGTTATGAGACCACTCCGCTCTCCCACCTCATACACATGACCAGCTTTTTTCAAAGCTTGGCCTTTTTCTTCATTTCCTTTCGAGAAATGATCGAATTTTATTTTTTTAAATCCAAAAGATCTTTGAATATCCATTGTATAAACACCAAAATTCGCTCAAAAGCCAGAAACAATAAGCAACAATATGCTTACCTATCATTAAGCTTTACTTCATGTTTTGACGAAAGTCACCACCAGATGTCTCATTTCAAGAATATGCAGACCGCCTATAGAACTCTCAAGTTGGCAACACTATTTTAGCTGACAGCCATTTTGTCAGCTGTCAAGTGATTTATTTCAAGATAGATGCATAGAATACCTGGTGTAACGACTCCTTACTGAAAATCGGGACCAAAATTTGTAGATCAAAACGGCATTCTAGATTTCAGATTTTGGTCTAGTTCCGCAGTAATCCGCAATATTTTTGCTGTCGTGGCGCTATTGCGGTAGTCGAAAATAGCGACCCCTTTTGGGAGAAATGAAAAGCAGTACAAATTCTCAGATTTTCGATCGACAAGAAAGTCTTGAACAAAATCTAATCAGTCCCAACACCAGGTATTCTATGCATCTATGTTTCAAGTTTGCTCTGACATCAAAACTTTGATGCCTGAACAACGCTTCCAAATTGTGCAAATTTATTTTGAATTTCATGGTTCTGTTCGAAATACGTATCGCGCACTACGCCCATTTTACGGCCAACATAATTGTCCATCAGAGCAAATAATTGGATTAACTATGGAACATTTTCGCACCACTTTTACTCTAAATGATAATACGCATCCCCAGGGAGTAGAAACTTCGTATAGTGCGAGTGATAGTAGGAGTAGACAGTGCTGGCCAAAAAGTTACAGTCAATGATGACCGCTATAGAGCCATGATTACTGACTTTTGCGTTCGTCAATTGAACAACTATGATGTGCAGGAGCTGTGGTTTCAACAAGACGGCGCAACATGTCACACAGCTCGTGCCACAATTGATTTATTGAGTGAATCGTTTGGTAAACGAATAGTTTCACGTTACGGACCCGTGAATTGGCCTCTCAAGATCGTGCGATTTATCGCCGCTCCACTATTTTCTGTGGGTCTCTAGTCTACACTGATGAGCCACTTGGTGGACAACATTCGCCACGTTATTGCCGATATACGGCCACTTTTGAACAAGATTACTATTTTTATATGTACCTACCTTTCATTAAACTTTAACCTTAAACATATTTCTGTAGTAGAAAAATCCTTTCAATTGCTTAAGATGATTCCATATCTCATTTACGATTGTATGTAAGCATGATACACAAGTTGGAGCAGTATATAGACCTACCATATCTTTGATGATCCTAAGTATCATTTGATTTTTGGTCGATAAAAAACTTTTTGATCTGCATCTTCCAGACAAGATTTTGATCCATTTTTCTTTTCAAAAAGCATACCCGCAATTGTTTCAATATCACTATCGTGGTATTTGGGTCCATAGTAAATTTCTTGTAATTGGAAAAATGAGTAGGTAGTGATAATAATTAACAAGTTTATTAATTTCAACAAAAATTGAGAACTAGGTTTTTAAGTTTGAATTGCATTTTTAGCGACCATAGTTAATTATCACTACTCATTTTTCCAATTACAAGAAATTCACAATATGTTAGCAAATTATTTTTGATTATCAAATGCCAGTTTTCCCGAAAACGGTTCACTTTAAAGCAATGAATCGAGACTACACTTTTTATGTGAAAAACGAAAAACATTGAAGCACTCTAATGCTATGCAAATAGAAATGTGTCCAGTGGTGTGAAAGTTGAGGCTGATTCAATATCTCCGCCACTGGCACTTCTAATAAACCGAGTTAACGGCAAGAAAGTAGCTAGTATTAGTGACTATGTGTGTACAAAAACTCAATTCTGTAATTCAAACGGTTGCCGGGATATTAGCAAAAAACTGAAAAAAATATAAATTTTCGACACCCTTATTATCTCGGAAACGAAGATTCGGAGGAAAAAATAGAAGAGAAAAAAAATATTTTTTTTACGAGAAATCTACAGTTGACCGTTGATACATTTATTCAGGAACATCCTGTTAGAGAGCAAGCATAAGTGCCTATACAACCACTACAGTGTTGAGCACGATATTTTAAATGGGGGGGGGGGGGCTATTGTGAACTCATACAAATTCGGCATTTACTATGTCACGATAATACATCCCGGCATAGTTTGCCTGCTCCATTCAGTTTCTTCTACCTGACACGAGGAGTAGAGCTGGAAATAATTTTCCTCAGTTTTCATCTGATCATTCTAAATTAATAAAAATAAGAAAAAAAAAAACGCAAAACAATAAATACACTCCCATGAAGTTATAAGAACAATTGTTTGTATATTCATTACCCGTCTTCTTCCTAACTACGTCCATGATTGTTTAGCTATTATTGAATAATTCCTGGGATATACATATACCATAAATTCATATTTTTTATCTCTAAGGGAAGAAATAATGCAGAAGATACGTGGAAATAGAGTGGTGATAGTAAAAGGAGAACCTGGTTGTGGAAAAAGTACAAGATTACCACAGTATATTTTAGAAGGATGGGCCAAGGAAGCTGAAGCCACTGGAAGTCCTTGCAATATAGTAGTAACTGAACCACGAAGAATAGCAGCCATTTCTCTGGCTGAACGTGTTGCATCAGAAAGAGGAGACAAAGTGAGTTATGATATCTATTTGATGAAGGAATAATATTTATACAATACAGGGAGATTCAAAATAAATAAATCAATTACTTGATCAAATATTTTGTAAGTAAATCTATCAATGAGAATGATGGTTGCCAAAACATCAGTTTCCCAAGGGCACTCAGATGTTTGTCGACTGTCAAAAGAGTGACTCCTGAACAGAAGGCCTCCTATGTTCTTGAGTTTGCAAAATCTTGATTTTTCCTCTGGTGGTTTGAGGTCTATGTTCCAACTGACTTGGATAACTTAAAACATCTATTAACAACAGAGATCAATTCAATTATTGATCCTGATATGCTTCAACATACTCATTTCGTGTTGATGTTATTTGTGCTGCAAGGAGTTGCCATATTGAACACTGGTAACATGGGAAATAAAACTTTACTGTGGGTAGATTACTTGTATAATGTGTGCCCCTGGCTCAGTGGTTAGAGCATTGGATTAAGACCCGGCAAGTCCGAGGTCAATCCCGAGCTAGGAAAGAAATTTTCTTGTCTCGGTAGGGGCCACTGTTTCACTGTTGGGTCGAAAATTAACAGTGCTGTGTCTAAGATGGCGTAAGGACACTGTAACAAAGCCTACGCAGAACACAACTGCTTCTCAGAAACTCTGACAAGTTAAAAGCTTCGAAGCTTGTAGTTTCAGAGGGGGCTCTTCAGGAGACCTAGGAGTAATCAAACAATATGTCAATAAGTTCGATTATTTGGCTATTTTTCCTAGATGAAATATTTAATCATGAATTCGGTTCATTTGGTATAAATTAAGATGACTAGAATAATGGTGTAGGCACTCGTCAATTTTTGAATGGAATGACGATTGACCAAATCGAAAATATTAGCAATGTTTCGTGGCGGCGCCGCAATCTCATTTCAGTGCATTTCCGTTGTCAATTTGATTGATGTATCAACAGCTAATTTGCCAAAGTCAATTATGACATGACAGCAGAATGGCATCTTTTTATAATGAAAGATTTCTACTTTTCCTAAGAACTAATATACATCAGGATGTCAAGAATATAAACATACATTATTGCTTGACAAAATTAAGGACCATTAACACGCCACTTTCGCCAGAATAAATTCAAATATTTGAAATAACTGATAAAAATCAGTCATAATTTCTGAATAGCGCCACCTGAAGTGGAAAGAACGAAACATTGCTAATATTCTCAATTTGGTCGAAACAAAATCTAATCAGTGCCTACACCATTATTCTAGTCATCTTAGTATAAATATACTATCTCAAGATGAATTGGAACTTCAGTTTTCTATTGGGTTGGCATAGTAAACCATAAATTACAAGTGATAGATGGTTCATTAAACACAAGTGATTTATGGATGTCATGAAGCTTGATGAAACAAATGGATAGTGAGCACTTTGTTCGATGTTCGTGGACAAAATAAATTTTCAGAAGGCGATAAGAGTTTGACCTTCTCTTTGAGTGCTCGTTCTACTTGAACGATTTCGCCACGATGTCCGACTTTCCGTCAGTGCTTTCAGTGATCCATATTTTTCTCATTATTTTTTGTCCTTCAATTGAAATCATGATCTTTTATTGTAAAAATCTTTATAATTTTCCATATTTTAGGTTGGTAAAGTGGTGGGATATAAAGTTCGCTTCAAGTCAGCATTCCAAAAACAGACAGGAAGAATTATGTATTGTACAAATGGCATACTTCTACAACAATTCAAATCAGATCCAAATCTTTCAAATTATACCCATGTCGTAATAGACGAAGCTCATGAACGCGATATCAATACGGATCTGTTGTTAAATATGCTGAAGGATGTTTTAAATCGAAATCCTGCACTGAAAGTTGTCATAATGAGCGCCACAATTAACACTGAATTGTTTCAAAATTTTTTCGAGGACTCCGATCTGATACATATACCAGGTAATATATATTCACTCCTATCAATGACGCCATTTATACTAGAACTCTCCTCAAATAGTCAGTTTCTGAATATAAAAGTTCATCTGAGATTCAAGAGGAGTATCATGAATAAACAAGCAAAGAAGAAATTATTACAACTCATTTTCTTTTATGTACCTACAATCAACCCGAAAAAAAATTGAACATGGTAAAAATTCGGGGAAAGACCGTCCAGGAAAGACGCATCAAACAATCAGTGTTTCAGTTACCTGGCATCTATTATACGTTTTTTTTAAGGGGAGATTAATCTCGAGAGTGAGAAATAGTTCAGTTATTACCCAGAGGTCGGAATATACCGATAACGCAACTGCGATCAAAGAGATCTGTTGTGGCACTATCCCTACTTTTCATGATAGTGGTGATCTCAGATGGAAGTAGCTTATCAAGATCCTCAAGAATCAGTTGGCTTGGGTCTGAAGTTTCGAACCTACAGGGCACTTGGATAGATATTATGTTGCCTTGTCATGCTCCATACACATCCTTTGTTAGGACTGTGAAGATTCCTAGCTTGTGTAGATGTCTTATGTGCCTCATAAAGGCAACGTCAAATATTTTCAGATCAGTTCTGGAATAATCCATGAAATAATTGTTCCTTTTGCTGAAACCATTAATGCTCCTCCTTACTCCAGGCTAGCACCTTGAACTCCAGCCACTTTTATTTTTTCTTTTGCCAATGAATGGGCTATTCCAATCATTAGCTCTGGGTAAAAGTAAAAGACCTTTCAACCACTATTGATCGGGAAATCCGTTATTCCATTTCCCTAATACTGGAGTAGCATGGAACCCTTATCAACCGTGGTTTGTTCCTTTCCCTGAGTATCGAAATGAAAATTCTGCAGCCTTGCAGAATTGCATCTGTAGGCTACCAGAGAATTGTTACATAATTCCTTAGCCTGGTACATTCTTGGTTTGAGTCCCTATCCCAAATCATTGCATCTAGAATTAATGTGACTACATAGCAAGGCAGAGTTGCTCAATTAAGTCACTTCCAGCATTCTTATAAATCTAATAATAAAGATTGAAAACCATTAAATCAGGTACACAAACCACCGGTTTCCAGACAGTTTTTCAGGGATAAGGGGCATGAATTTTTTCAGATGGGCCATGATTTTTTTCAGGAGAGGGGCGCCATGAATTGATAAAATGTTTCTACTATCATTATAGGAGTTAAGACTTAAAATGAAATTTTTTAATTGAAAATATACTAACTGACAAAGAAAAAACTGCAACACCCAGAAGGAGCTGTTTATATTTGAATTTTTTTCGGTAAAACATAGATAGTATAGCAAGGAGTAAATGATTGAATTGGGAGAAAAAAATGGCGTGCACATGATGGCCGAAGAAGGGTTAGACGACGTCGGGGAGAAAGACGTGAAACCCAGTTTGATGTTGAACGTCATGTACACCTGTAGGCGTTATGGTATGGGGTACTATTGCACATGCGAGTACCATTAATAGTGGAGCCATATGTTCTCCCTTACCTTAACCGGATCGAGAATCCAATATTTCAGCAAGAGAAAGCTCGACCTCATGTTGCCAGAGTTAGTTTAAACTTTTTTGAAGCGATGCATGTGAATCTTTTGCCATGTCCGCCCAGATCCCCCGATCTCTCGCCCATAGAGCATGTTTGGGACATCATGGGTAGAAGGCTTGCATCAATGCCAGACGTGTTGGGGAATTTATAGATAATCGCGGTGGACAAATCCATTATTAACAAATAAAAAAAAAATTGTAAACCCTTTGTTTTTTCTCCAAATTTTGATTATTTACTCCTTGCTATATTTATGTTTACCAACAAAATCAAAATTTAAACAGCTTCTTCTGGGCGTTGCAGTTTCTTTGTCAGTTAGTATATTAGGGATCGATTGAACTCATATAAAGGGAAAATTGTCAATTTTGAGGAGGCATGGCCCCCATGTCCCCCCCCCCCCCCTTGTGCTCTATAATTTGAAATAAGAGGATGTTCTTCAGTGATGGCTGGTCATGTTATGCAGGGTTAACATAAACCGTCAATTAGCCCATACATCTATGCTCTGAAAAGAGAAGACGATAATTTATTCCAAATAATGGGCTGCCTGCTTCGAGGATTTGTTAATCTGATGCCGGTTAAAAGGGGTTTTCTAACGGGAGTTCACCTTGAAGCAAATTTTGGGGAGAATTTTGTATGTAGATTTATACTTTTCAGGTTTTACATATCCTGTCAGGTCCCATTTCCTAGACCAATTGAGTTTGAGATTAGAAGAAACAGATAAAATGTGTAAAGAATCTGAACCAACAGTTATTCGAGAAGATGTAGCTCAGTTACTGTTGCATATACACGACAATAAACCAGAAGGAGCTATTTTGTGTTTCCTACCAGGTTGGGAAGATATAAAGAAAATTAAAGAGTTGATTCCATTTAGAGAGGATATTATGGTTTTGTGTCTGCACTCCAGGTGATTATTAATATATTTCCTTTCTATAATTACCTAGTTGCTAACATTTCATGCTATAATGTAAGAAGTATTGTGTACTTGAGATTTAGATTTTAGGTTACTGTTTTTGCAGTGGAAGGACAGGTAAATAAACTATTCTTAGTAAATTGCCAACGTTTCGATCACTTTATTATGATCTTCTTCAGGGCTAAAATATAATATCGAGGGTCAGAACAGCTACACTAACTCTTTCAACATCACACACAAGTTAAAACAACGGTATGAGAATATACCATACAAAATAACATCTATTAACACTATTAAATACATCTAAAATAGAATGAAACTCAGCGCAGAGAGAAATCATCGAGTGTAAAAACAAATAATGTACAAATTGCAAGTGCATACCTTTTTACACGAATATTTTCACCTCTTCATGAATACTTGCGAATTTTTGTTGGGCTGATTCGTCTTAATCTTGTTATTGTCTGAATTAGACATGGGTCAAGAAATCATAAAAATTAAAAACATGTAGTCAAATGATCTAAAATTCGATGGAATATCCCAAAATCTGTTTATTAATTCCCAGTCAAACAGATTTCATTCGTTAGTTTGACTGGGAATTAATAAACAGATTTTGGGATATTCAATCGATATTATATTTTAGCCCCGAAGAAGATCATAATAAAGTGATCGAAACGTTGGCAATTTACTGCAAAAACAGTAACCTAAAATTTCATGCTATGTGAATGAAAACCTGCAAAAGCTATCAATGGGCTGAGTGTTTTTTTTTTCATGACACAGATTACAAGACTCTGAACAGTGGAAGATATTTAACAAGCCTCCTCCAGGTGTGAGAAAAATTATTTTGGCTACTAATATTGCAGAAACTTCTGTGACTATAAACGACGTTGGTTATGTTGTCGACACTGGAATCCACAAAGAAACGACGTTTGATATTGAAAAAGGTAATGCAATTTTATTTTAGGTTTCCGTTCATCCAATTAATACACAGAATCCTTGTACCCTAATTATGGGATGTCTGCCACTGGTAGTTGATGTTTAAACGGCTGGTCCCCATTCTAAACTACCATTTTTTTCCTTTCACAATAGTCTCCTGTCTTGATTTCAAAGACCTACTGTTTTCCTCCATTCTATTCTCCAAATACATACAGTTTTCCCCCTTCTCATTCCTCAAAGATTGACTGTTCTCCTGCAATTTCCAAATTGTCACAACTTGGTAAGTCCACAATTTAATTACCTCATCGCGTTTTGGTTCGAAATCAGTTATTATGTCTCTTGAGTTAATTGAATTGACTCAAGTCACTATCTAATTTATTTGCACATTTGCTAGGCATTTCTCAACGACAGAGGCGTACTTGAGACGTAATTGAGTGAAAATTAGCAACATATAACTTCATCAGATCAAAATCAACTTCATTTCTCATTAACATGTAAAACATCTAACAGGCGAAATTGAATTCACCCCTAAGTTCAGTTCAGATCTTTGTACATTACAATTCCCAAAAAAATGGATGGGATTCTCAACCATGTCTCCAAATATGTTATTAAGTTTGAATCTATCTTTGAAAAACGTACATTGGGCCTTAGCAATGTTAAAAATGAGAGTATGGTTACTAAACCAATCTTTCACTCACTTTGATAGATATTGAGATTTTTCAGTGGTAGAATGAATACACAATGACGAGACCTGATTGGTATTGTTGAATTACTTTTAATAGACCTTTTCTGGTTGAAAAGTATGAAAATGAAATTGGTGTTTGGCATGTTTATTTTTTTTTAACAAAACGGAGATGCATGCAACAGCTCCTATCTGAAAATTGTGACCAAAAATTGTACATCAAATCGGCACTCTAGATTTTAGTATTTGGTTTAGTTCTGGAAATATCCGCAATATTTCACGGTCGAATCTCTATGACAGCAGTCGATTATTCTTCGATCTTGGAGAAATTGAGTAAAGAGCATAGTAATGAAAAGGCTACTAGAAAGAGATTGTGATAATTATACGATGTTAATTTTTTCTGTGCTTATCGACAATTGCAACCATAGAAAATATTGAGACTAAGATCAAAATAGGTTTTTGACCAGTTTCTATACTCATATTGTTAAAAACCATACGATGTTATATATTTTTGAAATCAGATAAAATAAAGCTTTCAGAAAATGGCACAGAAATCTAGTGTTCCCATTTAAAAAGACATATCTTTGGGTCATAGCTTCGTAATTAAAAGTGGTGTAAAAAAGACGAGCACGCCACTGGATTCTACATAAAAAAGTGCCTGTATAATGTTTTGATTTCAGAGCTCTATCATCATCAGTCTAACGGAGATGTAAATTTTTTTCGATATCGCCATTTTTTCAATTGTCGCTTATAACTCGAAATCAAAAGAAGGTAGCGCCACTTTTTTCTTATTTTCTGTTATTCCCTGTTCTTCTCTTTAGTCTCATGAAAGGGTACTGTTACTATATTCAACTGAATATGAAATAATGAGTGAAAAATGAATCGTGTGGAATATTCAGTATACAGGGTGAGAGGTTGACTTGTACACTGTGTCCCCTTTTGGTTGAGACTACACTGTATCCTGTATCTCAGCTATAATGAAAGATAGAGATATGTGGTTTTCGCGACCCTGTATCATTTTTTTTGTAAAACTTTTAAAGCCACAAACAGAAATATTCCAACTTCTTTTGTTCACTAAATACAGGGCGAAAACAAAAATGTTCACTTTTTGAGATGTAATTAGTTCTCAGGCCCTGTGTCAGATAGAAAAAAAATGAAAACTGTTCATAATAGATATTTTTACATAAAAGTCAGTGGCGTATGTGAAATTTTGTTTCAGAGTACGGTTTTCAAGATTGGGCACAAAAGTGATATTTTTTAAATGGAACACCCTGATGTATAATTTAACGTCAAATTTTTGCAATTTTCTTTCTGAATACTAAGATGTATCACAACCTAATCTTCAATAAATTTTCGCTTCAAAAATCAGAATAATCCTTATTTATGTTTGTGTATTTAAATGCATAAAAGTTGAACATTTATAAAAAAAAATGTTGTGTTTATTGAATTATTTATTGCACTCATGGAAACTAAGTCACAAACAGAGACAATACAGATCAAAAATGATGTCTGACGGTGAAAACTTGGAATTTTAAAATTTTGAAAAGTATGATATCTCGGTGAAATATCACAAAAGATGAGTTAAGTTTGGTCATAGACCTAGAAAATTATGACCTAGGTTAATGGAGTTGGGTTAGGTTAGGTTAGTGAAAAAACATTTTTTATGTGATATTTTCGGAATATCGAAGAAAATATGAAAAAGTTATTAGTGTTTACAAACTAATCTTAAGGGAAATTAAAGAAGAAACTCTTTCTGATGGGAGAAAAAAAGCTTTTCAAAAATAATCGGACAGAACTAAGTGTTTTTTGTTAGGAAATATCGTGTTTGTAACAGTCTTATTCAAATAATGTTAGTACTAGAGTATTTCCTAAATGTATCAAGTATGAACTAGAGTATTTCCTAAATGTATCAAGTATGAACTTTGCATCAGTTATCAGAGAATCGTATCAGGCACGTATATGGCCCAATTTTTTCAAATTGCTATATCTTTTGAACAGCCGAATTCGGAAAAATGGAAAATGAAATAGAGACTTCTTTTTCCCTCAAGAATCTACAGTTAACATATATGTACAAGTCAAAGCCTCACCCTGTATATATAAACACCACGTTTAAAGTGGTTAACCAAATTAAATGCGACCAGTTCTATTTAAAAAGAAGGTTAATGATGATAAACTATAATGAGAAGGCTACAGTTGTAAAAATGTAAAGATATCTGGTTTGATATGTAATCTGTGACGTTGTTCTTCAGATGTTCATATTCATCAACAGTTACAGTGACGGAGAGCTTATAATAATAAGCACGAGTATCATATACAATATACATATACAGGGTGGCCATTTCAAAACGAAACAGACGAGATTACAGACGAAATAAATTTTTTCGATAGAAATGCTCGGACACGTCGATTTCTGTTTCGAGGGGGACAACTTAAGATGTAGGTTACGGACGCATAGAGCTTCAACCCTTGCTGCTACAACCCCCACCCCCAATTTTTGAATAGGGAAGATGGGGTGAGTGATACCTCAATTCAAAGGTATTTTTATACTGATTTCAGCACAGTAATTGTTTTTTCATTTTATGCATTAGTTCTCGAAATATTCTCTACTAAGTATTTGAAAATGAAGTAATGTTTTCATGGCACTTGTAGTGTTTTTTTTGTGAAAAAGGGACATCTTGATTAAATATTTTTATGTCAGTGGATTGGAGGAAGGAAGCCACAGTCATGGTTGTTTTGAAGCTCAAAATGTCGATTTTTCACAAAAAAACACTACAAGTGCCATGAAAACACCACTTCATTTTCAAATACTTAGTTAAGAATATTTCCAGAACTAATGCATAAAATGAAAAAACAATTGCTGTGCTGAAATCAGTATAAAAATACCTTTCAAATGAGGTATCACTCACCCCATCTTCCCTATTCAAAAATTGGGGGTGAGGGTTGTAGTAGCAAGGGTTGAAGCGCTATGCGTCCGTAAACTACATCTTAAGTTGTCCCCCCCGAAACAGAAATCGACCTGTCCGAGCATTTCTATCGAAAAAATTTATTTCGTTTGTAATCTCGTCTGTTTCGTTTTCAAATGGCCACCCTGTATGTACATATATAGAAGACTTTGATAAATTCAGAGCACTGAGTGAGAGTGTATAAATACGCTACTCGAGCAGATCAGTGAATATCAAATACAACAATATTGTAATAAAGAATTTATATCAATCATAGAGGAGGTCTACCAGAGTTGTAACATCGAAGGAGACATCTGGCCAGTAGTGAAGTGAAAATCCTAATTATTATTGACTAGCTTTTTTTCAATATTCCAGGCTTTCTAGCCGTTGCCTACCTGCGGTAGGCTTCTTCTGAGGTATCTCGGTTGGAGGTTGTAACTCTACGATTATTGCTCCGAATTGGTAATGTTACATTGCCGGTGTGGCTGTTGTGGAATTGACCTCCTTTTTAGCGAACATGTTATGTCCAACCACCAAAGCATGATCCGCGAGTGCGGACTTCTCCGTTTGATACAGTCGACAGCACCGTTCGTGATCTTTGATGAGTTAATGAATGCTCCTTCTAGTAGTACCGATGTAAACATTCCCGTAGTCGCAAGCGATTCTAACACCAGCGTGAGAGCGCCGTGGACCAGTTTGGTCTGTGTCACTCACTTCTTAGAACCCGTCCATGTTGTGTAGGTTTATAGACTGTTTTGATATTATGTCCGTCACTGATGGAATGAATATTAATCAAAGTTTCAATGAACTTTGTTACTACTATCAACTTTACATTTTTTCAGGTTCGATGTGTATAGATAACCACTGGATATCCAAATCAAATGTGAAGCAGCGCAAAGGGAGAGCCGGTAGGGTAAAAGAGGGTGAATGCTACCACATGTACCCCGAGAGCAAACTGGAAACTTTACCTCAATTTCCGTTACCTGAAATTTTGAGGGTTTCCTTAACGAAGGTAGTCTTGGACACGAAAGCCCTCAATCCAGACAAAAAAGCAATAGATTTCTTCAACAATTTACCCTCTCCACCTAAAGAAGAGACCGTTAAAATAGCCGTCGATGAATTGGTAGATCTTGAATTGCTGGATGCATTTGAAAATCTAACACCACTGGGTCAGGTTCTTCATCACTTTCAGTTGGAACCGAAACTTGCTAAAGCCCTCGTGAATTCTGTGATATTTAAATGCGTATCTCCGGTAGTAGACATAGTTACCTTATTTTCGGCAGGAACGGAAATGTTTGCGTCTGGTTTGGAAAGGAAGGAAAATATAAGGAATGTGAAATCAAATTTCTCAAAATCCAGTGATCATCTTTCTATGATGAAAATATTCGAGATCTGGAATCAGTTCGTGGAGGATGGAAATGAGAAAAAGGCACAGGAGTTTGTTTCTACTTTGCGATTGGTACCTTCCAAGATGTATTTTCTGAAAGGTTAGTATTTTGCAGAATGTTGGTACTAACAATGACTTGAGTCTACTAAATGGTATATGAGCAAAGTATTCATAAGGAAAAATTTATATCTGCTTATTTTTGGAGCTTCCTCTTGGTATTGCTTCATTAATGTTTGGATATTCTGCAGCCTTGAAAGAAATTCACTTCAATTATATCCGCGATGGTTTGAAACGAAATGCATTACCAATATCTGACGACTTTTCCGATGAAGATGAAATGGTGAAGGCCGTGCTGCTTAGTAGCCTAGGAACTTTTCTGAAACATAAAAATTGGGATATTGTTAAAGGACGCGTGAAGAGGAGTAATGTTTTTCTTACTAGGTAAATAATCATAATGAATCAACCAATAAATATCAAAACTCATTACACTAATTGAACTTCCCTTATAGAATGAATCAAAAAGCAACTATAACACCAGATAGTGTGAATTTCAAGGAAATCCCAGAAAAGTCCCGATTCTTACTGTATATAAATGAGACAAGGTCGAATGTAAGGAGAACTACACTTATAAGGGAGACCACTATGATTCCTGCAACTATGGTTCTGTTGTTTTCTAATAAGGAATTGGTGATAAAAGATGTAAGTTGACATCTTAGCATTCAAATCCTATTATTGATATTGATAGTATCAGAGAAAATAAAATAAAGCATTTTTCGTAATTTTAGATGAAACCTGGACAGTTTTCTACAAAGTTACAGTCCAAGGATCAAGTGATGTTAAGAATAGACGAATCCAAAATAAGCTTTTTAATGGACAGAGAGTGAGTTCTCATAATTTATTAATAATATTAAGCTTCACTTTGAATGATCTCTACATTTAACATTAAGGGTCATGAGCTACAACGAAAACATCAAACAAAATAACGTCAAACATCACATCTCCGATAATAATTTATATTTCTCACACAAAAAAAATCATTTTCATCCAAAAACCAAAATTCACATATTGAAAAACTCGTTTGAGATGTCGGGTTCTCTTTTTAACCTTTTAACAAATTGCTTAGTAATCCTGATTTCTTTAATTTTATTTGGAAGTTCATTGAAAAGTCCCATGCATATACAGGGTCTTTCACGAGGAACCTCACCCATATTTATACGGGAAACTACTGAACGTATTTTCATGAAATTCAGCACTTATAAGTATTTCACGATGCTGATGAAATCTAAAATATTTTCAAGGCATGAGCACCTCCGGTTTTTCCGGAAATGACGTCAACTTCCGTTTTTCAAATTAGAACACCATTTTTTTATTGCAGAAATAGATTCCTTAGAAAATTTCAAGTTATTTTGATGTAACATTTTTCAGTTTTGGTTGGAAAATTCTCTCTGAGCGGGAAAATTCGAAAAAAAAAATCAAAAATAGAGCTACGCTGAAACAAGAATAACTTCGAGGTTTTTGAATGGAAAATTTTCATTTTTGGGATTTTCCAAGATGTAAGATTGATGTATCCACTTTAAAAATCGAAATCGCGATTCATGATACAGGGGGTGAAAAAATCGCTTTCAAAGTTAGGGATGACAAAATCGTGAAAAATCAATTTTTTCAAATTAGAACCCCATTTTTTATGGCAGATATTGAATCTACGTTAAAAAATAATGTGAGTGTATGCATCACACCCTTGCCCTAAAATGGATATTTTCTGAGTTATTCACAAAAAAACTGTTTTTCGTCTTGAATTTTCAGCTATTTCTTTTCCCTTCACGCCAAAAAGATGAAATTTTCAGGAACTGTTATTTGAACCATGCTGTAGATTTTTCACCCTTTCTTGAAACCGACTTCAAGTTACTATTAGGAGAACCATGGCAAACTCTCGCAGTTATAACTAGAGAAGATGCTCTAAGTTTTGACCGTTAATTTCTAGACATTTATTTATACGTCTCAGGAATGCTTCGTGCGTTGCTCTTCTTATTTCTTCGGGAGGAAGGGATCTGCAAGAGTGTTTAAAAACCAAATTGAGTTTCAAAACTATGAATCTAAAAATCTAAACAAACCTGAACGCATTTCTGACTCGTTCTATGCAGTCCTCTTTATCAGTCAGGGGAGTTGAGTAGACAATATTTTTTATCCTACCCCAAACATAATAGTCTAAAGGAGTTAAATCGGGAGAACGTGGTGGCCAAAGATGTGGACCGTTGTTCGCCAACCATCGATCTTCAAATAGCCTGTAGAGGATATTTGACACATTGAGTGAATTGTGTGGAGGCGCGCCATCTTGTTGATACCATAAGTCATTATGGTTCTGTACTAGCGGCTCAATTATTTGAGTCAATATGTCAGAATATCTATCTCCTAAGGGAGAACATTCTTTAAATAATGCAAACATGTGTAGTGTTCTATCTTACCAGTTAAAGTCCCATCATAAATGTGAACATCGAGAATTGCATTATTTTTGATGGCGCAAAAAACATTGAAACTCCAGGTCTCTTGAAAGTTCCATTGTCTGAAGTGGTGGTTGTTCTCTTCATCCCAATAATGACTGTTATGCCTATTGAAAGAACCATTCTTTGTGAATTTAGATTCATCTGTCCAAATTATACAGTCCAAAAAGTTTTCATTCTCTTGAAATCGACTAGGGGTTGACTAATGGCTGAAATCTGGGATCCAGGGTCTAAAACTGCTCTTACAGATATCATTGAACCGTCAGCGGATTCTATTCTCGCCTGAACAGTGCCAAGAAGTACTTGATTAACGGAGACCGATTTCCTATTGATGTGATATGACTTAATAACATCATTCGAAGGAATGGAATGAGAAGTTGAAGGCGGATTTTCGACATGATTTGTTTCACGTGGAATCCGAGATGGTCCATTTGATTGATTGGCAGATCCGTTATTGGAAGAAGATTCGTTATCGGGATGGAGACTGGTGTGATGACGATTTGATCTACACAATCGACACGAATTTTTGGAAGCGCAATCTTTGAAATTGTGTAGACCAAGGCAGTTGAAACAGCGCTTGGAATTTTTCAAAAATTCGAATTTGTCTTGTCTTGACAAATTCATATAGGAAGCACAGGCGAATAATGGATGCGAATCAGAGCATTTCGGACAACGAAACTTTCTTGAATTCGGGAAGCTACGTGAATCATTGGAGCTTTGAGAGGTGGATGCAGAATTTGCGAGTAAAACATTTTTTGTTTTATTTTTATTTGAATGCGATGAATCGAATGGGGTTGATTTGGATGCAGATCTGGAAGAACTTTGTTCGTAAAATTCCTGAGCCGTTAGCTGTTGCGTTACGAATGCAATCAAGGTGCTATATGCGGGAATCTCGGATGAATTTAATTGACCTTCAAACGCTTTTCTCGTGCAAGGGTCAACATTACGCAATGCTATGGAAAATAAAAGGAAATCGGATAAGTCCTTTATATTCAGCGCTTTTATTGCATTGACAGAATTTTGGTGACAGTTTAAAAATTCTTTCAAACGCGAGACCGAATTATTATTTGAAGCCTTAAAATTGAAAATTTCGTTCAAATACATTGTAGCCAACATACGAGGATTTTGAAAGCGCGATTTCAAAGCTTGATAGGCCAACTCATAATTTTCAATTGACAATTGTAACCCCGATATGACCGCAAGAGCATCATTTCTTAAATAGGATCTCAACAGTTGAAACTTTTGTATGGTTGTCAAACTGTTGTTTTCATGGACCGAAGAATTGAATAGCTGGAAAAACTCAGGCCACTCAGCGCTTTCGCCAGAAAAGGGGCGAATATTAATTTTTGGTAGCAAAATGGATTCATTATTTGAACTCGGAGCTTGCGAACTCGACGCAGGTGTCGACAAAGCTTCCTGTCGTTTCAAAGACAGAAAAAGCCCGGTTATGCGAGTAATCACTTCAGCAAACGCCAACTCTGACTTTGCCGTCTGTATACGATCTTCTGATAACAACTCGTAATTCAACTCCATTATTTCCTCCTGTATTTCTTCAAATTTAGATTCATAACTAGAAATCTTTTCTCGGTATGCTTGTAATTCGAAAAGTTTCGTACCATCATAATCTTTTACTCTGTGCCAGATTCCGGTGATGGTAGAAAATATGTTGGCCCGTTTGTCAACCAACTTATCCAATGTTTTATTGCCTGTATCTGTCTTCGGTGGCATTGTTATAAAGAAATTTAATAAGAAACAGATACAAACAGCAAAAAATGAATTGAAAAGGAATGAAATTGAATATCTCGATGGAAACAGATGTATGCGATCCGTCAGCTGTGGAACGATGTTGCCAGATTGCGACGATCGTCGTATATCTGAATATAAAATGGCCGCTTCAAAGCTAAGATTTTTGAATTTTTGACTGAAACTGTCAAATTTTGAGAAAATGAGCTTGAGATTGAGCTTAATATCCGGCCCGAAGGACCAATACGTGTTGGGTAGAATTTCAGTTAAATAACTGAAGTGCGGTTCAATTTTACTGAATGAGAATTTTACCAAGTTTTTGAATAGAAAAATAAGAGAGCTAATGGACTGTATATATTTATGAATAGTTTTATTGAAACCCAACACAAATGAAAGGATAAATGCACCCAAATTAACAATTGCAAGGTCTTACCTATTTCAGCAAAACGGCCAACCAGATCTCGTCGGTTACTCCTATTTCCATGAACAGAGTGATCGAGCTCGACAAACGAACATGGAATGAAGCTTATGACGTTAAAATCCGTTGCTGAAAATGTCAAAGCAGGAACACTTATCCTTGTGGCAGAATAATAACCACGCCACTGGTAACAGTACTTTTCGAACCAAATTCGCACAAACGAATGTTCTTAAATGAATGCAATTCGAATGAATCGAAATCACTAGAATTATGAATCACAAGAAAAAACTGAAGTTTTTCGAATTCGCGAAAGGAAACAGAAGAAATATTTAAATTAGCGGTAGCAGATGTATCCACGATTAAGTCAATCAATGAACTGAATGAAAAATATGGAAAATATATATACGCAACATATGCGCGCTCCACAAAACTGACGCGCCTACACTACATATGGGATTTCCCTGAGTACGGAAGAATTAAATTAATTTTGAAATGAATGAAAATGAAAAATTCAGAAAAGTCATCTGAACCGTTCACTTGGCGTGAACAAAACAGGCCGCCGTAAAATTGTATGAATTTTACAGAATATTGGAAGCAGTGAAGTTGAATCTAAAATCTAACAAACTAACATCTAAAGAATTGAGGAAAATTTGAAGTGATCGCTTAAAATTAAATATTGATCGGAACCAAACGTGTTAGGGCTCTTGTATATTGACCGGCCGCGGCTTTTATTGACGCAACTCGAATCGTACCATCGGGTCCCGGATGCAACTCGACTATACGTCCGATAGGCCAAGTGGCAGGTTTGGAATCTATGCCCTTAATGAAAACTAAATCTCCAACAGATGGATAAGCGTTTTGTGTCTTCCATTTATTACGCTGAATCAAAGTGTGGAGATATTCATGTGACCATTGTTTCCAGAATTGTTGAAACAATTTTTTATGTTGTTCCCAACGTTTGATGGGCGTTTGAACATTATCAAGCGTCAATTCGGGAATGGACAACAATGGGGCGCCCATCAGGAAATGTCCAGGTGTTAAAAAGTCCGCGGATTCGGAGGGATCAGAGGACAAGGGGCAAATTGGTCTACTATTTAAAACCGCTTCAACACGAGTGAAAATCGTTGCAAGTTCCTCAAATGTACAAGCAACCGAATTTAGAGATTTGTGAAGCAGACGCTTTGCTGATTTAACAACGGCCTCCCACAAACCTCCGAAATGGGGGGCATATGGAGGAATAAACTTCCATTTGATGGATCTCTTCGACAAATTATCGCATATATCGACATTATTTGATTTCAAGAACTGAGAAACCCCATCAAGATAGCGTGAAGCTCCGACGAAATTGCTACCATTATCGGACCAAATTTCTTGAGGAAGGCCTCGTCTAGCGATAAATCGATCTAAGGTCGATAAGAAGGCCTCCCCAGTGAGGGACGAGACTAGTTCCAAATGAACTGCCTTGGTGACGAAACAAATGAAGAGAGCAAGATATGCTTTCATCATTGTTGGTTTGCGCGAATTATTTGACCGATAGGAAAAGGGGCCAGCAAAGTGCACACCCACCTTACTAAAAGGACGTGAAATATTGACTCTGGGGGCAGGTAGAGGAGCCATGAAGGGTTGATAGGTTGTACCTCGAAACCTTGTACATGTTATGCATTTTCGAATGCACTCTCGAACCAGATTTCGTACAGACAAAATCCGATAACTTTGCCGAATTAAAGACATCGTCGTGTTAGGACCGGAATGAAGCGAGATTAAGTGAAATTGGAGACATATTAAACGTGACAATTCACAGTTCTTCGGAAGCAAAACTGGATGCTTAGCACTCTGTGGTAAAGAAGAGAATTGTAATCTTCCTCCTACCCTGATCAATCCTGCAGAATCGATATAAAGATTTAAAGATCGAAACGATTTCTCGATTGATTTTTTTTTAAATAAATTCTGGCGCAATTTATCGAAATAGTGTTGCTGTGTGATTAACACTATGGATTGAAGGGCTTCCCCCAGCTCATCCTGAGAAATTGGGCCGGACAATCGTGACGCTGAATTGGTTTTGTGGTGACAATTGACAATGAATCTTCTTATATAGGCGAAGACTCGTTTTACTCTATTTAAAGTTGAAAAGTTCTCGATAACCATTAAAAGCGGATTTACTGGAGGCTCGTTTGCGGTTGCAACATTGATGTTAGTTTTCAATTCAATTAAGAGAACTGAATTCAGATCACAACCGGTGAAAAGTGGTGGCCAATTGGAAACTGGAGTTACTAAGAAATCAGGACCATGAAGCCAAAAATTGTGAATTCTTGGGGTGAGAAATTGCTGAGGCGTGAGACCTCGAGATGGCAAATCAGCTGGATTTGACTCTGTGGATACATGATGCCATGAAACGTCAGGAACCAAATTGTTTATCGCGACTGCACGATTAGCAACAAACGTTTTGAGGCGATGAGGGGGTGT
This sequence comes from Adalia decempunctata, assembly GCA_951802165.1. Taxonomy (NCBI): domain Eukaryota; kingdom Metazoa; phylum Arthropoda; class Insecta; order Coleoptera; family Coccinellidae; genus Adalia; species Adalia decempunctata. Next base: position 48,854,071 of record OX637697.1, read on the forward strand.
TGTCAACCATGGCCGCACAATTTGAAAATCTGAAAACAGGCGAACTTCAGATATTCGAAGAGGAAACCTATTGTCCAGAATCATTCTGACCAATTTAGCAAACAAAACCGCAGCAGATAGTTCCAATCGAGGAACCGAAATTGTTTTTAATGAAGCTACCTTTGATTTAGCGGCCCACAAGTGCAATGAAATGCGATTTTCAATTGTATCAGAAGGATGAACAGAGGCTGCGTATGCCTTCTCAGATGCGTCACAGAAACCCGCCAGTTTGATTTTACACTCATGTGAACGAATGACAGGGCGAGGAATCCTCAACGCCTGAATATCACCGACGACTTCAGAACACTCGTCAGAGTGAGAATCACATGAAGGCTCATCACAAACTAATTTTTCCGACCATAATTTCTGCTGGCGATCATTTGGCGTAGATCGGGTGAAAAAAACCGATTTGATTTTGGAAAAGGACTCTTTTATAGGACCTATGATAGTCCAACCGAAAAATGTGTTAACGGCTGTAGGAAATCCAGAAGACGAAATTCGACCATCGCGATCGAAAACCAGCGAATACATATCAGCGCCCAAGAGTACATCTATTGGTTGAGAAACGTGAAAAGTGTCATCAGCCAAATTTAAATGCTGAAAATGCCTGAATATGTCCTGAGACAAGGGTGCAGAAGGAATCTCGTTTGTTATTTCCGGTAACACAATGGCATCCACCTGTAAGAACTTTGATCCCAACCTAGGATACATCCGGCATTCTACTAAACCTAACGGTCTCGCATTTGATTGACCAATGCCAGAAATAGATATATTGACAGGATCAATTTTCAAACCTAATCTTTCGACTAGGGGTTGACTAATGGCTGAAATCTGGGATCCAGGGTCTAAAACTGCTCTTACAGATATCATTGAACCGTCAGCGGATTCTATTCTCGCCTGAACAGTGCCAAGAAGTACTTGATTAACGGAGACCGATTTCCTATTGATGTGATATGACTTAATAACATCATTCGAAGGAATGGAATGAGAAGTTGAAGGCGGATTTTCGACATGATTTGTTTCACGTGGAATCCGAGATGGTCCATTTGATTGATTGGCAGATCCGTTATTGGAAGAAGATTCGTTATCGGGATGGAGACTGGTGTGATGACGATTTGATCTACACAATCGACACGAATTTTTGGAAGCGCAATCTTTGAAATTGTGTAGACCAAGGCAGTTGAAACAGCGCTTGGAATTTTTCAAAAATTCGAATTTGTCTTGTCTTGACAAATTCATATAGGAAGCACAGGCGAATAATGGATGCGAATCAGAGCATTTCGGACAACGAAACTTTCTTGAATTCGGGAAGCTACGTGAATCATTGGAGCTTTGAGAGGTGGATGCAGAATTTGCGAGTAAAACATTTTTTGTTTTATTTTTATTTGAATGCGATGAATCGAATGGGGTTGATTTGGATGCAGATCTGGAAGAACTTTGTTCGTAAAATTCCTGAGCCGTTAGCTGTTGCGTTACGAATGCAATCAAGGTGCTATATGCGGGAATCTCGGATGAATTTAATTGACCTTCAAACGCTTTTCTCGTGCAAGGGTCAACATTACGCAATGCTATGGAAAATAAAAGGAAATCGGATAAGTCCTTTATATTCAGCGCTTTTATTGCATTGACAGAATTTTGGTGACAGTTTAAAAATTCTTTCAAACGCGAGACCGAATTATTATTTGAAGCCTTAAAATTGAAAATTTCGTTCAAATACATTGTAGCCAACATACGAGGATTTTGAAAGCGCGATTTCAAAGCTTGATAGGCCAACTCATAATTTTCAATTGACAATTGTAACCCCGATATGACCGCAAGAGCATCATTTCTTAAATAGGATCTCAACAGTTGAAACTTTTGTATGGTTGTCAAACTGTTGTTTTCATGGACCGAAGAATTGAATAGCTGGAAAAACTCAGGCCACTCAGCGCTTTCGCCAGAAAAGGGGCGAATATTAATTTTTGGTAGCAAAATGGATTCATTATTTGAACTCGGAGCTTGCGAACTCGACGCAGGTGTCGACAAAGCTTCCTGTCGTTTCAAAGACAGAAAAAGCCCGGTTATGCGAGTAATCACTTCAGCAAACGCCAACTCTGACTTTGCCGTCTGTATACGATCTTCTGATAACAACTCGTAATTCAACTCCATTATTTCCTCCTGTATTTCTTCAAATTTAGATTCATAACTAGAAATCTTTTCTCGGTATGCTTGTAATTCGAAAAGTTTCGTACCATCATAATCTTTTACTCTGTGCCAGATTCCGGTGATGGTAGAAAATATGTTGGCCCGTTTGTCAACCAACTTATCCAATGTTTTATTGCCTGTATCTGTCTTCGGTGGCATTGTTATAAAGAAATTTAATAAGAAACAGATACAAACAGCAAAAAATGAATTGAAAAGGAATGAAATTGAATATCTCGATGGAAACAGATGTATGCGATCCGTCAGCTGTGGAACGATGTTGCCAGATTGCGACGATCGTCGTATATCTGAATATAAAATGGCCGCTTCAAAGCTAAGATTTTTGAATTTTTGACTGAAACTGTCAAATTTTGAGAAAATGAGCTTGAGATTGAGCTTAATATCCGGCCCGAAGGACCAATACGTGTTGGGTAGAATTTCAGTTAAATAACTGAAGTGCGGTTCAATTTTACTGAATGAGAATTTTACCAAGTTTTTGAATAGAAAAATAAGAGAGCTAATGGACTGTATATATTTATGAATAGTTTTATTGAAACCCAACACAAATGAAAGGATAAATGCACCCAAATTAACAATTGCAAGGTCTTACCTATTTCAGCAAAACGGCCAACCAGATCTCGTCGGTTACTCCTATTTCCATGAACAGAGTGATCGAGCTCGACAAACGAACATGGAATGAAGCTTATGACGTTAAAATCCGTTGCTGAAAATGTCAAAGCAGGAACACTTATCCTTGTGGCAGAATAATAACCACGCCACTGGTAACAGTACTTTTCGAACCAAATTCGTACAAACGAATGTTCTTAAATGAATGCAATTCCAATGAATCGAAATCACTAGAATTATGAATCACAAGAAAAAACTGAAGTTTTTCGAATTCGCGAAAGGAAACAGAAGAAATATTTAAATTAGCGGTAGCAGATGTATCCACGATTAAGTCAATCAATGAACTGAATGAAAAATATGGAAAATATATATACGCAACATATGCGCGCTCCACAAAACTGACGCGCCTACACTACATATGGGATTTCCCTGAGTACGGAAGAATTAAATTAATTTTGAAATGAACGAAAATGAAAAATTCAGAAAAGTCATCTGAACCGTTCACTTGGCGTGAACACTCCTGACGAAATCAGTTTCCTTCAAATGCTGTACCCTATTGAATTTATATGGGTGCATTTTATGTTTTTTTAATATTCTCCAAACACTCGAGTGAGATAATCCCAGATCAATCTCGGCATCTTTGAGAGAATTTTGAGGATTCACACGAAAATATGCAAGAACTGTAATTTCGTTGTTCTCATCTTCTACTACACTTTTTTCTCTGTGTATAGTTTTCTTAACGAAAGATCCGACATTTCTCAAGTTTGTCATGGTTCTGTTAATGGTATCTCTCGTTGGTCTGGGTCGGTCAGGAAACCTCTCAATGAACAGTCGAATCGTTCTATCTACAACTTTATTACATTCTCCATGAAGTAGAATCTTCATTGGTAAAATTAGGCATAGTGATCGATTTTATAACTTAATACGAATTATCACCAAATTAATAGTAAACACAAAATGCTATTGAATAAAGAGGAATTTGGCAGATGTAATTAATGATATCTATCATTAAAAAAAAAGAATGTGAAACATGGTAAGTTTTTGCATATGGTTCATGTGATATATTCGCTATTTAATATAGTTTCCGGAACACTATCTGGGAAGGTATTTGAGAGATACTCGTTATTCCGCAGATCATCTAAGACTGTTCTTTATTTTAAAAAAGTCACCAGTACAAACGCGCAGGTATGCGCATTCCAAATTAACAATCAATCCATATAATTCAAATAATACAGTACACATTTCCCCCTTTAAATAAAAATAAACTAAACTTAATTCTAAAATGTCATACATTCATTCACTAACATCATTCCTTGTAATTTATATTTTTGTTGCAATTTCGTTCACTACGTCTTAATTCTACTTCCTTAATTTCACTGTTAGTAGCAGCTTGTTTGCTAGTTACAATTTCATCTTCGCAATTTTCCCGAATATGAACATTTTCAACATTGCTCGAATTCAGTCCAACAGTTTTGTCTCCAAACTTATTATTAGCTACATCTACAGGAAAATCAACAATCTGATTAATATGTCTTCTCCACGTTTTTTCAATAGAAGGAATATATACAAAATAAGTTCTTGACCCTATTTTCTTTTGAATAATGCCTTTCAACCAAGAAGACTTATTAGGATTTCGATAGTCCTTTACTGCTACCATCTCATTTTTATTGAATTCCCTTCTTTCCACACCTCTGTAATATTTTTTTTGCTTTTCTTGTTGCTTTAATACGTTTTCTTGTATCTTATTCACTAACTTATCACTATACAACATTTTATTTTCCATATTTACAAAATCCAAAATAGTCCTAGGTTTTTTACTTAATACTAATTCGGCAGGAGAAAGACCTGTTGTACAGTGTGGTGTTATTCTATATGATAACAGATAATTATTTAAATATAAACTCAACGAGCTAAGAGTTATATGTTTTGATACTTTCAATATTGCATTTTTAATAGTTTTAACAGTATTCTCTGCCTGGCCGTTAGTGGCAGGGTGAAATGGAGCAATTTCATTAAAATTTATCTGATTCTTACTTAAAAATAATTGAAATTCACTTGATTTAAAACATGTGGCATTATCTGAAACAATATTTTTCGGCAATCCAAATCTGGCAAAAATGTCTCTCAAAATATCAATTGTACAAGAAGATGTTATTTTAGAAGTTATAACAGCCTCTGGCCATTTACTATAAGCATCCACCAAAATGAAAATATATTTTCCCATTATAGGGCCTAAGTAATCTACATGTACTCTCTCCCAGGGAGAATCAGGATATTTCCATACTTTTAATGGGACCTTTGGAGTACAACGGGTATTCACACAATATTCGCAAGATTTAATTATTAATTCTATGTCATCGTTTATATTTGGCCACCATACATATGAACGTGCCAAACTTTTAGTTTTGACCATCCCCAAATGCGTCGAGTGCAACATGTTCAAAAACTTAACTCTCAGTGACTCGGGAACGACTATTTTGTGCCCTAGCATCAGACAGCCATCGATAATTGAAAAGTGGTTTTTCCAAACTGAGTACGGTTTTAACTCTGGCTCAAGCAATTTAGGCCAACCATGTAATACATAGTATTTAACTTTCAACATTATTGATTCTTTATCTGATTAATTTTTTATTTCAGACCAGTTTAGTATCAAATCATTACTAGAGGCAATAAAATTCAAAAATGGGTTTTCTGCATCTCTATGGTCAACTAATTCTTTAAGTGGTAATCTGGAAAATAAATCTGAGTGATTTTTGGCAGATTTGATATACTGAATATCATAATCAAAACTGGACAGAAATAAGGCCCAGCGTTGCAGTCTATGAGCTGCTAACATAGGCAAGCCTTGTTTACTTCCAAATAAGGTTAATAAACATTTTGCGTCTGTTTTAATCGTAAATTTCCTACCATAAAGATAATAAAAAAATTTTTTTACGCCTACAATCATTGCTAAAGCCTCTTTTTCGACTTGGGAATAGTTTTGTTGACTGCGAGTTAACGTGAGTGAGGCATATGCTATGGGTCTCTCATCATTTGGGCCATATTGATGAGAAATCACTGCGCCCACACCATAAAAAGAGCTATCTACTGACAAAACAATTGGTAATTTAGGATCATAATGCACCAACACCGGTGCAGAACCCAAAATTTCTTTAACTTTCTGGAATGAATTGTCACAATCTTTATTCCAATTAAATATTGCATTCTTTTTCAAGAGCTCATACAAAGGGTGTAATACAATAGACGCATTAGATATAAATTTATTATAAAAATTGGCAAATCCTAAAAAAGACTTCAGCTGAGTTACGTTCTGAGGTACTGGAGCCTCTAGAATCGCTTTAACTTTTTCTTTACAAGTATGCAAACCGTTTTTATCTATTTTATATCCCAAATAAGTTACAGAATCCTTGAAAAATTCACACTTCTTAATAGAAATTGTAAGACCAGATTTATTCAGCCTACTTAAAACATTATTTACTCTGTCAATGTGCTCGATTCTATTTCTACCCGTTATACGAATATCATCCAAAAAACAAGTTACCCCGTCCAAACCAGCAAGAATTTTCTCCATAGTGCGCTGAAATATAGCAGGAGAGCTAGAAATTCCATAGGGCAACCTATTATATTGAAACAAACCTTTGTGAGTATTTATAGTTGTTAATGGTTTAGACTCTGAATCTAATTCAATTTGTTGATAAGCTTGAGCCAGGTCTATTTTGGTGAACTCCTGTCCCCCCTGTAATTTACTGAAAATGTCCTCAATGCGAGGCAAGGGATATTCATTTTTACGCAATGCAGGGTTGAGGGTTACTTTAAAATCACCGCATATTCTAATCCCTCCATCTTTTTTTATTACCGGTACGATAGGAGTTCCCCAGTCGCTATGCGATACAGGGATCAAAACACGTTCCTTTACCAACCGATCCAGTTCCCTTTCTACTGCCTCTCTCAACGCAATCGGCAATGGTCTCGGCTTGAAGAATCTTGGCATAATTCCTTCCCGCACAGTCAGATGTATGGTGCCGTCTTTGTAACAACCTAAATCAGAAGAGAAAACATTAGGGAATGATAAAACTAATTGCTGTTTAATATGTTCTATATTGTTAATATTCTTTTGTAGTATTCCAATATGTTTAATTGTCAGATTGAATATACTGAAGAAATCACGACCTAGTAGGGGTGGACCTCCCCCTTTTATTATGAAAAGATTAATTGGTTCCAATACTCCGTTGTAAACCATATTTACATTTACAAACCCAACTGGCAAAATTGTTGAGCCATCATAACTTATCAGTATTTTATTTGTTTTGTTTATTTCAATATGATTTAAATTTTGTTGCCAAAAATAATACGAAATTACAGAAAGAGATGCTCCTGTATCCAATTCGAAATTGAAATTTCTTTTCCCAATTTTCACCTGTAATACAATCGGAGTATTGCTGGTTTGTTTACTTTTTGAATTAGCTCGAATTTGATACATGGTGTCTAACACTTCGGCCAAGTCTGACATTGACTCATCACCATCATCATCTAAATAATTTGCGGATTTATTATTACACATTTTTGCTAAATGTCCTACCCTATCACATATTCTACATTTAAAAGATTTATAAAAGCACTTATCTTTTGAATGGTTCATTTTCCCGCAGACCGTACAGAACGATGGCCCATTGGCTCCATTTTGACGCATGTCCCTTCTTCCTTGCGCTGGTCGTGGCGCGCCGGTGTTTGGAGCGTTGGTGCCATATGAACGTTGTACATCCTTGCCACTGCTGCCGGTACCGAATTTTCTCGAATTCTGTTTACCCATATGCTGATAAAAAACTTCTTGTTTCACTGGAACAGTTTTTATCACGGGCTTATCAATTTGGCTGCTGGCTAATTCAATAACTTTGTCGAATTCGATGATGACCTTCTCTTCGAAGATTTTTTCCATTATCTTCGGATTATCTAAACCCATTATGAATTTGTCTCGTAGCACTATGTTTAATTCTGCTCCAAATTCGCATTTAACAGCTAACGATCTCACTCGGGCTGCCCATTGTGGAACTGATTCTTCACTACTTTTCACAGCGGAATAAAATTTATATCTTTGCGCGAAGGCACTGATGGTCGATCTAAAATGTTTATTGCAAATCTCCACTAACTCTTCATACGTTTTATCTTCAGGCAACGTAGGTAGACAGAGATTTGTAAATTAATCGGTACGCTTTTTCATCACAAGCATTTAACAATAACGCCCTTTTTACTTCCGCGGTTGAAATTTCATTTGCGATAAAATATTGTTCTAATCGAGCTTGGAAGATAGACCAGTCCGTTTCGTCGAGATTGAATTCTCTTAGTTTACCGATCATGGCTGCCATAGTTTTTTTTTTGCGTTTTTGTTTTCACTTAAGTTTTCACTTTATGATGACTTCACTAATAGGTATTTCGCTTGGTTAGCTAGGTTAGCGTAGTTTCGAGTTTTTATCCTCGTCGCCAAGTTGTGATATATTCGCTATTTAATATAGTTTCCGGAACACTATCTGGGAAGGTATTTGAGAGATACTCGTTATTCCGCAGATCATCTAAGACTGTTCTTTATTTTAAAAAAGTCACCAGTACAAACGCGCAGGTATGCGCATTCCAAATTAACAATCAATCCATATAATTCAAATAATACAGTACAGTTCATAAGGAATTATTTATTTATCACTGGAGAGAAAACCGATGGCCGATTAGTTGAAATAAAGAGGTTTCCGATACAAATTCGAATCCAAATTCGCCATCTATTTAGGAACAACCTGTAACTTTTTTCTCTTGCATATTAGGGTAGTAAAATCTAAAACAAGGTTTAAGTAACAGTTCCTGAAAATTTCATCTTTTTGGCGTGAAGGGAAAAGAAATAGCTGAAAATTCAAGATGAAAAACAGTTTTTTGTGAATAACTCAGAAAATATCCACTTTAGGGCAAGGGTGTAATGCATACACTCACATTATTTTTTAACGTAAATTCAATATCTGCCATAAAAAAATGGGGTTCTAATTTGAAAAAATTGATTTTTCACGATTTTGTCATCCCTAACTTTGAAAGCGATTTTTTCACCCCCTGTATCATGAATCGCGATTTCGATTTTTAAAGTGGATACATCAATCTTACATCTTGAAAAATCCCAAAAATGAAAAATTTCCATCCAAAAACCTCGAAGTTATTCTTGTTTCAGCGGAGCTCTATTTTCGATTTTTTTTTCGAATTTTCCCGCTCAGAGAGAATTTTCCAACCAAAACTGAAAAATGTTACATCAAAATAACTTGAAATTTTCTAAGGAATCTATTTCTGCAATAAAAAAATGGTGTTCTAATTTGAAAAACGGAAGTTGACGTCATTTCCGGAAAAACCGGAGGTGCTCATGCCTTGAAAATATTTTAGATTTCATCAGCATCGTGAAATACTTATAAGTGCTGAATTTCATGAAAATACGTTCAGTAGTTTCCCGTATAAATATGGGTGAGGTTCCTCGTGAAAGACCCTGTATATGATGGATCTCCCTCCCGAAGAGTTAGACGGTGTACCGGTAAAATGAAATCAAGAGTCCTTGTATTATAATACGATTTTATGCTGCTCCCTGTGAACATCTCCTTGTTTTTAATTTAAAAAACTAGACAATCTAGTATACCCAATCCACTTTTATAAAGTATATCAGTTTGCCATGAAATTCTGACACATTTCACCATGTACATATATTTTGAAAATGTTAGGTTATGGTCATTCCCCTGTCAGATACGCACGCAACGTTGTCGTTTCTACATAAAAATCGTAGTAATTGAGTATTTATCAAATTGTTCATTTACTTTGGGAAAATAATGAAATTGAGAAAATATTATGTGAATTCAACAATTTCAAAGACCTGGCGAATGTTGAAGACACTTTTTCTCTGTTGATACTGGAAATATTTCACGTATATAAAAATGGATGGAAGATTCATTTTGCTATTTTCTTTAACGGAAATGAAAAAAAAACGAGTGTTGAAATTTTAATGAAAAATAATGGACAGAATAGTCCGTTCCTTTGTGATAGTTCATTCGGCAAAAGAATAAAAGCACTCGAATAACCCAGAAAAACGAGCAGAAGAGACGGACCTATGGAATTCCCCACTTTTCAAAATTCTCAAGAAATAAGCCTACAGAAGACATTTAAATATCTTTTTGCACAACTTGAAACACTCCATTCTGAAAATGGCCAACCGGGATACTTTATAAAAGAGAATGGAGTATATACAGGTTGTTTCACCATAAACGTTACGAATATATACAGGGTGTCTAGTTTTAAAACGATATTCAATCATAATGAGATTCAAAATGGAGCAAATTTAGGTTTGAAATTTTTCGACTTTTTCGTTTTTATCTTGTTAGCCATGATATTTTGGCAGAAAACAAGCAGTTAGCAAAAAAGTTGATATGTCATTCGAAAGTACACTAAATGAGGTCTTTTTTGCTGAGAAGAAAACATGTCCGTAAGAAATAGTTTTTCAACGAAAAACCCATTGGAAAAATATGACTGATTTTGTTCACTTCAGTATCGTGATATTCATCTCCTGACCAAACCCGCAATAGAAATATTTTTGGCACACTGAAATTCTTTTCTTGTAGAAAATTTAATACCATTTCCAAATATGTGATCGAATTCGATGAAGCTACAAGCATAACTGATATATTATAGATTTCATGGAAAAAATTGAAATATTTCGTGAAAACGAGAAATGTTAAATTGAAGAATAACCGTCAAAATTTCGACCATGTGTTATATGTCATTTTTTGTTGCAAATCACTTGAATAATCTCCCCTTGAAGTTTTGCCGTTTTAAAACTAGATACCCCGTGCAGACGTGTAGGTGACACCGAGGAAGTTATTTTTGTCTTATGGCAAATACCCCGTTTTGGACGGCAGTGATATTTTTGACACTCATTCGAGAATCAAATTTTTACACTAAACTTGCTATTGCCCGTCAACTAGGGCGGGAAACGACCAAAAAGTGGAGTTAACTCTTTTGAAGTTGCTGTCACCGGTCCGAATTTCGGTAGAAAGTTATTATAATTTACAGACGATGTCCGTTCGTGTCACCATGATGAAAATGATGAGTTTACTGAATAAATAGACCACGACTGTTCGATGATTAGTGAAAGAGTGCGTTCACAAATTAAATTCAAATTTGTCAAGTCCCTATACATCATAAATTTCCAATCTTGTTGTTGAAGTCTAGTAACAAAATAGTATATTTCATTACTAGTCCAGAAAGTAAGCTTTTTCCGTGCGCGCGCGAAGAGTTCCCGTGTGAGGCGGAGCCGAATACAATCCAACGATATTTGTTCTTCGACAGAAAGCATTTCGATATTGTAAAACAAAAATTATTCGAAACACTGACGTCTACTGTCATCACGCAATCGTTGCTTTGTGTCTCAGCATAGATGCATCTATGTCTCAGCGCACGGAAAAGGGTCACTTTCGGTGCGGCCGCACGGAAAAGGGTCACTTTCGGTGCCCTGAATCGACATGTTTTGATAGGGTTTTCAGAGCGTTGTAATGAAAAAAGGTTTTCAAATCAGTAGAATTCGGAATATTGATTTTTTGGGCTTTATGATCAAAGACATAAAATTCTATTACATACTTCAGAACTCCATGTTTTTATATTTGTGAAGATATTATCAAGGCCGTACCGTAATCCGTGTATAAATAATCATTAATTGTTTCGATCAAAATAACTCATTGATTCTTGAAAATGCTGTTATGCCTTTGTTGAAAACTTTCCTTTTATTAATAAATAAACTGATATTTCACCTAGATGTACGATATATTGAAAATATTGAGAAAGTTTCTGAATTCAATACACATTCCGACACGACACACTCACTTTTCCTACAACTGATTGATCAAAGTAGATTCCAATGATCAAAAAATATATTTTCAGGCAAGCAATGAAAATAATGGAGTGCAGATTGGCATTATCTTCAGTTTATGACTATTATATTTTTCAACTGACAGAAGGTGGAAAAAGAGATCCAACATTAGATGCCTCATGGAACAATCTCCTGGAAATTCTCAGAGACTTCTTGAATGATTTTAGAAGTGAATAAGTATTCGAATTTGAGTCAAACCAATTGACTCATACCATTTGTATGTATATATTACATGAATTACATTTGCTGGTCCAAATGTGAAATAAAATTTCTGAGTGAAGGGGTAGGACATCATTTTTTCGCAGTAAAGGGGACAATAGGACAATAGGACATTGTGTGCACACAAGAGGATAATTTGTGTCGTTTCATTATTCATGTTATAATCGGAGGTAATATCCCGAGACTATGACAAATAGCCGACTATTATTTTCGACCTAATTATATCGAGAGCGTTTTGTATTTCGACAATTTGATAAGACCATATGAACATTAATAATCTGAATAACTCCCGAGAGCTTTAGCTCGAGGGAGTTATTCTTTGATTATTAATGCTCATTTGGTCGAATTGAATTGTCGAAATACAAGTTGCTCGAGATGAATTAAAGAAAATAATAGTCGCTTTTTGTCAATGTCGAGTGATATTCAGGAAGATTATTTCATGAACTCGCTCCGAATGCTCGAATCCGCGCTCTTTTGTATTTTAGACCGAGCGGACGGACATATTTATAATTATTTTGCAAAAAATTGCTATCCCAACCAAGTTTTGAACTCGGGACCCTCAGTACATTTTCAATTCTGAATGAATGTTATGCCAAATTTTTCAGTACATTTTCAATTCTGAATGAATGTTATGCCAAATTTTGACACTTTAAAATAGCCGCTGATATTTCTTTGTTTACCTAAATAGTCGGAGGTAATATCCCAAGACTATGACAAATAGCCGACTATTATTTTCGACCTAATTATATCGAGAGCGTTTTGTATTTCGACAATTTGATAAGACCATATGAACATTAATAATCTGAATAACTCCCGAGAGCTTTAGCTCGAGGGAGTTATTCTTTGATTATTAATGCTCATTTGGTCGAATTGAATTGTCGAAATACAAGTTGCTCGAGATGAATTAAAGAAAATAATAGTCGCTTTTTGTCAATGTCGAGTGATATTCAGGAAGATTATTTCATGAACTCGCTCCGAATGCTCGAATCCGCGCTCTTTTGTATTTTAGACCGAGCGGACGGACATATTTATAATTATTTTGCAAAAAATTGCTATCCCAACCAAGTTTTGAACTCGGGACCCTCAGTACATTTTCAATTCTGAATGAATGTTATGCCAAATTTTTCAGTACATTTTCAATTCTGAATGAATGTTATGCCAAATTTTGACACTTTAAAATAGCCGCTGATATTTCTTTGTTTACCTAAATAGTCGGAGGTAATATCCCAAGACTATGACAAATAGCCGACTATTATTTTCGACCTAATTCAATCGAGAGCGTTTTGTATTTCGACAATTTGATAAGACCATATGAACATTAATAATCTGAATAACTCCCGAGAGCTTTAGCTCGAGGGAGTTATTCTTTGATTATTAATGTTCATTTGGTCGAATTGAATTGTCGAAATACAAGTTGCTCGAGATGAATTAAAGAAAATAATAGTCGCTTCTTGTCAAAGTCGAGTGATATTCAGGAAGATTATTTCATGAACACGCTCCGAACGCTCGAATCCGCGGTCTTTTGTATTTTAGACCGAGCGGTCGGACTTATTTATAATTATTTTGCAAAAAAATTTCTATCCCAACCAAGTTTTGAACTCGGGACCCTCCGTACATTTTCAATTCTGAATGAATGTTATGCCAAATTTTGACACTTTAAAATAGTCGCTGATATTTCTTTGTTTACCTAAATAGTCGATAATATTGCATATCGCCTGACTGAATTCGTGACTTTTAATTGGCGGAGCCATGTATGAATGAAATAATCGATAATATTGCATATCGTGTGACTGAATTCGTGACTTTTCATTGGCGGAGCCATGTGTGAATGAAATAATCGATACTATACAAATGGAAGTAGAATCGTCCGTACGAAATAAATATTACAGATGGATAGTGATGATATATTTCAAATATTTCTTTTTTCTTCAATTTTCGTTGACTTATTCCAAATATGCGTGCCGTGGACCTACGCCCCTCTAAGCGATGTTCCTCGATACAATTCCATGTCGTTCCAATTTTATTTGCCTTTAACTTCCTTTTCTATTCCTTGCCTTGATATTTACTATACCAAGAAGTAAATTTGCCTAACCCGTGCATGGTCGGCAAGTGAGATCTTGTGACTGAATTGCTTGTTTTGCGATCCATCTGTTGGTTGATAAATCAACTCACGTAAAAATGTCTGTAATTCCATGGGCCGAGAATATATGTAAATAATGATTTTCCTAACTTCAACATTATACACGGTCTTCACAAATTCGATTTTTCCTCATGGGGCATCCAAATATGGCATATAATTTCTAAATTGAATCATAATTATTTTTTATAATCGCATTCAATGCTGTCTTCCCTGGTTTAACATAGAATGCCTGGTTCGAAAGCGCATTGAACACGGCTCTTCGAGAAAATACTTGCGAAGGTGATTTCCTTCCCCTGTCCGCATATTACTTTATTACCATTTGACATTCAATGTAATTTCGATGAGACCTTGAAATTGTCTGAATTTGATCCCTTTTGATTGATCTGATTGATGATGGCCTTTTGGAAATGAAGTTGCGAAAGAACATGTTATGTGATACCAAAAAATAAAAAAAAATCTGTTTCATTTTCTTTTTTCTTCCACACCGAAACTTCGGACTATGGGCGACCTAATAATATTTATTTATTTTCATCGACGAATACTGTGCGTCTTACGTCATGTGATTAGAGCGGCTACTCTATCGTATACAGTCCACTCTGTACTAGCGCGAACGCAATAGTCGATTAAAAAATCTCATTTTGAGAAGAAAAATTGAATTTTCAAAAAATAATCGTTGATTCTTTATGACACCTCTACCTCTGGAGGTATCCGACCCGAATTTGATATACATTATCACATTTTAAATGTTTATGTATATTCACGAATAATATCATGTTTTGAAAAAATACATATATTATGTTGTGGGGTTTCAGTTCTAAAACATTCGGAAAATTACTAATTTGGCTGAACGAGCATTCATTATTGACAAAAAAACACATAGCATGAACATGGGACCTCAAACATTTCGTTCTCGAAATATGTACATACAGGGTATGAAAGTTTTAATTTTGTTCAAATTTATTTCTCATAGTATTTTCGCACTTCACGAGATATTCAACTGAGCAGGAGTTTCATTTGATGTGTCAAAATTAGAAATGAATTTATTCACCACAGCATATAAACTGGATTTTTATGACAATTTTGATTTTTCTGAAGTTTTGACTGATCCGTTCAATTTTTTTTTGAAATTCGTACCAGATATGACTAAACTACAAGATTTCATAAAGTTTGGTATACCAACAAAGATTCTTTTTGCAATTTTTCAAACTAACAGTGGCTCACCAAAAAAAAAGTTATGGAGTGGAACAGAGGACAGTGATTCAGAAAATTATCACCCTATAGATTTGCTATCGAAATTGGCATGCCAAATTTCAATTGAATATCTTGTGAATTGCAAGTACTATGAGGAAAAACTTGAAAAACATTGAAACTTCAACATCCTGTATTTCGAAATCGAAACGTTAGCGCTCCCATATTTATGGAACTTTTTTTCTCAATATTATGCAGAGAATCTTCCTTCTTCGTTTGTAACTCCAATTAAGGAATATCCTGTATTTATATGCACAAATAGATTTCTACGTCATCTAACTGTCGAAGGACTATTTGATCACACTTCGGTATTTTTGTTGTTTTGAGACTCTTCGCACTATTATAACCCAAAATGTTGCCGATACTTGACACTACCTCCCTTAAATTTGCCATCAAAATTTACGAAATGAACGAAAAGCTTTCTCTTATTTTATGACACTGACCTAATTCAATTCCTTACGTGCGAATTGCCATGCGATTCTACTATCTCGACCCTATACTCTGGGACGGGTGGCCGATCCAGAGTGTATTGCAGGAAGTTTGAATTCACTAGGAATTTGAAATATCTTATACAAGCAGACCGTCCCAGCTTCTGCCGGGTAGAAAAAGGCTTCTGCTTCCGCTTCGCATTGAGTCGACCGCGTGTCTGAATAGTGCGGTTGTATCTTCAACACTTCAACCTGCCATGTCTTTTGATGCACTCGTTGTAATTGTATGATGTGAATGCAATTTCGTTCTAAATTTAAATACTGGGGATAAATAACGTATTAAGTTGGATGAGGATCAATACCCTATTCATAAAAACACACTACCAAATAGTGCATAATTTTGGAAAACATCTGATTACCATAAACAGGTAATAGCAAGTCAATCTTGAGAGATAGATATATGCGATCGCGGACTTTTTTGTGGAACTATTTAAGGGATACAGTTCTGTCATAAATTGTATCCACGTAAGTCTTACGGTTTTTGCAGCGCACGTGAAAATAGCTGATTTTTTTGTAATTATTGAAGTTATAGTAGGTATCCTTGATTTTTCGTGTGAAAAGTATAGCCTATGTCACTCAGGGATAATGTAGCTTTCTAAGGGTGAATTTCTGAAATCGGTCCAGTAGTTTTCGAGCCAAGTCGTATCAAACACACAAAAATACCAATCTTTCCTCTTAATAATATTCGTATATGAATACGGAAAAAAGTCCTTTTCGTCCCACAAACTTTATTTGATGACGACTCGTTTCATGACGTTTTCTCATTTTCAAGTCAAAGCTGCAAGAAAAATCACGATAAAACAAGAAACATATCAAATTAAGACAGAGAACACTTACATACAAGCTACAAAGGTCAAGTTATATTATTTCACTATTCTCATAACGAATTCCAGATAACACGGTCTTTTAAAATCTGAAAAATAATACAGGATATATCACTCGATTCAAAATAGTTATTTAATCAACTTGTTTATTAATGACAGCAATTAATGGTCGAAATATTTTAACGCGTGAGCAGAGCGAGCGCGTCAATGTTTGAGACCATTATTCGCTAGATTAATAAACGAGTTGATTACAAGATTTTTCTTTCGACCTCATCATGAATTGAAAATAAACTCTCAAAAAGATGTTTTCGGCAACCGTGAAGAATTACAAATCAATGAAACGACACATTTTTCTATTATACATTTTGATTATTATTTGAATTGAACAGAACAGAACTGTCATCCGTTATTTCGTTGCTATTGTGATGATCATCACAATGACAACAACGACGTTTTTCCGGCCTAGTCCGGAAAGTACGTACTTTCCGGACTAGGCCGGGAAATGGGTACTTCCCGGACGGTTGCCGAAAATAGTAATTTCTGGTTCTATCACTGTATTTACAGCCGTAGACCCACCACCGTGGTGGCCATTCGGTTCATTGACTCCGCTTCGAACACGGGCTAGAAAGTCCGGAATACTATGTCTAAATCTCAAGAATCAGCAGGGAACTTGAATATTATTATTATTTGAACTGGGGTCGTTAATAATAATAATAAGACACATTTATTTCAAAAATTATCACACATATAAAATACAGTGATGAAATTGAAACAAGTCAAGAAAAAAAAATAGGCGCTAGTTGATCGACAATAAGTATAAAATTCCTCTACATTGTAGGGTTCCATATTGATTATGTACTTTCGTACCTTAATTTTAAATAAACGCAAGTTGTTTGTCTGCTGAAGTGATCTCGGGAGAGCATTAAAAAATCTCATACAGCTATACTGGCAACTTTGTTGCGTGAGAGTAAGTGAGCACTTGGGGAGGAGGTAAGGTATCATCTTTCTTGTGTCATTTGAATTCGAAAATCGTGAAAAAAGATCATCATGCTTGCGAATAAAACACAACGACCTGAATATGAACAAACCTGGTAGCGTCAGAATGTTGTTCTTTTTGAATACACCTCTACAAGATTCTCTGTAAGGTAGTCGTAATATTGATCTCAAAGTCATCTTCTGAATGATGAAAAGACGTCGTGCATGTGGGCTATTTCCCCAAAAGATAATTCCATATGCGAGTAATGATTCGAAATTTGCAAAATAAACGATCATCAGCACGTCGATTTTCACTTGACGTTTCAAAACATTTATTGAATACAGCTTGAATACAGTTATGGTTCAGTTAGCCTTCCGGGAACGACGACCACAAAGAACTTTTGTTCTCTACCCTACTCATTCATGGAAACCCAAGGAAGGAGGTCGTCGATGGTGTTGATAAGACCGACAACATCCTTAGGAGCCTTGACTGCTACCTCGTGGATATTCAGGACCTGTTTCCCCATATGAATGGTTCTTAGACCATCTCATCTGCTGACTCTCCCATATGTTACAAATGATGTTTGTACCGACAGTGCCCTGTCAGCAGACAGACATCACCCGAAGCTCAGCTCGTGACAGCTTTAAGATCTTACTGGTATAGATCGGTGAAATCATCACGAATTTCTTGGACTGAGTAAATCTAGGAGTGTTTCTCCAAATGGTTATTCTGTTGTCTAACTCACATTGTTGGACCGCGGCCTTATATTGGTCTTTTCCAGGCTCACATAAAGACCTAGGTCCGGCAGGTGTTAAACCATGATGCACTTTTGCAAGCTCATCGGCTTTTCTGCCTCTGGCCAGTTGCATTATAGAGTTAAGGCACCTCCCAGGTCAGCAGAGATCACTGGCAGTGTGATTCCAGGGACCTCAGCGTGGCCTGGCCGTCCGTGGCGATGAAGATATGCGCCCCATTGATGTTATTTTAAGACACTCCTGAGCGCATACGTGAACAGCCAGTACCTCGGTCTGTAAAATAGAGGGTTCACTCTCCAGAACTTTAGAGATCCCCAGTTTGCATATCCCAATGCCAGTGTTCCTCCCTGATTTTGATCCATCGGTAAACCAAATGGATGACTTTTTGTCCAAGCGATTTAAGAAACTTATTGCACTAGGACGGTCAGCTATGACCGTTTCAAATGTCGCTTCGAAATCGAAGATTGTTGGCATAACATTCTATGGTTGTGACAGGAGGTTTGAATGTAGTTGATTCAATATCCTCATGCCCATCACGGTTTCTAGGTAGGGGTTTCCCGTCAAGAGGTATTCTTATTGCATCCAGCAGGCAAATCGAATATGACCTCAAGCGCTGCTGTAGGAGCTGTGCGCATACAGTTCCCGTGACACCAATACAGGCCAGCCTTTGTAGTTTCTGCAGCCGGCTGCGTATGGTGACTTCTTCGGTTTTTGTCCACCATGCTGAAGACGCATATACCCCATTCACTTTTATAATGTATCCCGGTTGGCCATGATTTAGATTTATCAAGTTTTTTCACTTAAAACTGATGCAGGTTGGTACTCGTTAAATGTCAAATGATTCTCAGAGAGTTGCCAATGCTAATTTCTATTTACTCTTTTTCAACTTTGTAAATGGAGTTAGTTCTTTTAAGGTTTTGAGAAGTGGGGAAGTCCATACTTCCGTCTGTTCCTTTAGAAGTTTTACTGTCGGATTATTCGAGTACTTTAATTCTTTTATCGAATGAAAGTAACGGACTATTTAGTCCATTATCATTCAGTAGAATTTCAACACTCGATTCTTTATTTCCGTACAAGAAAATAGCATAACTGAATCTTCCAACCATGTTTATATAGGTGAAATATTTTTAGTATTAACAGAAAAAAAGTTTCTTCAACAATCGCCAGGTCTTTGGAATTATTGAATTCACTTAATATTTTCTCATACTCATGATTTTTCCAAAGAAACTAAACATTTCCCTTACAAAGATCAGCACCTTGTCGTTGGTGTGAGGGCTTAAGTAGCTGTGAGGATTCTTGGGGCGTTGTCGACGGAACACAGTTCCGGTAGGGTCTCCCAGGTCGAATAGGCCCAAGATGAACGGTGAATACTAAGACTGATCCCCAAGCTACGGTGTAAGATATCGTGCCTAAGGCTGAATGGCACCGGGTCAGAGTGTCACGAACGATTCCCTTGGGAAACCAGGTCGCATCCCCTTGTAATTAGACCTTCCCTCAGTATCGAAGCTCTGCTGAGGGTGACTGGTATTTCTTCGTTACTCGTGGGAATCTTATGGATAAACTCAACAATAAAAACACACAGGAAACAATGTTTCCTGACACCAAGGGAACCTCTTCGGAGGGAGCTCATGGTAAAAACCTTATGGGGGCTCCTGGCGGGGAACCTTCAAATACTGAAGGGCCTCCACCTGTGGGGAACCATTCAAGTAAAAAACGTAAATGGTGGAACCGTAATGGGGCCGCCAAGATTAAGGCGAGGAAGGCTCGTGCAGCCTTAGCTGGTCGACGGATCGGAGAGACTGCAGCCGGGATTTCTTCCCACTCACGGGCTGGTGCCTCTAAAAGAAGCGCCCCTAACTCAAAATCTCCACCCTCATGTGAGAGGCCCCTAAAAAAGGCTAACAACCTTGAGGCAGGGCTCTCTTACAATGAGGTGGTGGATAGGAACCTGAGGGTGGCTCTCGTTCCTGAGGGCTGGCCAACCAGGATCCTCTCACAGGGAGAATTTGAAAAAGTTGAGCTGGCGGTGGTCGGCATGATGGACAAAATCCGGTCGGACCAGCCATACCCCAAATTCCACAATGTGGAGCTCAACCTTCAAGGGGCATTTATAGCCTCTTGCAAAGACAGCTTTAGTCGAGACTGGCTAACCACCAACTCGACTTTGCTGAACATTTCCAATGACCTTCGTCTCAAGACAATTGAGCTGAGGGACCTTGAAACACTGACGAGAGTCAGCCTATCGGTGAGGGGTGCTCAAAGCTCCTCTCCGACAGGTCTGATTCTCAGACGTATAGAAATGTCCACTCCGGCTCTAAAAACTAGGGGCTGGAGCGTCTACCACCGGATCCACCGGAGTGACACGCCCGACACGGTGCAGGTCATTCTGGGGGTGGACAAAAGGTCTCTGGAGGTCTTGAAGACCCTGGAGTACAAGGTCAGCGTTGGAACCAGGACAGGCACTTTCAAGCTCGTCCAGGGTCCACGAGACGAAGTTGCACCGGCCAAAGGCAGCGCAGGAAGCTCCGTAGATGGGGCCCAATGTTGCTGAAGAGGGCAAGGGCACCAGGGTGGAGGTGGACCCGGCGGGGGCTCCTAGCTCGTTTGCCTCGCATGTGGACCTACCGGTGACTGAGGCCGGGGGGTCGGGGTGCGATGTAGCGCGCGGGGGGCCGCAGCTGGGCTCTGCACTTACTGCTACACCGGGGGACCCGCATGGGTTATCTGGTGGAACGTGACAGTCGGCTGACTGGGGAAGTCCTCATGGCGGCTGACATAAATGTCACGCAAATCAACTTGCACCACTGCATAGCGGCAACCGACATCCTTCGGGTGCAGCTGGCAAAAGGGCATACATTTTTAACCATGATTCAGGAGCCCTGGGTCAGTGGAGGTGAGGTGAGGGAGTCCTTCCTTCAGGGGAGCACGCTCTTCTGCTCGCTTGCGGATACGAATCCGAGAGCGTGTATACAGGCCTCCACGAACATAGGAGCTCATTTAGTAACGAAATTTCTGCTCGAAGTGGTTTGCTAGAAATGACTTGTCCGACGGCGGTTAATTTTGTGATTGGAAATAAAACAATAGAAGAATTCGTACCTATATGAAAATGGACCCAGAAAAATCAATTGTGCTGTTATTGCTGGAAGACGAAGAAGAAGAGGAACTGTTAATGGCAACCCTAAAAGATTCAAATGAGCCTTTTGATGAATTATTTTTGAGGCGCCATACAGAGGGTGCCCTTAATATTACTGTGCAAAGGAGGTTTTTTGGAAATTAAACGAAATTTAGGGAGTATTTCAAACTTTCCATTGATCTCTTCGCACTCGTTTTGAGATTTGTTAAGGAAGACATTAGCAAGCAACCTAACAATAGGGTAAAATTTCCAATTTCTGCTGAAGAGAAACTATGTATAAGATTGAGGTGAGTTTCTGTTTCAAAAATAGGTATTTTGTGAAAGCAAAACAACCCATGAACATTTTCGTACCTTTATTATACGTTACAGTTTTAAAAAACTCAATATCCTTAACATTTGTACTGCATAAAATAACCAAATGAAAGATTCATAACTGTTTAAATAATGCGAAGGGGGATCTTGGCGATATTGTACCATCTTGCCATTGACGTTGACTGCGACACACTTTCACTTTGACCCTTGTTTGAACAGTCAACGCTATACTTCTGAAAAATGTTGAAATTGTAGTTTCCCCTTCTTTTTTCTTCATACCGTGTTTGGCTCAGCAATTCCTTTATCATCCGATTTATCTCAATTCGACTTCTCTTTAATATCTCTTCAAGATCTCGTTACCGTTCTTTCAAAACGGGCTTTCTTTTCCTCTTTGGAGCATTCACAGGTGTCACTGGATCTTTCACTGTGGTTGACTGGTCGTCGTTTTGTTCCTCGGTACTGGCGAAGTCCTCGGTACTAGGAAAGGCTTCGACGTCAACTTGTTCTAGAATACCCTGTATAATCTATATCATTATTAGAATATTGTGAATCATGCATTAAATCTTGCGACTCACTACTTCCTTCACTTTCACTAAGGTTGCTTATAGATCTGGAAATAAAAAACTGTGATATTGCACAAAGGTATAAAATATTACGATTGAGGTATTATCAAGAAAGCTCAAGTTTCTATATTTATCAAGAAACCTTTCCATCTGAATATTTTCCTGGCTGAGCTTGTTGTCTCGCCCTTCTTCAGTTCGCGTTTCCTCTTCGGGTAGCATATTTTTTCATCTAGTTATTCTAGTTTGATACGCTTTTTCTGGAAGTTCAGAGATATTTTGTTAAGGTTAGGCTACGTACCCTATTCAAATAAAATTATGAGATATTAATAATATATAATATTTCAGGTATTTGGCTACAGGAGAGTCCTTCAGATCACTAGCATTCCAATATCGTCAATATCACAGCTGGATTAGCGTTAGGAAACGCATGCTTTCAACTTTTATACCAAAACTCTCAGAAAACCGTATGAGAGCAAATGCTCAAAATTTCAATGATTTAAATCTTGTGGAGCCATCAATGGAAAACATGTCCTAATACAATGTCCAAAGAATGCTGGGTCACTTTATTACAATTACAAGCAGTATAACTCTATTGTACTGCTGGCTTTAATCGATGCCCATTATAGGTTGTTCACAATTGATGTCGGTTCCTATGGGCGAGAAGGAGATGCAAGCATTTTTGAAAAATCGATTATGGGAAAGGATATCAATGATGGTAATTTCAACATACCATCTGCAATGATTCTTCCAGGAACAGAAATTTCGCAACCTTGTGTTATTTTGGCAGATAGTGCAATCTCCTCAACGAAAAATATAATGAAACCATATTCTCAGAAAGATTCTCTTCATGACCAGTCGAAGGCTGGGTTCAATGATCGACCCAGCTGGGTACGACGCACTTCAGAAAATGCTTTTGGCATATTATGTCGATAATTTCGAGTATCCTCTATTCCAATCGCAATCAATCCGTCTGCTGCTGATGACTTAATAATTTCAGCATGTATTTTGCATAATATGCTTCGGAATTCAATAATTCTATCTCCTAAGAAGACGAGGATAATACCCCACAATTGCCGAAGGAAAATATAATACCATTAGCACGTCATATTCCAGAAGATCATCCATTGCTGCTAATTCTGAGAGGGACACCTTCAAAACCAATTTTCTTGAACCACATGGATCTGTCCCATGGCAAAATGCAAAGGTGCAGAGAATGTCAAAGAAAATAATTGTTAACACGTTACATCATGATTATACCACCAGAGGAAGAGATCATACTTACCTGTTACCTCGATGTAAAAAAAGTATAGGACAAAGAAGTTATAAATACTTTGCACCAAAAATTTTGAACATAGTCCCGGATCATCTGAAAAATATAAAAAACATGAAAAGATTTAAAATACGAATGAAAGCTCGGATGACTAGTGAAAATAGACGAATAATTAATGAAGTAATAAATAATAATTAAAAATATCCCGAACATGAGAGTAACATTTATCAACTGTGACAGTGAAATTAAACCGAATTAAGACATTTACTTACCCGATTAGAGAAAACTACAACCGATAATGACATTTTTGATACGCTCACTTACCTCATAGTATGAATGTCGAGTGTGAATATAGTAGAGAACACCCAATTTTGTCAATGCATGAACTTTCACATTGGTGTTCTGTAATTTGCTTTCTTATATTGCTATTTGTATTTTTTTTCCAAATTTTTCTTCATGGAACAATTTTTAAGAATAATTATTATTTTATTATCACGTACAGGTTATAATATTTGATTGTACCTCAGTGATGTAATTTGTTTATTCATCGAAATAAACTTTATTATTATTATTATTATCATGTTCTTATTTCATATAATTGGAAATTATATTTCAGATCATTGAATAATAATAAAATATTAACACTTACGAGTTTTTTTCATTGTCCCTCCTATTTCTTTCCAAATATTAATTTTAACTACCAAATCTTTATAACTTCTGCGCCCTTCATTATATAGGGGAGGATGTTGTCTCTCCAAGTCTATCAACACTTCATCCTCCTCCGGTGAGAATCTTTCATTCATTTTCCTATTTTCCCTTATATTATTCGATTAAAATACTGGACGTTCAACTTCGCGGCGCCGCTCTAACCAAACCTCGACAGATTATAACGTCCAGGACGCGATACTCAGCGGAGTCGTCCAGTTACGCGATGACTAGAAAAACGCTTCAACTAAGATACATTGGTTAGATGAAATCGTCGTCGCCTGGACGCGACGGTCGACGGATTGTCCGAGAAAACCGTTGCTTGAGGCTGCTGGAGAGGACGACATATTTCCGGCTTTCTTTATAAGAAGGTTGAATCTGCTCTCTTCCTCACTGCTTCATACAGATATGGAAAATGTGGTTGGAAACTCTGGGGTTTCAGTACAAAATTCGAGCAGTCTTCTATTCCAGTTGAACAGTGGAATAATCGA
This sequence comes from Adalia decempunctata, assembly GCA_951802165.1. NCBI lineage: Eukaryota > Metazoa > Arthropoda > Insecta > Coleoptera > Coccinellidae > Adalia > Adalia decempunctata. The sequence goes on from OX637697.1 coordinate 48,878,974, forward strand.
AACCTCAGTGCGATTCGATATCGAATAAGCGGCTGGTCTAGTATAATAGCAGTTTCGATCGTAGTGGGGATGCCTGAATCTCTGCTCCTCTTCGCGGATCGAATTCAGTCGCAATCCGAACTCTGATGCGATAGGCCATACTGTTTGAAAATAAATTAGTTTCCGTGTGAATAAAAATGTTTACTGTTCAAGAGAAAATTCGAATAATAAAATGGTATTTCGGTGGTCAATCAATTGCGGAGACAATAAATTCGTTTATTGTTGCCTTTGGAGATAGGTCGATACCTTCACGTTCGGCTATTTCCAAAATAGTTAAAAAGTTCGAGCAATGTGGATGTTTACGAACATGCCGTCATTGCAGGATTGATAGACCACCGAAGACCATCAGTGAAAGAAGTTGATGTGTGTGCTACTGTTGAAACCAGTGCACCTTGTTCAAGTAGACAAATTGCTGAACAAGTCGATTTGGGCGATAGAACTGTTCAGAATATTTTGAAGAGAAATGGTTACAAATGTTATAAGGTGCAAACCTCTCAAGAAATTTTTCCAGAAGACCATTTACATCCGTAGTATTTGTCTAGGGAAAATAAGCACCTGACTATTCCTGTGCGTACCCAGTGTCCTGAAAAACTCAATGTTTTGACAGGAATGCTTGGGAATTACATGATAGGGCCATTTTTCATCGATGGCAACCTAAATGCTGCAAAATATCTGGAGCTTTTACAGAATCAGATTATTCCGACAGTTCGACAGCTACCTATTAACTTCGATGATGTCTGGTTTCAACAGGATGGCTGCCCGAGTCATAATGCAAGAATTGTTACTGAATATCTGAGGGCAACTTTTTCTGACCGTCTCATTTTTACAAACGGAACGATTAAATGGCCCCCCAGATCTCCAGATTTATCTCCCAATGATTTCTTTCTTTGGGGATATCTGAAAAATATGGTGTATGGGCAAGAAATTGAAAGAACGACAAATATTACTGAATTAAGGTCCAAAATAATCCAACTCTGTGCCAAAATCTTCTCAGAAATATGAGATTATCTCTTTATAATAGATTTTGCTACTGTATAGCACAACAAGGTGTATTATTTGAACATTTAATTTGAATTTGTCGATCTTCAATGTCGAATTTGTTTTTGTTTTCCATTTTTTTTATTTTCATAGAATATTTTTGTTTTTTCAATTTCTTATTAGGTACGTAGAATGTATTCTTGTTTTTCGTAGAATTTATTTTATTTTCAAAACACTTATGGTGAGAAAGACCTGAGCACTAATTTTCAAAGGAAATTATTTGTGTAATTCATTGAGGCAAATTAATTCCTCCGATAAGAGTGGAATAAAATTGTCGTATTCATTTGCAACGGACATAATAACACCCATCACTTCGCGCGTTGGGAGTGTTACTGATTCCAGACAATTTCCTTCCTCTCTAATCTACTTCGATACGAGATCCTAGATCGTTGCGCTCTGGCCTCTGGCATCCCCACTACAAACTGCCATAAAACTAGACCAGCCGCTTATTCGATATCGAATCGCTCTGAGGTTTCGATTCTTCCACTGTTCAACTGGACTATAAGACTGCTCGAATTTTGTACTGAAACCCCAGTGTTTCCAACTACATTTTCCATATCTGTATATTTCGAGCAAGTCTGGCTCTAGGCCAGGTACCAATGTCCTGGAGAAAGGTTCGGGTTATATTTCCACCCAAACTCGAAAGGTCTTCGCAGGTCTTCCTAGTGAAGACCCTGGAGAGACTGGTAGAAAGACACATTAGGGACACATCACTAGTGGCTTGGCCATAGCATCCCTCTCAACATTCCTATGTGCTTGGTAAATCTGTAGACACCGCTCATCACTGAGTTGAAAACTACATTGAGCACGGGTTGCACTACAAAGAATATACTCTGGCTATATTTTTTGGATATAGAAGGAGCATTCAACAATCCTGCATTCAAAGCAATGAACAATGGTGTGGTAAAACACGGAATCTCTCCTACACTCTGTCGCTGGACGAGGTCGCTTCTCAAGGCTCTCAATATCGTGGCTAAGCTGAGCTCCTGGACCATAGGGGGAATACGAGGGAGGGGTTGGCCGCAGGGGGATGTTCTCTAACCACTGCTGTGGGATCTTGATCACGTCCTGGAAGAGGTCCAGGTTGAGTTGGCTGATACGGGCAACGTCGCAGTGGCCTATGCGGACGATCTTGCCCTGCTGATAAAAGGTAAGATAATCAGCGTTATCGTTGATTTGATGCAAAATGCTTTTCGGATAATCTAGCGGTTGTACATAGCATACGACCTTTCAGGAAACCCTAAGAAAACCGAAATGATTCTATTTACAGGGAAAAGGTTGCCTTGCGTCATTAGAGTTCCCAGTCGATTTGGAATGAGGCTCACCTTATCTGAACAGGTCCGTTATCTCGGTGTCATATTGGACTGCAAACTTTTGTGGAACAAACACATCGAAGCTCAAGCGAATAAGTCCAATGTAATACTTTGGTCTCCATGGAAGGTGTTCGGCAAAGGAGTGGGGCTTCAGACCACATATTGTACACTAGCTGTACACTGTGGTAGTGAGGCCTATCCTCACCCGTGCATCAGTTGTATGGTGGGCTTCCTTGGAGAAGGCCAGCAAACGGGACATCCTTAACAGATACCATGCACTGATGCTAGAGTCTTAGTATAAAAGGCGCTCTAATATCCACTTCCACAACATCACTCGAGAATGCATGTTGGGCATTCCTTCCATACATACACCTTGCCATGGCTCTCAAGATGGTGGAGGACATTAATCCGTCCCTCCTTCACAGAGGAGACCGTGCGCGGTGCTTGCGCTCGATTCTGCTTCGACGAGCCCTACAATGTTGTCTCTAGAAGAGATAAGTGGGGTGAACCAGACAAGTCCTAAAACCTGAGGGTTCCACCTGGTTCACCGACGGCTCGGTTTGTAACACGGGAGCCGGTGCTGGGGTTGTTGGATCTAAAACAAAGTGGTCAATTCCTCTCGGAAAAGACTGCTCAATAGCACAAGCAGATCTATATGGTGTGTTGGTATGTACGGTGGAGAGTATCCGCAGTGGCCACTCTGGAAAACACATACATATTATTCATATGTTGCGACAGTCAGGGTACACTGAAAACCCTCTCTGAAATAGAAGCGACCCCAAACTTGGTTTATGAATGCAAGGAGGCTTTGCGCGCGCTTGGCTCAGATAACACTCTCAAAGTTATCTGGTGCCCGCGCATTCTTCTATCTCTGGCAATGTAAAGGAGATAACTTATCAAAGAAGAGGCTCCCTCGACTTTCACTGGGCCTGAAGCCGCGCTTCCTATCGATCATGCATTTATATCAAAAACCTCTTCAAGAGATGGATTGATGAGAAATTCTCCTCTGAGTGGAACACGAGAACGGATCGCAGGTAGTCGAGCCCCCTTATTATCAGGGGGCCTTCTTCAAAGTAGGAGGTCAAAAACCTCTTGATTCTTATTTATCACTGGAGAGAAAACCGATAGCCGATTAGTTGAAATAAAGAGGTTTCCGATACAAATTCGAATCCAAATTCACCATCTATTTAGGAACAACCTGTAACTTTTTTCTCTTGCATATTAGGGTAGTAAAATCTAAAACATGGTTTAAGTAACAGTTCCTGAAAATTTCATCTTTTTGGCGTGAAGGGAAAAGAAATAGCTGAAAATTCAAGACGAAAAACAGTTTTTTGTGAATAACTCAGAAAATATCCACTTTTGGGCAAGGGTGTGATGCATACACTCACATTATTTTTTAACGTAGATTCAATATCTGCCATAAAAAAATGGGGTTCTAATTTGAAAAAATTGATTTTTCACGATTTTGTCATCCCTAACTTTGAAAGCGATTTTTTCACCCCCTGTACCATGAATCGCGATTTCGATTTTCAAAGTAGATACATCAATCTTATATCTTGAAAAATCCCAAAAATGAAAATTTTCAATCCAAAAACCTCGAAGTTATTCTTGTTTCAGCGGAGCTCTATTTTCGATTTTTTTTTTCGAATTTTCCCGCTCAGAGAGAATTTTCCAACCAAAACTGAAAAATGTTACATCAAAATAACTTGAAATTTTCTAAGGAACCTATTTCTGCAATAAAAAAATGGTGTTCTAATTTGAAAAACGGAAGTTGACGTCATTTCCGGAAAAACCGGAGGTGCTCTTGCCTTGAAAATATTTTAGATTTCATCAGCATCGTGAAATACTTATAAGTGCTGAATTTCATGAAAATACGTTCAGTAGTTTCTCGTATAAATATGGGTGAGGTTCCTCGTGAAAGACCCTGTATATTACTGTTCACGTGCAGCAATCTATCTGTACTGAGATTAACACACCTGGGGAACCCTACACCTTCTATCTCTTTATTGAAAGGGACTCCCCCTTGTCGGCTCGCGGCCTTCTTGTCAGCGTGCCTTCGGGTCTGAGTCTCTCTATTATTACATAAATGCGGTATGAACAAGGCCTACGTTCGGCCGACCAGGGGCGCCGCAAAGAAAGAAAAAGAAGGATTTATTAATTTAGATAAATGCGTAATTAATACGACCTCTATGTAGAAAGGACAACGTTGCTTATTCATCTGACAGGAAAATGACTAATTTAATATTTTCAAAATATAGATAGATAGAGAGATAGATAGATAGATAGATAGATAGATATTTATTGACTACGTTATATAAAAAACATTACATTTGTAGCAGGTCATGGAACATTTCGTGCATATGTATGAATAAAACACGTATCACTAAATAAGACAAAATAACATACGGGTTAAAACAATAAAAATGTAAATGTAAAAATGTAAGTAGGTAGGTATATAGTAGTTGTCAAAATGGGCAGCATTCTAAGATAAAATAAATAAACAATGACAAATCTGTGAGTACCTGTCATAAATCAATGAGAGAGAGAGAAAAAAAATAAACCAAACTTATATATTACAGGCCATAAATTCGTCAACTGAGTAGAAACAGTGGTGGGAGCACATTTTATTTACTTCTACTTAATACTGTCTATAATTTAGGCTCCTAGTTTTTTCAGGTAATTTATTATACAGTTTAATGTCAGCTGAATTTCTGGCTGATTTACTAAGACGGAATCTAGGTTCTCTTATCATGTTTTTATTTCTTGTATTATGGCTATGATACTCTGCATTAGTTGACTAGATATTTTTGTTTTTATGTATATGTAGTAGAGACTGGTATATGTATATAGAAGGTACGGGCATTATTCCATATTTGGTAAACAGCGGCCGACAGTGATCCCTATATCCTGCATTAGCTATGACTCTTATGGCCCTCTTCTAAACAACGAAGACTCTTTTTGAGCTTGGAGAATTGCCCCAAAGAATGACACCATAATTCAAATGGGATTGTATGAGACCATGGAAGGCACTCAGTAGTGTATCCACGTTAGCAAACTTTTTCAGTTGACGTAAAACGAAAACATATTTGGAGATTTTTTTGCTTAGTTCATCTATATGTGCGGACCAGTTCAGATTATCGTCCAAAGTAGTTCCCAAGAGATTAGCAGTGGCACCTTCCGTTAATGTATGGTTGGCGAAGAAGTTCAATTTTTGTGTTTTATCTCTGTTCAAGCAAAGGAGATTAATTCTGTACCAGTGATTTGCAATATGCTCCACCTCATCTTCAATGTATTTAAGGGTGCGTAAGTCTGAGTTTCTATTAATTAAAGTCGCATCATCAGCATACATGACAATAGTGTTAGGAAAAAGGTAGTGGAAAAGGTCATTAATATAAATGATAAAGAGAAGCGGTCCAAGGACCGACCCTTGGGGCACGCCGTATTTGATTTCACGTCGGACAGATAGCTTCTGGTTATCAGAGACACATTGAGTTCGTCCCACAGGATAAGATAAGATTCTATTAGTTGGAGAGGTGGTCCTCTGATGCCATAATGTTCCAGTTTTTTCTGCAAAAGATTGTGAGAAACACAATCGAACGCTTTACTGAGGTCTACAAGTGTAATTGATGAATAAATTCCTTCCTCAAAACCGTCGACAATGCTTTTTACTACCGTATATATAGCGTCGAGTGTTCCCAGGTTTTTCCTGAACCCAAATTGAAATTTATGAATAAGAGAATAATTTTCGAACAAGCTGGTCAGACGATTTTTCAATATAATTTCAATCACTTTCCCAATAATAGGGATCAAAGATATCGGTCGATAGTTGACAGGATTATTAGGATCGCCTTTTTTGAAAACCGGGACAACCTTGGCCGCCTTTAAACAATCTGGAAATATACCGGTACTGAAGCATATATTCATTAGAGTTGTTATTGGCCGAACAACAAAATCGATTACCTCCTTCAGGATAACTGAGTTGATATCGTATTATATACGTATTATATTCGTATATACGTATTACCGCTGTGTATTGTATAACCACAGTACCATTTTTGTTTTCAATTCGTTTAAGTTTGAAGAATTCGTTGTCATGAGTAAATTGCATTGTCGATTTTTCGAACGAGTCTTAAGTATGGAGAAATTACGATGTCGAAAGTTATTATCATCGCTTGGAAGATCTGACCTGGTCGCAAATCCCTTCCGATCAGAACAAAGTTAGAACTGCGTGAAAGAGTATTTTTACCAGCTGAAGTTTTTTATTCACCGTTTCTTTCTCGTTTTTCCTTTTTATTTCTTTCAGATAAAATTTCGAGATAACTCACCCAAGTTGATGAGGAAATTTCATTTCAAATCGAGAAAGCTCTGCAACTTTAATATGTTAGCTTATCTATATCTAAAGGGTGTCCCAAGATGTTCCAAACAGCCAATATCTCGGCTCTCAGACAAGGTAGGCTTATTTTTTATGGAATATATATACAGGGTCCTGCAATAGCTGCCAAACCAGACGTTTTAGAAATTTAGTTGACTATTCCACTCATTTTAAAAACTGACCAATCACAGTCCAAAGACAGCTCGTATTATCGCGATAATACCATAGAACTTATAGTAGGTACATGGAATGCTATTACCACAGAATACCTAACTAGTTAGGTATTCTGTGCTATTACTAAGGCTCTATAAAGATAGGTATGCTAGATAGACCTGGCTCTATGGTTGATTGGGTCCAACCATAGACTCGAAATTTACAGATCCCTTCGAATGAAATGATATCTGTAATCGAAAGAAATGAAATCTGTAATCTAATGAGCATATTTTCGGAATGAGAGATCTTGTGGTGACTTTTTTCGGCATGCTCACATGAAAAACATTGGAAATAGGTTAGGTTCGTGGTGTTAGAATAATGCCGCAGCATCTAATAGTAAAATTTATAATAGTTTATTGTTTATGTTGGTGTATCACCCCCGATAGGTGGCGGTGAAAATGTTGCGAATCCTGTAATTTTCGAGTCTATGGTTGGACCCAATCAACCATAGAGCCAGGTCTATCTAGCATAACTATCTTTATAGTGCCTTACTATTACCACGGCCATCTAAAGACAAAGGGCCCGGCTGTTGCGAAGTGCGGCAACAATGTACTGGGGTATTGTCACCCGACATATACGGACATAGATGCATAGAAATACCTGGTGTTGGCACTGATTAGATTTTGTTTAAGACTTTCTTGTCGATCGAAAACGTGATATTTTGTGCAGCTTTTCATTTCTCCCGAAAGGGGTCGCGTTTTTTGTCGTTGCCGCAGTAGCGCCACGACCGATAAATATTGCGGATTTATTCCGGAACTAGTCCAAAATCTGAAATCTAGGATGCCGTTTTGATCTACAAATTTTGGTCACGATTTTTAGTAGGAAGTCGTTACACCAGGTGTTCTATGCATCTATATACGGACGTAAACAAGCGTCTAGTGGCGTTTTTGTAGCATCCGCGCTTAGTTTAGTGTTCATTCCGGTCATTTTTGTGAAAAAATAAGTGAATTATTGTTACATATTGCGATTGTTCGAGTGCTGTGTACAGTGAAAGTGTTTGTGATATTGGTGTTAGTGAATTCTTCTTGGAATAATTGGTCTTTTTGTAAGTCTGATATCTAACCTATAAATTCAACTTGGACTTGAGATCATCTGCTTCGAAAAATGGTTGTATTCCATCCTGTAGAAGTAATTAAGCGTCTACAAAAAATGAAGGATATTTTAGTTGTTTTAGTTTTCCGAAAGATGAACAGCGTAAGCTTTTATGGATGAGGACCATACCGCGAAATTTCATTCCAACTAATGATAGTTTTGTTTGCGAGAAACATTTTGATTCCGAAGATATAATTAAATTCGATAAACATTTGCAAGCAGATGGAACCATCAAATTACTCTCTTCAAGATTCCCGAAATTAAAAGAAGACGCTATCCCAAATTTTTTTCCAAATTTACCCTCATACCTTTCGAAACAAAATCAAATGAAAGAGACCGATCCTCAGTGTAGAAGGGAAGCAATTTTTAATAGAAATAATAATGAAGTAGAAGCTTTTTTGAGTTCCGATTTGATTAAAGATTTCAAAGACTTACTTGAAAATTATTCGGCCAAAATTGATATAGGTACCTTCCTATCTGGATGGGAAATTAAAACATGCGATAACGCAATTTTTTTTTATATTCTGAATTTTGAAAAATCATTAACTTCTTTAGAGATTAATGAAAGTCTCCAGATTAAAATATATGTTCAAACTTCCGCTAATGACTTAAAATAGATACTTCTGATTTGATTCTCAGCCGATGGTCTCAAGTTACCAATTTGCTTTCCCGTTATAAAAATGTTTCTAATGAAAATAAAAGTAAATCTACATCAGATTTATTGAGAGATTCCTTGACTTCATTAGAAGCATTTTTATCGGATAAGAATAATTTGGCGAGAGATGGCCCTACACCTCCCCGTGGTTCTTGCTGGACAATAAATTGAATAAAACATCAGCCAATTCGCTTTAATTTCAATTTTGTTTTTCATTTATATTCAATTTATTGACTGAGTAGGGCATACATCCACACTTTTTTCAGATATTCATCGGAAAACACATTTATCAACATCAGGAAATGAAATAATACGTTCGAAATATCGTATCTCTCACGCTAAGCATCGTAAGCAGTACCTCCCTACATTGGTGTTTTGCGCCCGGCCATGTCTTTAAGCCCGCTCCACACTCACGGCGCGAATCGCGCCAAGGATTCTTGCCGTGAACTTGGGCAAGAATTCGCGGCCAAGAAAGTCATCCACACTCACACAAATATTCGCACTTTGGTTCGCGGCATCCTCGCTGTCTACGAAGACTTTTCGCCTGTTGATCCAGCTATAAAAAGGGTTTATTCTGATAATAATCAAGAAATTCTCATTCCACTTATCTAAATCTGAATCTATTCTAATTTGACTTCATTGCTACATGAACTATTCATTTCAAAAGCGAATAAAGTCAGTGAACAAGCATTAAATCGTTACCGCGCAGGTACCGCGAAAGCCTGTGAGTGTAGATGGAACATTTGTGCTTACGCGCGAAGCCTTTGTCGCGGGACAGGAGACCGCAAACTCACGGGGAAGGCCGCGAAACGCGAACGTTACACAAGAAAGTCATCTACACTCACGTTCGCGGTATTGGCCGAGGTTCTTGCCATGAGTGTGGAGCGGGCTTTAGAAGGCCGTGCTATTACCAGATCAAAAAGTGGCTAAACATCCCAAGTTGGTGGAATACTGAAATTTCCATGTTGCCATGGTTACGACTTGTCATACAGAACAGAAACACAGAAATGTTTGCCGAAATGCCAAGTGAATCGGATCTTGACGATTGTATTCATAGTATTTCTGTGTTTCTGTTCTGTAAGTCCTAACCATGGCAACATGGAAATTTCAGTAGTCCTCCAACTGGAGATGTGTAGGAGGCGCGATGATGACAGCTCTGTCAGGGGGCACAATAGACCTTAAGGTCGCAGTGGACTGTAACCCCTTTTCACTATAACTATAACTGGAGATGTGTATCCATTTTTTTAAGCTGAGCAGCAAGGCTAATGGCATTCCATCATATATCTAATAACATCAATATGGATTATACCCCTGCTTTTCACAGTCTCAGAGTGAAGCCAAATCTTTGGTAGAGCTTGAGTTGTACGCTTGCGTCAACTGGAAATTCAAAAATTGCGAGAAATTTGTAGGTTATGTTTATTCTGAAATACAACAAGAAAATAGATATCGAGAATGAAAATATGTCACTTGAATACTTTCAGTTCAATTTTAGAATATGAATAGGAGTTAGCAATGATATTTAGGACTTGAAGAAAACGGAATAAAGCGATTGAAACATTTCACATGAAATTGTGAGGTTATGATCGAAACTATTCACATGAAGTTATGAATGACTTACGTTTCACGACATAATACGATGTGTCGGAGAGAGACAGAATTAAAAAAATATTTTTATTTTCAATATTGCCGCACAAGCGCAGATCTGGATTTTTACCAAATCCCAGCTTCAGTTCTGATTGGCTCATGGCCCATATTGGAATTATTAGATATATGCATTCCATGTACTATAAGTTCTATGGATAATACCAACTGTCTCAGAATTATGATTGGTCTGACAACTTCGGTGTTTTCAACGATTGAACTACAGAATAATCTGTGATTGAACTATGGATACAAATGGTTTGACAACAGAACTGATAAATATAAATTGTAGACGTCAACATGAGTTTTCCTTGCTTTTCTCGAATATGGAGTTTCTGACCTTTTATTCTGTTCGTGAAATAGTCTTATAAAATTTCACTCGAGATTGAATTTGCCTCATAAGTCTATCTTTTATTTCCAAACTCGAATGAGTTGCTTTGAGGAAACACACTCGTCCTCCGGACTCGTGATGTTTCCAAGCAACTCATTTTCGTTTGAAAATAAATCGATAGACTTATCACGGAAATTCAATCTCCTGTTGTAACGGGTGAAATAGGAAAAATTCAAAATTCAATATTATTAATGAAAATCCCGCTGACAAAAGGGTGACCAGCTAGCTCACTAAGGGGTAGGTTCTTCACCCTTGAAATAAAAATGAAATAAGTGAAAGGGCGCCAGGTAATTTGATTGCCTGATCACCTGATATAAGAAATTACCAAACTGAATGGGTTTTCAAGATTTAAATTGAATTTATTTTGTGATCTCTTGAGGGAATGAATGACTTGAGAAATAAAAACGGATAACTATTTAACCCTATAATAATTCTTCTCTTCTACACCCAATTTTCCTACTTAACTATCTAGATCTTCTTCTACACGTAAATTCTCTTAACTAGGCTATATTCATATCATTAATATACCTGTTCCTATCCTGAATCTACCTTTCTCCTTAAATCTAAATCCTTATCTAATTTTCATAAATATTACTTCGTTCAGAAATAATCAGAGATTATTTACAATAATGGAAATATAAAAGTTAGGTTTTCCTGTCCTCTATAGGGTACTTATCTATTCCTGTTTTGGTAGCCAGGTTAATATTCTTGTTACAAATCCAGAAATAATTCTCCACAGTAGGTATATGTTATAAGGCTCCAATATTATCAGGCTCCAACAAATACAATTCGTTAGAATTTATAGGTACAAAAAAAACCCTGAAACGATAAGAAAATGTTGTCGACTCTCCTTTCTTAAAAAGTTTAACTTACCCTGAATATTGTTGGGGTTTATTTAAGATGATGACAAGTAAATCCTCTTTCAAAAGAGCTAATCAAGATCAAATAAAATATTCCAATAGAAACTTGATTATTCGAGATCAGAAAATTAAATCCCCAAAGGAAAGCAATCAACGCTATTAGTTCCTGTCTCGGTCACCAGATGAATTGAATTCGTTTTCACGAAATTGAAACAATGAAAAAGGAGAATCGACAAAAAAAAATACAACATACGGCGCAAGTATTGAATGCGCTCGAACTCTGACAATCGATCACAATTTTCAAATTCGCGCGGGATTAATACATTACAACCCCCCACTTGCCAAAAAAAAAAGAATTTCAACGGAAATTCTGACGTCACAGGGAAACAAAACAAAAAGTAGTATGAATCCAAGAAATACTTATAAAAGAGAAATCTGCAAAAGCCATTACGCATCCTTAAAATCAACGTCTACAACCGGTTTCAGATCCTTTACATTCCAAGTACCCTGATATTTACCACTTGAATCGCCCAATTCATAAGTCCACGGGGAAACTTTTTTCTTGATTTTAAATGGACCAAGATATTTGGGTGCGAATTTAGCTGTGTAATACTGTAATGCATCTGACAACACATAATTCTTACGATATACGTATTGTCCAACGGAATAATTCACATCACGTCTCCGGAGGTTATAATACTTCGAGCGATATAAATATGCTTTATCCATATATTTTCTAATATCACCATATAGTTTGGAGAATCCTTCTACTCTAGATGGTAATCCTTCGGGAAGGCTAATACACGGTATTTTATCCGCTTCAGAGACAACGCAGTGACTTTCTCCGCTTAAGGCCTCTTGCAACGACAGAGAATTCTCGCGAGAATTTTCTGTCAAATTCACTGACCGAGAATTCTCTACCGATGCATACGATGGAACAATGGAATTCCACAGAGAATTCTACCGAAAGTAGTATGCAACGGCAGAGAATTTTCGGTCAGTGAATTTGACAGAAAATTCTCGCGAGAATTCTCTGTCGTTGCAAGAGGCCTTTAAGTGCATTTCGGCACCAAAATTCACGAAATAAGGGGACTGTTTAATGGTATCATGAGGTGAGGACCGAATAGTACACGCAGCTTTTTGAAGGAACTTATCCCAATCCCTATGATTGTCATTTACGTAGCAAGAGATTATATTTTTCATAACCTTATTCACACTCTCAGTATGATTTGCCTGAGGATGATAATGAGAAGTAAACTTAATCTCAACACCGTATGAAGAGGCAAATTGGCGAAATTTATTGCTCTTAAATTGCGGCCCATTATCCAATACTAAAAATTTAGGAACGCCAAATAGCATGAAAACATGATCTTCCATACACTCAATAATTTTTTCCGAAGTTGTAGATCTCAAAGGGAAAAATAAAGGAAACTTCGAGAAATAATCGCACACAACAAAAATGAACTTGTAGCCTCGATAAGATCTAGGCAGAGGGCCAACGATATCGGCTGAAACTAATTCCCAAGGCTTACTCACGTAATTCCTTGTCAACATAAAACCTGAGGGTGCTTTTTGACTAGTCTTATATTTATTACAAACTTCACACGATTTAATATAAGAAGAAACATCCGATTTCATTTTAGGCCAATAAAAAGTTTTTAGAATTTTACCGACCGTTTTATTAACCCCTAAATGTCCAGATTTCACGTCATCGTGATTTAAAGAAATTATTCTTTTCCGATCCCCTTTTGGAATAACTTTCTTCCAATATTCTTGATCATCATAAACTAATCCAGGGTATTCCAACTTGCAGTACTTAAATAGAATATTATTCGATACTTTCCAATTACAATACTTTCGGGGAGCATCCCTTATTCTAGATATCATTCCGGAGTACCATTTGTCCACTGAAGTCGAAATTTCCGCACTATCATCGACCATGCAAAAGGAATCAATCGATTTTTTATGATCATGAGGATCGTTACCGATACCAACTCTATCAACCGACCTACTTAAGAAGTCTGGGACAATATTTTCCTTCCCGGGCCGATGAATTATTTCATAATCGTATTGGGTTAAAGCGACAGCCCACCTCGCTAAGCGACCACGAGGATCCTTCAAGTTATGTAACCATAAAAGGCTGCTATGGTCTGTTATAACGGTTACCTTAGACCCTTCAATATATGGACGAAATTTTTCGAGGGTGAACAGAACAGCTAAACATTCAAGTTCTGTTGTGGTGAATACCCGTTCATTACTCGTCAAAGATCGACTTGCGTAAGCCACAACTTTGTCACCTCCGGGATATTTTTGCGTGAGTATCCCACCTAAACCGAAACCAGAAGCGTCGCACTGAACCACAAAAGGAAGCTCATAATTCGGACAAGACAAAATCGGTGCAGATATGAGAGCTTGTTTAATATTGTTGAAAGCCTTTTCGCAATCTTGACTCCATACAAAAGTCGCATTTTTTTTCAAAAGTTTATTTAATGGGGCGGAAATATGAGCAAAGTCAGGAAGAAATCGACGGTACCAACTTACCATTCCCATGAAACTACGAATTTTCTTTACTGTCGTAGGTCGCGAAATATTCACAATAGGTAAAACCTTTTCAGGGTCCGCCCTTAGCCCGTTTCTGTCTACTACGTAACCTAAGTACTTAATTTCAGGTGTACAAAACTCACACTTAGAACGATTTATCGATAACCCCGTATCCAAAAGTTTAGTGAGGATTTTATGTAATATTCTCAGTCTCAGGTGATCATCAAAATTTTTAGTGACAATAACAACATCGTCGAGGTAAGGAAATGCGTACTCTGTTAGCTCCCCTGTAACTATCCTATCAATGAACCGTTGCCACGTAGAAGGGCTGTTGCAAAGTCCAAAAGGCAATCGCTTGAAATGAAAGAGTCCCCTCTCAGGAACAGTAAATGCCGTATATTTTTTTGAGGATTCTTCCATGGGTATATTCCAAAAGGCACTTTTGATGTCTATAGTAGAGAGATAGTGTGCTTCGCGTAATTTGTCTAAAATTGAGGTTATCCTTGGAAGAGGATAAGCATCCTTCACAGTAACCCGATTCAAACGACGATAATCAACACAAAACCTATATGTAGAGTCCGATTTTTTCACGAGAATTATGGGTGACGACCACGGACTATCTGATGGTTCAACAATATCATTTTTAATCATCTGATCTAGTTCATTGTTAATTTGCTTCTGAATGGGAGGCGAAACAGGATAGTATCGCTGCTTAATCGGAGTTTCATCAGTAAGTAATATTTTATGTTCAACGAGATCCGTGAGACCGATCTCCGGACGATCCTGACTGAAAATATTTTCTAACAAGTGGTTCAATTGAGCACGTTGTTCCTTCGTCAATACTGTCTGTGTCATTTCATTTATCGAGGAAATATCCGAAGAAAAATTCCATTCTTTCGACCTAAGATTGGGAACTATGCCGATTTTTCGCCAAAAGTCAGCTCCGAGAATCAATGTATGGGGCAAAGAGGGTACGCTCAAAATATCAATCAGTGCGATGCGTTGACAAACCTTTATGGGAACCGGAATATAGCCGAGAATTGAACAATGATTGCCATTAGCAACCGTACAATGAGAACGCGAACATGAATGAAGGGATAAGTTAAGTTTTTTCAATATTTCCCAGCCTGGACCTCCCACAATAGTAGATGACGCACCGGAATCCAATAAACCCATAAATTTAACATCATAGATCGAAACTTCCAAATATGGTCTCTCGTCTTTACCTACGCTCTCTAATATATAATCCAACACTGGCGAGAATTTTCCTTTCTGAAAGGTCTTTTCCGAAGCAGGAACATCCAGTCGACCACCTAGTGTTCCCGATTCGCGTTTCCCGAATACCTTGAATGATTTTTCGAACACGATGGGCAAGTCAAAACTGTGTAGCCAGGTTTGTTACATTTATAACACCTTTTTCTCTTGGGTTCTTTACAAACGTTTACTCTATGGCCACGTTGACCGCAGTTAAAACACTTGATTTCGGCATCTAGTGGACTGACTTGAATATTTGGAGAATTTCCAGGGAAGGTATCTGAACATTCAACCTCAACAGCGGCCAAATCTGGCTCCAACAAATGTGTTACTCTTCGCGATGGTGGAGGCCTGAACGACTCAACAGAAGTCTTGCAAGATTCTAACTTCCTACCATATTTTAAAAGTTCTTCAATTGACTTAATTTCTAACAAGCCTAATTGAGTTTGATAAAATGGAGCTATATTCTTCAATAAAATCTTAAGGCGTATTGACTCCGATATAGTGATAGTGAGACGCTTGAACAAATTCGTCATTACGGCAATATACATTCCGATGCTTTCGTCAGGTGACTGTGTTCGGTTTTTTATTTCATCAAAAAGTCGATCGTTATAATCAGTAGGCTGAAATTCTTCACGTAGCAAAGCAACTAGACAAGGCCAATTTTTAACACGACTCCTTGTGGCACGATACCAGACAAGGGCTTTACCAGAAAATAGATCTATGGCGGAATTGAACAAATCATCTTGAGTTGCATTTCTAGCTACTCTCAAGTCTTCGACACGCTCCAAGAATGCACTCAAGGAGCAGGAATCTTTGTCCCCGGAAAACCTCAAGTTCCACTGAGAAACCGGCACTTTCTTTACCTTGGGAAAATTTACCAAACCAGAAGAATGTGAAACGTTTCCAACCGCAATATCGCAATCATCTTCGGAATCAGATGACGAAACCTCCGAATTACTACTTGGAATAGGGTCCTGAGATATACCCAAATCTAAAGCATTATCCGATGACAAGAGAGAACGATTGTGCTGTTTTATTTTCTTATTTAATGCAGTTTGTTTAGAGAGGATATTTACTAACAAGGACGATTTATTTGTATCATCATCATTCGTGATTGGTTTTGCATTATTCAATCTCTCCAGAGAAAAATTTATTTTGGTTGAAATCTTCGCTTGAACCGAAACATCTGAACCATCGAAATTATCTAACAAGGTATCAATTTCAGAAAGTATTTTGTCTAATTCAACCTTATCATCATTGAAAGGAAATGGGTAATCAGGATATTTGATTGTAAACTCAGGTTTTCTTTCCAATTTCAAAAGATTTCGAAGAGTTTCCCTCATCAATTTTACAGTTCCCACATCAGTGACTCCCCTGATCGCAAGTAAATATTGAAGTTCCGTTGATGAAAGACGGTTGATTTCAAATTTATGAGAAGCCATCATAACAACCGAAATTTGAGAAATTTATACTATGATAATGAAGAAAATCAATTTCAAACAAGCAATGAAATGAACAGTTATTTCATATGATCTACCGAAATAAAAACGCAATAAAGAAATTATCTCGATTGCAACATGTGTCAGAGTTCGAACGATTCGTGACAATAAACAATTTCAATTGAAAAATTGTGGAAATATTCGAGTGAAATTACTACGTACAATATTCAAACACAGCAATAATATAAAATTAAAATATTTAAACTTCCTAAACCTTTTAAGAAACTTTGAATCTAGTGGAAAAAAAATAACCTCCAAGAGTCACAAAATCACTGAACCTTCACAAAAACTTAGATAAAAGGGGGCCCCACGTTGGGCGCCAAATTTGTAACGGGTGAAATAGGAAAAATTCAAAATTCAATATTATTAATGAAAATCCCGCTGACAAAAGGGTGACCAGCTAGCTCACTAAGGGGTAGGTTCTTCACCGAGGGGTAAACCGCTGACCAAAATCTGTACACCGGACATCCCCGGGAAATTTACGGACATCCCTGGACATCCCCGGACATCCCTGGACATCCCCTGACATCCCTGGGACATCCTCGGGACATCCCCGGAAAATCCCCTGGACATCCCCTGGACATCCCCGGACATCCCCTGGACATCCCCGAGCTTGTACACCGGACATCCCCAGCGGTTTACCCCTCGTTCTTCACCCTTGAAATAAAAATGAAATAAGTGAAAGGGCGCCAGGTAATTTGATTGCCTGATCACCTGATATAAGAAATTACCAAACTGAATGGGTTTTCAAGATTTAAATTGAATTTATTTTGTGATCTCTTGAGGGAATGAATGACTTGAGAAATAAAAACGGATAACTATTTAACCCTATAATAATTCTTCTCTTCTACACCCAATTTTCCTACTTAACTATCTAGATCTTCTTCTACACGTAAATTCTCTTAACTAGGCTATATTCATATCATTAATATACCTGTTCCTATCCTGAATCTACCTTTCTCCTTAAATCTAAATCCTTATCTAATTTTCATAAATATTACTTCGTTCAGAAATAATCAGAGATTATTTACAATACTGGAAATATAAAAGTTAGGTTTTCCTGTCCTCTATAGGGTACTTATCTATTCCTGTTTTGGTAGCCAGGTTAATATTCTTGTTACAAATCCAGAAATAATTCTCCACAGTAGGTATATGTTATAAGGCTCCAATATTATCAGGCTCCAACAAATACAATTCGTTAGAATTTATAGGTACAAAAAAAACCCTGAAACGATAAGAAAATGTTGTCGACTCTCCTTTCTTAAAAAGTTTAACTTACCCTGAATATTGTTGGGGTTTATTTAAGATGATGACAAGTAAATCCTCTTTCAAAAGAGCTAATCAAGATCAAATAAAATATTCCAATAGAAACTTGATTATTCGAGATCAGAAAATTAAATCCCCAAAGGAAAGCAATCAACGCTATTAGTTCCTGTCTCGGTCACCAGATGAATTGAATTCGTTTTCACGAAATTGAAACAATGAAAAAGGATAATCGACAAAAAAAAATACAACATACGGCGCAAGTATTGAATGCGCTCGAACTCTGACAATCGATCACAATTTTCAAATTCGCGCGGGATTAATACATTACACTGTGAAGCATGCTGAAAAGCATTTCCTTTGTAATTTCAATTCTGCATCTCAGGAAATTATTTCCTAATATACAGGGTGTTCCCAAAAAAAATTATTGAACAAATGAGTGATTTTTTAAATGGAACACCCCATATATTTTCGCATATTTTGAATGCTCTTCAATACCTCTATCATGACGCAAAATATTAGGGATATTTTTCCAACAGTACGGATCTTATTCAGAAAAAAACTGCAAAATTTCTACGGAACAGTAGTTCGGTGAAAGCCCTCTACCGATTTCCAGAAGCGATAGAAACATGAATTTGATCAGAATTTCTTTTAACTTAAGAATTTGCCTAGTCATCGTTCCTAAATGATCAACCTTTTTTATACAGGGTGTCCGTTATCAATGTCCAAATATGAAGAATTTCAAATTGTTTTTCTCGATTTTTTCAAATGTAACACCCTGTACAGGGACGGGCCGAAGCCAAATTATTGGGGGGGGGATTGCTTCGAAAATTTTCCAACTGTGCATTAAAGGATTAGAAAACCAATGGTAGAAAGGGGGGGGATGGAATTTTGGATTGCGAGTCAATGTTTGTTACCGAGAGCATTAAAAATGATTAAAAAATTTTATAGTGTAGTTTTTTAATTCTGCATTACCAGATTAACACACTCCACACTCTAAGTCTACAGGATCACGCAGCATCTGTTATCATTTGTATGTTTCGATTTTTAAGTTCAATTCCGAAGAAAAATAAATGATTTATTCAAGTGTAATGAAAAA
This sequence comes from Adalia decempunctata, assembly GCA_951802165.1. Classification (NCBI taxonomy): domain Eukaryota; kingdom Metazoa; phylum Arthropoda; class Insecta; order Coleoptera; family Coccinellidae; genus Adalia; species Adalia decempunctata. Next base: position 48,898,247 of record OX637697.1, read on the forward strand.
AATACATAGGTGAAAATAGAACATATAATCAGTCATATAAGGTGTATCACAATAAGACAAATAACGAATAATGTTGTGAGGCTAGTTCACAGATCACAGCATCTGTTGTAGTGTGGTATGTTTTGATTCTCTAAGCACAATTTCGAAGATACTCATAATTAATCAGGTGCAATTAAATTTTTTGTTTAGGTCTTCAAAAATAATACACATTGATTCAACTTCTACTATCCAATAAAAAAGGTACTTAGGTAAAATATTATATATCTATACATAGTATATAGTTACCTATATATCTACAGAAAAAAAGATAATTATGGATCCTCTCTTGGGGATTCCACAAAGAAATAGCATTTTTACTTATACTTATATGAGTTTATGTATCACAAAAAAACTATGAGGTAACAAACTAAACACTGGCCAGTGGAAATTTAGAATGAAGATAATGCTCAAAACTCGAAATAGAAGAAATAGATGTGTCCGAAATAAATCACTAAGTTTTAACTTTTATTCGACGGTTCTTTAAATCAGCCCATCGTTTCACAACTGAATTTAAATCCAAATTATCGGTCAAGTCTTTCTGACATTTCAAAGTCATGAGAGAGTCCAATCGTTCTGTCGTTATTTGAGACCTCAGAGAATTCATAATGCTGAAACTTCTTTCATTAGCTGCCACTGAGTACCCAGCGGTCAAAACAAGTTGACACAGTTTGAATTCCAGTTTTAGAGATGTTTTTTTATCTAAAATATTTCTAATGATTTCGCTCATAGACGAAGGAGGTCCGTCAGGTTTTTGCATCATTATTTGAAAAATGATTTCCAATTCTGCTTGAAGGGCGAAAGGGTCAGGCAATTCACAAGGAAATAAATTCAAGACGGCATCGATATCAGAAATATCCAAATTCTCCAATTTCAATGGGAGGGAAAATATTTTGAAAATGGGAGAAAGCGTTTGTATAACATCTTCCACATTTTTGTCCAGAAAGCTCACAAGAACGTCAACAATCTTGATAAATTCGACGCGGTAAAATTGCTCCATGCCAAAATTTGTCTGATTTTGATTTTTAGAGTCATACCGTTTCGGAAGAACCCTGCTACCATGATGTCTTGAAAACTCAACATCATTTATTTCATTACCAGATCGAATTTGATTCAATATTTCCTTAGTCCCATTTATTTCCGCTATTGCATCTATTATATTGAAATCAGGATTTTCTAGAGATTTCGTTACTATTCTGAGTTTGAAAAAAATTTACTTCACAAAAAAAAGACAACAAATGATATCGAAGTTTAACATACTTTTGATGAGAGCTAACGCTTTTCATCGAGTTACACTGTCGAAATTTGAATAATTATTAGATATGTCATTCAATAGATCCAGTATTTTCTCAAACGACATGTTTACTGCTTGTAGGGTGTCTGCTCTTGCCGTCCATCTAGTTTTAGATAAATTTTTGAGAATTAATGAATTTTCAATCTCTTGAAACTTGTCTTTGAATAATTTAAACTTTTTGGAACTATTATGAAAAAATACATAAAGCTCTTCCAATGTAGTAAATAATTCTGATACTATGGAGCTGGCGTTACAACAGTGCTCTAGAGCTGTATTTGTTCTATGTGCCTGACATGATACGTAAGGTACTGAACGAGAGAGAATTTCTGAAATTTTTTGTTGCGTTCCATTATACTTCCCAGACATACTGGCAGCGAAGTCGTAGGACTGGAACGCCAACTTTTTCGTGTCAATACCATTGGATTCTAACACATTGCACATTGGGCCAAATCTGCCAAAGACCCTAAATATACTCTAACAAGAATTTGTACAATACAATTGTCGCTATTCTTTGCATGCTTTTGAACGGCTAAACGTGGGCTTAGTTCTACCAGTTTAATAAGCATTGATTTCAAACTTTATTTAAAAAAAAGTCAAATTCATTTACATTTTAAGAAAACTTTTTCAGAAATATGTATTCCAACTCAATTGAAATCTTTCCAACTACTTCAAAATTTGTCCAACTGTCTTGAAATTTTTTCAACAGATTCGAAATGTTCGCAACTCCTTCGAAACTTTCCCAACTTTCGAATTTTTCCAACTGCTTAGAAATTTTTCCAACTGCTCCGAAAATTTTTCAACAGCTTCGAAAATATTCCAACTGCTTTTGAAATTTGCCAACTCCTTCGAAACTTTCCCAACTGCTTCGAAATTTCTCCAACTGCTTCGAAATTTTTCCAACTGCTTTTGAAATTTGCCAACTCCTTCGAAACTTTCCCAACTGCTTCGAAATCTTTCCAACTGCTTCAAAATTTTTACAACTGTTTTGTTCCAACTGCATCGACATTTTCCCAATTTCTTCGAAATTTTTCCAACTGCTTCGAAAATTTTTCAACAGCTTCGAAAATATTCCAACTGCTTTTGAAATTTGCCAACTCTGTTCAACATTGGGGGGGATCACCCCCCCCCCCCATCCCCCCCTTAGGACCGTTCCTGACCCTGTATTTTTTTCCATGATGATGTACACAGTTCAAAACTTTTTTCAGAAGTAACCTTAGGATTATTTTCACTCCTGTGTCCAGCAGACACGAAAAATGACATTTCTACCAAAAATTTTAGGAATAATGAACATAATAACTAACGGATATTTTAAACGAGTCACACAATGAAACCAAACTGAATGACCAATTTTTGAAAAACTTTAAAATCCACACACAAGCCAAAGGGAGCTTGGTGTAGCCTATAGTATAAGTTCAGTTCAAAGAATCCTAAAAAAAAAATAAGTATCATGCCTACCACATTCAGATGCATCAGGCGCTTACCGATAGCGATTTTGAAAACTGTCTGAATTTCTGTAACTCGGCAAGTTTTCAAATTGAACAGAACCCTACATTTTTTGAATTTGTTTTATTCAGTGATGAAGCAACCTTCCACAATTACGGAGCCGTCAATAGGCACCATTTTCATTATTACTCTGTAGAAAATCCAAGAATTATAAGGGAAATAGACAATCAATACAGGTGGTCATTGAATGTCAGGGGAGCAGTAATCGGCAATCATGTGATAGGCTCTCATTTTTTCGAAGGAAATGTAGATGGAGCTGCATATTCTACTTTCATTCAGAGAATTCTTCCCTGAATGTTAGCAGTGTTACCTACGGAAATACGGAATGAAATTTGGTTTCAACACGATGGAGCACCCGCTCGTTGTTCTCGTCCTGTGAGGGATTTACTGGACCAACAGTTTCCAAATAGATGGATTGGTAGGGGCGGATCGACAAGATGGCATGCTAGATCACCGGATCTCACCAAAATAGATTTTTTTTGTGGGGATACATATGATGAAGTTCCAACAACAGCTTCCAATATGCGAGAGAGGATTGTGACTGCTTTCCGAAGCATTACTCCAGCCATGCTGACGAGGGTTACTGGGACATTCAACGATCGGATCGCTTTGTGTTCCAGAGAAGGCGGACGACACTTTGAACATCTCTTGGATCATTGACACAATTTTTCTTTGTCTTTTTCAACGCCCGTTTGTTTTTATATCCAATATTTGAATGAAATTTTCGTTCTGATTTCATTTTTCGTACCTTCTGGACGCAGGAGTGGAAATAGCCCTTTGGTTACCTCTGGAAAAATGTAAGGATTTAAACTGTGCACATCATCATGGAACAAAATACAGGGTGTTACATTTGAAAAAATTGAGAAAAAACAATTTGAAATTCTTCATATTTGGACATTGATAACGGAAATCCTTTATAAGAGAGATTGATCATTTATAAGAGAGATTGATCATTCAGGAACGATGACTAGGCAAATTCTTGAGTTGATAGAAATCCTGATCAAATTCATGTTTCTGTCGCTTCTGCAAATCGGTAAAGGGGTTTTTACCGAACTACTGTTTCGTCGAAATTTTGCAGTTTTTTCTGAATAAGATCCGTACTGTTGGAAACATATCCCTAATATTTTGCATCATGGTAGAGGTATTGAAGAGCATTGAAAATATGCAATAATATATAAGGGGTGTTCCATTTAAAGAATCACTAATTTGTTGAATAATTTTATTTGGGAACACCCTGTATATCATAAAATAATTTCCTGAGATGCAGAATTGCAAGTACAAAGGGAATGCTTTTCTACTAAATTACTAAAACGTCTGGTTTAGCAGTTATAGAAGCTTAACGCACTATTGCAGGACCCGGTATATATTGTAATATTTCAAGTTTTTTTTGAGCTTGAGATATTTTCCAAGGGAAGATAAAAGGGCAAATCCTTCGCTGTAGCTTTAAGGGGTATTTTAGACTAGAGGGGGTTTTATACTTTTGGCTTGGCTTGTGATCATCTAGTTTGGTAGAACTCCATGTTATGTCGTAGTAATTCAGTTTCGTGATAATTCGAGTCCGTGAAATATTGGATAGGAAATAATGAGGAAAATACGTAAATAAAACACTTGATTGGACAGAAAGGGGAACAGGCCTTTATTGGTCCAGGTGGCAGGAGTTTTCGAGCCACATATGAGGGAAAACGAAAAGAAAGAACCAAACAGTTCCTCTAAAAGCAAAAACCCTCAGCTTTACAGTTGAATAGAATTACATGTAGCAAGTATCATAATCCATTGGTTGTATATTATAAAGAACATAGGAGACATAAGCATAGATAGAATAAGATGGTGCTATACTTCAGTAAATATCTTCGTGCAGTTCTCAAAGTATAACTACTCCAGGTCAGTAGTTGAAATGAACGATTCACAGTGCCCCCCCCCCAGCCGTCTAACAAACAGGCACTGGGATCTGCAGAACTACCTGATCCCGGCTTCCACTGAGGCACCTTCATAGTTGACGACAAAGCAAACGACTTCACAAATGTGTATGGAACGTTCATTAGCGCCCTACTCCAGCCGTCTTACTAAAGCTAGGCGTCCACATGTCCGCATCGGACGCATCGGACGGATCGGATTTACGGATCTCCATTGCAGAAATGCCGATGCTCCGATGCGTCCGATGCGGGTCTGTGGACGGGCTTGCACGAGTTTCTATACAAAGAATACCGCAATCCGTTTGATCCGATCCGTCCGATGCGTCCGATGCGGACCTGTGGACGCTTAGCTTAACAGGCACTGGTATCACCAGATCTCCTAAGAGTCCTAAGTCAAAGTTCCAACAGAACTGCCATAGTAGTTTACGCAGTGACTTCTTCACTAATCCATGATCCCGATCCTTAAGAACTGAACTCAATAGAAATACATGTGGTATAATATAATTAAAGATGGACATTCTTGCATTTGAATATCATTGAATGGTAGGCGTTACAGTTAAAACAATAATACAGATGGAAACGAAAAATAGCCTTTCAAATCACAGGTTGCTGAAAGAGAGGGTGAGATTAACAATGAGAACATAAATAGTACCTGTAACCCTGTGATTTGTATAAAGCCACTCGATCCACTGCATGAGGAATTATTTAGAATAATAAAATATATAAGATGGATATTAGATTGCCTCTTTGTTCATAGAGGACTTCCAATCAGAAAGCATGGATAAATATAAACAGATCTGACCAATGAATATCGTGGATATGTTAGATAATTATTGGATGATTTAGAAATTGTGAAATCCTCCCGCTATTCAGTTTTCGATGCCGAGATATTCGCTGTTTGGAACATCTTGGGACACACCCTGTACACTATTATTATATTATACCTAAAGAGGAAAGATTTGTATTTTTGTGTGTTTGATACGAATTGACTCAGAAACTACTAGGCCGATTTCAGAAATTTTTTCACCCTTAGAAAGCTACATTATCCCTGAGTGACACAGGCTATACTCTTCTTCCGAAAAAGTTGAGGATACCTACTATAACTTCAATAATTACAAAGAAATCAGCCATAATCGGCCATTTTCACGTGTGCTGCAAAAACCGTAAGACTTACGTATGATAGAAATGTACCTCTTAAATAGTTCTACAAAAAAGTCCGGGATAGCATATATCTATTTCTCAAGAATGACTTGCTATTACCTGTTTATGGTAATCAGATGTTTTCCAAAATTATGCACTATTTGGTAGTGTGTTTTTATGAATAGGGTATTGATCCTCATCCAACTATAAAACTTAATACTTTATTTATCCCCAGTATTTAACATAGAACGAAATTGCCCTTAACATCATACAATAACAACGAGTACATCAAAAGATATGGCAGGTTGAAGAGTTGAAGATGAAACTGCACGACCGCACCGGGCGAAGCTGGGATGGTTTGCTTGTCTTATTATATAAATATATTATTATATAAAATTCTCCTGTTTTTGCACTTTGTGGCCGAACTCCTCCGAAACGGCTAGACCGATTCTCGTGAAATTTTGTGTGCATATCGGGTAAGACCGGAAATCGGCCAACATCTATTTTTCATCCCCCTAAATGTTAAGGGTGGGCCACCACTAACATTTTTTTCAATTTTTCTGTACAAAATTTTTCATTTTAATTTTTTTATGATACAGCACACAAAAATAGATACAACCCTAAATTTTCACCCCTCTACCTAATCTAACGGGAAACTGCTTATTTATTGCCTCTAAGGCGGAACGGAGTTCGCAGGGTCAGCTATAGTTCTGTTAATAAATTCATAATCACAACACTTATACCTACGGTGGACCGCTTTATGAACATAGGCGTTATTAATTAAAAAATTTCATGAATCTACATTTACTTTTTTACGTCTTGATGTAGCATGACATGAAGCAGGGTTGGCATGTTTTAAAACATTTGTTTTAAAACAGTGTTTTAAAACATGTTTCAAACACAAGCTCTGTTTGTGTTTAAAACATATTTTGCAAATTCGTTTCTTTATACTCTTTAGAGTGAATTGTAATGTCGTAGAAAAGGAATAAGAATGATCAACTTCGTTCAGGAATAGGGAGAGTAATTTTTATTGGCGATTCATTGGAAGGTAGCACTACCTAGAAATATCTTCTTGATGAAATTTGTCTTAATGAACGAATTGCAGTTGAGAAAAAATTATCAGTATGTAATAATAAATATTGGCTCAGTTGTCGAAATGTTGGCTTTTTTTTGTGTAAATGAATCTAAAATTGTGTCTTCATTTTGAAATTAGTAGTTTTAAATTTTTTTCACTTCTTAGACAAGCGAACCTATTTTTTTGCCATTTGTTCTTTGAAATTCACCTCGGGGTGAAATAAAATGCAAAGGAAAAATATATTCAATTCAATTGCACTTTATTGTTTCTCATCACATCTATTGTCACGTAATAAAGATATTATTAATTCTAATTTAATTAATTATAATTGTTTTGGAAGAGTTTTTTCATAGCAATGTTGCAAAAACTTTTGTTTTAAACATGTTTTAAATGTTTTAAATCATGTTTTTTGAATGTTAAAAAAAACATGATTCAAATCAAATAATTTTTTTTTTTAAACTTGTTTTTTGCCAACCCTGGCATAAAGTCATGAAATCGAGAAATCCAATACTAATCGTATATTCCGTGCCGCAATGAAGAACAAAAAACCCGGAGGGTTGAAAGCAGAACGAAACAAATCGAATCCTACAACAATAGGAGGAGTGATTGAAAAGAGGTTGATGCTTCGTCGTCGCGGGGGGCTAACCAGGTGCTGTCTGCTTTCGACATCGAATTGAAGCCGGGACAAGAACCAGAGGCACAGAGTTCGGTGGTTGCCCGCTTGTCACTTACACGCAATTAGAAAAGAGACATCGGTTAACTTTCCTCGCAAATTTTATCACCAGTAAAGAGTTTCGACCCTACCAAAAAATGAGCGTTACAAGGTTACAATTTCCAGGTTCATTATGTAGGTATAAACACCATAAGAATTAAGGGAGTAAATTTAATATGAAGTAGGTATATTGTGGCCAATGCGTAAATAAGTGAAAACAACCCCCAACATTTAATTTTCCTTTCAATTACAAATCAGTGGTCCAAAGAACTTTTGACGAAATAAATAATACTCCCCGAAGTCTTTTCTGATGTCTACAGTGGCCTAGCTAGACAGTCAGGGGCCCTGATGCAAAAATCGAAGAGGGACCCCTTAATGACTTGTTTGATTTTTATCAAGTCAAGCTACTTATTACTATAGGTATAGTAGAGGAGTATAGGTACCTACTTTAATAAAAGATGTTGTTATTATGTAATGAAAAGAAATAGGTAATTCGAAAAGTTTTTTTATGTATTTAAGTAGGTATACCTATTCAATTTATTATATTTATGAATTTATGACGTCGGTGATGTTAGCTCCCGGCCGGTAGGCTCCAAGAAGTCCAAGCGCTGCTTTTCCTCCAGGGTCAATAGTATAACATGAGTATAAAGGTGCGAGTCCACTTGATACTTTTGTAGCGCAACAAATCCTCTGTTGCGCTACAAGTGTTGCTGAAATGTGTCCATTTAACTGCAAGTTGCGCGCTACTAATGTATATGAAACACTGTATCGCCAATACATGCTACATTTTGTATCAACCAGAGTGTCCATTTGCGATCTTTGTATCGGAGTCTTCAGGTGATCCTGTTGTTGTGCCTCTTGTTCTCGATAAAATGTCGCAAACTAAAAATGCTGCTGCTTTCATTGTTCTTGCAAATTGAGGACGAAAACGAGTCGAACGAAAACTCAAACGCAAAATATGGGTACGAGATTGGATAATGAAAAAAAAATGAACTAGTGGCTTATAATCAAATGATGACAGAGTTACGAAGCGGAGATCTTGAATTTTATAAGAATTTTCGGCGTATGAGCGCAGTAGATTCCGATAATTTATTGAAATTAATATCGGAAAAGATGAAAAAAAAAGATAGTATGCCATTTAGGACACACGGAAGTTTTGGTGTCGATGCGTCAGTCTGTCTGTCTGTCCGCTTGTCTGTTCTTGAAATTTTTTGTTACCACGATATGTGCTAGAGACTTGAAATTTGTTATGTACGTCGATAGTAGTCTAAATCTGTCAGCTTGTTCATAACCTTACTCTAGTGTTGTTTAAAATGCCAAATTTCCATGGCCTCCCCTGTGACAAATAAAAGGTGAATGGACTATATGTATGTTTATTCAGAATTTAAAATATCACTACATGAATGTATAATTCTTGACAGATCTTGGGATCCCATCTGGGTTTGGTAATCGTTAAGCCACTCTTGTGAACTTTCGTAGTGGTCTCGGGAGCACGCTGCAGTTTCATTTGTCGGCTCTTCCAAATTTTGAAAAGTATGTTGTGAAACTGTAGCCACAGAAGTTGATTTTTTAGATTAATCTTCTGCATACTTCAACAAAATCCTAGAGTTTTCCAACTTTGCCCTTTTGCGATTCACTTCACCAAGATCACACAGCTCCGAAGCCACATAATCGCCAAAAATTTGAAGACTGTCACTAGCTTTTTGCAGCTGCTCCAAAGCATGTATATGGGCTATATCTGTTTTTTCAGTCTTTTTCTCAAATCTTTATAAACTGTAACTAATAAACTGATTATCATATACATATGTATTTCTCTAAATGTACCTGTAATCAATAAAAGTTCATACACTTACGTGGACTTTTTTCATTCCATAACTCTGGTCTAGCTTCGTATTCGGCTATTAAGTTTCATCTCAAATTTCTCACGCGCAACACTATCGCGAAACAAACTTGGTTTGTTTCGCATGAAACATGTAGCGCTACACGCAGCAACCTGTGTCGACTGAATATTGTATCGCAACAGCCCGTGTATCAGCGCAACGTGAAACTTATGTTTCACGCCAAGTTTCATCACCGTGTACACAGGAAACATATGTTTCATGTATGTTGCGATACAATGTTGCGCTGCAAAAGTATCAAGTGGACTCGCACCTTAATGCTACTAGGGGCGTTATTATTCGACGTTGAAAAAGGGCAGCCAACACTTATAACAAGCTGATTGAATAGATTCATGTAAGGACTACTCCGATGCAGGTATCTTTTTGATCAATTTCGATTGCTCTAAAAGGCCCGCTCCATGCTATACAATATACATATAGGTACGCCGATTTCGTTTCGACAGAAGTTATTTTTTCAAGAGTTTGATAAGGCGGCCAAGACTTGCGATTAGCTGATTGAATAATTTGATAGATGGGCTATTCGGACGATTTTTTTCGTTAAATTTCGTAGGCCCTAAAGGGCCAGCTCCAAGGATCAAACTATGCGTATAGGTTGTCTGAAGTAGGGCTGGGAATCATGAATGAATATTCAGTGAATACTTGAATACTCAGTGAATAGTTGATTATTCAGTGAATAGTTGAGTATTCAGAAGAACATTCAGAACATATTCAAGATTTATTCAAAAAACTTTCAATAACCTGTCAGCTTCTAAGGGTTATTTGGATTTAAAATCTTCAAAAAAATCTATCACAACTCTTTCGAATCACAATGGGAGATATGGGATTTTATTTTATGGAGCGAGCTCAAATGTAAATAATGTCTTCAAGATACAAAAAAGAGCACTAAGAATCATCCTTGGCATGAAGTCGAAAGAATCTTGTAGAAGCAAATTTAAACAAAATGGTCTTCTAACAAGAACTGCTATTCACATAAAGGCGAACATTCTTTTTCTTCAGACATTATTATACCGAAAACAGAAGTCAGCATTACAATACAAGAACATCACAGATTTTGTACCCAGACCACAGGCTGAAGCCTGATATTTCAACCATTGCCCTATAGAAATCCGAGCAGAAACTAATATTAACATATACAAAAGAAAGATCTACAAAATACTTCTTGAAATGGATACCATATAGCGCCGAGGAGTTTTTTATGCATAACCTTCCTAGATTGACGTAAATTTTGATACAATTACATTTCTAATTCTTTGCAATGTCATGTAACATGATGGTTTGAATTAAAGAGAATTATTTATTCATTCATTCATTTATTTATGCATTCAATAGCTGAATTTTCAGTTTCAGTCTGATATTCAGTGAATACTCGACTATTTACTGAATATTCAACATATCACTGAATACTCCACGAATTAATTTTTATGAATTTATGTATTCAAGACTGAGCTGAGTTATCCATGATTCGTGATGTTACGAATAAAAGTTTGAATTATCATTCAACTGTCTATTAGCAACGCAGGCCGAATGGTCGTAAAACAGTCCTCAAAAATGAAAGTATGAGGTGAAATAGTACATCGATTATACACACACATATACAAATATTCAACAGTAAATCCACACATTCAGAAAGAAAATGAAACAATAGGTACTGAGAAGAAATCAACATCAACAATCCTACGCGAGAAAGAGTGGGCACCTCATTTGACGCTTAAATTGAGCATAAAGTAAGATCTAAAAAATGTGTTCACATTGTTCAAAAATTTCACAGCATTATAAGAAAATCACCTTTGAAATTTAGCAGTACGATGCTCCGGAACAGTGAAAGAGAAAGGACGTCTTATGTTAACCGAATGCACTTAACTTCTAGGAACAAGCCTTCCACAAAGAGCCGCACAATTTCGAGTCCTGAGGGGTCTATAAACAAATCAGCGGAGATGGAGCAATTTTCTATTATTCATCCTCAACCAACCCAACTCACGAATCTTCTGAGAAACATGATCATACTTCCTTAAACCAAATATGAAGCGGCAGCACCAATTACGAACAAGCTGAATGCGGTTACCAACATAAGCACTGATGCAAGGTCCATAAACCATATCACAGTAATCAAACAAGGAAATAATTACAGACTCAGCCAGGGATTTTCTCATGTTGAAAGTCAAGAAACGACGACAACCATAAACAAGCCTCGGACGGTAAAACGCAGTCTTCAAATCACCTGCTATATGAAAAGAAAAATCAAGTCTACAATCAAAAGTGACACCAAGGTTCCTCACAAGGTGAGAGGCTGACCACTAATGTACAGCTGCAGGTTCGCCCCAACTATACAGTACCTACTGACGAGTATTCGTGAAAATTAAATACTTATATACGAGGTGCGTGTCATCAGCATAATCTTGTGCATGACAAAACTCTAGGACCTCCAGACAAGAACAGAATAGGGCCCAGAATCGATCCTTGCGGAACCCCAGATCGAAGAAGCGTCGACTCAGTGACGAAAGTCTAATCAGTGCCAACACCAGGTATTCTATGCATCTATGACATACCTAAGGCTTGAATTTTTATTGAGGAATGTATTCAGTTAGTTTGTGCTCCTGCTTGTACAGGGTGATTCTTTGACATTTTAACTGTAGATTCCTCTTATCAAGCGAAACACTTTTTTTCAATACCATTTTTCAAAATTCGGTTTCGTTTGAAAGATACAGGGTGTCGAAAACCCATGAGAAAAACACTATTCTTTCCATATATTCGGAACCGATATTTCGAATGAACTGTATTTTGGTTGATTGTTTACTCTATTCAAGGTGCATATTTCTCATTTAAAACTTATTAAATATTTATCCCGGTATGAAAGTTACAGCGTAGCCGACTCGTGAATTCAGGCAAAAATACTATAAAACCACTTGAAAAAGATAAACGGTTTATATTTTCGAAAGAATCAACCATTTTAGAAAATAAAAGTGTTCCTATGTTTTTTCAATAAAACCCGTCGTTTTCGAGTTATTCCTAATTGTATACAATGAAATTTGAGGAAAAAATCACGAATTTCATAAAAAACCTGATCGCTTCCCTGAATTTAATATCATCAAATATTATCTCTTCTCTGATCGCTAAACAAATTTATTATGTTGTCAGAATGTTTATCAAACTTCGTCAAGACTACAGTGGCGACAATGGACGTTCAAGTTTTGATTGGTCGGACCGTTTTCGACCACTATAATGGCGGACTTTCATTGTTTTGTTGTCATGTATCTAAACAAAAAGCTCAAGATCGAGTCAAATGTCAAACAGCACGACCCTCAAATGTAAACAAATATCCGCCATGTTTGTGCAAAAACGTGTTCTATGACCCTATTGTCGCCACTGTCTTGTATAAAGCCACTGTAGTCAAGACTAAAATCTCTATGATGGAAAAACGTTCGATGTGGAGATACGTAATAATGAAATCCCACAAATGGAGATGTAAATTGGAGATGAAATTGAATTTTAAGAAGCATGAAATTACACATTTTATAAGCACAGTTTCTATTAAAAATTTATTGTTACCGGTTCTTCAGGAAAAAATCTATCTGAACAATATCCTCTTGGAATTATGGAATTGTAACTCGACACGTCGACAATACACGGTTTATTACATCAATTCACTGAAAGTCTTCAGATCACAATCATCACCTATATGCTTTATTCTCAGTAAATAAATAAGCGAATGGTTTGATCTTTGGAACTGGCCCTTTAGGGCCATCGGAATTTAATGAAAAAAATCATCCGAATAGTCCTTTTATCCATCTATTCAATCAGCTAAATTAACAAGTCTTGGCCGCCGTCTTAAACTCTTGAAAAAAAAAACTTCTGTCTTCTGTCTTCTGTCGAAACGACTTCAGATTACCTAGACGCACATTTTGATCCTTGGAACCAAAAAAATCATACGAATAGCCCATCTATCAATTTATTCAATCAGCTAATCACTAGTCTTGGCCGCCTTATCAAATCCTTGAAAAAAGAAATGAAAACTTCTGTCGAAACGATATCGGGGTACCTACCTATACATATACAGAGTGTAACAGCCAAATGGAATAAATTCGATAACGAATAAATGAGGGGGTGTTAGGAAAAACGCTCGGACACGTCGATTTGTAATTTTAAATGCGCATATTTTTCAAGAAAATAATATTATATAGGGTGTTCCATGTGACCGTGGCCAATACCAACTTTCTTATTTCAAATGCAACCCCCTGTATATTATTTATTTTTGAGAATCTTCAGAGAATTCTAGACACAATTCATGCACAATGTCCTATACCTATCTTTATTTATTTCGGAAGTATTAAGTGTATTCAGTTTTATGTAAAAATCAACGTTTTAAATAATAGTTATTTATGTAATAAGGATCATAAAGACGATCATTATGGTACAAGTCGTGAATGTTATCGGGCGAGGCGTAGCCGAGTCCGATAACACGGCGTGTGCCATAATGATTGTTTATGATTCGTATTACATACAACATTTTATCTGATGGCATTTATATCAATACATTCTCGAAAAATTAAAAACTGCATTTTCGACATGTCACAATGACAACTATTTTAAAGGAGTATGTCACTCAATTTTGATGACATAAGGAAGCTCATTATGGTACTTAGTACCATAATGAATTCATTATAGTACTTAGTCCCATAATGAATTCATTATGGTACTTAGTCCCATAATGAGCTTCCTTATGTCATCAAAATTGAGTGACATAACGTTGTCATTATGACATGCCATCAGATAAAAATTATTTTATTTCACAAATTCGGTACATTACACTTGAAACCTAATTAGTAATACTGGTTATTTCTTAATTATTAAAAAATCCATTAATATCAATGTAGGAAATGTTCAAAATGCTCGCCGCGAGCGTCTTGGCAACATGCTAATCTGGTGTAGAATTGTCTTCTAACGTTACTCAACATTTCAGGCGTGACTGATTTAATCGCAAGCGTGATTCGGTTTTTTAATTTTTAGGTCGTCTAAGTTTAAGGGTTTCGTTTCGTAAACAATACTTTTGACATATCCCCACAAAAAGAAGTCTAATGGAGTCAGATCAGGAGATCGTGCTGGCCATTCTATCGATCCGCGCCTCTCTATCTACCGATTTGGAAAAATTTGGTTCAAGAACTGCCGGACATTGATTTGGTTATGGGGCGGTACTCCATCTTGGTAAAACCATATTATATTGGCAGGAACTTGTGGATTTGCTGGATCAGGATATAAGTTTATCAAAGTTGGTACGACATTATTTTGGAGTAGTTCTAAATATTTTTCTCCATTCAACTTGCCGTCAATGAAAAAGGCACCTAGGATATGATTTCCAACAATTCCTGCCCAAACATTAACATTTTCAGGATATTGCGTATGTTCTTCTCTCATCCAGGGAGGATTCTCATCAGACCAATAGCGGCAATTTTGTTGACGATTAACATGACCGTGTAGTGTAAATGTACTCTCATCAGAAAACAAAACATTTTCTGATTGGATCCCATTGTTATCTAACATTGCCATCATTTGCTCAAAAAATGCGTTCTCCTATCGAAATCGTCTTCTATGAGCTCTTTAGTTGCCATCATTCTATAGGGATGCATCTTACTTTCCTTTAATATTCGAAATATTGACGTGTGGCTGACGGTGAACAGCGGGGCTACTTTTCGAACAGAATTATGTGGGCTTTCTTGAAACTCAAGCATAATATCCAATTTCGTATCATCACTTACTGCATTGGCAGCAATTTTTTTATTTGTCCTACACGACCAAGCTCTCGAAATTGCTTTTCTATTTTGTTAATTGTTCCTTGGGATATAGGCGGCAAATTTGGAAATTTTTCGTGAAATAAGCGAGAAACTTCCATTTGTGTAACTTCCATTTGTGTCCGTGTGTAATCTCCATAACCAATCATTTGAAGAATGGTTATTTTGTACATTTTTGTTAAATGAACCATTTTTTTAATTAGAAAGGAAGATTTTTAGCGGCATGCAGACAATTTTTGCAATTCCGGAAAAAGTCACACACCGTGCAGGAATTGAACCTGCGTCTCCTACTTTCCGGGTCGGTGCTCTCTCCAACTGAGCTAACAGTGTGTATGATACTTTTCCCAGAATTCAATATCATGACTCATGAGGTTCACCTCATATGTAGTGAGAGAGGGGGGTTACTAGGTGGGGAGCACTGATTCGTCATCATTAGCCAGGTGACTCCTTTATCCTGACTTCATCGAGTTTCTTCGATTTCAGTTTTAGGTCGGATGTTGGATTCCGACAAATGATGAAATATACTAAGCCGAGAATTTATATTATGAATGATTTTATCGTTGTGAATTCAATTAGAAAGGAAGATTTTTAGCGGCATCAGACAATTTTTGAAATTCCGTCTCCTACTTTCCGGGTCGGTGCTCTCTCCACTTTTTCCAGAATTTCAAAAATTGTCTGCATGCTGCTAAAAATCTTCCTTTCTAATTGAATTCACAGACGATAAAATCATTCATAATATAAATTCTCGGCTTAGTATATTTCATCATTTGTCGGAATCCAACATCCGACCTAAATCTGAAATCGAAGAAATTCGATGAAGTGAAGTGAAGGATAAAGGAGTCACCTGGCTAATGATGACGAATCAGTGCTCCCCACCTAGTAACCCCCCTCTCTCACTACATATGAGGTGAACCTCATGATATTGAATTCCGGGAAAAGTATCATACACACTGTTAGCTCAGTTGGAGAGAGCACCGAACCGGAAAGTAGGAGACGCAGGTTCAATTCCTGCACGGTGTGTGACTTTTTCCGGAATTTCAAAAATTGTCTGCATGCCGCTAAAAATCTTCCTTTCTAATTGAATTCACAGACGATAAAATCATTCACAACATTTTTTTAATATTATTAAGTATAGTTATCGAAATTCAAAAGACAATAGCACTTACACTGATCACTTATTGTCATGCAAACAGACAACGTGTTACTAAGGCTATGAGAATAAACAAATCTGTTTTTGTTTTTTTTTAATTTCTTCTCAGTAATGGTTTTTGCTTACTTTCTTCATATCAAGAGGTAAATGGGAAATAAGTATTGAGTGTAATGTATCGAATTTGTGAGATAAAATAATTTTTATTTGAAATATTAATTTTTGTAAAAAATCTGAAAACACTTAATATTTCCGAAAAAGTTGAAGATAGGTATAGGACATTGTACATGAATTATGTCTAGAATTTTCTGAAGAATCCAAAAAATAAATAATATACAGGGGGTTGCATTTGAAATAAGAAAGTTGGTATTGGCCACGGTAGCATGGAACACCCTATATAATTTTATTTTCTTGTAAAATATGCGCATTTAAAATTAAAAATTGACGTGTCCGAGCGTTTTTCCTAACAACCCCTCATTTATTCGTTATCGAATTTATTCCATTTGGCTCTTACACTCTGTATGTATAGCATAAAGCGGGTCTTTCAGAGCAATCGAAATTGATCAAAAACATACATCGGAGTAGTCCTTACATAAATATATTCAATCAGCTTGTTGGCCGCCCGTTTTCAACGTCGTAAAATAACGCCCGCAGTAGCATTATACTATTGACCGTGGTAGAATAGCAGCGCTTGGAGCCGACCGGCCGGGAGCTAACATTACCGATAGCCAGGTGCCGGTGGGACCAATTGCAAATCTATATCTATCTATACAGGGTGAGTCTTTGACTTGTACATATATTTTAACTATAGATTCCTCCCATCAAAAGAAACACTTTTTTCCCATATCATTTTTCAAAATTCGGTTCCGTTTGGAAGATACAGGGTGTCAAAAATCCATGAAATTAACACTATTCTTTCCATATATGCGGAACCGATATTTCGAATGAACTGAATTTTGGTTAATAGTCTACTCTATTCATGGTGCATATTCCTCAATTGAAACTTATTTCTTATTTCTCCTGGTAAAAAAGTTACAGTATAGTCGACTTATAAATTCACGCAAAAATACTATGAAACCACTTAAAAAAGATGAACGGTTCACGTTTTCGAAAGAATTGATTATTTTAGAAAACAAAAGTATTCTTATATTTTTTCAATAAAACGCGTCGTTCTCAAGTTATTCCTAATTGTATAAGATTGAATTAGAGGAAAAAATCATGAATTTCAAGAATTCTCTGAGTGCAGTCCTGGGTTAAATCTCATCGAAAATAATTTTTTTCTCTGGTCTCTCAACAAGTTACCAACGTTGTCAGGATGTTTATCAACTTTGTCAAGACTAAAATCTCTATGATGAAAAAACGTTTGATGTAGAGATATGTAATAATAACGAATGTTCGTGGGACATAAAATTGAATTCTAAGAAGCATGAAATTATTTTATAGGCACTAATAGGCAGTTTCTATTTAAAATTCATTGTTACCGGTCCTTCAGCAAAATATCTATCGAAACAATATAACTCGACACCAGAACGACACTATCACATCAATTCACTGAAAGTCATTTACATAATCATCACCTGTTTGCTTAGAATATTTGTTTTATATTCTAAGCCTGTTTGCTTCATTCTCTGTAAATAAATAAAGAGTGAACTTCGTCTATGGGATCACTGACTAAAGTTTTAGGTTGGACTGGTTGGAGCACAGAACAACGGTCTTGCGTCACGGCTACAATGGCTTCATCCACGCCGTGGATTCCACGGCCATCTGAAGGGAACGTAGCGCTTTCTTGAGTTCGCATTGTTTGAAGAGAAAATCGGCAATCTGGCATCGTCTTCTCTAGAGTTCTCTGGGTGAATTGAATATGTTCTGTGTTGAATATCACAGAGGATGGGTATAGTTAGGTCATTGACACCGAAACATATGACTTTGGTTAATGGAGTTGGGATAGGTTAGTGAGAAACCAATTTTTATGAGATCGTTTTAGAATATCGAGGAAATATGAACAGATTATTAGTGTCTATAAACTAATCTTCAGGACAATCGAAGAAGGAACTTATTTTGGTGTGAGAAATATAGCTTTTCATACAGCCGGAATGATCGGACAGAACTAAGTGTTTTGTTAGGAAATATCGTGTTTATAACATTCTTATTCAAATAAGGTTGGTGCTTGAGTATTTTTCATATGTATCACCCAGAATATCTAATAATCACATCAATTTCAATCAAAAAATATGAACTTTGAAGTGTTTGCAGAGAATTGATCCAGGCACGCATTAAGCTCAACTTTTTTTTTCAAATGGCTATATCTCTTTAACAGAGCCGAATTCGGAAAAATGGAAAATGAAAAAAAGGTTTCCTTTGGCCTCAAGAATCTACAGTTAAAATATATGTACAAGTCAAAGACTCACCCTGTATATCTATATCTATATATATATAAAAGAAAGATGTTGGTTACACCATTTATAACTCGAGATCGGATGGACTGTTTGTTATGAAACTTCATATAAGGATTCGTTTACGGTCTGGTTATTATAAAATACAATAAAACTTTGAAAAAATTGATGAAAATTTCACTTATACAGGAAATGCTTTTCCTCCTTTTGAGTAAGGCCACTAGATGTCGCTACAGTTACAGTTACGCAAGTGATAGTGTGTAATTTGAGTTGCCTACAACTCTGCCCTGTTGGGCATAACCAAAATGTCTTAGCGTAGGAGTACAGATCTCTAAAATGATTAGATTTCGTTGAGATATGAGAAAAGTTTCGTTCTTACCACTTTAGATGGCGCTATTCACACATTATGACTGATGATTATTAGTTATTTTCATAGTTTTATTTATTCCAAATAACGTAATCGTGAAGGTACTATATTTGACATCGTCACAATTGAATGGCGATGATTTGTTGAGGCTTTCGCGGCCATCGATTGATGTCATCTGTTCTTTTTTCGAGCATTTCGGTCGTCGTGGTTTGAAATGGTCGAAAAAAGAACATATGACATCAATTACTGTGTAATTTGAATAGGGCTTATAGTACCATGAAAGACTATTAACAGATCTAGAAGCGGGTGAATATCACAGTGAATTTTTATCGAAATGTCAAGTAAATCGGATTTTGGCGATGAGTTCCAATCGTGAGATGTCTATTCTCATCTTTTATCATAATTTTTAAAATTTTTTTGAATTTCTGTTCGGGTAATAAATATATTTGCGGAAATAACTGAATCCAAAATTGCCATTATTAGTGATTGACATATTATTTTTGTGCATCTGTTCTGTGTGATAGCTCATATCCATGGAAACATTTGACAGTTCAAAAATCAGAGAACCAAGCCGGTGATCTCCGATCACATATACTCCATTCACTTTTATAAAGTATCTTGGTGGGCCATGGTTTAGGTTTATCAAGTTCTTTTACTTAAAGCGGACGCAGGTTGGCACTCGTGAAAATCAAGCGACATTGCCAAGTCTACTTTCTAATTACTCTTTTTTAACTTTGCGAATGGAGTTAGTTCTTTTAAGCTTTAACTGTGAGTTGTGACACAAGATTCGTAGTATCAATACATTTTTATACTGGAGTATTTCAAGTTGCGCAAAGAGGTATTTAATTGTCCTCTGTAGGCTTATTTCTTGAGAATTTTGAAAAGTGGGGATTTCCATACGTCCATCTCTTCTGTTCGTCTAAAAGTTTTTCTATCGGGTTAATGAACTATCACAAAGTAACGGACTATTCTATCCATTATTTTTCAGTAAAATTTCAACACTCGGTTCTTGATTTCCATACAAGAAAATAGCATAACTGAATCTTCCAATCATGTTCATACTCGTACACGTGAAATATTTCCAGTATTAACAGAAAAAAAGTTTCCTCAATATTCGTCAGATCTTTGGAATTATTGAATTCACATAATATTTCCTCAAATTCATTGTTTTCCCAAAGTAAATAAACATTTTGATAAATACGTCATTTCTACGATTTATATGTAGAAACGGCAACGTTGCGTCCATATCTGACAGAAGAATGAGTATAACCTAACATTTTCAAAATATACGCGGTGAAATGTGTCAGAATTCCAGCGCCACCCGGGCTACTTTATAAAAGTGAATGGAGTATATGATTACGATTTGTGAAATCCACCGCAAGTATCATTTAGGCGGAACAAAGTTCGCCGGGCCAGCTAGTTATTAATAAAACGAAGAGGATAACGTCCTAGGACTAGCATTTAATGAGGAAATTGGACTAGCAGAGATCTTATAATTTCCAAAGTACACCACTGGTGGAACCACCACAACAGGACAATGACAGACCGATAAGGGTTGTGTGGCACTGAAGAAGGCTAATGAGCCAGAAACCGGTCTGTCATTGTCCTGTTGTGGTGGTTCCACCAGTGGTGTACTTTGGAAATTAGATCTCTGCTAGTCCAATTTCCTCATTAATAATAAAGTTTTCTTACTTTCTGTAATGCTTTATTAGGCGTAGTCTACCACATTTTTCCTCTGTAAAAATTTTGGTAGTCGCGGCTTTTCTTCAGCAAACCTCTTGTAAATCGACCAAATTTCGATTTTTTTAAAACATACATACTCTTTTTGATGAAATGCAAGCATAGAAACAATCTGGGAGAAATGAGAAAACATGATTGTCCGACTTTGGCTTTGAGCGTGTCTACCAACATGAACATGAAATTCGCATTTTTTAAAATTATTAATACCCTCCTGATTTTTTCATACGTAATACCACTAGAGATGGAATTTTGCCGGCAAAATTTCTCGATTGTGGTATGAAAGTTTGTTGCTCGGAAATTTCGCGAACGACATTTGTATCAAAATCACGAGCCGTGAGGCGAGTGATTTTGGAAAAAATGTCATGAGCGAAATTTCCGAAAAGCAACAAACTTGAATATTACAAGAGAAAAATTTTACCTGCTTAAATTTCATCTCGAGTGGAATTCGGCTTGAGTATTCCACGAGAAAATAGGGTAATATGTCCACAATTGACGTGTATTGCGCTATTTGGCAAATTAGAATTCATCATAGATTAACTAAACCACTAAACGTTGTTTGTTCTCTCTATGATATTCATTTCCGAAGCTATCTATGAATTCGAGAAACGTCAAAAATTTTGTCGCTGAAAAACCAACATGTTGGTTTTGCCGACTTGAAAATTTTTTCGGGATGAAAAGATCGTTGCTACGGAAACTTCCTCACTAAAAATGAAAAGAGTGGAATAATCAGCCGAAAATCCGAAAAAAAGCCGCGACTACAAAAATTTTCACACAGGAAAACTGTGGTAGACTCTACCTTATGAAGCGTACACCAAGTAAGAAATGTTTATTTGCAATTTGTCCCACCGGCACGCAGACTACGACGTTTCCGCGAAGCCTTTCTAACGGCCCAAGTGACCGACACGGAACAGGTAAGGCCGCGAAGCGCGAACGAGACATCAAGTAGTCATCCCATATATCTAATAATTCCAATATGGGCCATGAGCCAATCAAAACTGAAGCTGGGCTTTGGTAAAACTCCAGATCTGCGCAAGTGCAGAAATATTAAGAAAAAAAATAACGTAGTTATTCTATCTCTCTCTGGCACCTTGTATTATGTCATACACGTAAAATTAATGATGTGATGTATTATTTCATACGCTCATAACCAAACAAATTATTTATTCCGTTTGTGAACATTCGTTAATCAATAGTTCGTTCGTTGTTTAAATCCTCGTTCATTTTTCACTTATAATCGTTGTTGTTATTGTTCATTTTCGCGTTTGATATAATCATAGTTAATTTACCTAGTTGAGTTGGTTAGTCTTTATAGGTTGGTCCGTTTTTGAATAGTATTTATATCTATTTGAAAATTTTGTTGTGTTCTTTTATTCAATAAGGAATTAAACATGTCTTTAAGGAGCTCTACTCACAAATGTTACATTTGTGACCCTACACGCTCGAATTCATATCACAGGTAAAAAATTCAAATACAACTGTTATACGTTCATGCTTTCTCCTTTACCACTATATTTTTTTCAGGTTCCCTCAGAATCACCTACAAAGATCTCAGTGGATGGCCCTATGTCACCTAAATGCTGATGTCGCACAGCTGAGAATTTGTGGAAGACATTTTGTTGAAAATTATTTTACAGGGAAAGGTACTGATAGAAAACACCCAGAGAAGTCAATTTTGGTTTGGATGGAGGACATCTTTTAAAGTATAAATCTCTTTTTGAATAGTAACCCACTGAAAGGGTTGGCTCTAAGTTTTTAATGGCCAATGTACCGTTAGGTGAAAGAGCTGTTCAACACACATATTGGATGTGTTTTTCTTTTCATCAAATGAATGAAATCAGTCAGTTAAACTGACTCTAGAATAAGTGCATTCTGAAACTTAATAAATCATTTGTTACATATTAGATTGAGAGGTAAACTTGCCTTGGCTTTTGATTACATCATATCAAATACCCAGTGGAACCCCGATATAAAAAATCGGAAGGGAGCAAGTAGAAATTCGTTAAACTGAGGTGAGATTGGTCTAAAATTTGTTATATCGAGGTTCCACTCTAGGTTTATTCACCTCAACATTACGTACTCATCTTGTTTTAGCAAAAAACTTGCATGATTTTAATCTTCTACTGTTTACAGGCAATCCTTCCAATCAACGGTATGTATTTTTAGTTTCAACTTTGTTTTTTAGATTACATATCATGCTCACTATTTAGATGGTATTATTGAAAATTTAACAAAATTCAGCAATTTCAACATCTTTTTATTTTAGGTCATGGTTCAGTATTTTTGCAATACTGTATTACTTAGTGTATGTACTGCTACCTCAACTCCCATGTTCTCGATATGTCATAATAATAGCCTCTCATTCAATTTTAATGGAATATGCAGTCTCCGGGTTGTTAAAAAATTGCATATTTCCATGAAGGTACTCGTAACAAACTCCAAATCACATATTCACACAATAATCCAATCAGAAAAGTTCAACCTGTTCTCGAAAGTGCCCTTCTGAGGAAAATTTTGTATTTACCCTTGTCTGACGGCAATTTCCCTTACTATGTAAGCAATTATGATATGGATCATGGACTAAAAATTCATAGTTTACCTGAAAACTCATAGTAAGAAAATATTTCGAAGTAATTTCCTGTACCATTTCAAAATTGGAGGAGGATTCAAACTTTTCTAATACTTCACTCATGTTGAATATGTCATGAAAGCTTATTTCCCCAAGAACCTTATCAAATAGGCCTCATATTTTCTAATCTACCAAAGTGAACAAAACTTCATATGTCTCAATTAAGAAGTAAGTTCATCCAAATCTACCTACCTCAGCATGTAAACTGGTTTGTTCTCTTCCTTGACAATAATTTTTGGTATGAAATTGTAATGAAAAAAATGTGTAAATAAACTGTAAAATAGTTATTATTTGTTTCATTACATAGAATGATTGAATACATCATTTTAAGAAATTGAGTAACACAAATTTGAATAATTAATTTTCATGGCCTCTACTTGATAGTACTTCAATAGTTGCTATAAAAAGGATCTCAAAATGGAATGTTTGAAGTAAAGAAGGAATTTTTCATTCAGAATTGAAACCTTTCAAAAAACAATCAAAAATTATTAAATCCTGAGCAAGTAGATCAACAAGACAAAAATTCAAGACTTCTTATCAAACAAAAATTGTGAAGAGAATAACTATTGGTAGGTAACATTGCGAATAAACATATCCTTGAATACCTACCTGAAAAAACACATTTCAATTTTGTTTCAGTAATGAAATATTCAATTCAGCTAAAACACAAGAATCTTTTTGACTTCTACATTACTTTGATAACAAGAGTTCATTTAACTATAGATAGATTTACGATGGATTATTCAATAATGTGATTTATCATTTTATCAACCTCTCACAGCAAAGATGTTCATACCTAAACCTACGTTTTATTTTATCGGGTAGTCGGAATTCCATTAGAACTCCTGACGAAAATTTCTCGATGAATCCTTGATACATGAATTATCAATATTTATTCCGGCTAAAAGAATGCATTCCCTTCAATACGATGAATCAAATAGTTTTCTGAAAACTTATAACATTCATTTCTTTGCGAAAACTAAAATAGAAATGTTTTAGTAGAACGTTTTCATCCAAGCAAGAAAATCTTGAATCCTAAAATGTAAATGATGACATAACCTATAACCTCCAAGTCTATAGGGCATTCTAATGACCTGTCAAAACAAATTCTCAATATGGCGGCTGAGGGCAAACCATAGAACTCATAGTGCATGTACTATAAGTTCTATGGGGCAAACAATACGTTGGTGTTTATGTTGTTCTGTCAAATAAACACTTTGCATCTTAAAAAGTCTATCAACAACAACAACAACAAATACACACAACTAATTTATTCACCAGGTTCCTTATGACGTGTTATGACACTTCAGAAAGTTGTTTGCCCCATAGACAACTTGTTGTCTATGGTTTGCCCTCAGCAGAAGCCATTTTAGGTCACGTGATTTAGAATGCCTAATTGTCATAATTGAATTTCGAGTTGACGCATGCGTACAATTCAATCTTTACCAAAGATCTGACTTCACTTTCAGACAACTATTAGCAGGCGTATAATCCATATTGGTATTAGTAGATATATGAGTCATCCACACTGTCGGTGAATGTATTTCTGCGATTCATAAAGCATTAACCAAAACCATAAGGATCATTTTCCTATATCACCGTAAGAATGACATGGGTGATATGCGACTTCGTGCCCTATTGGTATTCAGGCACGTATTTGCTACAGGTTGATACTTGTCACTAATATATGAATTGAATATTTCTGAAAGTCGCTAATTCGCCACTTCCATACAAAATATTGTATTGGTTGGTTGCTTTGCTGTGAAGGCCGGTGTGACGTAACACGTAAATATTCAAATCGTGCCTGTGATTGAATCACCGTTTAAAATCACTGGTACTGACAAGGAGCAGTCACGTTTATCA
Organism: Adalia decempunctata; assembly: GCA_951802165.1. Classification (NCBI taxonomy): domain Eukaryota; kingdom Metazoa; phylum Arthropoda; class Insecta; order Coleoptera; family Coccinellidae; genus Adalia; species Adalia decempunctata. The sequence continues at coordinate 48,923,737 of OX637697.1, forward strand.
CCGTGATTTGAAAATCACGATTTCGCTCATCACTATCCACACTCACGTTCACGGCAGTGGCGATGCCAGCTTTCAATGAAAGGGGGGCCAAGAGAGGCCGGAATTCTTCAGGAGGGGCCAAAGCAAATAGAAATACAACAGGAAAATTGAAAGTCTTAGTATGTCAAAAAATCCTGGGGGGGCAGCAAAATTTTGGGGGGTCCGGGCCCCCCCTGGACCCCCCTAGCGTCGCCACTGGTTCACGGCATTGGCCGATGTTCTTATCATGAGTGTAGAGCGGGCATATGAATTTTATTGCTTACACACTACCTAAAGACCTACGCCTATTTATAATTGTAAATAATCTTCATATTTTTATTATTCTGAAAAGTTTTTATTTTCAGCTAACGAAATTAGTGAACTGAAATTTCTTGTGGCGCCCGCCACAAGGGCCCAGTGGATAAACCGAGACTGCTCGGGTTAGACGAAATGCTTTTTCCTGTTAGTTTCTTCATATTTCACGTGAATGTCTGTTTTGAACTGGAGAAGCAAGTTCCTGGAAATTATTGTCCCATCAGCATTCTGAAGCACCTTTAAAATGAAAATCTCAACATTCCTTTGAAAAATGTGAGATAACGCCAGAAATATGTAGTTTCATTCAGTTAGCGGTATCCCAAGTTTACACAATTGGACCAATAATATCGGATCATGCTGAATGAAAATATACTTTGAAGATTGATTTGCCCAATCATATCCTAGTAACCTTATAATCTCGGAGGCTAATTTGAATCACACATACCCCTAGTTTGTGTCCCTTCTGTCTTCATCAAATTTAAGGACGCACCCCCATACAATAGCAATAAGTCAATAATCAAGTTATGCTGTTATCCGTGGGGTGAAGAGTAAATCAAATTATTCATTCCGTGTGTATACCCCACTTAAATATCAGGCTACCGGAAATGCATCAAGTGTCTGAACATTCTGAATCCGAACAGGGTTTATTCTATTTCCGGGGTTTACCCACCCCTTGTACGCACGTCCTTGCCGAATCGATTATTGACGAATGTCAGAAACATGCCTTGAATATAAATTGAAAACAAAGCAGAGTAGTACCTGGATGAAGAACTATCTGACGGCATGCGAGAACGGTGGAATTACCTATTTTGATTTAATTGGAATGTTGTGTTATGTCATATGTGTAGTAACTAGTAACATTGTCAATGAAAAATTATAAATATACAAGTTGCTTCTAGACTAATCTAGAGGCATTTCGGTTTCATCATTAATTCAGGATTGACAGCACTTCACAGTTCACACTTCAGCAGGAATGGGGTGAATAATGCAAACAAGGTCAACCAGTTGGTGAACTTGTGTGCATTTTCAGTGATTTTTGAGGATTTTGGAGATATGAAGAAGGAAGACTAACTTGTGACAATCTTTCTGTCAATAAATTTGACAATCAGGCTATTACTCAACAATAGCTTGAAGTGGTTGAGCATATCATTATTGGTCCCTTGCTTTTCATATTGTTGATTAATGCTTTAACATCACAGCCTTCAACAACGACACCTAATGTCCCGCCAGGGGATCCTATATCTTCTCATCAATTGGATGTCTGTCAGTTTGTCCTGCTGGTGAATGTAAGCAACTCAAGTATGCTGATGACACAAGTTTTTTGTGTACTTCACTCGACATTCCTTCGGTAACCACTTCCCTAATTGCTGTATTGGATGGGGTGACACGATGGTGCGATGGTAACAGGTTGGGAGTGAATATGGACAAAACTAAATGTATAGTGTTTGGCTTCGACAGATCGACAAAAGCTTACCCGACCAGTATAAGTTTCAAAGGCTCTGATATTCAATGTGAAGAATCCATAAAGTTCTTAGCAGTCTTTCTAGACAGACATCCTAAATGGTCAGCACACGTTGAATAGGTTAGAAAGAGACTACACTCAGTAATTTACACTTTCATCATGTTGAGGGATTATATAGACGTTAGTATTCTGAAGACACTGTATTTTGCCAATTTACAATCCATATCATCTTACGGCATTATTTTTTGGGGAAGTTCTTCACAAATAGTTGATATTTTTGTTGCTCAAAAGTGGGCTCTAAGAGTGTTTTCAGATTGCCTTTCAGGAAAACATGTCGCGGGTTATTTGAAGAGAAAAATATTATGACAATATTTGGATTGTATATTTATAGAGTTCTTTTGTTTCTACATAAGAGAAATCATTATTTTGAGGAATATACAACACCAGACGAATGTGTCCCTATATTTTTTCAGTACATTGGTCCACAGTAAGAGTCAAGGGTACCCTTTATACAGCAATACGCTTTTTCAATGCCCTACCCAGATATTTGCAGCGAATTGATAAGTTTGATGGTGGGTTTCAAAAAGATCGTTGATTGAGTGATTCACAGAATACCTTGACGTTTTTGTCAAATCGACCAATAGAATTTCAAATTTACGGATTTGTTATCACAGAATCGCTCGATTAAGCATTTAATCACACGATCAACTTTTGTGAAACCCGGCTTGATGGTGGGTTTCACAAAGATCGTTGATTGAGTGATTCACAGAATACCTTGACGTTTTTGTCAAATCGACCAATAGAATTTCAAATTTACCAATTTTTTATCACAGAATCGCTCGATCAAGCATTTGATCACCCGATCAACGTTTATGAAACCCGGCTTTAGTCTTTTAAAAAAGATATTGGCAAATTACTTATTGAATGTTAACCGGGGAATTTCTCGAATTTTGTGCTAGTTACTGGTATTTTTTTGTACTGTTGACGTGTCTCCCATTCTGTTGTTCACTTGTTGTAACTATGATTTTTGAGACCATTATTATTATTATTATTTTTTTTTTAACGTCCGTGTGAGGGGAAAACCCTTTATGGGCACAGAGAGGGTCCGCACTCTCGGTAGTGTGAGAATCCAGGATCTTGTTTGGCTACTCACTAAAAACCCCTCACACCTTCAATGGAGGAGTTCTTCATCCTGCCCTCGCAGCGTCCCTTAACAAAAGAGATGAGCTGCAAGTGGCTTCTAGAGTTCATGGGACCTGATGATATGGAGTGACCCGAGCAACACTGCTTTCTGCATTCTGTGCGCCAATACCTCGGCCAGTGATCTGCAGACCGGGATAATCTTCAGTTCATCCACGTAGTAGCTCTCATTCCACCGAGACATCCTATGATAAGTACGACCATCCTAATTTTATGACCTGGGTATAAAGTTCCAAGCTCAAACATAAGGTCTTTGTATTTTTGCCTCTTCTGTTGTTCCTTCATCACAACATTATTTTCAGCAGGGGAGGAGAATTCCACGACAAATAACTCCTTCAGCTCCTTGTCCAGCAGAAGTATGTCTGGCTTAACAGCATTGATCTGTCTGTTGGGACAGGATAGTTCCAGCATATCCGAGCTCTTTCGTTCTGGACCACCGCTTCAATCTCCAGAGGCACATATGGTAGCACCGGTTCTTTGTCTATCCCATACTCGGCTCTCAGATGGAAGTATAGAATTCGTAGTGCCGCGTTGTGTCTCTCTACATACCCCGATGGAGCATGGACTCTGCAGGCGGAAAGGATGTGCATAATCGTTTCCTGTTGCCCATGGCAAGCCCTGCAAGTTGTTGGGGTGTCCATTTTCATGATGTTCTTTTTATACCATCTCGTATTCAGTACTCCATCTTGACACGCCATCACAAACCCTTCTGTCTCTGACTTAAGGCTAGCTGACTTTAGAAAGGCGAAAGACAATTCTTCAGACAGGTCCTGGTCTTTTAAACTCCTGAAATATATGGAGTGCAAGGTCTTACTCATATGATGTTCGAGTAATGTATCTGACTGAGACTTTCGGATCAGTCTTGCTAGGCTTCTTTGGTCCGCTTGAGTGATAGGTGCTCCAGCGAGCTCAGGATTGATCGATACGCCGGTTATGCTGAGCTTATCCAGGGCCCTTTGTGCAGCTCGGAATAGGAAGGCTCCATGGTTCGCAATTTCATGCTGAGCGACAAATCTTAGAAGCGGATCTTCACTTCTTAGAATCCTTACTGCCATTTCCAATGTTTGTTGATAGTGTTGATATTCCGAACATTGCAATCCTCTACCCCCCTGGCTTCGGGGAAGGTATATCCTCTGTATTGAGCTGTTGGGATGTAGGCTACGATTCATGTTCATCGTTTTCCTTGTTAACCTATCAAGATCGAGGAGCTCGTTTACCGTCCAGTTCACCACTCCGAAAGAGTAGGTGAGAATCGGGATGGCTAGCATATTTGTAGCAGATACTTTATTCTTTCCTGACAGCTGCGATTTCCAAATGTCTCTCAGCTTCTTTTTGTAGCTGGCTGTTAAGTCTTCCTTTATCTGGGTTGTCTCCAGTACACCCCTCTGTTTCATCCCAAGAAACTTGTAAGTTTCTCCGTCTTCGAGATGTCGAAAAGTCATTCCATCTTCCAGTAGAATATCTTCTCCTGCATCTTCAGCTTTTCCCCTGCGCAGATGAAATACAGCACACTTGTCCAAACCGAATGACATTCCTATGGCTGAGGTGTAGTCTGAAACGATATTCAGTAGTTGCTGTAGTGCGGACTCGGAGGGAGCGTAGAGCTTCAAGTCGTCCACGTATAAGAGATGAGAGATCATGTGGTTCCTTCTGCCTGGTGGTCCGGCTTTGTATCCTATTTTGCTCTCCCTCAACTCAATTGTTAGTGGTATGAGTGTTATGCAGAATAATAGCGGGCTTAGCGAATCTCCCTGAAAAACTCCTCTCCTGTATCTCACCCATCCCTTATATACGGTTCGACCCTCTGCTCGGATGGTAAACTTCGTTTTCCACAGCGCTATGATGTTCTCTATCGCGAGGATGATGTTAGGATGGACTTTCAGCATTTTTAATAGCCGTATTATAAGCTCGTGCGGCGAGGTGTCATATGCTTTCGCGTAGTCCAACCATGAGGTGTGCAGGTCGCGCTTGTAGTATCTGGCGTCTAGACATACGCTCTTGTCTATGAGCAAGTTGTCCTTGCATCCTTGCACTCCTTTCTTTGCTCCCCTCTGTTCGTAGATACTTTTCCACACTGGTCCAATAACCCTCAGTATTTGATCTTGAATTACACTTGTGAGGATCTTATACAGTGTATTGAGGCAAGTGATTGGGCGATAGTTCTTGGGTTGCCCTAAATCACCTGATTTTGGTATCAGCACTGTTCTACCCTCCACCAACCATGACGGAATCGGCTCACGGCGAGTCAGTATCCCGCTGAATAATCTTGCCAGGTGTTGATGTGTAGCTGGAAAACTCTTCCACCAGTAGTTTTGAATACCGTCCAGTCCAGGTGCTGTGAAATCACGCTTGTTCTTAAGGGCTTGTCTAATATCTTCGGTTGATATTTCAGAAAGTTCATCGCTCTGCTGTTGGTTTTGATCACACATCTGCTGGAATCTGAGAAGTGCTGGAGTATCCCTGATTTCTGCTTGTTGTTCATTCAGGCATTTCCAAAATTCTTCGACCTCCTGCGGTGATGGTGGGTTCTGTGCCTTTTGTTGTTGGGACTGAAATAGTTTCGATGGTTCTGCGGTGAAGGTGTTGTTATCTTCAATCAATTTCTGCCTTTTTATTAGTTTCTTCCGCGCTGCAGCAAGTGATCTTATTTTATCTACAGCTTTCTGCTTCAGTAGATGGACTGTGGGCAAGTCTACTGTATGATGTATGGAAAGAAGCTCCTCAATCATATCCTTCATTTTCTTGCTGGATTCAATTTTGCCTCTCAGAACATCTATGATACATTGGTACCAAGATGCCTGCTGCCTCATTGATTTTATTTTGATGTCAAGCCGACTGAGTCTTAACCTATGCTTATCGTTCTTCATAGCTGTACTTTTAGGTGGACATAGAAGCGAAGCGGCCGCTCTCACTGCAGCCACTACATCCTCTAGTGAACAGGTCTCGTTAAGATGATATTGAATTACTTTATCCCATATGGCTAGATCTTCAGCCTTATGTCTTGTTTTCATTCGGGTGGCCTTGACCAGTGGGTTTCTGACGGCAGCCTCAAATGCTTCCCTTGTTTTGACGATTAACTTCGGAACATCTCTCACCGTTCTTGGCCTCTGTTGCTGGAGCATCTGTCACCTGCTCTTCAGCGTGTTCTATTTCTGGAACATCTCTCACTTGTTCCGCTCTTGGCCTTGCCCTCAGGGCTAATGCTTGGTGTTGTTGGTTTGGAGCATCTGTCACCTGCTCTTCAACTTGTTCTTTTTCCGGAACATCTCTCACTTGTTCCACTCTTGGCCTTGTCCCCAGGACTATTGCTTGGTGTTGTTGGTTTGGAGCATCTGTCACCTGCTCTTCACCGTGTTCTTTTTCCGGAACATCTCTCACTTGTTCCGTTCTTGGCCTTGCTCCCAGGGCTATTGCTTGATGTTGTTGGTTTGGAGCATCTGTCACCTGCTCTTCACCGTGTTCTATTTCGGGAACATCTCTCACATGTTCTGTTATTGACCTGTTGGAGCGTGTACCAGTCCCGGTTCGGCCCATAATATTTCTCACCAGGGCTACAGCTTGTTCTTCAGCTGTGTCATTCGTCAATTGCTGATGTTGGCTCGAAGCATCTGTCACCTGCTCCTCAGCTTGATGTTCCGTCCTTTCTTTCTCTTGAGACCGCCATAAGATTATTATTATTATTATTATTATATACATCAAATCAATGCAGAATTAGACGGAGAATTTAAATATGTATAAATATAGGTACAAGGTGTTATATTTGAGATAACAAAGTTCACATTCGTTTCCGGTGAAACCGGAAGTAGATTCCGCCAGTGGCGCACCGAGAGGGGGGGCTGTCGGGCTGCAGCCCCCCCCGAGCTGTGACAAAGAAAGGTAATTCAAATATTTCCATCTTATTGTTTTTCTGAAAGTAACAATTATTATTTTAGAACAGAATGGAAACTTAAACATTTCCTTTACAGATAGAAATATGGATTGATATACATATACAGGGTGTTTCATTGGTGAATGAACATACGTTAACCTGAGCTAGAGCTAGACGAGTCCAAAAAACCGATATATGATAGGTCTAATCAATTCCATAACCGAGATACAGAGTGGTTTATGTAGGTATTCACCAAAAATTTCAATTCCTCATAACTTCTGAACCAACTAGTATAGCTGGTTGATATTTGGAACGTATGATTCACTTCTGCAGGTCGATCGATTCACTTTTGAATTTCCGAAGAATTTCAGGTCCTTATTTGAAAAATATGGGACTTCTTCCAAGCTGAGATTCACCCTGTATATTGAAATTTTGGGATTTTTTTGAGATATTTGAAAAGAGAAGAAAATTTTCAATGTGGTTCAGTAGATTTCATTGTCCCGCACGTCATTTTGCTCAAAGAGAGCAATTGAATATTGGAATTCCACAAAATTCTCAGAAAAATCGTACATTATGATCAAATTGATCTCCAGAATAAGGTACAAAACGATTGGATCCAGGTGATGAAATTAGAAGAACTAACTTTAGTAGCTGGATTTTACGAAATGAAAGAATGGTCAACAGAATTTTATTATGCAATGAAATACGTAGTAATCCAGACATGATCAAAAAAAGTATCAGACATATTTTTTGAAGAGGGCAAGAATGTGTATTGAACAAAATGGTGGTACTTTCGAGCACCTTCTGTATTTCACGTTGAGTTTTTATGTTTCTTCAGTTATTTATTCATCTTTGTTGACTTCAACTAAATTCTTCTCGATGAATAATGTTTTTCCGGAAATAACTCCAAATGATTCCACAGAATATTATGAAATTCGAACGTGCAATTAGTGGGACAAAAAAAATTCAATTAGATCATAATGTACGATTTTTCTGAGAATTTTGTGGAACTCCAATATTCAATTGGAAATGACGTGCGGGACAATGAAATCTACTGAACTCCATTGAAAATATTCTTCTCTCTTCAAATATCTCAATCAAATCGTAAAATTTTAATATACAGGGTGTTGAATCTCAGCTTGGAAGAAGTCCCATATTTTTCAAATACGGACCTGGAATTTTTTGGAAATTCAAAAGTAATTCGATCGACCTGTAGAAGTGAATCATACGTTCCAAATATCAACCCACTATACTGGTTGGTTAAAAAGTTATGAGGAATTGAAATTTTTGGTGAATACATAAAGCACCCTGTATCTCGGTTATGGAATTGATTAGACCTATCATATATCGGTTTTTTGGACTCGCCTAGGGTAGCTCTAGCTCAGGTTACCGTATGTTCATTTACCAATGAAACACCCGGTATAATAACGAATGCGATATATCCATTACTTAAGGTTTTCGCTTGCGGCGCATTTTTTAAACTATATAACGTAGAAAAAACTTGATAACTCTTCAGCAGCCCCCCCCGAATAAAATTTCTGGGTGCGCCACTGGATTCCGCTTGCAAGTGTTAAGTGTTCAAGCCGGTTTGCGCAAGCCAAACTGTGGTGAAGCTTGAGCGTGTGGTAGGCCCATAAGAGTTTCCTAAAGCTCGCGGCGCTCTCGGATTTTTGAGATGGCGCATTTTCCAACTCGTTCCACAAAGCTTGTGGGCGCAATCGTTCATTCAGATATCTGCGTTTCAACTGATCGTATGCGATCTGATAGTTATCAGCAGTTATCAGCACATAAACTGAACGTTCTAACAAGATTCAACGGTGGTCCAAAAAGAGATGAAATGATTTTGAATGAATTTTTCTATAGCAATGACCTATTATTGTGGACTAATGCGTCGAATAAATCTATGAATAAAGAGAATGATTTGTAATCACCATTGAATTTCGTTAGCTCGAGAGTTGAAAGCATGATATGTGAATGCTGATTTATAATTGAATTGGTTGCAATTTCGGCTTTAGTTTCTGAATTTGAGATGTCGGCGTGGACACTTTTAATGAAATAGTAGAATTCTAGGAATTTTGAATTCGCCCTCCAAACTTTCGTTTGATTCGGTTATGAGCGATGGAATGACTTTGATGACTTTTTCTGCGAGATCGTGCAAATTTAGAATATCACGCATGTGAATCGATCGAAGATTTGAGTGCTTCTGCGTTTTTGCCATATTCAATGAAATATTTGTAGTATGAATACGAAGTGCCAGAAATCTTTACCTAATTTACGACTGGGTCTAAAGGATTCGAAATTACCTGGACGATGTGTCAAACAGTGCAATAAATCGTACAGAATGGAATTTCGTAACGAAAGGTGCAGGTACTTGACGGATAAGGGACAGATATGCAGATAGGACGTAAACTTGTATTTAAGTTTAAATAAACAGTGTTAAATGAATAATAATTATTTTGATTTCTTCAACTCTCAATATGACAATAAAATTGATACCAATCCGGCAATCGAAGGATCAATGAAAAATATACAGGAGCTCTCTTGGAGAAAAGAGAGAAGAAATGAACTGCTGTACCAATTCTTATCACGACGAGAATAAAATGGATGTATGGAATCATGGGTGCAAGGGGGGGGGGGCTGCAAGAGGGGGCCATCTCCCCCCCTGTGAATTTGATGGCCTTATCGTTTTTCAGCACAACACCCTCAATATTACTTTCTTAATACAAAGGGCGAGGAAAAATTTCATGAAATCCAAACTGATTTGTGAAGATGAATGAAAGTTATATAATTCCATTCACAAAGGAAAAATGCCCCTTCCCTGAGAAAAAATTTTGCGGGCGTCCATGTATGGAATTGAAATGAATACCACAAAGTGAACACTGTGAGAATGGTACTTACGGTTCTTCTGACTTGAAGGGATGTATCTGCTTGCTGTCTGGTTTCGTGCAATTTTGTAACGGGTGAAGTCTTTATCACACGAATCACATTCACTTTTAGGGCCGACGCACAGTGGGGCAGAAACCATCTGAATGTGATAACAAAAATATCATTCAAATCAAAGTGCCGGAATGCATTGAATTAATGATGAAACGATTGATTGAATATTATGGAACCAAATTTATGCAACTTTTATGGAATAGAAGGGAAACTTTGGTTTTCATAGGATTTTATTACCATATTGAAAAAAAAAACAGTTTATTAAAGTAGAACAATATGAAAACATTCAACTCAAAAATTTCGTAAAACATTCTTAAAAAAAAAATTGTCGAAAAATTTACTGAATGTTTCAGTAAATCATCAATAGTACAAAAACTAGCACATTGAAGTATAATTTTTTTCAATGAACTAACACGCAAGGAAATATTTCAACTGAATAATCTCGAGCACACACTATGACAATATAACCCAAATAACCTAGACTATATTCCACTCATTTCAAAAACTGACCAATCACAGTCCAAAGACAGCTCGTATTTTCGCGATAATACCAACTGTCTCTGAATTATGATTGGTCTGACAACTTCGGTGTTTTCAACGATCGAACTACAGAATAATCTGTGATTGAACTATGGGTACGAATGGTTTGACAACTGATAAATATAAATTGTAGACGTCAACATAAGTTTTTCCTTGCTTTTCTCGATTATGGAGTTTCTGACCTTTTATTCTGTTCGTGAAATAGTCTTATAAAATTTCACTCGAGATTGAATTTGCCTCATAAGTCTAACTTTTATTTCCAAACTCAAATGAGTTGCTTTGAGGAAACACCACTCGTCCTCTGGACTCGTGATGTTTCCAAGCAACTCATTTTCTTTTGAAAATAAATCGATAGACTTGTCACGGAAATTAAATCTCTTGTGAGATTACTACTCCAGCAACAGGGAGGTAATTTTTTATAGATACCAAGGTACAGGAAAAAGATAAGAAAGTAAAACAACATCCTAAAAATGAAATTAGCATTATCCATCAGAACTTACAGTCTATAGGAAATTGTGTAGATGAACTAAATGAATTCTTGAAACTCCATGATAAGTGTACATTTTTATGCGTCACTGAACATTGGAAGACAAATAGCCAGCTAGCGTCACATAAAATTGATCATTTTTACTTGGCTTCTAGCTTCTGTAGAACTGAAGAAAATAAACATGGTGGAAGTGCCATATATGCCAGAGATGGGATATTAGGAATAGAGAGGAAGGAAGCCATTGAGAAATCAAAGGAGAACCATGTTGAGATGTCAGCTTGCGAATTTAGGATAAACAGAGCAAAGGTTATTGTAGCAGCAGTGTACAGACCCCCAAGTGGAGACTTTGGAACCTTCTTAAACAAACTGGAAAGCCTATTAACGATTTTTACGGAGGAGACTAACACTACATTGATTATAGCTGGAGATTTTAATATAAATTTTATGAGTGACAGCTTTGAGAAACTCCAGCTGTGCTCAATGCTGAACTCCTATAGTATATACCACACAATAAACGAAAATACACGCATAACAAACACATCATCTACTTGTGTGGATAATATTCTGGTAAACATGTATAATGTCCATGGAGAGGTACTACACTCTCAAATCTCAGATCATACAGCACAAAAACTGACATTGAGCATAGGTGAGATACAGAAAAGAAAGTATGTGTCCCAAAGAACATTCAGTCAAGAGAATGTTGATATTTTTCTCAACAACTTGAAAAATACTGATTGGACAGAAGTTCATAGCTTGGATGACAAAGATGTAAATGGACAATGGGACAACTTTATGAAACTATATTCAGCATGTTTCAATGAATGCTTTCCACTACGAAAAATTAAACTAAGCAAAAGGAACAAAAGGATAGTAGACCCAACAGTAGAGGAATGCAAAAGGAGGCTGGATATTCTCTATACAATGAGCAGTGTGGACGAAAGGTATAAAGGTGCGTACAGAGCAACAAAGAGAGAGTACAATGGCAAGCTTAGGGAAAACAGAGCCAAAAGATATCAAGAAAGGTTAGTAGAATCTGACAATAAACAAAAAACTGCATGGAACATTGTGAAGGATATCAAGGGGGCAAAGGATACTGGAGGTATGCAAATTGAGAAGGATCCCAAAACGACAGCTGACTCTTTCAATGATTTCTTAATAACATCTGTTCAAGACCTGGTGTCCACAGTAAAATCACATCCTTATACAAGTAGAGTGGAGAGAAACAGTAGATCCATTTTTATACACCCTGTAACTTTGGAAGAGATGGTGGAAGTTGTGAAGAACATAAAAAACAAAATGAGCGCTGGCAATGATGAAGTTCCAACAAAAATCATGAAATTGAGTATAGATCCTATCAAGCACATCATTGTCCATATTCTAAACAACTCTCTGAAGTATGGAGTCTTCCCGGATTCCCTGAAAACAGCTATGATCAGACCAGTTTATAAGAGAGGCGATCAGAGGAAAATAGAAAATTATAGACCTATAAGTCTATTGCCATCCTACTCTAAAATCTTCGAATCAGTCATGTGTAGGAGAATCTCAAATTTCTTCATAACATCTAAGTTGCTGAGTGATACTCAACATGGCTACCAAAGAGGTAAATCATGCCAAACGGCAATCTTCCAGTTCACACAGAACATCATGAACGCACTGGAAGGAAATGAAATTGCCATTGCTTTGTTCCTTGACTTGTCCAAAGCATATGATTGCCTAGATCATAAAATCCTGCTCAGTAAACTGGAGAGCTATGGAGTCAGAGGTCCTGCGCTGGCATGGTTTGAATCTTACCTCTCAGATCGAAAGCAATTTGTTGTAGTTGACAAGGATGGTGACAGAGGGGTATCAGAAACCAAGACTTTCAATACTGGAGTAGCACAGGGTGGCTTGACAGGGCCCATTTTGCTTATCATCTATCTGAATGACATTGTTGATATCGCAAAGAAGAGTGACTGTTGTAGCCTATCTAATTACTCAGACGACACCAACTTACTTATCAAAGGAAAACTCTTTCCAGATCTACTAGAGGCAGCAAGTAACATCTTAAAGCAAGCAACTGAGTGGTTTACTACAAATAAATTATTTCTCAACGAGAACAAAACAAGTGTGATGCTATTCAGAACAAGCCGCCCTGGGTTCACTCCACCTGACGAAATTGAACTGAATAAGAGGAAAGCAGAACTCATCGACAGCACAAAGTTCCTGGGGATGACCGTTGATTGTTGTTTGGGCTGGAATTTCCACGTTGAGAAGATCTTGGAGAAGTTAAACAGAGCCAGCTACAGCATAAGAGTCTTGAGAAAATATGTCGACATTGCGACGATGAAAATGGTATACCACTCCAACTTTGAGTCAATCTTTCGTTATGGCATAATTTTCTATGGAAATTGCAGAGATATTGACCATATATTTGTTGCACAAAAACGGGTGATCAGAATCTTGTTGGGAATGAAATACAGAGATTCATGCAGAGGTCGTTTCCGGGAAACAAAAATTCTCACACTCAGTGGGGTCTATATACAGGAATGTCTATTGTTTTTCTATAAAAACAGGGGACTTTTCTTGGAGTATGAACCACAAACAGCTTATAGAACCAGAACTTATAACTATAACTACCCAATTCACCATTTAACAATGACAAAGAAGTCTGCGCTGTATAGCTGTCTAAAGTTCTTCAACAAGCTGCCTGACAGAATAAAGAAAGAGAGTACCATTATCAAATTCAAAAAGGAAATTCATAGGTTACTAATAGATCTGAAACCATACACAGTGGAGGAATACCTAAGGGGGAAGTTGGTGTAGCTGTAATGCTTTTGTTTTTGACTACAATTTTGTTTAATGATTTATATACGAATGTGTTTAGGTTATTCTTCAAAATAAAGGATATTATTATTATGATCGTGGACTTATTCACTATCTCGGCATACGGCCGGATAAATTTACCTTTCCCAGATACAATAATCAAAGGGAATAGGCTCGATCACGATACACTTGACAAAAATTTACGAACAATTCTACAGGTATTGAGAATAACAGCTTTTTGCATTTCAATGTAGCTGTTTACATTTAATTCTAATTTGTTCAGACTATTGTGTAAGCTCTTGGGTATCAATCCAGTCGACGAGATGATCACTGGAACGATATCAACCTTCTCCAGGTGCCACATTTCCTTGATCTCGAAAGCCAGGTCTGTGTACTTGCTTATCTTCTCCTGGTACTTATTCAACATGTTGTTGTTGTTGGGCACAGCTACATCTACCAAAATTGCCTTTCTGACCCTCTTGTCGTAAACCACAATATCCGGCCTGTTATTCGTCACCGTTCTGTCAGTGATAATAGGCCTATCGTAGTATAGTCTAAAAGAGTCATTTTCTAACACAGGCAGCGGCTGATAGTTATAATACGGCTTGTAGGAGTTGAGAAGTCCGAACTTGAGCGCCAATTTCTGGTGTATGATGTTGCACACTTGGTTATGTCGGTGGAGGTAATCAGTGTTGGCCAGTTGTTCGCAGCCAGAAGTTACATGCTGAATTGTTTCAGATTTTTGATGACACTTCCTACACATATCTGTTGGCACTGTACGGTCCTTCATGATGTATTTCTTGTAGTTGTTGGTGGAGATGACTTGATCTTGTATAGCCATCATAAAACCTTCCGTCTCAGGAAACATTTCACCCTTCGACAACCATTTGTTGGATGAGGTTTTGTCAATATGTGGCTGATTTAACTCATGGTGATGCCGTCCATGGAGTTCTTTTTTTGACCATTGTTCTAGCTTGTCAGTTTCAGAAAGAGATGGCAGATCCAGCAATTCATCTGCAGTAGCCAGAGTTAAAGGTGTGAACTTCTTAACAACCAAAGTAACAACTCTGTGTAGATTGGAATTATTCGCCTTCTCAAAGAAGAATTCCCTGAGGTTTTTAATCTGGCGAGTGTGAAGGTTGACAATATCCGCAAGTCCCCGTCCTCCTTCCTTCCGTGGTAAAGTGGTTCTTAATACTGACGACCTTGGGTGATGACCTCTCTGTTTCGTCAGCATCGTTCTGGTTTGCCTTTGAATGTCCTCCAGATCTGTCCTGGTCCACTTGATAACTCCAAATGAATAAACCAGCACTGGGATTGCGTAGCTGTTGATGGCTTTGATGAGATTTCCAGAAGTCAACAGTGACTTCATCACCATTCTCAGTCGGTCAGTATACTCCTCCCGAATTTTTGCCTTCGACTGCTTTTGCTCCAAACATCTAGCCTGTTGGTATCCCAGATATTTATAAGTTTCTCCATCCCTCATGGCTTGAAGTATATCTCCATTCGGTAGTTGTGATTCACCGTCCACGACTTTTCCCCTATGGATGTTCAGGGTTCTACATTTTTCAATGCCGAATTCCATTCGAACATCAGTTGAAAAAGAACTGATGGTTTTCAGAAGCTCATCCAATTGCTTCTTGTTTGCAGCATATAGTTTGATGTCGTCCATGTAGAGTAGGTGGGAAATAGTATGTTCTTCCCGCGCTGTCTTGATCTTAAATCCACATTTCGTTTCTTGGAGCATCGATGATAAAGGGTTCATTGCCAAACAGAACCATAATGGGCTCAAGGAGTCTCCTTGAAAGATCCCACGACGAATGGGATTTCTTCGAGCTTAATCGTCTTGTTGTTCATAGTGACTTGTATTGATGTTCGCCACTGAGACATTGTTGTCCTCAAAAATTCCACCAAAACAGGATTGATTCCATAAATGTGCAGCACCTCGATGAGCCACGAATGAGCGGTGCTATCAAATGCCTTCTGATAATCGAGGAAGGCTGAGTGCAAGTTGCGTCCTTTCTCATGGGCCTGTTTCATGATCACTGAGTCGATGATGAGTTGTTCCTTGCACCCTTGGTGTTTTCTTCTGCATCCTTTCTGTTCTTCTGCCATAATGTTGTTTTCATCCAAATGTTGATATATTCGGTTGGATAATAATGAGGTGAGTATTTTGTACAGTGTTGGAAGACAAGTGATAGGTCTGTACTGCGATGGTTCTTGAGTCTTATCGCTTTTTGGAAGCATATAGGTTACTCCTTCGGTTAAGAATTTAGGAGCTTCTTGAGGATGTTGAAGTATATGCGTAAACTGTCTCGCTATGGCTTCATGCAGATGGCCAAATTTCTTGTACCAGAAGTTATGGATATTGTCGACTCCTGGAGCCTTCCAATTGCTTGCTTCCTTCAGTGCTGTCACCACTTCATCCAATGATATTTCTTCGAAGTTCATTTGTGGGATGTTCGTTCGATTTTTCTCCCTGCTGATCTAATCAGCATTCTCATTATGTTCCTTAGGCATCGACCACAGAGAACCCCAATAATTTTTTAATGATTGGGCTTCTGGCATAGCTCTGGTGACTTTGTTTGAGCTTTTGGTGATGTGTTTGTAGAAGTTTGCCTCGTTGTTGTGGAACAATTGGTTATGCTGTTTCCGTTGAGTGCATTTCAAATATCTGGATAGTCTTTTCGCCTTCGCTTGAAGTTTCTGTTTCAGAGTATCCACATATATGATGATGTGATGTTTGCTTTCAGATTTGTTCATGGTGTTATCAATCTTCTTCAGAATTTTTCTAACAAACGATTTCAGGCGTCGTGACGGGGATTCATTCCGCAGGAACTCAGTAAGTCGGCCTATTTCCTTTCTGATTTTGTCGATGTCTTTCTCCAATCGGGTTTGCCATGGTGGTTTCTTTATGGTTCTTTCCCGTGTGTGATATTTGGGGGTGTGGACTTGTTGTTTGTGTAGTCGAAGGGTTGCTACTGCTCCACAATACACGAGAGTGTGTATTCCTTCAAGGCTGTTGAAGTCCTCAACGTGGTCATCGAAGGCTGCATCTACACTGGCCAGAATAATATTGGTGCTCTTGTTAGTTTTTAATTTAGGCAGCTTTGGGCGTTTTGTTGGATTGGTTCCCTGGAACTCAACCATGGCTGTGTTGAGTAGTGATCTTGCAGAGTGCGCATATTCCCCTGGTCCACTTGAATCAGACGGTACTTCCCCATTATCATTAGATTCCATATTCTGGATCTCATTCTGGTTTTGTTCTGGATGTGTTTCGATGTTAGCTCCAGTGTCGTTGCTCAGTTCCATGAGGACTTCATCTCGTATACTCCTCAATGTGTCCGTAGAGAGTAGGTTGTTTTTCACAATAGTTCGTCGTTGATCTGATATCCTTTGTTCAGAAATGTGGTGGAGTTCTGGATATCTTTCTATGAATTCTTGATGCAATCCATAACGGTATGCTGTCATGTTCGATTCCAAGTGTGTGATCTTGTAGTAGGAGCGCATAATGAAGGAGTTCATTTCTTGGGTCCACTTCATGCGTTTCCTAGGGAGTCCAGCTCTCGTGGTCGCGGGCATAGTGACTTGCGTCGCCGTTGAAGCATCAAGAGTGGGTTGAGGCCTGTTGATAGCAGTTTCCTCTTGGTGGGGTGTTGCAGTAGCCCTACTCGGTATCACGCTGCTTCCGTCGTTATCCGAGGGAGACTGTGACTCATTTTTCGAACAAGACCCTCTTCCTAAATCTTGAACGCGACAGGAGGTTCTGGTGGTACAATGCCGATTCACCCGTTTACTCCGTAAATTGTACATTTCATTGCTAGTGCATTTTATACCTACTGCCAGGTAGCTAGGGTACCTCGGGTGTGCTAAGCCCGTACTCCAGAAAACCATCCAGAGCCCCTGAGGGCATATATATTATTATTATTCTTCATCGGTCTCCCGTTCTCAGCTTGAGCTGGTAATTCTTCTATGAACCAGTGAAAAAACATTTCAGTTCCTCCCACTAGTTCAGAAATTTCCGCACGATGTGATAGGTTTGCAAATCCACAGCCTGCTGTGCACATCGCGATCTTTTGGGATAATTCGATCCCTTGAAGATTTCTCTTCTCCATCCAGGAAGTGGTTTGTCCTCGCAATTGTTCACGTAATAAAAAGCTCGCATTACTTCAATATTCATTTCGCGGCTACACTGGATACGTGCGTTGCGAGCTCCCCTGCGGGCAGTCCTCCTCACGGTGGTCGAGCCAGCAGGTGGAGTGGCATCTCGATCTTCTGCCATGATATCGGTTTCCACTTCTCGTTCATGGGTTTGCCACCATTTACCCTTGGTGGCCCAGGTTACTCGGGCCGTGGGGACGTCACCCCCCATGTGGCGTGGCAGAAACCAAACCACACCCGTGCGGTTATATATATTATTATTATTATTATATTATTATTCTTCATCATCGGTCTCCCGGTCTCAGCTCGAGCTGGTATTATTTCTATGAACCAGTGAAAAAACATTTCAGTTCCTCCCACTAGTTCAGAAATTTCCGCACGATGTGACAGGTTTGCAAAGCTACAGCCTTCTGTGCATATCCCGCGATCCTCTGCCGAAATCACCAACGGTATAATAGTGACTTTCGATAATTGCCACATATTCTTCAGCTCTATTGCCAAGTTCTCGTACTTCCTTATTTTTTCCGACTCCGTTCTTCCGATGTCATGAGTCAATGGTACTGCCACATCAATTATCACCCCATACTTCTGATCCTTCTCAATGAATACAAGGTCCGGTCTATTGTAGTCTACTGATCTATCTGTTGTTATGGGTCTATCCCAATAGAGAACCGCTGTGTCCGTTTCCAACACTGCTGCAGGTTGATACTTATAGTATGGCGGACAAGTATCCAAAAAACCATGTCTAAGAGCTAACTGCTGGTGAACAATTTTTGCCACTTGGTTGTGTCGGCCCAGATACGCGTTGTCGGCAAGAACTCGACAGCCTGCTATTATATGTTCGATAGACTCGCCAACTACGCCGCACTTCCTGCATTTGTCCTCCACGTTCAGCTTCAAACAGTGCTTCTCATAGTTGCGAGTTCTTATGACTCGGTCTTGGATAGCCGTCAGGAATCCCTCAGTTTCAGGATACAATTGTCCCGCATTCAACCACGACAAAGAAGCTAATTTATCGACATTTTCCCCCTCAAGGTGTTTGGGAAATCGGCCGTGCAGAGCTTGTTCCCGCCATATACTTATATCTTCGCTTCTCGTGGTGATATCGAATGTCAGTTCTCTGTGTTGTAGGTTCAGAGGTGTGTATCCCTTATCCTCTGTTGTCACCAATTTCATCAGGCTATCTTCAGACTCGAGCAGTTGCTGCCTCAAGTTTTTCTCCTGGGTTCTGCAGAGTTTATAGATGTTCAACAGACCTCGTCCGCCATCTCTTCTGGGTAGATAAAGCCTTTTCACCGATGCATTGGTGTGCAGACATCGGAACTTTGTCATTAGGCGACGGGTGAGTCGGTCCAACTCATTCAGATCAGCATTTGACCACTTCAAGACTCCGAAAGTGTAGGTCAGAGCAGGCGTAGCCCAAGAGTTCAAGGCATCGATCTGGTTTTTAGCAGACAGCTTGGTGTTGAGCACTTTGGTTACCCTGGTTTTATATTTCGCAGTGAACTCAGCTTTCAAACGGGTGTGGTCAATCCGTTGATTTTGAGGAATGCCCAGATACTTGTAGGTCTCTTCGGGCAACAAACTGTGGATGTCTTGAAATTGTTCCTGTGTGTTCTCCATTTTACCCTTCCTGATGTTGACTATGGCGCATTTATCGAGACCGAAAGACATGTCAATGTCTTTGCTGAAGGATCGCACTATATCTATCAGCGAGTGAAGTTGTTTTGAGTTCTCGCCGAATAGTTTCAGGTCATCTATGTACAATAAATGGGACAGTTTTCGCGGATTCCTCATTAATGGTCTATACCCTATGGTAGTGTTTTTCAATAGAGTAGACAGAGGATTTAGTGCCAAACAAAACCACATCGGCGACAGAGCATCTCCCTGAAATATCCCCCTCGATATTTTCACGGTTCCAGCATTGATGTTATTTATCAGAATATTCGTTCTCCATGTACTCATAAGATGTTGGAGCACCGCTTTTATTTTCGGGCAGATCTTATAAATCTCCAGTACTTTCACAAGCCAATCGTGGGGCACCGTATCGAAGGCCTTCTGATAGTCGATATAACAAAGACTTAAATTCCTCCTTCTCGCTTGGGCTTGCTTCAGCACTACAGCGTCTATAGTGAGTTGATGTTTACATCCTGCAGACCCTCGAGAGCAGCCTTTTTGTTCTTCCTCCAGAATATTATTGGCTTCACAATGACGATATATCGCATGATTTACAAGCGACGTGAACAGCTTATACACCACTGACAAACACGTTATTGGTCTGTAGTTTTCTGGATTGTTGCGGTCTCCTTTTTTGTAGAGCATGTAGGTATTGCCTTGAGTGAGGAAAGCCGGTATCTTGAAGGGGTCTTCCAGCGCTTCCGAGAAACATCTAGCCAGACTTGGGAAACATGCTGGAAACTGTTTAACCCAGAAGTTTTGAAGTCGATCGGGTCCTGGCGCCTTCCAGTTACTAGTGTTTTTGATAATGTTGGATATTTCCTCGACTGTGAAAATATCAGTCCTCATCTCAACGATTTCGGATGCATGGTGTTCAATGTCCCTCAGCCAACTAGTATTTCTCTGAAATTGACCACTCTCCGACCATAAAGAACTCCAATATTGCCGAAATTCGTCATTGCTGATGTCAGCATGCAGACTGGAGGAGATTTCGGATGGCTTTTCAAGACTCCTGAAGAACTTCTTTCTGTCTCTCACATATTCAGCGTTTTGTTGTTTTCGCTTTGATAACTCGTTGTATCTTCGTAGGCGTGCACCTTTCGCTTTAGCTTGTTGTCTCAAGCGATCTTTCAGGTCAACTATCAGATCTTTATGTCGTGGAGATTCCAGGTTCAGCCCTGCGGATGCAGCTATTTTTCGCACTTTGTTTAATACTTTACGCGATTTATTATCCTTCAGGAACTCATCCAAGACATCAACTTTTCCACGAAGTTTATCGACGTCCTGCATTAATCTTCTTTTCCATGCTGGAGCTTCATTTGTAACTTTCTGTACACTGGTTCTGGGGAAGTAGATCTTTTGCCCATTTTGTCCTATTACTGTGATGGCAGCACAGTACAGAGATAAGTGGACTTGTTCCAACGTCCATTGAGTGCTAAGGTGTTCTGCCAATATTTCGTTGAGCCACTCGATGGTATTTTTGGCCGTAGAGTTGAACTTCAATTTTGGAAGGATGGGGCGGTTGAGCGGATCAGTAGATTCGTATTGCGCCAGGTTGCTATAGAACGTGTCATACAGTTGGCGATATTGTGGCCAGTCTTGGTGAGCAGTTCGGGTGACAGGCAGTTCCCTTGCCGTTTCTACTGGTCTCTCCAACGGCTCGTTTGGTTCTTCATTATGATCTCGGACAATCTGATCTTGATTGATTGTATAGCCCATTTCTCTCTTGATCTCATCTAGTTCCTGTCCTGACAGGTAGCCTTTTCGTATTATGACAGTTTTACGATCCGCAATGTTTCCTTCTGTCAGCTGAAGTTCCGGATGCCTCTTGGTGAACTCGGTGTAAAGGGAGTATCTCCAACCAGGAAGTGGTCTGTCATCGCAATTGTTCACGTAATAAAAAGCTCGCATTACTTCAATATTCATTTCGCGGCTCCACTTGATACGTGCGTTGCGAGCTCCCCTGCGGACAGTCCTCCTCACGGTGGTCGAGCCAGCAGGTGGAGTGGCATTTTGATCTTCTGCCATGTTTTGGGATTCCACTTCCCGATGTTCTGGTGGAGCTGTATTTTGTTGAATGACAGGGGCCCGCTTCCTCAGCACCCTGCCACTGACGGATCGCATGCTGTCATGTCCAGCGTCGGCTCCGGACATGCCCTGGCGCTCCCCAGGCAGCGACTCTTTTCCGAGGCTTAATGATTGCTCCATTTTCATGGGTTTGCCACCATTCACCCTTGGTGGCCCAGGTAACTCGGGCCGTGGGGACGTCACCCCCCATATGGCATGGCAGAAACCACACCACACCCGTGCGGGTATATTATTATTATTCTTCATCATCGGTGTGGTGTATTGAATGATACAGCTTTAGCAATTATTAAAGGAAACGAATATTGACACGTAAACTTTATTAATATATTGCTACAATATCACTGATTTCATTTTCAACAGGGCGCAATTGGAATACATTGAAATTCAGTGGGGGGTTTGCGCATGACAACACAAAACATCCATAAGAAATATATTACATTCTTCCCCCCTACGAAAAAAACTTAATTATATGTACTTTTGAATTCAATTTAGGTAAATTCATTTAATATTAGCTTCATGAGAACATCTCAAATTTATTAATCAAATCACATCAAATTTATCACAGTAAAATATCACACAAATACATATCCATTTAACATTATTCAGCTTGAAATCTTTCTGGAGGTTTTCTCACTCTCTTAGGTCTATCAGTCATATCTAATACTACATTTTCATCATTTTTACTTACATTTTCATTATTTATACATACGTTTTCATTATGTTCACATACATTTTTATCATTCGTTTCTTGTTCAAAATTGCTAACAATTTTCTGGGATGGATAAACAATATTCTCTGAAGTTTTTCTCAATTGATTAGAATGACGTTTCCAACATCTCCCTAACTCTAAAATATCAACTAGAAATGTTACTCTTCCAATTTTTCTCCTTATTGTACCTTTAATCCAATTTGTTTTATTAGAGTCTCGATAATCTTTGACTAGAACAAAATCATTTATTTTGTAATCGACAGTGTTTTTTCCTCTATAATATTTCTTTTGATCTTGCTGTTTACAATTTACCTTATTTGCTAAATCTTTAGATGGTTTATACAACAGAGCATTGAATCTTGTTCTCAAGTTCCTACCGAACATTATTTGAGCAGGGCTTACTCC
This sequence comes from Adalia decempunctata, assembly GCA_951802165.1. Taxonomy (NCBI): domain Eukaryota; kingdom Metazoa; phylum Arthropoda; class Insecta; order Coleoptera; family Coccinellidae; genus Adalia; species Adalia decempunctata. Next base: position 48,946,409 of record OX637697.1, read on the forward strand.
GGTAGTACAATGTTCAGTAGTTCGATAGTCAAACAGAAACCTAGAAAGAACTGTATTGGTGTCTACAGAGGGTTTTTCGCTCATAGTCTTCTTGATACCATTTTTAACTGTTTTTACGCAATTTTCAGCTGCACCATTAGATTCTGGATGATAAGGTGGAATCAAAACATGTTTAATATTATTCTTTTTCAAAAATGATTCGAATTGTTCAGATGTGAAATAAGCAGCGTTGTCCGATACCACCGTTTTCGGCAAACCAAATCTGGCAAAACTACTCCTGAGCATCTTAATCGTCACTTCAGAACTCGTCGTTGAAGTTTCAAAAACTTCGACTCATTTCGAATGTGCATCTAATATGACCAGATAGTACTTTCTGGCGAAAGGTCCGAAATAATCAATATGTAACCTTTCCCAAACTTCACCCGGCCACGACCAAGTTGCCAACGGAACCTTAGCAGGATTAGCTAAATTCTTCGTGCAACCTTCACACCGCTTAACATAATTTTCTATATCCTTATCTAGATTTGGCCACCAAAAATGTGCCCTTGCAATAATTTTTGACTTAACAATACCAAAATGTGTCATATGCAATGTTTTAAGAAAAATAGGTCGTAACTTAACTGGAACAACTATGCGATGATTCCAGAATAAACATTTATCAGACACTGCAAATTCTGAACGTCTGGAAAAATATGGTTTGATCATCATATCATCACTAACGTACTTCGGCCACCCTATCTTCATAAATTCAACCACCTTACTCAGCTCTTTGTCGTCGGCAGTTTCCCTTTCAACTTCTTCGAGATTTATTGGCATTTCTTCACTGTTCGTTGAAAAATTGCAGTATGGGAATTCGACATCATCGTTATGACTTAAACGATCGGTTTCGGATGCCGATAATCTAGATTCTAGACAGTGCGTCCGCCGTATTATTCTCTGATTTGACGTATTCGACTTCGTATTGGTAATTCGATAAAATCACAGCCCAACGCCTCAACCTGTTAGCAGAAAATTGAGGAATTGGCTTGTTTTGCCCGAAAATCGTCATCAGAGGTTTATTATCTGTTATCAACTTAAATTTTTTTGCATAAAGATATTGATGAAACTTTTGCACCCCGAAAATTATAGCTAAACCTTCTCTTTCTATCTGACTATAATTTTTCTCACTTTTTGAAAGTGACCTTGAAGCATAAGCAATCGGTTTTTCAATTCCTGATGGGTACTGATGGCTTAAAATAGCCCCTAAACCTTGTGAACTAGCGTCTACTGTTAATCTTATATCTAACTCCGGATTGAAATGTACCAAAACTTCTGTTGAACTTAGCAATGATTTAATTCTGTCAAAAGCTTGATCACAATCTTTCGACCAAAACCATTTTACATCATTTCTTAATAAACGATGTAATGGATATAAAATCGAAGAAATGTTTCTGATAAATTTTCCATAATAATTTACCATACCTAGAAATGATTTTAATTCAGTTACGTTCCGTGGTTTCAGGACCTTCAAAATTGCCGTGATCTTACTCTCACTTGTGTGAAGACCTTCCCTATCAATTTTATATCCCAAATATTCAATTGAACCTTGAAAAAATTTACATTTCGAAAAGCTTAACTTAAGTCCAGACTTTTCTAAAATCGACAAAACTAATTTCAGTCTATTCAAATGTTCCTTTTCGTCCTTTCCCGTAACAAGAATATCGTCTAAAAATACTGTTACGCCATCAATTCCACTCAACAGTGACTCCATTAATTTTTGAAATTTAGAGGGCGCTGAAGCAATCCCATAAGTGAGTCTATTGTATATAAATAAACCTTTATGAGTTACAATGGTGGTGAGTTTTTTAGAATCATCATCCAAACCTACTTGTTGATACGCGTCTGATAAGTCTAATTTGGAAAATTGAACTCCTCCCTGTAGACAACCAAACAGATCTTCGATTCTTGGTAGTGGATGTTGATCTATTTCAATGTGGGGGTTTATAGTCACCTTGTAGTCCCCACAAAGTCTGACTGCACCATTTTTCTTCAACACTGGTACCACCGGAGTGCCCCACTGACTATAGTCTACCGGTGAGATGATACCTAATGAAAGAAGGCGATTAATTTCTGCTTCAACTGGCGATTTTAAAGCATATGGAATAGGACGAGCCTTATGAAATTTAGGAGTAACCTCGGTATTCTTCAACTTCAAACTTAAGCTTGCCTTATTGAATAATCCTACTCCTTCAGAAAAAAGATTCGAGAATTGATTTATCAGAGCATTTGTTTTACTATTTACTTTTTCATTCATGAAATTCAAATTTGAAAAGCCAATATTGTATATATTTAAGAAATCTCTACCTAATATTGGTGGGCCACCGTTTTTAAAGACATAAAAATTCATATTAGTTACAATTCCTTTAAATTCAACATTTGTATTCAAAATACCTATAGGCTCAACTTTGGCTCCATTATAAAACGTTAGACATCGATCAGTCTGTTTCAATTTGTACATTCTAAATTTCTCTAAATACAAATCTTCAGAAATGCAAGAGATACTCGCTCCAGTATCTGCTAGAAATAGAATATAAAAAGAACCAATTTTTATTTCTAGTGAGTATGCATTGTTTTGACCATTAGCATGATTAACAACAAACAACGAAGGTTCGTTTTCAAAATTATCATTTTCATCTTGCAAGTAATTATGAGACCTTGAAAAATTATTATTTCCTTTTTTCTTTTTGAAACAATTATTAATATTATGGCCATTCTTTTTACAGAAAGAACAGAATAGATTTTCGAAGCACTTATCTTTGTTATGACCAGTTTTTCCACAGGTTGTACACTTGTCATTTGTACCACCTGTCGTTGCACTCACGCTGGAACCTTTCTGGGGAAAGTGACGTTTGGCGTGGCTGCGCACATGCAACAACTGTTCCATCTTCACGGGGTTGTTGCCGATCTGGTAGCTCTGCGAAGATGCCATCTTGTTTTCTGCTATGCCGATAGCCTGTTCGAATGTTATACCTTTCTTCTCTTCCAGGAGTCTGTCGAGTATAACACCTTCTTCGAATCCACAAACAAAACGGTCTCGGAGACAGATATCCAATTCTTTTCCAAACTCGCAGGAAACAGCTAAGCTCCGCACACGTGCTGCCCAATCTTTAATTGTTTCATTATTTCCTTTCTTGCTGTCGAAGAATTTATAACGTTCAGCTAGGACTGATTTTCTTGGGATGAAATGTTTATCCAAAAGTGAAATCAACGTATCGAATGATTTCGATTCAGGTACATCCGGGCTGCACATGTTGAATATCAATTTGTACGATTCTTCATCTAACATGTTTAAGAGAATTGCACGTTTTTTATCATCACTGGTTACTTCATTAGCGATGAAATAATTGTTCAATCTCGCCTTATAGATGTACCAATCTGTGATATTCAAATGAAATTCACGTAGTTGGCCGATTCCACTCACAATCACTTCGGAAGAACCGGCTTCAACCGTAGCCATTTTGTCTTTTTCACTTTTATTAGGTCCCATATATAGGAATTTCTCCACGAAAAACAAAATTAAAAATACTTTTCGAAAAGTCAACTCAAAAATAACTCTTTTATCCTCGTCGCCAAGTTTTGTGGTGTATTGAATGATACAGCTTTAGCAATTATTAAAGGAAACGAATATTGACACGTAAACTTTATTAATATATTGCTACAATATCACTGATTTCATTTTCAACAGGGCGCAATTGGAATACATTAAAATTCAGTGGGGGGTTTGCGCATGACAACACAAAACATCCATAAGAAATATATTACAATCGGTCTCCCGGTCTCAGCTCGAGCTGGTATTACTTCTATGAACCAGTGAAAAAACATTATTATTAATTATTATTATTATTATTCTTCATCGGTCTCCCGTTCTCAGCTCGAGCTGGTTATTCTTCTATGAACCAGTGAAAAAACAATTCAGTTCCTCCCACTAGTTCAGAAATTTCCGCACGATGTAACAGGTTTGCAAATCCACAGCCTGCTGTGCACATCCCGCGATATTCCGGGATAATTCGATCCCTTGAAGATTTCTCTTCTCCATCCAGGAAGTGGTTTGTCCTCGCAATTGTTCACGTAATGAAAAGCTCGCATTACTTCAATATTCATTTCGCGGCTACACTGGATACGTGCGTTGCGAGCTCCCCTGCGGGCAGTCCTCCTCACGGTGGTCGAGCCAGCAGGTGGAGTGGCATCTCGATCTTCTGCCATGATATCGGTTTCCACTTCTCGTTCATGGGTTTGCCACCATTTACCCTTGGTGGCCCAGGTAACTCGGGCCGTGGGGACGTCACCCCCCATGTGGCGTGGCAGAAACCAAACCACACCCGTGCGGTTATGAGTTATTATTATTCTTCATCATCGGTCTCCCGGTCTCAGCTCGTGCTGGTATTACTTCTATGAACCAGTGAAAAAACATTTCAGTTCCTCCCACTAGTTCAGAAATTTCCGCACGATGTGACAGGTTTGCAAAGCTACAGCCTGCTGTGCATATCCCGCGATCCTCTGGGATATCTCGATCTTTTGAAGATTTTTCTTAAATGATTTGGACATGACTCCCTCAGCCGAAATCACCAACGGTATAATCGTGACTTTCGATAATTGCCACATATTCTTCAGCTCTATTGCCAAGTTCTCGTACTTCGTTATTTTTTCCGACTCCGTTCTTCCGATGTTATGAGTCAATGGTACTGCCACATCAATTATCACCCCATACTTCTGATCCTTCTCAATGAATACAAGGTCCGGTCTATTGTAGTCCACTGATCTATCTGTTGTTATTATTATTATTCTTCATCGGTCTCCCGTTCTCAGCTTGAGCTGGTAATTCTTCTATGAACCAGTGAAAAAACATTTTCATTATTATTCTTCATCGGTCTCCCGTTCTCAGCTTGAGCTGGTAATTCTTATATGAACCAGTGAAAAAACATTTCAGTTCCTCCCACTAGTTCAGAAATTTCCGCACGATGTGATAGGTTTGCAAATCCACAGCCTGCTGTGCACATCGCGATCTTCTGGGATAATTCGATCCCTTGAAGATTTCTCTTCTCCATCCAAGAAGTGGTTTGTCCTCGCAATCGTTCACGTAATCAAAAGCTCGCATTACTTCAATATTCATTTCGCGGCTACACTGGATACGTGCGTTGCGAGCTCCCCTGCGGGCAGTCCTCCTCACGGTGGTCGAGCCAGCAGGTGGAGTGGCATCTCGACCTTCTGCCATGATATCGGTTTCCACTTCTCGTTCATGGGTTTGCCACCATTTACCCTCGGTGGCCCAGGTAACTCGGGCCGTGGGGACGTCACCCCCCATGTGGCGTGGCAGAAACCAAACCACACCCGTGCGGGTTCATTATTATTATTATTATTATTACTGATAATATGTGCTTCCAGTCTGATATTCACTCGGGATACAGGATGTTTTATTTCGACATTCGACGTACTGTTATTTTTATATGTAGGTAAGTAAACCCTACTTAATTATGCTAAATAAAGCAAATAAACATTTCTGGCTACCGCCAGAGGCCCACGACATGGGAATGGACATGGTCGTGAAAAATGAAACTGTCAAATCGTGCAGCACGCAACGGTTCCGGTCAAATTAATGCTCCAATTGAAAAGGCGGAGATGATTGAAATGCTTTCAATCTATATATACAGGGTGAATCCTGTTGAACTGTACATACTTCACACAGAGATAGAGGACACTTTGCTGGTTTCAAAAATACCCCACATGAAAGGTCTCGAACGATTCGTTTGAATTATACAGGGCGATTTCACGTTTTGGGTCATATTTTCAAAAGGCAGTATTGGACGAACGAATAATCACAAATCCATCAAGTTTGGTACGCAGGGTGGCTTTATCAATCCCCATACAGCTGAGTTAACAGATTATCAGTTTCCAGGACCGGACTCTATTTTTCTGATATTATCGGAATTCATAAAGAAAATCACTGTCAATAAACCTGTCATATGGCAGTTCAAACTACACTGAATACTCTTCAATAAAGAGTAATAAAATCACGTGGCACACCTACAGATTTAGAGAAAAAAATATTGAATATGCGTACTCGGAGATAACTTTTTTGGACGGCCGAATTTACATGGAAAACCATAACCAAATGTATCAAAAGTTGAAGACAGGAGAATATTATCAGTTCAAATCCTCTCGATATTCAAGTATTCCAATATTCAGGTAATTTTTGTCAGTGCATCGAAATCTATTAAATTAATTTTCTATTGATAGAAATAAAACTGTTTAATAACACTATTTCAAAAAGTAAAAAAAGAGGAATATGAAAGATTCACAAAATAAGCTCGAAATGTCTTCCTTCCATCTGAATACATTTTCGGGCTCTGATAAAAATATGATTGGTTGATCTCCTTATCATTGCGGGATCACTCCTAATCTTGACACACGCTGCTTCAATCCTTTCTTTGAGATGTTCCCTGGAATTAATCTCAACGTTGTAAACTAATTCTCTCATGTAGCCCCATAAGAAATAGTCTAGGGGTGAAAGGTCAGGAGATCTTGCAGGCCATGGAATAGGACTCCCTCGACCTATAACACGACCGTCATAGCGGTTGTGCAAGAATTCACGAACCTGCAGAGTGTAATGAGGTGTAGCCCCGTCGTGTTAAAAATAAATCCCGCGTTGGTTGATATTTCCTAATAACTCAGGTAAACGATTCATAATCTGGTGCTTCCAAACGTTGAACTTTAGTTGAATGGTATGGATGGTAGTTTTCCAGCTTTAAGGCAGTGTAGTGCACACTCTTTTTTGAGAAACACCTGTTCTTCGTGCCACCTTGCGAGTACTGATACTTGGATCGTTCTCGACAATTTCCACAATATGTTCATTATTATTTACAATACCTTCTCGCCGTGGTTTCGAATTTGGAAATGTTCCATGCTCCCTGAGATACACAAAAACTGCTGAGAAAGTCTATTCGGAAATTGTTTCAATACAGAAACATTGAACTATAGTCCATCCAAGAATTATTGACATCTCGGGCGGCTTTGGAAAATCGAAATTAGGTTGGTAATGCCCATTCAGTGATATTTTGAGTTGTAGAATTCAGGTTGGTGTTGGAAATAACACTAATATTTTGTTCTGTCATTAATGTTTCGAATAAATTTGGCAAATAATTGAGCAAGTGAAATAAATATCTTTAAAATGAGGCTGTTGAAGAGTGTACAGCTAATAATTGGAAATGCTTTCCATAGCACATATATAAAGAAATAAGAGAAGATTAGTCGAAATATATGGGATGTTGCTGACATAAAATCTTTCGTTATGAACATGATGAGGTCTGCCCAGATGAGGAAATAACAGTTGTGGTTGTTGAAACAACAGTAGGAATATTTACATTTAATATTTTGCACCTTCATTGTTCACAAATATTGAAAGTTACAATGTCATACAAAATTGTTCATATATTAAATAAATCCAATCTTTAAGTTTTGTTTCTGTCTTGATATCTATTATAATTTTCCCAATCCATTCAGTTTGCAGGTAATCGTATGTGATAATTGGAAACATTTTCATGTTCAGATTGCCTTACTTTGAAAAAATAGCATTTAATTTTCAGGTTATTTCAATATTTTTTTATTGCTATGATGAAAGCACAGAAAACTTTTGGTTACTTTTTTGTAACTAGAAATAAAGCTGCGACTGGACTTCCAAGGCTTGCTCTGATGTCAATAATTCTTGGATGGACAATAATTTCCACTAGTTAGTCAAATCTATGGGGGCTGTCGCGCCACTAGGAGACGCTAGTGTTGCGTGAGGTCTCAGCATAGAAATAATAATTTAAAACTTCGTTTCAGTGAATCTATGTGTCGGAGATATTTCAAATGTCATTGATAAAACAACAAGTACAGAAATAATAACTTTGTTCTGTGCTTTGACAGGACCTCACGCAACAATGGGCGCGTTCATCCGACTAAGCAGCTACCGCCACCGCTCCTTCAAACGTCAAAACCATATGATTTTTTCGATCCGTTGTGTCAAATTAGTTAGTAATTTTGACACAACGAATCATATGGTTTTGACGTTTGAAGGAGCGGTGGCGTAGCTGCTTAGTCGGATGAACGCGCCCAGTGGCGCCAACTGGTGAGCAGAAATACGGCAGCTCCCATTGGAAATGAAAATTTGTGAAGAGTTGGAAAACGAATCAAACGAAAAACTAATCCCTGGATTATGGAATACTTTCATGGGAAGTGGATATAACCTGATAATATTCGACTTTTCATGCTTCTACGAAACTTCAGCCGCCCAAAAAAATTATCTCTGAGTACGATTATTAAATTTTTTTTTAATCTCTTTGTGTGCCTCGCGATTTTATGACAATTTCTTGTAGGTTATTTAATGTTGTTCGGTCTCCCCGCTCCCGTAACAGTTTTGTGGAGTGTTCCATATTCAGGGCGAATCTTTCGATCTATCATGTATTGAAAAACACAATCTGAAATGGGAGTCTGTCCCTGAATATTGGAATACTTGAATGCCTAGAGGATCTTAACCATTAATATTCAACTTTTGATACATTTGGGTATGATTTTCCTTGTGAATTAGGCCGTCCAAAAAATATTATCTACGAGTACGCATATTCAATATTTTTTTTCTCTAAATGTGTAGGTGTGCCACGTGATTTTATTACTCTTTATTGAAGAATATTCAGTGTAGTTCGAATTGCCATGACAGGTTTATTGACTTTTTCATCTACAGGGTGATTTTCTTTATAAATTCCGATAATATCAGAAAAATAGAGTCCGGTCCTGGAAACTGATAATCTGATAAGTCAGCTGTATTGGGATCAGTACAGTCCTCCTACGTATCAAATTTGATGAATTTGTGATTATTCGTTCGTCCACTACAGCATTTTGAAAATATGACCCAAAAAGTGAAATCGCCCTGTATAATTCAAACGAATCGTTTGAAACCTTTCATGTGGGGTATTTTTGAAACCAGCAAAGTGTCCTCTATCTCTGTGTGAAGTATGTACAGTTCAACAGGATTCACCCTGTATATAAAAGAAAGATGTTGGTTAGACCATTTATAACTCGAGATCGGATGGACTGTTTGTTATGAAACTTCATATATGGATTCGTCTACGGTCTGGTTATTATAAAATACAATAAAACTTTGAGAAAATCGTTGAAAATTTCACCTATACAGGAAATGCTCTTCCTTCTTTTGAGTAAGGCCACTAGGTGTCGCTGCAGTTACAGTTACGCTACAGCTCATTATTCTTAGGTACTTTATTTGATATTCTCCCTGTTAGATGGCGATGTAAACAAATAGTGTGTAATTTGGGTTGCCTCCAACTATGCGCTGTTGACCAAAGCCGAAATGTCTTAGCGTAGGATTACAGATCTCTAAAATGATTAGATTTCGTTGAGATATGACTGAAATGAGATAGATTTCGTTCTCACCACTCAAGTTGACGATATTCACACATTATGACTGATTATTATTAGTTATTTTTACAGTTTCATTTATTCAAAATAACGTAATCGTGAACGTACTATATTCGACATGATCATCATTAGATGGCGATGTATATCAATCACTGTCTAATTTGCATAGAGCTTATAGTAACATGAACTATGAAAGGCTATTACCAGATCAAGAGGCGGGTGAATATCACAGTGAATTCTTATCGAAATGTCAAGTAAATCGGATTTTGGCGATCAGTTTCAATCTTTTCTCATAATTTTTGAAATGTTTCTGAATTTCTGTTTGGGTAATAAATATTTCATTTTTAGTGAGGAAGTTTCCGTAGCAACGATCGTTTCATCCCGATAAAACTTTCAAACCGGCAAAACCAACATGTTGGTTTTTCAGCGATAAAATTTTTGACGTTTCTCCAATTCATAGATAGCTTCTGAAACGAATATCAGAGAGAAAACAAACAACGTTTAGTTAATCTATGAATTCTAATTTGCCAAATAGCACAATCCGTGTCAAATGTGACCATATTACTTAATGTTAGACATTTTCTCGAGAAATAGTCATGCCGAATACCACTCGAGATGAAATTAAAGCAGGTAAAATTTCTCTCTTGTAATATTCAAGTTTGTTGCTTTTCGGAAATTTCGCTCATGACATTTTTTCCAAAATCACTCGCCTGACGACTCGTGATTTTGATACAAATGTCATTTGCACAATTTCCGAGCAAAAAACTTTCATATTACAATCACTAGTGGTATTACATATGAAAAAATAACTGAATCCAAAATTGCCATAATTAGTAATTGACATATTATTTTCGTGTTTCTGTTCTGTGTCAGCTCATATCCATGGAAACATGGAAATCTCGCTGCTCCACCAACTGAGATGTTTACCAATTATTTTAAGCTGAGCACCAAAAGGCTTATATGTTTAAAATAATGGTGTGAGCACTAATTAGATTTTGATTAGCCAACATTGAGAATATTAGAAAAGTTTCGTTTTTTTCCACTTCAGAAAGTGCTATTCACAGAATGAGTTCTAATTTTTATCAGTTATTTCAAATATTAGAATTCATTCTGGTGAACGGGTTGTGTTGATAGTCGATAGTTCTTTCAAGCAATAATTTGTGTTCATATTTTTGACATTTTCATTCATAATAGTTCTGAGGAAAGGTATAATATGGCTTATACTCCTGATATTAACAGTCACAAAGCGGAGCCAAATATTTCGTAAGAATTGCGTCAATTGGAAATTCAAAAATTGCGAGAAATGTAGATTTTATGTATATTCCGAAAGACAATAGACAAGAAAATAGATATCAAGGATGAAAATATGTTACTTAAACATTTTGAAATCAATTCTTAAATATGAATAGGAGTTAGAAATGATATATCCAGGGCTTGAAGTAAACGAAATAAAGCGATTCATTTCGCATGAAATTATAAGGTTATGATCGAGAGTAGGTATACAAATGAAGATCTCAATGACATATTATTCACGACACATTATGATGTGTCAGAGAGACACTGAATTAGTGAATTATTTTTATTCTCAATATTGCTGCACAAGCGCAGATCTGGATTATTGCCAAAGCCCAGCTTCATTGCCCATATTGATGAAGGGTAGAGGGAAGGAAAACAATCTCTTATTGCGCATCTGATCGAAAAGTGTCCAGCGGAGTGGAAGAAATAGAGTAGTTCAAGAAATCACCACAATGGCGCTAGTATAGCTAGTCTGACATTGACCTCTACCCTCCATACCCATATGTCATTATGAAATGACACGTATGACCTTAGAATAAAGAATCAGTATTTTATATTCTATGCGTATGACATTGCGGCGCCGCCACCAAAGAATTCTAATGTTTTCGATTTGGTCGATGTCAATGCATTTAAAAATTGACAAGTGCATACACGATGTTTTTAGACATCTTAAGCAAGGCTCAAATCATTCCACGATAATGTAAATTCTATAGTTAATTGAGTGCCTGGAACTCTGTGCTGTGGACCAAAACAAAAATGTCTTAGTCAAGAAGAAAAATAGGATAACGTCTTAGCGTATTTGTATTCTGTGAAGTGAATTTAAAGTACCATTGACAAAGTACATACGAGTCCCTTCATGCTGGCCAACTGTTAAAAAAAACCTGAAGATCACTTCCCTTTTTTTCGCAATGATTCAGCTCTTACCTGAAAGCTTTAATCCTAATAGAGTGTATCCTGAAAATATTAGATGTCACGAAGGTCTTCATCAAAAGCTATAAATTTTTGTTTTTTTATGTTTTCATTAATGGAAATCTATGACTTTCCAACCTAGAAAACGAGTTGTTTATATTTTTACTTGCTCCTAAGCTATTTCCATTGACTTAGAAATTAGAATATATATTCTAAATCAATGGCTGTTTCAGGTATTCTTGAGGGATATGATCCTCGTAATTCGAGGTACTGAGCTGTGACTTCATCTTTCTGTAAGATGGAAATTAGAAAATGTGAAGTATCTGAATGAAAAGACTTTTATGTTTCAATCCTCATGATATATTTGAATTTTAGGCCAGTAGATGATTATATAACAATGTAAGCAAAGTACTAGTACTGGAAAAAACTGTTCTCAATTGCTCTTCAAGGAAAAGTAAAAACACGGCTGTTCGTTTTGATAAATTTCCTGAGAAAGATGCCTCAACACCGAATATCACTAATGCCTTTGGCATTTTGCATGAATTGGACTGGAGAAAAGCGTGGATAGACAATCTATCGATGGAAACCTTGCTGCAAAGAATATATGTGTTTGTTCCCTTCACGTGGACGATTATGTCAAGTTAATTTCATATTTATATCCAGATTGAAAAATCCATAAATAAATTGCTCCAGAGAGATTAGTTTTAGTATTAATAAAACTGAAACTGTTTGTGAAGTAGCCATTTTTAAGGGACTTTCTCAATCAACTGGGAACAATATTTTTTTCATTACACCGCTCTGAAAACCCTATCAAAACATGTCGATTCAGGACACCGAAAGTGACCCTTTTCCGTGCGGCCGCACCGAAAGTGGCCCTTTTCCGTGCGCTGAGACATAGATGCATCTATGCTGAGACACAAAGCAACGATTGCGTGATGACAGTAGACGTCAGTGTTTCGAATAATTATTGTTTTACAAAATCGAAATGCTTTCTGTCGAAGAACAAATATCGTTGGATTGTTTTAGGAGAGGTGTAATGAAAAATTATCGTTCATTACACGTCCAGAAAGGCTTTTTCCGTGCTCGCACGAATTCCCGTGTTCGGCTCCGCCTCACACGGGAACTCTTCGCGCGCACACGGAAAAAGCTTACTTTCTGGACTAGTAATGAAATATACTATTTTAAATATATTGTGTGTAATTAGCTGGAATTTTGAGATGTGGTATTCACTGGCCAAGTTCTGATGTTGAATTGATGAATTTACCACTTTACATATTAAGAATATACTATGATTTCAAAGTGATACTTCATTATAATGATTTTTTTAGTACAATGATCCTAATTTCTCATGCGGCATCAGAACTTATTCACATCCAGATCATAGTCTATGGCAGTTGTAAATACTTTTGGGTTGTTATTCTGTAGTAAGTTTCCATGCAAATAAAGAACATTCGAAACAATCATTTATTTCCCTAATTTCCTTTGAATTCCTCGTAGAATATCTATCCAATTACAAGCGAAAACCCAATTATGCACCTATATTTAATAAACTCCACAATACAGGGTTAATAATACTAATTAATTCACTGAAAGTCTTCCTATGATCTCTACGAATTCCAAGAAAGCACCTATAATAATCAGTTTTACATCTTGCAACAGGTCTTTATACGAGTGCTCCTTCTTCGGAAATTAATGAAATTTGCATTTGATATTTCTGCAGTATCTTGAATCATTTTTACACTGTTAATAGATAAATCTCATTCATCAGAAAAGTGATTATAAAAAACAAACTCTAGCAAAATCCTCATTTTATTCGAAAAATTCAAATTCTCCATTTGAACATTTTGGTGAGGATATTTATTTTCCATTGATGAAACCATAAGAAAACAAAAATTTATAGCTTTTGATGAAGACCTTCGTGACATCTAATATTTTCAGGATACACTCATTAGGATTAAAGCTTTCAGGTAAGAGTTGAATCATTGCGAAAAAAAGGTAAGTGATTTTCAGGTATTTTTAAACAGTTGGCCAGCATGAAGGGACTCGTCTATTCGAATTTTCAGCGTTGTATTGGCAGAACTAAAGTGGTTTATACAGTGATCAGAGGCAATTCATCATTGGAACTTTTCCTCATCCATATAAATCGATAGTGATTTATATTTGCATTCGTGGTGTCGTTCATCACAAGATAGGTACTGCAATGAGACAACTGTTAAGCATTTAAAACAAAAAGTTAGATGTTCAACTATTCGATACCGCTTAAATAAAGAGTAGATATTCTCTTCGTGCGAATAACAATGGTACTGAAATTTTGTATATTTGGCCTAATTCATTTCCTGCTTGAAAAACTAGCAATAGTAAGTTTATACAACTTTAACAGTATGAGAGAAATGGACTAGTAGAGATCTAATTTCCAAAGTATACCACCGGGTGGCACCACCGCAGTGCTGCGGTGGTGCCACCCGGTGGTATACTTTGGAAATTAGATCTCTACTAGTCCATTTCTCTTATTAATTACTCTTGTCTTATGACTCTTATGGACGTGATCCTCTATTTTGTTTAACAGTATGTTTCACAAAGCATAATCACCGGTGATCGGAGCTTGATCTAGCATCAACTCGATTTGACAGTTCAAAAATCAGAGAACCAAGCCGTCGATCACCGGTGATTACGATTTGTGAAATCCACCGTAAGTACCTATCATTTGGATTTGGGCGAAAGAAAGTTCGCCGGGCCAGCTAGTAATAAAATAATTGTTGGTTAGGGAAAATAGTGCGACATCTTTCGAGATAAATGAAAACTGATTCCAAATTTCGGATTTCGTTCGACAAAAAAGTCTTAAACGAAATCTAATCAGTGCCAACCCCTATAAGTCTATCATGGGCCAATATCCTGCTCCAGCGTTGCCGTTTCTGACCTTTTCGCCACAGGTCCAGTGCGAAATACACATCCACCCTCGCGACAATTACATTAATAGGCTATTGAGGCAACAAAATGCCCTAACTTCCTGAAAGGAAATATCAATTTGATATTATTGCATTTCTCATAATCAAACCCCAATTCTGTCGCAGTCGAAGAACAGATTACTCTCAATCAAATATTCCCTGGTCCGATTTCCATAATCCCAGCTCATATGTAAATCTCACGGACGGATTCGCTTACATAACTACATGAGAGAGGTGTTAGGAAACGCCGTCGACGGGCGTGAATATTCCATCGAACAGGACATCGCACTATCCTTGATTAGGGGCCATATGATGCATGGTCTGCTACGTTGTTTGCGCAACCAAACGCTGCCCGTGTTCATCTCTATGTGCATTTTGATAGGCTAAAGATTTATTTTCCGGTCCCCAAGGAGCCGTTTGGGCACTATCCGTTGGATAACTGGAATGACACTCGGACTACTTAGGGAATATTGCCTGGTATTCCTGGATGGACTTCGAGATGTTGGGGGAAGCATTCGAGTTGGAGTTGAACGGAAGACGTTTTTGAATTGACCTCATTTGCACTTTATATGCCTTTCAGGTTGGGTGAGTTTGTAATGTATGTAAAGAACTGAGGTTTTGTTAATTTTCCGTAGCGCGCACCATTGCCTCGCCTGGCTTTTTCATACTGTAACGTAACACAAGGCTATATTTTGATACTTCTGGGGTTACTTGGCAATTTCACAAGTTTCAACTTTCGATACGATATTCTTGTTTGGTAAAGGGGTTACCTTCAAATGAGATCTTAAGGTGTATTGTGTCTCCCATCAGAGCTGTTTTCGCTACTGCGCTATCGGCAGCTTAAGGCCCAGAGCTCCAATGAACTCCAGTATCTGAGAGGTTTTCGTTCCTTCTATAATTATCATCCCCACAGAAACTACACACTCAGTTTCTGATGATAAGCCCATAAGGCGACAATGTCCGGTGAGGAGGCCAGTGAGGAGGCGTGACTTATTCTTTCTGAGATCCAAATAATTATAAAGATCCACAACCCCGAAGGAACTTTTCGGAATGATCCATCCCTGGGAGATTCGGCCATAGTTTTTTCCTTTCGGTTTTCTCCTTCACCATAAACTCCTTCTTATAGCTGAATTTTCCTATACCATACAAGGGTTCTGGGCCAGTGAGTGGAGTTCGTGTGCCTCTTCGTTTCCTACGATTCCCGAATGACCTGGAACCTGGAACCCAGATTGAAGAGGAAATGGTATTTACCGTTTGCACATTTACAATGCCTCCTATGTGACAACGATTGCTCGTCGCTACCAGTTAGGAATTGCAGTGCCGCAATGTGCACTCCAATCCCTCATCGGGCAGGACGAAAAAGGTTTCGAAATGCCTGCACCGCCTGCACGAGGACGAAACATTAGTCTGGGTGCCGATGGGACAAATTGCAAATTATTAATAAAGTTTTCTTACTTTCTGTATAACTTTATTAGGCGGAGTCTACCACATTTTTCTTCTGTGAAAATTTTTGTAGTCGCGGCTTTTTTTCAGCAAACCTCTCGTGAGTCGACCATATTTTAATTTTTTTTAAAATCATACATACTCTTTTTTTGTAAAATGCAACCATAAAAACAATCTGGGAGGAATGAGAAAACATGATTGTCCGACAAAAATAGTGTGGCTTTGAGCGTGTCTACCAACATAAAGATGACTGAAAATCGCATTTTTGAAAATTATTAATACCCTCCTGATTTTTTCAGAATCGTTGATACAAACAAGTATGAAAATGCAATTATCCGAGGGAAAAATGTGGCTTTTTTCGTGTCCGACAAATGGAAAATGACGATTTTTTGAGATCAAAAACATTATGAATGATGTGTTTTTTCTTATTCTCTCTTAACCTTGAAAATACAATGTAGTTCACCAGTTGTCCGACAAAAAAAATGTGGCGTTCATTCAGAAACTAACAAATTCAATGATCTAATTTGGGAATGAATAGACCGAAATAAGTGACCCTTTTCCGTGCGCTGAGACATAGATGCATCTATGCTGAGACTAAGATGACTAGAATAATGGTGTAGGCACTCGCCAATTTTTGAATGGAATGACGTTCGACCAAATCGAAAATATTAGCAATGTTTCGTGGCGGCGCCGCTATATCATTTGAGTGTATTTTCTGTTGTCAATTTGATTGATGTATCAACAGCTGATTTGCCAAAGTCAATTATGACATGACAGCAGAATGGCATCTTTTTATAATGAAAGTTTTATACTTTTCCTAAGAACTAATATACATCAGGATGTCAAGAATATAAATACACATTATTGCTTGATAAAATTATCGACCATTAACACGCCAAGTTTGCCAGAATAAATTCAAATATTTGAAATAACTGATAAAAATCAGTCATAATCTGTGAATAGCGCCACCTGAAGTGGAAAGAACGAAACATTGCTAATATTCTCAATTTGGTCGAAACAAAATCTGATCAGTGCCTACACCATTATTCTAGACATCTTAGCTGAGACACAAAGCAACGATTGCGTGATGAGAGTAGACGTCAGTGTTTCGAATAATTATTGTTTTACAATATCGAAATGCTTTCTGCCGAAGAACAAATATCGTTGGATTGTTTTCAGAGAGGTGTAATGAAAAATATCGTTCATTACACGCCCAGAAAGGCTTTTTCCGTGCTTGCACGAATTCCCGTGTTCGGCTCCGTCTCACACGGGAACTCTTCGCGCGCGCACGGAAAAAGCTTACTTTCTGGACTAGTAATGAGATATACTATTTCATTACACCGCTCTGAAAACCCTATCAAAACATGTCGATTCAGGGCACCGAAAGTGGCCCTTTTCCGTGCGGCCGCACCGAAAGTGACCCTTTTCCGTGCGCTGAGACATAGATGCATCTATGCTGAGACACAAAGCAACGATTGCGTGATGACAGTAGACGTCAGTGTTTCGAATAATTATTGTTTTACAATATCGAAATGCTTTCTGTCGAAGAACAAATATCGTTGGATTGTTTTCAGAGAGGTGTAATGAAAAATATCGTTCATTACACGTCCAGAAAGGCTTTTTCCGTGCTTGCACGAATTCCCGTGTTCGGCTCCGCCTCACACGGGAACTCTTCGCGCGCGCACGGAAAAAGCTTACTTTCTGGACTAGTAATGAAATATACTAATTGCTTGTGTTATAAATAAACATTTGATTTTTTGAGGATCATTTTATATGATACCCCGTTTTCATAGCTAACATTTTCAATAATTATATTTGACATTGAAATTCATGAAAGTTGACTTTTTTCTTACTTTCGGTTGCTTTCGTGAAGCTTATTTAATTTGCATACCCCAAAGAATTCCTACAATCAGTTGAATACGGAAATTCTACTCTAGAAGTGAAATGTTGCACGAAGTGGTAGAAGGTACCTGGGATACCTTTTCTGTAACACCTCTGAGGTTATGAAAAGAATGTTCAATTATTTATACTTGTAGCTATTCACTCAAAAGGCTGAAGCTGTAATTATAAGTATGAGAAAATGGACTATCAAAATAAAAATGCACAAACTGAATTTTTTCTGCCCCAGTTGAATATGGAATCTCCACCCCAGGTCGAAGTCGCGAATTCTTCGGAAAGAAAGTGGTGGTTTCATGGAATTCCGTTTAAGGAATACCAAGGGTTGTAAAAGTAGTTTGGTAATTTTGCCTATGAATATGAGTGATGTTTCGGTTTTGAACCGCAGTCCTCTGCAGTCTGAAACTGTGTAGACGAATTTTAGTGTGCTGCCGAATTTTCTCTTATTGAGATACCTAATTCTTGTTCCATTCTATTTGACAGTTTTTCACTTGTTGCCGATATAATATTCTTGGTAGTGATGGAGTGAATGAAAAAATTCACAGCTGACATCCTTAGACAGTGTAAAATATTCTTGGCGTCAAGAAAACATCATAATCACAAATATAAAGATGTCATTCTACCTGACGATTGACGTGATACTTTTACTGGATACCATTCGTCTTATTACAAAGAATTCAATGTGAGGAAGGAGTATTTCCATTTTTTTTATCAGATTTGTATAAAAATGTCAGTAAACAATTTGAACTATACACTCCCAATTAAAATCGATAGTTTCATTTCAATAATATTCGAAGAAAGATTCTGAAACAAAACCATATTTTTCAAGTAGTTTTTTTGTCCGACTAAGAATTTGCCGCATTCTATGTGGTGGAAAGTTGTTTTTTCTATGAAACGAATCTCTCTAAAATATAAATTCATTCTTGTCCGACAAATATTGATGAATTTAAAAACCCAAAAAAATCGTCTATTTTCATTTGTCGGAGAAGAAAAACGCCACATTTTTTCTATCAGATAATTGCATACCCATATTTCATATGGTAGTATCAACCGATTCTGTAAGAATCAGTAGGTTTTCAATAATTTCAAAAAATGCGATTTTCATTCATGTTCATGTTGGTAGACACGCTCAGAGCCATACTTTTTTTTTCGGACAATCATGTTTTCTCATTTCTCCCAGATTGTTGACTAGTGGCAGAGGTATGATTCAGAGAATAGGTGCGACCTTTTTGGGATTCTAGCTGAACCACCGAGGAAGTGAGTAAAGTTATAGACCTGGTTCTTTCTTGTTACCGATGAATTTGGGGGCACGGCAGTGGCCCCGCCAAGTCGAGCGCGAAGCAAACACTGCCGTACTATCTTTACCCGAACCATTTCGCCGCATTTTCAGGCCCCTATTTGAGAACCTCCAGATGAGACCAGAACGCCGAAATTTTCGTCATCCAGTAAGCTATAATCACGTACTCAAAATCCAAAATTTCAAGTGTGTATGTCATTTAGTTCCGAAGTTAAGCGAAAGCAAAGTTTCGCATTTTCGACCCTCACTCACCCATGATCATCGAAATAGAACTAGTTAACTAGTACTTCCCATAAACTCAGAGAGCTGAAATTTGGTACAGAGTTAGGGTTTAATGGCCACATAAAGGGAAAACTATAAAAACTAGGATAATCGAAAATCTGGAGTACCATGGTTGGCACGTCACGTGAGCTCACGTGCTATCACGTCATCTTCGCAAAATGTGCAACCACAATAATGTATGGAAGTTTATGCGCTTGGAAACACATTGTTATCATACTCAATATGTGAATATCGACTTTAGAATATAAATTGAAAAAAAAAATAATAATCGGGTGATCAGTCTTATACACAGTGATATTTTATAAGCTTTTATTTAGTTTCACCTGTCCCGTTGTCTGTCTGTCTGTAATCAAATCTAGCAAGTTAAATATGACACACTTCTGATCGTCCGATTGATTTGAAATTTTGCAGGTGTACCTAATCCTGGTGAAAATGCATCATGAAATATTTTTCATAGAAAAAAACAAAATGGCGGTTTCAAAATGGCGGATGAGTTTTGTAATTATGATCCGATTCCATTCAAAATTAGTATCTGGGGGTATTTGGCTTCTAAAATGATGATACTTTTGTCAAAATTGCGAAATTCAAGATGGCGGCCACAATATGGCGGACGAGTTTTGTAAATATGATCATATTCTATTCAAAATTGGTATATGGTTCTCTGGGTCGGAGATTACGATTCTTCAAAATCGAGAAATTCAAAATGGCGGATGAGTAATGTTGTAAAAGCTTATCTTCAAAAATGTTTTTTGAGAATTAGGCTTGTTTACTGTCTCATTTATTGTTCATGGAAACGATAGATTTTCGAAAGCTAGGCCGGAACAATAAATGAGACTGTGTATAAGACTGATCACCCGATTATTATCCTCTTTATTATAAGCTTTTATTTAGTTTCACCTGTCCCGGTGTCTCAGTCTGTCTATCTGTATCTCTGTCTGTAATCAAATCTTGCAAGTTAAATATGATACACTTCTAATCGTCCGATTGATTTGAAATTTGGCAGAAGTACATAATTCTGGTGACAATGCATTATGAAATATTTTTTATTTCCAAACGTACGATAACAACGTCAGTTCTCGACTGACAGGATCATCGAAAAGTTCTATTTCTCCGCCTAGGCGGAGAAATATTTACTTTTCCCTCCGGCGGCAGGAAAAGTGTTGCTACGAAAAAAAAATACTTGGTTACCATTGAACATAGATGCATAGAATACAAAAACTTCCAATTCAAACGTCATTTTTATTTGATAAAGTTACATTAAATGTGCAATTTTCATGAATTTGAAAACGTTTGGAAATAAAATAGCATATTTCATGCGGAGAAGAAGTGACTTTTCGTGGCTCGCTTTCAATTAAACTCATGCTCGCCACGAAAAGTGACACTTCTCCTCCTAATGAAATAATATACTTTTATTTCCAAACGTACGATAACAACGTCAGTTCTCGACTGACAGGATCATCTAAAAGTTCTATTTCTCCGCCTAGGCGGAGAAATATATATATACTCGTATATAATATATATAAATAAGTTTGGTATCAAACTATAGGTTTTCGAGGACGCTGAAATCAATAAAAAATAATCGGAGGCTCTATCTACCATAGTTCAGAACCGGAAAAAAATAAAGATTTGTAATAAAAAAACTACTCCTAAAAAAATGAGTCAAATGAGAAAATCTAATGAAATAGATCCATATGCCCACGTTTCTACAAAAAGAAGTGAAATCCCACCAAAAACATTCTGTAAAAACTAGCCAAGTCTCGATGGAGCTGCTTGTTTATCTCTAAAAAGTAATGAAATCTAGAAAAAGTCGAGCCAAGTTTAAGGCTCCTTACTGCGATTTCTTTATTATTATCGTTAATGTTGTGTGACTTGGCCGTTGAAGGGTACACAAGGGTACAAAACCAGTTGCTCCATGACACCATTGCACCAATCTGTCGCCAGAAACGCAACCCATTGACGATGGAAAATTGCCACTTGGAAAACGTTCATTCAATAACCCTGTCAATTGTAGGCTTGATAAAGCTGCATATTACGAAATAAACAGTAGGTATGAAAAATTATTTCCAGTACAGACGAACTTCTAATCATTGATTGAAGACCGTCTGTACGTCTATTTTATTTTAAATCGGTGGTCGATTTGACGCTGCAAAAAGAAGAGAGCAGAAGTCAGCATTGTCAATGCTGAATGCATATGTGTTGCACAATCAACAACAGCCTAAAATGAGATACTATAGCGTCCAATTACCAATACCAGCATGTGCTATTATCTCGCTTAACAAACATGGGTAGTTACAACAGATATAGCATTACGTGTAAACAAAATTGACTTGTACCCACTAACGAATAGAGAATGTTCAACGGCCAAGTCACACAACATTAACTATAATAATAAAGAAATCGCAGTAAGGAGCCTTAAACTTGGCTCGACTTTTTCTAGATTTCATTACTTTTTAGAGATAAACAAGCAGCTCCATCGAGACTTGGCTAGTTTTTACAGAATGTTTTTGGTGGGATTCCATTTGCAGTAAGAAACTTTGTGGTATCAGAAAACAGAAAATATGAATTTCGAAGATTCTCCACCGGGAAAATGCATTTGAAGAAATAAAGACTCAGAAAAATGAAATATTGAGAGAAAGGAGACATGGTCGTGAAATGCGAAAAAGTAAAAGTAAAAAGTTGAAGAAAGTTTAGCTTCTAACTGTCTGGTCTATTTCGAAAGGGATGAGGAGGAAGATGTAGATTCAATGCAGGATGGCTCAAGGATAGGTTTGGAAGGAAAATGTTCCGAATTACCGATCGAACACCAACTGGTGTTTGATGAACGATTTGGGTTCAGCACTTGTTGGCGTTTTTACGGGTGACACTGCTACGAATTTGCATTCCGAGACCTCCAAATGATATGGAGTTTGAAACAGGAGAGTTATCCGATGCTTCCATTAGAAAGGAGGCTACCGACGAGACTGGGAGAATCTCTTCAATAAGCGACTGAGCCTGACTGAGGTGGCGAAGGAGAACTGGAAGGTGAGGTTTTCTTTGAACGACCGACTTGGGTTTTTCGAAAGAGAGGTTTTGTCCAGGTACGTTAAGTTGACAGCCCACCAAAACAGATCGAGTTCGTACCTATGCCATAATTTTGTACCCATTTTGTACCAATTTGTACCACCTTTAAAAAATTTCGTACCCCCACCGTTTCCGAGATATCGACCCCCTCAAGGTGGTCTGCCAACTTAACGTTAAGTTGGCAGACCACTCTGCAAGAATTGATCGTATCGAATTCAAACAAAAACTGCAATTTTGTACCTATTTTGTACCTATTTTGTACCCATTTTGTACCCTCCTGAACCACTTCTATTTTTTCTCTAGGACCTACCGTTCCCGAGATATGGGATTTTGAAAAAAATATATTTTTCGAAAATTTTGAAATTTTTACTCCATAATTTTGTACCCATTTTGTACCAATTTGTACCACCTTTAAAAAATTTTGTACCCCCACCGTTTCCGAGATATCGACCCCCTCTAGGTGGTCTGCCAACTTAACGTTAAGTTGGCAGACCACTCTGCAAGAATTGATCGTATCGAATTCAAACAAAAACTGCAATTTCGTACCCATTTTGTACCCTCCTGAACCGCTTTTATTTTTTCTCTAGGACCTACTGTTCCCGAGATATGGGATTTTGAAAAAAAAAATATTTTTCAAAAATTTTGAGATTTTTACTCCATAATTTTGAACCCATTTTGTACCAATTTGTACCACCTTTAAAAAATTTTGTACCCCACCGTTTCCGAGATATCGACCCCTGTGTGTACTGCTAACGTTCAGCTAGTGCTCATATTGCGTGGGTTGATCGGATCGAATTAGAACAAAAGCTATCTTCTTGTACTCGTTTTGTGTCAATTTTGATCACCTTGACTTCATTTTGAACCCCCACGGTTTTCAAGAACTACTGTTGTGTACCAATTTGTAACATCTTCATACAGAAGGACGAATACAGTGCAACAAAAGTGTCGAGTATAATACAAGGTGCGGCACGGAGGGCGGACGTTTTTCAGATGGGCATAACTTTCCCCCACTGAGGACGAGAGAAGTGGGGAAGGTGCCGTTAGACTCGTGTGTTCGTAGCATTTATTTACCAGTTGGTTCCAACAGGATGGGGCGACCGCCCACACAGCCAGAGCATCAATGGACGTTATTCGCCCTCTCTTCCCTGGTCGCCTTATTTCCAGGTTTGGCGATGTTCATTGGCCTCCCCGGTCCCCAGATTTATCCATATGCGATTTTTTCTTATGGGGACACCTCAAGGCTAGAGTATACGAGACCAAGCCCCGAACTCTGGACGAATTGAAAAGGGCTATTCGCGTGGAAGTTGCCCAAGTTGAGAGAGCGATGTTGTAGAGAGTCTACGCGAACTTCCAAGAGCGCCTCCAGCACTGCATCACCGATTTCGGCCACCACATGCCTGATGTGATTTTCCACACTTGACTGTCTCAAATGCTATTTCCTTGAGAATCTGATTCCGTCAATAAATGTGTTTTTGAGTAAAAATTAACGCTTTTATTATTTTTTTAAAACCATCCATCCTCCGTGCCGCACCCTGTATATCTATTTTCAAGACATTTCACAATATATTCTATCGTTAGTAAGTATACAAGAGGTTGTATTTAATTTTGATTTTATGATACTACAGTAATGTATGGATAATCCGAACCCCGGATAATCCGAACGGCCCCACTTGGTAAAAAGATATGTATAATCCGAACAGCCTGAACTCTGCAATCCGAACGCCCACCATCTTATTTTTTTTGCGAGATCTACCCTTTACATATTTACGTACCTACTGCATATTCAGATCAAATAATGGCTTCTAAACGCAAGTATGTCACTCAAAAAATTTCCAGTGAACTATAATGTCATTAAATTTTACAACAAAAAGGTACTCTTGGTAAAACTCGATACTATGCACCGTTTTCGGAGTACCTATGTATTTTGATTTCCATGACCTCATGACTTCCAACCATTTAGAAGCAATAGATGATTATTTAGAAAAGAGTATTTTTAGAACACCCACCTACTCTAATTGAATCCTTTTTATGTTATTACCCTTTTTTTAAATTCTCATCTTGTGATTTTTTGTTCAATTAGTACATTTATCATTACTTGAAAGATGTCTAAGTTTATTTGAAATTTTGATTAATAAATCTAAAATTAAAAAAGTTATGTTCAATACAACTTGCTACGAACCGTGTAACCTTTTCTACCTATCCTAGAGACAGGGTCACTTTTTTTATACACCCTCTATAATCCGCACGTGTTCGGATTATAGATATCATTCAATATGATTTCTATAATCCGAATGATTTGATAAACCGAACGGGTCTTGACAACTTTCTGTTCGGATTATTCATACATTACTATATTGTAATCACATACTTCAGGTCATCAAAATTTTGCCACTGCTTATTCGGCGCAAAGAAAATGAAAAATATTTGATTCTTGATTTCGAGACTATTAGGGATTAATAATAATTCATCACAACTACTAACAGAGACACAATTAAAAAAAACCGTTTAAATGAAGTAACAGAATTGGAATAAATCATATAGGGATAAATAGGTTTAACCAATAATGAAGATGCATGTAATTATCATGAATTAGAACACCAGTGGCGACTCGTGGACCTAAGTAGCGTTCACACATTTCAATAAAGGCTATTGATTTTATTGAATGAGATGATACCACATAATTGTTCACTACTGTATACTGTGTAAGAAAATAAAATCTTACTTCTTTCTTTCTTTGCAGCAAAAATATCGATAAACGCATCGTTGAAATATGGTAAAAGGTAAAATTTCAAATTGTAAAAATAATGTCTTAATCATTGATATATTATAAGGTACACTTTGTTTTCACTCTTTTCGTTCTTCTGTATCTTTTTTTCGATTTTTTTTTCAAAATCCAATATCTCGGTCCTAGAGAAAACAAAAGAGTGGTTCAAATTGGTGCAATACTATATATTTTCTTCGAATTCAATCCGAAGAACCCCCGAAATGTTGGCGCTAGCTGAACGTTAAACTGGCAGTCCACTAAGAGGGGGTCGATATCTCGGAAACGGGGGGGGTACAAAATTTTTCAAAGGTGGTACAAATTGGTACAAAATGGGTACAAAATTATGGAGTGGCAAAATTTTGATGACCTGAAGGATGTGATTACAAAAGTATCATAAAATCAAAATTAAATACAACCTCTTGTATACTTACTAACGATAGAATATATTGTGAAATGTCTTGAAAATAGATATATTATACTCGACACTTTTGTTGCACTGTATTCGTCCTTCTGTATGAAGATGCAATGAAGATGTTACAAATTGGTACACAACAGTAGTTCTCGAAAACCGTGGGGGTTCAAAATAAAGTCAAGGTCATCAAAATTGACACAAAACGAGTACAAGATGATAGCTTTTGTTCTAATTCGATCCGATCAACCCACGCAATATGAGCACTAGCTGAACGTTAGCAGTACACACAGAGGGGGTCGATATCTCGGAAACGGTGGGGTACAAAATTTTTTAAAGGTGTTACAAATTGGTAGAAAATGGGTTCAAAATTATGGAGTAAGAATCTCAAAATTTTTGAAAAATATTTTTTTTCGAAATCCCATATCTCGGGAACGGTAGGTCCTAGAGAAAAAATAAAAGTGGTTCAGGAGGGTACAAAATGGGTACGAAATTGCAGTTCTTGTTTGAATTCGATACGATCAATTCTTGCAGAGTGGTCTGCCAACTTAACGTTGAGTTGGCAGACCACCCAGAGGGGGTCGATATCTCGGAAACGGTGGGGGTACAAAATTTTTTAAAGGTGGTACAAATTGGTACAAAATGGGTACGAAATTATGGAGTAAAAATCTCGAAATTTTTGAAAATTTTTTTTTTTCAAAATCCCATATCTCGGGAACGGTAGGTCCTAGAGAAAAAATAAAAGTGGTTCAGGAGGGTACAAAATAGGTACAAAATTGCAGTTTTTGTTTGAATTCGATACGATCAATTCTTGCAACTTAACGTTAAGTTAGCAGACCACCTAGAGGGGGTCGATATCTCGGAAACGGTGGGGGTACAAAATTTTTTAAAGGTGGTACAAATTGGTACAAAATGGGTACAAAATTATGGAGTAAAAATCTCAAAATTTTTGAAAAATATTTTTTTTTCAAAATTCCATATCTCGGGAACTTTAGGTCCTAGAGAAAAAATAAAAGTGATTCAGGAGGGTACAAAATGGGTACAAAATTGCAGTTCTTGTTTGAATTCGATACGATCAATTCTTGCAGAGTGGTCTGCCAACTTAACGTTAAGTTGGCAGACCACCTAGAGGGGGTCGATATCTCGGAAACGGTGGAGGTACAAAATTTTTTAAAGGTGGTACAAATTGGTACAAAATGGGTACAAAATTATGGCATAGGTCCGAACTCGATCCGTTTTGGTGGGCTGTCAACTTAACGTACCTGTTTTGTCGTCGTGCAATAATGTGTGGTGTTTTTCGGATCCACATTTCTTGCTGTATATGCTGACTGACAGGAGCGAAGATCGTGAGATTTACTCAGACAATTGAAATAAAATTGTGATGCTCTACAGAAATCGTAGCTGTCCCCACCCCTAGAGCTTCACAAGTATCCCTTAGAAACTCATGAAATAATAGCATACTATACAAAAATCACAATGTGGTGCTCCTAAATTTTCTATCAACGCCGATACATTAAGCAGACTGCATCCTGCTCAGGTGCAAAACAATTCGTTACAAAGTATCACTGATGCGTGCGATATCTTCTGCCAATTTTACAATTCTAGCGGCATCAAATATGAAGTAGAGTTGTAGCAAAGGACAACTGGAGGTAAGAGCTGACAACTATTGATGTTTTTGGAGAAGCAGGGGAATTTTTTCCGGAGACGGAAATACAGGGCTTTCCTAAATAAGTGTATAAACGGTCCACTGTAGATTTCTCAAAAAAAAAATAACATTTGTCCTTTTTTTCTCCGGGTCTTCGTTTCAGAGATACTAGGTATACACGTTTTTTTTTCAGTTTTTTAATATCTCAGGAACCGTTTGAATTACAGAATCGAGTTTCTGTACACACATTGTCACTAATAATAGCTACTTTCTTGCACTTTACTCGGTTTTATTAGACGTGCCAGTGTCGGAGATATTGAATTAGAACAAAGGTTTTATCCCCCGATGTGTTTCACCAAAAAAGGTACACCTGGTCCATTGCTCTAAAGTGATCCGTTTTCGAGAAAACTGGCATTTTATGATCAAAAACAATTTGCTTACTTGGGGGGCAAAACCTTTGTGAAAATTCAATATCTCCGCCACTAGCACGTCTAATAGAACCGAATAAAGAGCAAGAAAGCAGCTTTTACTTGTGACAATGTGTGTGCAGAATCTCAGTATTGTAATTCGAACGGTTCCTGAGAAATTAGCGAAAAATCGCAAAAAATATGAACTTTTGACACTCTGGTGTCTCGGAAAAGAAGACCCACAGGAAAAAATGGAAGAGAAAAAAGAATTTTCGCTCATAATAGATTATGATTATTCATCGAACAATTCCGTACGTTATTAAAACTATCTATTGTATTTTCCAAGAAAATGTATAATTATGAAAATTGTTAAGAAATATATTTCTCAATTGTCGATATGAAATTCAGCATGTTTCCAAATTTGGGAATGGTCTCAAATGACCAAAAAAAAAAATCAATTTCAACTCTGATTCAGCAAAATTGAAATTTATCAGTTATCAATAGAACCATGAGGATAGTAATGAAAAAATCAGAAACTCAATTATGACTTTTTAGAAAATTGACCCTATCCCGCAATATTATAGTTTCGAATGCATACTCTACGAACGCAGCTACTTGCAATTCTATAATTTCACACTTCTGTACCTTTCTATGTATCAGTTTCGGCGAATGAGCAATTTGCAGGGCCAACTCACGCAGATGGGATAGTAACAACATGAATGATTTTCTCTAATTACAGTGCGCTTTGCCTACCTCAACTGTTCGCTGTGTAACCCTTTCTGATGCTCAACTATACACGCGCCAGTGTGCTTGATGTGTCAAAGCTTCCTGTGTGTATTCGTTGAAATGAAGAATTTTAAAAATGGTCCGTGTGTTATCAAGTCCTCCATGCGTGTGCTTATTATATTTGAAATCCACCGAATCGGATGATAGGGATTTAAGCTCGCGAGGGTTGTTTTTTAACCCTTAATAAAAACATTTCCGATAGGATTTGTAGGCTGACAACGATGAACAACAATAAATAAACAATTTAACGCGATATCGTGACGGGAAATGGTAATTTTATTAAATAAGTACGTTACCTGAAAGAATTGAAATGCTTTATTGCAAAAACTTACAGGTCTAGTCTTTGATTTGTATATTTCAACTGTAGATTTTTGAGGCGAAAAATACCTTTTTTCATTTTCTATTTTTCCGAATTCGGCTCTGTCTAAAAGATATAGCCATATGAAATAAAAATTGGGTCAAATACGTACCAGAAACGATTCTCTGCAAAGACCTCAAAGTTCATATTTCTCGTTTGAAATTTAGTTGATACATCAAGGGCATACTCAAATGCTAACTTTATTCGAATAAAATGTAAAAAATGATGTTTCCTAACTAAACCACCCAGTTTTGTCCGATTATTTCTGCAATATTTCTCCTACCAAAACAAGTTCCTTCTATGATTTTCCTGAATATTAGTTTGTGAACACCAAACTGGTTCATATTTTCCTCGATATTCCAAAGATATCTCATGAATAATTGTTTTTTCACTCTATCTATGATAAATCAACCTAACTCATAGGATTCTAGGCACATAATCCTATATTCTATAATTTGGTCCTTGACATTAAAAGTGAAACACCTAGAGGGTTTTGCCGAGGGTCAGTGAGAACTATTGCGCATGTGCGATAGGAATTTTGTGATTGGGTAATCGGCAACGCGAAGGAAATGCCATAAGGTAACCATGGATACATAATGACATGCCCCTCTTCTTCGCCCGACGCCTGCATATAACGACAACTGACCCTGGATTTAGGACTACACTTTCGTATACTTATTACCCACCACTCTCAAATTCTAGGTCAATGACCTAACCTAACCCATCGTCTATGAATATTTCACAGACTTTTTGAGAAGTCTCATGCCATGTGTGTTGCGAGGTAGTGGGCGCGCAAGACAAACCGTAAGTTCTATGAATCAATCCATCTCAATTCTTATATTGCTGTTCTGTGTCTCAAACGTGAGTGCCTGTGAATTACACACGCGTATAGCGAGAATCGGCGCGATCTTTGAGTGGAAACAAATATGGAGGAAATCTTCTTAGAGTAATGTTGTTATAAAACAGGAAATTGATTATTTTAAGAGTTTTTTTTCGATCTCGTGATGTTATGTGGAAGACTTTCGGTAATTCAATGTAATATTAACCGTGTAGTGTCGAGTTTATAAAATTCCAAAAGGATATTGCTTAGAAAGAAATACGTCACAGATTATTTAGTGCTAAGTATCATCTTATTTTCATTATAATTACGTTTATTATAATACGTGGTTTGTATCGACATTCATATATCTGAATTTTCATTGACATTTATTTTTTATATGGACCGGTAACAATAAATTTTTAATAGAAATTGTTCATATTAAATGTATAATTTCATGATCCTTGGTGTTCAAGTTTATCTCTCACATTTGTGGGATTTTATTATTACATATCTCTAACTCGAACGTTTTCCCATCATTTAGATATTTAGTTGATAAACATTCTGACAATATTTTTAACTTGTTTAGAGACCAAAGAAGTAATAATGCTCGATGATATTTGAAGTCAAGATAATCATTCAGATTCTTCTTGAGATTTATGATTTTTTCGTCAAATTTTATCGGATAAAATTTGGAATAACTCGAAAACGACGCGTTTCATTAAAAAAACATAAGAATACTTTTATTTTCTGAAACGATTGATTCTTTCGGAAATATGAACCCTGTTTCATCTCTTCTAAGTAGTTGTAATGTATTAATCCCGCGCGAATTTGAAAATTGTGATCGATTGTCAGAGTTCGAGCGCATTCAATACTTGCGCCGTATGTTGTATTTTTTTGTCGATTCTCCTTTTTCATTGTTTCAATTTCGTGAAAACGAATTCAATTCATCTGGTGACCGAGACAGAAACTAATAGCGTTGATTGCTTTCCTTTGGGGATTTAATTTTCTGATCTCGAATAATCAAGTTTCTATTGGAATATTTTATTTGATCTTGATTAGCTCTTTTGAAAGAGGATTTACTTGTCATCATCTTAAATAAACCCCAACAATATTCAGGGTAAGTTAAACTTTTTAAGAAAGGAGAGTCGACAACATTTTCTTATCGTTTCAGGGTTTTCTTTTGTACCTATAAATTCTAACGAATTGTATTTGTTGGAGCCTGATAATATTGGAGCCTTATAACATATACCTACTGTGGAGAATTATTTCTGGATTTGTAACAAGAATATTAACCTGGCTACCAAAACAGGAATAGATAAGTACCCTATAGAGGACAGGAAAACCTAACTTTTATATTTCCATTCTTGTAAATAATCTCTGATTATTTCTGAACGAAGTAATATTTATGAAAATTAGATAAGGATTTAGATTTAAGGAGAAAGGTAGATTCAGGATAGGAACAGGTATATTAATGATATGAATATAGCCTAGTTAAGAGAATTTACGTGTAGAAGAAGATCTAGATAGTTAAGTAGGAAAATTGGGTGTAGAAGAGAAGAATTATTATAGGGTTAAATAGTTATCCGTTTTTATTTCTCAAGTCATTCGTTCCCTCAAGAGATCACAAAATAAATTCAATTTAAATCTTGAAAAACCCATTCAGTTTGGTAATTTCTTATATCAGGTGATCAGGCAATCAAATTACCTGGCGCCCTTTCACTTATTTCATTTTTATTTCAAGGGTGAAGAACCTACCCCTTAGTGAGCTAGCTGGTCACCCTTTTGTCAGCGGGATTTTCATTGATAATATTGAATTGTGAATTTTTCCTATTTCACCCGTTACAAATTTGACGCCCAACAAATGGCGCCCCCTTTTATCTAAGTTTTTGTGAAGGTTCAGTAATTTTGTGACTCTTGGAGGTTATTTTTTTCCACTAGATTCAAAGTTTCTTAAAAGGTTTAGGAAGTTTAAATATTTTAATTTTATATTATTGCTGTGTTTGAATATTGTACGTAGTAATTTCACTCGAATATTTCCACAATTTTTCAATTGAAATTGTTTATTGTCACGAATCGTTCGAACTCTGACACATGTTGCAATCGAGATAATTTCTTTATTGCGTTTTTATTTCGGTAGATCATATGAAATAACTGTTCATTTCATTGCTTGTTTGAAATTGATTTTCTTCATTATCATAGTATAAATTTCTCAAATTTCGGTTGTTATGATGGCTTCTCATAAATTTGAAATCAACCGTCTTTCATCAACGGAACTTCAATATTTACTTGCGATCAGGGGAGTCACTGATGTGGGAACTGTAAAATTGATGAGGGAAACTCTTCGAAATCTTTTGAAATTGGAAAGAAAACCTGAGTTTACAATCAAATATCCTGATTACCCATTTTCTTTCAATGATGATAAGGTTGAATTAGACAAAATACTTTCTGAAATTGATACCTTGTTAGATAATTTCGATGGTTCAGATGTTTCGGTCCAGGCGAAGATTTCAACCAAAATAAATTTTTCTCTGGAGAGATTGAATAATGCAAAACCAATCACGAATGATGATGATAAAAATAAATCGTCCTTGTTAGTAAATATCCTCTCTAAACAAACTGCATTAAATAAGAAAATAAAACAGCACAATCGTTCTCTCTTGTCATCGGATAATGCTTTGGATTTGGGTATATCTCAGGACCCTATTCCAAGTAGTAACTCGGAAATTTCGTCATCTGATTCTGAAGAGGATTGCGACATTGCGGTTGGAAATGTTTCACATTCGTCTGGTTTGGTAAATTTTCCCAAGGTAAAGAAAGTGCCGGTTTCTCAGTGGAACTTGAGATTTTCTGGAGACAAAGATTCCTACTCCTTGAGTGCATTTTTGGAGCGTGTTGAAGACTTGAGAGTCGCTAGAAATGCAACTCAAGATGACTTGTTCAATTCCGCCATAGATCTATTTTCTGGTAAAGCCCTTGTCTGGTATCGTGCCACAAGGAGCCGCGTTAAAAATTGGCCTTGTCTAGTTGCTTTGCTACGTGAAGAATTTCAGCCTACTGATTATAACGATCGACTTTTTGATGAAATAAAAAACCGAACACAGTCACCTGACGAAAGCATCGGAATGTATATTGCCGTAATGACGAATTTGTTCAACCGTCTCACTATCACTATATCGGAGTCAATACGCCTTAAGATTTTATTGAAGAATATAGCTCCATTTTATCAAACTCAATTAGGCTTGTTAGAAATTAAGTCAATTGAAGAACTTTTAAAATATGGTAGGAAGTTAGAATCTTGCAAGACTTCTGTTGAGTCATTCAGGCCTCCACCATCGCGAAGAGTAACACATTTGTTGGAGCCAGATTTGGCCGCTGTTGAGGTTGAATGTTCAGATACCTTCCCTGGAAATTCTCCAAATATTCAAGTCAGTCCACTAGATGCCGAAATCAAGTGTTTTAACTGCGGTCAACGTGGCCATAGAGTAAACGTTTGTAAAGAACCCAAGAGAAAAAGGTGTTATAAATGTAACAAACCTGGCTACACAGTTTTGACTTGCCCATCGTGTTCGAAAAATCATTCAAGGTATTCGGGAAACGCGAATCGGGAACACTAGGTGGTCGACTGGATGTTCCTGCTTCGGAAAAGACCTTTCAGAAAGAAAAATTCTCGCCAGTGTTGGATTATATATTAGAGAGCGTAGGTAAAGACGAGAGACCATATTTGGAAGTTTCGATCTATGATGTTAAATTTATGGGTTTATTGGATTCCGGTGCGTCATCTACTATTGTGGGAGGTCCAGGCTGGGAAATATTGAAAAAACTTAATTTATCCCTTCATTCATGTTCGCGTTCTCATTGTACGGTTGCTAATGGCAATCATTGTTCAATTCTCGGCTATATTCCGGTTCCCATAAAGGTTTGTCAACGCATCGCACTGATTGATATTTTGATCGTACCCTCTTTGCCCCATACATTGATTCTCGGAGCTGACTTTTGGCGAAAAATCGGCATAGTTCCCAATCTTAGGTCGAAAGAATGGAATTTTTCTTCGGATATTTCCTCGATAAATGAAATGACACAGACAGTATTGACGAAGGAACAACGTGCTCAATTGAACCACTTGTTAGAAAATATTTTCAGTCAGGATCGTCCGGAGATCGGTCTCACGGATCTCGTTGAACATAAAATATTACTTACTGATGAAACTCCGATTAAGCAGCGATACTATCCTGTTTCGCCTCCCATTCAGAAGCAAATTAACAATGAACTAGATCAGATGATTAAAAATGATATTGTTGAACCATCAGATAGTCCGTGGTCGTCACCCATAATTCTCGTGAAAAAATCGGACTCTACATATAGGTTTTGTGTTGATTATCGTCGTTTGAATCGGGTTACTGTGAAGGATGCTTATCCTCTTCCAAGGATAACCTCAATTTTAGACAAATTACGCGAAGCTCACTATCTCTCTACTATAGACATCAAAAGTGCCTTTTGGAATATACCCATGGAAGAATCCTCAAAAAAATATACGGCATTTACTGTTCCTGAGAGGGGACTCTTTCATTTCAAGCGATTGCCTTTCGGACTTTGCAACAGCCCTGCTACGTGGCAACGGTTCATTGATAGGATAGTTACAGGGGAGCTAACAGAGTACGCATTTCCTTACCTCGACGATGTTGTTATTGTCACTAAAAATTTTGATGATCACCTGAGAATATTACATAAAATCCTCACTAAACTTTTGGATACGGGGTTATCGATAAATCGTTCTAAGTGTGAGTTTTGTACACCTGAAATTAAGTACTTAGGTTACGTAGTAGACAGAAACGGGCTAAGGGCGGACCCTGAAAAGGTTTTACCTATTGTGAATATTTCGCGACCTACGACATCTTTTGCGAATTGCGCCTGATCGATTTCCCTATCACTTGTTTGGATTTCCCTTAACCTATATGTATCACACGTATAAGAAGCGAACGACCGGAACGAACGATATCGAACGAAAGACATTTTATTGATTAATTATTGTTGATTGGGGATTTTGTGATATATTTTTGGAGGAGAGCACTTTTTTGGAAAGAACGCCAAGGAAGCAGCGAACCAGTCGTTGCCACCGTCATCAACCAGGCCGGGGTAAGTGATACATCCTTGATTCCCGTTCACCTAATATTCGCCATTTTCCATATTTCCGTGACACCCTCGATCAGGTGTGATTATTAAAAATAAATATAGATTAAGTCCGTAACATAAAAACTGGTAGCAGAGCGTGGTTTCACCCCTTATTTAGGGAATGATTATGTAAAATCATTAGAAAAACGGATTTCTATATTTGAAAATTCATTTAACTCTGGGGAAAAAACCGAAGGTGAACGTTTGATGATTAAGTGGCAGCAAAACGTATCGAAAACGAAATAATTATCGAGGTCCAATGTAGAAATTATTATTTCATTCAACGTTATTTCAGTTTTTATACATATTGTTTCTCATTTATCGATTCTCAATTTTGAGAATAAAACGAAACGTCTGCCGTTTGACCTTGAAATATTATTTGCAGATTATTATTTCAGCAGGTGTTTAACGAAACGAACGACTTCCTTACGTATGATATATTTTGATTATATTTTTCAGTATTATTAACGATCGTTATAAAAATGAGTGAAGATGATAAAAATCTGTTTGAGAAATTAACAGGTCATAAAGAACGTTTGTGGCGCAGACTGCAGGACTGTTACGAGTTGACAAGTCAGTTGCCTCAGAAATTATCTCAGTTTAAATTGAGAGTTGAACAATTGCATAAAGTACGGAATGAATTTGGTAAAACTCTAGATAGTTTACATATGCTGTCTGATAAACGAGAAGAATTTTCCACCGATGTTGTTCAATTAGAATCGAGTTTCGACGATCTTTATTTTGAAATATTGGCATGCGCTGGACAATATAGTGAACCGATAAACGAACCCCAATCAATTATCAATTTGAGTGGGAAAAGGGAATTGTCTTTGCGTGATGTTAATTTAACGAAGTTTGATGGAAGCCCTGAAAAGTTTCCAGCATTTAGAGCCATGTATGATGCTTTAGTTCATAATGCAGGTTATTCCGATATCGAGAAATTTACAATTTTGATCAACCATTTGGAAAATTCAGCTTTGAAGTTTGCGCAAACTGTACGTTTCTCTCCTGAGAATTATAACGTGATTTATAATCAATTGATACAAGTGATACAACGATATACAAATAAACGAATTATAGCAAATCACTATTTGCGAACGATTTTTGGTTTGAAGCCAATAAACAACGATTCTTTCGAGGGAATATCTGAATTGTGTGAAGTTTTGCAAACGAACGTAACGGCCTTGGGTGATATGAAAATACCAAATTTAACGGATTACATATTTGTTCAAATTTCCTTGAAATTATTGGATGATAAATCGAAGGAAGAATTTGGGAAGAACTATTTGGATACTGAATTCCCCACATTTAATAATTTAATAAAATTTTTGCGAAATAAATGTTCTGTTTCACAGTTGGTTGGCGAGAGCTCGAGTTCAAGTACGATGGTGCGTACACCTCATGCGGATTACATGAAAAACAAAGGCATGAACGGTAGTTACAAACGAAAGGTGACGATGTTTTCTCAGGAATTCGGCAATGTGGATAAAACTAAAGAAAAATCTTTTAATTGCATGTTTTGTTGTCAGAAGGATCATTTCAGGTTGACGAAATGCCCTGAATTTATTGCATTGTCACCTGTCGAACGTCATGATTTCGTGAGAAGTAAAGGGTTATGTTATGCTTGTTTATATCCTCATCGAATTGTAGATTGTAGAATGAAGATTAATTGTAAATTATGTTCTAGCACTCGGCATAATACTTTACTACATCAACGGGAATTTGCAGATAAAAATCAATTTTCAGAATCTCAACTTGGTGCATCGAATTCGGTAGCATTGTCTTGTTTGGAAACGAAAAAATGTGATAGTCTTTTGGGAACGGCTAAGGCGCTTATTCGAATTAATACCGGTGAATGGTGCCCTTGTCGTATCGTATTGGACTCGGGATCTCAAGTTAATTTTATTACCGAAAGATTAGCGAATTGTTTAGGTAAAAAACGAAAACGATGTTTATATGAAATATCGGGAATAGGTGAAGTAAATCCTCTCAAGCCACATGGTATATTGGATTGCGAAATTACTTCTCTTTATAACTCGGACTTTGTTTTGAATTTCGAGGCAGTGGTTTTATCGCGTATTACTGCAAATTTACCGACAACGAGTTTATCCGATAGTGTCAAAAGTGGTTTCGAGTCCTTAGAGTTGGCTGATCGTGAGTTTAATATTTCGTCTCCTATAGATGTGTTATTGGGAATTCAAGCCGTCTTAGATTTGACACCAACACCCCCATCTATAATCAAGGGATGTCCTAGCGCTTATTTAACGTCACTGGGTTGGGTTATTTTGGGAAATGTAGAATCACCGATCCCTTCGGTCGGAAAAATGGTTTCTAATATTTCAATCGAAAACGAGAATTCACTTAACGAAATTTTGCGCGCCTTTTGGGAATCAGAAGAAATAATTTTACCGAAACCTATTTCACCCGAAGAACAATTTTGCGAATCACATTATCGAAAGAATACTCAACGTAATGAAGATGGACAATACATTGTACGTTTTCCACTTCAAAAATCAATAGTAAAATTGAATGATAATAGAGACTTTGCTCTCAATAGATTTTACAAATTGGAATCGCGATTTAAGAAAGACCCAAATTATTATAAACATTATTCAGAAAATATTCAGGATTACATACAGCGAGGTCACTTAGTTCCAGCTTTGAAAAAATCTTCATATATTATGACTCATCATAGAGTTGTCAAACGTACTGCTAATGACATTAAAGGTACGAGTAGTTTTTAATCCTACTGAACGAGATACAGAAGGACATTCATTGAACGATTCCTTATTACCGGGTCCTAAGTTGCATCAGGATATTTCCATTATTATAACGCGATTCAGACTCAGACCGGTAGCATAGATGCATAGAACACCTGGTGTAACGACTCCCTACTAAAAATCGTGACCAAAATTTGTAGATCAAAACGGCATCCTAGATTTCAGATTTTGGACTAGTTCCGGAATAAATCCGCAATATTTATCAGTCGTGGCGCTACTGCGGCAACGCCAAAAAACGCGACCCCTTTCGGTATAAATGAAAAGCTTTACAAAATATCACGTTTTCGATCGACAAGAAAGTCTTAAACAAAATCTAATCAGTGCCAACACCAGGTATTTCTATGCATCTATCCGGTAGCTTTAGCGTGTGACATATGTCAGATGTTCAGATGTATCATTGTGAATCCGGAAGATAGAAAATATTTTCATATATTTTGGCGGTTCAATACGAATGAACCAATAATAGAATTTGAGCATACAAGGGTCATATTTGGTGCCACATCATCACCATTTTTAGCTAATCGCACTTTACAGCAACTTGTTAACGATGAGGGAGAAAATTATCCTCTTGCAGCTGAGGCTCTTTCTTTTCAGACATTTGTTGACGATGTATTAACGGGCGCTGATTCTATAGAAGAAGCTCTTGAGCTTAAACGACAACTTATTAATATGTTGAAGGCTGGAGGATTTGATTTGGGAAAGTGGTCCTCGTCAGATCTTGATATAATTAAAAATACAGAAGATTCTGTAGAATTACCGATAGGAAATTGTCAATCTTTAATAAAAGTATTGGGCATTTTTTGGGATACAAAAGACGATATTTTTCAATATAAAATTTGCGATGTTAACGAGCCTTCAACGAAACGTGGTATGTTATCAAGGGTAGCACGAACTTATGATATTAACGGATATTTGAGTCCTTTTACATTCCTTCTTAAATCTTTAATTCAACGATTATGGCTGTTGAAAGGTGGATGGGATGATCCATTACCGAACGATATTATGAACAAATGGATCATCATAAAGGGTGAATTGACTCTACTTGAGAATATAAAAATTCCAAGATGCATTTATAGAGAGAAAACGTCTTGTACTTTAGTTGGTTTTTCGGACGCGAGTATTTTGGGTATGGCCGCAGTTATATATTTACGTACTGAATTGAACGGTCGATATGTATTAAATTTATTAGCTGCTAAAACTCGAGTGGCCCCTTTAAAATCTTGGACTATTCCGAAATTGGAACTGGGGGCTGCATGCCTTTTGTCGAAATTAATGCGTTCAACGTTAGCGGCTTGTGAACCTATAGTTCCAATCATGAATTTATATTGTTTCGTAGATTCAACTACGGTGTTGGGGTGGATAAAAACGCCACCATATAAATTAAAAACATTTGCAGCAAATCGAATCGTTCAAATTCATGAAAATTGTCCCGATGTTCGTTGGTGTTATGTACCAGGAAAACTCAATCCAGCAGATCCCGCAAGTCGAGGCCTCACCCCAAAAGATTTGGTGGATTGTGATATTTGGTGGAATGGTCCAGATTTCCTTTTGAAACATGAAAGTCAATGGAAATTCGAATATGAAATTCCATCTAGATTACCGGAAATAAAGAAAGTACCTCCGATTTCACTATTGGTGAATAATTTCAATTGTGATGAATTGTTTGATGTTCTGGAAAACTTCTCTTCGTTTTTAAAAATTCAACGTATTTTTGCGTATATTTTGAGGTTTTGCACTAATTGTAGGATTCGAAAAGGGGGTACATCGAAAGAAATTAGAATAAACGGTCCATTAACGGCTAACGAATATGAACAAGGGTTACTTTGGCGATACGTCTTACACAGGCTAAATATTTCTTCGATGAAATGAATTCTATCAAGCGGGGAATGATAAATTCAAAGAAAATTAGATTTCTTTCGCCATTTATTTCAGAATCGGGTTTGTTGATGGTGGGGGGACGATAGATTTATTTCGAGACGGGGGTTACCTAGTAACATTTATAGCGATCAAGGCACCAATTTCAGGGGTGCTGCAAGAGAAATTAGCGAAATTACGAAATTTTTCAAGGATCAAAGTTCTGAGATATTTCACTATTTGTCGGTTCGTAACATAACCTGGAGTCACAATCCACCGTATGCACCTCACATGGGGGGTTTATGGGAGGCAGGAGTTAAGTCCTTCAAATATCATTTGAAACGTATAATTGGCAACACTAAGTTGCATTTCGAGCAATTTATAACGATCGTAACTCGCATAGAAGCGATTTTGAATTCGAGACCATTTTGTAACGAGTCATCATCACCGGATGATGATTTGGATCCATTAACTCCGGGTCATTTTTTGGTTGGAGCTCCATTGCTGGCTCGTGTAGAAGTTGACTTGATGAATATTCCCCAAAATCGTTTAACGCGGTGGCAATTATGCCAACAATTAACACAGTCGTTTTGGAAACGTTGGTCGAATGAATATATTCATTCTTTGCAAAAAAGACCAAAATGGACAAAACCTTCAGCACAAGTTAAGGAAGGCGATCTTGTATTGTGGTATTCCCCTGACGCTCCACCCACACATTGGCCTATTGGCAAAATTTCTAAATTAATACCAGGAGCTGATGGCATTGTTAGAGTTGTGAAGATTCGTACAGCAACTGGCGAAATTAAACGAACTTTGAATAAAGTATCGCCATTGCCACCACCGTAAATTTAAATATCGGAAATTAATAATTTTTTTTGTTGTTTGTTCAAAATTTTCGATATTATGAATTTTTATTTTTTTTTGTTTTGTTGCCAATTTCATCCAACGTTTAAAGGTTGAAAAATTATTTTTTTTTTTGTTTTGTCCTTGCCTTAAGCATGGAAATTATTTTGGCCATAATGGATGGATTTTTTTTTTCTTTTTTTTTGGGTCAAATATACTATTTGGGTGGGGGGTATGTTTGAGATCATGTTTGAATTGAAATAACTTTTCCGGTGTTTTGATCTTTTGCGAATTGCGCCTGATCGATTTCCCTATCACTTGTTTGGATTTCCCTTAACCTATATGTATCACACGTATAAGAAGCGAACGACCGGAACGAACGATATCGAACGAAAGACATTTTATTGATTAATTATTGTTGATTGGGGATTTTGTGATATATTTTTGGAGGAGAGCACTTTTTTGGAAAGAACGCCAAGGAAGCAGCGAACCAGTCGTTGCCACCGACATCAACCAGGCCGGGTGATACATCCTTGATTCCCGTTCACCTAATATTCGCCATTTTCCATATTTCCGTGACACCCTCGATCAGGTGTGATTATTAAAAATAAATATAGATTAAGTCCGTAACAAAAGAAAATTCGTAGTTTCATGGGAATGGTAAGTTGGTACCGTCGATTTCTTCCTGACTTTGCTCATATTTCCGCCCCATTAAATAAACTTTTGAAAAAAAATGCGACTTTTGTATGGAGTCAAGATTGCGAAAAGGCTTTCAACAATATTAAACAAGCTCTCATATCTGCACCGATTTTGTCTTGTCCGAATTATGAGCTTCCTTTTGTGGTTCAGTGCGACGCTTCTGGTTTCGGTTTAGGTGGGATACTCACGCAAAAATATCCCGCAGGTGACAAAGTTGTGGCTTACGCAAGTCGATCTTTGACGAGTAATGAACGGGTATTCACCACAACAGAACTTGAATGTTTAGCTGTTCTGTTCACCCTCGAAAAATTTCGTCCATATATTGAAGGGTCTAAGGTAACCGTTATAACAGACCATAGCAGCCTTTTATGGTTACATAACTTGAAGGATCCTCGTGGTCGCTTAGCGAGGTGGGCTGTCGCTTTAACCCAATACGATTATGAAATAATTCATCGGCCCGGGAAGGAAAATATTGTCCCAGACTTCTTAAGTAGGTCGGTTGATAGAGTTGGTATCGGTAACGATCCTCATGATCATAAAAAATCGATTGATTCCTTTTGCATGGTCGATGATAGTGAGGAAATTTCGACTTCAGTGGACAAATGGTACTCCGGAATGATATCTAGAATCAGGGATGCTCCCCGAAAGTATTGTAATTGGAAAGTATCGAATAATATTCTATTTAAGTACTGCAAGTTGGAATACCCTGGATTAGTTTATGATGATCAAGAATATTGGAAGAAAGTTATTCCAAAAGGGGATCGGAAAAGAATAATTTCTTTAAATCACGATGACGTGAAATCTGGACATTTAGGGGTTAATAAAACGGTCGGTAAAATTCTAAAAACTTTTTATTGGCCTAAAATGAAATCGGATGTTTCTTCTTATATTAAATCGTGTGAAGTTTGTAATAAATATAAGACTAGTCAAAAAGCACCCTCAGGTTTTATGTTGACAAGGAATTACGTGAGTAAGCCTTGGGAATTAGTTTCAGCCGATATCGTTGGCCCTCTGCCTAGATCTTATCGAGGCTACAAGTTCATTTTTGTTGTGTGCGATTATTTCTCGAAGTTTCCTTTATTTTTCCCTTTGAGATCTACAACTTCGGAAAAAATTATTGAGTGTATGGAAGATCATGTTTTCATGCTATTTGGCGTTCCTAAATTTTTAGTATTGGATAATGGGCCGCAATTTAAGAGCAATAAATTTCGCCAATTTGCCTCTTCATACGGTGTTGAGATTAAGTTTACTTCTCATTATCATCCTCAGGCAAATCATACTGAGAGTGTGAATAAGGTTATGAAAAATATAATCTCTTGCTACGTAAATGACAATCATAGGGATTGGGATAAGTTCCTTCAAAAAGCTGCGTGTGCTATTCGGTCCTCACCTCATGATACCATTAAACAGTCCCCTTATTTCGTGAATTTTGGTGCCGAAATGCACTTAAGCGGAGAAAGTCACTGCGTTGTCTCTGAAGCGGATAAAATACCGTGTATTAGCCTTCCCGAAGGATTACCATCTAGAGTAGAAGGATTCTCCAAAGTATATGGTGATATTAGAAAATATATGGATAAAGCATATTTATATCGCTCGAAGTATTATAACCTCCGGAGACGTGATGTGAATTATTCCGTTGGACAATACGTATATCGTAAGAATTATGTGTTGTCAGATGCATTACAGTATTACACAGCTAAATTCGCACCCAAATATCTTGGTCCATTTAAAATCAAGAAAAAAGTTTCCCCGTGGACTTATGAATTGTGCGATTCAAGTGGTGAATATCAGGGTACTTGGAATGTAAAGGATCTGAAACCGGTTGTAGACGTTGATTTTAAGGATGCGTAATGGCTTTTGCAGATTTCTCTTTTATAAGTATTTCTTGGATTCATACTACTTTTTGTTTTGTTTCCCTGTGACGTCAGAATTTCCGTTGAAATTCTTTTTTTTGGCAAGTGGGGGGTTGTAATGTATTAATCCCGCGCGAATTTGAAAATTGTGATCGATTGTCAGAGTTCGAGCGCATTCAATACTTGCGCCGTATGTTGTATTTTTTTGTCGATTCTCCTTTTTCATTGTTTCAATTTCGTGAAAACGAATTCAATTCATCTGGTGACCGAGACAGAAACTAATAGCGTTGATTGCTTTCCTTTGGGGATTTAATTTTCTGATCTCGAATAATCAAGTTTCTATTGGAATATTTTATTTGATCTTGATTAGCTCTTTTGAAAGAGGATTTACTTGTCATCATCTTAAATAAACCCCAACAATATTCAGGGTAAGTTAAACTTTTTAAGAAAGGAGAGTCGACAACATTTTCTTATCGTTTCAGGGTTTTCTTTTGTACCTATAAATTCTAACGAATTGTATTTGTTGGAGCCTGATAATATTGGAGCCTTATAACATATACCTACTGTGGAGAATTATTTCTGGATTTGTAACAAGAATATTAACCTGGCTACCAAAACAGGAATAGATAAGTACCCTATAGAGGACAGGAAAACCTAACTTTTATATTTCCATTCTTGTAAATAATCTCTGATTATTTCTGAACGAAGTAATATTTATGAAAATTAGATAAGGATTTAGATTTAAGGAGAAAGGTAGATTCAGGATAGGAACAGGTATATTAATGATATGAATATAGCCTAGTTAAGAGAATTTACGTGTAGAAGAAGATCTAGATAGTTAAGTAGGAAAATTGGGTGTAGAAGAGAAGAATTATTATAGGGTTAAATAGTTATCCGTTTTTATTTCTCAAGTCATTCGTTCCCTCAAGAGATCACAAAATAAATTCAATTTAAATCTTGAAAAACCCATTCAGTTTGGTAATTTCTTATATCAGGTGATCAGGCAATCAAATTACCTGGCGCCCTTTCACTTATTTCATTTTTATTTCAAGGGTGAAGAACCTACCCCTTAGTGAGCTAGCTGGTCACCCTTTTGTCAGCGGGATTTTCATTGATAATATTGAATTGTGAATTTTTCCTATTTCACCCGTTACATAGTTTTATAGTGTTTTTGCGTTGATTTATGTCGGCTACGCTATAACTTTTATACTAGGAGGAATATCGAATAAGTGTTGATCTAGGAATATGCAGCATGAATAGAGTAAACGAACAACGAAAATTCATTTCTTTTGAAATGACGGTTCCGAAGTTGTGGAAAGATGAGGGTTTTTAATGGATTTTAATGGAATTGCGACTCCCTGTATCTCTTTCAAACGAAACCGAATTTCGAAAAATGGTATAGGAAAAAAGTGTTTCGTTTGATGAGAGGCAATGAGGAATCTACAGTTAAAAAATATATACATAAAACATTTCTCCATAAAACATGTCAGTCATTATGTCAAAGAGAAAGCATTCACCCTGGAGATATATTAGGCATTATAATTATATTGTGAATATTTTGTCGGTTTGCTGAATTTCACATGGTACCGGTTAACTGACCCGAATAACATTTTGTATGTAGTTTTTCATCCGAATTCAGAATTTCATTTCGATCGACTGCGTAGTTTTAGAATTATCAGGAAAACAAAATTTTGCACGGCTGTATT
This sequence comes from Adalia decempunctata, assembly GCA_951802165.1. Taxonomy (NCBI): domain Eukaryota; kingdom Metazoa; phylum Arthropoda; class Insecta; order Coleoptera; family Coccinellidae; genus Adalia; species Adalia decempunctata. Next base: position 48,991,077 of record OX637697.1, read on the forward strand.
TACGGAACCTCTGGTCGAATTTTGCCCATTACCAAACTTTCGCGGCATTCGAGATCCGAAGCTATCTTGAAAATTTTGAGTTGTTTCCGTTATAGAGTTATTGTGTTTTCGGCCGGAAGGACAAAATTGAATTTGATCATTTGTTGCAGAGTTTTATATGGTTCTGGTTACGCAATTTGACGAAGTTTTGCATTTGCCTTGAATTCATCTTTCTCCATTTAAATGCAATTTTTTGGATATTATAGGGGAAAACAAAATTCCCAACGGTCATATATGAGAAAGCTGTGAAAATGTTTTGGCTCAATTTATTAAAATCAGTTGAAAGTTTATTGTAATGGCCAAAATCTTCTAATTCATGGATTGATCAATTGACTATTATTTCTTGTGTTATATAATTATGTGTTTCGGAATAATTCACCTAGTTAGCAATGCTTTTGTGTATCTGTAAAATAGAGTCAAAAATGTATACTAAATATAATGTCATGATTTTGAATTCCTCAGAATAATCCCTACAATAATCTCTGTACCCCACACAAGCTAATATCCTTATGCATTTTTTGCATTCAAAGAACTTCTACTGAGAGGCTAGATATGCGAATGAAATAGTACATCAGTCTTACACCCTCATTGCATCAAACCTGGTTACCCTCCACAGCTATCTTAGAAGATATATAGCTGATTGGAAAAATCTAGAGCGAAGTTTATCGATATGACACAAACAGCTATTCAAAGTAATGCCCGAAAGTTCAACTTCTTTATCTGAGCTTTCATGACAATTTGTCGATATCAATATGAGTCTTATTCAGGTTCTGCTTCAGTTTGCTATCTAAGAACCACTCATGAGCCTTACGCTCAACCAGCTCCTTCAATGGGTGTAATTTCACCAAGACTACAAGATCTTCACATTCATCAACGATATTGAACGTGAAATAATTATATCCCCTTTCTGAATTTCCACGTTGACCCTATTGATCTTTCACAGAATATTATTTCAAATTGTTAGGTTCGAGATTAGTCTAAAATCCATCACAGCATGAAGAAAATTACCAGCTTCATACTTGCATTATGCGACTTGTGAGGATTCTTTGATTTCTTCCAAAACCTTCACAAATCCCAGTAAATTATGGAGCAAGGCATTAACAGCTTGATGTTATTTGTTTGGCTACTTCCTTTCAAATTTGTTATCGTGCACTTTTCCAGAATTGTCCATCGTGTGGTTAAACCAACAAAAAACGAATTCAGTTTTTGTTCAAGAACAAATAAATTTACTGCTTCTGAACCTGATGAAGCCGAATGGACATCCCCAAGATTCAAAGAGTGGCCTATGCATGGAACTAATACTGCCAGCTCGTAGAATTCTAGATTGGACTCCTTTAAATATGCCAGCCATAGCCCATATTAGATCCATTATCGTAGTATTGGCCACGACATTTTTGACATCTAAATCATCAGCTTGCAGTTCATCCAGAATTCGTTGTGATTATTCTCCAGGCAAGATATTAATACAGATATCGAAAATGTAGTTGGAAACACTGGGGTTTCAGTACAAAATTCGAGCAGTCTTCTAGTCCAGTTGAACAGTGGAAGAATCGAAACCTCAGTGCGATTCGATATCGAATGAGCGGCTGGTCTAGTTTAATGGCAGTTTCGATCGTAGTGGGGATGCCTGGATCTCTGCTGTTCTACGCGGATCGAAGATCGAATTCAGTCGCAATCCGAACTTGGCCATACTGTTTGAAAATAAATTAGATTCCGCGTGAATAAAAATGTTTACTGTTCAAGAGAAAATTCAAATAATAAAATGGTATTTCGGTGGTCAATCGATTGCGGAGACAATAAATTCGTTTATTGTTGTCTTTGAAGATAGGCCGATACCTTCACGTTCGGCTATTTCCAAAATAGTTAAAAAATGCGAGCAATGTGGATGTTTACGAACATGCCGTCATTGCAGGATTGATAGACCACCGAAGACCATCAGTGAAAATCGTTCAGTGAAAGAAGTTGATGTGTGCTGCTGTTGAAACCAGTGCACCTTGTTCAAGTAGACAAATTGCTGAACAAGTCGATTTGGGCGATAGAACTGTTCGGAATATTTTGAAGAGAAATGGTTACAAATTTTATAAGGTTCAAACTAGTTTGGGCCCACGGATCCGCCTTTTTGGTAGATCAATATAATCGGTAGATCAATATTGAATGTAGATTCGCATTTATATACAAAAGAGGCCAATAGTTGGTAAGAAGAAACATTTTTTTGACAGGTGTCAAACTCTATGACGGACATCGACAACCATAGAATGTCACAACTTGACACTCGTGTTACTCTATGACGGACATTGACAACCATAGAATGTCACAACTTGACACTCGTGTCACTCTATGACGGACATCGACAACCATAGAATACAGGTGTCAAACTCTATGACGAACATCGACAACCATAGAATGTCACAACTTGACACTCGTGTCACTCTATGACGGACATTGACAACCATAGAATGTCACAACTTGACACTCGTGTCACTCTATGACGGACATTGACAACCATAGAATGTCACAACTTGACACTCGTGTCACTCTATGACGGACATCGACAACCATAGAATACAGGTGTCAAACTCTATGACGAACATCGACAACCATATAATGTCACAACTTGACACTCGTGTCACTCAATGACGGACACGGACAACCATAGAATACAGGTGTCAAACTCTATGACGAACATCGACAACCATAGAATGTCACAACTTGACACTCGTGTCACTCTATGACGGACATTGACAACCATAGAATGTCACAACTTGACACTCGTGTCACTCTATGACGGACATCGACAACCATAGAATACAGGTGTCAAACTCTATGACGAACATCGACAACCATAGAATGTCACAACTTGACACTCGGTTCACTCTATGACGGACATTGACAACCATAGAATGTCACAACTTGACACTCGTGTCACTCTATGACGGACATTGACAACCATAGAATGTCACAACTTGACACTCGTGTCACTCTATGACGGACATCGACAACCATAGAATACAGGTGTCAAACTCTATGACGAACATCGACAACCATAGAATGTCACAACTTGTCACTCGTGTCACTCTATGACGGACATCGACAACCATAGAATACAGGCGTCAAACTCTATGACGGATATCGACAACCATAGAATGTCACAACTTGACACTCGGTTCACTCTAGGACGGACATCGACAACCATAGAATGTCACAACGTTACACTTGTATGTTCCACGGCTATGAAGGAACATAGATATCATTCGTGCAGGGATACAATAGACATGTCTATTTCGTTATTCTATCTCACTCTGACACATTGCACTATGTCTTGGAACGTGTGTCTTTCGCTCATTCATGTGAATATCTTCCACCATAACCTCACACTCTCACGTGGAATCTTTCGATCGCTTTATTCCGTCTTCTTCAAGTCCCGAATATCATTGTTAACTCTCAATCGTATCTCGGAACCGAACTGAGAATATTTCAGTGTCGTCATCTATTTTCTTGTCGTCCCTCGAAATATACACCTCTACGTTTATCGCGAACTTCGTTATCCTAACCAATGAAATGGCTTCGTGACCGACAACCAAGCTTTTTTATTGCCATCGGTGAAATAATGAATGAAATAGAAAAATTAACATTTTGGGAATTTTTAACATCTCGAGGGCCACTACGTAAGTTATTTTCAAGAGTGGAATATGCAGATACAATAATTATGCTTACCTCGATTCGATTCTCTTTCGAATATCAATGTGAGTAATACTTTGAGAATAAAGAACGTTGGGAATTGTTGGATTAAAAGTCGAAAAATTCAAGATTATAACGATCATTTATTGTTTATTCAAAGACTACAATGTATACAATGGAATATAGTTACAAAATGCAGATATCGTATTTCATCCTTTCCTGTCCATATGCTATCATTCGGTCAAAAACATAAAAAAAATCCATTCTCATAAAGGCATGAAGAGTTCCACAAAAACGTCCTGAAAAAAATTGAACTCAATACACATTACACAGCTTAAAAACTGTGGCCTGTGGCCACCAATGCTGTCCCTTCGGGACAGCCAGTACTGTAAAACTGAGCAGCTCCCTTCGGGAGCTGCCTGAAAAATAGTTGATATAATGTAAAATTCTCATTCTTTCTGAAATACGTAATTTGTCATAAATGTTCCAGAAATCAATGAATCAAATATCATTCCATTCTTGTACTCACTTTGTATTATGTTCATTCATTCACTTTTTAAAACGGCCCTCCCCCAATTCTTTCTCTTTCAATATCAACTTGAAATAGAGCCCAATTTGCTTCAAAAACTGCAAAACTCCTTCGAAATTTCTGCCAAAATGAGAAAAAGTGACTCAATAGTCGTTCATCAATTATGGAAACCTGAAAAGGTAAAAGAATGACTATGACGACAAACCCTGTATAAAAATCCTCACCTCGATTCATTTAATTTAAAATCAATGCTAAAACGTCCTAATTGTAACGTCTCATTTTTCGATACACTCGGAATAAGGCTATCATTCCGTCAAAAATATCCAAGATATCGACTCTCATGAAAGCATGAAGAGTTCCACAAAGACATCCTGAAAAAATTTAAACATCACACTCTGTACGACAAACCCATATTTACATACTTACTGCTACATTCCTACGTTTCAGTTCCGTTTTTTCCATAAATTACCGCTCTCGAAAATTCTTTACGAAAACATTCCGCGAAGCCAATATGGCGTCATATGACGTGCTCATTTGTTCAAAGCATAGATGCATAGAATGCACGTCAAAGTTATCCGATTTTATGGACGATATCCACAGAACCTACTAAATTCACGGCACTCGGGAGCGGTGACGTCTCGAAACGTCGAAAAAACCCAACCTAAAAACGGACATCTGTGCGTCCCGTCAAACTTTGAAGGCCGTTGTCACGAACCCTAACCTACATTCAACGTGAAAAGTCATCGGAATAACTGAAACTCTCTGGTTTTGTCGATAATTTCTGGCCGGATCGGAAATTTTTACCGTTTTCGAGAAACGTCAAAATTTCGGGAATTTCTTGCGGACACCCGGAGGACCTCGTCGAAAAACGCTTTGCGTCAAGGATTAGGAGAGGATACGGGCCGTCGTCGGAAAAATAGCCGCGACGTCGGGGGGCCCCCGGAAAAAAGCCTTATGCCTGAGTTCCCGGGTCTATCGGTCGATTTCGACCTTTTTCGGGAATTTTTTTAAAATACTTCCCGAACTCGGAAAAAAAATCCGAAGGGGCCCCCCGGAGCCCCCGTCCTTCCCCTTTCCGGAGCCCCCGTCGCCCCTCGCCGGGGGTCGCGAGCGACCCCCGCGATCGGCTTCGCCGATCGCCTTTTTAGAGCCTCCCCAAAACTTTACCCCGTTCTGTGTTCCTTATTGAATTAAATAATAAGACTAGTTTGGGCCCACGGATCCCCCTTTTTGGTAGATCAATATTATCGGTAGATCAATATTAAATGTAGATTCGCATTTATATGCAAAAGGGGCCAATAGTTGGTAAGAAGAAATTTTTTTTTGACAGGTGTCAAACTCTATGACGGACATCGACAACCATAGAATGTCACAACTTGACACTCGTGTCACTCTATGACGGACATCGACAACCATAGAATGTCACAACTTGACACTCGTGTCACTCTATGACGGACATTGACAACCATAGAATGTCACAACTCGACACTCGTGTCACTCTATGACGGACATCGACAACCATAGAATACAGCTGTCAAACTCTATGACGGACATCGACAACCATAGAATGTCACAACTCGACACTCGTGTCACTCTATGACGGACATCGACAACCATAGAATGTCACAACTCGACACTCGTGTCACTGTATGACGGACATTGACAACCATAAAATGTCACAACTCGACACTTGTGTCACTCTATGACGGACATTGACAACCATAGAATGTCACAACTTGACACTCGTGTCACTCTATGACGGACATCGACAACCATAGAATGTCACAACTTGACACTCGTGTCACTCTATGACGGACATCGACAACCATAGAATGTCACAACTTGACACTCGTGTCACTCTATGACGGACATCGATAACCATAGAATACAGTTGTCAAATTCTATGACGGACCTCGACAACCATAGAATGTCACAACGTGACACTTGTATATTCCACCGCTATGAAGGAACATAGATTTCATTCGTGCGGGGATATAATAGACATGTCTATTTCATTGTATCTCACTCTGACACATTGCACTATGTCGTGGAACGTGTGTCTTTCGCTCATTCATGTGAATATCTTCGACCATAACCTCACACTCTCACGTGAAATCTTTCGATCGCTTTATTCCGTCTTCTTCGAATCCCGAATGTCATTGTTAACTCTCAATCGTATCTCGGAACCGAACTGAAAATATTTCAGTGTAATATTTCCATCGTCGTCATCTATTTTCTTGTCGTCCCTCGAAATATACTTAACCTCTACGTTTCCCGCGAACTTCGTAATACTAACCAATCAAATGGCTTCGTGACCGACAACCAAACAGCCGACTTCTTTATTGCCATCAGTGAAATAATGAATGAAATAGAAAATTAACATTTTGGGAATTTTTAACATTTCGAGGGCCACTACGTAAGTTATTTTCAACAGTGGAATATGCAGATACAATAATTATGCTTACCTCGATTCGATTCTTTTTCACTCAAGTTCTCTTTTGAATATTAATGTAAGTAATACTTTGAGAATAAAGAACGTTGGGAATTGTTGGATTGAAATTCGAAAAATTCAAGATTATAACGATTATTTATTGTTTATTCAAAGACTACAATGTATACAATGGAATATAGTTACAAAATGCACCTATCGATCAAGTTGGTACACTTTAAATTATTTCATTTCCATCTATTATTTTCAACTGTGAAGAATCAGCCATTTGGTCCTCTTCTGTGTTATTGATTGCACTGTTCACGGAATGACTCTGGGAGAAAAAATCTTGAAATTCCACCGGAGCTTCCTGTTCAATTTTTCTTTCACAAATCTGCATTCATATTTCATCGTCTTCTTTTTTGCAGGAGGTCTTTTTCAGTCGAAAACATCCGGGATATCCATTCCCATGAGAACCCTGTAGGGAAATCCTCACCTTGATTCCATTCCATTTGAAATCAATGCTAAAACGTCCTATTTGTAACGTCTCATTTTTCGATACACTCGGAATAAGGCCATCATTCGGTCAAAAATATCCAAGATATCAATTCTCATAAAAGCTTGAAGAGTTCCACAAAGACATCCTGAAAAAATTTAAACATCACATTTTGTACGACAATCCCATATTTACATACTTACTGCTACATTCCTGCTTTTCAGTTCCGTTTTTTCTATAAATTACCACTCTCACCAATATGGCGGCATATGACGTGCTCATGTGTTCAAAGCATAGATGCATAGAATGCATGTCAAAGCTCCCCAATTTTATGGACGATATCCACAGAACCTACTAAATTCACGGCACTCGTGAGCGGTGACGTCTCGAAACGTCGAAAAAACCCAACCTAAAAACGGGCATCTGTGCGTCCCGTCAAACTTTGAAAGCCGTTGTCACGAACCCTAACCTACATTTAACGTGAAAAGTCATCGGAATAACTGAAACTCTCTGGTTTTATCGATAATTTCTGGCCGGATCGGAAATTTTTACCGTTTTCGAGAAACGTCAAAACTTTTCGAATTTCTCGGAGACGCTCGGTGTACCTCGTCGAAAAACGCTTTGCGTCCGCGAGTAGAAGAGGATACGGGCCGTCGTCGGAAAAACACCCGCGACGTCCGGGGGCCTCCGGAAAAAAGCCTTTTGCCTTGGCGCTCGGGTCTATCGGTCGATTTCGACCTTTTTCGGGAATTTTTTTAAAATACTTCCCGACGTCTCAAAAAAGATCCAAAGACACTCGCGGGAGCCCCCGTCCCCCCGCTTTCCGACCGATCACTTTTTTCGCCCGTCGGGCGTCGCAAGCGACGCCCGCGATCCGCTTCGCGGATCACTATTTTAGCGTCTCTCCCGAAACGTCAAAATTTCTATGTTCCTTATTAACTTAAATAATAAGACAAGTCAAGAAATTTTTCCAGAAGACCATTTCAAAAGAATGGAATTTTGCGAAAGGTTGATGGAAAAAGAGAATGAGAGTAGTTAATTTCTGAGCAATATCTTATTCACGGATGAGTCATCGTTTTCCTTGCATAGAAAACATAACCCATCCTTAGTAAGATATTGGTCTAGGGAAAATAAGCACCTGACTATTCCTGTGCGTACCCAGTATCCTGAAAAACTTAATTTTTGGACAGGAATGCTGGGGGATTACATGATAGGGCCATTTTTCATCGATGGCAACCTAAATGCTGCAAAATATCTGGAGCTTTTACAGAATCAGATTATTCCGACAGTTCGACAGCTACCTATTAACTTCGATGATGTCTGGTTTCAACAGGATGGCTGCCCGAGTCATAATGCAAGATTTGTCACTGAATTTGTCGATCTTCAATATCGAATTTGTTTTTGTTTTCCATTTTTTTATTTTCATAGAATATTTTTGTTTTTTCAATTTCTTATTAGGTACGTAGAATGTATTTTTGTTTTCCGTAGAATTCATTTTATTTTCAAACCAGTTATGGTGAAAAAGACCTGAGCACTAATTTTCAAAGGAAATTATTTGTGTCATTCATTGAGGCAAATTAATTCCTCCGATAAGAGTGGAATAAAATTGTCGTATTCATTTTCAACGGACATGATAACACCCATCGCTTCGCGCGTTGGGAGTGTTACTAATCAGTAACACTCCTTCCTCTAATCTTATTCGATCCGTGATCCTAGATCGTTGCACTCTGGCATCCCCACTACAAACTGCCATAAAACTAGACCAGCCGCTTATTCGATATCGAATCGCACTGAGGTTTCGATTCTTCCACTGTTCAACTGGACAGGAAGACTACTCGAATTTTGTACTGAAACCCCAGTGTTTCCAACTACATTTTCCATATCTGTATATAAATTAGGAATGCCCTCAACAAGTTTTCTTCGTGGGATGTCTCCGATTTATTTTCATTTTTTTCATCATTCGTATCCATGCCTGTAACCTTAATGAAAATAAATGTTATTAATATTATTAGTCTTTCCGTCACCGTCTGGGAAGTCATTAAACCTTTCGTTCATCTCATATCCAAATTAGGTATCTTCAGATATTCTATAACCTTGCTCATTTGGGGTGCAGTCGCACATGATAGTGAAATAGTTGGACTCCTTGATCTCATTAATAATGTTATTCCGAACTTTGGTGGCCATTAAATCGATAATTTCATTTTTTATAGTTTTCGACAGATAGGATGTTTGTCCTTTTTTTAGGTGGTCTAGATGGCACTTCAGAGTTGGGCCATATTCAATAATAATAATGTTTTTCCGAGAAAATAAAATAAAAAATTTTTAACCTCTGCTTGTTTTTGGCGCCCCCTTAAGCTGGCTCCCAGGGCAAGCGCCCTACTTGCCCCTCTAGATCCGGGCCTGCGTACATTTTCAAAAGCATGCAACAACGTGTTGATGAAAATAAATTGATAATCTCATGATTACAAATTGAAAATATGATAGAACTCTCATTCGCAAACTTTTACTTATACTGAACAACTTCTGTATGTTGAATAACTGAAAGTTGTTTAACTTGACTGATTCGACAATCGATTTTTCATTGTGACTTTTATTGAATATGCTTGAATGTATTATCTGTTTCAGTATTTTTTTCTACTAATCATATTTATATCTATGTAATATTAATTAGAGCAGCTTGAACAAGAATTATTTTTATTTCCAAACGTACGATAACAACGTCAGTTCTCGACTGACAGGATCATCGAAAAGTTCTTTTTCTCCGCCTAGGCGGAGAAATACTTTTCCCTCCGGCGCCGGCGGCAGAAAAAGTGTTGCTACGAAAAAGATTAATTGGTTACCATGAACATATAGATGCATAGAATACAAAAACTTCCAATTCAAACGTCATTTTTATTTGATAAAGTTACATTAAATGTACAATTTTCATGAATTTGAAAACGTTTGGATATAAAATAGCATATTTCATTCGGAGAAGAAGTGACTTTTCGTGGCTCGCTTTCAATTATCAAAAAATTCAAGCTCGCCACGCAAAGTGACACTCCTCCTAATAATAGTAATTTCCCATGCAAGGTACACCTCAAGGATCTCCATTATCTCCGCTACTATACAGCTACTGCAGTGATATGGGCACAGTGCACAACCAAAGACAATATATATTACAGTATGGAGATGACACGACAATAATTTCACATGAGAAATCATTGAGAAGATTAATGGATAAACTTCAAGAGTACATAAATACCCTCACGATATGGTTTTCCAAGTGGAGATTAAATATCAACCCAGAAAAATCACAACATAAATCATCGGTCCCCTACAATCTCAATAAACAACAAAATAGTAAAACCAACAACCTCAGTAAAATATCTAGGAATTCAAATTGACAATAAAGCTAGCCTCAAGTTACACGCAAACAACACAAAGAAGAAAATTATCAGTAGAGCCAAACACTTCAGAACCTTGACATACAAGGACCAAGGAATCAACATGAAAACAGCATCCATCATTTATAAATCCATTTGCAGACCAATAATTGAATATGGGCATCCCCTTCATGCTAACTGCAGAGACTCCGTGATGAAAATTTTGAAAGTGGCTGAAACATCATCCCTCAGAGCTATAACAAAAATGAGACACCCAAATAACAGACTGCACAATCCCCCCAATAAACTATTATACCAGATAACCAAGATCCAACCTATTGATGACAGAATCAAGAATCTGAAATTCAAACAGCGACTTGACGAACTGGAAGATATAAAGATTCTCCTGCACAACCAATCAGTAGAACAACCACGAAGAAAATTCCCATCTGTTACCTTACTACAGAAACTGAATACTTATTAAATTTGATGAATTGTGAAGTTTAAATAATGATGAATATGACTCTTTTTTTTGTAAATAGTATTTTCAATATACAATGTTAATACAATGTTAATACAATGTGGGCTGAAGGACCTCGGTCGATTGCCTGTTGATACTAGTTGTCAATAAAGATCAGTTATTATTATTATTATTAATAGTGATTTACAAGTCCGGAAAATAGGGTTTTTTGAACGAATAGACAAAATTCTAGGACGAGCCGGAGGCGAGTCCTGGACGTCTGTGAGTCCAAAAAAAACTATTTTCGGGCGTGTTGCGTACAATATTTTTTCGGCAACCGTGAAGAATTACAAATCAATGAGACGACACATATCTTTATTATACATTTTGATTCTTATTTGAATTAAACAGAACAGAACTGTCATTCGTTATTTCGTTGCTATTGTGATGATCATAAGAGTGACAACAACAACGTGATTTTTTCCGGCCTAGTGGTTCTGTGGTTGTCAGCAATGACTTCCGATCCTTTTAAATTTCAGCAGACGTCAATTTGGAAATGTCAATTTTCGTAAAACTACCAACTGTCAAGATACAATATGAAAGTCACTAGGACCTATAATTTGAATTTTTCATTGAATTCCACAAAATTTGACTGAAATAGAGAAAATATCCTCCAATACTCGTTGCAGAATGCAATTCCAATACTCATGCGTTCGCTCCTTCGTCGCTCGTTTTCGAATTTCGCATTCGTATTGGACTAGGAGCCCATTCTGCAACTAGTTTTAGAATAATATACTATTATAGTTTCATCATTCGAATCTATTAGAATTATTTTGCTTTTACGATTGCCAACCTACGTTAGTTAATTAATGTTAAGTAAAAGAACTTGATAAACCAAAACCATGGCCAACCGGGCTAGTTTATAAAAACGAATGGAGTATATTCTATTTTTGAAACACACGTGATCTCAAACAAAACGAAGCCAGCGTAGAGCAGGTAGAGCCACTGACGAGTTGCGAGGGCTAAAACAATACGGCTCGGACTATTTGGTTGGTGCTAACGACAGCTAGAGGAAATCTACTTCCTCGCCAGTAGTCATTACGCACGCGCAGGAATAATTCAAAGCCAGTCAACAGAATTAAATTCATAGAATCTGTTTTCCGTGTTTGTCATCATTTCAGATTTTCAATGAGAGCATTCTTTGTGATGATGGTCATTATTATTCATCGATTTTTTCACAACTGATATAATTTTTTTCCTATCCTATTTCTATTCTGATCCATTATTATCATTATCTTTATTCCAACGGGTTATGAATAAGCAAATCAAAATGATCCCGATGTTGTTGAAATTGTTCCATAAGAATTATCTGTCGAATAACAACAAATCAATAGACGAATTAATGGATTTTCCTCTCCTATACAAATTTTATTGACGGAACAAATCAGTGTCTATAACAGAACTGGGACGTCCGCCTGCTCCATAGGTACCTACGAAAAAATTAAGGTGGAATGTATTTTCATATTGTGTTTAATCTACCATACTGGATTGGTTGTCCTGATTTTGACGTATGTCATAACAGAAAACAATCAAATAATGTTGACGTGTACATTGAAGTCAAGTCCAGAAAGAAGATTCGTTAAACGGGAACGCTGTTTATTCGGAGGGTGAGGAACACCTATGGGATATCTTAGTTGGGGTGGAAAGGCACTCGATAATTAATGAGTAGGCGTATTATTCGTTTATGCAATATGATTGAGAAGCTCATTCTTATTGATTTCGCCCTGAGTTTGTAGCTGTTTAGAGCTCTTTTATCGTGGGCAGACTGGTCTGCGGCACCGTGGTATGAATAAGGCCCATTTTCCATGGCAACACGAAGGAACTTTCACTACAGCCTTTTACAAGAGGGGCAATGATCAAGCTGAATACAGATTACTCTGACGTGACGTGTAAGGACGTCACGTCAGACGTGTACTGTGCTCCCATTGGCCTGATATGAACGTGAACGCACAGAACAATGTGTTGCATTTTTATATCACTCACATTTTGACGTTCACGTTCATATTAGGCCAATGGGAGCACAGTACACGTCTGACGTGACGTCCTTACACGTCACGTCAGAGTAATCTGTAGTCAGCTTCAGACAGCCATTAATGAAGTAAGTAAGTAACTTTAAATATTTGCATTCGTCCAGTCAAAGGTGCGGTTTGACTGAGCTATTTCATCATGTGTGTTTGTGTATGTTACAGTGTTATAAATATTCATTCCATACATTGATGTGAAGTTAGACACATTCACAAATACACCCAAAGAAAAAAATGACTAATGAAAAAAAAATATAACTCAGTGAAATGGGATGATATTGCCATCAGATTTAGATGTGAGTTTAATGGGTTAACAAGAAATTGAATCCTCTTTCTTTAGTTTCATTTGGAGACTCAGGGAGGGAGTTGTGGGGGTGGTTTCTGACAAAAATCATAATTGGACTTAATGGGAGAGTTCCACGATGGGTTTCGAATATGTGTTTCTTGAATGCCGAAAGAATGAAATACAATAAACCCCATAGTTTGATAGCACCCCAAGTTTTTTATGAAAAATGATGAAAAAATTCATATCTCGGAGAACGGCTTGATAACACCACCTATCAACAGGACAGCTCTGTTTGAGATGAGGTTTTCTTACAATCTAGCTTTTGTGTATAATTCTCTGTCAATGCTCTTCAAGTCTATGAATATCTCCAAATTCAGAAAAAACGTGATTGAATATTACTCTGAAAGCTTTATTGAGGATATTTACTTTTTTCGTTTCTCATAGCTTGGATTGATGGGTGTAAAGCAGTATTGAATGTACGATATATAATTTTAAAATACGTTCTTTAATTTTGTTCCATTTTTTTTATTGGATAGGATAAGTAGAGCGAAATGTGTGCTTATCGCACATTTCTGGACTTCGCCTTTTTCCACTGTTTTCTTGAATATTTTGTTTGTAATCGATTTATTTGGGAATGAAGACAATTTTTTTTACGCCCGTGTGAGGGAAAAACCTTTTATGGGCACCGAGAGGGTCCGCACTCTCTGTAGTGTGAGAATCCAGGATCTTGTTTGGCTACTCACTAAAAACCTCTCACACATTCAATGGATGAGTTCTTCATCCTGCCCTCGCAGCGTCCCTTAACAAAAGAGATGAGCTGCAAGTGGCTTCTAGAGTTCATGGGACCTGATGATATGAAGTGACCCGAGCAACACTGCCTTCTGCATTCTGTGCGCCAATACCTCGGTCAGTGATCTACAGACCGGGGTAATCTTCAGTTCATCCACGTAGTTTGCTCTCATTCCACCGAGTCATCCTATGATTACTACGACCATCCTAATTTTATGGTCTGGGTATAAAGTTCCAAGCTCGAAAATAAGTTCTTTGTATTTTGCCTGTTCTGGTCTTCTTTCATCACCACATTATTTTCAGCAGGGAAGGAGAATTCCACGACAAATAACTCCTTCAGCTCCTTGTCCAGCAGAAGTAGGTCTGGCTTAACAGCATTGATCTGCCGTGTTGTTGAGACAGGATAGTTCCAGCATATACGAGGTCTATCGTTCTGGACCACCGCTTCAATCTCCAGAGGCACATATGGTAGCACCGGTTCTTTGTCTATCCCATACGCGGCTCTCAGATGGAAGTATAGAATTCGGATTGCCGCGTTGTGTCTCTCTACATGCCCCGATGGAGCATGGACTCTGCAGGCGGAAAGGATGTGCATAATCGTTTCCTGTTGCCCATGGCAAGCCCTGCAAGTTGTTGGGGTGTCCATTTTCATGAGGTTATTTTTATACCATCTCGTATTCAGTACTCCATCTTGACCCGCCATCACAAATCCTTCTGTCTCTGACTTAAGGCTAGCTGACTTTAGAAAGGCGAAAGACAATTCTTCAGACAGGTCCTGGTCTTTTAAACTCCTGAAATATATTGAGTGCAAGGTCTTACTCATATGATGTTCGAGTAATGTATCTGAATAAGACTTTCGGATCAGTCTTGCTAGGCTTCTTTGGTCCGCTTGAGTGATCGTTGTTCCAGCGAGCTCAGGATTGATCGATACGCCGGTTATGCTGAGCTTCTCCAGGGCCCTTTGTGCAGCTCGGAATAGGAAGGCACCATGGTTCGCAATTTCATGCTGAGCGACAAATTTCAGAAGCGGATCTTCACTTCTTAGAATCCTTACTTCCATTTCCAATGTTTGTTGATAGTGTTGATATTCCAAACATTGCAATCCTCTACCCCCCTGGCTTCGGGGAAGGTATATCCTCTGTATTGAACTGTTGGGATGTAGGCTAAGATTCATGTTCATCGTATTCCTTGTTGACCTATCAAGATCGAGGAGTTCGTTTACCGTCCAGTTCACCACCCCGAAAGAGTAGGTGAGAATCGGGGTGGCTAGCATATTTGTTGTAGATATGTACTTTGTTCTTTCCCAACAGCAGCAATTTCCAGCTTTTTTTTGTAGCTGGCTGTTAACTTCCTTTATCTGGGTTGTATCCAGTATACCCCTCTGTTTCATCCCAAGAAACTTGTAAGTTTCTCCGTCTTCGAGTTGTCGAGGTATTATTATTATTAAATGAGAGTGTTTTCACGATCAGATTGAAATATGCGTTTCTTGAATGCCAAAAGAATGAAATACAATAAACCCCATAGTTGATAGTTTTTAGATTTTGGGGGTTGTTTATGAAAAATGACGAAAAAATTTTATATCTCGGTGAAATGAGATTTTTCACGATCAGATTCGAATATGTATTTCTTGTATGCCGAAGAAATGAAATACAATTTACCCCACAGTTTGTTAGTCCCCAAGTTTGGAGATTTGGGGGGTTATTTATGCAAAATGATAAAAAAAATTCATATCTCGAAGAAATGAGAGTGTTTCACGATAATATTCGAATATGTTAGCCCTCAGGTTTGGAGATTTGGGGGGTTGTTCATGAAAGATGATAAGAAAAATTCCATAGCTCGGAGAAATGAGAGTGTTCCATGAAAAACAATCGACATTTTATTACTCCAAAACGAGCACAACCTTCGCATTAACATGAGTCTCATTTTTATTTTTTGTTAATTTGTTTGTATTTACATACAAATGTTCATGAGTATATACTTTTGTTGAAATTCTCTTGACCTCCGGCGACCCCTCTACAAAAGCTTCGCGACCCACTGGTTGAAAAACACTGTGGTAAATGATCCAAAATGGTGCAGGGGCCGGCCCTGAACAAAATATTTTCCTAAAACTCTTGCCTCTTGTCTGTCTATGTACTCTATGTTATGCATCATAATATGTGAGGAGTTTTCGAAGGTGAGTCTGTATTTTCAACAGAAGTATAACTCTTCAAAATAAACTATAAAACCTACAAGATGTCGAAGTTATTAGACTTTGAAGTTGACGTCAATTCAAAAAATTGAGAAATCCGGGCCAGTGTTCCACTCGTAAAGCGGCTTTTTGTGTTCGATTTAATCAAAGATTTTTTCACTTCGTCATTTTGTAACATTACAAGGTATACTCCATTCACAATTATAAAATCACAACTCTGGCCTTGGAAATTTGACACATTCCACTCTGTATCGAAGTTATGACTTTTTCAAAATATTTTTATATTCCAAGTCAACACTATGTTGCCCTTTCTACATTCTTAGCGTATTTCTCAAAATGTGAATTTCTTCGGAAAATGAATGAATTGGAAAAGATGTGACGGACGAAAATAATTAACGTTCATATGAATTGATAGAAAGGATTCCTTTTCTAGTTATTTGCATGAAAAATACAAGAGATCACTGTTGAAATATATTATTTTTCGCCATGGAAGAAAATTGCATTGCTTTCACATGATTTTCATATGCATGCCTGTGAAGATTTAATGTTTATTATCCTCTTGAACTGAAAGTTCAAGACTTGACATCAATTGTTGAATCAAGAATAATGGAACATTATATCACTCTACTGGAATCCAAATAGTTGAAGGGTGTTCTGATGCAAAAGGAACTTTTTCTTGGAACATAACCTTAATAGCTAACTTAATAAAAATAAGAGTAGAAGATATACATTTCATTTATTTGATCTTATGAACAAGGAGTTAAATATTCTGACTGTATAGTAATTTATTAGTTTAAAAAATATTCATACATTACAACCACAGTAGGTTTGTACAAATAAAATGGAACAGGTCAAACATATGCTTCAAATTTATCATTCACCTGTTCTAAAATAAGACACAAACTCCTCCACATTATAGGGCCCCTACAGCATTAAAAGCTTGTGTCTCTTTTGAAAGAAGTAGCACTAGATATAATATATTCTTTCGATTAAGAGCAAATACCTACCGTTGAATGTTACATACACAAATTTCTTCAAAATGGGCTTATACGAAGTGGTTCTTTTTCTGAAACGTGAAAACGATCAACAATAATCATTTAGAGACCGATGATGACCATCAAAAACCCGTTTACTTACGAAAATCGTGCAATTTCATTCTGCAAGTTCTTTCCTCATAATTCCTCGAAAATCCTACCTGAACCATATTTTCCGGTCGCTTTCGTGAAAAGATCGTATAAGGAAGCCTTTTTTGTCCATTTACACATTCCAAATAAATTTTGAGCACCAAAAACGATACCGAAACTAACCAAACTTCTGGGGGACCGGAATTTCGTTTGAAATCTTTCCAAACGGCCAGATAGCTGAAAAAAACTTCGTTATCAAGTGTAAAAAAGGCGATTAGTACTTACTTTTGCTTTATACATGCTTATAAATCGATTTTTGGTCCAATTCAAATTTGCCGTTTGTACCCATGTCAAAATATCTTTGATACTTCTACTTTGATGTGAACAAAGAAACTGGCAAGGCCGTTTTGTCATTAAAGATATTCTCTGTACGCGCACAGATTTTTTATCAGGTGCACCAATTCCTGAAAACGAAACCATGGCCAGAGTTGTGATTTAATAATTGTGAATGGGGTATAGGTATAGGAAATTTTCCATTTAATGGTTCAATATGATGAGTTCTACCTCATGTTCAAGACTCACACCGTTCAACTGTAAATAAAAAAATTCTCTTCAATGGTTTCCGTGTCTTCGTTTTAGAGATCTGGGGTGTCAAAACTCAAAATATTATGTTCTTCTCAGTGTTTGCTAATATCTCAAGAACCGTTTGAATTACAGAATTGAGTTTTTGTACAGACTCTACTCGGTTTCATTAGACGTGCCAATGGCAGAGATATTGAATTTGCACAAAGGTTAACCCCCAACCTTTATACCACTATAGTCCGTTCAAATATAAGAAGTAGCTTTGTGAAAAAACAGATTCGTCTGGTTTGCGCACAATAAAGCTCGTATTGGTCAAACGGTCATAACAACGCTCCCTTCGACCGCCCTAAGAGACTGCCAGGATCGTACTCGGAACGGACTGTGGATGGTACTGGATAGAAATGATTCAATAATTTGAGTCAGCTGTTCCCACATCAGAACTTGTTATGTTCGAACATATTCACTTAGATGTATTGTATGAATTGAATTCGTATAATAATATTCAGTTAAAACTGAACGATTGTGTGAGTTCTCCGACCGCTGCGACAAACTTGTTGTTATTGCTCCTTACATTCGAACAGAGTATAGACGAATTTGCACTTGCCCAGCAAATTCTGTTAATGTGCTTTATAAAAAAAGGTACTCCTGGTTCATTACTACTCTAAAAAGAAACCGTTTTCGAGAAAACTGGTATTTTATGACCAAGAACAATTTGCTAATGCATTCTTAATTTCTCGCAATTGGAAAAATGAGTAGTGATAATTAACTTTGGTCGCTGAAAATTATGAAAAAAAACTTAGAAACCTAGTTGTAAAATTTTGTTGAAACTAATAAACTTGTTAATTTTTCCAATAACAAAAAATTCACAATGCGTTAGCAAATTGTTTTTATCATAAAATGCCAGTTTTCTGGAAACTAGCTGACCCCGCGAACTCCGTTCCGCCTTAGAGGTTATACCACGTTCCCGTTAGGTTAGGTAGAGGGGTGAAAATTTAGGGTTGTATGTATTTTTGTGTGCTGTATCATAAAAAAATTTAAATAAAAAATTTTGTCCAAAAAAATTGAAAGAAAAGTTAGGGGTGGACCACCCTTAACATTTAGGGGGATGAAAAATAGGTGTTGGCCGATTCCCGGTCCTACCCGATATGCACACAAAATTTCACGAAAATCGGTCTAGCCGTTTCGGAGGAGTTCGGCCACAAGGTGCAGACAGGAGAATTTTATATATAAGATAAAAAAATTTCACACCCTGTATCTCGGACACGTAATGACGTAAATCCAGAGAAAAAATGGAATATGTAATTTTTTTCATGAGAAATCTACATCTGACCGTTGATACACTTATTTGGGAACACCCTGTACAGCCGTGTAGTCATTTTTGCCTTATAACATATGCCGCCCCGTTTTTGAAGCATAGGCGAGATACAGGATGTTGATGCCAACTTTGAGCAATACAAATCATAAGTATGGTAAGTTATGCGTGAAATTATTTCCGAATGCCGAATTGGATAGCATTATTGCAACGTACTCGATTTTCTACGATTTTCCGTGAAAATTATTTCCGAAATTCGAATTCAACTTTTTTTTACATTTTTACAGTCAAGGAAAAATTTCACAAAAATCTTTCAATGTATAACTATTTTTCATTCTTAACAGCGACGCGAAAACAGAATGAAAAATATTGTTGGTTTTCTTTTTGTGACGAGTTTTGTAGCCTTTGTAGTACTTCCGTTCGGAGTGGGTACATTCATAATTTTTATTTCAAAAACTTGTGCAATAATTCATCAGATAGAAATATGAATTTATAAAAAAAAATATAAAAAATTTCGATGGGAATCAAAATTTCTCCACATTAACATCGTTAGAATAAATTCAAATTGTTCGAAAAGTGGAGAGAAGAGATCGATTCTCACCAAAGTTTTTGAAAAATATTTATTGATTTATAAATTCACATTTCTATCTGGGTCATTCTGGCAAACTATAGCACGATTTTGGTATTCGTTAGGCCACCAGATTCAAAATCTCCCAACGAAATCTTTGGAAAGGTACAAAAAGAAAACTAATGGATATTCTGTATTCACATCCGTATTAAGAATGGAAATAGTTCAACCTTGAAACATTCCAACAATTTTGGGTTACATTTTTTTCTCATATATGTAAAAAAAAAGTTCAGTTCGAATTTTGGAAGAAAAAATCACGGAAAATCTTGAAAATCGAGTACGTTGAAATAATGCTATCCAATTCGGCAATTGAAAATAAAGAATTCCAACTTTGCAGGTTTTCCGCCATTTTGCATTTTTTTCCAGTAGACTACTACACCACAATTGAATTGAGCACTAAAAATAGAAAGATGTGACCAGGAACCGTTTTTTCAAAGGTCATGCATAACTTACCACAGTTCTCAGAATATTGCTCAAAGTCGACACCCTGTATCTCGCTTATGCATCGAAAACTGTATATATGCCATGAAGCAAAATGAATTTCTCGATGTCATAGCCACAGCTTTATCTGTTTGTCCAGTTTATGGTTAAACACCCTGTATAATGGAAATAAAGGCAAGGCTTTAGGTATACTATGTTCGAAGATCGGTAAAAAATGCAAGAACCACGCAATACAGAGTAGTCTCCATTCACTTTTATAAAGTATCCCGGTTGGCCATGAAATTCTGACACATTCCGCCGCGTATATCTTGAACATGTTAGGTTATGTATGTATATTCTCAAAAAGGCATGGCCCCAGCCAGATAAGCCCCTGACATGAGGACAGCCAAGATATGGGCTCAGCAACTATAGGCTATGTACCCAGGCTCAGTGTATTAAGAAAAATAACTTTGATGCTGGGTTCCGGGGGCGTCAGGAGTCTTGGAAGTCCAATCCCAGCACCAGTTTTAAACAATAAATAATCTTCGTCGTTGAAAAATACAGGAAACACTTGATATAATCACAATTTATAAACACGATCACTAAATTTTAAATGCTTTTTTCGAATAATTTCTTGTGATTTTAACAGATTGGGAGTTCCAAACCAGGACGCGAGGAAATGTAGTCATCTCGCCGTAACAACCATTTTGGAACTTAATGTTAGGTTATATTATTTATTCTTCTTTCAGATACAAACGCAACGTTGTCATTTCTACATACCTAAAAATCCTAGTATGTAATTACGTATTTACCAAACTGATTATTTACTTGGGGTAAATAATGAATTTGAGAAAGTATTATGTTAATTCAATAATTCCAAAGACCTGGCGAATGTTGAAGAATTTTGTTTCGTAGTTATTACTGGAAATACACTGCGCAAAAAAATTAACGCACATTATGGAAATCTCAAATTTATTCTACAACTGAAGGTGTTCTCAATGATAATTATTTTTATCAGAATTATGCATGCATAATATGTTATCCACTTTCAACGTTTTTCTTCAATACAGATGTTTTCTCCCAGCAGGAATAAAAAAAGATTATATTATCAGATTTTGAATGTATTGGCTCCATTCTAAAATCAGTTGTTCTCGATCAATTCTAGTGATCAATAGTTTTTCTTTCGTTTGATTTTCTACACTCGATCGCTATGCAACGCGAAACACGCAATCTGACCCAAGAGGAATGTGCCCAATCGGTAGTTTTGCGAGAAGAAGGGTGGACATACACAAGAATTGCAGAAAGGTTTGGAGTTTCCCATACAAGTGTGTCCAGAATGTTGCAGCGATTCAGGGAGACAGGTATGAATGTCTGAAGACCAGGACAGGGTAGACCACGGGTAACAACTGCCATTCAAGAACGTTACTTGAGAGTTTCTTCGTTGAGACAACGGTTTGCAACCGCTCGCCTCCTTCAAAATCAGCTTGAGCATACTCATGAGGTGCAAATTAGCACTCAGACAATAAGAAATCGCCTCAGAGAATATGATTTAAGGCCTCGTGTCGCGGCAAGAGGCCCAGCTCTTAGCCCAGCCCATCGAAGGGCGCGTTTGGATTTTGCGAGAGAGCATATCCATTGGGAAGAGGCCGATTGGGAAAGAGTTCTCTTCACAGATGAGTCTAGATTCCGCCTCTACCATTGTGATCGACGTTCCCTTGTATACAGACGTCCACATGAAAGATATGCTCAGTGCAATTTCCTGAATACTACTGGTTTCGAGGGAGGATCGATTATGGTATGGGGAGGAATATCTTTGACTGCTCGCACAGACCTAGTTGTCGTTGATAATGGAGCTATGAATGCTGATAAGTATACAAGGAACATTCTTGAAGAGCATGTAGTGCCATTTGCCCCACACATTGGTCAAAATTTCATTTTTATGGATGATAATGCCAGACCCCATCGTGCGCGCATCGTTCAGGAATACCTTGAAGAGGTTGAAGTCTCTCGAATGTAATGGCCAGCAAGAAGTCCAGATCTCAATCCGGTTGAGCAGGTTTGGGACAACCTCAATAGAATGCTGAGAAGTTCAGAAAATCATCCAGCTACTCTTAATGACTTAGGAATGCAACTCGGAGAAATCTGAGAAGGATTAGATCAGAACATTTTAAGATCACTCATTTTGAGTATGAACCGTCGTTGCCGAGCTGTAATTAACGCAAGGGGTGGAAATACCAAGTATTAAATCACTTATCAGCATTTCAGTATTTTGAAAATTGTTCATTTCTCTTCTTTCACATAAGATTCGGTGAAATCCTGAATTTTTCTTCCATTTAATGTGTCTTGTTTCGTTCAAAACCTTCCCGAGAGAACATAAAAAATAAGTTATAAAGTCAATGTAGAGTTAACTTTCATTAAAATTGAGATTTTCAGAATGTGCGTTAATTTTTTTGCGCAGTGTATTTAACGTATATAAACATGGTTGGAAGATTCAGTTATGCTATTTTCTTGTACGGAAATCGAGAATCGAATGTTGAAACTTTACTAATAAATAATGATCAGAGTCCGTTACTTTGTGATAGTTCATTAAATCGACAGAAAAACTTCTAAACGAACAGAACAAACGGTCCCACGGAATTACCCACTCATCAAAATCCTCAAGAAATAAGCCTACAGACGACAATTAAATACCTCTTCGCGCAACTTGAAATACTCCAGTATAAAAATGTAGTGGTACTACGAATCCTGTGTCACAGTTAAACATTAAAAGAACTAACCCCATTTACAAAGTTCAAAAAGAGTAAATAGAAAGTAGCCTTGGCAACGTCGCTCAGAATTATTTGACTTTCACGATTGCCAACCTGCATCTGTTTTAAGAAAAAGAACTTGATAAACCTAAATCATGGCCAACCGGAATACTTTATAAAATTGAATAGAGTAATATAGCAGAAGGATCACAATTCGCTGCGGAAAATTTCGTGATAGTTACAGCAGAGTAATTAGAAAATTTGGCGATAACGAGCGTGCAGTTTTCTTGCAGAATATCTTAAATTTTGCTTGAATTATTCGAAAAACAAAGGATGATTGGGGACACTGATAACTGTCCAACTACCTTGCCAGAACTGTACCAATTTGTCCTACGAATTTATTATAAACACCAGCCAAATTCAGTCTAAAACAAAATAGACGTTAATGATGATTGAGGATGAGAGATAGAGGGAACCGGCAGAAGTGAAGGTTTGCAGGGAATTTCTCTATTAAATTACCGTGTCAAATGAAAACAGGGCCAAATTGAATCTGATATAAAGAGATTCCATTCCATTAACATCACCTTCAATTTGTATCGGATCGAAGTAGATCCTTTTCTTTCTTGTTGGGAGTGGAGTGAGATACGATGATTGCTCTTTTTTCGCTGATTCTAGTGGAGACGTCATTCAATAAAGTTCGAAGAGGAACTGATTGATTTATTCCGATTCGTTTTGTGCTGTACGGACTATAGATTTGGTGTATTTGAGAGTATAGTTTGAGATTCGATGATGAAAAGAGCTTTCGTGACCAGTGGCACACCTCAACAACGAGGGGTGCATCTTGGAAGGGGGAAAGAAATTATAAATCGGCTGTAGTGTCTTTTGAATTTCGATAGGGTTCAATTTTGATACAGCAAATAAGCAATTTCTAAGAATATAAGTGCTCATGAATTGGTATTTAATTTATTATTATTTTATTGGGCAAGCAAAACTGATTTCGGTATCTGAAGTTTAATTTTCACGATATGAATCAGTTGTGAAAACCACATATTGCTATCTATCTTCGATTATTATTTGTTGAAAGATTACATAATCATAGAAACATTTTTTTTCAAATGGTGCACACCATATATTTTTGTATATGTCAGTAGAGTATGATATTTCCATTTCAAAAATATTGTGAATATTTCGTTTTGCTTCATAGTTCATTATTCGGCGAGCATATAAGAATTGCCATATAATGAGAGCGGTATATTCATCCTTGTCCACAGACCACAACTGATGAATAATTCGCTCTGAAATAATTTTTATTTCTACGAAAATATCGAACTTTCAAATTTCATGGAATGAAAAATTTGGGTTTTTTATTGATATACTAGCTGATCCCGCGAACTCCGTTCTGCCTTTTGTTATACCACGTTCCCGTTAGGTTAGGTAGAGGAGTGAATTTAGAATTTAGGGTTGTATGTATTTTTGTGTGCTGTATCATAAAAAATTAAAATAAAAAATTTTTTCCGAAAAAAATTTAATAAAAAGTTAGGGGTGGACCATCCCCAACATTTAGGGGGATGAAAAATAGATGTTGGCCGATTCCCAGTCCTAGCCGATATGCACACAAAATTTCACGAAAATCTGTCTAGCCGTTTCGGAGGAGTTCGGCCACAAAGTGCAGAATTTTATACAGGATGGCCAAGAGATTGACATCAAAAATGAAAAAACAGGTCCCTCGTGTCATGGGCTATTCGAATCACCCCCATGTATGTTATGCTATTTTTCACGGTTTTCGAGTTATGAATTTTTTTATGAACTTTGAGAATTTTCCACTTGACCATCTTAAAAAAGATATTAAAAAAAAAGTACAAGACCTCTCTGTGAAATTCCTTTTGTAATTTAATCTCCATAAATTGTACTTTTATACATAAAATAACCAGACTCGTAACTTTGATAAAAATTATGGAAATGTTGGTCTCAAGTGAAAAAGTTACGTAAATTGGATTATGATCTGAATTTTCGAATGCAAATTAAAAATGTAAAAAGGCTAATTCACGGTTTCTTAGTATGCTTAAAAACTGCGCTCAACAGTCAGCTTTTAGAATCATTGATAAAGAATGGTACTTAACACTCTACTTTTGCTAGAATTAGCCTTCAAAGTCATCGAGGTGGAAAAAATCAAAGAACTAAACATTTACTACAATAGTAATTTACCTAACAAGTCCGGAAAATAGGTTTTTTTTGGACGAATAGACAAAATTCTAGGACGAGCCGGAGGCCAGTCCTGGAAGTCTGTGAGTCCAAAAAAACTATTTTCGGGCGTGTTGCTTACAATATTTTTTCGGCAACCGTGAAGAATTACAAATGAATGAGACAACACATCTCTTTATTATACATTTTGATTCCTATTTGAATTAAACAGAACAGAACTGTCCTCCGTTATTTCGTTGCTATTGTGATGATCATAACAATGACAACCACGACGTAATTTTTTGCGGCCTAGTCCGGAAAGTACGTACTTTCCGGACTTGGCCAGGAAATGCTACTTTCTCAAAGAAAAAGCGTCCGGGAAGTGGGTAAATCCCGGACGGTTGCCGAAAAAATTATTTTTTGCCATTTTAAGATATTTCTGATCAAGTTATAATAGAAAATGCTGAAAATTAATGAAAATTAGCTTTAGATGTTGGTCAAGAAAAGTCCTAGATAAAAAAAAGAAAAAGGTATGGCAATAAATCTTACATCATAATGTAAATAAAAAGAAACTTATTTATAAAATTTACAGTAGGTTTTCAAAGTGGCCACCTCCAGCCTCAATACACATTCTACACCTTCTTAGAAAATCTTCTTTTAATCGCATAAACCTGCCCTGTTCTCTCTTAGGACGAAAAAACGAAAAAATCGATGGGATTAAGGTTAGGTAAACGTGGGGGCCCCTTGATTGGTCGACTGCGTCCGATCCATCTGTTCGGGTATCGTTCATTCAAGTGGTGAAAAATTGTTCTCGAAAATTTAAATAATCCCGATCGGTTTTTCATTGCTTTTTTATGTTTGAAAACGATAAAATGTGTTATAAACATTCGCGACTTTGCAGATAACCGCGTTTTTTGTAATGAAGGGCCGATTAGCCGGAATCAAGACGTTTTCATCGACGCGACTTCGTCTGAATTTTTGAACATATGAGCATTCCTTTTCACCTCCCCTCCGGAAAAATAAAACAAGTGTTTGAACCGAATTTTCCAGTTTTCTAATTTTCACCTTAATTTTCTCAGTTTTTCTTTTGAATTAAATTTTTAGTTTATCGAGTAAATTTTCAGTTTCCGAGTTAGTTTGGAGGTGGCCCCTTTGAAGACCTACTGTAAATTTTATAAATAAATTTCTTTTTATTTATTGTTTACGCCCGAGAATATTCGAGTGAAGACGAGCTGCGACTGAAGATAAGAGAAGCCGAACGTGTCCTAAGAGAGAACAGGGCAGGTTTTATGCGATTGAAAGAAAATCTTCTAAGAAGGTGTAGAATGTGTATTGAGGCTGGAGGTGGCCACTTTGAACACCTTGTGTAAATTTTATAAATAAATTTCTTTTTATTTACATTACGATGTGTGATTTATTGCCATACCTTTTTCTTTTTTTTATCTAGAAATTTTCTTGACCAACATCTAAAGCTAATTTTCATTAATTTTCAGTATTTTCTATCATAACTTGATCAGAAATATCTTAAAACGGCAAAAAATAATTTTGTAGTAAATGTCTAGTTGATTTTTTCCACCTCGATGACTTTGAAGGCTAATTCTAGCAAAAGTAAAGTGTTAAGTACCATTTTTTATCAATGATTCTAAGAGCTGACTGTTGAGCGCAGTTTTTAAGCATATTAAGAAACCGTGAGTTAGCCTTTTTACATTTTTAATTTTGATTCGAAAATTCAGATCATCCTCCAATTTACGTAACTTTTTCACTTGAGACCAACATTTCCATAATTTTTATCGAAGTTACGAATCTTAATTTCATGTATAAAAGTACAATTCATGGAGATTAAGTTACAAAAAGAATTTCACAGAGAAGTCTTGTACTTTTTTTTAAAATCTGTTTTTAGATGGTCAAGTCGAAAATTCTCAAAGTTCATAAAAAATTCATAACTCGAAAACCGTGAAAAATAGCATAACATACCTACATGGGGGTGATTCGAATAGCCCATGACACGAGGGACCTGTTTTTTCCTTTTTGACGTCAATCTCTTGGCCACCCTGTATATTAGATTCTGTGGTTATCAGATTGAAGATTGATAAACCATAAATCACTTGTGATTAATGGTTCATGAATCATAAGTGATTTATGATTGTCATAATGCTTGACGTCGAAACAGATGGTGCACAATAGTATATTATTATTCTATTATTAAATCATCCAATAGCCATAGTACTCGAGTAGGATATTCATCTTTGTCCACGACTGTTGAATAATTTTTTTGAAACAATTTTCATTCCTACGAAAAAATTATCGTTTCAATTTGAAATTTTTTTGTATTCATTAGAAATTGAAGCACCCACTTTGAAAAGGTTGGTAGGTTCCTATCGGCTTTGGATGATGCGATAAAAAACAGATTGCATGTTCAATCAAGTTTAATGATAAATCTCAAATTATGCTTTAGTCATTGAAGATAAAGTAGCTATGTGAAATATGGTGTATTTTTGGAGAAATAATTTCGTTTTCTTGATTATCAAAAGTCCGGGTTAAATAAACTATTTATTTACACTAATAATTAACAACTAATGAACTTATTCTAGCAAAAGTCTGTACAATTTATTTCCACTATTTATTTTCACTCGTCGCTTGTCTCTCAATGATCCCCTTCCGCCAATCTGCCCCGTATACACAGGGTGTTCCTCAATTGAACGTAAAAACGAAAAGGGGAGATTCCTTAAGTAGGTTTTACAAAAAAAGTCGCAAACGTTTCGTTTTCGAGATACAGAGTATACTAGGTGTCTTAGGGAGTATTTGAATGAAAATTATGAAAATCGGTGGCCATCAGTTATGGCTCGCCAAATCTCCAGACCTAATAAGTTTAAATTTCTTTCTTTCTGGATTTTGATTTGTCCGAGGATTTCAAGAGAATCGTGTACTTTTTTTTTCTCGTAATCGGTAGCAGATAAGAGAAAACTACAAGAGACCGAAAAGTTTAGTATGACAACAAGGCTTCTTTTTACATCTGCTCACCAAAAAAATTTTCTGGGGGAAAACAGGTGACAGTGTTCCAGATCTGTAGATCTGCTATCGAAATTGCCATGTCACCTGGTGAGAACTCTCAAAAGTAATATCTATGCCAAATTTCAGTTGAATATCTTGTGAAGTGTAGAGACAATACAATACAAACTTCAACACTCTGTATCTCGAAAACGAAACGTTTGCGACCCCATGTTTGTGGGACTTTTTTTTAAAACTTACTAAAGGAATCTGGCTCCCTTTTTCGTTTGTACGTCCAATTGAGGTACACCCTGTATAACTTAATTCAGAAAACAAACCGGTTTTTCCTTTTTTAATATGTTCATACGCGAAACGAAAGCGAATGATTCTATGAGAAATAACTTTAGAGAGACTTCTTATTTCACTGAAAAAATTCATATCTCAAGAGAAATTATTTTTATGGAAAACAAATGTTTTAGTTTTTCACGAAGATTAGGTAATATTCTGCAACGAAAAAAGTATATTCCGTATTCAAAAAAATTTACCTTGAACCGACCTCGAAATCAAACTCGAAGGTCGGATTAAATGCAAGCATTCGATGTCCCCCTAAAAACTAAGAAAGGACCCCGCACTTTTTCTATAGCAAATGGCGTTCCGTCAAATTTTCTAAAATTTTGGTATAATTTAGTACTCGACCTACTGTTCAAAAGTGTCCATTGCCCCAACTCAATCCTATGACTAGTTTTTGAGATACAGGGCGATAAAGTTGAGAATTACTCACTTTTACTACGCCCGTATCTGGGAACAGAATCGAATGAACTTCAATTTTTCTCAAGAAACATTTCATTCCATCCCCAGGGAGCAACCATATAGAGGAATATGACCGAAAATCGTTACGAATACAGGGTAACCCATAATTGAATGCATGCCCGATTTTGAAAGTATAAAATATGTCAGTTTCAGAGCGAGACCGTTCACAAAATGAACTATTACACTAGATATGTTGTTGTTACATCGAAAAAGTCTGAAATACCCAGAATTCATACTGGGTGATCCATCATTATAGAAACTATTCTCAAGGAGGGTAAAATGGACACCCTGTATTTATGGGTTGATTCAAGGTGTTTTTTTAATTTTTTTAGAACATATCATCATGGACTTCAAAGAATACAGGGTGATTCAGTCATGAAATGAACTTTGAATCCCACGAAAATACCCAAAAACCACCTTTTTTTTCATCACCCTGTATTTCAAGATTAACTCCGACGAGGTGGGAGTTTTCTTTCACCACTGTACTTGATATAAAAACATCAATACGGCTGAGAGTTTTTATCCACTTCCTATGACCAGATTTTTTGTTATGCTGGAATAAGAATAGAATAAAATAAATAAATAATTTTCATATTACATAAAAAAAAACTGTTCATAGGAAGTGGATAAAAACTCTCGGCCGTATTGATGTTTTTATATCAAGTACAATGGTGAAAGAAAATTCCCACCTCATCGGAGTCAATCTTGAAATACAAGGTGATGAAAAAAAGGTGGTTTTTGGGTATTTTCGAGAGGTTCAAAGTTCATTTCATGACTGAATCACCCTGTATTCTTTGAAGTCCATGATGATATGTTCCAAAAAAATCAAACAAACACCTTGAATCAACCCATAAATACAGGGTGTCCATTTAACCCTCCTTGAGAATAGTTTCTATAATAATGGATCACTCAGTATAAATTCTGGGTATTTCAGACGTTTTTGATGTAACAACAATATATCTAGTGTAATAGTTTATTTTGTGAACGTTCTCGCTCTGAAACTGACATATTTTATACTTTCAAAATCGGGCATGCATTCAATTATGGATGACCCTGTATTCGTAACGATTTTCGGTCATATTCCTCTATATGGTTGCTCCCTGGGGATGTAATGAAATGTTTCTTGAGAAAAATTTAAGTTCATTCGATTCTGTTCCGAGATACGGGCGTAGTAAAAGTGGGTAACTCTCAACTTCAACGCCCTGTATCTCGAAAACTAGTCATAGGATTGAGTTGGGGCCATGGACACTTTTGATCAGTAGGTCGAGTACTACATTATACCAAAATTTTAGAAAACTTGACGGAACGCCATTTGCCATAGAAAAAGTGCGGGGTCCTTTTCATTTGAAACATTTTTCGATTCAGGCTCTTCCCAGGGAGTTATTTCAGTGAATCTTTCAAAATGGGTCCCCTGTATATTGAAGAGGGGTTGGAAAATGAGATCAGTGTAGACATAAATGACCATATAGGCAGGTACTATACGGGGTGTTTCCGAATTTGAAGAACGAACGAAGGGGTAGATTCCTTGAATTAATTTTAGAAAATGAAATTCCATAAACATGAGACCGAAAACGTTTTCTTTTCGAAATGCTATCACCTTTACTTTTCAAAAAACAAAAGTTCAATTTGATGTATGTATGTTTTCTTATACTGATTACTCCTAGGTCTCCCGAGGAGACCCCTCAGAAGCTTGTAGCTTGTGCGAGTTAGGAGAGTCAGTTGTGTTCTGTGTAGGCTTTGTTACTGTGTCTTTACGCCACCTTAGACGCATCACTATTAATTTTTGACCCAACAGTGAGAATGGTGGCCCTACCGAGACTAGAAAATTTCTTTCCTAGCTGGGGATTGAACTCGGATCTGCCGGGTCCTAATCCAATGTCCTAACCACTAGACCAAGGACACTCAAAATCAATACTAACACTAAATTTATTCATATATAATACGTTTGTTGTCATGACATTTTTTTAAAATCACTCGCCTCACGGCTCGTCATTTTGATACTAATGAAATTTGCAAAATTTCCGAAAAGCAACAAACTTGAATATTACAAGAGAGAAATTTTACCTGCATAACTTTCATCTCGATTGGTATTCGACATGACTATTTCACGAGAAAATATGTAAGTAATATGGTCACATTTGACACGGATTGCGCTATTTGGCAAATTAGAATTAATCATAGATTAACTAAACGTTGTTTGTTTTCTCCATGATATTCATTTCCGAAGCTATCTATGAATTTGAGAAACGTCAAAAATTTTATCGCTGGAAAACCAACTTGTAAGTTTTGCCGGCTTGAAAGTTTTATCGAGATGAAACGATCGTTGTTGCTACGGAAACTTCCTCTCTAGAAATGGAATGAGTGAAATAATCACCACAATCACCACAGCTTACTCACTGAATTTTTATGACAATTTCCATTTATTTGAGCATTTTGATAGAATCGTTCAAAAATGTTTTTCTCTAAATCGGAAACAGATACGTCAAAACTACAGGAGACCATAAGTATTAGTATAACCACAAAGCTTTTTTTCACAATTTTTCAAACTAATAGTGGCCCATCAAATAATATTCTGGAGTAAAACATCACAAAAATATCATCCTTTTTTCTGTTTGTACCTAAAATTTCATGCAAATTTTCACGCATTCCGCATGTATCCAAATTTTACCAAATTCACTGTTTACTTCCATTCGTATTGCAATAGTCGACCTTTTGTTCTGGCTCATTCTTCTTGAGCGCTCGTTCCTCTGAAATGAGGGCTATATCTTTTCGTAGCGATGTCTGCATTCGAATGATTATTATAAAGTCTAAAAAACAACTTCTGTGAAGAATCTCATAAATTATTGAATATTTTGGCCATTGCAGTCCAATTTCCATATTCATGATTCATTATAAAAGGGATGTAAATTAGTACCTACCTATATCGATTTGATATCGTCAATTCTGAAATGGGTGGTCTCCGGTTGTGAAAAAGGGGGTTGACGAGGGATGCAAGAATCAAGGGGTGTGTCCTGTGAAAGAGCAAGAGCCAATGGGATTAGGCTGTTGCAGCCAATAGCGAAGCCTTCGAAGCAAGAGCCACACCACAAATCAATGCGACTCCGCATCAAGAGGGGAAAACTCCGGGACTCCGGTCTCTTTCACTCCGAACGCGAATAATGGAATATTAAAGGTATTGATTCTCCGAAATGAACGCCTTGTAAGTTCTGTGGGTCTACCTTGTAAACAGATTTGAATTCAAGAATCCAACAGAAAAAAGTTGACACCACCTGTCAAAGAAATCGGCCACGATATCCGATCTGTTATTTCAGAATATGAAGAATTTTCAAGAAAATAATTCGGTATTATTTTACATGATGCTGGACAAGGCATTTGCATGTAGCTTAAGGTGGGCGTTCAATGTATAGTGTGTTTTTATTTCAAGTTGCATTTGGAAATGGCTTCACTTGAGAACTGAAATTTTGTGGGTAGACTCAGAAAGGATTGGAGTTCTTAATGAAATAATGGGCATTTCCAGTAATTTTCAGAAAAAATATATTTTGACCTATTGGATTCTCAAGAAATTCGTGATTTTTTTTTATTTTTCCTTCAACAATTTATGCCCTTAAAAAATATTGAAAACGCCAAAATAATCTACAGAATTCAAACGATCAGAAGAAGCGGGAAATCGTGACGTCGGTGGCCAGAAAGATTTTGATTGGTTGCCGTGCTGCCATAGAACTTATAGTTAAAATCACTGAGACAAGACGTCGAATAATGACAAATAAGAAGGTTATGTTTTTATCAAAGAACTTATAGTAACTATAAGTATAGTATAGTAACTTTGATGAAAATTAAGTTGTTATATGACGATGTTTCGAAAACATTATAGTGATAACATCAAATATAATATGATTACTGAATATATTTATGAATAAATTCAGAGTTTTTACCAAAGATATTCTAAAACTGTAGAATATCTTTGGATTTTAGTGATTTTACAAAGACTTGACAACAGCAGCGTGTCTCTCAGTTACTCTGGCTTCAACCAATCATATTTCAAATTGAGCCACTGACGTCACAGCAGCAGGACGTTTGAATTCACACGCGTTGAAATCACATTTTCAATATCGAATAATAAATCAGTTCTTCAGAATTCAGAGTGAATAAATGGGTACAACTGTGTCATAAACTGCCCTCCATCACGTCATGTGAACAAAAGTGCATATTTTGAGATACTGGAAATTCCCATTCATTGACATCGATTTCATTTCGAAAGTTCTTTTTTTTTTCAAAAATATAAGAAAATGAGACAACTTGAGCTTTTGCTTTATTTCAAACGAAATCCTCATGAAAATAGTTCAACTTCCGATTGAAAGTGAATCTAAAGATAATTTTGTTCAAAAAAACAACTTGAAATACGGAATTGTCAGAGAATGGCCAAATTCAAATATATGGCGGGAAAAAGTTCCTACTTTACCCACATATTCACTAATTTCATAGTTCGGCGATTTTCGGATAGAGAGCGCCATTGTACATTTCATTCATGATTAGAGAGATATTCATAGAACTTATGGTGATAATGTTAGTTCTATGGGAATATTCCATAAAATGCACGGTGGCGCCTCTATCGGATGAGCTTTCCTACTCGGACGACCTTAAATGTGTAATTTTTCATTTAAATATGAACTTGCATCTCGATCGAAGCCGTAGGTTTGAATTTATAGGACAAACAAAATTTCTACCAGCCATATTTATACCTACAAGCTGTTCCAATCGGGATGCAAGATTTGAATTGCGAACCATATTACACAGACTGAAAATGGCACTGTAGAACAACGCGTTCTGATTATCAAAAATTATTATCAAGGGTGAATGGGGAACGCTATAGTGCTATGAAAACACAGTTTCTCGTGCCTCATTTGGAAGCTATTGATTTTGACGACATGTGGTTTCCGCAGGACGGTGCCACATGTCATACCGCTCGTGAAACATTGACGATCTTGCACGAGTTTCCTCCTGGCCGTGTCAATTCCCGATTTGGGACCAGAATTTGCCTTCACGCTCTTCCGATTTAACGCCTTTAGACTTCTGTCTGTGTGGTTATCTGAAGTCATAAGTTTATGCCAATAAGCCTGTAACCATCGAAACATTGAAAGCCGAAATTAGACGCTGTATCAATGAAATACCACCACATGTATTCAATAACATTATTGAAAATTTCGTGAAAAGTGTACACATACAGGGTGAGTCTTTGACTTGTACATATATTTTAACTGAAGATTCTTGAGGCCAAAAGAAACCTTGTTTTCATTTTCCATTTTTCCGAATGCGGCTCTGTTTAAAAGATATAGCCATTTGAAAAAAAAATAGTGCTGAATACGTCCCTGAAATGATACTGTGGAATTGATTCAAAGTTCACATTTCTCGATAGAAATTGAGTTTATACATTTAGGCCCAATTTAGGGGATACTCATGTAGTCAAGTACTAACCTTATTGGAATAAAAATGTTGCAAACACGATAATTTCAACAAAAACAGTTAGTTTCATGGGATTATATCTGCAACTAAAAAGCCACATTTATTCCACCAAAATAGGTTCCTTCTTCGATTTTTCAACAGATTAGTTTGTAAACACTAATAACTTGTTCATATTTTCCTCGAAATTACCAAACAATATCATGAAGAAACACTTTTCATTCAGATTTATTATTAAACAACCTAACCTAATCTAATTTGTATCGATTCTGTGAATTTTTGCACAGAAATTTCAAGAAGATGTTGTCAGCTTGCTGATATTTTCATTGAGGTTGAGGATTTCTACGAAAAATAGTATAAAACACGATACATTTGTGTACCGTGGTTTATATCATATATCATAAATCGACTTTGCCGCCAAATTTTACCACGCATGCGTAGAGCGAAAACCGAAGTATGGTTATGTGTGGGCCAACGTTAAACAATAACAAACCAGAGTCTCTGAACAAACTGTAAACTTTATGTGAAGTTCTGAATAATCTGAATACATTCAGTGACTTATTGTTATAATGTGATTATTATGTGAAGTGAATTAATATAATCTCAACCGTGTCGAGTTTATAAAATTCCAAGAGGATGTTGTTTAGATAGAAACATCGCCACAGATTATCAGGTACCGTATTATTTTTCATTAATTTCAATTTAATAAGTAGTTGGTATCGAGATTCATCATTCATATCCGAATTTTTTATTTCATCGACATTTAACTTCAATATGGACCGGTAACTATGAATTTTCAATAGAAACTGTGCGTATTAAATCCTCCTTGGTGTTCAATTTTATCTCTCACATTTGTGGGATTTTATTATTAAAATATCTCGACAAAGTTGATAAATATTGTGACAACATTGTAAACTCGTTTGAAGACCAGAGAAGGAATAATATTCGATGATATTTAAGTCAGAGACGCATTCAGATTATTCTTGAAATTAATGATTTTTTCGTCAAATTTCTCCGGGTAAAATTGGAAATAACTCGAAAACGACGCGTTTTATTGAAAAAAAATAGGAATACTTTTAGTTTCTCAAATGATTGATTCTTTCGAAAATATGAACCGTTTATCTTTAAGTGGTTTTATGGTGTTTTAGCGTGTATTGATGAGTCGACTACACTGTAACTTTTATACTAGTGAAGATATTGAATAGGTTTCGATTGAGGAATATGCACCATGAATAGAGTAAAAACTCAACCAAAATTCAGTTCATTCGAAATAACGGTTCCGAAGATATAAACAGAAAAGTGTTTTTTTCATGGAATTTCGACACCCTGTATCTCCCAAACCAAACCGAATTTTGAAAAATGGTATAGGAACAAAGTGTTTCGTTTGATGTTGATCTAAGTTAAAATATATGTACAAGTCAAAGACTCACCCTGTATATGACAGCAAAGCCGTGGCGGCCATTTACAAGACACATATTTTGTTTCAATTTTCAAACATAATTCCCCAATGTATATTTTTTAAATCAATAAGTATTTCAATACTTTGCTACAAAAAACATGTTTCAAGGAACTTTGAAAGCTCGTACTCTTATCGAAATGCCCTTTAGAATACCTGGTCGAATTTCCCATTGAATTAATTCGCTGATAAACCGCCTAATCCAATTGGTACCAGGGAAAAGGGTATTTGATCATGACGGAAGAATTTCACTTCAAATAGAAAAAAATCAATAGTACCTATGCAATGACACCAATTACGAACCTTTGTAACCACTAAATATTAACATTTTTTTCAAATCCTTGAAAATAATTACACCTTTAGAAAGCCCATTCAATAAAAAAGCCTTTTTCATGAGACGTAAGATTGTTGAGAAAAATGAGGTTAACAAGTAGAATTCCATACTGATCTCAAAACGGGTTCAAACTCATTTCAAAGTTTTTCTTAAAAATCTTGCGTGTCATGAAAAAATTGCAAGGACAAGAAAATTTTTCAATTGAATTTGCTTTAAAAATTTTCAGGGAACTCGAATACGCGGTTAAAGTTTAGTGGTTCCAGTTCACCTGTCATTCTTCCCCACGTCGGAACCCGTTATATTCGTACCTCATACAGTGAATTCGTTCCGTTCATCAAAATAAGTCATTTTATCGAAATTTTTTTATTAATTATGCCCCTGTTTCGAGAAAGTGAAACTGAAATATTTTCTAGTTTCTAGGTGAAAATTCCTCAGTCCGAACCTGCCCCCTCGCCTGCTTCCCCGTAGATGTCTTCTTATCATACTTACATGACTCAGAATATCGATTGTGATCAGTAATCTTCGGCGAGGGTACGGTGTAGATTGTACGAGTGTTTTGTTTCGAAAATGCCGCACGTTTATTCAAATAATGAACTTGTTGATATGCTTTTAATTTATGGTGAATCAAAAAGAATGCCAGTTCAGCGTATAAGTTGTACAGAACAAGATTTCCCATAGAAATCACCCAACTTCGCGAATCTCCATAAAACTGGTGCAGAGATGTAAAGATATGATGAGATTAAATTGAACATTTCATATAAGAAAATTTCGGTAAAATGACTTATTTTAAAGAGTTCTATCACCTGTCAAAAGAAAAGCATCACCTTAAAATACACCCTGTATATGTAATAACACCAATATGGCTTATATGCCTGCTATTCAAAGTCACGAAGTGAAGCCAAATCTGTAGTAAGGATTGAGTTGTACGCATGCGTCAACTGGAAATTCAAAAATTGTGGGTAATGTAGAGGTTATGTATATTCCGAGAGACTGCATTAAAATGGATATCGAGTATGAAAATATGCCACTGAAATATTTTCAGTTCAATTCCGAAATATGATTACGAGTTAACAATGATATTCAGGATTTGAAGAAAACGGAATATAGACATTGAAAAATTTCTCATGAAATTGTGAGGTTATGGTTGAAAATATTCACATGGATTAGTATAAGATATAGGTTTCACGATATAATGCGTGTCAGAGTGAGATAGAATGCATAAGTTATGTTTATTCCTGATATTACTGCACGTGCGCAGATCTGGAATCTTAACGAAGCCCAGCTTCAATTTTCATAGGCATACCTATATGGTCCAGAGTTCTGTGGTCTACAAAGGATGTCGGGACCATGACATGAAACAGTGTTCAATATTTTGCTGTTATTTTATACTATTTGAAATACATAACTGATTTATTAGGAAACCCTAATCATTGGAATAGCTTATTGAACCAGTACCCAAAAGCAGCAGCCAAGTCGCAATGCTTCATCGAATTTTTCAATTCAATTATTTCCTCAGACCATTATAGTCTCAAGACAATCACAAGTCAGAATATCGAATCGGCCTATAGAACAGGAGTAAATATTATGTGACACCTTCAAAAATATTCAATTCAGCTTTAATGTGTTTCATATCAAATAAACCTGAAATTCGTTTGAGGAATCCAAAAAGATAAAAATATACAGTGTACTGTTTGAAATATGAGTGTGGATTTGTACTGCCGGCATAAGCTGAAATATCATTTCACTCAATGTATTCTTGAGTCTTCAGTGTCTTCTCTTGTCTGCCTGCAAAAGTTTCAGTAATTTTCGATGGTTATCGACATATCGATCGAACGAGTTTCACTTCATTTACACGAACAATCAAAAACAAAATCAATAAATATAATCTGTGAATAAGAGAATAAAATTATCCCTTTATCATTTAAGATGGATTTCCATACATCCGATCAGCCGATGATACGATCGTCCGAAGGTGTTGTGATAGGCAGAAATATTCAAAATGAAATATTTCGGCCAATCACAACACCTTCGAAATTCAAAATTGAATAATTGATGCCAATCACAACACCTTCGGACGATCGTATCATCGGATGATCGGATGTATGGAAATCCGCCTTAAAGACTTAATGAATCAAAAATTTTCCATGGAAAACTCAATGTTATTACGAATACACGATCCCGGTGAATACTAATTCTCTTATCATCATTGTAAAAATTGAAATTAATTCATTGGAACCCTTATAGACATCCATATCTGAATATTTTCTATGATATTAAATTGAATATTGTATTTAGAAACAATTCTGCAGGATTCGCGACTTCTCATCATTGTAACAGACGCTGTACAAATTGTAAAATTTCCCTTATTTCTTCCAGGAATGCAAAGGCTGATGAATCCTAAGAAACACAAGAATATTCACTTCAATTATCATCAAAACACTTTTCTCATCAAATCGTCGATTTATCCCAGGACTTAAATAAATCAAGCACACCCCTAAATTAAAACGACACTATAAACCCCCAATCTACAGAACGACCAGGCATCAGATGCTACCCCAAAGCTTCCTATACACTCCGCATCCTTCATCCGCCACAAGTTCACGTCTACGTCCCTTTCGCGAATGCCTCGCGCACGCGCATCCCTGGCAGAGGTGGCGGCGTAACAGAAGTTAAACACAGGGTAGCGAGCTCTGATCCCGCCCATGGATCAGGAGACGGCGCCCCTTCGCGCCCCTCCGCACCCCCGTCCACCCTCGAAGAGCGGAAGGCGTCATATGCCGCCGCCAAGGAGGCTTATGGTGCTGCTGATGCTGCCGACTGATCTAGTCGAATCTGTGCTGGGGCCTGATTAGGACGTTTTTCAAAGAGTGGATGAAATGTGCCGAGTTTTGGTGTGAAGATTTGTGAATGAGGACTTTGTTTTTTGAGAGGAAGGTGAGTGGAGTTAAACATCAAATATTAGGAAAGTAAAGGTAGAAAGGCCCTTGAACATCAAACATTTTCCGTGAATAGTTTCATGAGTGGCGCCTCTGAAAAAACAGGACTGATTTTGCAATTAATTCACAAAATAATATATTCATTATTTATGCCAAATGAATAGGGAATATTCCCCAAGTGATGGGCCGAATAGAGAGGGGTGATGGATTTTTCATATTAAATTAATATAACTATTATTGGACTTTTCATTCAATCACTGATTATCAAATAACAGGTGTTTCTCTTGACGTCAAGTGTGCAAGGCATTTGCCGTTTCTTTGAATCGTTTCATACCAGCAGTTGCCTCAAGTGTTCCTAACCCGGTTGATGTGAATGGGCCTTTAGTGAACCAAGGCTGTGAAAAAGTTCCTCACTAACAAGCACGCAGAAACGCATGCCTCACGCAGCAGAGGAAGTTAATGAGTGTGAAATAAATTTTTCAACAATTTCAATATTGATACAAAAGTAGTAGATCTATGTTTCGGTGATGAGAGTACCAAATTTAATATATTTTGAAAAATAAGATGTAAAATAATGTCGCGGTGAGTTTTTTTGGTCCATACTATTTCAATATCACCTTCATTGTATTCGATATTTTGTTTCGTGACCCTAAGAATTTTCTCTCTAAACATATTGTTCACATCCGGATATAGAATTGAATTGGACCCTTAGTTCTCATCAGTCAGTCCAACCTATTTTATTCATGAACACTTTTTGCGCTTATGACTTTTTGGCATAGTTAATTTCTTATCAACATTGATGCGTTTCAATTCTCTACAGCCTTCTTTTCAACAGTGATTTAACAATAAATTCCACATGACCTATCATTTGAAACGACGCTAGAAAAAACAAGTAGAAATTTTGAAATATATTAAAGAGTTTCAGAAGTTTTGGCATTGTTAGAGAAACAATTGGTATAAATAAATAATGATGCAATACTCAAGGTAGAAACAACGATTGCGTGGAGTAGTTCTTCAAAATTTCTCGGTTGCGGTATAGAAGTTAATAATTTCTACCCCCCCGCCCCCCAAGTTTGTCACTAGGTATGGAAAACTCAGCTCAAATCTTTCACTAAAGAGCTTAGTACCAAAGAGCACTTAAAGAGATTAAACCATGATATTGCGGTGCTAGATGAGTCGAGATATAGATACAAAGTGTCACATTGAAAAGGAAACAGAGATCTTTGAAAGTAAAATCAAGATTTTGTAGAATCGCTTGGGTCCGTCAATTTTGTTCTAACATGAGAACATTTTTTACATAAAAATCTTCATCCTATCATTTCATCCTCTGAGCAACCACAACCCCTTGAATTCGAATGGGAAAGATGGGTTGTGCGATCTGTTGTTATGAAGATTTTTGCTTTCTGAATGTTACAGAAATTTGGAGATTTAATCATTCGTTCACGGAATACTCCACTTTGAAAATGTTATTACCAAATCTACCTGAAGCATAAGATACATAAGATGCATAAGACACATAATGCCACTGCTGTCAAACAATTTCCCAACGAGTGGAATGGCCGGTCATACCTCCAGATCTGTCCCCTCTAGACTTAAAATCGACATTATCCCCCAAATGGCTCCAGATTGTAGGGAGAAGTTCGAGCAGTATTTATACCATTATATGGATGTTGGAGGGGCTCAATTAAAGCATTTGA
This sequence comes from Adalia decempunctata, assembly GCA_951802165.1. Taxonomy (NCBI): domain Eukaryota; kingdom Metazoa; phylum Arthropoda; class Insecta; order Coleoptera; family Coccinellidae; genus Adalia; species Adalia decempunctata. The sequence continues at coordinate 49,032,091 of OX637697.1, forward strand.
TAGATTGAACTATTCAGGTCACTCATGTCATTTTTTTTTAAGAAATTTTCACTTCGTGCATTGGTAGATTTTTTAATTTCAAAGTCGAATATTACGTGAAAGAATGATCAATCTTAAAAAAAATAAGCTTTCCCAATTGGGAATTCGAAAATCTATATCCATTGTATCACATATTAATTTCAGGCATGGATTGCAGTGTGTCACAAACAAATACAATGTTACCGTCTCTTCATCAGTCTTGTTCGCCAGAAATACACCATGGTAAGTAGAATAATCTATTCTTCATCGGATCAAATCCTTGCGAGTGTTGAATTGAAACGACTCAACCTTTACCTACATTAAAATAGGGTTGAATGGAACATGGCATAAGACTATTTTCTAAGTCTGCTTAACTGATCATCAGTTAAGTGGAAATTGCTGTAAAAATAGGCGATGAAATTAGTGGACTCAATTTTGATTTGGAATGCCGCAAGGAACGGTTCTGGGGACATATTTGTACCACTCTAAGCATGTCATCAACTTCAAAATTTGCCATTTTGGATATGTCATGATGTAGTCATTCTTTTTTCAATATTTTCACGAGTCTCAAAATTAATTTTTCCTAGTTGCCAAATTTTGTTGAAATTAATAAACTTGGTAATTATCACTACTCATTTTTTCAATTACGAGAAATTTAATGCCTTAGCAAATTGTTTTAGATCATAAAATCCCGTTTTTCTCGAAAACGTCTCATTTTGGATCAACCCTTTTGTAAAACACATTGGCGCATCAGAATTCGCTGTGCAAATTTGTCCAGTGGTGTAAAAGTTGGGGGATGGAACCTTTGTGCAAATTCAATATCTACGACACTGGTTCGTCATATGAAACCGTCTGAAGTGCAAGAAAGTAGCTATTATTAGTGACAATGTGTGCAGAAAAACCCAATTCTGTAATTCAAAGGGTTCCTGAGATACATATTAGCAAGAAACTGAAAAAAACATAAACTTTTTACATCCTGTATTTCGGAAACGAAGACCCGGAGGAAAAAATGGAACAGAAAATTTTTTTCATGAGAGATCTACAGTTGACCGTTGATTCACTTATTTCAGAACACCCTGTATTGGCATGATACTAAAACACATATCATGCTGTATTGGAATGTTCAATTTATGTTCCTTGTGAAGAATTTTGGGGCAAAAATACTTCATGTTATTATTATCTAGAAGATTTTGATATTGGAAGTTAATCCACGGCAACAATATGATTACAAAATAACTCTTGAATCCGATCATTGATATATCACTTCGTCTGCATGTGAAATTCGAGCTGCCAAGTGATGAAAATGAATTAGTTCACGTCATAAAAGTTTTGAAGAATGTTCATTATCAGTACGGTAATCAATTATCTACCTCTATAGTAGTAGAATTGTTTTTTCACATGTAATACCACTCGAGATGGAATTTTGCCGGCAAAATTTCTCGATTGTAATATGAAAGTTTGTTGCTCGGAAATTTCGCGAAAGACATTTGTATCACGAGCCGTCAGGCGAGTGATTTTGGAAAAAATGTCATGAGCGAAATTTCCGAAAAGTAACAAACATGAATATTACAAGAGAGAAATTTTACCTGCTTAAATTTCATCTCGAGTGGTATTCGGCATGACTATTCCACGAGAAAATACGGTAATATGTTCATATTTGACGCGTATTGCGCTATTTGGAAAATTAGAATTAATCATAGATTGACTGAACCACTAAACGTTGTTTGTTCTCTCTATGATATTTATTTCCGAAGCTATCTATGAATTCGAGAAACGTCAAAAATTTTGTCGCTGAAAAACCAACTTGTTAGTTTTGCCGGCTTGAAAATTTTATCGAGATGAAACGATCGTTGCTACGGAAACTTCCTCACTACAAATGGAATGAGTGGAATAGTCAATGTGATCGATACAAATAAATTTTCATCATTAAGAGTTAGTTGACATTTTTATAAACTATGAATTGCTTTTTCAATCTTTTTCAATTCATGAACGTTTGAATTATCGACAAATTATGTGAAAAATTTCTACTGATCAATTTGCCATAGAAAATAAGCCATGCCTAAGAGCCTTCAATAACCATCAAATCAATTCCATCTCAGAAAATGCTGAAAAAATAAATGGCAGGTTTGGCAAGTCGTAATAAATAGTATAGACGAATAGTTTCAATAGTATCCTACGGATCAACTCGTTTTTATATGAATAAGGTCAATTTTTATTTGGAGAATCTTAAATATGGCAATAAGTATCAGGTGAACCACTTTTGAGAGTTTGAGAGTTTTTCAATTCTATTTAAGAATGTACCAACAAATTTCTGTTCAGCGTCGCTTCGGTGTGAACTCCGCTGAGGGAAATGATGGGTGAAATGTATTGTGTGGTCAAGTTTCTAAACGAATTTCAGTTGGTAAGATGTTCCATTTGATAACCGTTCATTAAATTAACATTGAAAATATCTTAAAAAAGGCGTTAGTCAATTAATAGGACCTCCAGCTGTACCTATAGTGTGGCGGAGCACCATCCTGAGAAAAATAAGTTCTCAATCCGATCATTGCAGTTGTAGTATTTTGAGAGAAGATTCACCTGTCAAATTGCCAGGAAGAAAAAAAAGGAACCCACGATGTTATTTTCCAAAATTCCACCCCTAACTTTCAAGTTCTCTGGATAGTGTGTGTGTGCTGTTCTGTTAGATTTCAAACACTTGAATTATTTCATCATCTACAGTTCTGTCGGTTGAGTGTTGGACATTAAAAATAAAAAATAAATGAGCATTAAACAAAGAAGCATACTCAATATAAAAACTTAGGATCATTCGGAATCTCATTTACTCATTTGTTCACAATAGTGAAAACGCCGATCGGAATCGTTTTCATTGCATGGACAAAGTGAAACTTATAGGGCGGAAATGAGGTTTCTTTGAATCCTCGGAATACTTGCTCTCGCAATTCTTGAAGTTTGTGCTTACCTACTTTTTGGTACTTGATGAAAAGTCCAATTCAATATGCCCGGGAACTGCAACTGCGGCTTCGACCGCTGAATGACTGATATTCTTTCTTTTTCTTGCCTGGAAAATTCCCGCCGTTGGTCAAGAATCTTCATTATTTTTCAAATGAGTAGAGGGCGACTATTTATAGGTACTCTCTCTACAGTCGTGTAGACCATGCTGAGAACATCACAAATGATTATAAACAGATTCAATAACGTATGTCCTGAAGGTTTGCGACATATTTCAAAAAGTGACAAAAAATATACATTTGTTTATTGTATTGTGTTACACATTGATTAACGTTTCAGAAGCAACAAAACACAGATGCATAGAATACCTGGTGTTGGCACTGATTAGATTTTGTCTAAGGCTTTGTTGTCGATCGAAAATCTGAGAATTTGTCCTACATTACATTTCTCCCGAAAGGGGTCGCGCTATTTTCCATTGCCACAATGGCGCCACGACCGAGAATTAATGCGGATTATTTCGGAAGTAGGACCAGTACTGAAATCTAGAGTGCCGTTTTGATTTGAAAATTTTGGTCGCGATCTTTAGTGAGTAGTCGTCACACCAGGGTTTCTACATCTTCTGTATATGCATCTACATCTTCTGTATATACATCTATCTTCTATGGGATCGAGCCTATGGAAGAATAGGGAGTTGTCGTTTCGCACCTCTTACCAGTCCTTCGGTCCTTGCTTGGATAAAAATTCTAGGTCTTCCACTTTTTGGAAGCTTCATACAAGCAATACCATGTTCACATTCAGCGAGTGTCCGATAAAAAGTTCTGTATTTTGTTTTCAAAAATGCGTACCTATAATCTCGGCTTTATCGACTCGTCCAACTAAATTATAAATACTTTTCCGAAAATCTATCTTGTGAGCCATATCGACTTAACCACTTCAACAACTGAACTCTGAAGTGTCAAAGTAAAGTCATGGTTACAAACAAACTTTTATTTTCATTGCAACCTGTTGTCTTCTTATCACCACTTTATTGAAAAGTTGTGCCAAAACTTATGGGACATTCGTTATCTGATGAATATCGAATTATAGTGAAGAAAACTTGTGAAATCTGATGAACATAATATTGGATTTAATCAAGAATTCGAGGGTGAAAAACACTGCTTGAAGTTGATAAGTTTGTTGATCCTTTGATCTGACTTAAAGTGCTGAAAAATTTGAATGAAATTATTGAATTAAGTTCCTCACACCTCACAGGGGTGACCATAGTAAATAATGAATCATTTCATCCATATCGTTGTTGCCAGTTCGAAAATCGCACTAAATCTCAAATGATACCTCCATTTAAATTAGATCACAATATATTATTATCTTCTGTGCCATCAGTTCCTACACTATAATACAACAAGTGTTCTCGAAAACCCTGGCACGCGCAGTCACCTATTCATTAATTCCCAGCAGGTTGCAGGATACCCCAAAATAAAACCCACCCCATCCAAACCCCCTGAATTAGACCATGCTGTATCTTCTTCCATCACCATCCGTCCTATATTTCCACATTTGATCGAGTGATCTCAACAAAACTGGACAGAGGGTACCTTAACAAATCTGATGTTCTAGTGGCCTCTGGTGTATAGTGTGAAGGCCCTGGATATATTCACGAAATCAAGTTACACCCGAGTTAACACCGCTTTATTAATCAAGTGTGTATGGGAGATTATCGGACAAAATATAGGGAGTCATATGTTAGCTCATCGTTTTTCTGCTTCGTAGTATCAGACAGTGGCGCACCCAGAAATTTTATTCGGGGGGGGCTGCTGAAGAGTTATCAAGTTTTTTCTACGTTATATAGTTTAAAAAATGCGCCGCAAGCGAAAACCTTAAGTAATGGATATATCGCATTCGTTATTATACCGGGTGTTTCATTGGTAAATGAACATACGGTAACCTGAGCTAGAGCTACCCTAGGCGAGTCCAAAAAACCGATATATGATAGGTCTAATCAATTCCATAACCGAGATACAGGGTGCTTTATGTATTCACCAAAAATTTCAATTCCTCATAACTTTTTAACCAACCAGTATAGTGGGTTGATATTTGGAACGTATGATTCACTTCTACAGGTCGATCGAATTACTTTTGAATTTCCAAAAAATTCCAGGTCCGTATTTGAAAAATATGGGACTTCTTCCAAGCTGAGATTCAACACCCTGTATATTAAAATTTTACGATTTGATTGAGATATTTGAAGAGAGAAGAAAATTTTCAATGGAGTTCAGTAGATTTCATTGTCCCGCACGTCATTTCCAATTGAATATTGGAGTTCCACAAAATTCTCAGAAAAATCGTACATTATGATCTAATTGAATTTTTTTTGTCCCACTAATTGCACGTTCGAATTTCATAATATTCTGTGGAATCATTTGGAGTTATTTCCGGAAAAACATTATTCATCGAGAAGAATTTAGTTGAAGTCAACAAAGATGAATAAATAACTGAAGAAACATAAAAACTCAACGTGAAATACAGAAGGTGCTCGAAAGTACCACCATTTTGTTCAATACACATTCTTGCCCTCTTCAAAAAATATGTCTGATACTTTTTTTGATCATGTCTGGATTACTACGTATTTCATTGCATAATAAAATTCTGTTGACCATTCTTTCATTTCGTAAAATCCAGCTACTAAAGTTAGTTCTTCTAATTTCATCACCTGGATCCAATCGTTTTGTACCTTATTCTGGAGATCAATTTGATCATAATGTACGATTTTTCTGAGAATTTTGTGGAATTCCAATATTCAATTGCTCTCTTTGAGCAAAATGACGTGCGGGACAATGAAATCTACTGAACCACATTGAAAATTTTCTTCTCTTTTCAAATATCTCAAAAAAATCCCAAAATTTCAATATACAGGGTGAATCTCAGCTTGGAAGAAGTCCCATATTTTTCAAATAAGGACCTGAAATTCTTCGGAAATTCAAAAGTGAATCGATCGACCTGCAGAAGTGAATCATACGTTCCAAATATCAACCAGCTATACTAGTTGGTTCAGAAGTTATGAGGAATTGAAATTTTTGGTGAATACCTACATAAACCACTCTGTATCTCGGTTATGGAATTGATTAGACCTATCATATATCGGTTTTTTGGACTCGTCTAGCTCTAGCTCAGGTTAACGTATGTTCATTCACCAATGAAACACCCTGTATATGTATATCAATCCATATTTCTATCTGTAAAGGAAATGTTTAAGTTTCCATTCTGTTCTAAAATAATAATTGTTACTTTCAGAAAAACAATAAGATGGAAATATTTGAATTACCTTTCTTTGTCACAGCTCGGGGGGGGCTGCAGCCCGACAGCCCCCCCTCTCGGTGCGCCACTGGTATCAGAAGAATTAAACTGAACTCGTGTAAAAGTAAAAGGTTCAATTTGCGACAGGTTTTAGCATTCTGTTCGATTTAGAATTGAACCGGACCCATATGATGTGGCGAATGCTTTTTCAAACGGTCGACCGCTTTGTTTGCCAAATCGCGTTGCAGCACATTGGCTCGATCAAAAGTTGCGTCAAAAGATGGAGCCAACATTGGAATAAATATCCTGTGGAACCGTAATGTTCACAAGCCCAGCATCTAGCGGTAGGATGATCAGAAAGGCTTATGAACACAAGGCTTCGAGGATTCGATGTTGGCTTATCAGATACAGTAAATGGGCAACAGTGGTCGCTTGAAATTAGCGAAAATTTTTTTTTTTGAAACTAAGATCAATATAAAGTGCTCAATTGGTGTCGTTAAAATAACTTGATTATCCTTAGTAGTATTTGAAATATTCATTTCTGTTTTGCTATAAAAAATTTTATACGCATATTTCCTCGGTATAAAAGTCGTTCCAAACGTATTAAAACAGTTTCCGACGAACTTGTTTGGTCCCTTTGATATTTACCGCCAAATTTGCAATAGGGAATCAAATTGATAGAATAATGAATTAAGATTGAAAGCAAAAAAAAATCTGGTTCTCTAATCAGATCTCAAGTAATTCGAAATGGCCAATTGGCAACAGCTCTCTCAACTCGCAAACGTAAGAGCATTTCCTGAAAGTTGTAATACCATGACAAGATCATCTGACTGAATAGTATTTGTTTCACTTTGAACCATCTCCATATTTCACTTTTCAGTTATCTAAAGTCGATAGCTATGATTTTTTGATATTTTTCAATCGGAATTGCCATAAATATTTTAATATTTCCAACTCCGATACCTACTGGTCAACAGGGCCTTTTCGCGAAAATCAGTTATCCTGCTATTCTAACAATATTTAATTGACTGACTGATGAATGAATGTTTCGCTTGGAACAAACAAAGCATTTTAAATCATTTACTAGCCGATTCGAATGCAGAATGTGGATTTGAATATACCAGGATGTTCCATGTCTTAAAAGTGAGCAGTGCCACTTGCGAGAAAATCAATGAAACCCATTGCATCAATTGTCGAGAATTTGTCGTGAAAGAAAAAAAATTGTCGCGTCCTCAGTCTTTTTTCTACGGGGTGGCTTTGCTAACTTAACGTTAAGTTAGCAGAAACACTTTCTCAGTATCTCAGTATCGACCAAATATCATGAAAATGGTGATAAATAATTGTCGAAGTCCATATGAAGTGAACAAAACACAAAAAATCCATTGCTTCTTGTTTATTTTAGGTCTTTTCCCCGCGAGTTCGAGATATTTCCGGAATTATCGCATTCGTTATTGACTTTTTCTATTGCATTGATTGTCGAATACCTGTCCCGAATTTGTCGTGAAAGAAAAAAATTGTCGCGTCCTTAATTTTTCTCTACAGGGTAGCTTTTCTAGCTTAACGTTAAGATAGCAGAACCACTTTCTCAGTATCGACCAAATATCATGAAATTGGTGGTAAATAATTGTCGAGCGATTTCCCTATATTTCTGAAAATATCGCATTTTTGGCAACAGCGCATTCGTTATTGACTTTTATTCGATTGCATCAATCGCGTGAAATGAACTAAAAGGAATGGATTTTTTGTGATTTTTTTACTTCATATGGACTTCGACAATTACTCGACAATTATTTATAACCATTTTCATGATATTTGGTCGATATTGAGGAAGTGGTTCTGTTAACTTGACGTTGAGTTAGCAAAGCAACCCCGTAGAAAAAAAATAAGGACGCGACAATTTTTTTTCTTTCACGACCAATTCGGGACAGGTACTCGACAATTAATGCAATAGAAAGAAAGTCAATAACGAATGCGCTGTTTCCAAAAATGCGATAATTCCAGAAATATCACGAAATCGCGTGAAAAAGGCGTGAAATAAACTAAAAGGAATGGATTGTTTGTGTTTTTTTTTTACTTCATACGGACTTCGACAAATACTCGACAATTATTTATATCCATTTTCCTGATATTTCGTCGATATTGAGAAAGTGGTTCTGCTAACTTGCTAACTTAACGTTAAGTTAGCAAAGCCACCCCGTGGCCCATAGAATAAAAAATAAGGACGAGACAATTTTTTTTCTGTCACGACAAATTCGGGACAGGTATTCGACAATCAATGCGATAGAAAAGAGTCAAAAACGAATGCGCTGTTGCCAAAAATGCGACACTTCAGAAATATAGGGAAATCGCGAGAAAATAGAGTGGAAATTGCTAGAAAGATAAAAATGTTTGTGTGTTTTTTACTTTATTTGAACTTCTACAATCTTTTATGATCATCGTGATGATATTCGACCACTATTTGCCATATTAATAAAAAGTTAGCAAAGCCACCTAGTAGAAAAAAAACAAAGGTCGCGGCAATTTTTTTTCTTTCACGACAAATTTTCGACAATTAATGCAATAGGTTTTATTGATTTTCTCGCAAGTGGCACTGCTAACTTTATAGACATAGATGTTCCTAAATTGAAGGTGCAAATGAAATGAAGAGATTCTTTGAATAATTTTGAGAAAAAAGTTCCAGAAAAATTGAACCGCAAGCGTTTTGTTCTCGAGATACAGGGGTTCGGATTTTTCAAGTTTTTTTCTCTCATAGTATCTGCACTTCACGAATTATTCAACTGAAGTTTGGAATAGATATTTCAATTTAGAGTTAACACCATGTGACATGCTAATTTCGATTGCCAAATACAGGTGATATTTATTCTTGAATTGTGAAAAGAAGCTTGTTTTTATACTGAAATGTATCGCCTTTTTTAGTTTTGTGGTATCTGCTACCAATTTCGGGAAAAAAATTATGAATGATTCTCCCGAAATCCTCATAAAATTCCAAACTGTCATGAAAATCCAGTTAGTAAGCTGAGGTGAATGAATTCATTTTTAGTTATCCTGAATATTTTCCCGATCTGTAGCAATGATTCAAATGAACATCTCGAGAGATGCAGATACTATGAGCAAAACATTCAAAATTCAACACTCTGTATCTCGAAAACGAAATGCTTGCGATCTTTTTTTCCTTATATTATACAAGCAGTCCTCTTCGTTTCAACCTTCAATTCTGGAACAACCTGTATGTCTTCACGCATCAGAAGTTCGATATTTCCATTTCCACAATGTCCATAATATCCAATCAAAGCAAAATTCACCATATCAGATTTCCAGTAATTTGAAGCGGTCAACTTGGCAACAATGTATTACTGCTGAAAAATTTTTGTGTACACACTATCAGAATCGTGAACAATAAAGGGTTGTTTACTTTCTGTATTTTTATGACATATAATGAAGTACCTACAGTTTCAATGCTGCATAAATTTAAAACATTATTTCAACTGCTATACAGGGTGTCCCAGAAAATGTGGGAAATCTCGCGGATTCAGATGAAACATAAAAAAAGAGTTGACAAGTTGCCACAATTTTTTTTCCTAGCGGCCCTCCCTACGGAGTTACGGCCTCCTAAATGACGTCACTGAAAATCCATTTTACTGAAATAAATCTCAAACTATTTAATATAATTAAAAAAAAAATTGATATGATGAACAGTAGTAAGGACCTCTTAAAATACTGCCCTGATTGAAGTAGAACAAAATGAAAACATTCAACTCAAAAATGTCATAAAAAAATTTAGTCAAAAAATTTATTGAATTTTTTAGTAAATCCTCAATAGTACAAAAACTAGCTCATTGAAGTATATTTTTTTTCAATGAACTAAGACGCAAGGATATCAGCTACAAAACGACACCCACATCATTTCTCTGTTACATAATTTGAGAGTTATAGCTGTTTGAACATGACCCTTATGAAAATTGATGAAATAAAATAAAAGCTCAGTACTGTACTTTTGATCATTTTTAAGGATCACACTAACAAATTTATCAATAAAATTGCTCAAAATGGCCAAACACCAGAGAAGAACTGGTGCAAAAAATAATGACTGTTGCAAACGAAATGAGAGCAGAATTGATTTCCAGGGCCACAAGACAAGTCGTCATATGGTCCACTGCTTGTCTACAAAGTAGAGGCGGCCATTTTGAGCAATTTTTATCATAAATTTGTTAGTTTGATGATTAAAAATGATTCAAAGTACAGTACTGAGCTTTTATTTTATTTCATCAATTTTCATAAGGGTCATGTTCAAACAGCTATAACTCTCAAATTATGTAACACAGAAATGATGTGGGTGTCGTTTTGTAGATGCGTGTTAGTTCATTGAAGAAAAATTATACTTCAATATGCTAGTTTTAGTACTATTGAGGATTTACTAAAAAATTCAGTAAATTTTTTGACGAAATTTTTTTTTAAGAATTTTTTTATGACATTTTTGAGTTGAACGTTTTCATATTGTTTTAACGTATTGTCCTTAAGTTTTGGGAAACATTTCAGAAGCATATAACTCTGACTTAAATAATCTTATATTTTTATCAAATTATTCTGAGTCTTGAGTCTCTCAATGTTGGGGAGGTTGTTTCTGCCATAAAAAGGCTTGATACTGAGATTGAGGGTTTGAAGGTCAAAAAACCCACAGAATCGCCTCCGGTTACCATCTCAGCACCTTTAGCCCCCATAATTAGTTCAAACGAGGTGCTGGAGCGCATGAGAAGAGCTAATAATGTTTTGATCCGTCGTTTGCCCGAAGCCGAGAATGACGATTCTGATCGATCAGTCGTACTGGATATTGTGGGAAAAGTTGATATTTCCCTGGTGTCTGCCGTAACAGCGATTAAACGAGTAGGGCTTGTCAGAGATGGATATGAGAGACCTGTAAAGGTCGAATTCAAAGATAGTTACTGCTCTCGTAAAATTTTGCGCAACAAAAAGTTATTATCCGCTCATAAAGACTATAGCAGACTTTATATATCTGATGATAAGACACCATATCAATCGAAGGAATTGCAAGTTGCTCGGGCGGAATTAAAATCTCGACGTTCTAGTGGTGAGATCAACCTTACCATAAAATATATCAGGGGAGTACCGAGTATTGTAGACGCAGGTTCAGCCTCGGTTACGGTAGGAGGATCAAAAAACTAGATCCACTTTCAGTTGAATGGCCAATTTTTTACTCCAATCTCGCATCTTTACCTGCTAAATTCAACGAACTTCTTTTGTTGGTACAGGATCTTAAACCAATAATAATTTTTCTGACTGAATCTTGGCTACACCCTGGGATTCCTGATGGCTGCTATAAGATTCCCGGTTATTGTCTGTATCGCTGTGACAGTGTCACAACGCCTGGTCATGCCGGTGTATGTGTATACCTTTCGGAGTCCATACTCTCTTCTTACAATGTATCCGAGTACTCGCTCAATACGCCTGGCATTGACAATATTTTTTTAGATATCAAATCCAAGAACGTTTCACTCAGTGTTGGCTGCATTTATCGTCCTCGTCCGTCACTGTATGATCAGGTGGTGTTTGATCATTTGGAAGGCATGTCTCAGACTGGGAGAAATCTGCTCATCACAGGTGACTTCAACTTCGGTGATATTCGAGAGTGGCCTCTACAGAAGATGCCATCTCCTGGCTCTCCATCTTTTTCCTTTGTCGAGATGCTAAGCAGATGTAGCTATAATCAAATTGTGCAGGAACCTACTAGATATAGGTTGAACCAATCTCCAACTACACCTGATCTCATTCTAGTTGATGATACTGATCTTGTGTCTGATCTGAATTATCTTCCACCTATTGCGAAGTCTGATCACGTAGTGTTGTCTACGAAAATTCAGCTGAGATCAACCAATCAAACACGGAATCAAGCGAGGAGGGTCAGATTCGTGGATTATGATGAGGTAAACCGAATTTTGGACGGGTGTGACTGGACCACAATCTCAGACAGCACCGATGTGGACGATGCATGGAATTTTTTCATGTCGAAGATACGGGGGGCGATTGAAGATTGTTCTTTTGAAAAAACCGTGAGACAGAATCCGACGAAGCCCTGGATCAGCGACAGGATTCTTAAAATGGTTCGGTGCAAACGAAGTCTGTGGCAACGTTTCCGGCGTAGTAGATCATCTCAAGACTTCCAAAATCATCGAAATTACTCCAAACAACTCTCTGAATCCATCCAGAATGCTAAGAAATCATTTGAACTCAAACTGGGGCAGTCCAAGAATAAGAAAAAGTTCTTCAAGTATGTACGCAACACCCTCAACTCAACTGTTTCTGTTCCAACACTGCGGACCAATGACAACACTTTGCTGACCGACCATTCAAGGATTGCAGAAACTTTTGCGGATACATTTTCTGAAGCATTTTCCATCGAACCAGATACTCCCTTGCCACAGATCAGCGAACCAAGAATAGGTGATAGTATTAATAACATCTACATAAATGAGGAAATTGTGCATGAACATCTACAAAATCTTGTTGCTGGAAAGTCCCCTGGGCTGGATGGCATTACCACAACATTGCTCAAACGTTGTGCCTCTTCCATCACTTCACCACTAACGATGATTTATAAGCTATCAATAGCATCGAGTAAATTTCCAGAGTCTTGGTTACGATCTTCCGTCACTCCGATTTTCAAGAAAGGTGATAAATACTGTCCTCAAAACTACAGACCCATTAGCTTAACATCAGCTGCACTCAAGGTATTAGAGAGAATCATTACTTCGGAACTCACAAAATTCCTATTGGACAACTCTGTCATTCCTACTGAACAACATGGTTTCGTACCTGGTCGATCAGTTTTGACGAATCTCTTGAAGTGCGTTAGTTCATGGACTGCATCTATGGATAAGAGGATTCCGGTAGACGTAATCTACTTGGATTTCTCACGTGCTTTTGACAAGGTGCCAATTAAACGTCTGCTCCATAAATTGGAACATTATGGAATCCGTGGCCTCCTTTTGAAATGGATCGAATCATTCCTTTTGGGGCGCACTTTTTCGGTAAGGGTCGGTTCGGGGAGATCTTCCTTCGCGTCAGTGAGCAGTGGAGTCCCGCAGGGTTCGGTGTTGGGTCCTCTTCTGTTCCTGGTTTATGTTTGTGATCTGCCACGTTTGATATCCTCTGACAGCGCATCCTATGCCGATGATATCAAATTCTACAATAACCCCATCACGTCTAGAAATGCTCTTCAGAATGACTGCGAGATAATAGAAAAGTGGACTGAGGACTGGCTATTACCTCTCAATTACTCTAAGTGTCGAGTACTGCATTTGGGTAGCAACAACCCGAAGAAAACCTATTACCTGAACGGAAGTCCAATAGAATCATGCTCAACTCACGTTGACCTGGGAGTCTCGGTAGATTCGGATTTGCTGTGGAGGTCACATATATTGCAGGTGACGAATAAAGCCAAAAAGTTCCTCTACCTTATTCAGAAATGCTTCAACCGCTGTCATTACCACACATTAGCATCGCTCTACAAGACCTATGTGCGCCCATCACTGGAGTTTGCCGGTCCAGTATGGCATCCCACATTCGCCCAAGATGCAGATCTACTGGAGACAGTTCAGAGAAGAGCTACTCGGATCCCATACGGTATCATAAGACCTGATTACCAAAATCGGCTTTCACTTATGGTTCTAGATACGTTTGCCAATCGTAAGCTGAGAGGGGATATGCTAACTACATTCAGAGCTTTGAAGGGTTTTTTTGGAGTGGATATGTCGAGCCTGTTTACTCTTAATAACAACCACCTGAGAGGGCATGATTACAAGCTCAGTAGAGAGAAGTTTCACACAAGGAGCAGAGAGAATTTTCTGAGCAATAGGGTCTTTCGCATATGGAATAGGCTGCCCAGCAGTGTAGTCAACGCAACTAGTGTAAATAGCTTCAAAAATAGATGGGACTCGTGGAGAGCTGGTGGTCCATTGTGACATGTGCTAGTGACTGGTTCCTTGTGAGGTGGTGAATGGACTCTTTTGTTATATTGAATTTATCTTTAATAATTGTTTCTTCACACTGAATTAATTTATTTAAGTTCTATGAGTTATATAGGTTATCCTTAACTCTTATATTGTAAATAATAATAATAATAATTCAACAATTTAACTTAACTATCCTTATTATAAATCAAACTTCAAATAACAGACATGGGTATTTTCGATTTGCCTAATAATTCCCCTGACACGTTGCTCCCCAATCAGAGTAATCAGACCAGGTGAAATTTTTCCCAAAACTTCAGGACCATATAAGTACGTTACTTTAATGAAAGGTGGTAGTATTATCTTTCAAAAAACATTTTTTCACATCTGTAGGACCTTTATGTCCACAGAAATCGATATATTTTGAAAGGGTCAACTAAAATAAGAAATTTAATTCAAAATGGCGGCTATTCCAAAAAAAGGGGGTAAACTCCCCAATGTGGGTGTTTTTGTCGATAAAATTAGTTAAATTTGAGGCCCTTAAATTATCGCTAAGTCATACCCAAACACACTGTAGACCAACCGTTTTATTCTCATTGAAAACTCATCAGTGATTTAACTGTTTTTTTAGAGGTATAGTACTTTGAAATGGAATAAAACAAAAATGATTTCTTTTTAATTGACATGAAATTAACTTTATTAGAAAGATGATCTTCTGGCATTATGATCTAAATATAATTTCTGGCATATGATAACCACGGCTTGCTCGGAGGTCCCATTTTCAATGACTTTTTCCTACATTTGTGGCCGTATATCGGCAATATCGTGGCCAATTTTGACCTCCAAGTGGTCGATCGTTTCGGCGTAGACTAGCGACTCAACATATGTCCACAGAAAATAGTCAAGCGGCGTTAAATCGCACCATCTTGGAGGCCAATTCAATAATTCCGAAGACCTGGCCAATGTTGAAGAAACCTTTTTCTCTGTTAATACTGAAAATATTCCACGTAGATAAACATGATTGAAAGATACAGTTATGCTATTTTCTTGTACGGAAATCAAGAATCGAATGTTGAAATTTTACTGGAAAATAATGGACAGAATAGTCCTTTACTTTGTGATAGTTCATTCGAAGAAAAAATAAAAGTACTCGAATAACCCGACAGAAAGACTTCTGAACGAAGACAATCCTATGGAATTCCCTAATAAGCCTACAGAAGACATTTTAATACCTTTTTGCACAACATGAAATACTCCAGTATGAAAAAATGTAGTAGGTAGTCCTTCGAAATCTATGTCACAGTTAAACCTCAAAAGAACTTACTCCATTAACAACGTTGAAGAAAAGTAAATAGAAATTAGCATTGGCAACGTCTCTAAAAATCATTAGACATTCAACGAGTACCAACCTGCGACCTAAGTCATGGCCAACCGGGATACATTATAAGAGTGAATGGAGTATATGTATATCATGAAAAGGAGGATCATGTCCCTAAGTTGGAACAACTAAAATACATAACAGAATTAGACTAGTAGAGATCTAGTTTCCAAAGCACACCACCAGGTGGCACCACCACAGGAAGACAATGCATTACCGGTTTCTGGCTTGTTGGCCGTCATCAGATGCATGTAGTATCCTGAGATGATACTAGTCTAATTCTGTTATGTATTTTAGTTGTTCCAACTTAGGGACATGATCCTCCTTTTCATGATTTATATTTGCGGGCTCCATAACCGTACGAACCGGGCGTATTCGACTTCCCTCGGAAAGTGCATGAGACTTCATATAAGTACTTGCGAAACTCCGAATGGGAAAAATGAATGTACGTAGAGATCTAGTTTTTGAAGTAACCTCCGGGATGAAGCGTAGACATTTGCCCCCTAGGTGGAACTACTGTACGAAACTGTACCCAATAGTTCTTGCTAGGGCGCAATATAAGTTCTGCCGTTTCAGTTGGCATTCATCTCAGGATACTACATGCATCTGATGACGGCCAACAAGCCAGAAACCGGTAATGCATTGTCTTCCTGTGGTGGTGCCACCTGGTGGTGTGCTTTGGAAACTAGATCTCTACTAGTCTAATTCTGTTATGTATATGTATATGTTTTTCATTTATGTAGGTTTACAGATTATAATGTTTTTTTTTCTATTTGAATATAGGACTCTTCACAAGTTAGACACTTATGAATTGAAGATATTGAGCTTATTTCCAGAATTTGTGCATACATGTTTCGAATCATGTACTTATGTTAAATAATAAAACACTTCAGGGTGGATAACGTGTTGTTTATTCACAATGTATCAGTGGGCTTTAAATGGTACACTCAGGTTATGTTATGTTGTTAACTAACTCGACCTTGTCTCTTAGGATGCCGCGTTGTTAGAGAGAGAGCGTAGAGAGGGATCATCGAAAGCCATCGCTTCAGATCACAGAGTGTTTGTACATTAGGTCTACGCTATGGCCTCAGCATTTTATATCAATTCATATAGGGGGCACATAATTAGAATTGCTTACATGTATAAGTTTCTTTCATTGAAGTAATAAATCAATAAAACGGAACAAACATAATGCTTTTACAGTCTACACCTACAGGCATGTTGAAAGAGAACCTCGTCTAGAATATGGGTGAAATTCTCAGATGAAAGATGGAATGCAACCGATATTAATGATCCAGATTTTTTGGATTGTTTTTGTTATTCAGCAGAGTTAATTAATTAGCAAATTTCTTGGCAACAAAACAATCAATGCGATTCTTCATCATCAAACGAATATTCATTCGATTTCCAAAGTAATGTTTTCGTTCCAACATTATTATTTCTGGACGGAGATTCTCGGCACAAGGAACAATAAAAACCAAAATTCTTTATAAAGCGTCGTTTCGACGACTTTATTGACGTCTTCTTCAAGCTAAAACAAAATATCTATATATACGATCTTGACACTGCATAGACTGAAGGAAAAAAAAAGTTTTAACCATTTTCCTTCAGTCTATGCAGTGTCAAGATTCTTGTGCCGAGAATCTCCGTCCAGAAATTCATTCGATTTGATCAAATTATTTATCAATTTCACAACGTTCCTATGCTCCTTTGGCAAATAATATCGAACACTTGTTCCATCCAAGGAACGCAATTTTATCGGAATATAAGTTACATTTTCTGATCCTCCCCTGATTCCGCTGCGTTGATCCAGAAGTGGGCACAATGAAAAAGGATTACAGAATGTTTCCAGTTAAGACCAGTGCATTAATTTGTATTATAGAGGGATTAAGTGGCGTAGCTATAATAGAAACTTTTGACAGGGGTTGCTTTTGACTATACATGCTCCGTCTATGGGGTGATATCACGGACATGTGGTCACGCTACGTAAAAATCTATTACGGAGGGTACTGGTGCAAATTGAACATGCTTAAGGATGATTAATTGTGACGTAGACACAGTCTTTCATGAAATATAAACATATGATTTTAAATAGTGACGTGAAGCCCCTGTGTAATATCATTGAATCCATTCAGATTTAAACCTGCAGATCATGAGGAGGAAAGTGAAGTTTTTCACTTTTCACTTATGTTTGATGTTTTCAATTCTCCAACTATGTATTTTGAAATGAGGATTCGTCTGCTGTTACATTCATTAAAATTCAAAATATCGTTTAGAAAAAAATTAGGTTTCCTGGCAAAAGGTAATTTATTCTATTGTATTTGCCATTATGTAAGATGTAACAGATGCTGTTTTCCGCCAATGGCAGCTCAGATGCACACAACTAAACTTGCCTATACTTATACCTATTATTGAATCACCCAATATCGCACAAGAACGAATGTTGTTTTTATACGACTGCGCCAGAAGGAGGTAATATTTTTCAAGTGGATGTGTGCCAATTTCTTTTTCACGCTCTACATCCTCAACTTCTCGAATTTCAACATATGAGGAGTTATTGAATTCGTATGAATTGTGGGAGGGACATAGGTCAAGTTTTTTGTTCTGAAGAAACTTTTTTCTGGGTCGAAGAATCTACCATTTGAAAATGATTCAATTTTGTATATCGTCAGAAGATTTGAAATAGAATCCGCTACAGCATATCCTTATCTCCTAAGGATAGTTCACAATATCTAATTTTATTTCTGGAAAGTTCATTGATAATCATTTTCCTTGAAAGTATGCAATTCAGATTCAAATATCTTACACGGTAAAATTTGGATTTATGATTTATGAGTGGTGCAGTTGAATAATATGGTACCTGCGGGTAGAGGACTTTGTGGCGGTTCAACAAAATATGGTTTATATTCAGTTAAAGTATCTTAGTACCTACTCCAGATATTTGACATTTTCGAAAATGACACCCTTCGCCGTTCTTTTTGGTTATAAGACTCAAAATGAAGGACTTTTTTCAATCTGTTTTTGCATAGTATTCCTTTATATAAGCGCGAATGTAAACTATGATTTTTGGGGCCCATATTTTTTTAATGAAGTTCAAGCTCAAATTTCATGTTTTGCGTCGTGAAAATAATATTTGATCTCCTAAGTGTCAAATGAAGACAAAACATACTCGTTTCATTGAGATCTCGAAATGGTAAACCTAACTGTATTGCCAACATTCAATACGAAATAAATTTCTGTTATGAAGAGCTTTTTTCTCACTCGTGCTAAAATATACTTTTCATTACATTACTTGAAATTAACTTATAAATATTGATTTTATCTACTCCCATAGAATAATATATCCATTATTCAACTGATTTTGATCTGTAATTGTCTCTATAAACCAATAGTGTGGGGTAATAATAACTCACGCCTATAACTCACTCTAATACAAATAGGAAAAATGTAGCTTACGAAATGAATAAAAAAGTCGGGTCAATGGGGACTCTATTTTAGACATCTAGGTAACGTTCTCGCCATCCATTTCTACGTTGTTTTAGGTCTGAATATCAAAAAATTGCATTTGGAAAACGTGAATTTTTGACTTTTCTACGGGATTCGTTACCGATTCAATTTTCGACCACATAAATCGCTTCTGACAACTGTTGTCAATTTTGAAAATGCAGATTAATTCGAATTTTACTGAAGAAGTCGAAGATAAAGTATAGTGTTCAATGAGCGGTAACAGTGGCGTAGTGACCAGTGTTCGGCGTGTTCGAAGAACACAGGACCGGGCCCCTAAGGGGTCCGCGGGCTTGGGACAAGTAGCGCTAATAGGGAGGGTAGGGGCCCGGAAAATATCTTGAACACAGGCCCGTGGTGGCGTTACTACGCCACTGAGCGGTAATGGTCATAACACACTTGATGAATTACACCCCTCGCCTAACGGCTCGGGCTGCAAAATTCATCTGCGTGTGTTATGACTTACATTACCGCTCATTGAACAATATACTATTATCTACTCTCATAGAATAATATATTCATTATTCAACTGATTTCGAGTTGTAATAGTATCTAGCAACCATCAATAGCGAGAATTATAATAACACGCCTATAACTGACTCTTATTCAAATAGCAAGAATTAAATTGCTCACGAAATGAATGAAAAAGTCGAATTTTACTAAAGAAGTCGAAGATAAAGTATAGTATTCAATTCGCGGTAATAGTCATAACGCCACTCGCCTGACGGCTCGAGGTGCAAAATTCATCTGCGTGTGTTATGACCTACATTACCGCTCGTTGAATAATATAGGTACTAATCGATTAATCAGATACACCGCGTTCATTGATATAAATATCAACAAACCGCCATGAATCTGACTCGAACTTGCCACAAATCATCATACAGGGAACCAACGAAAGTTCCAACCTCATCGAAAGCGGGTAGAAGTCGACCTAGGTTTCGATCATTGTTTTGATCATCATCAGGACAACATAACCCTACCTCGATGAAAATCGGAGTGGAACGGAGGTCCTCTTAAACAAAACTAGACAAAGTCTTGAGGTACAGTATACATCAAGGCGACATCTAGTTGAGAATCAGACAACCAATTCCCTCTCGTAGCCCTGGACGACGACAGGTGGCATACCTCTCATTTGCCCGTTCAGCTGCAGGAATGTGATTTTTCACATAATTATAAACCTGCGAGCTGGGAGCGCGAGAATCGTTCGTTTTTATCGGCGTAAGCCCGTAACAATAATTCAATCAAAAAGATTTCTTCCATTTCGATTTTCATCGAGGTAGGGTTATGTTGTCCTGATGATGATCAAAACAATGATCGAAACCTAAGTCGACTTCTACCCGCTTTCGATGAGGTTGGAACTTTCGTTGGTTCCCTGTATGATGATTTGTGGCAAGTTCGAGTCAGAATGGCGGTTTGTTGATATTTATATCAATGAACGCGGTGTATCTGATTAATCGATTATATTAATTTTTGTTTCCTTATGGAAGAAATCTTTTTGATTGAATATAGGTACTGTTATGATTCCCTTTTATATGTGACTTTATAATCTGAATATAAATAAATTTGGAAACTAACAAATTTATGAGAAATTTTAAATTTTGATATGCCCGGTCGACTCTATCCCAATTGAGGGTCCAAATCAAAATTGAAAAATTTAGATATAAATTAACATAAATATCTATTTCAAAATAACTCAATCTAATACAAAAATATAAACACTTATTCTACCCCTTAATTAAAATTTAACTCACTTATTTCTATTATAATTGTCCTTTCACTAGTTTCACTATATTATCAATCTTCCTATTACTCGGTATATTTCTTTCCAATTTCCTTCTTGACTTCCTTTATTTTCCCCAATTTCTCTTCTGAATTTTCCTTCCCATTTTTCAATTCATCTTCCTGGCTCCACTTTCTGATTTCTCAATTTGATTTCTTGGCTTTTCTTTCTGATTTGGCAATTTTAACTTCTCGGCTTTTCTTTCTGATTTCTAAATTTTAACTTCTCGGCTTTTCTTTCTGATTTCTGAATTTCAACTTCTCGGCTTTTCTTTCTGATTTCCCAATTTTTATTTCGTGACTTTTCTTTTTGATGTTTCCTCTCTAATCCCCTTTTTTCATCTCCCTGGTTTCCATACTTCAAAACATCTTTCACATTCTTGATTTTTCTAATCTAATTATAACTACTATCCACAGAATCCTAAATCTATGTACATATTAACGTCAAAATAAATTTATATCTATATCTTTCACCTTTAATTTGGCCTCAATATATCGAATGTATTTTAAATTTTGAAAATGAACATTTTGAACCATAACAGTACTATTTTAGAAACTTGGTATTATTTCCGAAACCTGAGTATTCAGATAAATATATAAGATAAAATATGCTTTATATGAAAGGAATATCTTTTTATATATACATATTTCGTTATAACCGGAACAGGCAGAAAAAGATTTCAGTTGAAATCTATACTGTTTGGACAACTGTAGAAGGAAACTACACCTATAAGTTTAACATATAATGAATACATGGTATTTTTAAAATCCTTGCGAAAAAATTCAGAAGGAGATTGCTCGTAAGAAATTGAGATGGGTCTTGCTACAACAAAACTTCCTCATCCCACCAAGGAAAGGTCCGAGATTCACCCTTGAAAGGTGATGACTAAAATTGAGTTTTTATTCATTTTTTCTTCAGCTATTGGTTTTAGGGAAAAAAATCAAAAATGGAAAATTGTTTTAAATAAAACAAAGATTTCAAGTTATAATTTTATTTCATGAAACTTCACCTCGAAAATCACCTTTGCGAGTGCACGAAAATTACAAAATTTCAAGATTCTAGCTTCACTGAAATTTCCAAAAAAAATTTTAGTCACCACTTTTTAATAGTGATATCTCGGAAGGAGTGAGCTGAGGAAATTTTGTTATAGGAAAGAACATTCTTAATTTCATACCATCAGCAATCACCTCCTGAATTTTTTCGCATGAATTTAGAAACAAACTGTGTGAAGACGCAGCTTTATACAGCGGCATTTTATCATAAATAATTGATATTTTAATCGACCGTAAAAAGGATAATATGTGGAAATTTCCAGGTGTTGCGGTCTGTTTGAATAAATACCTTCTTTATGAAAAATACTGGATGATACCAAATATTTTCTGTTGGGAGTAAATTTACATAAGGTATTCAACGGTCAATTTTGTCTTGATTTCCTTTCGGAGATCATTCTTCGAGAGACCCTTTTTAAATCACGAGAAGCTCCTTGATGAATCATTTCCATATTTCATTAACTTGATTTCATTCTTTATAATTTCAGATATTGGAAATACACCACCAAGTGTAGACTGCTTCTCCCCTGAGGGTTCCGATCATCCCTTAGCTCTTTGTCTACCAAGTTCCCAAACATTAGTACAGGCTTCCAGAACACCTCCACCTCCCTGGACCTTGCCAACAAAAAAGGGAACACCTGGGTTGATATGCGTTGTTTGCGGTGATACCAGTTCTGGCAAACATTATGGCATCTTAGCTTGCAATGGTTGTTCGGGATTTTTCAAAAGGAGTGTCAGGAGAAAGCTCATATACAGGTGAGTCAATATATAGATTGGTTATCGACTCTTTTATTATAATTTGATTTGGGTTTATTGGGAAGGCAGTCAAAAAAACAAGGAGGACTTTTTTTCCTTTGGCTCGAGCTTTCGGAATATGTTTATTCCTTCATCAGGAGCAGCTACAATACAATAAAATACATTATGTTCGTGGTACTTATAAGAGAAGAATACACAATTTCTACTAAACTTACGAGTCGAGGTTTCGTTCTAGGTGAGTCAATACTCATATAATTAATTATTTGCTCACCAAATTTACAAAAACCAACAATCAAAGTACGAGCACATGGAACCTTATCTCAATATACTAACGCCTGTAACAAACTGTGATAAATTTAGGAGGTGTTAATTTAATATTGATTGAACAAACGCTTAAACTCAACTGTTTCTTTATTTCCACACATTTTCATACATGAACGTATCGCGTCACATATGCCATATAAAAAACTTAAGCAATATAAAGTATGTTCATTAACAATATAACACCCTCACCCTTATTTAATATACATACCATTTATATTAAACAAGTATATACAGTTTATATACAGAAATAATCGAATTTATTTACAAGTAGGCCGTGGCCTCAGATTATAAGTTTTGACATTTTCAACATTTGGTGTCGATTCAACTTGTACATTTGGATTTTCACCGTTTTCATAATCATTTTTTAAATCTAAAGTAAATCCTTGATTTGTGTCTGAACCAATATTGTTTTCATCATTTACCAATTCTCTTTTGATATTCTGTGAAATACTCTCTTCATCTGATGGTAAATGAACAGGGTAAATTAATTTCTTTATCTCATCAATATGTTTCTTATAGATTTTACCATCATCAGAAGACTGTACTCCATATAAAACATTTCCTTTTTTATTCACAATTTTTCCCTTTTTCCAAACAGGTTTATTTTGAATTGAAAAGTCTTTAAAAGCGACAGCATCACCAATGTTACATTCTTTGTATTTTCCCCCATGAGTTAGGGTTTGATAATCCTTTTTTGATTCGAATACAATATTTCTATTTGGTATCAGATTATCTAATCTACATTTTAATTTTCTCCCCATCATTAATTGAGCTGGACTATATCCTGTTGTAGAATGTTGGACGTTTCTGTAATCGAATAAAAATCTCTGAAGAAAAGTTTGTATATTTTGTTTTTCGGTGTATGCCTTTTTAATGGCTCTTTTGATTGTTTTTACGGCGTTTTCTGCTGCCCCATTACTAGAAGGATGATAGGGTGGTGAGCAAAGTTGCCGAATACCGTTCATTTTCAGATAATTTTTGAATTCCTCTGAACTAAATGGAGGTCCATTGTCCGAAACAACAGTATCAGGTAAACCAAAACGGGAGAATATGGTTCTCAGATTATTTATAACACAAAAAGCAGTTGTCGATTTCATTTCACAGACTTCAATCCATTTTGAGTAGGAATCTACAATGACTAAATATTTACTATTAAATATCGGACCAACAAAATCGATGTGAATTCTCGACCATGGTTTGTTCGTATTAGGCCAAGATGATAGAATTGACTTTTCAGGGTTGTCACTGACCCTAATACATATATCACAATTTGTACACATTTTTACAATATCCGAGTCTATGTTCGGCCAATAAACATATGAGCGAGCTATAGATTTACATTTGTTTATACCTAAATGCGTGGTATGAATCTCCCTTGATATATTTCCCTGTAAAACTCTGGGTACAATTATACGGTAACCCCATAGAATACATCCTCGATCTACATTCAGTTGATCTCTCTTATGCCAAAATATTTTCATATTTTCATCGAAATTTTCTTTTGGCCAACCATGTAAACAATATCTCGAAATTTTATTTAAAATTGGGTCTTTTCTTGTTTCCTTTGCTATAATCTTCCAGTCCATCATTAAACCTTCATTCAAATAAAATAAATGAGAGAGATCATATTCGTCGTTAGATGGAGCTTTTGTACATGTAGAGGGTAAACGAGATAATGCATCAGCAATGCAATTTTCATTTGATTTGATGTATTTAATTTTGAAATTGTAAGTGGAGAGAATAACACTCCATCTTTGTAATCGACTTGCAGCAAAAATAGGTATTCCTTTATTATTTCCGAAAATACTGACTAATGGCTTGTGATCAGTTAGAAGAGTAAATTGTCTACCAAAAATATATTGGTGAAATTTCTTCACACCAAAGATAATCGATAAGGCTTCCTTATCTATTTGACTGTATTTCTTTTCCGCAACATTTAATGACCGTGAAGCAAAAGCTATAGGTTTAGAATATCCTTCTTGAAATTCGTGAGACAAAACAGCAGCTATCCCATAAGAAGAAGCATCGCAGGCTGAAATAAGTGGTAACTTTTCATTATAATGTGTTAAAACTGGAGAAGATGTTAATTCACCCTTGATATTTTGGAATGCCGTTTGTTGCGATCTACCCCAATTGAATTCAACATTTTTTTTTAACAATTTATATAAAGGTGCTAACTTCTGTGAAATGTTGTAGACAAACTTGGAATAGTAGTTTACCAGTCCCAAGAATGCCCTTAATTCTTTAATATTCGAGGGGGCTCTAGCATTAATTATGGCTTCAATTTTCTTTGGGCAGGTGTGAATTCCAAATTCATCGATAACAAATCCTAGGTAATCAACTGATTTTTGAAAGAAATTGCACTTGCCCATTTGTATTTTCAAACCATATTCGTTTAATATCGAAAACACTTCCATTAATACTTCGTAATGTTCTTCTTTAGTTTTAGTTGCTATCAAAATATCATCTATAAAAATAATTACGTTTTTCATACCTTTAAAAATACCTTCTATGGTTCTTTGGAAAATTCCAGGACTCGAAGAAACTCCATACGGTAGGCGATTGAATTTAAATAAACCTTTATGAGTATTTATAACAACTAATTCTTTCGATTCGTCATTTAATTCAATTTGAGCGTATACCTGTGCAAAATCTAATTTAGTGAAAAAGGAACAATTTTCGAGAGAAGCTAATAAATCGTCAATTTTTGGCACAGGGTATTTGTCTATCTGTAAAAACGGATTCAAAGTGACCTTAAAATCACCACAAATTCTACTTTGGCCATTTCTTTTCAAAACAGGAACAATAGGTGTTGCCCATTCACTGAAATGTACTGGCGTTAATATACCTTGTTCAACTAGAGAATCTAATTCTTCTTCAACTTTATTTCTTAAGGCAAAAGGTAATGACCTTGATTTGAGAAAAACAGGTTTAGTATTTGGTTTCAAATATAACTTTACTTTTGCAGCAGCGAAATACCCTAATTTATTTTCGAATACCTTAGGAAATTTGGATTCTAAGATTTCTGAAATGTTTTTCGATTCACTTTCGATTGAATTTAAACTTAATACTTGATCGATTGAAATGTCCAACATTCTCAACCAATTTCTACCTAATAACGGAGGTCCTCCTCCACGAATCACATATAATTTCAAATTCTGTTTGTAAACATTTCCTATGTTAACGTCTACTTCAAGAAAACCTAAAGATTCTATTTCTGATCCAACATAAGATTTGAATTTGACATCAGAAGTGTTAATTTCTAGATAAGAAAAGTTATTTTCATAAAATTTCTCAGATATAGCTGAGATTGCTGATCCTGTATCGATTTCCATTTCAATTAATTTTGAATTTACTGAAATTTTCAGTTTGATAGGAATATCTTGTTCGTTTTTTATTACGAATAAATTTTCTTCGTATTCGTTTTCAGCATCATCAGGCTTACCACTAATTTCAACGTATTTGTTGAAACGCAGACTAGATTTTTGGCGACACACTGCACTCACGTGACCGGTTTTCTTGCACTTGTGACACTGCGCAGATCGAAAGTAACACTTTTCGGATACATGATTCGATTTTCCGCAATGGCTGCACTTCCTTTGATTTTCTGGTGTTCCATGTGACTTGGCCGTTGAAAACTGCTTCTTCATCTCTGGCTTCCTCCAAAATGGCCGTTCCTTGAATGAACGCTGATTATTAATTTTATTTATTTCATTTCTCTCCATGAGGCCGGCATTTTTCTGGGCTGCTTCCATGCTAGTTGCTACTTGAACTGCGGATTTATATGTTAAATAAGGCTCTGCAAATAGTCTTTGTCGAACCATTTCATTTCGTAGTCCAAATACCAGCTGGTCTCGTAAATTTGTTTCCAGTGTACCTTCAAAATTACAGGCTTGCGATGTAGTCTCCAACAGATTCGTCTGATTTTTGGATACGTTGACGAAATTTGTATCGCTCAGCAATTTCTGATGGCCTTGGCTCCAGATGATCCTGCATAATTTTCACAAGTTCCTCGAAGGATTTGCTATCAGGAGATTTTGGTGAACACAAATCAGTCATGAGTTCGAAGGTTTCATTCCCCACAACTGTGATCAGCATCGCCGTTTCCAATTTTTCATCAATTTCGTTCACTTTGAGATATTGGTTGATACGTGCTATATACGTACTCCACTTCTTTTCCGCTAAATTGAATTCTTCGATTCTTCCGATCGACATTTTGAATTTATAAATATCTATTTAAGAAATTTAAATTGATTTTAAGATTATCCTCGTCGCCACTGTGATAAATTTAGGAGGTGTTAATTTAATATTGATTGAACAAACGCTTAAACTCAACTGTTTCTTTATTTCCACACATTTTCATACATGAACGTATCGCGTCACATATGCCATATAAAAAACTTAAGCAATATAAAGTATGTTCATTAACAATATAACACAAACCTACTCACTGGAAAACCGCAAGATCTTTTTTGACAGAATCTATTAGAATCCATGGTTAGGATTTTGCGTAAGCTAAACGAATTGTACCTATTATGTTTGTTGAGCATTTATTAATAATGAACTCAGTTGGAAATGTATAGTACATTCAATTTGTTTATCTTAAAAAATATACAATTTGTATCAAGTATCGTCAGAGAAATAATATTTCTCAATAAAAAAGGATCTTCTTGAAATAATTGTCCGAATTTCAACATTTGGCGACCGTGACAGGACTCGAAGGAGAATTTGACCCAATTGAAGAGGGAAAGGTCTCAATAAGGATAGTAATTCTTGCAGGGACATAGAAAACCTTATGAAGAATATAGAAATCCTAAAAGAAGTATTATCCGATCGTTCGGGACATTTCTCTGATAAATCGGAAAGACTATTCATCCTGGACGAAAATTTTAAAACTTCTTTTGGAATTTCTGCTTTTTTCCTAAGGTTATCATCATCGGAGAGCAGAAGGAGCTGCTCAAATTTCAATTTTTTTTTGTTAAACATAGCTAGTAAAGCAAGGAGTACCTAAATGATTAAATTTGGAAAAAAATCGTGAAGGTTTTTTCATGTTTTCATTTTTTGTTACTTATTCATATTGTAGTAGTTTTTTTGCGAATTTTTCAAATTTTACAATAAACCAGCTGTTCTAGGAGATCCAAAGTCGATGTTTAGTTGTTGTCAAAATGCCTAGAGCACGTGTACGCGGAATTTATCGCCAGCTTAGTGAATTTGAAAGAGGTCGAATTATTGGTCTACTGGACTGTCATTTCGAGATTTCGCTAACCGTAAGAAGAAATCCAACTACTGTTATGAGATGTTGTCAAGCCTGGTTTGATAGTGCCCAGAATCGAAAAATAGGAAGCACCGGACGTCGAAGGGGCACAAATGAAGTTCAAGATCGACGTCTGAACTTATGGCCAATAGAGACCGATTTGCGACAACTCGATCTTTGGCTGATGAGTGGTTATGTTAACTAGGCCATTCTGTAACTGTCCGAACGGTTCACTGCTGGATAAGATCTTTTGAACTGCAGCGTTATCGACCTCATCTTGTGTTACCTCTGACGGTTGAGCATCGCCGGCAACGATTACAGTGGTGCAGAGAACGTCAACATTGGAATGAGGAATATTATCAGGTCGTCTTTTCTGATGAATCCCGATTCTCCTTGGATGCACATGATGTCCGAAGAAAAGTTGGACGACGTTGGGGGGAAAGACAGTTTGATGTTGAGCGTCATGTACACCGGACAGTAGGCGTTATGGTATGGGGTGCTATTGCATAATATGCAAGTAGAGAACCTTTAGTCTTCATTCGAGGTAACATGACAGCGCTGCGTTACCTTCAAGAAATAGTGGAGCGTGGAGCCATATGTTCTTCCTCACCTTAACAGGCTCGAGAATCCAATATTTCAGCAAGATAATGCTCGAGCTCATGTTGCCAGAGTTAGTTTAAATTTTTTTGAAGCGATCCATGTGAATCTTTCGCCATAGCCGCCCAGATCCCCCGATCTTTCGCCCATAGAGCATGTTTGGGACATCATGGATAGAAGGCTTAGAAATTTTCTCCAGCCTCCACGGACTTTGGCGACTCTGAGGCATGAAGTACAGGTAGCTTGGGATAGTATCCCTCAAGAAGAAATAGACCATATTATTGCATCAATGCCAGGACGTGTTGGGGAGTGTATAAAAGATAATAGCGGTGGACAAAGACATTACTAACAAATTTATTAAACAAAATGAAAATCCTTCGTTTTTTCCAAAAATTAATCATTTTCTCCTTGCTATACAGGGTGTATTTTAAGGTCAGGCTTTTCTTTTGACAGGTGATAGAACTCATCAAAATGAGTCATTTTACTGGAAATTTCTTATATGGAATGTTCAATTTAAAAAAATCATAAAAAATTTTGGGCATCAATACCTTAATACTTCTCTGGCATGTATCATATCTCTACATCTCTGCACCAGGTTTATGAACATGCGTGATGTTCGATATTTTGCGTCATGAATGATAAAAGGACCAAAACAATATGTTAATGTTGATATCTACAGAGAAGTTGCGAGGGAGCAGGTTCGGACTGACGAATTTTCAGATTCACCTAGAAATTAGAAAATATTCTAGCTTCATTTTCTCGAAACAGGGGCATTTTTCATGTAAAATTTCTTTTGTGAAATGACTTATCTTTATGAGTTCTACCATCTGTCAAAAAAAAGCCTCACCTTCAAATACACCCTGTATCTATAGTATTATACCGGGTCCTGCAAAAGTGCGAAAATCTTCCATAGCTGCCGAACCAGACATCTCAGAGATTTCGTTGGAAAGTGGACCTCTTGTACCTACATTTCTGTATCTCAGGAAATTATTTTCTGATATACAGGGTGTCCCCGATTAATGTCATTCAACAAATGGATGATTTCTTTAATGGATCACCCCATATATTTTCACATATTTTCAATGACCCTCATTATTATCTCTTTCATGATGCAAGATATTAGAGATATTTTTCCAACGATACAGATGTTATTAGAAGAAGACTGCAAAAAGGCGAAGGAAAAGCAGTTCAGTAAAAGTCTTCTGACGATTTCCAGAAGCGATAGTAACATGAATTTCATCTAAAAGTTTTTTGATTGAAGGATTTGCCTTGTCGCCGTTCCTGAATGATGAACCTGTCATATACAGGGTGTCCGTTATTAAGGTCCACATATGAAGAACTTCAAATTATTATTTCTCCTAACACCCTTTATTGTTTTTCACAATAATGTTGACCTTTGGATACCTTACATTTTCTAAGAAGTAACCTTAGAATTATTTTCACTCCCACATCCAGTAGACACGAAAGATGATAATATCGCAACTGAAAATTTCATTTAAATAAGTAATAACATAAAACAAATGGACTTTCAAAAGAGGTCATACAATGAAATAAAACCAAATGAATAATAATTGACAAATTTCAAAACCTTCCCAGAATCATACCTCCTGAGCATCAACATAAAAATCATATTTTTTTTCGTACAAGCAATACATATTGATCACGTATTCAACCAATTATATCAGTTTTTATCGTGGCTTTCCAAAAAAAATTAATCGAATTATTGCTACTTATAGAGCTCAAAGATACTTTTGAATACGGTGAATCAGTCTGAATTTTTGGAAAATGGGATGGTTTTTATAATTTTTATGTTAGGGCAGTGCCACAGAACCTGTTTTTTTAGAAAGTCGAACTTCTGCTGGCCCATATCCCGATAAAAAACATTCAAAAAATCGAGTTATTGTCATTTAAAGCTCCCAGTTACTTTTTAACATAATACAATAAGAGAAAATCCAAAAAAACATCCGTACAAATGCTACCAATTCAATTATCGATTTCGAACAGCCTGTCAATCGAAGATACCCATGAGGAGTACCTAATGTTGTGTTGAATAATACCTGCAAAGTTTCATTTTGTTCATTTTTTAACGTGCGTTAGTTTTTATTATGTTATTATTTGAATAAAATTTTCAGTTGCGATATCATTTTTCGTGTCTGCTGGATGCGGGAGTGAAAATAATCCTAAAGTTACTCCTGAGAAAATGTAAGGTATTCAATTGTCTACATTACTTTGGAAAAAAATACAGGGAGTTACATTTGAACAAATTGGGAAACAATAAATTGAAGTTCTTCTTATTTGGACCTTCATTCCAGACCCCCTGTATATGACAGGTTGATGATTTAGGAACGGTGATAAGGCAAATCCTTCAATTAAAAGACTTTCAGATCAAATTCATGTTAATATCGCTTCTGGAAATTGTCAGAACACTTTGTACTCAACTGTTTTTCCCTCACCTTTTTGCAGTTTTCTTCGAATAAGATCTGTACCGTTGGAAAGATGTCTCTAATATTTTGCGTCATGAAAAAGGTAATGAGGGTCATTGAAAATATGTGAAAATAATTTGAGTGATCCATTAACAAACATCATCCATTTGTTGAATATGATTTATAGGGGACACCCTGTATATTAGAAAATAATTTCCTGATATGCAGAAATGAAGGTTCAAGAGGTCTACTTTAGAACTAAATCTGTGAGATGTCTGGTTCGGCAGCTATGGAAGTTTTTTGCACTATTTCAGGACCCTGTATACTATTTTTTACCAAAAAAAAAATAAAATTTAAACAGCTTCTTCTAGGTGTTGCAGTTTCTCTGTCAGTTAGTATACTTATGTTATGAGTTATGATACACACGTAAATGGCATCGTTGGGTTAGTGCTATAATAGTATATTCTAAAACTAGTTGCAGAATGTGCTCCTATTCCAATACATGAGTATTGAAATTGCATTCTGATGCAACGAGTATTAGACGATATTTTCTCTATTTTCCTCAAATTTTGTGAAATTCAATGAAAAATTCAAATTATAGGTCCTAGTGACTTTTATATTGTATCTTGGCAGTTGGTAGTTTTACGAAAATTGACATTTCCAAATTGACGTCTGCTGGAATTTGATAGGATCGGAAGTCATTGTTGACAACCACAAAACGAAAAATATATCTAACTAAAAACAATGCTGTAATGAATTCATTACAGCACTGTTTTTAGTACTGAAATGAACTCATTACGATATTGAAATAGAGAAATGATATTAATTGGGTCTTCTTCATTAATTCATTCGAAAAACAGAGTCGATGGAGAAAAGAGTGGGACAACTTTATTGTTAAATCAAACTCAACATTGAATAAAAAAAATTAAATAAATCAAATACATTTTATACCTACTGGTTCACTGGTTGTTCCAAAGGATCATCATTTTTTTAATGTCGGTATATATTATTATGACGGAAGCAACGATTGAAGAGATATAATAATTTCGATAGTAAACTCGGATTTTATAGCTTGGAGCAATAAAAAAATCAGTATGGCGCTCTAAAAAGGAAAGTGCGGGGACGAAACGGTCCCGTGGGACCTCATCAAACGTAATAGGACACACTTCAACTCGAACGCCAGATGAGACCGCAAAGACGAGCAGCCGATAGATCGTTTGATAGAATTCATTCTGCCAGAACTGTTGCAGTTTCAGATGGGATTTCGGGATCACTGTATCGGGAACTCTGGAGACATGGATAGATCTTTTGGATCTCGGAAGAATGTCGCTTCGAAATTGCTTCGGAACTCACTGCCACCATTCTTCTCGATAGGCGTTCTCCGAAAAATGTATGCGTCGCATGGACTCGAAACCAAATCTTCATTAAAGGTTTCCAATATTCCAAATATCACACAGTTAGGTGCAAAGAGGCTATTTCAGAATTATTTCGACACCACTATGAGTAGGGTGCCTCTAATTCAAAACTGGAACTGGATAGTTCTATCCATTTGGAACACTCTATATCCTGATCAAATGAGAACTCTCTTGACGAACAAAAATTTGAGATGGGATCCTACTTTTCATTTCTCTCGAAAGGGGTCACACTATTTTTCCATTATCGCAATAGCGCCACGACCTTGAAATATTGCGGAGAATTCCTGAACTATGACGATGACTCGATCTTACAATTTTCAGTTGGTAGTAATGTTTGTCTTTATTAAGATGTCTAGAATAATCGTGTAGGCACTGATTTGATTTTGTTTCGACCAAATTGAGAATATTAGCAATGTTTCGTTCTTTCCACTTCAGTTGGCGCTATTCACAAATTATGACTGATTTTTATCAGTTATTTCAAATATTTGAATTTATTCTGGCGATAATGTTGTCAAGAAATAATGTGTGTTTATATTCTTGACATCCTGATGTATATTAGTTCTTAGGAAAAGTATGAAACTTTCATTACAAAAAGATGCCATTCTGCTGTCATGTTATAATTGACTTTGGCAAATCAGCTTTTGATACATC
This sequence comes from Adalia decempunctata, assembly GCA_951802165.1. Taxonomy (NCBI): domain Eukaryota; kingdom Metazoa; phylum Arthropoda; class Insecta; order Coleoptera; family Coccinellidae; genus Adalia; species Adalia decempunctata. Next base: position 49,065,447 of record OX637697.1, read on the forward strand.
AATCAACAACGGAAAATATACTGAAATGATATTCCGGCGCCGCCACGAAACATTGCCAATATATTCGATTTGGTCGAACGTCATTCCATTCAAAAATTGACGAGTGCCTACACCAGTATTCTAGATATCTTAGTCGTTATACCTAGATTTCTATGAATCTTTGCTCTGGTGTACCTTACAGTGGCTTTATACAAGACAGTGGCGACAATAGACGTTCACGTTTTGATTGGTCGGACTGTTTTCGACCACTAATGGCGGATTTTCATTGTTTTGTTGTCATGTATCTAAACATAAAGCTCAAGATCGAGTCAAATGTCAAACCGCACGACACTCAAATGTAAACAAATATCCGCCATGTTTGTGCAAAAACGTGTTCTATGACCCTATTGTCGCCACTGTCTTGAGAGTATAAAGCCACTGTAGTGTACCTACTTAGTGCCTGTCGATTTTGACATATTCAAAATGTCAGGAATCAAGCTTAGACATATGGTAAATCAAGTGTTTCAACACATTAGTGATTTTATTTTGTTGTCATTCACTTTTGGGTGTGTGAATATATCTGATATTGTGCTAAATATCCTTCCATTGTTGATTTTCTTCTTCCATTCCAAGAAAACCGCGGCCCTAGCGCATCGAGATTCGGGAGCTCCAAGAAAGTTCTCGGAGATGCTTCTCTAAGTAAAACAACGTGCCATGATTGGTTCTGTCGCTTCAAAGACGATGTTGATGACCGTGACCTTGAGTGAAGGCCTAATAGTAATGAGAGAAATGGACTAGCGAGGTCTAAATTCTGAAGTGTCGCCACCACAGTAGGGTAATGAAAAACCGGTTTCTGGCTTATTAGCCACCATCAGTGCCACAAAACCCTTCCTGCGGTAGCAACCAATTGAAACAGCAGAACTTATGTTAGGCTCTAGCATTTTTCCTTACGGTGTTTCGCAAGTACTCACTTTGGAGTCTCATGCGGTGTATAGTGGAAAGTTGTCCATTTCTCTCATTTATTATGTACTAGCAGATTACCTGTTCTAACCGTACGAACAGGCGTATTCGACTTTTCACGGTTCACCGCATGAGACTCCAAAGTTAGTACATTCGAAACACCGTGAGGAAAAGTGAATGTACGTAGAGATCTAGTTTTTGAAGGAACCTCTGGGATGAAGCGTAAACATTTGCCCGCTAGGTGGGACACTGTACTTTAAAACTGTACCCTGATAGAGCGTAACATAAGTTCTGCCGTTTCAGTTGGTTACTACCGCAGGATCGGTTATGTAGCACTGATGGTGGCTACTAAGCCAGATACCGGTTTGTCATTATCCTACTGTGGTGGCGACACCAATGGTGTACTTCAGAAGTCAGATCTCGCTAGACCATTTCTCTCATTTAGTATGTCCTGGCGGAGGGTTCCAAGGGGACGATATCTTCCATTTTTTGAGTAATAGTAATCATTATTCATCCCTTACAATTTAAAAACATTGATTGCATTCGTCAAAATAAGATTCAGTCTACATCCATGATCATATAATCACAAGCATAATATCACAATCATAACATATTCACCATTACATCAACATAATGATGTATGAAAAAGATGAAATAATATGACAAGAAATACAATATAAAATCATTGAAGACGCTGAACTGGAGGTTTAGTCTACGACAGGGGTCGGCAACCTGCGGCTCTTTGTATGTTAGCATGCGGCTCTTTAGCTCCATACGCAAATATTATCTATTTAAAAAAAAACATTCTAAATCGATTGAGGATTAGGCACTGGCACATGAATTTGCTGACAGATTTGAGCAATTCAAAACCAACAAAACCACTTTAGCGTTGATAGTAAATCCTCTCAACACAAATAGTAACGAAATCCACATTGAGCTATTTGGAATTGATACTGGATCTCTAGAAATGCAATTGATCGATTTAAAAAGTAAAACTTTGTGGAGTGGAAAATTAAGAAAATTTACAGAGTTGAAAAGCAAGTTAGAAGAGCTGGAGGTCCAGATATGTATTTATGTAATACAAAAAAGGGGACACCTTTAAAAGAAATGCCGCGAGTTGAGGCACTAATATTTGACGCATGAAATAGTCTTCCCGATTGCTACAGTGAGTTGAAGAAGTTGGCATTTGGAGTGCTGACTATCATGGGATCGACTTATTCGTGCGAGCAAGCGTTCTCTTGCATGAATATAATAAAAAGTAACTTGTAAGGAGCCAACTTACAAATGAAAATTTGGAGTCATGTTTGAAACTTAAAATAACGAGTTATGAACCAAATCTATCCAAACTTTCTGAAGCAACGCAGAGCCAACGCTCCCATTGCATTGTTTGTTTGTTTTTGAAGTAAAAGTTAAAGTTGCGAATGAATGTTTCATTGTTTTAATTTTTCACACAAATAATCTTTATGAATGAATTTATCGTTTTTTTTAAACTTAATTTATGCGACTACTATTTATTGTTGGCAAAAAAATTTCGTGGCTCTTTAAAAACTTTGAAATTTTGTTAATTATAATTTTTGGATCTTCCGACTCAAAAGGTCGATAATGCTCTATGAGGATCCGCGCCAAACGCAATAAGCATAAGGAGTTACCTACCCGCCAAGCATCTCCATATGTTGGGAATGATTAAAAAACAAGGAACTTGGGTTCCTTATGAAATGAAGCCAAGGAACGTTGAACGTCGTTTTCACTGAAAATAATTTCCCCCCAATTAAAAATTAGTATCTTCGAGGGAAAAATTAGTATCTTCGAGGGGAAAATTATATGGAGGACAGCGCCATGATTTTCATTGAAGATGAACCTCTCGAAATCTTTTGTACCTATGTTTTGACACCCTGTATAGAAGATGCCACGAGGAAATTCCTCCCAATTTGAAGGATGTTTCTGAAAAAAAAAAATATCAGAAAAGACCTTTAGATGGGAATATTCTTGACCATCATGGATTCATTACATTTGGAGGTTGTGACATGAAATATACCCTTCATTCTCATGATGGATAAAGTCGAAAAAAGTGAAGAGTGACGCATTTTCTTGTTTATCCCTCAAAATAAACTTTAAATCGTCCATATAGGGTGTTCCTGAATAAGTGAATATACGACAGACAAGAAAATCTAGGAACCAACAGAAAATTGCATACAAGGTGTTCCTAAATAAGTGTAGATTTCTCAATTCTCATGAAAACAATTTTTGTTTCTCTTCCATTTTTTCCTCCGGATCTTCGTTTCCGAGATAAAAAATTTATATTTTTTTCAGTTTTTTGCTTATATCTAAAGAAACGTTTGAATTACAGAATTGAGTTTTTGTACACAAATCGTCACTAATAATAGCTCTACATTGAAGCTCTTCACCCGGTTTTATTAGACGTGCCAGTGGCAAATAAATTGAATTTGCACAAAAGTTTTACCACCCAACTTTTACACCACTGGACAAATTTGCATTTGCATTTGCATAGCAAATTCTGAGGCGCCATTGAGTTTCACATAAAGAAGGTACCCCTTATTAATTACTGAAGCGTTTTCGAGAAAACTGGCATTTTATGATCTAAAACAGTTTGCTGAAGCATTGTAATTTTTTTGTAATTGGAATTGGCAGTAGAGATAATAATAGTATATTGTTCAATGAGCGGTACCTAATGTAAGTCATTACACACGAAGATGAATTTTGCAGCCCGAGCCGTCAGGCGAGGGGTGTAATTCATCAAGTGTGTTATGACCATTACCGCAAATTGAACACTATGCTTTATCTTCGACTTCATCAGTAAAATTCGAATTAATCTGCATTTTCAAAATTGACAACAGTTGTCAAAAGCGATTCCTGTAGTCCAAAATCGAATCGATATCGAATCCCGTAGAAAACGTCAAGAATTCACGTTCTCCAATTGCAATTTTTGGATATTCAGACCCAGGGGCGGTTCTAGGGCGGTGCTAGCGGTGCGACCGCACCGGGCGCCATCATGCAGGGGCGCCAAAATCAAATATGGGGTAGAAAACGGGACGTCGCGACGAGCGGAATTAGGGGCTGTTGAATTTTGAAGTCTTGCTCCTCTTTCGGACTCGCGCGACTATACAATTCGACCGAAAAAATAGAGAAATATTTTCATATATTTTCAATAAACAGCTTGGGTTTTCAGTCGGCATGCCATGTCTTTCCCTGCGATCAAATATTTAAGTTCATTACGCTTGTCGGTATTTTTTTCAAACGTCACCCGTCACCCAAATAGTTTATTGGGCGGCTCCTTTGATGCGTGATTCAGGCGGCTTCTTTGATGAGCTGTTCATAATGCGGCTTTTCTGTTATGATTGCCCATCCTCCAATCAGAGTTTTCTTTTAAATAAAGGGGGAGAATCTCACGAAGTATTTTCATTTCTTTTTTTCTAATTCCTGAGAACAAACATTCGAAACCACGTTGTGTTGAGATTCTGTTCAGTGTTAAAATTATAAAGTTTTTACTGGGTAGGTATTCTAAATTTTTATGTCTAAGGAATTTAGGATTTCTTATTGTGTATTTAAGATAAACTCATAATTAATTGAGTAGCTTTTTAACATTCAATTTTCTTTCGATAAGAAACAACAAAACGAGTGTTTCAATAATATGATTATCACTTCTGTGATTGTCTTTTTTAGCCTTGAGAAAGAGGAAATCCATCCTCGAAACGTTGGCCTTGTGAATAACAAAAGGTTAATAAAACTTTTCCTGTTACCCAATATTGTTTTTATTTATTATCACTCCTTTTCTATTATGACATTCTTATCTAATACAAAATGAAGATATTGCCGGTTATACAGGGTGTTCAAATTTTGCTGGGCTGACCCAATTTTGTTTTTTCGAATACAAGCCTATATTTTATATCACTTTTTCAGTTTCCACATGAAGAATATTGAACACTTTTTACACAGCTTCGTCTTCACCTCGAAAATATTGAAGGTATCCGAGATTTTCAACATAATGGAATTCAACCCAAGATTCTTCACTTAGAACGTTTCAAGTCATCATTAATAGTTGAATGAGAATTAGAAAAATTTGGAGTAGAGCTTTTTCAAGAGTGAATGACTCTTAGACTTCAAATTAAAAATCAAATATATTTCTTGTTTGTTTAGAAAGTAGTTTACTCAAATTCACTTTTTTTGGTTACTTGTCAGTTTTTGAAATATGGTTTTTTGAGCACTTGTGAAGCTTTTGCATGCTCAATGAAACTTAAAGAGGCCTTTTTTCGCGCTTCTCATGAATCCGTAATATTCAAGGTGTTCCATTTGAAATAAGGAAGTTTTTTGCCTGTGCTGATTTGAAAATCGCTTGGAGTGATGGTGAAAAATGTGCTATCTCTGGATATGCTTTTGTTGAAGAAATTGTGAGCCTGTTCTTCGACTTGCAAGATATTTTTCCAAATGGGACAGCGTTTCGTATCTTGCTAACTGTTCCTATAAACGTAGCCAAAGGAGAACGAAGTTTCAGTGAATTGAAGCTTATGAAAACTCTACGATCTACAATGTGCCAATAAAGACTATCCGATCTTGGAATTTTGTCTATAGAAAAAGCTATTGCACAAAATATTGTGAATATTGTGAATTGATGAACAAAATTCGCGATAGCTAAAGCCAGAAAAGTGCATATTTGAGTTGTTTGAAATAAATAAAAGTTGTCAAATCTAATATCTATTATTATACTCGCACTATGAAAGATCCTACTCTCAAAAACTCGCACAAATTGGTGAAACGAACTTTTCAATGATTTGAATTCATGACAGCAATAATTCGGTTTTATCGTTGTAGGGGCGCCACTTTCTAATCTCGCACCTCCCAAAAATATTGATAGCACCGCCACTGTTCAGACCTAAGAAAATGTAGAAATGGATGGCGAGAACGTTACCTTGATGTCTGAAATAGAGTTCCCCATTGACCCGACTTTTTTATTTATTTCGTAAGCTTCACTTTTTCCTATTTATATTAGAGTGAGTTATAGGCGTGAGTTATTATTAATTCACACTATTGGCTTATAGAGACTATTACAGATCAAAATCAGTTGAATAATGGATATATTATTCTATGGGAGTAGATAAACAAGTTTATTAATATCAACAAAATTTGACCACTAGGTTCTTTAATTGCACACGGAAAGAAATCTATCCTCAAATCAAGAATCCCAATATTCTTGAAATATTAGAGTTGTTTCAAGTATATATAGAATCAAAATAAGTAAAAAGGTAAATTTTGTATACTTGGAATGAATTTATTTTACTCAAAAAACATATACTTGATTGAAGAATGAAATTCTCCATCGGAGTAAATTATTTATTCAATCCAAACTATTCACTTTTATCAATTCGAGAGTACTTCTATATTTCAAGTAACTATATGATATCTTGACTTCGAAAATATAATATTCTCAGTTCGAGAATTGGAATATCCTCATTTCATGTGATATATTCAAGAAATTGGTTTTCTTGAAATAATAATTTCGATTTACATGAAATAATGTATTGACATAAAATTATGAATTGAATATTTGATTAATCAATCAATAATGATTCGAGAATATTTCGCCAAATGGATTAAAATCGAAAATAAAATATTGCTAGGACAACGTTCAGATTTTAGATTATATGTATACGATAAGTTAGAAATCTGAAAAAGTTATACCATTGAGATAGATAGACTCTCATTTCAAAATACATATATACATTGTATGGATTGAAATATGAAGTTGAAATCATAAAAAAATTGTGAAAATATAATTTGAAAGAAATTTTCAATTAGGTACTTTTCACAAATCTATTTATAATAAAATTATGTGATGAAACATTATAGAAAAAAAAAATCACCAAATCTATTACACTCTGTAAAACATTTTTCTTAGTGTAATTCCATAATTTTGAAAGGGAAAGAAAGAAGTTGTTGAAAAATTCATCGTATTTGTAAATTTAAGTGAAATGACATGCATTCACTCGATCCAAGTGTAATTTTCAGAATATACTAAGATGCCAATTCTTCTTCCGGTAGTTAGGCAACATGCATGAATAAGAGGAACCGAAATCCGTTTGCGAGCAGTTTCATCGTAATCCAAGTATATTGGATATCCAATATACTAAAAAGCGCCCTCTATTCAGTGCCCAAAAGGCGATATAATTCTCGATCTTGATTCGACTTGTTCATATCGCGTCTTTCGTCCAAGTTCAGTGTGTTGAAGAAAGTTTACCAATTTTTAGTGAAATGTGGAAAAATTATTGGGACAATAGGGATGCTCGGGCAGTGTTAGCAAGCCATTTCAAGGTAAGATATGTTAGCTATGTATTGATTTAAATTTATATTGAGATTAAAAAAAAACATAATTTCTTCTTTGAATCTTATACGTTTTGAATCACCATGCTGTTTTCTTTTTCGATAAATTTAATACTTGAAATACTCTAAGTGCGCATCTCTTACATTTCTAAGAACATTCATTTTCAAAAATCCTATTACATTGGGATTATCAATTTTTCAGAACAAGATATTTCCTTAGAGCTCTTAAAAAATCTCAATGATCATGATCTCATACCTACCTTAGGAATGAAAACTGATTTCAAGGAAAATTAAAGAGATGAATTCTGAAGCAAGTGAAATATTTTTATTTTTATCAAATGAATTCGCTTTTACTACTTCTAAAAATGATTTTTCGAATTACACAATACTGTACTAGCATCGTTGAATAAAAAAAGAGCGATAATCAACCAGTTATACCATATTTTCTTATGTAACTCACGAATTTTGAATTATTAGATTGAAATGGTCTCGTACAGTACTGTTGTATCTTTTTTGGGGGGAATAGCTCATCATATCACTCATTATAGAATGCGGATAATAATTCAGAGGATACAGAATTTATAAGCATTTTTCTTGCAGAGGTTTGGAGATATGGAAAATATTATCCAAGAGCAGAGGCAGAAAACAATACAATGGAAAGGAACGGTGCCGCCCTATTTGTTGGTTTTGGGACAGTTTCTATTAGAACCGAAAAGCTTTTTGATTATTGTTGAAAACCTTTACCATCAGTGCTCCTCTGCACGTAAGGCATTCAAAATTATTTTCAAATTGTTTCACGTTTTGAATGTTAATTATCCCTTTCAGTGCCAGTACCTTTATGTGATTATACTGCGATGTGTACTGTACATATATAATTTTTTTATTTGTGGTTCTTCTGATATTTCTTCTGTTCTTGATTGTATACTTATTTATATGTGATAATATTTTTAGGATTATGATTTGTCTTATAGAATAGAGTTTTCACTTGTGGTAGGTACTTATTTTTTCACATCAGTTATTATTGGGTTTATTTGTACCTAGTCCAGTTGATTATATGTTGAATTTAGCATTTTCTCTATTTGTTTTCAGTGATCACTTTTATACTTTTGTTTGTTTATAATTATTTCAGAAGTATAATAAATTTGTTTTCAATTCTTATAAGCCTCGTTTTATGAATATAATCCTCATCCTGAAATCACAGCAATGTTAAACGATTATCGTATTTCAAATAATTTCACTATTTGTCAAAACAAGCATAAAATAAATCTCATTATTCATCTTGAGAATATAATGTACTGAAACTGAATATTCAGAATTCTCATTGGTTCAGAGTGAGAATATAAATGGTTTTGACCAAACAGGTATTTACTTCTTGTAAGTAGACCGAAAACTAAATCTGAAGTTAATATTCACTCAAAATCATTATTGAATGAAATTTGATTTGAAAATATGATATACTCAATTTTACAATTTTCTGATGTTGGATTGAGTGAAATTATTGAGTTCATTCAAGTATTTGGTATCTTTGCTTCGAACGAAGAAACTACTGACATTAAGATGTACAATAATTCCATTTGAGATTATGTTTCCCTTAGGTGAAATATTTCTAATACTCATTTCAAAATTCTCATTTTACTCACAAGGAATATGTGAATATTCTTGAATCAATAATACGTGATTTATTAAATTCAAGTATATGATATACTTAGTCGAAAGAATTATTTTATTTGAATTCGGAGAATAAGGTATACTTGAATCGACTAAATCTTATTCTTGCTCATATATGAATCTATCATTTACTTCAATCAAATATTATCCACTTGGTACGAGAATAGATTTCTTTCCGTGCAGAGTTTTTTCTCCTTATTTTTAGCGGCCATAGTAATTATCACAACTCATTTTTCCAATAACAAGAAATTTACATTGAGTTAGCAAATTGTTATTGATCATAAAATGCCAGTTTTCTCGGTAATGAACCAGGAACCAGGAGTACCATTTTTATGTAAAACACATTGACAGAATTTGCTGGGCAAATGCAAAAATTTGTTCAGTGGTGTAAAAGTTGTAAAGTGCAAAAATGTAGCTTTCATGAGTGACAATGTGTGCACAAAAACTCAATCTTGTAATTCAAACGATTCCTGAGATATTACCAAAAAACTAAAAAAAAATAAATCCTTGACACCTTGTATCTCTGAAACGAAGACCCGGAGGAAGGAAAGAGAAAAAAAATATTACTATTTATAAAAAATCTACAGTAGATACACTTATTTTGGAACACCCTGTATTTCTGACAGCTTTCATTTGTCGATATTATTGACATCTATATTCTCTAAAAAATGCTATAAGCTTTACCTTGGTTCAATTATGAGAGCAATCGAATGAAATCGAAATAAATTGAGATGCTTTTGTAAAACAACGATTCTTCAAATATCCTGCTTCCAGACCATCTACGAAAGAATTAATCTAAGTCTTCTTTCTCTCTCTCTCCAATTACATTTCATTCTCGTTCTTTTCCGTATCAATCATCGAACACGACATTTTAGTCCTCCCTCTTATATAGGTTCCCGGAGAACCCTCATGCAAATTTTTCACGCCAGCAATCATAAAGTATTACTAAGGAATCGCAAAAATAAATCCCCCTTAAGATTCAATTAAAGTTAGATATTTTTACGCAATGTATGCGGGAAACCCCAAGGGATGTTTCGATGTCGCTTCTTATTCCATAAGTCGTTCTCTTCTGGTGGGATCCTTGAAATGGATTTTAGAGGATGAGGCAGAACAGTTCTTTGTCACATTTCATACATCAATTCATTCAATGCCTCACAAGATATTATTGCCAGCTTCAGCTTCTATAGAGGAGTTTACAGGCCCTTGTTTCACATCTGACCTTTTCTTCTTTATTATAATTATCACAGAATCCTTTTCAGACAACGTTAATTCACAATCCGTAAAAAAATTAGCATTTGTGACATGATTCCTTTTGTAGGTTAACTTTCCGAAACTTTAGAAATTTTGAACAACTTCTCTTGGTTCTTGTCCATCCCTAGATATCCGAACGGAATTTGCTTGGACTCATGATAAAAATATGTCTCTCCATCTAAACCAAATTGATTTTGCCACACAATGGGGGTCTCCTTCTTGAGCGCTCGTTATACATCAACAAGGGCTATATTAGTTCTTCACAATGTCTGCGTATTTTTCTAATTTTGATCCGTTTATGGTCTCAAAATGACAACGAATCCAAATTTAATTCTGTCTCTCAAAACACCTGGGTTCTATGGATAAGACCGTTCGAGATTTTTGTTTTTCTAATACTTTCGAAACACCCTATTCGATCGAGATGAAATTTTGCATTTAGATGGAGAGTTATTCATAAAGCTTCATGAAGAATTTTTTTAAGATTTTTTCTGACAGCTGAAGACGATTTCTTCAACAGTAGTCTAGTAGACGACATTTTTCATCAATTTGTATCTTGAACTGGCAACTGCAAATCTTCTCACACATAAGATAGATGAACGAACGTTCGGAACCTCTTGACACGACAGTGTCATTTTACCTCTTCATGATCTTTTTCGTTCCTAGGATACATTCAGATGACTTCTGTTTTAGCGAACAGAATAATGCTCCACTGGAATTTCAGAAAAAAAAATTACTCATCACCTTTTAAGGGTGATATTTCGGACAGGGGTGGACTGAGGAAATTTTGATATAGGTAAGACCCATCTTAATTTCATACGAGCAATCATCTCCTGAATATTTTTCGCATGAATTTTAGAAACACCCTGTATATTCAAAATAGGTTACCGCAACATATCTCACTCCTTATCGAAAGCAGTTAGTGGTTTGAAGTTACAAGAATGAAAAAACAGAAAAGTTTTTTCCTTCGGAACAGAAATCGATAAGTCTTTTTCCACATTTTTTATTAATTCAATTGTAAGATGATGGAATTTGGATACCAACTGAAAACTGCATTTATATTCGGTGTTTATACAGGGTGTTTCTAAATTGAAGGTACGAACGGAAAGCGGAGATTCCATAATTTGTAGAAAAAAGACCCATAAACATAGGAACGCTAACGTTCCGTGATAAAGGGTGTTATATTGAAGTTTTTCTTGTAGTATCTGCATTTCAAGGGATATTTTCAACTTAAATTTGCATAGAGATTACAATATATAGTTTACACCTTTTGACATGCTAATTTCGATTGTAAATCTACAGGTTGTATTTTTTCTGGAACACTGTCCCCCTGTTTTTCTTGGTGAGCCACTGTTAGTTTGAAGAATTGTGAAAAAAGATTGATGTTGAGCGATTCTCTCGAAAATCCACAGAAAAATCTAAATTGTATAGAAAATCCAGGTACTTAGTATAAAAATAAATCTTATCTATTCAGATCTGGGGATCTGGCGAATGATGTCCCCACGTCCAATCTACCTGTTTTCAGAGTTTTCGTTTTAATACTGCCTTGAACTCCCTGTATCTCGAAAACTGAACGTTCACAGGCCCATGTTTATGAGACTTTTTTTCTTGAAATTATGCAAGGAATCTTCCCTTATCGTTCATATCTCCAATTCAGGAACACCCTGAATTTAACAACGTTTCGCAAAATATTTCGTCTGCTTCCTTAGGACTAGCTTTTATAAAAAAAAACATTTTCAAACCAAACATTTATAATAACGACACCCTTACCCATCTTGAATTCCTCAGTTTTGAAGAATCGTAATTTCCGACCCAGGAAGTCCCCAGATACCAATTTCGAATAGGATTGGATCATAATTGCAAAACTCGTCCGCCATATTGTAGCTGCCATCTTGAATTTTCCAGTTTTGACAGAAGAATCATCGTTGTCGAACCCAAAAACCCCCAGATACTAATTTTGAAGGAAATCAGATCATAATTACAAAACTCATCCGGCATTTTGGAGTCGAAATTTAGTTTTTTTCTATAACAAATATTTCATGATGCAATGTCACCAGAATTACCTATGTACATCTGCCAAATTTCATATCAAATGGACGATTAGAAATGTGTCATATTCAACTTGCAAGATTTCATTACAGACAGACACCGGGACAGGTGAAACTAATTAAGCTTTTATAAAAAAAAAATTAAAACAAGCTTTAATAATATAACAACACTCATCTGCCAATTTGAAGCCGCCATCTTGAATTCCCCAATTTTGAAGAATCGTAATTTCCGACCCAGAAACCACCAGACACCAATTTTGAATAGAATCGGATCATAATTATAAAACTCGTCCGCCATATTATAGCATCCACCTCGAATTTTCCAATTTTGACAGAAGAATAATCATTGGCGAACCCAAAAACCCCCTGATACTAATTTTGAACGGAATCGGATCATAATTACAAAACTCATCCGTCATTTTGTTTTTTTTTACTATAACAAATATTTCATGATGCATTGTAACCAGAATTATGTTTATGTACACATGCCAAATTTCAAATCAATCGGACGGTAGGAAGTATAGGTATGTCTGTATGTCATATTTAATTTGCAAGATTTGATTACAGAGAGACACACAGACACCGGGACAGGTGAAACCAAATAAAAGCTTGTAAAAAGGTTTTTATTTTCGCTTTTCATTCATCTTGTAGATCCTTTTCATTCTCGGTCTAAATGCAAAATTTCATCTGGATCGAATCTGTAGTTTCGAAATTATCAGTGACAACAAACTTTGGAACGGTCATATTTACAGAACCCCTGGTCGAATTTTGCTCATTAACAGGCTTCATCAACCTCTTGAACCTTTCTTTGTTTCTGATATGAAAAATTGTGATATTCTTCGTCAACTTCAATTTCTCAGGAATGGTGTTACTTTATACCTCTATTTCATTTCCGACCACAACTTGTAGGAAAGCTCTTCCCCCCTTAGACTCCCCCTTGGTGAGATATGTCTAGCAAAGCCATTCCTGAGGTCGAAATACGCCGAATGTCTGCTCCCAGAATTCTTGCGGGAGGCCATAAAAGTGCTCGATCTCGATTGAATTGGTTTTGAACGTTGACAGGATTGGAAAACTTTTAACGAATAGGCTCTGAGAAAAATGATATAATTTCGCAACCAGCTTATTCGTTCTCGCTACGAGGAGACATTTTATTGCCAACCCGCATCAGTTCCGTCGTTCTTTTATTGCTTTCTTCTTTCCAGAGCAGCCGAAAAGAATGAAACGTTGGCATTTCGCGACAAAACTGTTACATCAACGAAAATGAAGAAGTCTCTGGAAGTACGTGTCGGACCACATGTACGGTAAAGGGCTGTATAGTTCGGAATTATGATTAATTTGGCACATTACATAAAAATGGAAATACAGGTTTGGGATGAAGTATGGAACCATGTTAATATCTTTAAAACGAAAAAAATTTATTTCTGAAACTTTGCGGAACATACAATAACGCCTAAAACATCTTATCCCATATTTTTCGTTACTCCTTCCTATCGGGTGTTTTTTAGAGTGATAGAATTTTCTATAAAATATGTATATTATCGTTTCACTGAGAACGTTTCAACTTACAGTGCATTGTGATTTTTCGATATAAGATCCCCAAAAAAGCGCCCAAACATTGATATTATTGAATTTTTCCGTACACCTATATACTGCCCATAATTTTCCTGTTAACATGCAAAAATTACTGATTCACTTTCGATTCAGTTTCCCATCAGATGACGATCAATCATTGATCCATATTCATCAAACCGAGATTAACGCAAAGTGAAATCTTTATAGTCTGATTCCCTCGAACAATATGCCACCGATGGGTGGCGGGAGACCCTAAATAGCAGGGTGACAGAGCCTGTCAGGCCGGACCACCTGAGCCCAAACGATTCCCCTGGGTGGATTTCAAAGTCTATTCCACACTGTTCCTGAATCACCGGATGATCCTTGCTGGAAATATCTAATTCCAGAGGGATGTGGCTCACAAAACGTTTGTGTTTTGATGGAAATTATTAATTTTTTGGAATACCCACCATAGGGCATATACTGATATGTCCTAGGTCTCCCGAGGAGATCCCTCAGAAGTTTTTATAGCTTGTGTGAGTTAGGAAAATCAGTTGTGTTCTGTGATGACAATATTCTGATGATAAATAATGGTGGAAAGTGAAAACAATCTGATAGAGAATTTTTGGCCTTCAAAAAAATCGGGAGAAAGTTACACCCTGAACAGGAATCGTTTTCTTGCTTTTAGTACAAGTACTTTTACCGTTGAGGTACCGGAACTCAATGTTGATAGTTTATGACGTCAACTTTGAGACGACAAGTAGAGATGCCCATCTATCTATAAAGAAATATTGCTCACTTTTCTACCAGAGAAGGGATAAAAAAATATCACTCGGAGTTGAAGTTATTTATTTAAAAGAAAAGAAATATATTGAGAGCTGAATTTCTACCTTGCAATGGTTGAACAAAAAACTTGAGAAAATTGATGACTAGATTCTCACGAAATGACCTCGACACAAAATACTGCTATATCAAATATTTCACCAGAAGACCCAGATTCAAATTCCAATGTGAAGGCATGAAGGTTGTTATCAAGGCCGTAGCTAGAAAAAAATTTCGGGGGGGGGTCCGTCCGAGGCCGTAGCTAGAAAAAAATTGCGGGGGAAGGGGGGTGTCCGTTGAACTGAGCTCTAGAAAAAAATTCGGGGGGGGGGGGGGGGGGGGGGGGCCGGACCCCATCGCCCCCCCCCCCCTGGCTACGGCCTTGGTTGTTATATTTGTAACGCGTTGCTATCCTGTCAAAAATGTCTTATAGAAACTGGTAGAAAATTTATGTAGGTACGAGAACTTATGAGATCCTAATGGGATAGTGAACCCCAAATCCGTATATTAAATCATATACAATTTCATCATAGAGATTACAGATACACATACTCCATTCACAATTATAAAATCACAACTCTGGCCTTGGAAGTTTGACACATTCCACTATGTATCGAAGTTATGACGTTTTTCAAAATATTTTTATGTTTCAAGTCAACACTATGTTGCCCTTTCTACATTCTTAGCGTATTTCTCAGAATGTGAATTTATTCGGAAAATGAATGAATTGGAAAATATGTGATGGACGAAAATAATTAACGTTTTGGAGATAACATTTCTTTCTATAATTAACGTTTATATGAATTGATAGAAAGGATTCCTTTTCTAGTTATTTGCATGAAAAGTTCAAGAGATCACTTGATCACTGTTGAATTATATTATTTTTCGCCATGGAAGAAAATTGCATTGCTTTCACATAATTTTCATATGCATGCTTGTGAAGATTCAATGTTTATTATCCTCTTGAACTGAAAGTTCAAGACTTGACGACATCAATTGTTGATTCTAATCAAGAATTCATTAAAAAAAATCAACCCAAAGATATAAGATGAATTGATGGGTAATTACAAGAATCAAGAATAATGTCAATTTTATTTTGTTGATGACTTTCTTAAAATCAATGTTGGGATATAAAACTCGGCTGCGTTTGTTCAAACAACATCTAAAGAATACATACGCCAAATTTCTTGGAAAACCTGAAAAATATCCTAATCGACCTCTCGAGGCTCCATCCGATCCATCTACTGCGATATCTGTCCAAATAACAGCTTATTCAACGAAATTCCCGTGTCCCCCTTCAACCTCGAAATGTAAACATTCGTCCTGGTCTTGAAAATCGTCCTCACGCTCCAAACTGGTGCTAAAAACAATAAACATACGTTAATCTTGGATATTCGACGAAAAACTCACCTGCAAATATCGATTAAATACCAAAAATCTGCGAACAATTTGTAAACCCAACAAAATGTGGAATATCTCTGATACTTTTACTTTGATATAAGTGGCAACTTCATTTTGTCATTAAAGATATTTTCTGTGAGCGCACTGAATTTTCATCATTTGTTCTGTGCTTTTCGTCAGGGGCACCAAGTCCTGAAAACGAAACCATGACCTCCTATGTGATTAAATAAAAGTGAATGGAGTATAGTTGCGTCAGTTCCTAATGGCATTCCCTAAATAATAAAATCATAATCATAATATCCGTTTCCATATAATTATGTATTTCACTCGGGAAATTTACTTTTTAAAAAGATTTATTTCAGCAAGTTAGATAGTTCAAGACCAATAAGAAGACTAACTATGGAGTTACAATGTTAGGTTTTTATATAACTGTAACTATTGATTTTGGATAATGGATGATGATACATTAAATATTGGAAGTTTGGACAATTGGCAATCGTAATTACAATATGATAAATGATATCGATTATGGGTGATAAATACTTGAAGTTTGGAACTTAAATAGAAATTATTAGCTTTAAGAAATTTCGGGAATTGGTAATCGCATCAACAATATGATAAATGATAACGAAGTGAATTGCTTCTGTTTGTTGTTCCTGTACGTGTCTTGACATAATTATATGCGATTCCAATGTTGTATGCTCCATGTTCCTACGAGTTTTTATAAGAATTTATAGTTTTCAAATGTGGTTTTCACACATACTACCTACCTGTTTCTTATCTGTTTTTATAAATAATTCATATCTGTGGTATGTTTCTACGAGTTTATGTGGTTTGAAAATAAATGAGAATGTATAAGATTTTATAGCATTCACTTATAAGGATCTATAGTTCTCGAGTTCTCAAGAAGTAAGCCTACAGGTTTTCTACGGGATTCGATATCGATTCGATTTTCGACCACAGAGATCGCTTATGACAACTGTTGTCAAGTTTTAAAATGCAGATTAATTCGAATTTTACTGAAGAAGTCAAAGATGAAGTAAAGTGTTCAATTTGTGGTAATGGTCATAACACACTTGATGAATTACACCCCTCGCCTGAAGGCTCGTGCTGCAAAATTCATCTGGGTGCGTTATGACCTACATTACCGCTCATTGAACAATATACTGGTATTTTGCACAACTTGAAATACTTCAGTATGAAAATGTAGTAGTACCTACTATGAATCTTGTCTTACAGTCAAACCTTAAAAGAACTAACTCCATTTACTATGTTAAAAAAAAGTGTAAATAGAAATTAGCTTCGGCAACGTCTATCAGAATTATTTGACTTTCACGAGTGCTAACCTGCGTCGTTTTAAGTAAAAAAATTTGATAAACCTAAATCATGGCCAACCGGAATACTTTATAAAAGTGAATGGAGTCTAGCTCTGACAATAAAAAGAACTACCAATCAGATAGGTACATGTACAATGTACATATATGGATATGACCAATAGAGCTCGTTGCCGTTATGGATATGAGTAGGGGACACTGCTTTGTTAAAACGATTGATGTATTTGCGATAATTAGATAATAATAATAATAATCTTCATTGAATAAATACAAAGGAGTATTTCACAGTAAAATAAAATGAACAAAGCTTATGAGCGATAAGTGTTGTTCCGCTTGTTTCGCATAAATGAATTATTTGTGTCCAGAAATTTGAGGACACGAGCTGCTATCCTTTTTTATTAAAAGCTTTTATTCTTGCAATGTATGTATGTACCTATGTATGTATGTATGTTCGGATGCAATCTTGCTACTTAATTTTGAAACAGATATCTTCAACCGATTGAGCTGAAATTTTATGTACACGTTTGATTTAGATTACAATACACGATAAACTTTATGACGTCATTCTATATCCAATATGGCGGACCGTACAAGATGGCGGAATAGTTATTTTTTATGCACTTCTAAAATATGGGTATCAAATGAAAGGGCTTGTTGAAAGTAACTCGAAAAATTATGTTGACGTCATTCAAAATCCAATATGGCGTATTTTCCAAGATCGCGGAATACTTATTTTTTATGCACTTCTGCAATATGGGTATCAAATGAAAGGGCTTGTTGGGAGTAACTCGAAAAATAATGTTGACGTGATTCTAAATCCAATATGGCGAAACATCCAAGACGGCGGAATTGTTATTTTTTATTCACTTCTGTAATATGGGTATCAAATGGAAGGGCTGCTTGGCGAGAATATTCAGAAATAACTAAAAAGTAAAAAATAAATTAAAAGCGAAAAAAACTTTTTGAAAAAAGCTTTTATTTAAATGCTCTGAAAAACAGGAAATAAAATGTTCCTTTAAAATTTCAACTATCAACTCATAACCTTATTATACACAATTTATATGATCATAAAAGCTTGTCGCGCGTGTAAATAAACTAGTACCTATTCAATTGACTATCTGAGTCTGCTATATGCAATTTTTTCTATATCAGTTTAATTAAATACTTACAGAACTCGCGACAAGCTTTTATGATCATATAAATTGTGTATAATGAGGTTATGAGTTGATAGTTGAAATTTTAAAGGAAAATTTTATTTCCTGTTTTTTAAGCATTTAAATAAAAGCTTGTTTCAAAAAGTTTTTTTTGCTTTTCATTTATTTGATTGTAGCATTGAGTGTAAATATACATAGAGGTACAACGCCCTTGAACGATTTGATGGAATAATTTTAGGCAGTTTACTTGCCAACTTTAGTGGCGGCACATAGTAGCTACTAAAGCCTAAAGGTACTATAATCTGCCGATTCAATGTCACTATTCATTTACAGAAATCTGTAGGATATTTATTTTCCTCTGGCTCTATAAATGATTGACAAAATTAATTGTCGTTTTATTGCATCCAAAAAAGCAGGTGTGATAAAGCACTGAACATCCCATATTTCCATACGCCGTTCCTGATCGTCATCGAATTCGGCTTCGGAAATAGTGCTTCATAATTCAGCTACTTACCGCCAGATGCAGAAATAAAAATTTTCGCTTCTCTGAAACACACTTATCCATCTATGAAGCGGTGAAAGAACTACACAAAATTCAGCTTCAAATCATTGAACTGGGTTATACCTCTATGTATATTAAACTCAATGATTGTAGTCAATTTTTTTTTGGATTTTTGAATGCGAATCTATCTCTAAGATGGATCGACTTAAAGGCGGATATGAACTTACACGATGAATGAAGGAGCGCTCAGAAGCTCATGTCAGTGCTTTTTTCCAGAAATTGGCTAGGCCTAGGAATCATGTGAGCCAAGTGTCCAACACAATCTCAGCTTAGCCTTCTTCGTATTCTTACAAAACGCCGATATTTGAATAGAGCTGGCGATATAACCGCGAAACGCGTGCGGTGAAAACGCCTATCGTATCATGGCATCACCCTGTTCATGAAGAAAACCGCTAGTCATCGACAAAACGTATCATGATCACGTATTCCAAGCAAAAGGTGGATCACAAAGTTTTATTCCGAAATCCTTAATTTCGATTATTATTCATATAAATAAATGGGAGAACCGGGAATACAATAATGTCCATTCTTCTTGGCGCTGATTGGTACATTGCTGATTTCTCCCCGTATCGATTTCGAATGACCGGAGTACCCTGTAACGGGATTAAGGCCCCGGTTTAGGGCTCCAGTAAATTGATTGCGGCGGCAGAAGAGGATAACGTTCGATCTGCCTGCTCTGGGAGTGCTCTGTCATTCAGTATCCCAAAGCTAAACCGATTACCGGTTGGCGATTAAATGCGCCAGACTGACGCTGGTATCGACCATGTTTGCGATTTGATTACGAGAGGTTTCTGTGATTTTGTTCGTGATATATTGCCGGGAGATGTTGCTAGCAGAGAAAAATTTGCGGATTTCGGGCCATATCTCATGTTGAATATTTTGAATCCAAACATCGATTATTCTGCTACGTTTCGACATGTTCGAATGCATAGAACTTCTAGAAATGAATTAAAGAAATCACAACCAAAATCTCTACACACACATACACACATATTGTGCTTGGACATGGACACACATTACCCCCGAGTTGCAATGCAATTATGATTCTGAGAACTAAATAATAGTATATTATTTCATAAGGGGAAGAAGTGTCACTTTTCATGGCGAGCTTAAGTTGAAATCGAGCCATGAAAAGTCACTTCTCCTTCGAATGGAATATGTTATATTAATTTCGAACATTTCAAAATTCAAGTAAATCTGAATATTCACTTCTGGATTGACATTTGCGTTCATTTAAATTGAGTGAAAAATGGAACATTTGCTTCTGTCAGTCGAAAACTGACGTCGTTATCGTAAGTTTGGAAATAAACTGATTTAACTGAAGTATATCACAAGCTTGATTTTTCTATGCTCTCTTTAGAGATCTGATAATGACTTGATTAATATCCGCGATCTATGCTCATATGCTGAATACTTGTTTGCCGAGGGTTTTTGCTTTTGAGAACCGACCAACTGTTGGTACCTCCTCTATTTTCCCTCGTGCAAGTGGTTTTCGAAACTATTTCCTCATGGACCAATAAAGTGCTATCATTCCTTGTGTGCAATCAAGTGTTTTATCAAACATTTTTCACCTCATTATTTCCCACCTCTTATCTGAATTATCACGAAACTAGAATTGCTTCATATCATCGAGTCCTACCAAGAAATCAGACGATATTAGTAGGTGAAAAGGGGATAATGGCGGTCAGTTAAGCTCTTTTTGGAATAAAACTCAAATTATAAATCACAACTCTATTAGGAACATAACATCACAATTCTGCATTAAAGGATTATTAATTGATTAATTGAGGTCAGAGTAATAAGCTTTGGAGTTACGATTTATTAGTAATAATAGTTTAAAACATACAGTTTTTGACCACTATTGTACTCACGTGAGGGCAATGGTAGACCTGAAGTTGACAATGATGATGAAATACTTCAAACATGCGGAATCCAAGCCAGTGCCAGCAGAGTGAGTCCGAAGCCCACAGGAAGTGCGGTATCTACTTCGTTGTTTCGGCCAAATTACCCGCTTATAAGACCATTATTTTCTGAGTTATCTTCATCAAAAGTATCATCATCGACACATTGGTCGTCAATGTCTACGTCAGTCAATGAAAAGTCATTTTCTTCCTTTCACCCTTTTCAAGTCTTTTCTTCAACTCTTTGGTTTTTTTGTTCTTCCCTTTGCATTTTCCCTTTCCGTTCAATTTCTCGACAATTATTACCCGTAATAGAGTCAATAGAGTAAATTGTGAATAGAAAAAAGAATACCATATTTTGATTCAAATTGAACATTATTATAAATTTATGATGAACAGTTTCAACCAACTTTCAATGATTCTGGTAAAAAAAGAAACATTGCCTAACTAACCTTGATCACTTAAAACTACGTTAAATATAAGATCGATTTAGAGCGAAAACGAAAGACACTCTTCATATATGAATGCGTCGTGTGGAATGACCGAGGGTGTTCGTTGGGGACTCGCGGATAGTGAAGAATGTGAGGTTACCACACTTCGCACGCATAGGCAACTTCAATTTTTTCAGCTGTGGGCATGACCACCATTGTCTTCTGACCACAATTGCCCCATCTTCCCCTATCAAATCCCCTTTAGTGCAAAAACTCTTAAAGTTAAAGTTACTTCTCCTTAGAAACTAAAATTCGTCAATGATCCTGGATGACATTATTAGCGAAAAATTTGGATTTTTTTGTCAATGGTCCGATAGCAAAATGTAGCTTGAATGTATCATTCACCATCTAAATACGAAATTTCATCTCAATAGCTACGTCCTAAATGAAGGCATTTGTATCAGAATTGATTATATTTTTCCAGATGTCAAGCTGGCACAGGAAGATGTATTGTCGATAAGGCCCATAGAAATCAGTGTCAAGCTTGCAGATTGAAAAAATGCTTAACAATGGGAATGAACAAAGACGGTAAGTCATATACACTTATATTCCAGTTCTTATAGATGCCGAATGATATGAGACAGACAGGAGCTTGCAAACAAAGTATTGAACACTTCAGACATACATGAAGCATGAAGCCAACTGCGTTCTGCTTCAGGCGTGTTCTCTACTTTGCTAATAGATTGTTGTTATAGTAATAATTTGGGTCATATTTTCATTATTAGTTTTTTTTTCGGGGAAAATAGTATAACCAAACCATGTTCTCATCCCAAGATGAAGCTGAACTTTGCGAATACCTCTGCCCGTCTAATATGAATTGGCATCAAAATTCTCTATAATTCCATGAAAAAGAAGCTGGTATTTTCAAATTCTTCGCGGAAAAAATAGGATAACTTGACCATTTCCTGATATCCCAAAAACAAGCTGGAATTTGAAAATACAACAGAAGCAAGTACCAGTAGCTCATATTCATTACAAGACTCTCGAAGGTAGGTGGTACACAATAAATACTGAAAGGCCTTCTGAAATTGCCATTGGGATATGAATGTTTCAACAAAATCAACGATCAGTTATATCATCACTTAATAACAATCATTCAAGCAAATCAAAATTCCATGATTATGTTTTGACGAAATTAGGCATTTTCAAATAATATTGGAGGGCGCTGTGAGCTGTGTACAAACATGGAGGAAAACAGTGGCGACGCCAGCTTTCAAAGACAGGGAGGGCCAGGAGGGGGTCGGAATTTTTTAGGAGGGGCCAAAGTGAATAGAAATACAACGGGAAAATTGAAAGTCTTAGTATGTCAAAAAATTCTAGGGGAGGCCAGCAAAATTTCAGGGGTGGCCCGGGCCCCCTCGCCCCCCTAGCGTCGCCGCTGGAGGAAAACGAGTAATCTTTTCTAGAGCTATGTTGTTGTGAATTGTGAAACTGATTATTTTAGATGGTTTTCGTCGATCTCGTGATGATTATGTGATTGTATTATTATCAGTGTAGTATCGAGTTTATTGAATTTACAGTGGGTTTCACAAAGCGTAATTACCGGTCATCGGAGATCAACGGCATGATTCTCTGATTTTCAAGTGTCTGGAGAGTTGATTCTAGATCAACATCTGAATATTTTAAGCGGTGAAATTCAGGGCGCTGTGAGAAATGAGGATCTCCTTATTTCGTCTCGAGAATCTGATATAATTTTGCTGTATTTATTTGGAGACGCTGACTAGCATCAGTCCAATCTTATTTGATATGAAGTTTAATGTCTGTGAAATAAATATAAGAAATCATTTTTAATCGGTAATCAGACAAATTTTCGAATTTCGGAAAAAGTTTTCACTTCGAACGGGAGTCGAACCACGTATCTTTGAATTTCCGGTCCAAGGCATTATCCAATTACACTACCGAAGTTACTCTTCTTTCCGAAATTCGATGTTAATGATGCCGCGCAGACCAAGATGTCTGCGCGGGTTAGAAGGTTAATGGGTGGGGGGAAACTCATTCGCTATCATCGATCAAAGAATTCCCTTTTTTACTTTTCTCCTATGCGTCATCGATATTTTGTCGACATCAGCGGGGATCGGATTTCAGGACTCCGATCGATGAACAATTTAACCGAAAATATGTAAATATTGATATGAAGTTTAATGTCTGTGAAATAAATATAAGAAATCATTTTTAATCGGTAATCAGACAAATTTTCGAATTTCGGAAAAAGTTTTCACTTCGAACGGGAGTCGAACCACGTATCTTTGAATTTCCGGTCCAAAGCATTATCCAATTACACTACCGAAGTTACTCATCTTTCCGAAATTCGATGTTAATGATGCCGCGCAGACCAAGATGTCTGCGCGGGTTAGAAGGTTAATTAATTAACCTTCTAACCCGCGCAGACATCTTGGTCTGCGCGGCATCATTAACATCGAATTTCGGAAAGATGAGTAACTTCGGTAGTGTAATTGGATAATGCGTTGGACCGGAAATTCAAAGATACGTGGTTCGACTCCCGTTCGAAGTGAAAACTTTTTCCGAAATTCGAAAATTTGTCTGATTACCGATTAAAAATGATTTCCAATCTTATTTTCTGCATATAATTTCCTCAAAAGTGAAGTTGTAATGTGTTTGTCATATATAAATAAGTTCTTTGTGATTTCCTCGCCAACATCAACAAAAAAAGAATTCATCTTTATAATCCTTTCATCTGGCAATCTATCTCAATTCTTTCTTTCGAGATAGGTGTGGCATAGGTTGTTGGAAATATCATCTGAGTTTAATCGTCATTTCAAACGTTTTATATAGGCAATTTTTCCTGAGATGTTATATTTTGTTCCACTATCTATTCAAGAAACTCACCTTTGAAAGCACCCTATATAGCTTTTTTCTCGATAAGTAGGCATAGAGCAGCGGAAATATTATTTTGTTTCGAAACATTTTCGTCGAAGGATATTATTATTATTTATTTATATCTGTGCTTGAACTAAAATGGTCGACACTTTCTTCAAACTATTTACTGTTTGAATCGAACATTAGCGGCCCACACACGAACACTCCGGAGCGCACAACAAGCATTTGGCGTTCCGGAACGTCACTCTTGATCGATACACGCCAGAGTGTCGCTTGCCCACTAACGTACACAAAATATCTTGCTTCTGATGTGACAGTATTGAATGTCACGTTCAAAAGTGATGGTTAGTGGGGTAGAACTCGGTAGAAGTTTCCAAAATTGAAAGGTTTGGAGTCGCTCGTTGAGTTTTAGAAATTTTAAAACTTTGGAGCGCCACGCCAGAGCGCCACGTCAGAGCGTCACGCCAGAGCGACACTGCAAAGTGAAACGCGTTGATCGAACTAACCAAAACTTGCACGGAGGTTTGGAACGGCGCGCATCAAACCTTCGCTCCGGAGTGTTCGTGTGGGCCGCTAATGACACCCAACAATCAATGTTCGGATTATTTTACTTTCACTACCTCATAGTCCAAAGCCTACTTATGCAAAAGATAGAAGTTTCAAATTCAATATCTCGAACATGATTTCAGAAAATATCAAGTAGATATGCTATATTTTTGAATTCTTAATTTCAAACTCAATCGAAATATTTAGGAATACACGAGGTATCCTATTGGAAAAAAAATTTCATAGCGATATCTCATAAAGCAGTATGCAGAAAATTCAATAATCGTAATTGAATTCTTGGTAAGAAGTTGCTACGAGAATGTTCTTACAGAAATATAAAATTTTCAAGAGAAAAAATTTTGCAGCAATATTTCTGAAATTAACATTTTCGAAAAACACTCGCTAACTATGTAACGGTGATGCTATGGAATTGCGGTTTTCGCCATTGAAATTTTCATGAAAATTGGTTTTCAAATACCGACAGCAATTTTCGTCTATCAATATTACAGAAATAGGACTCTCCCTTCCAAAGTGTCCTGTACACTTGGACATAGATAGATTTGGAGAAATAACGGAAAAACAGATGTACTGAACCATAAAAAAGTCAGAAATGAGTCTCAATCATTGAGATGAGAAAAATCGAATATCGCAAGGGACGCAACTTTTTATAATACCAAAATCACAGGAATATTCTAAACGTTCCAGATTTTATCCTCCGGCTGACTTTTTTCTCATTTCTGTGACCACATATTTCCTTTGGAAGATTACTCTGTTCTCGTATTTTCTCTTGTGTCCGGGAAATTCATTCATCCCATTCGTCTCTGAGAGCACGGTTTGTTGCTCCTTCCTTTGGGCATTTCGCATATCAAAGGAAAGCCTTAACAAACAACTTTTCAACTTCCTTTGCTCATTACTCATTCTAATTTCGCAAAGCTTCGGGCCTTCATGAAAGTGCTCAAATTATCTGCATATTCTGCTTCTGAGGGTCCGTGAAAAAAGGCGATTTTGATGTCGCTGCTGGAAAGAAGTTGGGGAACAGGTATCGGTTGGAAAAACGATTTTGGCCACCTCTGTCTAATCATCGTAAAAATATATTGGAGTTTTAATAAGAATTTTTTATTATTACGTAGCGTTTTTCTGAAATTTGATGTAAAATTCAGCTGGTATGGAGAGTCATGTTAGTGATTTTGAACATCTACTTTTATTTCTTCTTCAATTTTTCAATGAAAATCTCGTCAGTTTCCAAGTATTGCTCATTTTATGATCATCAAGTGTTAAAATGCTTGAGATTTTCTCGAAAACGACGAGATTTAGAACTTTCTACCAAAAAATCATTTCTGAAGAATAAAGCTTCTAGCAATAATTTTACATTTAGGTCATTCTACATCAAAATACGAGGTTTCATTCAGATCGAATCTGTAGTTTTGAAATTCTCAGGAAAACAAAATTTGGAACGGCCATATTTGAGGGACCCTCGGTCGAATGTTGACATTTGAAGGACTTGGCCGTGTGATTCGAGATCCCTGAACATTTGAATGCTGTAGGTTTTTCTGTTCGAGAGTTATCGTGTTTACGGTTGCCCGCATGGACAGAATTGAATTTAACCATGGTTTCCTGATCAGTTAGGCGAACCTAGTCGATTGAGACCATTTCCAGCTCGAAATTGGAGTAAATGAAACGACAGCCCAAGAAGTGGTCGGTCGGAATGAATATATATCAACATATAATTTGAAGAACGGGATGAAACTGTCAGTTCATCAGACATCAAAGGAATGTTTTGACGAATATTCGCTAGAACTGATTGTACTAAAGAAATGATTATACGAATTCACTTATAATAAGATATCAACATCAGTAAGTAGATATTCATTTCACTTCCAAAATAAGACTGAACACATTGTGTGACACAGTATTTTGAAGCCAGGGGCGGATCCAAAATCATTCTGAAATTTACTGCTTTTTCTGCAAATCTTATCGGATACAATGAGGAATAACTCGAAAACGGCGCTCCAAAAAAATTAGGAATACATACTTTTATTTCCTTGAATAATAAATTTTTTCATAAATACAGGGTGAGCCTTTGACTTGTACATATATTTCAACTATAGTCTCCTCTCATCAAACGAAACTCTTCTTTCCAAAACCATTTTTCAAAATTATTTCAAATGGACTGAATTTTGGTTGATTGTTTATTCTATTCATGGTGCATCTTCTTCAATCGAAACTTATTCAATATTTCTCCTGGTATAATATTTACAGCGTAGGCGACCACGCAAAAATACCATAAAACCACTTAAAAAAGATAAACGGTTCAATATTTTCGAGAAACTCAATCATTGCAGAAAATAAAAATATACTTATGTTTTTTCAGTAAAACGCGTCGTTTTCGAGTGAGTAGTATTTTTTCGTCGGTCAAGCTTCAACTTAGGTATCAGAAAAAAATGTAATAAGGTAATAATCCATGAGAACTTCACAATAATTCAGTTCATTTGAAATAACCGTCTCGAATATATGGACATAAAGTTGTTTTTTTATGGATTTTCGACATCGTGTATTTTTCAAACCAAGGCGAATTTTGAAAAATTATATGAAAAGAAATTTTCAATTTGATGAGAAGAATCTATAATTCACAAGTCAAAGACCCTGTATTTTTTTTTCTCAATACCAATTGAATTTAGGAAAATGAGCGCACCTCTTTCGAAAGCAATGGAGAGCAGAACGATAACTCCGATAGACAAAAAAATTATGAAGAAAATTCAGGAACAAACAGAAAATTACATACGGGGTGTTACTAAATATGTGTACCAACGGGTCTTCGTTTCCGAGGTACAGGGTGTCAAAAATTCATGTTTTTTTAAGTTTTTTTGCTAATATCTCAAGAACCGCTTGAATTACAGAATTTAGTTTTTGTACACACATCATCACTAATAATAGCTACTTTCTTGCTTTTTACACGGTTTTATTAGACGTGCCACTAGCGGAGATATTGAATTTGCACAAAGGTTTTACCCCCAACTTTCACACCACTGGGCACATTTGCATTTGCCCAGCAAATTCTTTCGATGCGCCCATGTGTTTTATATAAAAAGGTACCCTTGGTTCATTACTCTAAAGTGTAAATTTCTTGTAATTGAAAAAATTAGTATGGATAATTAACAAGCTTATTAATTTCAACAACATTTGACAACTAGGTTTTTAAGTTTGAACTGCAAAGTTATTTTTCATTATTTTCAGCGACCATAGTTAACAAGATACAAGATTCAAGGTTACAAGAATTTTTCCAGAAACTTTAGAGTACCTACCTACTGAACCAGGAGTAACTTTTTATGTAGAACACATTGGCGCATCAGAATTTGTTGTGCAAATCCAAGTTTTTCCAGTGGTGTGAACGTTGGGGGGTGGCAGCAAAACCTTTGTGCAAATTCGATAGCTTCGCCCCTGGCACGTCTAATAAAACCGAGTAAAGTGCAAGAAAGTAGCTATTATTAATGGCAACGTGTGTACCAAAACTCGATTCCTCAATTGGAACGGTTCCTGAGATATTAGCAGAAAACTGAAAAAACTATAAAATTTTGACACCCTGTATCTCTGAAACGAAGACTCGGAGGAAAAAAATGGAGGAAAAAAATGTTATGTCTTATGTAAAATCTACAATTGACCGTTGATACACCCTGTATACAGGAAATTCAGTTCCCGCTGAAAATAACACAAAACTGTATACAAATTCAAAATTTTGTATTTTGTTTTAGAATACATGAACTCAATTTGTAAAATATATTCAAGCGGAATCTACTGCCGGTTCTACCGGAAACGAATGTGAAGTTCGTTATCTCAAATGCAACACCCTGTATATAATATAATTTATACATATTTGAATTCTTCGTTTAATTCTGCGATTGTTGAGTTATAGCCTGACTCTCAAATGACAGAAAGATTGTCATAAACATAACTTAGTGTTTATATTTCAAAAATCTCTCATTGTAAGAATTTTTTGCAACGTTAGAACAAAAGAAAGTACGCTGGTACCGCTTCTGTATAAATTATGAGGAAATATTATATAGGTGTCTAAAACAGGGCTTCAAAGTGAGCCTCAACAAAACTATGAAATCTCATTTTTTTCAAATGGTAACCATATAATTTTGTAATTCCAATCGATTGTTCGTCAAAAACTAGTTAGGGCGTGCCAAAAATATTTCTTGTCTTTAAAATCAGTAGTTTTGCCGTTATTGAATAAAATTCGAAATTCACGACTAAAGCCAGGTTGGCTGAGTCAAATTCAGTGGTATGCTCGTCTATTTCAAGAAAGGCTATGTTAGGAATTGTCATTCTTGCTTATTTTCATTGATCAAGCACTATGCAAAACAAGCAATAATAATAACGTACACTGGAATGTTATAGCAAAAATCTGTTTTTTTTTGCGACGAATGTGACAAATAAACAAAGCAGTTGATGGATGATGACTAAATAAAAAAATCTTAGTTTGAAACTGGTATATTCTTACTATTGGCATAGCCTTCTTGAAAATTATCTCAATAAACCTGATGATTAGACAAAGAAAACTGGCTTTAGAGTGAAATTCAAATTTTATTCAATAACGGCAAAACTACTGATTTTAAAGACATGAAATGTTTTTTTTTGACGAGCAATCGATCGCAATCACAAAATTATATGGTTCCCATTCGAAAAAAAATGAGATTTCAAAGTTTTGTTGAGTCTCACTTCGAAGCCCTGTTTTAGACACCCTGTATGATATTTCCTTATAATTTACACAAGAATCAGTATCAGCGTACTTTCTTTTGTTCCACTGTTGCGAAAAAGATTTCTTACAATGAGAG
Organism: Adalia decempunctata; assembly: GCA_951802165.1. NCBI lineage: Eukaryota > Metazoa > Arthropoda > Insecta > Coleoptera > Coccinellidae > Adalia > Adalia decempunctata. Next base: position 49,095,118 of record OX637697.1, read on the forward strand.
GTTCTGGAGATATAAACACTCATTTATGTTTCTGTCAAAAAATTTGGGAATCAGGCAATAACTCGAAGTGGTTGCGTATGTCATACATCAAATCATTGCAGAATTAAACGAAGAATTCAAATATGTATAAATGTACAGGGTGTTGCATTTTAAATAACGAAATTCACATTCGTTTCCGGTAGAACCGGAAGTAGATTCCGCTTGAAAATATTTTAGAAATTGGGTTCACATACTCTTAAACAAAAATGCACAATTTTGAATTAGTCTCGCAATTCCTTTCTCGAATACGTCTAATGAAACACTCGAAAAAAATCAAATTAATCAAGATCATTTCCACAGGTCCTCAGCTGCATGTTTTAATTCTTCGTCTTTACAGGCACCAATGACATCGTAGTAAAAGTATTAATCATACTGGTGTTGCAATTCCTCAGTTTTGTTATTGAAGATAATTTCCTTCACAAATTTGCAGCGAAGCATCCGCGATCATCCAGTATTTTATTTCCTTCAAAGCTCTGGCGGCAATCTCTCGCAACAAAACTTCATTCGGCTTCCCAAATCCCCGTTGTCGAAGTTGGCGAACAACAAACTCCCAAGGCTCTTCAGTATTCAGGACCAGACATTAGATGAGCAACTTCAGAAGACGTTCTCTTCATCGAGGATTTCTACTCGCTCATATTGGGCGAACGCTGAAGGTCCCCGGTCCCCCATTTTGCAACCCGACTCATCGAACTTCCACAGCGCCTGCCTTCCCGCTATCCTTGATAATTTGATAAAAGACCGGATTTTGAGCTTCAGGCCTCGCTTTCGCAGGATGGCGTCTAATTTTTGCAAACTCATGCAAGGTGAGAACGACAACTGAATGCAGATTTTTCCTTCGGGACTTTTGAGATGAGGGGCTTCTCAATGAGAATTGAGGATCATATTTTGGTGATCTTGTTATTGCATTTTTACATTTTTTAGTAACTCTACTATTATAAACAGTAAACACAACGAACTATAAGCAACATTTGGTGTCTAGCACCACACTCATTCTTATCAATCTACTCATCAGTTCGGCTTGCTATCAAAACCTTTTTCAGTTTTTGTGATCATTCTCCTTAAACGAGGTCTCTATCATTTCGTTACAATGACTGTATTTTTCGAATTTCGAGAATGGATTGTGGTATCTCGATTCTTGAGAACTTCAGACCACATCTCTATATTAGTCCAGTCATCTTAGTAGTTTCACCTCGGAATGTGAGATACCCAGCTGTATATTTGTATAAACCTTTATTTTGACACCCTAAAACATGTCTCAAAACCTACATATTGTAAGGTGTCCGCGTCTGTCAAAAAATAAGGTCAAAGGTCACAAAAATCGATTTTTTTGACGTTTTTTGTAAATATCTCGTTTCCTATGGGGTTTACGGGATTTGTATTTATTATCAATATTATAGAAGATAAAATTCTCTACAACTTTTGTCTGAAATTTTTTTTATATGTTGAATCGTTTTTGAGATAGAGGGCTGTGAGCGCGCAATGTTTAACTATATAGAGGATCTTTAAAGGTCAACCGGTAGGTCCGATCAAAAATATGTCTCAAATAGTTTATAAAATGTTTAGAAATATATAATCATAAATTATTATAATACGTCATCATCATGTAGGTTTTCCACTAGAACTTTACTGTATATCCAGGTACAACAGGTTTTTCATAAACCTGAAGAGATACATTGGATATGGCTGCCAACTCTTTCGCACTTGGTTTAGTTGTGCATTTTTCTATCCGTTCATCGTAAAGTACAGCATTTCTCGGAGTTACTATCTTAATCATCCCCATAACATGAAGAGTATGGACATTTATATCTGCATTATCTCCAACGTATTGTACAAGTGCACCTGATTCTGATGATAAAATACGAGGCTGTGGGTGATAAACAGCTGAAACTTTATACTGTACAGTATTACTATATGAAGCTGCAAATCCTAAACTAGATAAAATATCCAATAACCTTTTAGATCCATATCTTCTGTGAAGAAATACAAAAAGACTTAGTAGTAGTTGTGATGAAAAAGAACGTTCCCATATGGCAGACATTATTGCACGGCTTATTGAAGTGCATTTTGTCTTCAGATGATCAACCTTTCCTTTCCTGTTTTTGACGATGACTTCTTCTAAGAAATGTAATAACGTTTTTGGTATTTATTCATTAACATCATCCAACATCTTACTGGGAGGTGGATAAGATTTAGTTTCAACTATGGATGATCTGATATCTTCTCTAATTATAGCAGCAGCAGCTTCAACAATTCTCATCCTTTCTGCTTCGGGATCTATTTTTTTATTTTCGTACCAAGCTTCCGATAGAATATTGGCGTGTGCATCACGAAAAGAAATAATAGTAAAAGCACCTACTTTCTTCGTAATTATAATATCGGTCAAGTATTTTTGTTGCAATCTTTTAATAATAGTTTTATCATCTGGCACATATCCTGTCAAGACATCTTTAAGCTCTTTTAGTGTAAATTGTGAATCGTTATTATTTTCAATATAATTGAAAATTTCAAACATAGCTTCAGTTACTTGATTATCTTGACGAAGTTTCTGATGAGGCGATGATGATGATGTTTTACTTGAAAAATTTGTGAAGCAAGTGGCATGATATTTAGCTTCAGCAGCAACCAAATCATAATGGAAAAGTATACGATTTTTTACTATTTCTCCGAAATCATCACCACGTTCTTCTGCTTTTTTGATCACAGATTGTTTGAATTCAGGAGTACTCACTTTTTTTATTTTACGTCGGTATTTTTCCTTTTTCTTTATCTCTACGGCCTCATCAGCTGTTTCACCACAAAATATACATTGAGTCTTAAAATCAAACACTTCACTTCGTCTTTTACAGGCATTTTTCATGCACTTTTACAGAGGTTACGGATTTTAGACGATCAATGAGGCCATCATTTCTTTCGATACTTGCCTTTCTCAAAGTCTTTAAGCCGCGCACTACTTCAACTAATGCATCTTTTGAATCAGAGTTATTACATATAAAACACACATCAGCCATAATTCTTGAAATAGTACGTACGTAGTTACCAAGATACGATTTAAACTTACGAATAACCATGATTACTATAAAGTGGTTCCTTGATAAAGAAAAAGGTCGAAATTCTATACAAGACAGCGCTCACTGCCCTCTATCTCAAAAAAGATTCAACGTATAAAAAAACTTTCGAGACAAAAGTTGTAGAGAATTTTATCTTCTATAATATTGATGATGAATACAAATCCCGTAAACCCCATAGAAAACGAGATATTTGCAAAAAACGTCAATAAAATCGATTTTTGTGACCTTTGACCTTATTTTTCGACAGACGCGGACACCTTAGAATATGTAGGTTTTGAGACATGTTTTAGGGTGTCAAAATAAAGGTTTATACAAATATTCAGCTGGGTATCTCTCATTCCGAGATTCTTACCTTATTTTGACTAATATGACTGGACTATATCGCAATTCAAGCCTTCGCAAGACCACCAGTTATTAAGAAAAATATGTTTGAAGTCCGACAGGAATCTTAGGAAGACTCCAATAGAAAAAGTAATCGATATTTTTCTATTCTGTTTTAATATACCTGTCTCAACCTCATTTTTTTCAGTGAGACGTGTGAAAAAGTTTTTAAACGAGTATTCGATTTTCCAATTATAGACGTTTTAAATCCCTGTCATGCTATCCTTTTGACGAAAACAAAACGGAAACTACACTGAAAAATGTCTACACGCAAAACATTACTTTTTGTAAACTTGAAACTGCGAGCCAATGTTTTCTATACAATATGGTTGCAAATTGGCGGAGGATCCTGTTATTATTTATTTATACGGAAATCGGGAAATCAGTGAAAACAGCATTTCGGTATTGATCTTCTATTTGTATGCTGTTTTTCGAGAATGTGCATTTTGGAAAAATTGCTTTTTTCTGGCAACAATTCGTCGTTTCTATTAAAACAATATTTCTAAATCGCTTTTTTACGTAGAATTCAATGGTGTCAGTAGTCCTTCCCTGTACATTTTAAATTGTATTCTTTATATATATGACACAATAGAAAATAAAAAAAATATAATAATTAGAATACTACCAGAAATGCAGAGAATGGGAGAAACTCACTGTACCTTTACCATAGATAGACTATCAGCAGCCCAGATGAGAATTAACAACGAAGACTGATATATGTATAAAAGATGACCGGAAAATCCGGAAATTTTGAGAATGGGGAAATAATTAACAAAGATTTTAATGAAGAAAGCATATTATTCAATTGAGGATTCTGCAAAGATGGTATTTCAAAAGTGTGTCTGTGAAAATTAGTGATTATTTCATCAATTGTTTGTTATACATATACAGGGTGTTTCTGAATTGATGCGAAAGAATTCGAAGGGTGATCGCTTGTTCAAAATAAAGGTGAGTTTGTTATATAAATGTAGGTCAAAATTCAAAGATGGCGAAAAAATGAAATTTAAAGTAAAACTTACTCAACGACTTGGTTACAATAAATTCGGATAGCCTGATTTGGTGAGAAACTTTTTCATCTCTTGTAAATTTCCCGTGAAATGTAGCGTTTTGAAATAAAAAAAATTAAGATCGCCGTTCATAGCGACTAGGAAAACGAATCCGATAGAGGCGCCACCGTGCATTTATGAAATATCTCCATAGAACTTACATTATCACTTTAGGTTCTATGAATATCTCTCTAATTATGAATGAAATGTACAGGGTCACCCAAATTGCTTGATTTAGGCTGTTTCTGGTAATTCTAAGCTATACACCATTCACTTTTATAAAGTATCTTGGTGGGCCATGGTTTAGGTTTATCAAGTTCTTTTACTTAAAACGGACGCAGGTTGGCAATCGTGAAAATCAAGCGACATTGCCAAGTCTACTCTCTAATTACTCTTTTTTAACTCTGTGAATGGAGTTAGTTCTTTTAAGGTTTAACTGTCACAAGATTCGTAAAACCTCTACATTTTCATACTGGAGTATTTCAAGTCGCGCAAAGAGGTATTTAATTGTCGTCTGTAGGCTTATTTCTTGAGAATTTTGAAAAGTGGGGATTTCTGTTCTGTTCGTCTAAAAGTTTTCTGTCGGGTTAATGAACTATCATAGAGTAATGGACTATTCTGTCCATTATTTTTCAGTAAAATTTCAACACTCGGTTCTTGATTTCCGAACAAGAAAATAGCGTTACTGAATCTTCCAATCATGTTTATAATATTTCCAGTACTAACAGAAAAAAGTTTGTTCAATATTCGTCAGATCTTTGGAATTATTGAATTCACATAATATTTCCTCAAATTGTTTTCCCAAAGTAAATAAACATTTCGATATATACGTAATTTCTACGATTTATATGTAGGAACGGCGACGTTGCGTTCATATCTGACAGAAGAATGACTATAACCTAACATTTTCAAAATATACGCAGTGAAATGTGTCAGAATTCCAGGGCCAACCGGGCTACTTTATGAAAGTGAATGGAGTATAGATGGGTGAAAATGATGAAAGGAGTCCTGGGCTCGATTATCGTGAAAACTCCATAACTCCATAACTCCATTTTCTAAAATATCCAAAAACGGCAAAAACTTTCTACAGGCACTGTTTCATTAGCAATTAGACACCGTATTCAGTTATTTTTTATCTCTTGTATAAAGGGTGGAAAAAAACAACTTTCTTATTTTGAATACGAAAGGTATTTTTTTTCGATCCTATGTTATGCAAAAAAATCAGCTCTTCGAAAAGATATATATTTCGATATTTTATTTTTCGACCCTCACTTTCATAGATGTATGACAGACTCAAATGTAAGTGAAAATATCACTTTTTTGCTATTTCTCTCTCAAATATGGAAATAATATATCGACATATATATATTTTCGAAGAGCTGATTTATATTAGCATAACATAGGATCACAAAAAGATATCATTCGTATTTGAAATAAGAAAGTTGTTTTTTTTTTCACCCCTTTTACAAGAGATAAAAAAAAACTGAATACGGTGTCGTATTGCTAATGAAAAAATGCCTCTAGAAAGTTTTTGCCGTTTTAAGATATTTCAGAAAATGAAGAAGTTATGGCACATTTTCGAAATCGTCGAAATATCAAAATTTCGTTATATCTTGAAAACAAATGAAGATATCGTGAAACGGCTTTCAGTTATGGAGTTTTCACGAAATTCGAGCCCAGGACTCCTTTCAACATTTTCACCTATCTAGCCAAGAAGTACCAGAAACAGCCAAAATCAAGAAATTTGGGTGACCCTGTACAATGGCGCTCTCTATCCGAAAATCACTGAACTACGAAATTAAAGCAGGAACTTTTTCCCGCCATATATTTGAATTTGAATTCCGTGTTTCAAGTTGTTTTTCTGAACGAAATTATCTGCAGATTCACTTTTAATCGGGAGTTGAACTATTGGTCTTTCGTTTGAAATAAAACAGAAGCATGAGTTGGCTCATTTTCTTCTATTTTTGAAAGAAAAAGAATGAACTTTCGAAATGAAGTCGATTTAAATTATTTCATTAACAACCCCAATTCTTTCTGAGTTCATCCACAAAATTTCAGTTCTCAAAGTGAAACCATTTTTAAATGCAACTTGAAATAAAAACACACAAGATATAACGCCCACCTTAAATGTGAATCGTTACGTGTTGGGAAAGGGCAATTTATTTAAAACTTATATACATTTCATTTTTTTATCTTAAAACGGTACATTTCACGAGTAAAATACGATGAATAAGAAAGGTTCTAACCAAATCAGGCTTTCCGAATTTAATTCTATCCAAGTCGTTGCGTACATTTTTCTTGAAATTTAGTTGTTAGCAAAAATGATGGGGGTAATCTACTTCAACACCGGTTACTCATTCTAAAAATATGAAAAAATATCTAGAAAGTGTGTTTTCATAATAGTAATACTTCTATAAAATATCATCATTATCGCTTTTCGTTTTTAAAATACAAAATAAAAACATCATTTTTCTGCCATCCGCGATATCTCCCTAAGGTTTGACTTTTGACCCAAACTTCTATATAACGAACTACCCATTATTTTGAACAAGAAATCATCCCTTGAAATCTTTCGCATTAACTCAGAAACACCCTGTACAGGGTGTATTTAAAAGTGTGGTTTCTCTTTTGACAGATGGTAGAGAACTCATCAAAATAGGTAAAAAGGTGAATCTAAAAATTCCTCAGTTCGAACCTGCTCGTCCGTAGATATCAACATGTTTTTTGTCTTCTTATCATACATGATTCAGAATATCGATTGTGATCAGTAATCTTCGATCGTGTTACGGCGACGGTACGAGTGTTTCATGTTTCGAGAATGCCGCACGTTCATTCGAATAATGAACTTGTTGCTTGTGCTTTTAATTTATGGTGAATCAAAACAAAATGCCAGTTCATCGTATAAGTTGTACAGAACAAGATTTCCGCTAAAAAATCACCCAACTTCGCGGTTGTGCATATTATGAACGGGAAGATGCAAGCCAGAGTAGTATTAAGGTATTGTGGCCCAAAATTTTTTATAAATTTTTTTTAAATTAACATTTTATATAAGAAATTTTCGGTAAAATGACTCATTTTGATGAGTTCTATCACCTTAAAATACACCCTGTATACAGTGGCGGATTTACGATTTCAAGGGCACTACGCTTCAAAACTTCTGGGGCCTCTGAAACATTTTTGATTTTTCTAAAGAATTTTTTAATTAAAACTCACTTCTTTAAAAACAAAATATAAAGTTTATTAATAAAATACAAGGTATGTATATCAAAACAAAATATAAAAGATGAATAAAAATCTTAAAAAAGGGAAAAATACCACGAAAATTAAAATACGAAATATCTCTAGAATATCAAATCTGCCAATTTTTTATTGCGGCATCGAAATTAAGGAGTAAATAAAATCATCACAAAAGATACAAGTATCGTAAAGCTGCATATCCGTTACCTACAAAATGAAATTGCACTAAAAAAATCGTTTTTTTCTTATTTTAATATCAGCAAATTCTTTTATTGCAGAATTATAATCGAGACTGCTCGTTATATCACTCTCGATAAAAGTATTCCTTAAAACTGCAATCTATTTTCGGTCATAACAGTTCTATATTTATTTTTTATCCGAGGATGTAGTGTTATGATATGGGCCGGGATATGTTATTTTTCACTTTACACCCTTAAACGAATCAACATGTGGTCGGCCGTTCTGTAGCACATTCCTAGATTTTAGAAGAAATGCCGACAAATTTATTGAATTATGATGTAATTGTCAACATTGGAATTTGGCCGCCACCCTTGACGGAATTTATTGAGGCGACACTAAATTCCGGGAAAACCTCGGAGAAGTTCGGCAAGTTCCGTTGAGAATCGCAACTTTGAATTTGATGGAATGAGTAGCGCCTGACTGGTTTCGCGGTAAAAATCGTCAAATTGTCAACCTCAACCTCATAAGTTCAGTTACTGAATAATTGTGAATTGTGAAAGTTGGAAGTTTTAAGATAGATTAATTGTGTAATATGGAAAACCAAGACAAGGTTTGCTCACTTTGTGGTGTGGAGTTTTCTACAATTTCATCGAGAAACAGGCATTTGCGAAGTATTCATGAAGTGAACACTACTCCGACTTCGAAATCGCATATTATTTGTAAAAGAAATGAAAAGGTCTGTGGAACTTACAAGAAATTAGAAACCCATTTAGCATTAGAGCATAATATAAAATTAGAGTTTGAGACCTATAATTTCACCAATAACGAAAGTTATGAACACTGGTTTGAGACAGAAAAACTAGAAATGGTGTATGCAGTCCACGGAGTGAAAAAAATATAAAGATTATACGCAAAAATCTTATATTTGTAACAGAAGTAATTCAAAAGGTAATTGAAATTGATTTTCTATAAAATATAAGAATATAACTGTAAATATATTGTTGCAGGGTTTGAAAGTAAAAGTTCTCAACGAATGGAAAAGGCAGGTAGTTCTATTAATTTCAAGTGGTGGACTTTATAAGGTGATGGTACACACTATTTGTTGTTTTATATTGATATCATTTTGTACAGATGTGGATATAGCTTGTGGAATATGTAGAAGTAGATTTTGTTAAGTGTATTATTATTCAAAAATCATCTTACATTATGAAGTGTCGTTAATTACAGACATTCATAAATCCAGTATATTAACACGTTCGCGACGTCGAGAAAATCACACTTTTTTTGTTGAATAACGTATATTAAACATGTGGTGGTGCCACCTGGTGGTGTGCTTCGGAAACTGGGTCTCTACTAGTCCAATTCTGAAACGTATATTAATTTTGAACATGATTATAATCTGTTTTTATGTTAAACTTTGATTGTTTTTCAAATTTTTGACCATCTTCCATCGTGACCCACCGGTGGGCCACGACGTCCACTAGCAATAACCAGTGTGACCCACCGGTGGGTCACGAAGTCGCGGACGTTTTAATGGGACGTGAGGTAGGTATCCTTTTAAAATAGAATATACATTAACGAATGAAAAGAATTATTATCGATTGAATAATTTAGGATGGATATTTTTGATTTCATATTATATATAATATTGAAAAAGAACGTTCCTTCCAAATTATGTACACATTTGCATCGACAAATATTTGGAAAGTCGCAAAATAATAGAACCTACGCCAACCTCTGTTATACATTAACGAATGAAAAGAATTATTATCGATTGAATAATTTAGGATGGATATTTTTGATTTCATATTATATATAATATTGAAAAAGAACGTTCCTTCCAAATTATGTACACATTTGCATCGACAAATATTTGGAAAGTCGCAAAATAATAGAACCTACGCCGACCTCTGTTATATATTAGCTTTGAGCATCAATAGTAATTAATACTATTATTAATAATATTAATACCAATCGATTTCATAGCGAGTAACCAGTAATTACGGGTGTTATGATTAGTCTTCCCATTGGTTTTTGCTCTTTAGGAATAACCACCAATAACTCACTTCCACTTGAATACAGTTGACATTATATCCAAATAATAATTCAAACAACGCGCGCGCCCATTTGAAAGTACCGATTATCAACGGATTTTGCCGAACGTCCCCGAGGTTTTCCCGGAATTTAGTGTCGTCTAATTTATTGCAGGCAGACAAGATAATTAATTAGGGACAGTACGCTGAATCTCGAATGGTGTGTTTTTTCCAACATCGGAGTTTTGCTCTGAGGCTTTTGTTATTCATTGCGTTTCATGTGAATGTAATAATCCATAATTCACAAGTTGCCTCTGAGCTTCCTATGAAATATAGTACAGCCTGATTATTTTTTTCACATTTACAGACTGAATTTTTATTCTAGAAAAAAAAATTAATTCGAATGCCGGGGGCCCCTATGGACCTCGGGGCCCTACGCTGCAGCGTACTAAGCGTACCGATTAATCCGCTACTGATGCCTGTATATCTATTTAACATTCATAAAAATATATTCTACTGGCGGACAAATGTCGAGGGGGGTGTCGGTGTAGAATATTTCGAGTGAAGTGGGCATCTTTTATTGTTTCGAAAGGGAAATCCTAAATCTTCCAGTAGAGCTTGAAATTCGAATTTCCAAAATTTGTCATACTTGCATGGTATTATACTGAAAGCATCTTTGAAGATAAGAGATTACGGGTTTCCTCGTGTAATATCATTGAATTGGTGCAGAACATGATTTGGTATTTGTATATTTTTGGAATGCTTACCACTAACTTTAATGAAATACAATAATCTCCAGTATCAGTATCTCATTAGAAATAGAAAATTTTTCTAAAAATAAATATTGATATGCATTACCCTAGGAAAATATACCGGCACGATACATGAAAAAAGTGCTTCGGAAATGTTTTGACAGAATCGCAGAATTTTCCACAGCAAAAAAGTTACAGTCACTTTAATAAATGCTTATTTACAAAAAACACCCTCGAGCTCTCAAACGATGAGACGATGATATCAGTTTTTGTTTATCTAGTTGATAAATAGGGATTACCAATCAAATGTGTCCAATTTCGCTCTCGTACCTGTACCTACTCTTGGTAGAAAATTTTCATGCATTCATAGTTCCTTCCTAACTCCCTAGTGTATTCAATCTTTTTCAAATTTCCAGCAGATTCTTGGGTTATTGGCAGATGCCATAGAATGAAACATTGTTTGATTTTGATGAAGTTATTGAAAAATCTTTCCACTACTTATTCTCTCCTCCCTCAACAGTGAGAGGTGACTCATTCAGCAGGAATTTGTATAAATACAGTTAGTGTTTTATGAACTCTGATTCCTTCAAGTTTCTCTTTTTGTCATGGTTTCTCTGCCAAGAATACATGCTTCATGATTCATTCCATTCGATCTTCATATGTAAGAATTTCCTTCGATAATCTCAAGCCTGTGGGTCCTTTGGTCTGTCTTGATGTGTTTGTATTTTAACTCTCTCCACGTGTACATGTTATATTGTATATACAGTTCTTAGTTAATTCTTCTGTGCTTTCCGGCTCAAGTCGTGTTTTTTTCAGAGTGATAGAACTTTGAATTGAAATAAAACACATTTGAATTAAGATTTTTTATTTGGAAAATAATTTTATGACATTTATGTTTCAAAAACATTTCTGGCATATGCCCACCACGACTAGCTCTGGAGCTAATGTAACAGTGTGCTCGTTAAAGGCTTGTTCGGACTAGGCCAGTATTTTAGTCGAGTGGAGAGTCGATTCGCCCACTGACTACCCTACCACAGTATCAAATACTCTTAAGAGTCTTTCGCCTTCAAAATAAGAAACGTTTACCGCCAGATGGCAGTGCGTGTTCCCCGATCCTAACTCCGCCCGTTTTATAGCTTGACAATCACACTGCTGTCAGCCCACTGTACAGGACCGAATCGGTGCTTGTTCTCCCAAATTACAAACGTGTTCGTTTTCGAAGGAAAAAATCTGAACTGAATACTGTAGAAAGCAAAATAAATGACACAACAATTTCCAGATGAAAACACTAACTATGTATTGAGCGTTGAAAATAAAATCGGAATAGCACCTAAGTAAAAAACTGAACAATACACATTTCACGAAGAATACAATGTGATAAACTTGCGGACAGTGGACACACATGTCCACTGCAAGTGTATTTCCTGATAAATATACCTAACTAGATAAATTTTATAAGACCAGATTTTGTTCAACAAATTAGTTTTTTTTTAGATCATTCATGAACTACATATGTCTTTTTGTGATCGAGATATTCTTGATAATGGAATATTTAATGAATTTGTTGAGGCTTTCGCGGCCATCGTTTGATGACATCTGATCTTGTTTCGAGCATTTCGGCCGAGAGAGAAATAATTCCTGAAGATGCCAGACACTCGATCTGGCGAAACGTCGAAATCTAATCAGCCGGCAGAAATGCTCGAAACAAGATCAGATGTCATCAATGGAATATTTGTTGAAAGATTATTTGGGCTGTTTCCATTATCTGTAGATAATGTGAACTATGTCATCCTGTATTGTTGAGATTTTCTTGTACACAGTTGAGTTAAGTTATTCCCGTAATTTCTATAATTCCTGTTATTTCCATTGTTCTCGTTATTTCCGATAATCCGATGTTCCTATTATTCCCGTTATTCCTGTTACTCCCGTTGTTCCCGTTGCCAAAAAACCTTATTCCGTCATCTTAATGATGATAATGAGGATGATGAAGATGAAAATACAAAGAAATAGAAACAAACATTAATACATTAATTTTTATACATATATTGGATTATTCAGCTTCATAGAACAAATGTTGGGGCGCAGGGAATATAACAAGAAATGAAGAAATCCGACCCTGAACTATATATCTCACACTAGCTGTATAAATGCTCTCTCTTTCATTCACCAGTCAACTGGGAGGAGCTACCTGCGGGGCGTGTCATTTAAAAGAAATTCAATTCCATCTTAAAATCCATAATTGTTATTAACAATTGATTTTCACTAATCGACGGCTAAAACAAACCTTAATGACTTGTCTTTGAGAAAAATGGATATTTATCATTCCGAATAGAAAAATTCAAGGAAATAAATTTCGCGAAAACAACACATTTTTGTAATATCATTTACAAAAAAAACGGCTTATTATAAAAGAAAAATGAGATAGACATGTCATTAACTAAATGATAGACTTCAATACTGAAATGAAAAAACACAAAAATATTAGTTCGTTTTGATGGTGGAAATGTTGAAAAATAGCCAAAAATGATGTTTAATATCCTATTTATTCATTCAATACTCATAAAATATTTTTTTTATTATTTTTACCTTTATACACACATACATCCCTTGATCAGTCAGAAAAATAAATCGTTTCTGACTCCCTTATTTTCAGGGATGTAGACCCTTAAACAGTATAAGGTAGTAGGTACATCATCCTGTGACTCTACTCGACTCGATTGCTGGCGTTCGCACACGGGAAATTACAAAATCATTCGCTACTCGACTAATCTACTGGCCTAGTCCGAACAAGCCTTTACAGATCGATGATCAATGATTATTTGTTTTAAAATTTTCAAAATTTGAATGGTATAAAGGGCGGATATAGCTCTTTTTCATGGGAGGGGTACCTAATAACGATCATGGGGGGTAATAACGATTGAAAACCATTTAATCAGGTACATAATCTATGAAATATCTTATGTGCAATGGTCCAATCAATTGGCCCTAAGCGACATGACTCCAATAGTCCAATGGATTATTTTCTTTGGGGTTATGTCAAGTCATCGGTTTATGCTGATGAACCAAAAAATAGATTCTTTGAAAACCAACATAACTCGTGTTATTGCAGAAATAAGACCTGAATCACTCGAAAAAGTGTTCCAAAATTGGTCTGGTCGAATGCTGTTCCTCAGAGCTATAGTTCCTGACTTCCATCAGTGCTTTTTTCTATTCTGATATTTTTATTCTGTTCTCCAACCGAACAATGCATCACCTCCCCGAATTGTATCCTCGAACGAGAGCACGTTCGAATTTTCTTTGCGGTAGTTGGAGAACAACCGCTGAGGTAAAACAAAGGGCACCATCAAATGACAAAACGTGCACAACGCGTCGCCAACGCCTCATCATCCGATAATTTGAGCATAAACGAAGCCAATCACCGAAGGGTGTGGCGAAGCACGAGCGCCGGATTTGCATAAGATATAACGTTTTAACCATCCATCATTATCCTTCGCTTTTCTGTTAAAGTTCCATTATCTTCTGTCGTGAAATTTAGATTGTGTTCGCGACGGTTGGGGAATGCCAGAATATCGATATTTTATGATAAAAGGCTACATTATTAAATTCATTCAGGAAAGAGAATGGGTATTTGAATCGTACCTTAATTTTGACAGTAGATTCTTGAGGTTGTAATTGCCACAGACAGAAGAGCTCGAGGTAGAAAAGCAAAACCTACCCTGTAACTCAGGAGTATTTTGCAACTGTATATAGGTATAACCTTTGTCTTTTCATAAGATTCTGTATATATATTTTTTGGATGAAATGATCCAAATAAACAAAAATGAAGAGAAAGTCATGAACAAAAAAACAGATACAAATAATTTGAGTTGTATATACAGCTTCCTATTGGAAAAATCAAAGTGGAAAGACTTTTATGACAGAGCGAAACACAGAAGAACGAAACTCAACCTAAAAAAAGAAATTGACACATAAACAAGGTGAAATGAAGAAGAGAGAGGAACAAAATTTTTCAGATTCATTCTAAAATCATCGAAGATCAGAGTCATTAAAAATAATAAAGATAAAAAAGAATTAAAATTGAAAAACTGATGGAAATTGTAGAAGTAAGAAATTTTGTTTGTGAATTTTATTTTTGTTTGACGGATGTTTTAAGCATGATGCAAGGAACATCTAACCTCGAATTCAGTAAGTGTAAACAACATATTTATGTTTAATATAGGTTATGTACTTTATTGTAGAAGCCCTGATGAAGCATTAAAATAAATGCGAAAGCTTGGCAAAGAATAAAGAGTAGTTTATTCCCCTCCGAATTGAGTCGTTAAACCCTTAAATATTTATTTATAGGTATAACCTATCCTACCTCAGCTGTCCGAGATCCTACGAACCTACTGCTACAGGCCCACAATGTTATTACTTTCTAGTTGTCTTTACCAAGATAACTTTCTATAGACGGTGGCATGAAAATTTTCAACCAAAAGTAAAGAATGATCACCAGCGCTTTGTGAAACCCACTGTTTAAGTTGTATAACTATTTTTTCAAGCAGGGAATAAATAAGGCAAAATTAAAGTTAAAAATATACAAAACTTCAATAACATTGATATTCATAAAATAATGTAGAATTAAGCTATTGAGGCAGCTACCTAGATGATTGAAAACAAATAAGACACAAATCATTTGCCAATATAAATAATGACAAATGAAATGTCCGAATAGTCCAACGTCAACTGAGAATCGCAGTTGAATTATTCATTCCGCTTTATCGAAATGGAATTCACATCAGGTGGTGCATTTTGGAAGAAAGTTTTCCTCACTCAATCACCGAGAGGGGAGTCTTTTCTGGAGGTGGATAGATGTCGCTCATTAATAGTCATTCCGAAATAATGCACGACAGATATCCATATCTTGACGACAAGATTTTCCATCTAGCGTCGACTTTGGGATATTCCACCCTGATGAGTCCTATATAGGACGAAACTGCAGTCGGTGCGATTCTCAGTTGACGTTGGACTATTCGGTCTGGTAGGGTGAACGATGTGGAAGACCTAGTTCGTATTCACATTTCATTTGTCAATATTTATATTGGCAAATGATTTGTGTCTTATTTTTTTTCGACATTGATATTTACATGATAATAATTCGCTTTATTTAAATGGTACCTACCTAAATGTTGAACATATAAACTTTTTGTTTTTGATGGTTTACAGTTATATCATTGCAATACTTTGTGATGAACGATACCACGAATGCAAATATAAATCACGATCGAATTATATGGATGAAGAATAGTTCCAATGATGAATCGCTGTATAAACCACTTCAATACTCCAAATACAACGCTGAAAATTCGAATTGAAGTACTTTGTCTATGGTACTTTCACAGGTCACTTCACAGAATTCAAATACTCTAAGACGTTTTCTTATTCTTCTTCTTCTTCTTGACTGAGACATTTTCGTTGTGGTCTACACTCTACAGCACTGAATTGGAGGCAACTCAATTTACCATAGAATTTACAATATTTACATTGAAATGGAATGATATAAGCCTTGCTTAAGATGCCTAAAAACATGGTATATGCACTCAATTGACATTCGGCCAAATCAAAAATATTAGAATTGTTTCGTGTCGGCGCCGCTGAAAATTCCAATATGGGCAACGAGGCAATGAAAATTGAAGCTGGGCTTCAGTACGAATACAGATCTGTGCTTGTGCGTACAATACAATACTTACCAAAACTTTGGCTTCGCCTTGTGGCTCTGAATAGCGGAGTATAAACCATATTATACCTTTCCTCAGAACTAATATGAATCAAAATGTCAAGAATATAAACACAAATGATTGCTTGGAAGAAATATCGACCATTAAAACAACTCGTTCACCAGAATAAATTAAAATAGTTGAAATAACTAATCAAAATCAATCATTATTTGTGAATAACGCAACCTGAAATGGAAAAAACGAAACTGCTAATATTCTCAATTTCGGCTGACCAAAATCTGAACAGTGCTCACACCATTATTTTAGACAACTTAGCCTTGCTGCTCAGCTTGAAATAATGGGTAGATAATTATCTCAGTTGGTGGAGCAGCGAGATTTTCATGTTTCCATAGATATAAGGCATGAGCTGTCACACAGAACAGAAACATATGTATAGGCATATACATATATACTCCATTCACTTTTATAAAGTATCGCGGTTTGCCATGGAATTCTGACACATTTCACCGTGTATATTTTGAAAATGTTAGGTTATGGTCATTCCTTTGTCAGATACGCCCGCAACGTTGTCGTTTCTGTTTTGAAATCGTAGTAATTACGTATTTATCAAAATGTTAATTTACTTTGAGAAAATAATGAATTTGAGAAAATATCAGTTGAATTCAATAATTTCAAAGACCTGGCGAATGCTGAAGAAACTTCTTCTCTGTTAAAACTGGAAATATTTCACGTATATGAAAATGGAAGGAAGATTCAGTTATGCTATTTTCTTGTACGAAAATCAAGAATCGAGTGTTGAAATTTCACTGAAAAATAATGGACAGAATAGTCCGTTGCTTTGTGATAGTTCATTCGCAAAAAGAATAAAAGTACTCGAATAACCCAGCAAAACGAACGGAACAGACGAACTTATGGATTATGGAATTCCACACTTTTCAAAAATTCTCAAGAAATACCTACAGAAGAGATTTAAATACCTTTTTGCACAACTTGAAATACTACAGTATGAAAATGTAATAGCTCTACGAAACCTGCGTCACAGTTAAACCTTAGAATAACTAACTCCATTTACAAAGGTGAAAAAGAGTAAATAGAAAGTAGACTTGGCAATGTCGCTTGATTTTCACGCCTGCCAACCTGCGTCAGTTTTAAGTGAAAGAACTTGATAAATCTAAATCAAGGCTAACCGCGATTCTTTATAAACTTTTTTTTAACTTTGTGAATGGAGTTAGTTCTTTTAAGGTTTAACTGTGACTCAAGATTCGTAGTACCACTACATTTTCATACTGGGGTATTTCAAGTTGCGCAAAGAGTTATTGTCGCCTGTAGGCTTATTGTATGAGAATTTTGAAAAGTGGGGATTTCCATACGTCCGTCTGTTCTGTTCGTCTAAAAGTTTTTCTGTCGGGTTAATGAACTATCACAAAGTAACGGACTATTCTGTCCATTATTTTTCAGTAAAATTTCAACACTCGGTTCTTGATTTCCATACAAGGAAAATAGCATAACTGAATCTTCCAATCATGTTTATACTCGTACACGGAAAATAGTTCTACTATTAACAGAGAAAAAAGTTTCTTCAATATTCGTCAGATCTTTTGAATTATTGAATTCACATAATATTTCCTAAAATTCATGGTTTTCCCAAAGTAAATTAACATTTTGATAAATACGTAATTTCTACGATTTATATGTAGAAACGGCAATGTTGCGTTCATATCTGACAGAAGAATGACTATAACCTAATATTTTCAAAATATACGCGGTGAAATGTGTCAGAATTCCAGGGCCAACCGGGCTACTTTATAAAAGTGAATGGAGTATAAATATGGCTTATGACCCTGCTTTTCAAACTCACAAAGAAGCCAAATCTTTGGTAAGGATTGAGTTGTACGCTTGCGTCAACTGGAAATCCAAAAATTGTGACAAATGTAGAGGTTATGTATATTCTGAGAGACAACAAGAAAATAGATGTAGAGGATGAAAATATGTCCCTTGAATATTTTCATCTCAATTCTAAAATAAGAATAGAAGTTAAAAATGATTTTCAGGAATTGAAGAAAACGAAATAAAGCGATTGAAACATTTCACAGGAAATTGTAAGGTTATGATGGAAAATATTCAGATGAATTCATGAATATCATACGATTCAGGACAAAGTGAGGTATCAGAGAGAGACGGAATTAGTAAATTATTTTCATTCTCAATATTGCGGCACACGCGCATATCGAGATTCTTACCAAAGCCCAGCTTCAGTTTTCATTAGCTCATTCCCCATATTGAAATTATTAGATATATGCATAGATGCATAGAATACCTGGTGTTGGCACTGATTAGATTTTGTTCAAGGTTTTCTTGTCGATCGAAAATATGAGTGATAGATGCATAGAATACCTGGTGTAACGACTCCTTTCTAAAAATCGGCATTCTAGATTTCAGATTTTGGTCTAGTTCCGGGATAAATCCGCAATTTTTATCGGTCGAGGCGCTACTGCGGCAACGACAAACAGCGCGACCCCTTTCGGGAGAAATGAAAAGCAGCACAAAATGTCACATTTTCGATCGACAAGAAAGTCTTAAACAAAATCTAATCAGTGCCAACACCAGGTATTCTGTGCAGTGTTTGTCCCGCTTTTCATTTCTCCCGAAAGGGGTATTTTCTATTGCCGCAATAGCGCCACAACCGCAAAATATTGCGTATTATTCCAGAAGTAGCAATTACGTACTGAAATCTAGAGTGCCGTTTTGATCTACAAATTTTGGTCATGACTTTTAGTAAGGAGTCGTTACACCAGGTATTCTATGCATCTATACATTTCCGCAAATATATTTATGACCCAAACAAACATTCAAAAACGTTTTAAAATTGAAGAAAAAAGATGAAAATGGACAACTCACGATTGAAACTGTTTCACACACTGATAAGACTTTTATAATTGACAAGGCCGTAGCCAGGGGGGGGTCCGATGGGGTCCGGACCCCCCCCCGAAATTTATTTTTTCAGAAATGCCAGATAATCATTTCACCGAAAATTCTTCGAATAAATTTTTTTCTAGCTACGGCCTCGGACGGACCCCCCCCCGAAATTTTTTTCTAGCTACGGCCTTGATAATTGACTTTAAAACTTCATCTTATAGGCGCGTTGAACGTTTTTGGGAATGAAAAGTAACGCGGCACTTTGCACAATAACGAATTGGAAAACAAATACACTTCAATCAACTCTGCGATTCACAACTCACAGAGTGGAGAATAATGAAAACACTTTACAATGTGTTCCTAATGAAAAAGATTCTGAAAACTCATGCTTACATTCATGCTCAATATCTAGTTGGGACTATTTTTCTCCTGGTTCCCCTGTTTTTTCGACGGGCTTCAAGAACTTTTTGTCGGGTCAAAATGATCTGCTGACGGATTTATGGTAAACAGCGAGCTCAAAGCTCGCTATCTTGGGTTGCCTAATCTATGTCTCCTGACAGAAACTTATCGTCAAAATCCGATTTACTTGACAATTCGTTAAAAATTCACTGTTCCACCAACTTGAGATGTTAACGCGCTTTTTTTATCTGGTAATCGCCTTCCATGCAAATAACATAGAATTGTACACATCGCCATCTAATGGCGATAATATCAAATATGGTACCTTCACGACTACGCTAGTGTCTTATCTATAGACACCTAGTGTCCTAAAAGACGAAAGCATTTCCTACATCAGCAAAATTTGTAATTCATTTTTCCGAAGTTTTATTGAATTTTATAATAACCAGAACGTAGACGAATTTATAACTGTTTCATAACAAACAGTCCATCTGATCTCGAGTTATAAATGCTGTAAGGAACATCTTTCTTTTACCTGGGGTTTTTTGAGGAACTACTAACATCCTTAAATGCTACGTAAAAACGTGCTTTAGGAAAATTGGTTTGATAAGGAAAAGGTTCTAGCAATGTTTCCAAAATAACACATTTGCGAATCACCTAAAGTATTCAATGTAGAACTGTAGAAGATATGCAATGAAACTTCCCAAGCCAGTAACCCGAAGGGTGAAGGGCTTGGAACAAGAATTATATTGAAGATTGATAAAGTTTAATGTCTGTGAAATACAGGGTCTTTCACGAGGAACCTCACCCATATTTATACGGGAAACTACTGAACGTATTTTCATGAAATTCAGCACTTATAAGTATTCCACGATGCTGATGAAATCTAAAATATTTTCAAGGCATGAGCTCCTCCGGTTTTTCCGGAAATGACGTCAACTTCCGTTTTTCAAATTAGAACACCATTTTTTTATTGCAGAAATAGATTCCTTAGAAAATTTCAAGTTATTTTGATGTAACATATTTCAGTTTTGGTTGGAAAATTCTCTCTGAGCGGGAAAATTCGAAAAAAAAATCGAAAATAGAGCTCCGCTGAAACAAGAATAACTTCGAGGTTTTTGGATGGAAAATTTTCATTTTTGGGATTTTTCAAGATGTAGTATTGATGTATCCACTTTAAAAATCGAAATCGCGATTCATGATACAGGGGGTGAAAAAATCGCTTTCAAAGTTAGGGATGACAAAATCGTGAAAAATCAATTTTTTCGAATTAGAACCCCTTTTTTTATGGCAGATATTGAATCTACGTTAAAAAATAATGTGAGTGTATGCATCACACCCTTGCCCTAAAGTGGATATTTTCTGAGTTATTCACAAAAAACTGTTTTTCGTCTTGAATTTTCAGCTATTTCTTTTCCCTTCACGCCAAAAAGATGAAATTTTCAGGAACTGTTACTTAAACCATGTTTTAGATTTTACTACCCTAATATGCAAGAGAAAAAAGTTACAGGTTGTTCCTAAATAGATGGCGAATTTGGATTCGAATTTGTATCTGGAACCTCTTTATTTCAACTAATCGGCCATCGGTTTTCTCTCCAGTGATAAATAAATAATTCCTTATGAACCATATGCAAAAACTTACGATATACCATATAAATTCAATAGGGTACAGCATATGAAGGAAACTGATTTCGTCAGGAGAACAGAGTTTTGCGAAGCTATGATGATTCGATTTCAAGAGAATGAAAACTTTTTGGACTGTATAATTTGGACAGATGAATCTAAATTCACAAAGAATGGTTCTTTCAATAGGCATAACAGTCATTATTGGGATGAAGAGAACAACCACCACTTCAGACAATGGAACTTTCAAGAGACCTGGAGTTTCAATGTTTTTTGCGCCATCAAAAATAATGCAATTCTCGATGTTCACATTTATGATGGGACTTTAACTGGTAAGATAGAACACTACACATGTTTGCATTATTTAAAGAATGTTCTCCCTTAGGAGATAGATATTCTGACATATTGACTCAAATAATTGAGCCGCTAGTACAGAACCATAATGACTTATGGTATCAACAAGATGGCGCGCCTCCACACAATTCACTCAATGTGTCAAATATCCTCTACAGGCTATTTGAAGATCGATGGTTGGCGAACACCACGTTCTCCCGATTTAACTCCTTTAGACTATTATGTTTGGGGTAGGATAAAAAATATTGTTTACTCAACTCCCCTGACTGATAAAGAGGACTGCATAGAACGAGTCAGAAATGCGTTCAGGTTTGTTTAGATTTTTAGATTCATAGTTTTGAAACTCAATTTGGTTTTTAAACACTTTTGCAGATCTCTTCCTCCCGATGAAATAAGAAGAGCAACGCACGAAGCATTCCTGAGACGTATAAATAAATGTCTAGAAATTAACGGTCAAAACTTTGAGCATCTTCTCTAGTTATAACTGCGAGAGTTTGCAATGGTTCTCCTAATAGTAACTTGAAGTCGGTTTCAAGAAGGGGTGAAAAATCTACAGCATGGTTCAAATAACAGTTCCTGAAAATTTCATCTTTTTGGCGTGAAGGGAAAAGAAATAGCTGAAAATACAAGACGAAAAACAGTTTTTTGTGAATACGAGTAACTCAGAAAATATCCATTTTAGGGCAAGGGTGTGATGCATACACTCACATTATTTTTTAACGTAGATGCAATATCTGCCATAAAAAAAGGGGTTCTAATTCGAAAAAATTGATTTTTCACGATTTTGTCATCCCTAACTTTGAAAGCGATTTTTTCACCCCCTGTATCATGAATCGCGATTTCGATTTTTAAAGTGGATACATCAATCTTACATCTTGAAAAATCCAAAAAATGAAAATTTTCCATCCAAAAACCTCGAAGTTATTCTTGTTTCAGCGGAGCTCTATTTTCGATTTTTTTTCGAATTTTCCCGCTCAGAGAGAATTTTCCAACCAAAACTAAAAAATGTTACATCAAAATAACTTGAAATTTTCTAAGGAATCTATTTCTGCAATAAAAAAATGGTGTTCTAATTTGAAAAACGGAAGTTGACGTCATTTCCGGAAAAACCGGAGGTGCTCATGCCTTGAAAATATTTTAGATTTCATCAGCATCGTGAAATACTTATAAGTGCTGAATTTCATGAAAATACGTTCAGTAGTTTCCCGTATAAATATGGGTGAGGTTCCTCGTGAAAGACCCTGTATATATAGAGAATTATTAATCGGCATACAGACAAATTTTCGAATTTCGGAAAAAGTTTTCACTTCGAACGGGAGTCGAACCACGTATCTTTGAATGTCCGGTCCAACGCATTACCCAATTACACTACCGAAGTTACTCATCTTCCCGAAATAATAATTCTCTAATTATATTGAAGACCTTTCATCTTCTCAATAGTTCCATGTAGTACATATTAAAAGAAACAGTTTTCCACCAACATCGAAATTCAGTAACCTGGAAGGAAAAGGCTCAAATCAAAAATTATATTAAAAATTTTCTTTCTTCTGAATTGTTCCTTGTTAGAAGATATTCAATAAAAGCAATATTTCGATACAAAATCCAGTTCTCTTCTGGCTGAACCCATTAGCCGCAAGTAAGCGCATGTTAGTTTCGTATTCATAAATTGAATTCGTTCCGTCAGAAAAAAGACTCTAAATAGTGCAACACCAACACGAAGCTAGAAGAACAGCAGATATATCTCTTCAGCCAGCATCATCCGAGAGTGTTTATTTT
The DNA here is from genome assembly GCA_951802165.1 of Adalia decempunctata. Taxonomy (NCBI): domain Eukaryota; kingdom Metazoa; phylum Arthropoda; class Insecta; order Coleoptera; family Coccinellidae; genus Adalia; species Adalia decempunctata. The sequence goes on from OX637697.1 coordinate 49,118,639, forward strand.
TTGGTATATGTTCCTATCTCATACTCATATTTTTATTTCTTTTATTTTCGTTTTGATAAGAATTGGTATATCAGTCGATTCTTCTCTCCAAGAGAGCTCTAAGTACAATTTTCCCAACATCAAAGGCAGTAACCGGAAGGGGAAAGGGCCCCCTCAATTCTCGTTGGAGAACCACCTCTCCAAATCTTTCGCACTTCTGAGAGATTCCGAAATATGCATTTCTCCACAATTTTTCCGTTCCATTTTCCAACCATTTCCATGATGTGATATGTAGCCGAGATCACTTGTCCGCATTCTGAATAGAAATCATCCAAGCATCATATCATACTTTCAGAATCTCTCTACCCAAAATATCAGTTTTCTAAAAGCTCTTATTCTGTAACCAATTCTTCCACAGCATTTTAACCACATTCATCGTCCAGTTTTTCCATTTTTCCCTTCTCATCTCCAAATTCGACTTGAATCAACCTCCACAACCCTCATTCATCTTAAAAAATCCCCGGTAAAGATTTCCTCCAGGAGCAATCAGTCAGGTGGGGTCTGGTCTGTCAAAGTCAATGTACTCGATCCGGGGGATCCGGTGTTCGTCCCCGAAATCCGGGCGTATTCACTTGACGCGCGATCCTGTGCGGGGGAAATGGAAAATGGAAAACCAGACACTGCGCCAGTGTAACGAACAGCCATAGCCGGGATTTAGAAGACGCTGATTAATGGGATTCGAAGCCGGTTAATTCCCACCAAAGGCTCTACCAAAACTCCCGGGACTTGAGCGACGGCATGTGACCGACTTGACGCAGATGTCGGAGATACGGAACAGTCTAATCGGCGTCAAAAGGGTCGCATGCGTAGACTACGCGAAGGTGTTATTTGGAATATCGGATTTAACGACTGCGACGTCGAGAGGTCGCTGCTGTTCGATCGAATGCGGCGTTTGGTTTTCTTTTCGTTACGCTTTTCCTTCTTCAATTTCTCATGAATTTAAGCCAAAAAAAGATGACTTAGTTACTTCATATTATATACAGGGTGTTTGGAGAGTGAGTAGCCATAGGTAAATGGTGGATAGGTGATGATCTTGGCTACTTGTTGCGCCCAGTGATGGCGTAACGTACACCCCCCCAGACCCCCCGTTGGGTGGGGGATCACGGGGTCTAGAGGCCCGCGGGGTAAAGATCAAACAATTTTCAATTAAATCATAGAAATATTTATTATAATAAAACACAAAATACTCATAGTACCTAATTAATTCTCTGATTAACTTTCTTCATTCATTTCTGACAATTTTAATTACCTATCTAAACTACTCCTAAAAAATCACCCTCATGCGTCAAATATATAAGATTTATAAACGAAATCCCAGTATTTGTTCAATTCACTATCAACATTAAATTTGTTTTTGAAGAGTTTATTAAAACCAACGTTATTGTTTATTAACATATTATGTATTTCCGTCATATCCTGTTTTCTTCTTTTGAAATAATTTATTTATTGGTTTAAAATTATTAGCGAAATTGTTGAGGTTGGCTTATCATAGAGCAAAAACTTATAAATGTTTGATATGATTACACGGATTCAGTCTATAGGTGTAAAAATTAATTTCAAATAATAGTTAGAATGATAAAGTAAAAGAGCTTATAGAATGTTAATTATAAGAAAATCGTTAAAGTATATCGGTTAAAATTGATGCAGTTGGTTTATTGGAATTTTAATATTTTCTGCAAAATAGAGTACTATGTTTCACCCACAAATGAATTGTTGAACAGTCATATAAAATAAATGATTGAGGATTGAGGTAAACCTAATATAGAATTGACGTTGATAATGAATCAAAAGATGGTACAAGAGAATGGGTAATTAGATGTATTGTGGTAGGAGCTGAAGAAGGAGTGGGGCCCGGGGACAATCATTGGGGGGGGGCCTGGCTGAGGAACGTTACGCCACTGGTTGCGCCTAATAAAATAACATTTTGCCCAAAGTTCAAAGTGTTATGATTTTTTTGCCTTTTTTCTAGAAATTTCTCATTTTTCTCATTGAAATCTTGAATTTTTTAAAATTTAATGCTCGAGGTGCCTATAAAATGATTCATTTTTTTAGTCTAGTCTTGTCTTATTCAGATTGGATCATGATTTCATACAAACTTCTTCAAAAAACCTGACAGCGTCGTATCAAACAACAAAATGAAAAAAAAAATAATGTTGTGTCCATTTTACAAAGTGAAATAAAAAAAAATCAAATAGTGTTGGGTTTTAAAATGGTTTTGAAAACTTCTCTAGTTAATAATCTTTGCAATGGTATGTAACATGTACCATTAATAATCAGATAACTCAACAAAAAGCTATGTTAGATTAATTATTAACACAGCTGGAATAGTTTTGTCGTCACCCTTTTAAGGCATCCCAGGCCCGGATCTAGGGTGGGGCAAGCGGGGCGCTTGCCCTGGGCGCCAGCTAAAGGGGGCGCCAAGTTACAACCAGAGGTTAAATTTTTTCAATTTTTGATTTGCTCGGAAGAAAGTATTATTATTAAAGATGACCGACTCTGAAGTGCCATAAAAAAGGACAAACATAGCGTATCTGTCCGAAACCATACAAAATGAAATTATCGATTAAATGGCCACCAAAGTTCGGAATAACATAATTAATGAGATCAAGGAGGCTAACTATTTCACCTTTATGTTCGACTGCACCCCAGATGTATCTCACACGTCGAACAAATGAACCAGGTTATACGATATTTAAAGAGAACGGACTCTGGATATGAGATAAAGCAAAGTATTATTGACTTCTTAAAAGAAAAACTGGGGAATAATATCATAGACAATTATTCTAGATATACTGCAAGCTGATGATTTAAATGTCAAAAAATGTCGTGAGCAATCCTACGACAACGGATCTAATATGGCTGGCATATAGAGGAGTCTAATCCAGAATTCAACTGATGAACGAGCTGGCTGTACTAGTTCCATGCCTAGCACACTCTTTGAATCTTGTGGGTGTCCATTCGGCTTCATCATGTTCAGAAGCAGTAGGTAAATTCATTTGGTGTTGTACAAAAACTGCAGTCTTTTTTTGTCAGTCCACCACATGATAGACAATTATGAAAAGTGCACGAAAATAAATTTTAAAGGAAGTATACAAACAAGATGGGCTAAACATCAAGCTGTTAATGCCTTGCTCAAAAATTTGCTGGGAGTTGTGAAGGTTGTGGAAGAAATCTCACTAGTCGCAGAATCCAAGTATGAAACTGGTGATTTGCTTTATGCTGTGATGAATTTTAGATTAATCCTGAACCTAACAATTTGGGATAATATTCTGCGAGAGATCGATAGGGTCAACGTGGAAATTCAGAAAGTTCATTATCATTGATACAAGGTCTTGTGAGGATCTTGCAAGAAATGAGAGAAAAGTTTTTATTTTTATTATTCATTTGTATAATTTATTTTTGTTATTTTTTATGAATTCATATATTATGTATAACACAAATGGGGGGGGGGCGCCATAATGAATTTTTGCCCCGGTCAGAAAAAATCGTAGATCCGGGCCTGAGGCATCCTTGCAAACAAAACGGTTTTTTGTTGAGTTATCTGATTATTAATGGTACATGTTACAAACCATTGCAAAGAGTATTAACTAGAGAAGTTTTTAAAACCATTTTAAAACCCCACACTATGTAAAAAAAAAATTATTTCACTTTGTAAAGTGGACACAACATTATTTTTTTCATTTTGATGTTTGATACGACGCTGTCAGGTTTTTTGAAGACGTTTGTATGAAATAATGATTCAATCTGAATAAGACAAGACTAGACTAAAAAAATAAATCATTTTATAGGCACCTCGAGCATTAAATTCAAAAAAATTCAAGATTTCAATGAGGAAAATGGGGAATTTCTAGAAAAATGGCACACAAATTATAACACTTTGAACTTTGGGCAAAATGTTTTTTCATTAAGCGCAACAAGTAGCCAAGAGCATCACCTATCCACCATTTACCTATGGTTACTCACCCTCCAAACACCCTGTATATCACTATAAAGGTGAAACAACCTTTTCGCAAGAAATTGATAAAAGATCAACATGCCTTGAACATTAACAACATCTGGAAGAGAGTGACATTATTCATATGAAATATGTGAGACAGTTCAGAAAAATCTGACTCTCCAATAGGTGTCACCATGGCGTAGTTTCTGCTTATGACTGCGGCTAGTCTTATTTTAACAGGGCAAATGTACCAATCCTATTCTTATCGAAGTTGAGTTATGTGAGAGTTGTTTTACTTGGTGTTAATTTATCCAATTAACCAAACAAACCACATTTATTAATTTGAGGCCAATGCATTGATTATATAACAATTCGTAAGCCAAGTACTATAGAACTGAAAAAAACAGTTCACAATTATTGTAACTGTTGTCATTTCGATTGCTCCTCAAAGAAAAGTGAAAACAGTTCTAAACGTTTTCATGAATTTCCCTAAAGAAGATGCCTCAACATAAAATACCACTAATGCTACTGGTATATTAGAAAAATTGGACTGAATAAAAGCATGGATAAATAAACTATAGATGGAGAAACCCTTGCTACAAAGAAGTGTGTTTCTCTGTGAACAATATTTTTAGTGAATATACACATTTAGTATTCAGCAAATATTTTGGAAGGTTGTATTCAGTGGCGAAGATCTGAGGTTGATCATTTTGCGAATATCAACTGATACTTGATCATGAGGAAATACCATACATAGATCTCCATGTCGCATCCGAACTTATTCACATTCCGATCATAGTTTATGGCAGATGTAAATCTTTCTGTGTTGCTATTCTGTAGTATATTTCCATGAAATAAAACACATTCAAAACAATCATTTATTTTTATGATTTCCATCGAATTCGTCGTAAAATTTCGATTCCATTAGAATGGAAGAAGCATATACACCAAAATTTTATAAACTCGACACTGCACTGTCAATAATACACTAATTCACTGAAATTCTCCACAAAATCATCACGAGATCGAAGAGAAACACTGAAAATAATCTGTTTTACATATCAAAACAACCTTTTTTTTTTGTGCCCTGAGGAAGGAGGAAAGCATCATGCCTTCTCCGCAGCGGCGGTTCAATGCTGGGATTCGTGTGGGACTCTAACCCAACTAAAACCTCCTCCTCGCCATCTCAGTCGGAATCCCAAGGACACCGATTCCAACTATGATGGTTTGCGCAGGCACCATACCGGATCACCAAGACGATTGGTATTTCACGGTCTAGTTTCTGCGTGGTAGTCCCAGACTCTTGCCCCCCTTGGATGTAGGGATTGAGGGGAAGAAACCTGCACCTCGACTGACGGGTCTCACAGTTTGCGGTCTCACAAAGAACTTGTGAGGAGTCCACTGACTGTTGTTGACCTAGTTCCGTATTTTCACCTGGCTTTTTCGCAACGGTACTCAAACACCAGGGATAGATCCTCAGGAGGTCTTGGCCGGCTCACTATCAGTCTGTCAATTACTAACACCCCGATAGCGAGCCGTTGGCCCTGGTCCTTCGGGGATTGAGCTATGAGAGTGCGGTTTCCGTCAGACATTAACGTTACTCCTTGGGTCTACCTCGAGTCCGAGGATTCGGGGGGCCAAGTGGGTCATAGTTACTCTGATTCATGCAGTGGCCTTCAGCCCGAGGGGAAAAGTGAGTCGTAACTCCTTGTCCGCGCCCGAGTTGCCAGTGTGGCGTAGGCCAAATGCAAATTCTCCACGTTCGAAACACTAACGTTACTCCTTGGGTCTACCCTGTGTCTGTGATTACAGGGGGCCAAGTGAGTCATAGTTGTTCCCTGCATGTGGTGCTAACATTACTTCTTGGGTCTACCCCTTGTCAGTGGACCCGGGGGGCCAAGGAAGCCATAGTCAACCACGCCACTCTCCCATGCTCATCCCTCGAAGCCTTTTCTTGATAGCTCGGTCTCCAGCGTCTTCTAGGTCGTTCAGCCTAGGGGTGGATCGCGAAGATGTCACAATCTAAGCGCACGCTTAGACTCGAGCCCTTGGATTTGAAAGGAGTTTGGGTTCGGGAAGTGTGTTGTGAAGTACTAACGTTACTCCTTGGGTCTACCCAGAGTCAGCAGCCTCCAGGGGCCAAGTGAATCACAGTTACTTGTGAAGCACTAACGTTGCTCTTTGGGTCTACCCCGAGTCCTCAGATACGAGGGGCCAAGAGAGCCATAGTTACTTCAGAAGTACTAGCATTACTCCTTGGGTCTACCCAGAGTCTGCAGACTCCAGGGGCCAACTGAGTCATAGTTACTTCTCTGTTGTGAAGTACTAACGTTACTCTTTGGGTCTACTCTGGGTCTGACGACTCAGAGGGCCAAGGGAGTCATAGTCACTCCTTGGTTTTGGTCATACTTGGTTTTTCGCTGTTCCTCTATAGGATTCACAGCTACTTAAGCCCGTACACCACGACAAGGTGATGACCACGTACGGGATATCAAAACAATCTAGCTCTAGAAGAGATTACTCATTTTCCTCCATGTTTGTTTACAGTTAGCAGTGCCCTCATCGGTGGTTGAAATCGCCAATAGTCATTTTCCTGGCAGCTAAATACGCAAAGTTATCCTTTTTACATTGAAATCTTAGTAACTACGAATTTATCAAAATGTTTATTTACTTTGGGAAAATAATGAATTTGTGAAAATACTAGTGGGCCAGCAGATCAATATTGTAGGTAGATGGTGATCCATGCACCTTTTGGCTTTTAGGTAAATTTGCATTTTTCTATTCAATTAATGAATAGGAAATAAATTGGCAGCTTATTTGAATTCACACTATGCATAAAAACTTGGCATTGAACCCGTATGCAGTAATGCCTAGGAGCATAGAATAACTGGAGGGAAGGCTTCATACGCTCGACAGATCATTTTGAACTGCCAATAGCGGCGGAAGTTAGAGTTTCGTGTGACGCCCGATAGATAACGCTGAGATCCTTTATTCAGTACCATGTCAGATATTTTGTTCTATGGCGCTACAATTGCAAATAATATAATGTGGCTGTCATTGTTATTGATACATTTATGCTTCCTTTTAATTGAAAATGGCCATAAATCATAACATAGACAATATTGATGACATAAAACCGCTTCATTCTAATCAACTTTTTATGCGCAATTTATGGGAAGTCTGTGATCGGTAATAAATTTGTCAAAACAATATCCTTATCGGAAAAAGCGAACATTCAGGTAAGTATTATTATTATTATACGGGAAGACTGAGGTTTTATCTGTTCTCGTGTATTATACGCAGAATTGTATGGTACCCCGTTTACATCCCCTCTGCTAACACTTAGATTCGGAGCGGGAAACAGATTTTTCTTCCTATATTCAATCTGATCCTTGTAGCCATTTCTTTACACGTGCTATATGCATTATATTGTCGGATTTACGAAAAAACGTATGTATTGCTTTCTTTCAAAAGAATATATATTATGATATAGTAATAAATGGGACCTAATAAGTAATAACAACTAATAACCATTAAAGATAATTTTATTAAGGATAGCTATGTTGTAGGAAGAAACGACGTTGTCGCCATCTCGTGACCTTGCGGCGAACTGACAAGTTCGGACGTTTTTGGCAGTTCATTTTCGTAGGGGAGCCTTCTCTCCAGTTATTCTATGCTCCTAGGTAATGCAGTACGTAAAGCCCTAACGGAACATAGCCACAACATGGCCGAGAACGAACACCTGATCCTACTTGTCAAAATATTCGTTGGTCGAAGGTTTGTTTACAAAATATCGAGTTTTCTATCCTATATTCCAAGAAAACGGCCTGACGTCAGAAATCGAAAAGCCAATCGGGGTCAGACCGATTCTTCCTCTTTCGATTCGTATGTTAAACTCGCGTCTAGGATGTCTGGGACAAAAGCCTTTCGATAAAGAATGTGGTACATTTTTGCGATTTTTGCCGTACCTACTTTTTGACAATTTAGGCCACGCCCCCTACTATCATCCGGTTCAAAAGTGTAAAATATGTAAATATGTATGTATATAGAATTATTTGAATCAATAATTCCAAAGACCTGGCGAATGTTGAAGAAACTTTTTTCTCTGTTGATACTGATGGAAATGCTGGTGATAAATTATTGTTTCCACATTACGAGGGTTACGATCCGAATAGGCAGATTTCAAATCTACACTTCCTGATACTTCGTCTCTGCTTCTTCAAAACTACCTTCGGCTATTGAAAGTAGAAATTAGCATTGGCAACATCTCTGAGAATTTTTTATTACACTTGCTGCTACCATATCAATACTCTTGTGCGCTTGCCGGCTTGCGTTTCTTTGTCTTTGTCTAATGGTAATCTTGTATCATGTTTAGAAAATTCGCTTTCAAAGTTGTCTGCAATACGACGTATTCTTCAGTCTTTAGTCAATTAACTGAATAATGTCCCCATGAATTCTTAAATTTCTCTCAGTATTCACAAATGAGCACTGATGTTGATAACGCAATTTAACAATTTCTAAACGTTGTTGAATCGTGTATCTTCAGATGATCAAATGACATAATCTACTGACCACAAATGACATATGAAATTCAAAAATATTAATACGCAATGTTCCCCAGTGTATAATTCCTATTGGAAAATCCTTCGAATGGGTTTTATCATATACATCGGGCAAAAAAAGAGACCCCAAGCGAAGCTGTTATGGCCCAGCTTTGGAAATAAAAATCGACAAGTATATGAAGAATTGAGAGGATATGCTTCAGCCGCAAAGATTTCCCACTAGTTTTTAATGATGACACTTTGAGAACCACTGCATTAGCCTGAAGCAAAACCGTAACATCATTTGAACATCCATGGTCAATTACGTGCAAGGGCGTTTTGCATACGCTCGTATTAAGTCACGTGCTCGTGTCTATGAAGGGTTAATTTCGCAAATAGGCGCCCCACCGAGATTGTTAAGCCCTTGGAAAGTTATTATTCTTCAAACCGCACTGTTTGCTGATGAGAAATAGAATGGTTCCATATGGCAGCACATTCGGAAGCGTAAAATCTGCAAGTAGGTGTGTGTTCGTCTTTGAAAATAGATTTCCAGCAATGGAAAATCACGGGAATTCTGTTTATATACCAAACTTCTGTGAAAATATAAATTTTAAAGTTAAAAGGCAAAGAAGAAAAAGAATAAAGAAATTTTGAAATAATAATGATTTTTCAACTTTCCGTCCACATGCAGTTATTAGTTTTTCACAAAAAAACTATATAATAAACATTCATGATCAATGAATAATACTAATGATAATATGCATAGATGCATAAAATTCCGGTAATTTCCATGAAAAATCTCATGGCTTTCTCTTGAGAATGAAATACTCCTTTCGTCCTTTCAATATAGTATTGAAGTTTATAGAATGTGAATTTTATTTTATACTTTTCATGCGTAGGTATAAATCATAAGCTGTACTATTTTTGGTTCAGTTTCGATGTTTTGTTTTATTGAAAAATCTTTGACAAACTTATTGTATACCTATATTCTTCTCACTCACAGCTCTACAGTCTCCGTAAACGATCGAAATACATATGTGGACTTCAGACGATGCAGTGATATTACAGCTTTAATTCTTGGCATGAGAAACCTGCTCAATTGAAGTTTTGATTTCAGCCGTCCAGAATGAAAGGCAGCCAAGAAATACAGCTACCATTCGTCCTGAAACTTTGAGAGATATGAGCGCAGAGCAAGAAAGAGCTCTTCGAGAAGCAGCTGTCGCAGTAGGAGTGTTTGGGTGAGTCAGGAAGAAAATATTTCTGATATAAGATTGTTTGGAACTTCTAAACATAATGCACTGAAAAATTTCCATATATTATTACAACAGAAGTACAACTGTCGAAGGTCTGAAGAATTGAATTTGTAAATAATGTTACAATTCGAAAGAAAAAGCCTAGCAACTTGAAAATTAAAAAAAAGGTTCGAATTCAGAATACTAAATTATACAAGGGTTTTCGTAAATATCGCCATTCGAAATTTGTTTTTCCTGATAATGTTAAAATTTTCCATTTAGAGGAAAAAAGACGTATTCAAGCAATTGCAATTTTTTCAACAGCTGAGGGCAATTTTTCGATTGGTCTCTTGAACTGGGGAATGCGAATCTACCTAGAAGGTGAATCTATTGACAAGCTGGATTAGTAAACTAAAAAATTCCGTTTTTTCATTAGTGATTGTCATAATAGCATAATCGAATTATGAAAATGGGTCACTCCTGGGAAGTCAAACGCTTTCCATCGCTCGTTCATCCATCTCGTAGATTTTCATTAACAAGTTCAAAGGATAAAATGGCAACAAAAAAATTACAGCTGTCAAAAAATCGACCATGATCCCGAATCTGTTACAGAATTTTTTTTCTACAAGCGTGCGCTTTCGACCCTTTTCCCGCACGCATTCCAATTCGCAAAGAGTCACATTGCCAAACAGTGCGGAAAAGGAATAGCAGGGGTTTTTCTCGCACGCTTTTTCTAAAGAGTAATAGTATATACTAAAACTAGTTGCAGAATGGACTCCAATTCCAATACGAATGCGAAATGAGTTATGGAATTGCATTCTGCAACGAGTATTAGACGATATTTTCTCTTTTTCAGTCAAATTTTGTGAAATTCAATGAAAAATTCAAATTATAGGTCCTAGTGATTTTCATATTGTATTTTGGCAGTTGGTGTGAATGTTAGGAAATATGAAAATTGACATTTCAAAATTGACGTCTGCTGAAATTTGATAGGATCAGGATAGAAGTCATTGTTGACAACCACAAAACGAAAAATGTAACTGAAAACGATGCTGTAAACGTTCAAAAAGCTGCAACCGATAGCTTATGAATATGGTCAATTCATTACAGCCCTGTTTTTAGTACTGTAATGAACTCATTACGATACTTAAATAGAGAAACTAAATTATGATATGTCTCTATGCACTAAACGCCACCGACGACATTGCTATGGAAACGACATGTGAATTGTGAATTAACATTTGTCAATAGTATGAAATTATTTGAATACGGTATATCAAATCGAATTTGATCAGTGTGTCGAAATCAAATCGGTATCGCATAAGTGCTTGTAGAAAAAATATTGTTCCTAACTCGTGCGGAAAGTGTCTTTCCCGCACTCCGCTTCGCGTCGTTCGGGCAACGGCAGTTTCGAGCGGGAAAATATCACTTTCCGCACTTGTTAGGAATACAACTATTTTGGGCATTTCAATAACAAGTATGTTTGTCACGAAAAGTTTGAGAGACAAAAAAAAATTCTTAGTGTAAGTTTTTATATCGACTGTTTCACTGCTAGTACAAAGTGCGGGCTTCCTGTATATGGATGGATCTGCAGGGACTGCAAGTATGATTACTTCTCGTCTCCCAATTCATCCTACTAGAGAAAGCCGTATTGAAATGTTGTTTTACTTCTCACTCTACTTTTGAGCTATCTTTAACATTCATTCTGATCCCTTTTTTTCATTTTGTTTTATTGTTAGTATTTAAGTGAATTGGCAGTAACAGAAAAACGAAAATATTACGAGATGAGAAATGATTTGCTTCCTTCGTTAACTGGAGCAATACGGCGAAAAAATGGAGTCTAAACTCTAAACTACCAAAGATAAATCCGATAACAAAAACAGAAACCTGCGGTAGATTGTTAGTAAACAACGTCGTTTAACTAATCCTTTCACACACGAGGGTGAGGAAATCTTGACACATTATCTCGGTGGATCGATCAAACGGAACAAAAGGGCAGGCCTGTTGGTGGGTATCATACGATGAAACTTCAAAAGAGAACATCAAAGTATCATTTTTCACGCTTGAACCATTTCCGCCACAAGCAAATGGTTTGATCGTTCACCTGTCACCGAGTGAATCAAAAATAAAAGGAAATCAATAGAGGTGAATCAACCGTAATATCGGGATACTTTTAATATACCATCAAAGGTGTCAAAGGATAAGATAAGAATGCATCTTGCTTGCGGAATGGCGGTTTGTGAACTTCGAGGTCCAGATCGAATGGACTGTTTGTTATGAAACTTCACATATGGATTCGTCTACGGTCTAGTTATTATGAAATACAACAAAACTTTGAAAAAATCCTTTTGAGTAAGGCCGCTAGGTGTCGCTGAAGTTACAGTTACACTACAGTCAACAGTGACTATATTACCATAATGGTGATATAGTGGGGACATCTCAGGTCCAACATTTTTGTGACAGCCTGAAAATTTGAACGAACTACACCAACGAATTGTAAATGAGTGTCGTCAAATAACTCCAAGTATGCTGAACCATGTTAGAGACGGTTTTCAGTCAAGATTATGTATTATTGTATGGAAGTCAATGGAGGACAATCTGAGCATTTGATTTAAATACGCAGATTATTTTTTTTTACTGTAAGCATGATAAAATTGTTGGAGTGTGTGGTTGGGTGTTTTAAAGGTGCGATTAAACACTGTACACAAAACGAAACTTTATTCAACAAAGGGAACAAAGGGAATCCAATATGGCTGACGTAACTCTGAATATGAACACGTAGTGGTTCCAACTGTTGATAGCAAGCGACTTGGGGCAGGGTCCTGGCACTTCCTTTCCCCCACCATTCAACGAGTTTTATTTATGTGGGCATACACCAGGAGCGCTGCATACGCTTTTAATAAGTTCAGCCGCCTGTAGACGGCGCTGTATATGTCATTTCTTTCGTTGTTTTGATTTCACTGATTTCAGCGTTTCAGGTTCTTTTTGGTTAGAACTTAGTTTATAACTTTATAAGTCTTTGCTTTTAAGAAGCAACATTGCTCTTGTAACACGTGGAATTTTTAATAATTTTAAGTTAGTCAACTACAATAATATAGTGCAAAATGCCGTCGAGAATAAGGAAATGCTGTGTACCTGGGTGCAACGACGAACGACGATGTGAGCAAAAAACATCGTTTACCGAAGAGCAATCCAATTTTGTTCAAAAGATGGATAGAAATTATTAATCCTCTGAATTGGCAAAATTTAACAATGATCAGATGCGTTCCCTACTATAAATGTTCCTGGTAAGTTTTACAAAAACAATATTCAGTTCTTTGAAATTCATCAATTGCATTGTTTATTTTAAAAGATGATTATGTTTCGTTAGATCAACCAACATATTCTGGAGCTAATTAATGTTGAGGAGAACATAAGTGATACTTCTGTTTATTTTGCTGAGCCAACATGTTCTGATGCGATGCAGGTTACAGAGGAGGAAGCACTAAAAGGTTTGTAATATTATTCCAACAATAGGTTGTTTCTGGTAGTTATGAAGTCATATGAAAAAAATCATCCAACTAAGTTTTTTCTTTCTGAAAAAAGAAAATGATAGTAATATATATATTTTTCATTTCAGATATAAACAGCGACTTCAAGCTATCCCCAGAAGCTGCACACACGGCAGACTTAATACTATTTCTGGATAAATTGTTTGATTGCTTGAATGTTAACGTAGCATATGGGCCAACAGCAAAACCTTTGAAGAGGGAAGTAAACAGTAATTCAAATCATGATAGTTTCTGGCAGCATGCTATAGAAGTCTTGAATAGCATGACTTTTTACTGTCCCTTGAAGAAAAGTTTTGTTGTTGTACCCAGTGTAAAGAACATGGTGCAAAGTTTGAAAGCCTTTCTCTATTTACGACCAAAACTTCTGAACAGAAAGGCTTTCAGCTACATCTTGACAAGGGCTTTTAATCAAGATTGTCTGGAAAATTTTTTTGGCTACATCTGATCTCATGGGGTAAGGAACACCAATTCAGATGTTGCACACTTTACTATGTCATTCAAAACTTCACTAATCAATAATTTCTTATCTGTACACTCTGCTGGCTCAAATTGTCGGGAGGATTTGTCCACAAAGTGTTTGGATAATCTTAAATCTTTTCTTACACGGAACAATCCATCAGCAGTTAGTGCCCCATTAACTGTTGATGAAATATCTGTGGTTATTCCTCCAAGCGTAGCACTTTATAAAAGAAGTAAACTTGGAAGATGCACTCTCGTTTATATGAGTGGTGCAATTTGCAAGATTCTTCTAAAAAATAAATTCATTAAGGACTGTGAATCTTGTAGGAATAACCTGCTCAGTAATAATGAGTTGGGACAAGATCTAGATTTTATTGATTGTACAGAGTATGAGTTTGGGCATTTAATCAAACCAGGCAAATGCACTTCTTTCCTATTAACTCATTCATTCATTTATTTGTTTTATTTAATCCCTAGAATTTGAGAAACAAAAAATATTTCAAAATTACTTCAAAAAATCCTTTTAACAAATTTCAATTTTAAAATTATTGAATGCCCAACACATAACCTTGACGAAGTGATGTGTGAAACAATTGTTAGGTGTTCTTTGTTTTGGTGGTGTAATCAAATAAATAAAATTGCTAATTAAGGCGATTCAAAATTTTTCAAATTTCTTTCAAGTAATCCAGACAAACACTTGATAGATAGGTTCAAGCCAAAAATTCTTTCGATTCAAGAAGGAAACGTAGATAGAGAGATGCTCTCGAAATATTTTGTAAGAAATTAGGCTCATCAATTTATTTATTTATCAACAATGACACCTAGATGCTTAACATCTGTATGTATCACATGCAATTATAAGTTTTTTTACTTTTACAGAAAGAAATATGATTGATATGTAAGTTACAATCATTGAACAATTCAAATTTTCATGAACGAGGAGCAGATTTTTAATATGAATTTATTTTGTACACTAGGTGCCTTTGATGAGTATAGAAGTCTTGTAGGATATCATCTGTCAACATCATATATTATTTTTTAAGGGTATTCATGTTCGTCTTCTAATTTATATAGTGCCTTGTTGTAAAGTCCTCATTACAAAAGTATTATAATCTGAGTATTGATTCCTCTAGGGCTTCTAAGACGAGACTGTTTGTTCTCAGAATGTTCCTACTAAAGTTAATTATATGTGTCAGATATTCATTTCCAATATTTATATATATATACATAATTAGTTGACTTCATTTGGCTTAGCAGTCGGTAATAAAAGAAACACTCTTTTCCTTGTTTCTCAAGCTTTCGGCTTTATTTAAGCTTTCTTCAGGAGACGCTACAATATGTTGATAATCAGAAATGTAGAATTAAATTGATATGTATACAACTTACATATATAGGTGAAAATCATAATTTTGCATTCGATTGTATCATTATGTATGAATAAATAATTATATTATTAACAGCAATTTTCTTTACTATTCAAAATTCTACCTATACTATTAGAAATTCATTCTCAATGTAATTTAGACAACTTCAACAAAATTGGAGTTTGTTGATTACATTGAAAATGAATTTCTACCAACTTCAAGATATTTTTTTACCACCAAGAACCCAAAGGCAAATTCAAATTTTCGCGCCATTCATCGATAAAGTAGATTTCTATATCTCTATTTATATACTGCTAAAGTTCTGTTCGCATCCGCCGCGAAATAGCGCTCAATCGTTTTCCGCCTATTAGAGGGGGGGTGTCGAATCTATATAATTCTTTAATCTATGACTTGGGGTACAACTGGCACTTCGTTGTGTCCGTGGCCCTTGGGGATGCGCGGTCACGGGGTGGTTCTCAAGCTATCAGCTGGCTCCACCTAGCGGTAAGGAGGAGAGGACACGAAGATATTCCACACTCCCTCCCTTCGTGTCGTCCCGACTGGAACCGCATCACTGCGCCTCTGATCATCCATCTGAATTTCTCTTTTCATCTGAAGGATTTTTAGCTCTATTGTCGAGGTGATGTTTCGACCTATCTGAAAAGGACATATACATACATATATAGGTACACATTTTACTCTGAGAAACATAATATGACATTAGACTACTCATCTGCTGTGTTCGTAATTTTATTCCTGAGGTGTTGAAACGCGTTCAAGGCTAGAGCTTTCGTCATGATATCAGCTCTTGACATACGTCTGTCATTGCCAAGGTTTCAGCTTGACATGTGGAGTGAGTTGGCCGTCTTTTGCTTGTGACTCCTCCAGTAGACGATGAGTCACTACAGTCACCAAAGCTGGCGTCTGTCATAGCTTGTAGGTCATCTCTTTCACCGCTGAAGATGGAACCTAATTATGAGGTAGCGAAACTCCCTTTTAACGTTTTTCCAGTTATCCTATGATTGTGAATTCTGAAACATTGAAAGGTAATTCACCGCGTATGCGATATCTGGTCTAGTAGCTCCTGCAAGGTACAGAAGACTACCAATAGCTTCACGTTAAGGTGCTCATGTGTTACTATCTGATACATTTTCTTCAAGGTCTCTGAGTTCTCGTACTTTGACTTGTTTGGTTACCATGGGAGTCTTCTGAGGTTTACACTCTTTCATGTTGAAACGTTCCAAACATTTTTCTGTGTACTCTGATTGGGATAAAGTAATGATTTTTTTACTTTTGTCTCTGAATATTTTTATACCTAAAAAGTTTTTGGGTTCACCCAAATCTTTCATCTGAAATACTGAACTTAAATGTTCTTTAATCTCTCTGATTTTGTTGCTGTTTTTGCCTGCCAGGATCATGTCGTCCACATAAATTACCAATATAACCATCTCCTCTGAAAATCTTTCGTCCCACTTCTTTGTACTTACTCTGAGAGCCTTTGTCAGCAAGCAAACTTTTACCTGCTTCAATTTCGGACTCACCTTCAGACCATCTGGTATTTCCATCTTGGCTTTTGTACATACTTCGCAGTTTGATATGTCGTCGATGAATTTTACTTTCTTTAGTGGTTGCTCTGACTTCTGAAGTATTCTGAGATAGCTCAGTGATATTATGTGACCTAACTTAATATGCCACATATCATTCCTTCACTGGTTTGGGGTTTTTCCCTCACTTCTGATATTTGTTTCGACGGACTTTGCAAGACCATCATTTTTTCTGTTTCCGTCTGATTTTCCAGATTAGTGATATTCCAGTGTAGAATGTTGGCGTCAAAGTCGGAAGCTATATCTTCTGATTGTTTTGGTTCTTCGGAAACTTGGACGGGCATGCTATTCTCCCTCCCAATCTCAGCCGGATACTCTGAATTTCCGTCACTGATTGTGTTAGAAACATCAATCTGTTCGTCAAGTTCCATTATATCCGTCTGAGATTGTTCTAGCAGCTCGTCCACAGTACCGATACGAGCTTTGCTGGAAAACTGGTTAAAAAAGTCATCTGATCTAGTTCAGACTGCTGCCTACTCTCTGAAGGTGTCCTATCAAACATAAAAGGGGAAATATTTCTGGTGCGTCTAGGTGGTGTGTAGCTCTTTTCTGAGTTCTCTGAAATTGTAAACATTAATTCTGATATTCTTGCATTATAAAATTCCTCTGAATCTATTTTTGCTCTCTCTGGAGAAAACGAAAAATAGCCAGATCTGGTTTCTCTGATATAATGTTCACATTCTAAATAAATAGAAAACACTTCATCTCTGACTTTGATCGTCTGACATCTGCAAGGTTATCAAACATACATGTTTAAAAAACATAAAAAATTCCTTGGCTTCTCTCATATATTAACTGCACAGCTAGTTAAAAAGAGGAGCGAACAGAAAAACTTACGCATTCTTTCGGTATACATGTGCTCCCTCCCTCTCTGAGTAGATGCACTGCTACCTACTCATTACGTGGGAAAAAGGCGATCGCACACATGTATACTGTTAAGATGGCCCAAGGTAGACTGTCGTTTAAAAAGACAAAAAGAAAAAAAAATCCAAAGCACTGCTTTTGAACTTTATCTTTTGTTTAGTGCTTCTATTTAATTCTGATTTATGAAAAAGACATGAGAATACGAGTGAGAATATAAATATTCATACACACGTACATGCACTCAGTACTTAGATGTACAGATTTTGAGAAAATCAAAAATGGGCACTGCCTCAAATTTGATTAACTTGTGAATTAAGTACGGTGTATACATACTCTGTCTTTTTTTTTTCACATCCACTACACGACCTGTATTTCAGCATTTTCATTAGAAAAGTAAAAATTTATGTCCCTTCTTTTATATAAAAAATTTAACTTCTGATGAATTTTTCAATAAACTTCTGATAAATTTTCAATGAGCCTCTGATTAATATTCAATAAATTTCTGAAAAAGAATCCAATCTGATAAATTTTCAATAAGCCTCTGATTAGTATTCAATAAATTTCTGAAAAAGAATCCAATCTGATAAATATTCAATAAGCCTCTGAATTTTTCAATAAATTTTTTAAGAAAATTCCAATCTGATGAATTTTCAATAAGCCTCTGAATTGTTCAATAAATTTCTTAAGAAAATTCCAATCTGATGAATTTTCAATGAGCCTCTGAGTTTTTCAATAAATTTCTTAAGAAAATTCCAATCTGATGAATTTTCAATAAGCCTCTGAATTTTTCAATAATTTTTTTAAGAAAATTCCAATCTGATGAATTTTCAATAGGCCTCTGAATTTTTCAATAAATTTTTCAAGAAAATTCCAATCTGTGAATTTTCAATAAGCCTCTGAATTTTTCAATAAATTTCTTAAGAAAATTCCAATCTGATGAATTTTCAATAAGCCTCTGAGTTTTTCAATAAATTTCTTAAAAAAATTCCAATCTGATGATTCCAATAAGCCTCTGAATTTTTCAATAAATTTCTTAAGAAAATTCCAATCTGATGAATTTTCAATGAGCCTCTGAGTCTTTCAATAAATTTCTTAAGAAAATTCCAATCTGATGAATTTTCAATAAGCCTCTGAAATTTTCAATAAATTTTATTAAGAAAATTCCAATCTGATGAATTTTCAATATGCCTCTTAATTTTTCAATAAATTTTTCAAGAAAATTCCAATGTGTGAATTTTCAATCATCCTCTGAATTTTTCAATAAATTTCTCAAGAAAATTCCAATCTGATGAATTTTCAATAAGCATCTGATTAATTTTTCAGTAAATTTTTTAAGAAAATTCCAATCTGATGAATTTTCAATAAGCCTCTGATTAATTTTTCAATAAATTTCTTAAGAAAATTCCAATCTGATGAATTTTCAATAAGCCTCTGATTAATTTTTCAATAAATTTCTTAAGAAAATTCCAATCTGATGAATTTTCAATAAGCCTCTGAATTTTTCAATAAATTTTTTAAGAAAATTCCAATCTGATGAATTTTCAATAAGCCTCTGAGTTTTTCACTAAATTTCTTAAGAAAATTCCAATCTGATGAATTTTCAATAAGCCTCTGAATTTTTCAATAAATTTCTTAAGAAAATTCCAATCTGATGAATTTTCAATAAGCCTCTGAATTTTTCAATAAATTTCTTAAGAAAATTCCAATCTGATGAATTTTCAATAAGCCTCTGAATTTATTTTTCAATAGAATTTTATTAAGTTCTTGATGCATAGTCATCTATGTTTCTGTACTATTTTATTGAAATCAAAAATGCTCAACGTCTATTTCGTCTGATATGCTTCGATGTTACTAATATATTCATGTACATCTGACTGAATTATTATTAAATAATCATTTTGTGTAATAATATTTCGAGCATTATTTGTATATAGACAAGATATTAATTTTGTTGGAAACCACTTACTTTGTTCTTTGTTATATTACTCGTCTGAATACTCTGAATTGTGGATAATCCTTGTTCAAATTTTCGTCAATAAAACACAAGCGTGGCCCATAACCTGTTGGAGTGTGTGGTTGGGTGTTTTAAAGGTGCGATTAAACACTGTACACAAAACGAAACTTTATTCAACAAAGGGAACAAAGGGAATCCAATATGGCTGACGTAACTCTGAATATGAACACGTAGTGGTTCCAACTGTTGATAGCAAGCGACTTGGGGTACAACCATAGATTAAAGAATTATATAGATTCGACACCCCCCCTCTAATAGGCGGAAAACGATTGAGCGCTATTTCGCGGCGGATGCGAACAGAACTTTAGCAGTATATAAATAGAGATATAGAAATCTACTTTATCGATGAATGGCGCGAAAATTTGAATTTGCCTTTGGGTTCTTGGTGGTAAAAAAATATCTTGAAGTTGGTAGAAATTCATTTTCAATGTAATCAACAAACTCCAATTTTGTTGAAGTTGTCTAAATTACATTGAGAATGAATTTCTAATAGTATAGGTAGAATTTTGAATAGTAAAGAAAATTGCTGTTAATAATATAATTATTTATTCATACATAATGATACAATCGAATGCAAAATTATGATTTTCACCTATATATGTAAGTTGTATACATATCAATTTAATTCTACATTTCTGATTATCAACATATTGTAGCGTCTCCTGAAGAAAGCTTAAATAAAGCCGAAAGCTTGAGAAACAAGGAAAAGAGTGTTTCTTTTATTACCGACTGCTAAGCCAAATGAAGTCAACTAATTATGTATATATATATAAATATTGGAAATGAATATCTGACACATATAATTAACTTTAGTAGGAACATTCTGAGAACAAACAGTCTCGTCTTAGAAGCCCTAGAGGAATCAATACTCAGATTATAATACTTTTGTAATGAGGACTTTACAACAAGGCACTATATAAATTAGAAGACGAACATGAATACCCTTAAAAAATAATATATGATGTTGACAGATGATATCCTACAAGACTTCTATACTCATCAAAGGCACCTAGTGTACAAAATAAATTCATATTAAAAATCTGCTCCTCGTTCATGAAAATTTGAATTGTTCAATGATTGTAACTTACATATCAATCATATTTCTTTCTGTAAAAGTAAAAAAACTTATAATTGCATGTGATACATACAGATGTTAAGCATCTAGGTGTCATTGTTGATAAATAAATAAATTGATGAGCCTAATTTCTTACAAAATATTTCGAGAGCATCTCTCTATCTACGTTTCCTTCTTGAATCGAAAGAATTTTTGGCTTGAACCTATCTATCAAGTGTTTGTCTGGATTACTTGAAAGAAATTTGAAAAATTTTGAATCGCCTTAATTAGCAATTTTATTTATTTGATTACACCACCAAAACAAAGAACACCTAACAATTGTTTCACACATCACTTCGTCAAGGTTATGTGTTGGGCATTCAATAATTTTAAAATTGAAATTTGTTAAAAGGATTTTTTGAAGTAATTTTGAAATATTTTTTGTTTCTCAAATTCTAGGGATTAAATAAAACAAATAAATGAATGAATGAGTTAATAGGAAAGAAGTGCATTTGCCTGGTTTGATTAAATGCCCAAACTCATACTCTGTACAATCAATAAAATCTAGATCTTGTCCCAACTCATTATTACTGAGCAGGTTATTCCTACAAGATTCACAGTCCTTAATGAATTTATTTTTTAGAAGAATCTTGCAAATTGCACCACTCATATAAACGAGAGTGCATCTTCCAAGTTTACTTCTTTTATAAAGTGCTACGCTTGGAGGAATAACCACAGATATTTCATCAACAGTTAATGGGGCACTAACTGCTGATGGATTGTTCCGTGTAAGAAAAGATTTAAGATTATCCAAACACTTTGTGGACAAATCCTCCCGACAATTTGAGCCAGCAGAGTGTACAGATAAGAAATTATTGATTAGTGAAGTTTTGAATGACATAGTAAAGTGTGCAACATCTGAATTGGTGTTCCTTACCCCATGAGATCAGATGTAGCCAAAAAAATTTTCCAGACAATCTTGATTAAAATCCCTTGTCAAGATGTAGCTGAAAGCCTTTCTGTTCAGAAGTTTTGGTCGTAAATAGAGAAAGGCTTTCAAACTTTGCACCATGTTCTTTACACTGGGTACAACAACAAAACTTTTCTTCAAGGGACAGTAAAAAGTCATGCTATTCAAGACTTCTATAGCATGCTGCCAGAAACTATCATGATTTGAATTACTGTTTACTTCCCTCTTCGAAGGTTTTGCTGTTGGCCCATATGCTACGTTAACATTCAAGCAATCAAACAATTTATCCAGAAATAGTATTAAGTCTGCCGTGTCTGCAGCTTCTGGGGATAGCTTGAAGTCGCTGTTTATATCTGAAATGAAAAATATATATATTACTATCATTTTCTTTTTTCAGAAAGAAAAAACTTAGTTGGATGATATTTTTCATATGACTTCATAACTACCAGAAACAACCTATTGTTGGAATAATATTACAAACCTTTTAGTGCTTCCTCCTCTGTAACCTGCATCGCATCAGAACATGTTGGCTCAGCAAAATAAACAGAAGTATCACTTATGTTCTCCTCAACATTAATTAGCTCCAGAATATGTTGGTTGATCTAACGAAACATAATCATCTTTTAAAATAAACAATGCAATTGATGAATTAACCTAACCTAACCTAACCTAACCTATTGTTGGAATAATATTACAAACCTTTTAGTGCTTCCTCCTCTGTAACCTGCATCGCATCAGAACATGTTGGCTCAGCAAAATAAACAGAAGTATCACTTATGTTCTCCTCAACATTAATTAGCTCCAGAATATGTTGGTTGATCTAACGAAACATAATCATATTTTAAAATAAACAATGCAATTGATGAATTTCAAAGAACTGAATATTGTTTTTGTAAAACTTACCAGGAACATTTATAGTAGGGAACGCATCTGATCATTGTTAAATTTTGCCAATTCAGAGGATTAATAATTTCTATCCATCTTTTGAACAAAATTGGGTAATCCTGTTGTTTAATCAAGTAGAATTTGAAGGCCGATTTGCGCATGCGCGAACTGTGTCAAAACCGGATTTTGTTGCCAGATTGTGCAAATCCATTTCTTCAGAGTGAATTGTAATGTCAGAATAAGAATTATCCACGGCTTTCAGGAATTCGAAACAAAATTATGAGTGTTAATAAATAATGGCTAAGTTGAATTAATCAACTACTGTTCAGAAGGAGCATAAATTTTGAAATTGTTTTGCACTTCCTAGAGAACATTTTATGCATTTGTCCTGAAATTTACCTTAGTGGCATGAAATAAAATGCAAGGGAAAAAATCCAGTTCAATTTCACTTAATTGTTGTTTAATCTCGTCTATCTTCACGTTATAAAGATAATAGAAAATTCTAATTTGATAAATAATTAAATTCTAATTTAATGAATTAGAATTGTTTTTGGATTAAACACTATATTGAAAGAAATCATATGATTTCTAATAATTTATTCAGGGTTGCTTAGTTCGAAGTGCTAATGAAGGAAAGAACTAAGCAAAGAAAAAGTTCATGACCTTTTCTTCAAATACCGGAATAATCGCCCGATCTGGCAACGTTGCGGCGAATTTGACGGACCCCCCACCACTACCCAAATTCTACTTGATTAAACAACAGGATTACCCAAAATTGGATTGCTCTTCGGTAAACGATGTTTTTTGCTCACATCGTCGTTCGTCGTTGCACCCAGGTACACAGCATTTCCTTATTCTCGACGGCATTTTGCACTATATTATTGTAGTTGACTAACTTAAAATTATTAAAAATTCCACGTGTTACAAGAGCAATGTTGCTTCTTAAAAGCAAAGACTTATAAAGTTATAAACTAAGTTCTAACCAAAAAGAACCTGAAACGCTGAAATCAGTGAAATCAAAACAACGAAAGAAATGACATATACAGCGCCGTCTACAGGCGGCTGAACTTATTAAAAGCGTATGCAGCGCTCCTGGTGTATGCCCACATAAATAAAACTCGTTGAATGGTGGGGGAAAGGAAGTGCCAGGACCCTGGGTACAACTGGCACTTCGTTGTGTCCGTGGCCCTTGGGGATGCGCGGTCACGGGGTGTTTCTCAAGCTATCAGCTGGCTCCACCTAGCGGTAAGGAGGAGAGGACACGAAGATATTCCACAAAAATAATTCTATTTTTTTAAGATTGTGATTTTTTTAGATTTTTTAAGTTTGTGAAAAAGGTTTAGTGAAAATGGGCTTGTACATTGTGAAAATAACCAAAATAGTCAAGGTGGCTCATTTGGCTAAAAAATTGATCATTGGCGAGAACGGTTCATCCGAATTACTTTTTTCAAACACAGTTGGCTTCCAAGACCTTTCAAATGAAGTATCAATCATCCCCTCCCTCCATTCAGTTTTGAGGTGTTGAAGCGCCCACTCTTAGGGTGTTGCTCATTCAAGCCTCACATATATATACGTCAAATGATGTCCCCCAAAAAAATCATTCGACTTTTTTCGGGAAATTTTTCCAATCGCTATGGGATAAGAAAAATACGGGGTGGCTCTTCTAAGATGAAACAATACACTGAGCAAAAAATTAGTGTTCCTAGTAGTGTTTATTCAATTCACCTTTCGAATATTCGAGGTCAAGCCCTCCCTTGTACGGACGCCTCCGGACCCTTCTTCACGGTCCAAATGGTGTCCGCCCAAGAGGGGTTTCACTGTACTTTATTTGACATTCTCCCCGTTAGATGGCGATGTAAACAAATTGTGTGTGTGTACAGTTACTATATTCCCACTATAGTCACTGTAATAGTGTTGGCCAAAACCACGGATACTCAAACACCGGTCAGCGCCCTTTCACCCCACCACTTTTTGGCATCCATGTTGTGACGTAGAATTAGCCAACAGATACGGTGTTTACATTGTAGTGTGTACTGTTTTTGAAGTTTTCTTGGTTTTGTGGGTGAAAAACGGTACTTTTTGATATTATTTCAGTTCATTAATTAGAGTAGGACTCAGAAATAAAACATTTCCAATGAGTCTTGATTGAGAAAATACAAGAAAACTGGCTAGAACTATGTATAACCTTAGCTTCCAAACGTAACTTTGGCATTTTTTCTTGGAAAAACTAAAGGGATTGCTGACTTATCGTTTTCATTTTCGTAATCTGGGACCCAAACTTGGTGAGTACAAATTTTTTCACGTCTCCAACACGGTTACTTCAGTTCTAAATAAATCGATTATTATTATTCTTATATTCTCATTCTAAATCTTCTCGTTTACAGATAATCTTCCATCTGCAGGAGAAATTGATTGGAAAATTAAATACGAACAGCTGCTGGAAAAAAATAGTCAGCAACAGAAAGCAATTGAGATGCTAAGGCAGCTATTTCAATGAGTAAAACTTGAGATGAGCAGACAGCTAGAACAAATATCAAACAATATCTCATATACATGTTATATTCATGATCGATGTTAAAAATTTATTGCTCATTTAAAATAAATCATTTTTACAGATTTGTTTTTTATTTAAGATAAAATTTACTAAATCAGCACTTAATAGCCAAGTTGTCATATTTTCAATTCGAATATACCTTTTTTTAAGTTTCTATGTTGAAGCAGATTTTATATGAACGTGAAGAAATTTCTAGTGGTGAGACATAAAACAACATAAAATATTGCTGGTATTTATTTGCTCGTTAAGAGTACCTATAGCCCTTCCGAAGAACTAATTTTCTTAATAAATGCAAACTACTTTTAGCAGAATTTCGTTCTTGAATCAATGAATTTAGATTACAATATTAGGTTTGGAATTTTCTGTTATTCTATTTGCTTGGATTGGAGTACCTTAGTACCTACCTAGCTCATTCATGGACCTAATTTTCTTAATAAATGCAAACTACTTTTACCAATATTTTGTTCTTGAATCAATGAATTTAGATTTACAATATTGGAATTGGAGCACCCTTTCTACGACTGAAAAATCATATATTTGTTCCTTGTTGTATAAGGCGAGAAGGGGGCAAAATAAGGTAGAATTTAATAAAAATATAGCTGCAGCAATTATATTTTCATATTAATTCGTTTTTTAGCTCAATAAGGTTTATTTTACAAACAAAATTCATCTAATTCAAAAGTTTAAATCGTTGGCTAATTTGACGTCATCACATGCTTGCGAGAATGAAGGGGATGAAAGGGCGCTGACCGGTGTTTGAGTATCCGTGGGCCAAAACCAAAATGTCTTAGCGTAGGAGTACAGATGTCTAACATGATTAGATTTTGTTGAGATATGAGAAAAGTTTTGTTCTTACCACTTCAAGTGTCGCTATTCACACATTATGTGTAGTTATTTTTGTGGTTTTATTCATTCAAAATAACGATGAATTTGTTGAGGCTTTCGCGGCCGTCGATTGATGTCATCTGTTCTTTTTTCGAGCATTTCGGTCGTCGTGGTTTGAAATGGTCGAAAAAAAGAACAGATGACATCAATCACTTATATACCTAATTTGCATAGGACCTATAGTACCATGAAAGGCTATTACCAGATCCAGAAGCGGGTGAATATCACAGCGAATTTTTATCGAAATGACAAGTAAATCGGATTTTGGCGATCAGTTTCAATCGTGAGATGTCCATTCTCTTTTCTCATTATTTTTGAAATGTTTTTGAATTTCTGTTTGGATAATAAATATATTTGCGGAAATAACTGAATCCAAAATTGCCATAATTGACATATTATTTTTGTGTATCTGTTCTGTGTGACAGCTCATATCCATGGAAACATTTTACAGTTCAGAAATCAGAGAAAGAAGCCGTTGATCTCCGATCACCGGTGATAACGATTTGTGAAATCCACCGTAAGTATCATTTAGGCGGAACAAAGTTCGCCGGGCCAGCTAGTTAATAAATGAAATGAATTTCAGTTGTTTCATTATCCACTGTTCCTTTGATACAAAGAAATCGCATCGCTGTCGGGAGGCGTTCTACAGCTGCCCTAGATTTAGACGAAAAAACCTATATTTTTAGAAATCTGCCGAAAATAGCCTTCATGAAGTACCTATATATTTTTGAAATCAGAAGAAATAGCTATACGATAAAGAAAATAAAACACAAGTACCTATACCATTTAAAAAATAACAGTTCTATGAAATTTTTAGGATTACGATGCTTTTATGCATTTCTTAGTACCTACTGAATTCCGAATGCCCATAAAAAATACTACAAATTTGCCCATTTGAACGTTTTCGTACGTCCAATATTAACTGAGATAGCTATTGAGTAAAATATAAATCCGGTACAAGAAGAAACCTAAAAGGATGAGACATCGAAATCAGTTTTCGTTCATCTGGTTCATAAAAAGGACTTTACATTTAGATGTGCCCAATTTGGCTCATTATGTACTCTTGGTTGAAATTTTGTATGCCCCCTCCCTGAAAAACTCCCTGGGTATCTACTCTAGTACCTACTCACGTTTCGTAATGGTATCTACATTAACGAGTATCAAATAAGTATATCAAACGTAGAATCAACGTTCAGTTAATTTCTGATTCAAATTAATTAGTGCGGTATTTTCAAAAATCGTAAGACAAACTTGAAATGAACTGTAAGATTTTCCCATGGCTCCACGTGAATATAGAGGACAGTTGTACTAACTTCGTGCTAGGCTAGAAAGACTTTCGACAATCCCTTCAAGCGAATTTTTTAAATGTTCAGTTCCCAATACCTTCTTTATGGAATGATTTTTGTGTTTCATTCACCGATCCCTGGTACGTTTTTGAGGAGTACACCCACTTGATTCGCGAGTTTCAATTTTCACTAGTCCTGTATGTAGTATAAGATTTTTAAAAATTAATTTATTTTCAGCAGTTCATCTTTTAATTTCAGACCGCCAGTATCGTTAACGATGGCGTTGTCTCCGAACAGATACACTCAGAATCTATTACCAAGTATACCACCTCCATCACTTCCAACGAGAGAACCCACCCCGGCGAAGGAAAACAGCGATAATGATGGTAAGCTCTCTGAAGATTTTGATACTCCTACATATTTTCAAACCCTTTTACTACTTCCTATTCAATAATTAGGTTGTTCCTAAATTGGAGGTACACACGAAGAGGAGAGATTCCTTGCATAATTCTAAGAGAAAAAGGGAAAATAGGACCGCAAACGTTTTTTTTTTGAGATGCAGGGAATATTTGATCGAAGATCATGAAAACAGGTGGACTGGACATCAGTCATGGTCTCCAGATCACCAGACCTAAATAGTTTCGTTTTTTTCAATACCTATTGGATTTTTATTTTTATTCTATTTTTCTGAAGATCTCGAGAGAATCGGTAGCAGATACGACGAAAGTACAAGAAACCATAAAGTTCAGTAAAATAAGAAGCCTTCTCTTCTCACTTTTTCAAACTAACACTGTCTCACCCAAAAAAAAGTTCTGGAGGAAAACATGAGGCAGTGTGTTCCAAGAAAATATCACCCTGTAGATTTGCAATTGAAATTGGCTTGTTGCATAGTGTAAACTCAGTGTTGTTGTAATATATATGAGTGCCCTTGGCTCAGTGGTTAGAGCATTGAGGACCCGGCAAGTCCCGAGTTCAATCCCAAGCTAGGAAAGAAATTTGCTAGTCTCGGCAGGGGCCACCATTTCACTGTTGGGTCAAAAATTAACAGTGCTGTGGCTAAGGTGGCGTAAGGACACACTGACAAAGCCTACGCCGAACACAACTGCTTCTCCGAACTCGTACAAGTTACAAGCTTCGAAGCTTGTAGTTTCGAAGGGGTGTCCTCAGGAGTAATCAGTATAAACACTATACAATATGCCAAATTTCAGTTGAATGTCCCTGTCTCTCGGAAACAAATCGTTTGTGGTCTCATGTTCATGGTACTTTTTTCTTAAAATTATGCAAGTAATCTTCCATCTTGCTTTGCCCCTCCAATTTAGATATTTATGAAAGCATTTAGAAGATTGCGCGCTACTAGATAAAAACAATTTCCCTGTCTTCTAATGATGGTACGATGATTTTCGGGTGTCAATATTCTCGATATAATTGCCCAATTCTGCTGAAATTTCTTATATACGGACAATCATATAGCTGAAATGTACGAAGCCGTATACCCCATTCACTTCTATAAAGTATCCCGGTTGGCCATGACATTCTGACACATTTCACCGTGTATATCTTGAAAATGTTAGGTTATAGTCATTTTCCTGTCAGAGAACTACGCAAGGTTTTCCTCACTATATGGAGGTCGAGATCACCAAAGTATTTCGCGCATAAGATGCAAACAAAATTTTTTCTACAAACATTCGTGCACTGGCTGCACCATAAATGTTAACATTGTAAATAATAAATAAAATTCGGTAGTGTTAAGTTTTCTCACAATTTGAAAGCCTCAATTATCGTTATACATTAATAAATGAATGATTTCTTGGATTATTGCTTGATTGAGGAACATAAAGGTTAAAATATGAAAATCCCATATAGTTCACAATATGCAGTGTGCGAAGTAAGTATTTCGCACACTACTTCGCGCACGGTGTCATGGTTACGAAGGAAAATGAAGAAAAGGGTCACTTCGCATATTGTTGTCTATGCGCGAACCTTGTCATTTTTTGACGTTTGTAGAAAAAAATAATTATAGTGTTCGAATATGATTGAGCTTCTTAATTCAATGAATTTGAATTTATATGAGATTTTGTTAATTTAAGTTATATTTATATTCAATTTCGTTCCATTCGTTTCCAGAATGCACTCCAGGACAAATTAAAGAAAAAATAATTTCACTTACTTCACAGGTCTTATTATTAAAAGTAAGGTGTTTTAAACTTTCTGTGTTTTGGTAGTGTGAATGTACGTAGAGAAAGAGAATATAAAGGAAAGGTAGCTGAAGTATGCCAAAGTGCAGGCCTCGTTCCTCCTTTATCCAGCGCCGATTGGCACTATACGCATGCGTCGTGAACTTTCGCGGAGTAGAGAAGGGTCATATCATGTATCGGTCACCTCTTAAAATTTTACTTCTTTCTGCCGATTACGTAATCACAATATGTCTTATCGTACATGCGCAATAGCACCCCGAGAGTTTGACAGAACTCACTAGATGTTTCACATTTAATTTCAAGGATCAAATTATAGGTATAGAAAAATGTGGAAATTACAGTAGGTACTGTACTGACCTTAGGCTATAGAAAGAGGAGACACGCCTTTCGATTATAAATAGTGAAGCCAATTTTCAAAACCATCAGAACTAAACTTGGTAACTGCACTACATCAGAATCAAAATGTAGTAGAACGTTGTGACGTTCTCTTCTTCTTCTTATTCTTTTCGAAAGCCAAAGGCTTCAAATATTGTGCATTCTTACGAAAACAAATAGGTAGTAAAGTATTGCAATGTTCGCAAAACGGCTTGGCCGTTTTTGTCTTAGATAATGAATGAGCACGTTGTGGTCGTTTTCTGAATCTGTGGCCAGTTCATTCATTAATATCGTACCGCTTTTTTAATTTTGTTTTACTAATCACATTTTGAACAGTGTCGTCATCACGATATCGCGTAATAAATGTGAAATTTGGATTTATTTCTGAATATTAAATTAAATTAAAATACGTCGAAAAATGGTTCGTACCTACGTTTCACCTTAGTGGTAAATTGGACTATTTGAATCCTGATTTAAGTTTACACAGGTATGTTCTACTCTTATCATTCTTAGTAACAGTGGCGTAGATTCTTCTATTTTGAGAATTTCACTTTTCAAATTCCCTTCTGATATTGGGAGAAAGAAACAATTCTGAATTCAGCTGACGCTGTTTACCTATGTTTGTATGAATTCGTCAAAAAGAGTTTTCACTTGTAATTTTATTTCCATTTTTCAATAACGAAAACGATCTTCGTTCCACTCATTGAAAACTGACTATAAATTTTTACTTCACCAATTTTCGAATTTATGAATGAGATGCTGTGTCTCCTCTTGCTATGGTCTAAGGTACTGACCTGACCTATTACAAAGCATTGAGTTTTAATATACAAAGAGGCACAACCCAGTTCAACGATTTGATGCACAAATTTTTGGCAGTTTACTTGCCAATTCGCCAACTTAAGTGGCGGCCCATAGTAGCTACTAAAGGAATTATAATCGGCCGATCCAATTTGTCACTACTCATTTATAGAAATCTGTAGGAGATTTATTTTCCTTTATTTCTATGAATCGTAGGCAGGGTCGGAGTCATCCAAATTATATATCTTCGTTAAAAACGATGTGATCCAATATCCAATAACGATGAACTATCAGCCATGAATTTCTCCAAAGGAGTGTTCTCAGGTAAAAAATGAGGGGTGAAAATGTTTCTTGGAGGGACATAAAAGAAAGGTACTTAATCGATGAAAAGAATCGTCTTTCCCGTTTTCTCTTGAAGATAACTGAACACCACATAAATCCAAACGCCTTCCAGAAAAAAAAGGCAGATTTTCATTAGAACTTTATATTCGGCTATGAGAATTGAGAACAGTCATTGCAACTGGTGAGCTGAGGTCCAGAAGTGCCAACTCAACTGCTCAGTCCATTCTGAAAATGAATGATCTTTTCGATTTCCTCAATTCGAATGGAAAATTTGAGGAAAATTATCAGCCATTAGCAATACAAACTCTGACGGAATATCAACTGAATTCATTAAGTCTTGGACACTTGGGAAAAATATTCCCTATTGTTTCAACGGTTTGATACAAACCATCAGTAGCATCCTACAATTGTGGGAGGAGACGAAGGAAATATTTCCATATTTATTATTTGATAACAAGTCGCCTCAACCAGGACCTAATCGAGAATTTACTTATTCTCCAAAATAAGACAGCGTAGGGGTTATGATCCAAACCCCTCAGCTCGATGCTTCAGATTTGGGTTGCAGTCGGTTGTCTTGAAAAATGTTCCGATAATTCTAACTGCCAAGACGACAATGATTTCGACCTGTGTACAATGGGGGAATCTGAAAGTAGGCCCATTGATGTGGTTGATTGGACCATTTCTTCTGCGGATTCGGGCAACGGTGAGCCTTGTGAGGGTATATTGCAAATCGAAATCGGATACATTTGAGAATTCCCTCAACCGATTTCAAACATTTGATAAGGAAAGCGCTGTTGGTTATAAAGAAATTATGGTCACAAAATCAGTAAAGATATGACTTCAAAGGTATATTTTAGGAAAATTGATAAAAAATGAATTTATAAAAGATTGGAACTCTCCGTGAACTCCAGAATTTGAAAAGCACAGGATTCATTTGTTGAGACAACTGATAAGAGTGAAGTTGTACAGGAGACAGAAAAAAAAGCAAAGGAATCTCGACACAGAAGCATCCCGCTGTTTATAAAAAATTAAATATTTTTAAAAATTCATAGAAAATCTATTTATGAATACTTGTGAATAAAGAAAAAATTTCATGCATTTATTTTTTCATATATCAGTATTTTATATTCATGAAAGATCGAAAATTATTGTCGTTTTTATTGCATCAAAAAACTCAGGTGATGAAATACTGAACATCCCACATTTCCATATGCCGGTCCTGATCGTCATCGCATTCGGCTTCGGAGATAGTGCCTTATAGTTCAGCTACTTACCGCCAGATGCGGGAGTAGAATTTTTCGCTTCTCTGAAACACACTTGTCCATCTTTGAACCGGTGAAGGAACTACACAAAATTTAGCTTCAAATCGTTGAACTGGGCTGTGTCTCTATGTATATTTAAACTCAATGTACAAAGCAAATAAGAATTGATATGGTCACAGAATATTGTTCTGTTGTTCGTTCTAGAAAAGGCTATTCAATGAGATCGACTTTACGCATAACATAAATTAGCAAAATCTCAAATATCTAACAAATTATTGAATTCAGAAGCATGATCATATTCGGACAAGATCATCATTTTTTTTCTGCTATAAGGATGAAATGTTTTGTATACAGGGTGTTTGGTAATTCGACGTGAACCTTGGAAAGGGATATACTAGACGTCATTTGCAGTGAAATGCGTCGAGTAAAGCATGGTCCGAAAATCTATGGTTACGAAGATATGGCGATTTTTCAACTTTTTTGAAATTTTCTGCTTCGTTATCGAAAATAATTAATTTTGTGAAAACGACTCGACTCTAAATATTCAATGAATATTTTTTTGAAAGCTGAGGAGATGGTCCTCATTTCTTGCGAAAAAGTATTCACTAAAAATTCAGATAACCCGAGACATACAGGGTCATAAATGGCTGCACCTGTTCTCCTCATAAAATCTTGATAAAATAATTGAGAATTACTCGAAAAAAGTATTATGAACTTGGTGTACAAATGTAAGGAAAAACTTCCCTGTTTCATCAGCTTTTCAAAAAGGTACATATGTCAATAATTCCTTCATGCAATCTAAAAATATGGCCGGAAAACCAAGCAGACAACAGACTTTTTCGAGTCATTTAGTGATCGAGCCATGGCCTGCTTACGGCTTACGAATCACGCCAAGTGAAATGAAGGATAATTGGATATCTGAATGACTCGAAAAAGTCTGTTGTCTGCTTGGTTTTCCGGCCATATTTTTAGATTGCATGAAGGAATTATTGACATATGTACCTTTTTGAAAAGCTGATGAAACAGGGAAGTTTTTCCTTACATTTGTACACCAAGTTCATAATACTTTTTTCGAGTAATTCTCAATTGTTTTATCAAGATTTTATGAGGAAAACAGGTGCAGCCATTAATGACCCTGTATATCTCGGGTTATCTGAATTTTTAGTGAATACTTTTTCGCAAGAAATGAGGACCATCTCCTCAGCTTTGAAAAAAATATTCATTGAATATTTAGAGTCGAGTAGTTTTCACATAATTAATTATTTTCGATAACGAATCAGAAAATTTCAAAAAAGTTGAAAAATCGCGATATCTTCGTAACCATAGGTTTTCGGACCATGCTTCACTCGACGCAATTCACTGCAAATGACGTCTACTATATCCCTTTTCAAGGTTCACGTCGAATTATCAAACACCCTGTATAGAAGGATAAATCGAATTCCCCTTAACGAAATCACAATTCATAGTCCCGTCCTATAAACATAACAATACATGACATCCCTCGAACGTATAGGAAAAGACAATCTATCCATCCGTAATTAAAAGCCACTTCTGAACCAGTAATTCGAAAATCACTTCAACTCCAATAAAGGTTCTCTACCCTCTCCGGCATTATGTCACTTTTATAGCCGAAGTTACTCAAATCCCTTCCCATAATGCCTCGAATAAAACATCATTCAACACTCTCCCCCATTTTATTCAAATGATCTAATCAAATCAAGGTTTCTTCCCCCTGGCGCACGAGAGAGCATCGATTCTCGCCCCCTAATTCGGGGGCGCGAAATCTCAGGTGCTCGCATGGCCCTTTAAGCCTCGCGCAGAGACCTAGACGTCGCCATCGTACGCCGACGGCCTGGAAGCAATTAGGGAGGAACTGAAATCTGGGAGAGTTAATCCGTCTAGTGCTTTCTTTTCATGCGATCAAGCGCTACTCTGTAGATTGCATACTATGAGGATCGGGTGTAAGGAGTATGAACATAAAAGCCAGTATAGACTAATTATAATAAGAACATTCAGTGGATGTACACTCCACCTTGTTTAAACACAAACCATCTTATACGTAGAATAATCCAATATTTCAAAGAATTGAAAAATTAACTCGTTTATCCAAAAAAAATTAGCCACCTAAAGCACTGAGCACTCGCTTTAGAGCACTCGCTCATCCATCTTGTATTGAGTTTATCCATTTTAGAGGTGGATTCGCATTCAAGAAGCCAACGAAAAGTAATTTTGACAGCAATCTCTTACCCCTCCCTGGGATTTGTCTTTTGGGCGCTTATGGCCTCACGATATTCTGATCTGTATAACAGTGTATACAGGGTGAGTCTTTGACTTGTGCATATGCATAATGTAGATTCTGGAGGGCACAATAAATCATTTTTTCGAATTCGGCTCTGCTGAAAACTCATAGCTCATTGAAAAAAAAATTGGGCCAAATACGTCCCTAATACCATTATCTGGACTCAATGCAAAGTTCATATTTCTCGATGGAAAATAATGAGTTAATTAATACATTTAGAGATTACTCAGGTACTAACTAGTTATATTTCTCCGATCAAGATAAGTTTTTTCTTCGATTTCCCTGAATATTAGTTTATAAACACTAATGACTTGTTCATATTTTACCTCGATATCCCAAAAATATCTTGTAAAGAAAGGTTTTTCATTCAATTTGTGATTAATCGAGCTATATCAACCTATTTTGTATTCAAAACAATGATCTTTTATGAATATTTCACAGAGCTTGCGAACTGTAAATTAACATGGAGGAAATCTTTTCCAGATTATGACGTGATTTTATAGGTGTTTTTCATCGATCTCGTGATGATTATGTGAAGACTTTCAGTGAATTAATGTAATATTAACCGTGTTGTGTCGAGTTTATGAAATTTACATGTATAAATTGGTATTATTTTCGTGCCGAAGTATTGCACTTGTTGGTAGCAAATTATCACAGAGGAAATTTTTCAGATGGAAACATCGCCACAGATTATTTAGTGCTAAGTATCGTTTTATTTTTCATTAAGGTCGGCGTTTAAAGCGAGTTGGAAAGCTCAGCCGATAGAGGCGCCACCGTCCATTTTATGGATATCTCCATAGAACATGCACTATCACTATCAAGTTCTATGAATATCTC
This sequence comes from Adalia decempunctata, assembly GCA_951802165.1. NCBI lineage: Eukaryota > Metazoa > Arthropoda > Insecta > Coleoptera > Coccinellidae > Adalia > Adalia decempunctata. The sequence goes on from OX637697.1 coordinate 49,153,986, forward strand.
TCTAATCATGAATGAAATGTACAATGGCGCTCTCTATCCGAAAATCGCCGAACTATGGAATAAGCGAATTTGTGGGTAAAGCAGGAACTTTTTCCCGCCAAAATTTGAATTTGGCCATTCTCTGCCAATTCCGTATTTCAAGTTAATCTTCTGAACGAAATTATCAGTAGATTCCCTTTTAATCGGAAGTTGAACTTTTTCATGGGTCTTTCTGTTGAAATAAAACAGAAGCATGGGTTGGCTCATTTTCTTCTATTTTTGAAAGAAAAAAAATTGACTGTCGGAATGAAATCGATTAAAATTATTTCAACAAGAGCCCTAATCCTTTCTGAGTTCACCCACAAAATTTCAGTTCTCATTGTGAAACCGTTTTCGAAATCAACTTGAAATAAAGCACACTACATTGAACGCCCACCTTAATATAAATTTATTTATTACGTGGTTCGTATCGACATTCATCATTCATATAATTCAATTTTGAATTTCATTGACATCTCTTTTTATTTTTTTCTTGAGGATGGACCGATAACAAAAAATTGTTGATAGAACCCCTTAGAATTCAGTTTTATCCATCATAGAGATTTTAGTCTCGACAAAGTTGATGAACATTCTGACAACATCGTTAACTTGTAATGCGATCAGATAGTTAATAATTTTTCTGCGATTCGGTGATATTTAAAATCCAGGGCAGCATCCAGATTCTTCTTGAGATTTATGATTTTTTCGTCAAATTTTTATTGGATAAAATCAGGAATAACTAGAAAACGACGCGTTTCGTTAAAAAAAACCTAAGAATACATTTATTTTCTGAAATAATGAATTCTTTCGAAAATATCAACCGTTTATCTTTTCTAAGTAGTTTTATAGTATTTTTGCGTCGATTTATGAGTCTTTTATACCAGGAGAAAATGGAGAAATATTGAAATAAGTGTTGATTGAGAAATATGCGCCATGAATAGAGTAAACAATCAATCAAAATTCAGTTCATTTGAAATGAAAGGTTTTTTATTGGATTTTCGACAGCCTGTATCTTTCAAACGAAACCGAATTTTGAAAAATGGTATAGGAAAAGTGTTCCGTTTGCTGAAAGGAATTATAAATTCAGTATAAGTTTATGGAAAAGTCAAAGACTCGCCCTTTATAAATCTAACGATATCTTTTCGTCCATATCGATCAGAGCAAAGCACTAAGTAGGACACGTGATGGTTTCATGTGTAGTGATTTGACATAAATACCGGAAAACTGCTTTCAGTTTATGTACATCCTTCTCGTCCTTCTCAAGTATAGGCTAATAAGCCTAAGTTTGATTAATAATAAATCAAACTAACGTAATAATTTTTCAATATTCTTTTCACGCCATGAATTATTGGATAGTTTTATATTTTCTAGAATCTAAACTATTTTTAATTTGACAGAGGAGAGCATCGATGTAACGAACGAAGAAGACGACGCTCCAACATCAGGATGTGGTGTCTCGTCCAGCAGTGGACCTCTCAGGCCGGAACCCCAAAACCTAGGCAGCCTAACGGGAATCTATCCGGGTGCCCATGAAACGATTTATGAAACTTCGGCGAGGCTCCTTTTCATGGCAGTTAAATGGGCCAAAAACTTGCCAAGTTTCGCCAGTCTGCCCTTCAGAGATCAGGTAATACATACCTATTCGAAGATTTCAACGTGAGTCTCAACAAAACTATGAAATCTAATTTTTTTTCAAATGGGAACCATATAATTTTGTAATTCCGATCGATTGCTCGTCAAAAACTATCTAGTTAGTTCCAAACATTTCAGAACAAAAAATCAGTAGTTTTGCCGTTATTGAATAAAATTCAAATTTCACGACTAAAGCCAGCTTTCTTTGTCTAATTGTCACGATTATTAAGATAATTTTCAAGTAGGCTATGTCAATAGTAAGAATATGCCAGTTTTAAACTAAGATCTCTTTATTTAGTCATCATTCATTATCAGCTTTGTTTATTTGTCACTTTTGCCGCAAAAAAGAACAGACTTTTGATATAACATTCTAGTCTACCTTATTATTATTGCTTGTTTTGCATAGTGCTTGATCAATAAAAATAAGTAAGAATGACAATTCCTAACATAGCCTACTTTGAAAAAGACGAGCATATCACTCAATTTGACTGAGCCAAACCTGGCTTTTGTCGTGAAAATCGAATTACATTCGATAACGGCGAAACTACTGATTTTAAAGACATGAAATGTTTGGACACTCTAATCACTTTTTGACGGGTGATCAACATAGAACTTATAGTACATGGAATGCTATTAACCTTGCTGCTCAGCTTAAAATAATGGATAAACATCTCAAGTTGGAGGAATACCGAAATTTCCATGTTCCCATGGATACGACTTGTCATACAGAACAGAAACACAGAAATACTATGAATTTAATCGTCAGGATCCGATTCACTTGGCATTTCGGCAAACATTTCTGTGTTTCTGATCGGTGTGACAGGCCGTATCCATGGGAACATGGAAATTTCGGTATTCCTCCAACTTGAGATGTTTAACCACTATTTGATCTGGTAATAGCATTCCATGTATTATAAGTTCTATGGTGATCAATCGGAATTGCAAAATTATAAGATTCCTATTTGAAAAAAATGAGATTTCATAGTTTTATTGAGGCTCACGTTGAAGCCCTGTATAATATTTCCTCATAATTTATACAAGAAGCAGTAGCAGCGTACTTTATTTTGTTTCACTATTGCGAAAAAAATTTCTAATAATGGGAGATTTTGGAGATAATAAACAATAATATGTGACAATAATCTTTCTGTCAAAAAATTTGAGAATCAGGCTATAACTCAACAATCGCTTGACGTGGTTGCACATATCATACATCAAATCATTGCAGAATTAAACGAAGAATTCGAATACATATGTATAAATATACAGGGTGTTGCGTTTGAAATAACGAAGTTCACATTCGTTTCCGGTAGAACCGAAAGTTGATTCCGCTTGAAAATATTTTACAAATTAAGTTCATGTACTCTAAAAAAAAATACAAAATTCTGAATTTATATCGCAATTCCTTCTTCGAATACGTCTAATGAAACACTTAAAAAAATCACCCTGTATAATTATTTGATCCTTGAAATTAAAAGTGAAACATCCATTGGGCTCTGACAAAGGCCAGTGAGAACTATTGTGCATGTGCAATAGAAAAAATGTGATTGAGATTGAGTTCGACAGCACGGAGAAAATTCCAGAAGGTATTCATGGATACATAATGATATGTCCCTTCTCTTTGCCCGGCGCATGCGTATAGCGACAACTGACCCCGGATTTAGGACTATATTTATAATTCTACTGTTAGCGCGGCATGTTTTTCAAGCTTGGAGCTTGGACCAAAGAAGAACTTTGCTTAGACTACATTCATAAGCCCTAAGGTTTCAGGCACCACTCTTTTTTGATAAAGGTGTGAACCTTTTGCTTCGATTACTTGTTGTTCAACCAATTATCATTTGTTGCAGGTTATACTTCTGGAAGAATCGTGGAGCGAATTGTTCTTGTTGAACGCCATCCAATGGTGCATGCCAATCGATGTATCATCATGTCCATTGTTCAATATCAGCGAACACACGAAATATGGAAACAGTGCAACCGATGTCAGATATCTAGCAGATACATTGATACGGTTCAAATCTGTTCATGTTGATCCAGCAGAATTCGCCTGTTTGAAAGCTATAGTTCTCTTTAGAGCAGGTAGGAACATAATTATTTTTGAAGCCTGTCTAGTTATATATATCTTCCAAAAATTGAAAAAGCCAAAAATTTTGTTCTGAGATGGATTATAACTCGAATTATTCTTCATATTAAAACTGAAACGTATCTTTTCTAGAAACGAGAGGTCTGAAGGATCCAAGTCAGATAGAAAACCTACAGGATCAAGCTCAAGTGATGTTGTGGCAACACTGCAGAACTCAGTTACCTGGACAAGTTGCCAGATTTGGAAGACTCCTACTGATGTTACCTCTGTTACGGATTGTTCCTCCTTCCAGGGTGGAGGCTGTATTCTTTCAAAAAACTATTGGCAATACTCCAATGGAGAAAGTTTTATGTGATATGTATAAAAATTAGTTGTCATATTTATCCGAATTATAATCTCATCAACTGTATGTCCGAATTTTGTCTTGTATAGAAATTACTTAGGTTCCAACAAAATTTGTAATATAATATTTGGTCAGCTAAGGCAGGAAAAATTTCGAATAATTCGAATGTAGGTACTAATGCAAATAAAAATTATAGTTGAAGTCTGTTTTCCCCGTTTAATGATGTTGCAAGTTGCTAAAGAATTTTCGGAATAGGTACCTATGTACAGTGTTACAAGAAAAACCTCGGACAAATTCTTTTGCATTTAACTTCAAAACAGAAGAAATTGAACAAAATAACAACAAATAATAATAGCTTGAACATTTGTTGATAATATATTTGAGCCGTTTCGAAGTGGCTTCCTTTGGTGGCGATACACAGCTTCAGACGCTTCTTGAAATTTTCGGCAATGGGCCGCAGCTCCTCGGGCGTTGATCGGTTCCATTCCCGGCGCAGAGATTGCTTCAGCGACAATTTTCGTGTTTTTTAGCACAAGCCCTGTGCTCCAAAATCTACCACACGCTGTAGTCTATTGGGTTGAGATCCGGTGAGTAGGGCGGCCATTCTGCAGATGAGATGAAACAAGGAAAATGGGTCTTACGCCATTCTTGCGTCATTTTCGCTCTGTGAGCCGAAGCGGAGTCCTGTTGAAAGGTCCAATGCGTATCGCCGAAGTGCTGCTTGGCCCACGGAAGTGCTACGGCCTCGAGGATGTCGCAGCGGTAGACTTCTTGATTGATTTTGACCCCTTGATCCACGAAAACTAAGTAAAGGGAGTTCTACCACTGCCGCAAATTCCGCCCCAGACCATGACGGATTGCGGATTTTGACGGTGTTCGACGATGGCCGATGTACCGGGAGCCTCTACGGACCAGACTCTGTCGTTTTGGTGGTTGTGGGATTGTTCTACGGTGAAAAGTTTCTCGTCTGTGAAGAGAATTCGCTCCCATTGCTGACCGGCGGCGAGACGAAGGAGTTGGCGGCACCTTTGGGGTCGTACGCGCTTGTTTTCCTCCGTGAGGAGTTGAACTTTTTGGAGCTTGTATGGCTTGAGGTTGAGCTCCTTTTTGGCAATGTGACGGACTGATTAGCGGTTGATACCGGTCTCACAGGCTATTTCCCTCGTGGAAACCCTCGGATTTCGATTGACTCGCTTCTTGACGATGTTGCGATTGCTAGGTGTATTGACAGTGCGTTTTCTACCACTTCGTGGACGACGACTATCATGGCCAAGCTCCTTGAAACGACGAATTGCATCGGACACGGTTTGTCGAGGCACATTGACCAAACGAACAATTTCGCATTGACGCCTACCTTGACGAAACAGCTCCAAAATCGCACTACGTTTGTTTGACATTCTGAAACTTTGTGAAATGAAATTATATCAAACCATTGAGTTTATATTGAGTTTGTATATTTAAAGTCAATGATCAAACTGAAAATTCACATATTAGTACAGGAAAGTGTAGATGAAACCAAGAGAATAAAAATTATTTGGCTGCGCTGAAATACTTTTGTTCCAGACCACAGCAAAATTTTTTCGAAGTTTTTCTTGTCACCCTGTAAGTATGTATAACATCAAGATTTGATTATTGCCAAGGGCGTCGCCAGGAGGGGGCAGGGAGGGGCAGTTGCCCCCCCCCTAGAGCTCAAAAATCCCTTAAAAACTTATGAAATAATAGCATAATATAAGAAAATCAGTTCATTTTTCCTATTCTGATTGTTTTTTGCCCCCCCTAGCTCAATTGCCCCCCCCCCTAGCTCAAAGGCTGGCGACGCCCTTGATTATTGCCATTTCGATACTTGTTATCTTCTGTAACATGAATAAATAAAACACGTGATTGGACACATAGGTGGAAGCATGCCTTTTTTAGTCCAGAGAGGAGTAGAGATAAAAAAGGAAGAGTTCCAACAGATATTGGAATCCTCAGAGCAAAAACCCTTGGCATACATCACAGATGAATTTTAGAAAACCACAGATCCGAACTGATAAAAAGTACACAGAGCTTCATATACTTCGATAAGGTTCGCCACAGTCGTAATAAACAGCCACACTGCTATTGTCTAGGAGCATAGAATAACTGGAGAGAAGGCTCCATATGCTCGACAAATCATTTTGGACTTTCAATGACGGCGGAGGTTAGAGTTTCGAGTGGCGTCCGCTAGTGTAGCGTTGTGATCGTTAATAGCGCTACACATCACATATCTTGTTCTGTGGGGCTACAGTTGAAAAGAATATAATGTGGCTGACATTGTTATTGATACATTTATGCCTATCATCTATGATCAGAAATAAATTTGTCAACAATATCCTTATCGAAAAAAGCGAACATTCAGGTAAGTATTATTATTATACGGAAAGAGAGGTTTTTATCTGTTCTCGTGCATCATACGCAGAATAGTATGGTACCCCGTTTATAATTAAATCCCTCTGCTAACACTTAGATTTGGAACGGGAAACAAATTTTTCTCCATTTAGGTATTCAATCTGTTTCTTGTCGCCATTCTTCACACGTACCATATACATAATATTGTTTGATTCGAGAGAAAAAAAGTATAGGTATATTGCTCTCTTCCAAAAGAATATATATTATGATATAGTAACAAATGGTATATCTGATAAGTAATAACAACTTTACATTAGTTGCGTTCGTTAAATACATATCCGCGGATTGAAGGGAGAGAATACGAACACAGAACATCTAATTAATTCGGATACGGATATACAATTAAGTGACTTCGGAGCAGAAACGGTGAGGAAAGTGTCGACAGATGGAATGAAGGAACCCAACGTGGACACTTCCCTCACAGTTTCTGCTCCGAAGTCACTTAATTGTATATTCTTATCATCAGAATTAATTAGATGTTCTGTGTTCGTATTCGTTCCCTTCAATCCGCGGATATGTATTTAACGAACGCAACTAGAAACAACCCAGTTCTTCGATTTGAAGCTGAATTTAGTGTAGTTCCTTCACCGGTTCATAGATGGATAAGTCTGTTTCACGCATCTGGCGGTAAGTAGCTGAACTATAGGCAACGAAAAAGCAGACCAGTTAGCAAGACAAGCATCTGAAACGCCATTCACAGGGCCAGAACCTGTGCTTGGAATCAGCAAAAACCGATGCAGGACCCTGATTGAGGAGTGGATAAAACAAAGACACCGACAACACTGGGAACAGAGCGACGGGAAAACACACAGCAAAGCCATGGTAGGACACACAAGCCAAACCTTGACGGCTGACTTTTTGAATCTAAACAGAACAAAGGCACGTATAATAGTAAGTCTACTGACGGGACACTGCGGCCTTAGAAAACATCTCAACGCCATAGGAATACTTGGAGAACCCGTGGATTGCAGACTCTGCGGTGAAGAGGAGGAAACAGCCTCTCACATAATTTTTGAATGCGACGCCCTGGGAAGAAGGCGCCACAGAATCTTCGGGGAAATCAATCCGGAAACGGGAACGAATCCGAAAAACCTCATAAACAGGCTACTGAACCTGATAAAGGACACAAACCTATTCTCGTGAGGAACCACTGACGAAAGAGTGATACAATAGACCCAAGTTGGTCGCAGTGTCACAGGGAGGCCAAGCGCTAACCCGGTCTCTTGTTCGTCAGCTTATCAATCAATCAATCAATCAAGCTGAATGCGATGACGATCAGGACCGGCATACGGAAATGTGGGATGTTCAGTATTTCATCACCTGATTTTTTGGATGCAATAAAACCACATGCATGAAATTTTTCCTTCATTCACAAGTATTTATGAATAGTTTTTTTATTAATTTCAAAAAATATTTATTTTTTATAAACAGCGGGATGCTTCTGTGTCGAGATTCCTTTGGCTTTTTTTCTATTTCCTGTACAGCTTCATTCTAATCCGTTGTCTCAACAAATGAATCCTGTGCTCTTCAAATTCTGGAGTTTACGGAGAGTTCCAATCTTATAAATTAATTTTTTTTAATTTTCCTGAAATAAACGTTTGAAGTCATATCTTTTCTGATGTTGTGACCATAATTTTCTTTATGACCAACAGCGCTTTCCTCATCAAATGTTTGAAATCGGTTGAGGGAATTCTCAAATGTATCCGATTTCGATTTGCAATATATATCCAATCATTACCAAGCTTATTCAAATCATCAATGGGGAGTGCTTTTTCGCACTTATCGCATTTGTATTTTTTGGCGATGTTCCTCATCAAATACGCCGAGAAACTTGCGATTGAGTTGGATTATAGGGTTTTAAGGGTTTCAATTAACTCTTAACCCTTATATACCCTCACAAGTCACAAGGCTCACCGTTGTCCGAATCCGCAGAAGAAATGGTCGAATCTGAAATCAACCACATCAATGGGCCTTCCAGATTTCCCCATTGTACACAGGTCGAAATCATTGTCGTCTTGGCAGTTAGAATTATCGGAATATTTTTCCAGACAACCCAAATCTGAAGCATCGAGCTGAGGGGTTTGGATCATAACCCCTACGCTGTCTTATTTTGGAGAATAAATTCTCGATTAGGTCCTGGTTGAGCCGACTTGTTATCAAATGTGGAAATGTTTCCTTCGTCTACCCCCACAATTGGAGGATGCCACTGATGGTTTGTATCAAACCGTTGAAACAATAGGGAATATTTTTTCCAACTGTCCAAGACTTAATGAATTCAATTGATTTCGTCTGAGTTTGTATTGCTGCGGTGTTTTTCTCGAACAACGGTCTCCCTAGATAATTTCCGTCAAATTTTCCATTCGAATTGAGGCAGTCGAAAAGATACTTCATTTCCAGAATGAACTGAGCAGTTGAATTGGCACTTATGGACCTCAGCTCACCAGTGGCAATGACTGTTCTCATAGCCGAATATCGGAATATAAAATTCTATTGAAATTCTGCGTGGCCATTTTTACCTTCACTTTCTGGAAGGCGTTTGGATTTATGTGGTTGTCAGTTATCTTCAAGAGAGTACGAGAAAGACAATTCTTTTCATCGATAAAGTAGGTTTTTTTATGTCCCTCCAAGAAACATTTTAACCCCTCATTTCCTACCTGAGAACACTCCTTTGGAGAAATTCATGGCTAATAGTTCAGCATTATTGACACACCGTCTGTAACGAAGATATATAATTTGGATGAATCCGACCCTGCCTACAATTCATATAACTAGAGGAAAATGAATCTCCTACAGATTTCTATAAATGAATAGCAAGCAGAATATAGTTTGCTCGATAGATTTTGTTCTCGTTTGTGTTAAAGAGTTGTTCAAGTGAGGTACATTCTGAATGTGATATGATTGTGGATAATAAATCTGTTAAACAGAAGAGATATTCAAGGGAAAAATCAGTCATTTTCTTATTTCCTACTTTTGATAGGGTATGAAAACTATATTCAGGATTTAATTTAGTTGAAGATGAACAATCAGGTACACAACAATAGTTATTTATGATCTCAAAACAAAAATGAAACAATAACCTGAATAAAACACCTATAATTCAAACTGTAAACAAAACAATGTAGTGTGGTTGCGTTAGTTCATTCGTTAACGCTAGGGGGCGTACCGCTTCCATGGATTCGCCTATACAGTATGGTGCAAATGAAAGGAATAAATTCGTTATTTTGTAAACCGGCGACTTTAAGGAAAAATCCTGAAACCTGTCGATTTTTATTTTAAAACGGGCTAGTCGTAAGGATACCTTTTTATTTTTGACGTCATCTATATGAGCGTGATGACGTCATCGCTAAAATTTTTAAATGGAAATGTGGATGTTGTGATACATTATTTGAAAGGTCTTTCAAATACCTATTCAGCCATACCAATATGTACAGTAATTGATTTGCGCATTGTCAAAAATATTATTGATGAAATTTCAACAAGATTCTTAATAAAATGTATCAAGTATTGGTATGATGTATTTAGGTACTTATACACAAAAATGAATTTTGTGAAGGCCGTCATTGTATTTTAGCTGAAGGTAAACAATTTGTGAGCACTTAATTTAGGTTTCGTTGTATTTAATGAGTAATAGATATTAAATATTCATTGTAATAAGCAAATTTTATTAATTTTTCAAACAAATACAAAAATTAATTACTGTTAATTATTGATATGACTGAATAGGTATTTGAAAGACCTTTCAAATAATGTATCACAACACCCACATTTCCATTTAAAAATTTTAGCGATGACGTCATCACGATCATATAGATATGACGTCAAAAATAAAAAGGTATCCTTACGACTAGCCCGTTTTAAAATAAAAATCGGCGGGTTTCAGGATTTTTTATTGAAGTCGCCGGTTAACGAAATAACGAATTTATTCCTTTCATTTGCACCATACTGTATGTGCCGCCACTTAAGTTGGCAAATTGGCAAGTAAACTGCCAAAAATTTGTGCATCAAATCGTTGAACTGGGTTGTGCCTCTATGTATATTAAAACTCAATGCTAATAATCATTAAAGATAATACTGAACAGTTTTGTTTGAGACCTTTTATTGATGTAAGGATAGTTTTTTTAGAGAAAGAAGGTTTGGTTCAAAACAAAACCACTTTCTTAAAAACAACGCCAACAAGTTTCAACTTTATTTCAAAGTCTTCTTCAGGGCTAGTTTCTTTTAAGTGGTTTTATCGTCATATACGATGAATAATATTCGAAAAGGAAACTGACAACACATTGACGCAACGGAAGAACAATAATTACTAAATTAAAGATAATTTTGTTAAGGACAGCCTGGTTGGAGCCACTAACGACGTTAGCGCCACCTCGTGACCGTTCCGACGTTTGTGGCACTGGTGGATACCCTGAATGAATTCATGAATAATAATAAACTCTCTAGATCTCATACTAACTGATGAATGTTGTAACTAGAGCGAAACAATCCTTCCATATACTTCTCCATCTCACCAAGGGCAAGGGCCAAGGAATGTTTTGCTGAGGACTTTCGATAACAGAACTCTCGGGGGGAAGTCTCCAACGCAATGTGGCCCTTCGACTCAGACTGTTATAGAGTCTATCTTAGACCTCCAAACCATGTATCATTATACGTAAACTATTATCCTTGAAGACCTTGAAGTAACAGCGCAATTCATATACCAAAATTTTGACGGAATAAAATAATTAAATATGCCTGGTCTTATCAGATTGTTTTCTATTAGAATGCGCGTTTTTTAGATGCTTTATACGTATGAACCCTTCAGATGTTTTTGGAAATGCCATCTGGAATTTGGGAAATCCAATTATTGACCCAGCCGCAGTTTTCATTTCGAGTGTTCTAGAATAATGCGTGTTCTTTTATAATTTTTGTGCAGGACTACGTGTTTCTGGATACTTTATAAGTATCAACCATCAGGTTTTTTGGAAATGCCGCCTGGAATTTGGGAAATCCGAGTCCAGAACAATAATTCTGAGCCATAGATCCACGAACGAGGTCGGCTTCTTCCTTGGAACGAAGCGATGATACAAGCCTTGAAACAGCGTTGCTACCACAAACCAGTGGAGTTTGCTCCTGGTCGAGCCAATTCTCGATTTAGTGACCAGCGTTGGCCTCACGTGATTTAAAGCCTGTCAGCATGCTTACAGGGCGGGACGTTCGAAGGAGACTGCCCTGTATCAGCTGACTGGAGCCATCCGGAGAACTCTGAATAACAAGGAAATCGCCATGTATGCCTTCCTGGATGTATCTGCGGCCTTTGACAACACAACACACTTGTCTGTCAGAGATGCACTCGAGAGGCTAGGATGTATGAGGTGCTAAGGACGAGAATATCTGAGACATCGATGGGCGATGAATCCACCTTTGTCAAAGCTACTCGTGGAGCACCTCAGGGTGGAGTTATATCTCCCCTCTTATGGAGCTTACTGGTAGGTGAAATTCTACACAGGCAAACAGGCTTGGCTTCGAATGTGTAGACTATGCTGACGACATAGTCCTAATAATTAGAGGCAAATTCGAAGGCTCCCTCTGCGACCTATTGCAGGAGAGTCCTAGAATTATTGAGCAAAGGTATTTGACAGGGGGGCTGAACATCAACCCAACCAAGACCACAGTAATTCCGATTACTCAGAAGAGCACCCTTCCAGCCATGAAGACGTTAACATTAAACGGAAATATCTTAGAGTGGGGATCTGAAGTCAAATAGGAATATCCCTGGATAGCAAACTTCTGTGGAATAAGCATGTTGACAATGCTCCTGGCAGAGCTACAAGGGCTCTGATGGCGTTCAGGCGTCTATGCGGCAGGGATTAGGTTTGTGACCCAAAAATACTGCGATGGATGTACCAACGTCATTATTGTAAGACCTTTAATCACATATGGGGCAGTAGCCTGGTTTGCTATGACAATTCAGGTACCTAAGTACGAGGAACATGCTCGAGCTCGACAGAATACAAAGTCTTGTCTATGTGTGCATCACTGGATCTATATGAGAACGTGCCCAACTAGGACGCTTTAGGACATCACAGACCCAGCACCTCTACATCTAGTATGATGGATAGGGTAGCCGATGAGGCCATCCTCAAAAAATCTAAAGAAGGAACAGGCAATGAGAGAATCAGGAGTCAGAGAATTTGGTCCTCCCTGAATGACTACATCTCATCTGGACACCTTCCAAGTGGGGTAATGATCAAGAAAGTAAACATTAGGAAAAACTTCAGTACAATGATAGAGGATTGGGAACGGGAATGAACCAGCTGTAATCTCGAAGAAAATACAATAAAATATGGTATACAGATGGTTCTAAAATCGCTTCAGGAGCTGGCCCTGGGATTAACGAGTGTGCACTGCCACTATTGTTATAGCCTTATAGGCTCCTGTTCCTATACAATCGTCCTTCAAACGGAAACGGCAATCAAAAGATAGTCAAACTGACCTCCTATGAAATTGGTTCAAAGCTGATTTGGGAGGTGTTTTTAATCTGGGTTCTTGGTCATTCGGGAATCGTAGGAAACGAAGAGGGCAATATATGATTATGATATATGTACTTGCCAGAAAGAGCGCACAAAAGCCACTCACTGGCCCAAAACCCTTCTTTGGTACATGAAAATGCGCACCTAAGTATAAGGAGTTTCAGTTTATGGGGAAGGAGAAAACCGAAAGGGAAAAACTCTGACGGAATCTCCCTTGGGTGGATCACTACAAAAAGGTCGCAGTGGATTGTAATCCCTTTTCACTATTAGCTGTGAAAACTATAAAGCGTATGGTTCAGTATAAAAATCGTAGCCTACGTCCCACGAATCATAGCTGTCTACAAACAATATAAAGTCTAACGAAGAGGATATCGTCCTTTGGAAATTAGATCTCTGCTAGTCCAATTTCTTCCTAATATAAAGTCTATCGATTGATGCATATATATAGAATACCTGCTGATTAGATTTTGTTCAAGACTTTCTTGTCGTCATCGAAAATCTGAGAATTTGTCCTGCTTTTCATTTCGCCCAAAAGGGGTCGCGCTATTTTCGACTGCCGCAATAGCGCCACGACCGCAAAATATTGCGGATTATTCTGGAACTATATAGATCAAAATCTGAAATCTTAAATGTCGTTTTGATCTACAAATTTTGGTCTCGATTTTTAGTAAGGAGTCGTTACACCAGGTATTCTATGCATCTATGTCTATAGTCATGCTAAAAACATGTTATTACATACACCTTATTCGTAGCTCTTTCCACTTTGGTAGGTCGAGAAAAAACAAGAAATGTAGTCAGTGGTCACAAAAAACTAAGCAGATTTTTGATAGCTGTCATCACAGCCACCGCTGTCATGTTGACAGCGTTGGTGTTCTGTGTTGACAGGTGACAGGATCATCTTGATCTGCGCATGTCATGTATTAAAGACATTGAAGTAAATATGACAAATACGTCGGTTTTGATAAACATGTAGTAAATAAATCTATTTTCATAATTACCACCGTCTTTAAAGTTTAACTATTATTACTTTGCGTTTTTCTTAATTTTGCAATGAACTGGACGTTTACTGATTGCATTTAATCGTAAAGAATAAATAGTGATGGCAGATGACCCTAGCAGTGAAGATTTTTCCGATAATGAAAATAATGCGGAATTATCTGGGGTTCTGAGTAAGTGGACAAATTACATACATGGATGGCAAGATCGTTTTATCGTACTCAAAAATGGTACTTTATCTTACTACAAAAACGAATTAGAAGTTAATTTTGGGTGCAGAGGTGCCTTATCATTGGCTAAAGCTGTAATAAAGGTGTGTTTGGCCTCATTTGTTGTCGAATTCACAATATAATATGTAAATCGATTGATTCGACTGTATTTTTAGCCTCATGAGTTCGACGAATGTCGCTTTGATGTGTCTGTCAATGATTGTGTTTGGTACCTGAGGGCAACTTCTGTTGAAGTAAAACAAAGCTGGGTGGATGCTTTAGAGTGCTATAAGGTATGTCATCCTGTAAATCCAGTTTTGGTTTCATGAACCCATTTCTTTAATAGTTGTTCCATCAGTAACATAAATAAGAAATTCTTTTGCATACTTTACTACATTAGTTCATAAATCTTCCCAGTATAGATAATGCTCAATCAAACCTATTATTTTCATATATGTATTCCACTTTTCTGGCTCATCTTAATTTGTGACAGCTGTTTGAAAATAAAATTTGCACATAAGTTATACCTATGTTGAAATCAAAAACATAATATAATTCCAAATTTATGTTTGTATATGTCGCAGTCGGATACTAAAATCCGTCAGTTTGCGAAATGACTAGGCAGTTTGTAAACTGACGAACATTTTCTAAAACGCTCTTGAAATGAAGATCGTTTTACAATCGGTCTGAAAGTTTTAGTCAGTTTGTAAACTGCGAAAAACGCATCCGACGGATTGTCAAATCATTTGAAGCGTATTCTGAAAACGTTACGTGTCTTAATGCAACTTGAATAACTGTTATATTTGTACAGTGCGGTGGAATAAGTGTTACCCCCCCTATTAACTACTCTATTTCTATATCTTAAGAAAAAAGCTCAAACAGGTCAATTTTTATATTGAACGTTGTATATTATTCGAGCCTGACATAATCCCTCTTCATGCGGGTGTCACCTCTTCGATTTTTTTAAGTGAGAAACATCTCATTTGAAACCTATTGAAACATTGATTTCAAAAATCCATAACACTTTGGTTCAAAAATTAACGGAGTCTGAGTTATTGGAGAGTTTTAATCTTACCTTGCATGAATTCAATGAATTGTGTTGGCTTGACGGTAGGTTTTTTCATTGGAGGCTTGGAAGTGTTTTGTCTTCAAATAAATCTTCCCTACATTGTGAATGTTGGTAACTGAATTTAATCATTTAATGTAATAAATTACAAGTAACAACTAAGGGTGTACTGAAAACTAAATAAATTTTAAACTTAAACAGTAACCAAAGTGTTATACATTTTTGAAATCAGTGTTCCAATAGGTTTCAAATGAGGTGTCGCAAGATGCACTTTCTCATTTGAAAAAATCGAAGGTGTGACACCCCCATGAAGAGGGATTATGTCAGGTTCGTAACTTTTATGTCATAACATCCTACGTTTGATATAAAAATTGACCTGTTTGAGCTTTTTCTTAAGATATAAAAATAGAGTAGTTAATAGGGGGGGGGGGGTAACACTTATTCCACCGCACCGTATAATCAGCTGTACTTCATTATTCTGGATACAGAAATAATAAAGGAAAAATAATATTCACACTTATTATTTTAATATTTTATTATCGAAAGACCACAAAAAAATAAAACCATTATTGCTTATTGCAGCAGGGGCCACTCAAATGGCACCTGCTGTTGCATTTTTGATATGCTTCGAAACAAAAGCATCTCCTTGTATTACACTGATTTTTGTTCGGACGGCAAGCACATTTTTTGAAGCCTTGGCCGCCCAACTTTGAGGAATTCGCTAGTGTTTCACTTGATGTTAGGTATTGCTTTTTCGATTGGAACGTTGAATTCTACAGAATTGGGTGAGCTGTTCGGTATCAGTTCCTCCCTCGAAAAACATCGGTTCAAAATGCCATTTTCATCAGTACCTATTTGATAAACGCCATTTTTTTCTATCTATGATTGTAGCTAATATATTTTTCGGATAAAGAGGAGCGCAATCAATTTATAAAATTGCGTGAACGTCAGCAGTTGCACTTGGTTAAAAAAAAACATGAAACTGAAGTAGTTTCAAGTGGAACGTTTGAAAGGATGTAAGATATGACAATCCGTCTGATACGTTATACGCGGTTTACAAAACGACTGAAAATTTCAGGCGGATTGTAAAACGATCTGTATCTTGAAAGCGTTTTAGAAAACGTTCGTCAGTTTACAAAGTGACTAGTCATTTTGCAAACTGACGGATTTTAGAATCCGACTGCGACATATATAATAATTGGCAATCACTGTCATAAAACCAGTATGAGAAGTTTTAAAATTAATTTATGATGGGACTCGGTCTGGAAGGAAAGAAGAAAACTACCTCTTCAGAATACATAATTGATCTGTTGACATATACCTATATTAAAATTACACATAAATTAGCAATTGCCACCTTAAATTAAAATAAAAAAAAGATATTGCTCATGTGTTGAATTCAAAAGAAAATAATATTTTTTCAACAAAACTATTTCATCAACTTTTTAATATTGAGTTGAGTTGAGAAAACAAACACAGTACTCATGTCTGTATTTGGCAAAACCTCAATGACAATACAATTCTACAAATCTTCTCTCAATGAGAACAGCAATACTCAATCGAGTTGAAAACAAAGAAAGCAATAAGAACTTGTGAAACCGGACAAAAATGAGGAACATCAAGTGGATTATATATTATGTTTGAAAAGGATGCCGAAATAACCCTGTCTTAGGTGTTTTATGTCATTTCTTGCATTGATGGTTCTATTCATTTTACTATCATCTCCTTTAGAAGTCTTAGAATATTTAGAAATTTTTGCCTGTCTAGATTTTTACCCCATCATTTTCCAAAGAACAGTCCATTGTCACCACATGTTCAGCCAATGTGTTGTGGCACTTGAAAGATTTTTCATACCTTCTGTTCTTGAGAAATTCTCCAATTATTCTGGTAAGGCCTCCAATATAAATTAGGCTGGTAAAAGTTAGATTTTGTCCTTCAGACTCATTTTGTTGAACTCATATTTAAAATTTTTTTGTTTTATTAATTTTTTGTTAAAATTGTGCTCAGAAAGGAACTTTATACATCCACCTGAAAATGCTTCCTTACTAGGGACATAAGGGTGGAACTAGAAATTTTCTCATTGATAATATCACATGGGTCGTGGTCCTGCGTGCCAACCCCTAAAAATGGTCAATTGACCGAATTCCAGTGGTGGTATATTATATGAATGAGCCAAAGAACTGAGACTCTATTCTGTTGAACAGGGTTGTTCCAGTATACTTATGAATACTTAATGCATCAATCTGAATAGACCAATTCTCTATCTTCTTCATTTTGAGCTCTCGTTCCACTGGAACGAGTGCTATATCATCTCGTCACGATGTCTTCCTTTTCCGAATTTTAAACCTAGAATGGTTTCAATCCACTAGTTTGGACTCACTGATAACGAATCCGTTGTCCAATTAAATTCTTTCCGACTGTAAACACAACAACTCTAGAACGGATGAACATAGAGACTTGAAATTTTCAGGGTAGGTTCGGATTGGTTCTTTATTAGGCAAAATTCAACGCGGGGTTCCGTAAATATGACCCTTCGAATTTTTTGTTTTCCTGATGAAATCTCGCAGTTTGTTGGAGAATGACGTAATCAAGCTATGTGCAAATTTTGTTCAGATCGCTCAGCCAGAACCATATAAAATGCACATATTCCCAATATTTCTGCAATAACTATATAATAAAAATTCTTTCATTGAATTTTTGAATGCGAATCTACCTATAAGATGGATGAACGAGCGCTCAAAAGCTCGTCAGTGACTTAGGTGACCCATTTTGAATGGTGAAGTTGATCAAATATGAATACAAGTTCACCATCTTTGTCAGGATGGCGTTATCTATACTCCATTCACTTTTATAAAGAATACCGGTTTGCCATGAAATTCTGACACATTTCACCGCCGTATATTTTAAAAATGTTAGGTTATGGTCATTCCTCTGTCAGATACGCCCGCAACGTTGTTCGTTTCTGCATAATAATCGTAGTAATTACGTATTTATCAAAATGTTCATTTACTTTGGGAAAATAATGAATTTGAGAAAATATTATGTGAATTCAATAATTTCAAAGACCTGGCGAATGCTGAAGATACTTTTTCTCTGTAAATACAGGAAATATTTCACGTATGTAACAATGGTTAGAAGATTCGTTATGCTATTTTCTTATACGGAAATCAAGAAACGAGTGTTGGAATTTCACTGAAAAATAATGGACAGAATAGTCCTTTACTTTGTGATAGTTCATTTGGAAAAAGAATAAGTAGGTACTCGAATAACCCAGAGAAACGTACGGAACAGACGGACCTATGGAATTCCCAAGTTTTCTAAATTCTCAAGAAATACCTACAGAAGACACTAAAATATTTTTTTGCACAACTTGAAAAACTCCAGTATGAAAATGTAGTAGTACTACGAAACCTGCCATTTACATAGTTAAAAAAGAGTAATATAGAAAGTCGCCTTGGCAATGTCGCTTGATTTCCACGAGTGCCAACCTGCGTCAGTTTTGAGTGACACATACAGTTTGATTAAAGCAACAGTAAACATGAGTTTCTTTAGGCAGTGGTTAATCAGCTCAGTCATAATGAAATTAGCTAAAGAGGAACCATCCACATGTTGGTAACATTCACCTTCGAATTGAATAAGGACGACTCATAAATCAAAAATTAGTTATGGCATTGAGTTTAAATATACATAGAGGTACAACGCCCTTGAACCTTTTGACGCAAAAATTCTCGGCAGTTTACTTGCCAACTTTGGTGGCGGCACGTAGTAGCTACTAAAGGAACTATAATCTACCGATCCATTTTGTGACTATTCATTTTACAGAAATCTGTAGGATATTTATTATTCTTTAGTTCTATGAATCATAGGCAGAATTCATTGTCGTTTGAGGGCATCCAAAAAATCAGGTGTGATGAAATATTGAACATCCAATATTTCTTACGCCGTTCCTGATCGTCATCGCATTCGGCTTCAGAAAATATGCTTTATAGTTCAGATGCTTACCGCCAGATGCGGGGGGTAAAAATTTTCGCTTCTGTGAAACACTTATCCATCTATGAACTGGTGAAGGAACTACACTAAATTCAGCTTCAAATCGTTGAACTGGGTTATGCCTCTATGTATATTCAAACTCAATGGTTATGGGCATATGCGCATATGCAGCAATGGCCTGACAAATCTTTCTCATAAGTTCGATTATGAGATATCTGATAATGCTAGGAAATAGGGAGACCACATTCAGAGAGACACACATTAGACTATACAGGGTGTATTTTAAGGTGAGGCTTTTATTTTGACAGATGATAGAACTCATCAAAATAAGTCATTTTACCGAAAATTTCTTATATGAAATGTTCAATTTTAAAAATTTATAAAAAATTTTGGGCATCAATACCTCAATACTTCTCTGGCCTGCATCTCTGCACCAGGTTTATGAACATCCGCGAAGTTGGGTGATTTCTTAGCGGAAATCTTGTTCTGAACTGGCAGTTTTCGCCGTAACACGATCGAAGATTACTGATCAAAATCGTTATTTTGAGTCATGTACCTATAAGAAGAAAGAAGACAAAAAACATGTTGATATCTGCGGAGGATCAGGCAAGGGAGCATGTTTCCTTTTAGGAATTTCCAGTTTCACTTAGAAACTAGAATATATTCTAGTTCCATTTTCTCGAAAAAGGGGCATAATTCATATAAAAAATGTTTGGTAAAATGACTTATTTTGATGAGTTCTACTTTAAAAACACCCTGTATAGTCTAAGATCTTCACTGAACGAGACGAACTAGTTTATGTTGAATTAACCATAGATAGAATGAATACTTCCTTTTTGAAATACAGGATGATCTCGTTTAAGTTTGTGTGTAAATCAGCAAATCAAGATGGCCGAAATAATTTTTAAGTCTTATGCTCATTTTCTTGGTATATAAAAAGTTTTGATGTTAAAATTATAAAATTATTTCAATTATGTCCCAAAATTTTCCTATCAAACTCACGATTTGGTAACTTCATTTTTATTTCAGATTTCAATCATTTCTGTCAAGTTTATACCCAGATTTTTACTATTTTTCGGCACCAAGGCTATTTCAGCCTAATTTTCCTGCAATATTAAATGGATCGTAATATCGGTCAGTTGTCCAACCAACGCTTTGTGGCTCGCCAGCATATTTTTCCGATTGTTTCCCTCAAGTATTTTCGATCTGAATCAGCAACCGTTCTCGCATCGCTCTTGACCGATAACGTGAATGGGAGCTTTATACAAAGAAAATTCTCCCACTTATAGATTATGCTGATGACTAATAAGAGTTCAATTATTGTTCGGCTTCCACGTTCCGCCAGTTCAGAATTAGAATACGGGCGCGTACTTTAAGGGAAGCGTATAAAAATATGTTTTGTTGCATCGGAAAATGTGGTGGCGAAAAGAAGAAAGTAGATGCCAGGAGTGAATATGTACAAGTGAGTTAAAAAAATTACTTTTTTCAAGTTTGCATTGAATATTTTTTTCACTTAGAACAGCCCTTTTTGATTCCAAAACGCAAACTTCACGCTGTAAATATTTGTTAGCGGTTTTTACTCTTATGTTACTAACATCTCCAAGACATTGAGAACATTAAGAATATAATTGGTGGTATAAGGATCAAATAGCAGGAAAATGACACACTGTCAGTTCGCCGACGTTTCGGAAATATATTTTTCCATCTTCAGGGCTCTAAAAAGTTAGAGAACATCGTGAAACAAAATATCTTCAATAATCTCATACAAACAGGGAAATTACGTGCTACTCCTTAAACTACTGACTAGAAAAAGACTACAAAACACAGTATGATGTAAATAGAAATACATACAGAGACATAAAAACATTGTTAAAATATTAAAATATATAACAATATATAATATATACAAGCACTTACAGACTAGACAAAAGTCTCATGAATATTCCAATCAATCATTCAATAATTAGCTCGAAAAGAAAGCATAACCGATTAAAAGCAGGGACAACAATGCGACCGATGCTGAAACAACATGCAGACAGACGTGGGTGAAGTCAAAGAAACGACGGACTGGGAACAATATACGGTAAAAAACATAGATATAATACGTGTGTGGCGTGTTGAAAGATCAACAATAAAACGTGAAATTGAAAGGGGGTCGAATTCTTACTTAATTTTAAGTTCCCAAGCTGTTTGTTCGCTTTTTCAATAAAGGATTTAATAAAATCGGCTGAGTTGTTGAATATCTGACCTAGAATTTACTGAGTCGTGCACAGTTATTTGTAACATCTCAAACATCAACCGATTACCTAAGTATGGCTCCCTATTCAGTATTTGAACGTCTTCAAAATCGAAGCTATGACCTGTGCTCACACAATGTTCATCCAAAGCTGTTTTGGGGTTAGTGATAGGCAAACGAACGGACCTTACATGTTCCTGTATTCTTGACTTCAAATATCGACCTGTCTGTCCTATATAAACTCGGGAACAATTCGAACAATTGATTTTGTACACTAAGTTTGAGTTCAAAAAAGTTGGTGTCGGTTACTTGATAACATCAAAAAAAAGTCTACCTAGTCTGTTCGAACTCTTGAAGGACACTATCACGTCCTCTTTTTGAATAATTCTGGAGAGTCTTTCTGAGAGACCTTTAATGTAAACAAGTTTATGGTTACGTATAACCGTGTTTGACGACCCTTCAGATGCAGAGATCTGTGGTTGAGAGGGTTTAGGAGATTCCCTCAATATTTTATTGATTGAAGAGACCGGATAACTATTGCTCAGAAGAATTGTTTTAATGTACTTGAGATGGTGTTGACCGAGTTTCGGGTATACCTGGACATTTAGTTAAGTGTTTTGGTATCAATGGAGGTTGTATATATTAGTGATGTAACGAATGTCATTTTTCGAACATTCGCGAATACGAATGCGAATGTCTGCCACTGACATTCGCGAATGCGAATGAGAATGTACAGATATGTTCAAATTTCGCGCCAATTGTCTATGGCTTGCTGGCAGTTACGCGTTGCGTTCCGTTTGTATTTTGTTCAAGATGATTATTATTTAAACATTAAAAAGATATTTAAAGAAATACTGATAAATAGTTCATAGATTTGTTTTTGTAAGTTTCAATTGCACCTAATTTTTGTGTTATAAGTTTTTTTTTTTCTGATATTCATATTCGCAAAACATTCGCAGAAATTTTGCGAATGCGAATACGAATATCCAAAAATATGCGAATATTCGCGAATGCGATTGCGAATATTCGTTACAACTCTAGTACATATGAGGAAATATGATGATATTTTAAAATTCAATTAACAAAATATATATTAGAATGGTGCTTTCTATTTTCGTATATTCTCTAGAGTCTAGACTCTAGACGAACTATTGATATTCCACGGCATTTTCATCATTTATGCTTTCTTTGTGTGAAATACTTTCTGATTACATATCAGTGTCTTTGTGTGTTTTATTAGTGATTTGATTTATCACAGAATTCAACCTTTGCGTCATACATAGTAGGCATTATTTCAGCAAATTCTTTCAACTGCGCTTCTCAAGCTTGAACTATGTTAAGGTGGGCGTTCAATGTAGTGTGTTTTTATTTCGAGTTGCATTTGAAAATTGTTTCACTTTGAGAACTGAAATGTTGTGGATAAACTCAGAAAGGATTGGAGTTCCAAATGAAATACCTGGAATCAATTTCATTTCGAAAGTTCATTTTTTTTTCTTTCAAAAATAGAAGAAAATGAGCCAGCTCATGCTCCTGTTTTATTTCGAACGAAGACCAATCAAAAGTGAATCTACAGATTATTTCGTTCAGAAAAACAACTTGAGAGAATGGCCAAATTCAAATATATGGCGAAATATAGTTCCTGCCTTACCCACATATTCACTAATTTCATATTTCAACGATTTTCGGATAGAGAGTGTCATTGTACATTTCATTCATAATTAGAGGGATATTCATAGAACTTATAGTGATAATGTAAGTTCTATGGAGATATTCCTTAAAATGTACAGTGGCGCTTCTATCGGATAAGTTTTCATACTCGCTCTGAACGGCGACCTTAACCAAATTCGATGACAGATGTAGATTTTCTCATCAAAATTCGAATGTGTTTTTCCGTACCACACGTAGAAGTCGGTTATGCTGAAGAACCTTCAACTATTTCTAGTGCTGACTTCTTTGCAGGTTGAATCGGGATATGGCACAGGATCTGAGAACAGTCTGAAAAGGCATGGCTCCACCGTCAGTTTACAGTCGAATACTTTTAGTACAGCTTCGGGAAATAGCTTCCACAGATCGTCAAGGAATCTCCGGGAGAAACTCGCAGAATTGGGAACGTTCAAAGACATATTGTCCCGACAGATAGATACTCTTCAAAAATTTTTCGATGGTTGCGTCGTCAAGGAAATACAAGCCAACAATAAAGGTGAGTGGTGTTCTCACAGTCAATAATTATGAAAGAGTTTCAAGAAGAAAATGTATTGGTAACAACGTTTTTCCTCTTCTGATAATTATTTCAGTGAATGACAAATCTCTTTATCAATCAATCTTGAATATTTCCTACTTTCTGTACAATACAGTATATCCAATGAATCAACTGTGCTCACCATTCAAGTACAGCACGTGTTATCTTTCTAAATGAAACTAGATCAATATCATCATCCAAACCTCGAACTCAAGAGGATAATTTTGTCGATTCTTAATCACTTAAATTAACACAATTTTGTGAGAATAATCAATATGCTGCATTCCTCCTTTTTATCTTCATGCTGGACGACAATGATAAGGATTAGTTGAGATAAATTAGATTGTGTGAATTTGAAATTTTTTATTGTTATCTGTTTCATTTAAATACACAAGCTCTTGGTCTTTGTTGCATCTGGTGGAATAAAGACATTCATTTAATAATATTGATAAAATACAAATTCGGTATCTTAGTGATTCATCAGTCCATTTGATTAATCAGTCCACTTATTAATGAGTTATCAATTAGAATTACAAATTATTTTTTGTATCAATGAGGTTAGTTTTTCGGCAAATCAAGTCGTGCTCCTCTTGATTTGACCTGATTTGATTAACCAAGACAATTAACATCGACGTTCGCGCTATCTTTCTTCATGGTGGTCATCCACCTTGTTGGTTTCTCTCCTTTTTAAGGAGAAATGAAATGGCTTTGAATTGGAAAATTGAAAAAAAACTCTGATTGCGAAATATCTTTTCCAATAGAGTTTAACTTGCATTTTCCACATTTTCTTTAGAAACAGCCTCCTGTAGTGTACACTGGCAGATACACCCTTGGACCTCTAAATTGACAATAATTCCTTTATAAGCAGTCATATAACGCTGGTAAAAAACTTCTGAAAGAATTCATGCTGCAGCAATGGTGCTGTAGCAGGAATTTCTTCAATGATTTCCTCGGATAACCATTCTTGAAAAACGTTATGTCTTCATAATATCCATCTTTGTTGAGCTTCATAATCAATGAATACAATCTGATTTTCGGCAATCGAAAATCATTTGGAAGACGAGAATGACCATTCATCGAGGGCAGATCAACTTGATACCTGCCTTCATCATTTCTTTCAGATTTGAATCCTCCAAGCAGTGCATGGACCATTTCTTCGGTTCTGATAGGTTCGAATTTCATGTCTTTTGCATTATATCGATTTATATTCGATCTTTCGGAACCATCAGTATCAATTATTGCTCGTACGTTCTTCGGTTCTCCTTTTCCTTGCAACTGAACTACCAGAGTTGGCCGAAACACTTCAGTGGGTCGTACGATATCGTTAGTAGGTATATGATCTGAAAGAATTAGTTTTTGGACACATTAGTGCTGCATGGTTTTCTCCACACTTCTCACATTTCAGATGAGGTGAAGATGTGCATTTAAGCGTTACGTGTCCAAACTGGCAACATGAATGACAACAACCTTTCTGAGTGAATAAAATCTTACGTAGCTCATATCAATGAAATCGTTACAGGTACTTGGATGTTCCTTTTTAAAAAAAAAAACACATTTGAGAATTTTATGATCCATCAAACCGGATGCAGTGGGAATATGTTTCAATTCTTCATTCTTCGTAAGCTCTTCACCCGAACTATTAGTTGTAACCTCAGATGGGGAACGAAGCAGATTTTGCACTCTAATTTTGAGGTCGTTGAAACGCATTACATTTGATCAGCATTCTCCATCTCCTTATCAATTTCTACATCACTACAATTAGAAAGAGCATTGCATCTAGGATTTTCTTGTCCAATTCCATAAGGGTATCAATTTTATCTTGAAGGATAAGAAGTTTTCCTCGAAGCTCGATCAAATCAGGTTGAGCGGACTGCAGTTTATCGACAGCAGCATTGTGTATCCTCGAGTTTCTAAAAACATCTTATGGTTTTCTCAGTTTTCCATTTTTCTTCTATTGTCCTGTCACGGTCGCCACGAAAATTGACAAAATCAACCTGTCACATTAAACTATTATCAAACTCTTGTCAAATCCCGTCGTATGTAGCGTGATTCCCAACATCACCTATTTAATTTCTACGATTATGGTGAACAATAACGAGCGCTCAAAAATAAATAAGTCATATATAAATTTGGTAACCCAGTTTTATAATATTTCACCAAATTGTACAGCCCACAGTCAAGCAGATAAGCTTCAAGTTCTCTTCTGTATTCGTATTTGTTGTTCTCCATTGTATGAAAACTATGCTGTTTCATAGTGAATAGATCGTACATACGGGGGACAGAAAACAAGTTAATATGGGCTAAGGCTCTTTTTCAATGAAATACTGATTTATTGATTTGGGCTGAACAATCTCTTACATATTATTTTCAATTTTGGTAGGAATTATTCCCTCCGGCCATAAAAATAGCCATATAAACCATATCTCAAAAAAGTAAAGACCAGGACTCGGGAATTTTGATTTTTACTTTCGTTTGTGATGAAACACTCTGTACATGGAATATAAATTCGTTGTTCAAATTTCATGACTCTTCGAATATAGTTCTTCACGATTAGGTTGTAATCATTGATGAAGAATCCGTGGCCAAATTATAATTTCCGAAAAGAAAGGCCTGGAGTCTTGAATTTTTGAAGTTCAAATGCCTCAGTTAATTAAGTTCCTAAATTGGCAAAATCGTTCAATTTTATTTCCCCAATGTTTGGAGAACTAAATATCCAATCGGGTTGGAATTTCGAAGTAGCCTTTGAAATATCGACTTATGAGTATGTACAAAATTTTGAAGAGGAATTGTGATAAGACGAATCGCATTTTCCAATAAAAAGGTTGTAAAAAGCACTCTTCCTTAAAATCAAGTTCTTCCGAGCGCCCGTTCATCCACCTTTTAGGTAGATTCGCATTTTCTTCTCCAAAAAACTGATTGAAAAAATTGACATTTGTAAAAAAAAAACAAATTTGGCAGCAGCTGTCACAGAAATCGTCAATGATACTGCATCTGTTACAGAAATATTGGAACTTATTTGTTCGATAATTCGATTCGCATCCGTGTAGGCCATATTTACGGATCCCCTGGTCGAATTTTGCAAATGAATTAAAAAGCATAATTCAAGATGCAAACCTACCCTGAAAATTTCATATGTCTAGGTTCTCATAGTTCGAGAGTTTTCATGGCCGGCCGACTTATGAACAGAAATGAATTTGACAACGAACTCATCATCAGTGAGTCGAAACTTATCTTTTGAGACCATTCGCGGCTCAAAATTCGAAAAATACAAGCATTGCAATGAACTTATGATTCATGATGAATGAATGAAAAACGTTTGCTTATATTTTTGGCCTTTCGAGGAAAATAAGAACAAATAATCACAAACATAACCGGAATAAAATCGAAGAAGATATGCATTTTGGTTAAAGAAATATTGCTTTTAGGTTGCAGGCATAATCGAACCAAATTTTGTATTACTTTCGCTTCAATAAGGATAAAATTAGAGTATGTAATATTTGTATTACATCAACTTCAAACAAGAAATAACAAATGTGCTCGAGGTGTTCACAAATGATTTAAAAAATTGGTTTGACTAGGAAAAAGTGATAGCAACTTTTCCGAAATGTACAGTTGCGAGAAACACCCTATAACTCGCTCGTAGATATGCTGTTTTCACCATAAACATTAACTTCAAGCCTCCAGATACCGACATAAGTTATCTAAAAATGTTTATTTTTTAACCATATATTTATTATTGCCTTTTCATTGATCGGTGCGAATGCATAAGATGAATTCGGAGCATTCCGACGCCTTTGTCGGCATTCATGATTTTGTTGAGTCTTGCAGTTTGAAAAAAGTTGGGAATCTGACGACTCGTTATAAAATATTAATTTTTCGGTACTTAAAGTGAAACACAACGTTGATGAAAACTTGAATACGTCCCCCTAATAGGTTAATCTGTGACTTAATAGGTTATTTTTCATGTCCTCTTCATAATTTGAGCGTAATGATTGATGACTATGATTAAAATTTGTTATCTCAAGTTGTATATTGTCCGGCAATCACACCTGGTATTGAGATATCGACATATTGGAAGTTTATTTTATTTTTTTCAGAAAAAATACCGATCATTGACTTCAAGGGAGAGGCAATCACATTCAAAACCACAACCTCTGCTGTGCTCGACACGCTAGAACATTGCGCCGAACTAGTTAACCAAAGAGAAGAAGCGTGGAGGCGTAGATTGGAGAGGGAGACTGACAGGAGGAAGAGAGCTGAGAACTTGTCGAAATCGTATTTCGAACAGATACAAAAATTCCAGAAAGTACCTTACGGGCCAGATTTAGAGGTGAGTGGAATTGGAAAATGTCTTATTGGTCTTGTACAGTTTCGGTAGGCGTAACCGGCGTAACACGTGACGCAACGTATGTTGGACACTCTTGTTGCACCAGGAAATAAAGTAGGAGCTTACACACCAAAGACAAAATTTGTGGTGAACGCATTTGTGCTTTGGTGTGTAACCACACAACTCTATACCTATAATTTAATCCTTGAAATTAAGTCTGGAGCATCTGGTAGGTTGTGATTGCCCTCCGCGAGAATTAGTGTGCATGTGGGATAGAGGGGAAAGGCTTGGAGTAGGATATCAAGGAAAATATGGACAATATGGCGATTATGCAATCGACAGCGTAATCACGTGTTATGTCAGGCTATGGAGAAACATAGATGCATAGAAACCCTGGTGTAACGACTCCTAACTAAAAATCATGACAAAAAATATAGATCAAATAGAGCACTCTAGATTGTAGATCGGGTCCTAGTTCCGGAACTATCTGCAATATTTCGCGGACGTGGCGCTAATGCGGCAATGGAAAATAGCGCGACCCCTTACGGGAGAAATTAAAAGTGGATTTTCGATCGACAGTCTCGAACAAAATTTTATCAGTGCCAACACCAGGTATTCTATGCATCTATAGAGAAACATTCAATGACATACTCTTCATTGGGTAAATGACAAATCCTCTCGAGAGGTTGATAGGATGGTTGACCAGTCGCAATCTCTGCATCTCGGCACGGAAGTCCTCGGCAGTGATCTTCTCCAAACATATCCTGCCTCCAACGCCACCGCCAATTGAGATTGACTCACAGCCTATTCCATGGAAACGACAGGTCAAGTATTTGGGAGTAACCTTAGACCAGAAACTGAAATGGGGAAAACAGATAGACGACATGTGTTCTAAGGCCATTTCACAATGTAGCATAATCAGGAGCCTTTGTAGGCCGTCCTGGGGATCCCACCCCAACACGCTGCTTAATGTTTACAAAGGCCTTATCCGACCTCATTTAGATTTTGGTAGCATTCTCTATGGTAGATGCTCTAAGGCCGTCCTCCAGAAACTAGATAGAGTACAGTTTGCTGCCCTCGGGGCGACCCTAGGACTAATGAAGTCAACCCCTACCAATGTCATATTGGCGGAAAGTGGGGAGCTCCCCCCCAAATACCGGAGACTTTGGCTATCCTATAAATATGTAACCAAGTTACACAGGTTCCTGAATCACCCATTGTTGGAAACTGTTCGCGACCCAGCTAGACTGAGAAAGCTTTGGTTCAACGACACAGTCCCCGGATACATTCAGGCCATCCAGAGGACCAGAGATGAACGACCCACCATCTGGAGAGCTCCTACCCTCCCATATTTCCAGACCGACAGCAAAATAAGAGCTGAGAGTATTAAGGTAATCAATACAGGGCTAATCAAAGGATGCGTAGTCAATACGCAAAAATTCACTGCTCTCCTGGCGGAAAAATTCAGTGGACACACCGAAATCTACACGGATGCCTCTAAATCCCATAACCCGGATTTGGTGGGATATGCATGTTGGGTTCCGTCACTGCAGTTGAAAGTGTGTGGAAAACTTCCTGGCCACTGCTCCATATTCTCTGCGGAAATGTACGCCATCAATAGAGCCATACAGGTGGTAATAGAACGACATATTTCCAAGGCTGTCATTGTGACAGACTCCCTGAGTGTCCTCGAAAAATTAAAAAGGGGAAAAATAGACGCCAACACCGATATAGGAACCATACAAACCATTATGGGACTCTCCCATGCCAAGGCTGTGGGCCACTGTATCACCTGTATATGGGTGCCTAGTCACTCGCACATTACCCACAATGACACGGTCGACATGATTGCGAATCGAGGTAGACTTTTGCCGGGGAACTCCTTACTCAGGGGTGATCCTCGCGAATTGTGGCCCGGCTTTTTGGGGGAAGTTTGGAAGGATTGGGACCAGGAATTCAAAGCCCTGGGACAAACAAAGGGCAAAACTTACGCCGACTTGATAACACCAAGCAAATACCACAAAACAACCTGGTTCAGAAACCTTGAAGGCCCAAGGAGTAACTTCACTACAATTACCCGTCTGAGATCTGGTCATTGCATGACTCCAGCCCACCTGGAACGAATCGGTGTTAAAAACTCGCCCCTGTGCAGCTGTGGTGAGTATGGAGATGTGCGACACATCTTCCTCTCTTGTAAAGAAAACATCTCAAATATTGATATGTTGTATAGTAAATTGCTCGCCCACAAACTGCCTACACCAGTGAACATAAATGATTGTATTTACTCAGAGAAAACAGAGATAACGAGCTTGTTATTGGAATTCCTCAGGAATTCTAATGTTAATCTTTGACTGCTTTGCTTTTGGCTCAGATGACCGCTTGGTTTTGTTTGATCAGCATGTGTTCTTTCCTAATCCTAGTCCCGTTACAGAATCATTTTTCGATCCGAGACCTGTGTTAAACCCTGTGTATACTCCACGGGGGAAAGTATAAATAGCCAAGTCTTACACTAATAAGTTGGATGCCCAAGATTGAAATTGACTGAAGCCTGAAAAGAAAGAAGAACCAAAATCCTCACCACAGTCTGGTATAGGCACGACCTAGACTTCCACTCCCCTGGGAACCAGACTGGCAAACTCTATTAGACACTTAGAGACTGGGTGCATAGCCTGAGAGCTGTCCCATAGCTCATAGCTTTTCCCAACTTGGGGGTATGCATGTGGGATAGCTTGAGTTGAGAAGAAGAAGAAATCCTCTCTCTTCGCCGCGAAAATTCATTACGCATGTGTATAGCTCCAACAGGCGCTGGATTCAGGCAAAACAAGCCTTATGCTTATAATGAGGGACCATTGAGAAGGCTCGAACAATTATGCAAATTTGATACGCGAGAAATTCAATAGCGCCATTGGATGGTATTCTCAAGATCATACTTAGTTTGAATGGAAAATGAGTGATTAAGCAGTTGATAAATACATATTATTTTCAACAAGGAAATATCGTATCATCTATATTCAATAATAGTGTGGTGGATACCACTTATTAGGTACTTGAGTGACTTTTCTGAAAACTGTTTTTTTATGAGATATCGCTATAAAATATTTTTTTTCAAATGATACACCCCGTGTATTTTTACATATTAAAAATATAACATACCTAATATTTGGAGTCATGTTCGTGTTATTGAATTTTAAACTTTTATCTTTTGAATATTTTTAACGAGATGCCGCTCTCTAAACTTCTAAATATTCATTTCCAACAAAATGGCACTCCTCCCCACAACCCTAGTATCAATAGGAATTTTCTATCAACAAATTTTGGCACCAATTTGATTGCCAACCAAGGTCCCAACCGGTGACCGGCTAGGCCGCCTGACCTGACGTCTATGGTCTTTTACCTTCGGGGAAAATTAAAAGATCTAATCTATGAAAAGCAACTCTATGGAAAAACTGGAAATGGCGGTAGTGCATGGTGCCGCTTCTCTCAGTTCTATTTGAGACTTACCAAAAGGTATGTACGAGTATGTGCTGGAATGAAAAGTCGACACTTTGAACATCTAATGGATGGAATTATTCGTTTCTTTTCCATTTTAAATAAAGTGCGAATTTTTATGTTATTTTAAATGACTTCGGTTATTCTTCTAACTAGTTGTTTGAACGAACTCCAACTGTCAACAATCAATGCTCGCATTATTTTATTTTCACCGCCGCAAAGTCCAGAGCCTACTTGTCCAAGAGATAAAAAAAGTTGAAAATGCAATATCTCGAACATGAATCTAGAAGAAAATCATGTAGTCATATTTTTGAAATGTTTATTTCAAGCTCTATCGAAATATGTTAAAATATACGTGGTGTACCATTTGAGAAAATAATTTCCAAGAGATATCATATAAAATATCAGTTTGTTGAAAATTCAATAAACGGCCTTGAATTTCGAATGTTTTAACAAAAATAGAAAATTTTCATCAGAAAAAAAGTAACTGCTATATTTCTAAAATAAACATTTTCGAAAAGCACCCAATGACAATATGAAGCGGTGATAGCTATGGAATTGTGCCGACATCACTTTTCGCATATCTAGAACAGAAATAGGACTCTTCCTCTCCAAAAGTGTCCAGTTTGGCCCAGCCTGTAGGTTCGTTAGTACGATTTTGAATAATTTTATCATAGTATTCCTTCATATCGAGTTTCTCTCAAATTTTTCGTATTTGCTGATCCTGCACGAATTTGTTCACCCCCATCAATTAGATAATTATTCAGAGAGAAGAATAATTGTGATTCCTAATGGAGATAGATCTTCCTAATTAGAAGAATAATGTTGATGAAAAAATAGATGAATGAAGTTGCAGTTCTTCCTTATCTAAGCACTTTCCCTGGATTTTATCGTAATATGTACGCACTCCATTTTTTCGGAAATGGGAGCTAATGATATCGAAGTTGAGAAAACAGAGTCTTCATTATTCAATTGTTCGTAGATAATTACATCAAAACTCTCGATTTAAGTAGCTAACCCCAAACTTTGACAGCCAAAAGATAATTGTTGATTATCACATTGGGTACTACATAAAATTATGAAAATAGAATTTGAGCGTAGTGGCAAATAAGTATGCCTCATAAATCTAGCTCCAGTTGTCGCTCTACGCATGCGTCGTAAACTTTCGCGGCGAAGAGAAGGGTAATGTCATTATGTATCCATGGATACCTTATGGAATTGTCTTCGTGCTGCCTATCACCCAATCACAATATTTCCTATCGCGCATGTGCAATGGTTCTCACTGGCGTTTGACAGAACCCACTAGATGTTTCACTTTCAATTTTAAGAACCAAATTATAGGTATAGAATTTTGTGGTGTACACTCTTTCACAATCACCAGAGAACCATTGAAACATAGATAAACATTTGAAGAAACAAAGCATTTGTGCCGGACGTACGTTCGAAGTCGGGCATTAATTCCGAACGCAACCCTTGGGTGCGCGCAATTTTCCGATACTACGCACCTATACTCCATTCACTTTTATAAAGTATCCCGGGAGGCCAAGTTTTAGGTTTATCAAGTTTTTTCACCAGAAAAAATCGCAGGTTGGCACTTGTGAATGACATTACGTCAATTAATAAATGTCGGAGACGATGCCGGCGTTTATTTTTCATTATTAATTATCAAGCCTGGAAACTAAGAATGCCGAAGGTAATTTCGAAAAAGCAGAGTTGAAGTTAATTTGGTATCGACAGTTCATGACCAGCTATCCAACATTTTCGACGTATAAGTGAGTGAAAACCAAGGTTTTATATTTTATATGAATAGATATTCATTTTTTAGCTGCACATAAACACAATTAGGAGGATTTTAAGTGAAAGAGACGACAAAGAATTTCCTACTATTGGGGAACCCAAAAAGACACTGACTGAAGACTTTATTTTGAAGAAAGATCTGCAACGACAAATTTGGAATTATAATTTGAAAAATGAACACGTTTCGATTGATACACTACTCACTTTTGCGAAAGAGCTGCCTTTTTCAACAGAACCCTCTAGGCAGTGTGAAAGACCTAACATTTGGCTTTTCTAGTATTGCAAAAATGTCCTTATAAAACTAGTACTGTATCGAAGATTTTCTACGATCAAGGAGGTTCAACTGAATCAAACAAAATGAATTATATTATGGATATGGAAGTTGCTGCAAACCACCTAGATAGAAAAATAACCAATTGGGAAAGGCTTTCTCTTTATTAGGGACATAAAGCTTCTTCGTAAACCTGAGGATCTCAAAAATAATTGCTTGGAGGACCAGATATGGTCGGAAGACCTTCGTTGTCAAGGACCAAATGTGGGTTATATACTATGTCCTGATGATTGTCTATCTCCTTTTCGGTTGCAGATTTCAAGATATTTTGTCAGTGTCAATCAAAAAGAAAGATGAAATGTTGTTCCTGAAGAAGATTCTGTCCGTTATGAATATGTCAGCCTATTCCTCGAAAAAAATTACAAAATCTCTATACTTATTCAGAGGTTTTTATCGTTGTGCTCATGTATCATGGGTAAAAATGTATGGTATCCTATTCAAATCTGTTTTCCTAATATTGTAATTGCTTTGAACATGCCATATTGTATGATACATTAAAGAATCCAATGCTCTTTCTCAAAAAGAAACATAAACATGTAACGATGTTAGAAATTATTGTTTTGTGATGGAGATTTGTTGAAGTTTTTTTTATTATGTATCAAAACCAATTTCTTTATTGTGTTACCGTTTTCTCAAGTTTTGTATCCAATGATTATATGCCAGTTGATATGATAATTAAATTTAAGACGTTTAACACCCACCTGGAGATTGAATATTTGAATTGACTTCGAAGTATGTCCATAAAACATAATTCCATATCTTGCTTTTGACTCGAATACTGTATGATAGATGGTTTTCATGCAGAATTTATCCAGATATCTTGTCATTACACCCAAAGATAACAGACTGAAGCTGGTGCATCCCAGTTTAGAAATACGTTCTTCTTGATTCGGTTTACCTATCATTCACATAGATTCCCACGAACTTTGTAAATGGAGTTAGTTCTTTTAAGGTTTAACAGTGACACAGGTTTCATACCACTACATTTTCATACTTGAGTATTTAAAGGGGTGCAAAAAGGTATTTCAATTTCTTCTGTAGGCTTATTTTTTGGAAAGTGGGGAATTCCACTGTTCATTTACAAGTTTTTCTGTGGGGTTATGCGAATACTTTTATTCTTTTTTCGAATGAACTATCACAAAGTAACGGACTATTTTGTCCATTATTTTTCAGTGAAATTTCAACACTTGGTTCTTGATTTCCGTACAAGAAAATAGCATAACTGAATCTCCCAACCATGTTTATATAGGTGAAATATTTCCAGTATTTAGGCGAAAAAGTGTCTTCAACATTCGCCAGGTCTTTGGAATTATTGAATTCACATAATATTTTCTCGAATTCATTATTTTCCCAAAGTAAATAAACATTTTGATAAATACGTAATTACTACGACATAAATGTAGAAACGGCAACGTTGCTGGTTCAACTGACAGAAGAATGACCATAACCTAACATTTTCAAAATATACACGGTGAAATGTGTCAGAATTCCATGGCCTCCCGGGCTACTTAATAAAAGTGAATGGAGTATACCAAATATTTCGACCGAATATTTTCGGTACCTTCCTTTCACCTGGATTCACAAAACGCTTATACATTGCTATACGATACGTCGCATTGTATCGCATAAATATTCATGCATTTTATTTCCGTCTAGCTTGAGTAACAGAAATTTTGGATTATCAATATGCATCACGTGTTCCCTGAATTTTATCTGTTTCCTTTCTACTGTTATCTATGCTCCTTCGAGTAATGCTTCGTATTCTACTCCACATTTCGATTAGAATTCTAATTATTTGTGCCAATGATATTTATTTCGAAAAACAATTGTTTTATGAACTTCTGTGTACATTACGGAATCGCACTATGAGGTGAAAAGGTTATTGTTTGTGTTCCATAAGGTGAGTAATTTCCCTTTATATTTCGAACATCTACTGAGCTTGTTTCGATTTAGCGTTTTCGGTGGTACAGAGCAGACATCTCTAGGATTTTAGGAGATTTCGTTAATTCATTTTGATTTTTTCGGAATAATAGTTATGCCAATAATGATTTGCGCCATTTTGGAAGTAGATTTTTCACAAACTTTCCTACGACTTTCAAGCAGCGCATATCGTTATTACCATTCTCGGGTATAGTGCAGAGTCAGAGCCTTGAAATTATGCCTG
This sequence comes from Adalia decempunctata, assembly GCA_951802165.1. NCBI lineage: Eukaryota > Metazoa > Arthropoda > Insecta > Coleoptera > Coccinellidae > Adalia > Adalia decempunctata. The sequence continues at coordinate 49,189,839 of OX637697.1, forward strand.
AGAAAACACATCCTTTCTAGTCTATTGTTGAAAATTTCATATCCATTCTACAATGAAATATCTATAAATCTTGAAGAATTTTGATATGACGATTTTCCCTAGATGATGGATGACGGAAATCATAAACTTTTACTATTTGCCATTTTCACGTTACAGGCGAAAATTCATATTTTTATGTATTCAATAACTTTTTATTATTGACGTTAAAATCCAATTCATTCTTTATTTCGGATTATGACACGAAATAATATATTGCTGTGAGAACGATCCATGGTTATTGAGCCTATTTTTGGATTTTGATTTGCAAATATCCTATAAAAGCATTTCATTGAAGAAAAAGAAAATCACACGATTTGTTCATTTCATATCATAACGGGCAGTGAAAGGTACACTAAACGATGAATAGATCATAATATGTGCGTGAAAATTAATAAAAATTACACAAATGCAACATTCTACAGTTCGATGATCGTATTTCAAAACTGCAGGACAATATTTGTACTCAGATTTGATTGGTTTATCTCACGTTTCTTATTAATACAAAAGAAATCCTGAGGCGTAAACAACTGCCAAGTATGAACATACACAACTGAGTTTACAGAATAATTGATATTTGGAACGTGATAGCTGGATGAAATGATTTATGTCCTTCACTTTCATATTTATATAAAAAATTGATATTTTTATGAAATTTCTGTTTCGAACGGTTAATTTTGGTAGTTAATGAAAACTTTTTCGCTCAATGAGGAGGTGCATGAAACGGAATATATTAAATATAACAAAAGTTTTTTGAACAAGATAATAATATTCCTCCACTTTGAGCAGAGGTAATACCTCCAGTAGTTCAGAAATAGTCGAAGTTACTCGGAATGAAATAGTATATTGTGTTTTTCAGGAAGGACCTCACAGTGTTTTGGCCGACGACGAGTTTTACGATGCCGTCGAAACCGGACTAGACAAAATGGAGGAAGAACGAGAAATCAGACAGAAATTGATGAACGGGACCATGGTTCCCCCAACTCCTCCACCAGTGTCACCTGCTAGTACTCACCGACTATGGCCGGAAGTGAGCGCATTTGAACAATTTTGTAATGTGCGTTTTCTTATACATTTTTTTGTTTTGGCAGATCCAGAAAGTTGTTGAAGGACAGGTGAACATGGCGAAATTGGGAGTTGGAGAATGTGGTGCTGGTTGGCAACTGTTTGCGGAAGATGGTGAGATGAAAATGTACAGAAGGGAGGAAGAGGCTAACGGACTGGTGGTGGATCCACTGAAGGCAGTACATGTGGTTAAGGGTATTACGGGATATGAGCTCTGTCATTATTTCTTCAGTCCACAGTACAGATACGACTGGGAAAGTGAGTGAAACTATTCCCAAGGCCAGATTGTTGTCTGGTATTTTGATTAATATACAGTAGCTAGATATTTTAAGTAATGTATCAAACTAATTTATTCTATGGTCATCCGTTTTTGAACTACTGGGTGAAATTGACGAACGGGTGTTAAATTGTTAAAATGTCGAGAAGTCAAAAAGTTCAGACCATTAATTCATTATTGACTATTATTATTATTATTGCCAATGAAATCGATCGTGCTCAAAATGCAGTCATATATTCAGTTTAACTTTATATTATGTAGTGTTTTTGTCCAGATCGCATGGCCAGAACCACACTTAATTCTAGCGAATTATCGAATAAACAGAATAATATTACTCTTACTGATGATCTGGGATCGTAGACTAATTCTTTAACAGTTGCTGTTGAATTTTTATATTTTATCTGAACATGAACAGTTCGAAAGGCTTAACTGGAATTTTATAATTTTACAGCTACATTGGAACACATGGTTGTTGTGGAGACTATATCAGACGACACGATTTTATTCTTGCAGACGCACAAAAGGATTTGGCCCGCTAGTCAACGGGATGCTGTGTTCTGGTCACATATGCGGAGAATGCCTAATGATCAGGACACTGAAGGTCCTGACCTATGGACGGTTGTCAATCATTCTACAGAATTACAAAAATATCCAGTGAGTTCAACGTTGATTTCAATATGCAGGGTGTTTCAGAAATCGCGCACCCCATTGAAAGTGACCAATCAGGAACGCCCTACAGAAGAATAAGTAGGCGTCCCCACTGCATACTTATTCTTCTGTAGGGCGCTCCTGATTGGTCACTTTCATTAATTAATTGCTAATTAACTACGTTATCAAAAAATTTCAAACATGGATTTTTAGGCTTAGAATATTTTCCACTTTTGATCCCCTCAATGGGGTGCGCGACTTCTGGGACACCCTGTAGAGCGGAGTTTTAATTGTATGAATACCAAAACAGAGATTCGTTTCCACATATAATCTCAAAGAATAATCAGAACACTAAGTAAAATAACTAATTTAGAATATTTTATTTCTCTACAGGCAAATACTGGAAAATGTGTCAGGATTTATTTAACTGTATGTCTGTTGTGTCAGACTTTGGTTAATCCACCAAAAGATGGAGGTCCAGTAACCCGAGATGATATAAGCTGTAAAATTACATATTGTTCAGTTGGTAAGTTTCATCTCGTAAATTTATATGCCAAGGTACATACTCATAATACTTCGAAATTTTTTGAAGTATGCCTCTTCTAATATGTTTTTTTTTCAGTTAATCCAGGTGGCTGGGCACCTGCTTCTGTATTGAGAGCAGTGTACAAGAGAGAGTATCCCAAATTTCTTAAAAGATTCACATCTTATGTCATTGGAAAAACGAAGGATGAAAAAATAAGATTCACTGATTAGATTATAAGTCTAAAAGAGATTGAGGTTTATACTTCATATATTTTATTTTTATTGTTCAATAATCTGTAATAAAATATTTTATGTTTATACACCAGATGTTTTTTATTCTTAATTCTTTAAGCTTCTTTTTGGCAATTATCTTGATGGACCATTTGAAATCAATTTCTTCCACTATGAATTCACTGCAGCCAAGATATTCAAAACCAATGATAGAAAGATGACTGAGTACAAGGTTTGTTCCATGATCCACCAATTCATGGGGGGACTGGGAATTTATTCCGTTCCAGAAATTTTTTTTTCACCTCAGAATTCAAAATGTCCCAGTGAAAAACTCAACTTAAACCAATGCTAGAGTGGCCAGAAGCGAACAAGAAAAGGCGAATTTGTTTGCACATCACCTAACAGGTATTCAAACCAAATGATCAGGTCATTGATGAAATTGTTGAGGAAAATATTTCTAACATCCCTCCAGAAACAAAATATAAAGTACTCAACACCTACAGAGGTATACAAAGAAATCCCTCAACTGAACCTGAAAAAGGCACGAGGTATTGATGGAAGAACTGCCAAGAAAAGGGATTGTCATGGAAACCTACATATTTAATGCTTTTTTTAAGAATCGAGCACTGGCCCCAATCACTGAAAACAGCAGAAGTACTCATGTTACTGAAACCAGCAAGTGACATCAATCATTCCGACCCATAGGCATTCTGCCAATAATCTCAAAAATATTGAATGATTATTACTTCAGGGAATAAACTCTGAAATCCTCATAGATCATTGGATTCCTTCACATCAATTCGGATTTAGACAGTCACTCAACTGTCCAACAGAGGCATCCAATAACGTTCGATAAAGCATGGCATTCAGGACTCTTAATCGAGATAAAGAATATTCTTTCATTGAAATTCTTCAAATTACTCAAATCATATCTTACAAACGGGCAGATTAGAACTAGAATAGGACATGAAGTATCACTATATTGCCCCATTCAAGCTGGGCGCCCACAGGTAAGCGTACTAGGCCCGTTCTTCTACCTACTTAATACCTCAGATCTACCAACAACTGCTCACACTACAACATTTGCTGATGATGCAACAATTATGGCAACACATGAAGACACAGCAACAAAACTAGTTCAAGATCAACTAGACAACTGCAAGTCTGGATGAAAAAGTGGAAAATGAAACCAAATCTACATCTACACTGAGATAGCGACATTGTCCTCAAATCAACCTGAACAATATAGTAATTCCACAAGCTACAACAGCAAATTACCTTGGCAGTAGGCTTTCATCTAGATGTTTGAAATAAGCAATGGACCTTATAATATTCATATTTTCTTTGCAAATCCAAATTTCCCCAAAAAACTTCAATAACAATTTATGCTAACTAATGGCAATGCAATTTGAGAAGGAAAAAATGAATATAAACTGCTCCAACTTTACAAACTTTTATCATAATCAAAATTATAATAATGGTACATTATTATCAATTTGAAATATTCTAAACTGAAAAAATTAAAGTGATAAATATAAAATTGGATGAGTAATTTCCAGAGTGCTTAACTATAAAGATCGTCTTCAGGATCATCTTGGAAGTTGCCCTGATCTCCACCTGTGCCTCCAGGTGTCGCAGATTGTCCTGCAGCTGTGGGGAAACGGAAGTTTGTTCCAAAGCCTCTAGATTGTTGCAGAGTTTGAGCGAACATTTCGTATTTACGGATATCGTTATCGGTAACAGACCGCCTGGCAAATCTCATTGCTTCTTCAAAATGTGCTTTGGTAATCTCTGGGACTGGATCATCGTCGTCCAGCTGCAATAATGATTATAATAAAAATTCTCCGAACACCACAACACTGTTTTGTTCAAGTAATAGTAAGAAGTCCTGGATATTTCAATAAAAACGAATATTTTGAATCCATTAAAAACGCAATTACGGTGGTTTCATTTTTTTCATATCCTAATTGAAAACTCAGATAGAATAATATTGGACATGATAACTGCTAAATGCTTCTGTTGAACATTCATTAGAACGGTTTTTTGTTTGATGAAATGGTATTTCTTTTGTACCTATTGTTGTTATGACAGAAAGTTGTTGTTATATTAGTGTCCCAGTGTATGGCCAATCGAGACTACCCTACCTTGGTAGGTACTTGGAACCCCATGTGGACCCCTGAAAAGTCGTGCGTCCAGGTGGGCTTCCAAAATTACCGCTAATAAGGACTGAACGAGAATAAATTGAACCAATTGAGAAAAAATCAAAATTTGATCAAAGTTAGCTGTGTTATCAACGTCAGAAACATGTGGAACATTGGGCGCGTTCATCCGACTAAGCAGCTACCGCCACCGCTCCTTCAAACGTCAAAACCATATGATTTTTTCGATCCGTTGTGTCAAATTAGTTAGTAATTTTGACACAACGAATCATATGGTTTTGACGTTTGAAGGAGCGGTGGCGGTAGCAAAATGTCAAGCGAAATGAAAACACGAGAATTTATAGTGAAACTTTTTCAAAATAATCAAAAATGCAGCTTCAAAAGAATCGCAAAAGAGGCTCGTCATCGTCCGGAAACGGTACCAAGAGTTGTTAAGCGCTTCAACGAAGATCTTACAATTAACCCTAAGGAACCGGGAGGAAAAAGGGGTTTCATAGCCCAAAAAAGTGAAGAAAGCCATCAGCCTTTTTCAGAAGAATCCTAACCTTTCAGGACGGAAAGTGGCCCAAATAGTGGGTTATTCGCAGTCAACCGTTCAGAAAATCAAGTCGAGTTGTGGGCTTAGAACATACAAAGTGCAGAAAGTGCCAGACAGGAACGCTGTGAAGAATCAAGAAGCGAAATCAAGAGCAAATAAATTAAAAAGATTTCTTGAAAAATTTTTCCTGTTGCGTGATGGACGACAAAACCTATGTCTTGGCTGATTTGTCACAACTTCCTGGTCAGGAATTTTATACTGCATATTCTCGTGGAAATGTTGACGAACCATTTCGCGTGAAGAAACAAGCAAAGTTTCCTAAAAAATTCCTGGTTTGGCAAGCAATTTGCACTTGTGGGAAAAGGAGCAAATTTTTCGTTGGCCAAGGCTCTGTTGACTCGAAGATATACATTGAAGAAGCGACTTTACCATTTTTACGTGAGTACGATGTGTCAACAATCTTTTGGCCAGATTTAGCTTCATGCCACTACAGCAAGGCCACCAAGGAATGGTACGAAGCTAATGAGGTGGTTTTTGTCCCCAAAGAGGCCAATCCACCAAATTGCCCAGAACTCAGGCCAATCGAAAGATATTGAGCCCTGGTAAAACGAGATTGAAGAAGACTAAGAAATCAACGAAAACATTAGCGGAATTCAAGTAAAAGCGGAAGAAAGTGACTGAGAACACTATTAGAAGCATGATGGGAAGAATTCCAGAAAAAATCCATGAATTTTGTAAAAAATAGTTTTGGTTTTTTTTTTATTGTAAAAACAGTTTTCATTAGATTTAGAAGATGATTCGAAAATGAGTTTGATTTTCGAAATCGGTCCAGTGGTTCAAAAGATATAAGCGTTTTTGTGATAGCGAATTTATTCTCGTACAGTCCTTAGCTGGAGCATCAGCATAACGTCAAAGCAATATAATTGATACAGTACAACAGTTTTAAAAATCCAACATTCACAGATTTGGTGATGACCAAAGCAATAGAAACTTTGGGAACTCGATCCATGTCATTACATTATAATGTGACCAAATATGTCCTATAGATACATGGAAATCTCAAAGTTTCACATACTTGTCAAATTCACTGACAAATATCGGGACATTTTGGCGAATACCACAAATCATGGTATCATCCTAAACTTTGTGTACCAATTTTCTACCGTGAATTCATGTTTGCATCATTTAAAATATTACCAAACAATAAAAACGGACGAAAATTGATAATAATCTGGATTAGTGATGGGACGAGTCGTAAAATTTTCAACTCGAACTACTCGAGTTGACTCGGTGGCCAAGTCGAGTTGAAACTCGAGTTGACTCGAGTCGACCGCACCTGTCCAAGTCCAATTTTCCAATTCGGTGTGCTCATCGCGCCCGTCGAGTCGGTGAGTTGTCTGGCTGCTGCCAGCGCGCCGACCGAGTTGAACTCGGTATCGAACTCTCGATCTCGATTCGAGTTGAACTCGCTAAAGGAAGGTTTAGCTCGGCGTTCGACGCGATGTGCATTCACCGTCTCGATACGTTAGACGTCTCAAGCTCAGTAAACACGAAATTCGGTCTCTCATTTTCGCAGAAATATAAATATTCACAACAACAGTTTTTATATGAAGGTCGTAGATTTGAAGTATACAATCATACGATGGCTTGATTCGGTCAACGTCGTTAGATCAAGCCCGACTCGAGCCAGCCAAAGCTCGAACGGCAACGGAGATTCACGATTTCCGCGAGTCACGCGGCCGTCGTATTACGTATGGTTTCTTCCGAGTTGACTCGAGTCAACGAAAATGTAAATTGAGCTGACTCGTTCGGAGTGCGACTCGAGTTAATCGAGTTGAACAACTCGAGTTGCCCATCACTAATCTGGATGAACAATACTTACATCCATAGCTAGACTTGTACTTTCAACCCTTTCTCTCTCTCTCCTGATCTCCGATTCGATACTTTGACGGATGGCAAGTTTGCAAGCTCTTTGACAGATCTCTGTCAAGTCAGCACCTGAGAATCCATGGGTCACTTTAGCGATATAAATTAGATCTACATCTTTGGCAACAGGAGATTTCCTCAGGTTAGCCTTGAATATTGCCTCACGCGACTTCTCATCAGGTAAAGGAATATAGATCAATTGATCTAAACGTCCAGGTCTCAGAATAGCGGGATCGATGATATCTGAAGGAGTAATATCAAATTTAATTCAAGAGTTCGTCAGTTATTGTGAAGTATAAAAATGAAAAATTCATTAATTGTTTGTTACCTGGCCGATTGGTGGCTCCAATGATGAAAACGTTCTTCTTAGCGCCCATACCGTCCATTTCTGTCAGAATCTGATTTATTACTCTGTCAGCCGCTCCACCAGCATCTCCTACACTGCCACCTCGTGACTTGGCAATGGAATCTAATTCATCGAAGAAGAGCACACATGGAGCAGCAGATCTGGCCTAAAACAATAATTATCATCATTGAATAATTAATGTCTGGAATATTAATTTACATTTTCCAAAACAATAATGTATCTTATGCTTATGGATTCATATCACTAATGAATCCTGCTTTATTTTAAATCAGCAGTGTCAACTATATGAACCCGATAAGTGAATCGTGACAGTTGACGTTCATGACTACCCTTTTCATTTATTATCAACTTTCCATCGAGGATCAGTATGAATGCTACAATAGATCGTCAGCCAACTGAGGCGACGTCCGCAACACTGATGACCACCACCGATGAATTCTCTCCATAACAAATTGCCGAAGATACAGCCCGTGGACTATTGGCGTCAGTATTTCTTATGCTATGAATCAGTGCCTTCATGTTTGGACCATGCCATCAGCGGTATACGAGAATTTGCTATTTTGTGGGATTTTGATAATAAAACTCAAAAACGATTGGAAACCGAATAATATATGAATGATTTCCACTTGTTAAATACATTCCTGAAGTTTGGTCCATTCCTCACGAGTCACAAATGATCATTATTATAAGGATGACACTGATGACAGACAGGAATGCCCCGCCCTCACCAACGCGACCAAAGAGTGGGACTCAAAATCATGCTGACATTCGCCCCCAGACACATTCTTTTCAGTATGCTCGAGCCTAATGAGTCAATTCCGTCCCATGCATGGCTCAGACATAGTACAATGAGAGGATGATTTCACACAGCTGAATTGCTCCAGCATGCAGCAAGCGCTGTCGAAGCAAGTTACTAAAGGGATGATTGTGCACCCACAAATTTGCAATAACAATTTTTATCAGTAAAAACATTGAGATGTCTTGGCATCTGGTGAGACTTGTCTAGCAGCTAGCGCTGTCGAAGCAACTTGGCAGAGGGATGATAGTGCACCCACAAATTTGCAATAATTTTTTTTTTCTGTAAAAACATAGAGATGTCTTGGCAACTGGTGAGACTTGTCTAGCAGAAAATGATGCCTCGCACTTCAAAATCAAAGCAAATAATATGTAAACTTTAATTCAAATTCACTTCAATCAGCTCCAGAAAGTGCAAGATATCAATATGACAGTGCAACATATAACTTAATGATGCATAAAAACAAAAGCTTACTTATGTAATAAACATATGAACTTACCTTGTCAAATATATCTCTCACGTTGGCTTCAGACTCTCCAAACCACATGGTGAGTAATTCAGGTCCTTTAACAGAGATAAAGTTGGCCTGGCACTCGTTAGCAATGGCCTTAGCGAGCAGTGTTTTACCGCAACCGGGCGGTCCGTAGAAGAGGACACCGCGCGAAGGCTGCATGCCAAACTTGAGGAACTTGTCTGGATGTTCGACTGGGTACTGAACCAATTCTTGCAATTCCTTTTTGACGTTCTGGAGTCCACCAATGTCGTCCCAAGAGATATTAGGAACTTCGACCACAGTTTCACGTAGGGCGCTGGGACTGCTCTTGGACATGGCGTAACGGAAGTTTTCCATGGTGACGGCCAGAGAATTCAATACTTCGGCGTCAATTTGGTCGTCTTCCAAATCGATTAGGTCCATTTTCTCCCTGATTAAAATCGATTCTTATGAGTAAATGTGCTTCAACAGTGAAATTTCTAAACATCTTTTTATCATTCAACTTTATACATATTGAGAACCTTGTATTCTCTCTGATCAATACTCAGTTAGTCAGTTATACTGTCGTTTTAAGCCCCCAAAACGTCGGATTTCAGTTAGAATTTGAGAACATAATAAATCGTTCAAATTTCGTGCGCAGTAGTCAACATAGTTTATGATTTTTTCAACTACTTAATTTTGAAACTTTTCTGGCAATGGTTGACTGTAATGAGTTCTACATCCGGTTCTTCACACTGTATATAGGATTTGAAATATCTCATATATATACTGGTAGCAGAAAAAATATCAATAAGAAAAAAAAGCTCTAATTAATTCTCCAAAGTAATCAAATGATGCTAACAAATGGACAACAAAAACTATGTTAGAGTCTGTATTCAATATTGCTCTCACCTAATTTGTTGTAAAGCAGCCTCTGAGCACAAAGATGCCAAATCAGCACCCACATGACCATGTGTTTCCGCAGCAATTTGTTCCAAATCCACATCATCAGCCAATTTCATATTTTTAGTGTGTATTCTCAAAACTTCCAATCGCCCTGAAAGAGAAAAATAGGATTAAAATGTATTACATATTAAAGAAAGCTCGTTTGTTCATTCATCTTGTTACTCGGTCTGGAAGGTTCGCCCATCAGCTTTTGATATCTGCCGATAACTAGATGGCATTGATAGCAATAATTTTGTATCGTTTGAAATTTTCGAATTTTTTTTCTTTTTGCTTACCAGTAGCATCAGGAATACCAATGTCAATCTCTCTGTCAAATCTTCCAAATCTCCTTAGAGCAGGGTCGATGGAGTTAGGTCTGTTTGTTGCAGCCATAACGATAACATGAGAACTCTTCTTCATGCCATCCATAAGAGTCAAAAGCTGGGAGACAATACGTCTCTCAACTTCTCCATGAGTCTTTTCACGTTTTGGGGCGATAGCATCCAATTCATCGATGAAGATTATAGCCGGGGAATTCTTATCGGCTTCCTCAAATGCCTAAAAAAATATTCAACATTTTAAATGTTTACCAAAACAATAATCAAAAAAGTAAAAATACAGAGATTTTCAATGAACTTTGTAATGACTTCGAAGCCAAAAAATAGACATTCACCTTTCTCAGATTACTCTCAGATTCTCCAGCCAACTTGCTCATAATCTCGGGTCCATTGATCAGGAAAAAGAATGCGCCAGTCTCATTTGCAACAGCTCTTGCAATAAGAGTCTTACCAGTACCAGGAGGTCCATACAGTAATATACCACGTGGAGGCTTAACTCCTATTGCTTTGAACAAAGAAGGATGCCTCAAAGGAAGCTCTACCATCTCTTTGATTTGCGCCAATTGTTTCCTACACCCACCAATATCTTCATAACCTACCGAATTGAGAGATTCCTCTTCTTCCTAGTATACAAAAAAAAATATCATATTTTCAGAAAAATTTATCTTCATCCTGCAACAGTTTGTTTTAAGGACTACATTTTTTCTTCATAATTGAGAATCAACATTTTTTGTAGGAAATTAGATTGGCCCTCATTCTGTGAAGATAAATTTCACTTAGATGCTTAGTTTACAAAATATTCCCAATAAAAATCCTAAGAAGGTATCCGTCCCCCCTACATTTAGTAAATGGATTCATAGTGTCTGTTGATATTTATTCATATCAGCAAATGCTGGAAATAAAAATCAATGAATAAACTTACCTCACGGCTTATTGGATCCCCATCACAATGAATTACAGTATCTGGAGCAACAATACAATATGGAGTTGGATCTGTTTCAATCACCTTGAACTCAATTGCTCTCATACCACCTCTGACAACAAATACATCGTCGACGTGAATAGGCCTATACGCTTCAAGGAAGTATGGTTTCAAATATACCTCGAATAGATTTCTGCAAAGAGAAAGAAAATGAAATTACGCATTTTTTATAAGACCGCACTTAAAGTACGTGAAAATTCACTATAATATATCCACTGCAAGAGTATTAAACCACAATGAAACACGGCAAACAAAATATTGGAGAAAGTTTCAAACAAAAAAACAGCATCAAAAAGGTTCTGAATAATAACTAACAATGCAGCGTAAACACATATAATGATGAGTTTAAAAAAAAATGGGTTAATCTTACGAATCATCCAATAATATTCTCAGTTGGTTTTTTACTTTTTGAAACCAGTTAAGTACTTAGATAAGTTTTCTGTTTTGGATTGTATACAGTTAGAATAAATTATCAATACATTTCAGGAAATAGGAAATCAATAGAAAAGATAGAAAGCATTCGCATCCAATTAATATGGAACATGGCTTGAAATAAAATTATCAAAATATATCCCACAAACTTAATCTCCGTCAGTTTTCTGTTATGGAATATATGGATATAAGAACAGAATAAATTAGAAATGCGATATCGGAAAATCAATGGAACAGACAGAGAGCATTCGCATCACCTCAGTAATTACGGGCTAGACGGAGATAACTACACCGCCGCGTACGTGCCTATACTTGTGGAAGTGGAAATGATTGAATGTATACTCCATTCACTTTTATAATGTATCCCAGTTGGCCATTATTTAGGTTCATCAAGTTTTTTTACTTGAAACTGAAGCAGGTTGGTACTCGTTAAATGTCATATGATTCTCAGGGACGTTGCCAATGCTAATTTCTATTTACTGTTTTTTACTTTGTGAATGGAGTTAGTGCTTTGAAGGATTAAATGTGACACAGGTTTGGTAGTACTACTACATTTTCATACTGTTGTGCAAAAAGGAATTTAAATGTCTTGTGTAGGCTTATTTCCTGAGCACTTTGAAAAGTGGGGAATTCCATAGGCCCGTCTATTCGTTAAGAAGTTTTTCTGTCGGGTTATTCGAGTACTTTTGTGCTTTTTTCGAATGAACTATCACAAAGAAACGGACTATTCTGTCCATTAATTGTCAGTAAAATTTCAGCACTCAGTTCTTGATTTCCGTACAAGAAAATAGCATAACTGAATCTTGCAACCATACATGAAATATTTCCAGTATTGACAGAGAAAAAGTTTCTTCTACATTCGTCAGGTCTTTGTCTTTGAATTACTAAATTCACAATATATTTTCTCAAATTCATTATTTTCGAAAATTAAGTTAACATTTTGATAAATACGTAATTTCTAAGACCACATCTGACAGGTAAATGACCTAAAATTTTCAAAATGTACACGGTGAAGTGTGTCAGAATTTCATTTCCAACCGGGATACATTATAAAAGTGGTATATGTATATCAGAAGTTTGTGCAAATGTCGTCTTCATTTAGAATATAATAATAATAATAATCTCAAACTCTTCAGCGAGAACCAAAGCCAGCTTCACTCGCTCATAGATACAGTACGCACCTTCAGCGGTGACATTGGCATGTCCTTCGGCCTCGACAAATGCGCCATTATCAACATCAAGAAGGGTAAAGTGGAGACCTCTCACCAGCAATTTCAGGACATTTACAATATGTTACCAGAAGACACCTACAAATATCTAGGCACACCTCAAAATCAAAGAATTGATCACACTCGTTTGAAAACTGAGTTCATGGCGAAATATAGGAGCAGGGTTACAAGTAGCAAGTACTGAACACAAAGCTGTCTGCAAAACACCAGATCGATACATTGAATCTAAGGCAGCGATTGCTCGAGTCCGAGGATAGCCTGATGAAATTGGTGACAACAGAAGATAAGGGATATACACCTCTCAACCTGCAACACCGACACATGGCGTTTGAGATCACTACCAGAAGCGAAGACAGAAGTGCATGGCGAGAACAAGCTTTGCACGGCAGATTTCCCAAACACATTGAAGGGGAAAATGTCGATAAATTAGGTTAGTGTCGTGGTTGATTGCGGGACACTTGTATCCTGAAACTGAGGGATTTCTGACGGCAATCCAAGATCGAGTTATAAGAACTCCCAACTACGAGAAACACTGTTTGAAGCTCAACGTGGAGGACAAATGCAGGAAGTGTGGCGCAGTTGGCGAATCTATTGAACATGTAATCGCCGGTTGTCGAGTTCTAGCCGACAACGCATATCTGGGCCGACACAACCAAGTGGCAAAAATTGTTCACCAGCAGTTAGCTCTTAGGCATGGTTTTTTCGATACTTGTCCACCATATTATAGGTATCAACCTGCAGCAGTGTTGGAAACGGACGCAGCGGTACTCTATTGGGACAGACCCATAACAACGGATAGAACAGTGGACTACAATAGACCGGACCTTGTGTTCATTGAGAAGGATCAGAAGTATGGGGTGATAATTGAGTTCGAAAAAATAAAGAAGTACGAGAACTTGGCAATAGAACTGAGAACATGTGGCAATTGTCGAAAGTCACTATTATTCCATTGGTGATCTCGGCTGAGGGAGTCATGTCCAAATCATTTAAGAAAAATCTTCAAAAGATCGAAATATCCCAGAGGATCGCGGGATATGCCCAACAGGCTGTAGCTTTGCAAACCTGTCACATCAATGCGGAAATTCCTGAACTAGTGGGAGGAACTGAAATGTTTTTTCACTGGTTCATAGAAGAAATACCAGCTCAAGCTGAGACCGGGAGACCGATGATGAAGGATAATAATAACCGTCTTTATTGATGACAAAAAAAATTCAATGAAAAACGGGCGATATTTAGCTCCTGTGCTATTCTTACATACAACCTACATGAGCTCTTTCTGATCCAATTATTTCCCGTTATTGCTTTAGAAATTTATTCGATCAATATGAAATTGCAGTATTGTCAAAGATGTGTACAACAATTTAACAGGAGGTAAAAGTCATTAAAATGATCTATGTCACCAGAAATGTCGTTATGTATCCATGGATACCTTATGGAAGTTTCTTCGTGCTGCCCATTGGCCATTACCCAATCACAATATTCCTCACATGCGCAACTGTTCTCACTGGCCCTTGGCAGAGCCCCCTAGATTTTTCACTTGTAGTTTCAAGGATCAAATTATAGTTATAGAATTATGTGGATATATAAACATCGGAACTGCCAAGGTCATTGATGATCCGAACACGGAATTGCATTTTCACGAAATGAAAGTATTATGCCTTTCTTTAAAACTATTAGAAAACAAAATGTCGGAAAAATAAACGATCTTTCAAAATTTGTGAATCTGAACAAACAAAATCTCATCAGTGCTTATACCATGTTTAAAGACATCTTAGTAATGGAGCCAATGAAAATTAAAGGTGGGCCTTAGTAAGAATCAATATTGCATGTGCAAAAATATTAAGAATAAATTAAATAAATAAAGAATAGACAATACAATCAAGTCTGTTGATAGTTATTTGTGTTCTTTTTGTTTCATTCTTGGTAGGCATTTTCCTTAGTTTGTCTTTATAGTGATTTTTATTCGAAGTCGAAGTGGATTAACGCGAATAGTGGATATGAACAAGTTCGTGATAATTCAATGTCTTTGTTTTCCCTACTTACAGCGGGTTTCACAAAGTGCAATAAGTGCTGATCGAAGAATCTCATGCTTGATTGGAGGATCAACTTGATTTGGCAGTTCGAAATTCACATTTGATTGGCAATAGACCTTTCCAGAATACGTAAAACAAAGATGAAAGATGTGAACTAAACCAGAATGAGAGAGAAACAGGTATATTTCATGCGCAACTTGTGGGCAGTTCTAAAAGATACGCAAACCTTAGTGCGAGAGAGAGGGAGGCAATGAAATGAGATCCTACTGGTTTTATCGTACCGTGACCGTCACTTACGAACACAACATTGTTGAGACATAATAAAATTTGGATTTTCGATAAACAATCAAACAAATAAGATCCACATCCAAAACGTCGACTGCGTAAAATAATAATATCATCTGTCAATTGTCAACGATTTAAGGAGGCAAATTTTGACGACCAATAATATTCATTCTTAGCCCACAAGTGACGCGCGCAACTTTCACCTGCACAGGTAATTCTGGAAAGGTCTATTGACTGATTTCAGAATTGACAAGAGGTTTGTGAACCCCACTGTAAATGTAATACAAAAAATAAAGATTACACCAAACTATCATGAAATAGATTAATAGATCCCAGACCAGCAAATACATTACACCAAGATGCATGTAATACCTGTCAAAACCATTCTAGTGTAGTCTACAGACTGAAAAAAGCAAGATTTGAACATTTTGGTTCTGTTTTTCGGCCAAAATTTTAATGGGGAATAGACAGATGCATAGAATATCTGGTGTTGGCACTGATTAGATTTTGTTTAAGACTTTCTCATCGATCGAAAATCCGAGAATTTGTCCTGCTTTTCATTTCTCCCGAAAGGGGTCGGGCTATTTGTCGTTTCCGCAGTAGCGCCACGACCGATGAATATTGCGGATTATTCCGGAACTAGACCAAAATCTGAAATCTAGAATGCCGTTTTGATCTACAAATTTTGGTCACGATTCTTAGTAAGGAGTCGTTACACCAGGTATTCTATGCATCTATGGTAATAGCTGGTATTCTACGCATCTTGCTGCATAATGAATATGATATCTGACAGGACAGTGGATTTCCTAATACCAATTTGAAGTTGAAAAGGTAGTACATGATTGGCACTGTTCCGATTAAAGTTTTCTTTATATTCCTCAAGTGTTAGACTTCTGACTGCCAACAATTGTGTCAAAAAAGTATACCTGCTCATAATTGATAAAATTATAAGATGCTTCAAAACAAATCATCTAAACATACCTTCAGTACAAAGGAAAACAATTTTTATCATATTTGGTCATGATCAATTGAAAAACTTGGTAATAAATAGATGATCTTTGTTCAGAATATAAAACATTATAAACAAAGAACCATGAACTATATAAATTTGTTCTTCTATTGGGAATTGACTTTAATATGAAAGAACTATTTTTATCATATTTGTTCATGATCGATAAGAAGAAGTTGCAATTAGATGATCAAGCATTATGAACAAAGAACAGTGAAGGTAAGTATGTTCCATAAGAATTACGAAATACTGCATACCCAATCAGCCCCTCAACTGTATCATCAATAGGAAGAAGGTGAATTCTTTTTCCATATTTCACATCTGGACATGCTTGAATTGATACAACGTCTGACAAACGGACCCTGAGATTATTTCTCACTATTCTGTTCATCCGTATTTTCTCATCGGGACAGGTTTCATCAGAGAGAACAATGCACACAGTCTCTTTCCTTCGTTTTCCTTTCAGCAAAACAGTATCTCCTCTGAATAACTGCAGCTCATCCATTTTAGCTTGTGAAAGAGCAACCACGGAATTGTCATCATTGATTGCTTCTTCAACAATAAGCCTATTTGGACGATCTTTCCTTTTGAGAATAGCAGTAGCTAAATCCTCTGGGGCATTACTTGTGGTGCTGAAAATATTGATCAGGTTTTTTAATAAAAACAGATTTACTTTCTAGTGATATAGGCCAATTATTCATTTTCCAGCTATTTTGAAACCATTAAAAAAATTAATGACACTAAAGAGTAATGCCTCATCCACCATGATGACATGGTAAAATTGAAATTCTCATGAGACTATGAAAGACTGGTAGATTGACTTACCCTTTTTTCTTATCAGCCATAGCTTAAAATATATCTAAGGAAAAAATATCTTTAATGTAATTCAAGAAGTAACACTCTGATACAACTGGAAACAGTTAAGAAAATTCAATCGTTCACCGCTTTCGGACACTTCGCCTTGTAATTCCCAGTTTTGACAGAAGACAACAACGGAGCTTGCAGAAATGAAGCTATGCTTTGTTTCACTTTCGATGGTTTCGGATTCACGGTATCATCGGAATTTCCCGATTTTCTTCGGGGATTTGAAAATTAGGTGCCAGCGCCATAGTGATCAAAGTTGGAAACAGTTTTGCGTACATTGTTTATAGCATTGTATTGGATTATTATTGAAAAGAATTTCCAGAACAAGGTAAAAATAGGAAAACACATGACCACGAAAAGTACGTACGCTTCAACATTTCGCCCATTTTGTTTACATAGGCCATAGGGAATACAAATAATATCGTGATCTGGAGAGCTTTTGCATTGTATGTTTTTCGGCATCTTAAAAAATTCCAATATGCAGTGTGTTTGGGTAGGAATGACTTAGCGATAATTTAAGGGCATCAATTATACCTAATTTTATTGACAAAAACACCCACATTGGGGAGTTTACCTCCCTAATTTTGAAACAGCCGCCATTTTAAAATAGTTTTTTTTATTTAAGTTGACCCTTTCAAATGATATCCATTTCTTTGGACATAAAGGTCCTACAGAAGTTAAAAAAATGTTAAAACTTTTTATTAAAGTTGAATGAGTTGCCATTAAAAAATTCTTAAAAAAAATTCAGTGAAAAAATTTACTGAATTTTTCAGTAAATCCTCAATAGTACAAAAACTTGCACATTGAAGTATATTTTTTTTTCATTGAACTAATACGCACGGATATCAGATACAAAATGACACCCACATCATTTCTGTATGTTCTATAATTTGAGAGTTATTGCTGTATGAACATGACCCTTATGAAAATTGATGAAATAAAATAAAAACTCAGTACTGTACTTTTGGTCATTTGTCATGATCAAACTAACAAATTTATCATAAAAATTACTCAAAATGGCCGCCTCTGCTTTGTAGACAGGCAGTGGCCCTCATGACGACTTGTCTTGTGGCCCTGGAAATCAATGCAGTGTCTGCCTGTCTGCTCTTATTTCGTTTGCCACAGTCATTATTTTTTGCACCAGTTCTTCTCTAGTGTTTGGAACTGTGGAATATACCCTTTGCTTCATCCATCCCCATAAAAAATAGTCCAGCGGTGTTAAGTCTGGAGAGCGTGGTGGCCAAGCAACTGTTCCACCACGTGCAATCCACGTTGAATAATTTTCATTCAAGTGATCTCTCACTAAACGAGCGTGTAGTGCGCTGGTGCACCATCTAACTGAAGCCACATGCCCACATACGCCTTTGATGGATAATTGGTAGATCTTCTATTAATGTACGAAATTGTTTCTCTAGAAATTCCAAAAATCTTGCGCCATTCTGCATTGATTTCCAGGGCCACAAGATGAGTCCTGAGTCGCCAGTGCATTTCTCCCAGTTTTGACATTGTTATGGGGTCTGGCATTGTCATGTAGGATGACCTCTCGAATCCGTTGTTTCCGTCTTTTGTGGCAACTCTAACCTGAGCCAATAGCTCGCAATAATAAGCAGCATTGATTGTGCGTCGCTCGTGCAAAAAATCACTGAGCAATATGCCTTGCTGGTCAAAAAACACTGTTGCAAGAATCTTGCCAGCTGACAGTCGAGTCTTGGGCCTTGGCTTTTACTGGAGCTGCCTCCGCTTTTTTCCGCCACTCCATACTGGCTTATTTTGACTCTGGAGTGTAATATATATGGTTGACCCATGTCTCGTCGCAGGTAACAATACGAGTCAAAAATGCATCACCTGAGAGAGAAATTTATAATAATGCACTTGCGGCTCCGATATCGCGAATAACCGGTCGAAAGTGCGAAACGACCGGCTCCTCAAACTCCTAGTGACCCAAGAGCCAACTAGAAGCCCGCGCTCATTGCTACCAACCATAGACGTTCAGATGCAATAATCCCCTTATATTTGATTCATCTACGCGTATATCAACGGTAAGTCGGTAAATGCCTTGCATATCCTCGTAAAGGAGGTGGAACGCTGCTGACAGAACAAAAACTATATTTCTCATTGCAAATCGTTCTAGATCGTTGTCACATAAGTTATACAAAATTCGCCGTTCGGCATCAATAAATAAATCTATACACACCTGCAGATTTGAGGAAAAATCTCAACCAAGTATAGTCAATTTTTCCCTTGAACCCCCCATCCGATTGCAGCAGTTTTTTTTATTGAAGCTGATTCCTCAGAAACAAAATTCTTTTGAAATGCCGTCTTCAGTTACTTCGTCGTTTGTTATACAGGATGTTTCAGAATAAGGGACCGTAAATTCGTGATCTTAATCCTCAGATGATTTCATGATATAAAGTTCCTATGGACTATTGGTCCCTCTGACGCAGTGTTTCTGAGATACGGGGTGTTGAAATTAAAAAAGAAAATTGGTTTTATGAAATTATTTTCTACACCGTACACGATTTTTTTTGAGTTTTGGTAGGTTATGAGTACGTATTAAGACACATTTTTTCCTATACAAAATGATCATTCATTATTCAAAATGATGTTCAATTTTCACCAGTGGAGTCCGTACAGACTTCTATCCGAATAAATTCGGTGAAAAAATTGGTACGCCAATAATTTTTCTCGAATTTTAAATCATTTTCGTAATCACCATATAATTTACAATAAGAATGGTTTCTTGAGTTTTTTACCTGCGACGAATACTTTCTGAGAAAAAAAATAAAATGCAATTTCATCTAAGAGTTGAGAAATTCTTTGATTTCTTCTAAAACCGTCTGGGCACAGATTAAGGCAGCTCAGTCGGAAAAAATGTGTCTTAATGCGTACTCATGACCTAGCAAAACGCAAAAAAAATCGTGTACGGTGTAGAAAATTATTTCATAAACCCAATTTTTTTTCAAATTTCTGCACCCCGTATCTCAGAAACAGTGCGTCAGGGACCTATAGTCCATAGGAACTTATAAAATCATCTGAGGATTAAGATCCCGAATTTAAGGATCCTTATTCTGAAACCCCTGTATATACAGTGGTGAACTGAATGTGAAGAATGAAAAACATCTTTTTTATTTATGCGATTCTAGACATTAATTCCTCGTTTAGCAACATTCAATCCATACGCAATAACAATAATTGCCACCTAATAAAATTTTTAGTTCTGCTCAATGATTCAATTTCGAAAATTGCTCAAATCTGCCAAAGGGCAAACTCCGATGAGATTTTGTCTGTTCCCCTGATTTTGCCAGTATGCAATTTTCTGTCAAACCCAACATAAACACCCTGTATTTTTTATAGAAGTGTTCACCGAAAATAGTCACCTCCTATAATTGTTTCGACTCTCTATACCCCTGAATTTTCCGCATTCTATATAGTTTCGTTTTGTCCTATTCTCTGTAATTTTTAGCAGAATCAATGAAAGTTCGTTGAATTGAGTTCAATTCAATTCACATCTGGTGAAAAATGTAATGTTAAAATAATGACTAATGGAAAATTATTGTGATCATTGTAAAGGTTCATTTATTCTTGGGTCAAAGATAAATCTCAAAGTGTAATAATTTAATAATTCAAGGTCAAAATAGCAATTAAAGGTGTATTGTAAAATATATCAAAAGCAAAACGAATTGAATTTTATTTCAAATCACAATTTTCCTTAATAATATGTTAACGAAAGAAAACATTCAATTAGCTGTGATTGTAGCACAACAATTACCGATCAATAATTTATTTAAGACATTGTGAAATGGTAACGAATTTGTTTTAGAACAAATGTTCACATATAATCTTAAAAATAAATACATATAAATTTAAAATATTTGAACCAAAAATAAAATTTTATTCAGGATATTGTAAGAAAAATTCAGGTATTGATCTTCTATATAAAAACAATAAATGCACATAATTGATGGAAAAAACATTATTCGCACATATCATTTACCATTTTCTGCATTTCTATGTCGTTATCTAATTCATTATTTTGAATTCCAGTTTTTTCCGATGGACTGCTATTGGTTGGTGTGGTATCACCATCCTCTTCTTCTTTCAAACAAGCTGGTGGTTTTAATTTCAACAGTTGTTCCTTTAATTGCTGAACCACTTTCTTAAATTGGTCTAAATTGTAAAAAGATGTACGTTTACTGGTTCTTGAAACTTTTTTCTCTACAGCTTCATTTTCAAATTCTTTCACCCATCCTTCTACTTGCTCTATAATTTCGAATCTTTTCAAATAGAAATGCGTTAATATTATTTCACCAAAACAAGGACATGGTTTCATTATTTGTTCCAACATAGCCCATCTGACAGTGGCTTGACAAATTGTTGCATTATACTCCCTACTGCTCTGATTACCAGCTGGTGTACCTCTAGACCTCTCATAACCTGGTTCGTTGAAATAAGGTTCTGGGACCAGAATTAAACTTTGTATTGAAACTAAAACTTGTAAAAAACTAGAAGTCTGTACATTCCACTTTTCTTCTGGCCTTCCATGCCATGTGTTCAGGACTGATAGACACACTTTGCCATCATTATATAAATTTGGATTGAATCTAACACTGTGGTGCCCTGTAGTTTCTAAATTAATCATCATAGGAGATATAGGATAATCCTGTGGGAAGAATACATCTAGTTCAAAGCAGCCATTTGCATATGGCGTGTCAGCAGGCCCCGTAATGAGTACTTTCATTACGTCTAACCTAGAAGTGTCGTACCTAACAAATACAGAACTACTATAACTTAGGGGAAGGCTACTTGAAAGAGTGACGGTTTCCTGTGCAATCCTTTTCACCCGAGCTGGATGTGACTGTTCACTGGTTGCTTTGGCGTTACTTTCAAAGTGATGTGATATTACGAATTTTATACCACCCTCTGGTAGTTCAGTTATCATTTCATAAGAACCTGAAATTGAAAAATCAAAAAAATTACTGATCGATAGGTAAAAGCTGTTGGTATTTTTTTTCATTCAATATAACATAATATGATTGCAGTAACGTCGTTTAGAACAAATTGGTGCAAGAAATACATACTTGTATTTTATGCGGATTTTTTCTAATATATTAAGTTGAGCAATTATCATTCAACAGAATGTGTTAACCCCGTATTGTCATATGTATTTTTATTTTTTTTTTGATAATTTGTATTTATCTGATAAAGGACATCATATCAGGTCTACAAACAGTTGTTAGAGGTTATGAACGGTTTTGTGAATATCGAAAAATCATGTTTTACCTCGTGTTTCCGTATGTCTAGACTAATTTGGCTTAAACCATGTCTAAGTGTCATTTGCCGGATTCATTTCGAATGTTTAGCAACTGGTTATTATATGCACCATAGAGACTTTACCATGGTATTCCTAAACAAAAGCAATGTAGCACTGGCATCGCTAGGCAACTCAGATATGATACAGGAAGCAATTTTTCGATTGGAACCACCATAAAGAGATTGAAGGTCAACTGCACCGCTTCTATTTAAGTGCAGCTTACTGAATTAATCCGACTCCACCGTTTCCTAAGCACTACTCAAGGCGATTTAAGGCCAATCTTTTTTAAGGGGAGGAAGGACCGCTTTATCATTCGAGGGCCGAAATTAACCTCACAATGTCGGGGTTAAACCACATAATTCTATAATTACTATATTTTAATATAAATTGAACGTCAAAACTATGATGTCTAAAATAATGGTGTGTGAGCACTGATTAGATATTGTTTCGCCAAAATAGAGAATTTCAACTCTAGAGTATTCTGGGTTAAAATTGTTTCGTTCTTTCCCCTTCAGGTGGCGCTATTCACAAATTATGACTGATTTTCATTAGTTATTTCAAATATTTGAATTTATTCTGGTGAAAGTGTTGTGTTAATAGTCGATAGTTATTTCAAGCAATAATTTGTGATTATCTTCTTCAAATTTTTATTCATATTAGTTCTGAGATAGGTGCATAGAATACCTGGTGTTGGCACTGATTGGATTTTGTTTAAGACTTTCTTGTCGTTTGAAAATCTGAGAATTTGTCCTGCTTTTCATTTCTCCCAAAAGGGGTCGAGCTGTTTTCGACTGTCACAATAGTGCAAAAGGCGACAAAACGGGCAACTGCACCGAGTGGCTGCCGGTATAAGCAGCCCCACTCTTGCTGGCCAACAGCTTCGGGTGGATGAGCCAGTAAGAGTAAGGGCAACTTCTTGTCCTTGGCATGAGAAATCGTGACTAGAGGCGGAAGAACCAGAAAATGGTCAACGGCATGGAGATACATAAGGCAACGAGAAACCAATGCATTAAAGGTTCAAAAGGAGCATCCCTAGTTTAATCATCATGGCTACAAGGGATCTGAATGAAAACTCTACTGATCATGGAAATCGGATACCAAGGTCCGGCAGGGGAGGAAAATGTAAAGAGGGCCAGGCCTCCTCGGTCGTCAACCTGCAAAAACCTTGCAAAATAGCGACTTGGAATGTTAGGAGTTTACACCAATCCAAACGCCGAAGAGAACTATTGCGCATGTGAATAGGAAATATTGTGATAGGGTAATCGGCTGCAAGAAGAAAATTCCATAAGGTGTCTATGGATACGTAATGACATTCACGACGCATGCGTGTAGCGACAACTGGCGCACGAACGAGGCCTACACTTGTGGGGCATGATGACGATCTATGATCAAAGTCTCAATAGAACCATCTTGTTTGCGGGCTCTTCACTAATTGCGCGAACATCGGCTAATGCCGCGAACGTGAGTGTGGATGACTTCTTGGTGGCACGTTCGCGTTTCGCGACCGTCTACGATTCGAGTCGTTATTTTGTGCCGTGACGAAGACTTCGGGGAGAGGGACATATGTACCATCCACATTCACGGCCCTTCGGGGTACCTGTGTAGCAGCGATTGAATGCCATTTCAGTGACTTTCTTAGCATTTTCAAGAAATACTCCAGACTCCACAACTCTGAAACGAGGATAAAAATCGATATGCGATTTTCACCATTGAGTTTGTCTGAAAAGTCACCAATATCGGTTTTTGCCTATCTAGCTTGTAAATGACTTTCCAATCAAATTCGTCCAATTTGACCCTCGCTGTATATTAGTACATATACTTTTGAATATATGTACAAATATTATTATAGGAATTTGAATGTAAATTATTATAGACATTTTGAATGATAATAATGAATTTCGTTTAAAATCATTAAAATTTTTCCTTATCACACTGTCAAAGAACATCTCTGCTAACTCGATGCTTCATTTAGGGGCATAACTTTGATGCGATCGAAGAATAGGATTGAGAAGACTGAATTGTAGTGATCTTATTGACAAGCTTCCACTGAGTAGTAACAGATATCAATGTATTTAAAAAAGTTTTAAAAATAAATTTGTTTCTGTGACTTTTCATCGGCGTCGTGTCAATTGGACCAATACACCTAGGAGCATAGAATAACTGGAGGGAAGGCTTCATACGCTCGACAGATCATTTTGAACTGCCAATAACGGCGGAGGTTAGAGTTTCGTGTGACGCCCGATAGATAACGCTGAGATCGTTTATGCCAACATGTCAGATATCTTGTTCTATGGCGCTACAATTGCAAAGAATATAATGTGGCTGTCATTGTTATTGCTACATTTATGCTTCTTTTCAATTGAAAATGGCCATAAATCATAACATAGACAATATTGATGACATATCATCGCTTTATTCTAATCAACTTTTTATGCGCAATTATATGGGAAGTCTGTGATCGGTAATAAATTTGTCAAAACAATATCCTTATCGGAAAAGGCGAACATTCAGGTGAGTATTACTATTATTATACGGGAAGACTGAGGTCTTATTTGTTCTCGTGTATCATACGCAGAATTGTATGGTAACCCGTTTACATTCCCTCTGCTAACACTTAGATTCGGAGCGGGAAACAGATTTTTCTTCCTATATTCAATCTGATCCTTGTAGCCATTTCTTTACACGCGCTATATGCATTATATTGTCGGATTTACGAAAAAAAGTATGTATTGCTTTCTTTAAAAAGAATATATATTATGATATAGTAATAAATGGGACCTAATAAGTAATAAAAACTAATAACCATTAAGGATAATTTTATTAAGGATAGCCATGTTGTAGGAACCAACGACGTTGTCGCCATCTCGTGACCTTGCGGCGTACTGACAAGTTCGGACGTTTTTGGCAGTTCATTTTCGTAGGGGAGCCTTCTCTCCAGTTATTCTATGCTCCTAGAATACACTGCATGAAAATTCGAAATTCCCTTGATATCCCGAGGGAGAATTATGCGCCTGGAATGCTTTATGAATTCATACTCATTTCAATGCTTAAGGTGGGCGTTCAATGTAGTGTGTTTTTATTTCAAGTTGATTTCGAAAGCGGTTTCACTTTGAGAACTGAAATTTTGTGGGTGAACTCAGAAGGGATTAGGGTTCTTGTTGAAATAATTTTAATCGATTTCATTCCGACAGTTAATTTTTTTCTTTCAAAAATAGAAGAAAATGAGCCAACCCATGCTTCTGTTTTATTTCAACAGAAAGGCCCATGAAAATAGTTCAACTTCCGATTAAAAGTGAATTTACTGATAATTTCGTTCAGAAGATCAACTTGAAATACGGAATTGGCAGAAAATGGCCAAATTCAAATTTTGGCGGGAAAAAATTCCTGCTTTACCCACAAATTGACTTATTTCATAGTTCGGCGATTTTCGGATAGAGAGCGCCATTGTACATTTCATTCATGATTAGAGAGATATTCATAGAACTTATAGTGATAATGTAAGTTCTATGGAGATATTTCATAAAATGCACGGTGGCGCCTCTATCGGAGGAGATTTCCTACTCGCTTTAAGCGCCGACCTTAAAGCCCGCAACGGACGGCGAGCGATAATATAATATATATTATAGCTTTGCATTGACATATGTCATTTTAGTAGGGAAAAATATAAATATATTTTCATCCAAGCGATATATTACGATATTTTTCCATACTAAAATGACATATGTCAATGCAAAGCTATAATATATATTATATTATCGCTCGCCGTCCGTTGCGGGCTTAAGGTGGGCGTTCAATGTAAATACTTGATATAACCTCCAGAAATATCTTAAGATAACCCCTTAGTTCTTGAAGATGAGTGTAGTACATGCTTTCAATTTTGTGTTTCAGCTGGCCTGATGATGGCTCTTTAGCCGAAATCGATAGCTAAGAGAATAAATATTTTATAAATAGTGTGTTTTTTTCTATTTCCACATAGTGTGTTTTTATTTCAAGTTGCATTCGGAGATGGTTTCACTTTGAGAACTGAAATTTTGTGGGTAAACTCAGAAAGGATTGGAGTTCTTAATGAAATAATTTTAATCGTTTTGATTTCGAAAGTTCTTTTTTTTCTTTCAAAAATAGAAGAAAAAGAACCAACTCATGCTTCTGTTTTATTTCAACCGAAAGACCCATGAAAATAGTTAAAGTTTCGATTAAAAGCGAATATACACATAATTTCGTTCAGAAAAACAACTTGAAATACGGAATTGGCAAAGTATGGCCAAATTCAAATATATGGCGGGAAAAAGTTTCTGCTTTACCCACAAAATCACGCATTTCATAGTTCAGCGATTTTCGGATAGAGAGCGCCATTGTACATTTCATTCATGAGGATAGACATATTCATAGAACTTGATTGATTGATTTGCTGACAAATAAGAGGCCGGGTTAGCGCTTGGCCTCCCTGTGACACTGCGACCAACTTGGGTCTATTGTATCACTCTTTCGTCCAGTGGCGGCTCGTGAACTTTTATCTTGGGTCGGCAGATATACAGGGTGTCCCAAGTTCGAGTGCCTATTAGACGTTTGTGCAGACCTGGACATATTTGAAATCTGAAAATTGGGATTATGATATTGTTCGAAATTCTCTACAGACCTAAGATATTTTTGGATCCGGAGCACTTCCGGTTATACAAGGATTGAATAGAAATTTGTTCAAAAAATTTTTTTTTATTCTTCGTTTTCGATATTTTCCGATTCTTTTCGATATTTTTATAAATCTATTCGAATGAATACAATGGTTTTGACATAAATGTATTGAGCATTGATGACTCAAACATATAATAAACGAAAAAATGGAAAAAAAATGAAACTAATTTATTTTCACTCCTTGTATAATCGGAGTGCTCAGGCTTCAAAAATATTTTAAGTCTGTAGAGTGTAGAGAATTTCGAACAATATCATAATCCCAATTTTCAGATTTCAAATATGTCTAGTTCTCCAGAAACGTCTAATAGGCACTCGAACTTGGGACACCCTGTATATAATAAACAATCCGCATCCCGCAATACAAACGAAAACAGTCGAGGTACCCCCGATCCAATCCTTTCTCGTGTCTACGAATCAAGGCATTTCCGGTACGGCATAATCTCATTTGCCGTACCTGAGCCTGCAATAAGAGTTTAACGGCTACTGTTCAGCATTTTTGTCTCGGCTAAAAATTTCTGGAAATTCATATAAGTACTATCATATTTAGCATTCACGTCTATAAATGTAGTAAAAGTACGAAATACGACAAAAATTCGTTTTAAGCAACTTTTATCTCTTATAATTTGTGAGATGGAACGAAAACATCCCATTTTCGATTATGAAAAAGCATTAACTAAAAGGCGAATATAATATTTATCATTATCTGAATAAAATTCCAACAGAAATCAGTCGTTTCGTCTCATTCGTATTCGCCTTCCATTGATCCAGTACGGCCGAGTACGGCATGCCGTACCTACTTTAACGTCGGTCCGCAGATAGCGTTCGATGCTTGGCGCTCTCGTCTTCCCGCACGGCGCACATTTCAATTCTCGGACTGATTTGGGTTGACGAAACGGCGCGGCGTTGAGATTGGAAGAGCGTATTTTCAAGAAGTTGAAATATTTCAGTTAGGTATATAATTTTTAGAATTTTATTCACATAGGTATTGGGAATACAATAATTATAATAAATTTGGTAATTTAACAGAAGAAAGAGTAATTTAAATTTTGGCTGAACACAAAATATATAGGGTCGGCAGTGCCGACCCTGCCGTCCCTGACGAGCCGCCACTGCTTTCGTCAGTGGTTCCTCACGAGAATAGGTTTGTGTCCTTTATCAGGTTCAGTAGCCTTTTTATGAGGTTTTTCGGATTCATTCCCGTTTCCGGATTGGTTTCTCCGAAGATTCTGTAGCGCCTTCTTCCCAGGGCGTCGCATTCAAAAATTATGTGAGAGGCTGTTTCTTTCTCTTCACCGCAGAGTCTGCAATCCACGGGTTCTCCAAGTATTCCTATGGTGTTCAGATGTTTTCAAAGGCCGCAGTGTCCCGTCAGTAGACCTACTATTATACGTGCCTTTGTTCTGTTTAAATTCAAAAAGTCATCCGTAAAGGTTTGGCTTGTGTGTCCTATCATGGCTTTGCTGTGTGTTTGCCCGTCGCTCTGTTCCCAGTGTTGTCGGTGTCTTTGTTTTATCCACTCCTCAATCAGGGTCCTGCATCGGTTTTTGCTGATTCCAAGCACAGGTTCTGGCCCTGTGAATGGCGTTTCAGATGCTTGTCTTGCTAACTGGTCTGCTTTTTCGTTGCCCGCTATTCCCTTGTGACCTGGCACCCACATCAAAGTGACCTTGTTGTGTTTTGCCAGCTCCAGAAGGTGCTGGAGGCATTCCCAGACGAGTCTAGACTTTATCTGTTTCGAGTTGAGAGCTTTGATGGCGCTCTGGCTGTCAGAGAGAATGTGGATGTGTTTTCTTTGGTAGCCACTTTCCAGGTTCTTCTGTATGCGTGTCCTAATGCCATGTGTTTCAGCTTGAAATATCGTGGCGTGTTTGCCGAGAGGTATTTTGTAGTCCCTTCTTGGCCTCACTCCGTGTATTCCCGCTCCTGTTCCTTCATCTGTCTTAGAACCGTCTGTGTACCAGACTATTTCTGCAGATGATTGTGATTCTATACTCGAGTCCCATCTGTTCCAGTCGTGTTTTGAATGGTTTTTCGAATGAGTGTAGGGGTTGCAGGTAGTCTGAAATCATATCGAGCTCGGCTACGTCAGCTACATGAGTGATTCTGGTGTGCCCAGTTGTGCTGGTTCTCCAGTTTTTTGTTTGGGTCAGTCTGTATGCACCCATCCTGGCCTCTCCCATGGCATGTATGTCAAGGGGTGAGAGGTTAAGGATGACCTCCATAGAAGCTGTTGGAGTGCTTTTCATTGCACCCGTGATGCAGAGACAGGCGAGGCTTTGGATTTTCCCAAGGTTGGTTTTTGCCTGTCTTTGATTTGTTTTTGGCCACCACAGGAGTGAGCCATAAGTGATTCTGGGTCTTATTACCGCTGTGTAAAGCCAGTGCATGGCTTTCGGTTTGAGTCCCCAAGTTTTTCCAAAAGCTCTCCTGCACATCATAAGTGTCGTTTTATTTTTGTTGGTTACATGATGTAGATGCGGGTTCCAGGTTAGTTTCTTATCGAGAATCAGCCCAAGGTATTTCACCTGTTCTACAACTTGTAATGTTTCGCCGAAGAATCTGGGAGGTGTGAGATCTCCTATGTTTCTTTTGCGAGTGAAGGGAATGAGTGCTGTTTTGTTCGGATTTGCCCTTAGGCTCTCTCTGTTGCACCATTCCTCTACGGTCCTCAGTGCGTTTCGCATAAGTTCTGAGGTTATTCCGGTGTATTTTCCCTTGACGAGTATGACCATGTCGTCTGCGTATCCTTGAGAATAATACCCTTGGTTATTTAGGGAGGTTAGCAGTTCATCCACCACCATGTCCCACAGAAGAAGGGATAGTATGCCCCCCTGTGGGGTACCTCTGGCAATTTCGACACGCAGTTTTTCCTCGAGCATGTTGGCCTGGACCAGTCTGTTGTGAAGCATTGAGCGTATTCACCTGCAAGTGGACTCATCAATGCCTCGTCGAGTAACCGCAGAGACCATGCTATCGAAGGAGGTGTTGTCGAAAGCTCCTTCGATATCTAGGAAAACGCATAGTGCGATTTCCTTGTTTGCCAGAGACTCTTCAATCCTTGAAACGAGATGGTGAAGAGCTGTCTCGCAGGATTTTCCTGTTAGATAGGCATGTTGGTTTTGGTGTAAAGGCCGCTCTATGAGAGCGGTTTCCCTTATGCCTCTATCTGTCAGTTTTTCTAAGCCTTTCAGGAGGAAGGAAGATAGGCTTATTGGTCTGTATGCCTTGGCCTGGTCGTCCCGTCCAGGTTTCGGGATATTCACAGTTTTCCAAATTTGAGGTAGCCATCCTAATGCTAGACTCAGCCTGTATATTCTGCATAGTTCTGGTGCTAGATCTTCAATTCCCTGCTGTAGTGATACTAGGAATATTCCGTCAGGACCAGGTGATTTGTATGGATTGAACGAATTGATTGCCCATAGAAGTTGATAGTCATAATGTATGTTCTATGGAGATATTCCATAAAATGGAGGGTGGCGCCTCTATCAGATGAGTTTTCCAACGCGCTTTGAACGGCGATCTTAAGGCGACAGATTCAAAATGATTCCTGATTACCGTTTGAGAAAAAATCTAATCGACTTGACCAAAATTCGAAAATTCATCATCACGATGCATATGAGACACTTAAATTATCAGATGAACTATTTTCTACCATATTGTCATCAAATTCAAAAATGTTTCACATTTTCCTCCGGTTACAGACATACGATTGATTTCGTGTTTTACATGAAAATGTGCACTAGGGAGACCTAGGAGTTATCAGTATAATCAATATAATATAATAACATGTAATATGAAAAAAGTTCATCAAGTTTAAATTCGAATCTTCGACTTTTCCATAAAAAAAATGGTTTGACATTTTCCTGGATGAAATGATTCTTTATGAATTGTTTCATAAACAAAATTCATCAATGGATGAATGAGTCGACAGGAAAAAAAAAGGCAAATGAATTTTATGTGCGTTGTATCGCTGCAACACACAACACATTTTGAATGTTCTTTCAACATTGTTGAACTTCAAACTTCGAATCCGGAACCAAACGATGCTATGGCAGATAGGCTTAGGTGCGAAATGACAGTAACCGAAAACTCCAGGTGCTAGAACTTCCTCTTAATTCGATAAATTGAAGAAAATTGGAATTTCTTGAGTTTAATGAACTCTTGAAATTTCAATAATTAGTAAATTGAACAAGATCTTTGTGAATCCTTCAATCACATTTTCATCATCATTCTTTCGATGAAAGAGTTGTCGAACAATTTTTTTCCTGATTTACTCAATTACAGTTGAGAACTTTTTCGTCATAGATGAAAACCAACTTTGTAGATTATACTAGGAGTGTTTTCTGAATGAAAAAAATCGTTTTCGAATTCTATATCCGTCTAGTCATATTTCAATAGCTAATAGAGAATTACTTGAAGCCTGATGTATTAACAAATTATAGCATTGTTTTCCTCGCATTGGAATGGACTGAAGCTGCAGCAAATTAATAAAAACAATTGCAATGTCATGACTTACCAAATTGTAATTTTTTCATTATGCTGATATACTGTTCTTCTAAAGATGAAAAAGTTATCTTATCCATGCCCATCACTCCTTCATTTTCATGATCAGAATCTACTAAGCCACTTGTGATCTTTGACACTAATGTTGCCGAATCTTGAATGTCAGGCATTAAATTGGCTAACCCTTCATCTTGCTCTACATCTTCCAATTTTACTCCTAATTTTGATTTTGAAGTAGTCTTTGTATTGACCCTAAAATATAATAATAATCTTTATTGATGACCATTGAACAGTAAATGACTATTACGGATCCTCAGGGCCTACCAATACATCTAATGGCAATAATAAGAAGAAAAATCTATTCTCATGAAATTTTTTAGATTATAGCTGAAATGTCTAAAAACATAGTGTATGCACTCGTCAATTTTTGAATGGAATGACGTTCGACCAAATCGAAAATAGAAATATCACAACTCACAATTTAGAGGTGTATGTATCCACACAATTCTTCATATTTTTTAAAAGAAAGCTGATGGATGATTGATTCCGCATACTCTTCTGGGGAAGCAATAGATCCAGAAGTTGAGAACTGACAGCTATCGCCCTCAGTAACAGAAGTACGGCTTTGTACAGTGGAATGTGACGAGCCATATCTAATACTGAAACATAACATGATTCATAAGTACTGAACAGAAGATGAAAACAATAGTAGATTACCTGAATCGTTTCTGAGATAAGAACTTAAAACTGGGAGCAAGCAGCTATTCAAGAGGAGATCGTGAAATGTGGGCGGTAGCACCTCTCCAGCAAGTTCATCTGCGGCTTCTCCGTTTGGATTGATGTAACTTGCAAGAACCTGTAGAAGAATGGTCACGTGTTCCTCTTCACTTTTCTGTTTCATGAGGGCTTGTTCAACGTTCCAACTTTGTTGTGTTGATCCAGTACCATAACCCGTACCTAAAACATGAATAATGTACAGCTCCATTTCATAAGAATATATGTATATATATATAATGTAAGATCATTCCAAAAACGGCAGTCAGGTGCAAGTACAAGATGGTGCGTGAAGGAGGGTTCCATATTATAATTTTTTCCTCGAAATCAGGAGGAAACTCGAAGACCGAGGGACTTATAATTACAAAAATTAAACATATTATTCTGAACCGCCATAAAGTCCTCTACCCGCAGGTATCATTCATTACGCCACAACCTGTATATACAGAGTGAGTCTTTGACTTCTACATTTTATTAACTGATTCCTCTCATCAAATGAAACACTTTTTCTCGAAACATTTCATAATTCGGCTGTGTTTGAAATGTACAGTTTGTCGAATTTTCAAGAAAATGACACTTTTCTTTCCATAACTTCGGAACCGTTAATCCAAATCAACTAAATTATGGTGAAATGTTTACTCTATTCATTGTAGATATTTCCCAATTAACACTTATTCAATATTTCTTCTGATATCAATATACAAATTTCATTAAATATGGCTAAACGAAAAATTAATCTTTTGAATCTCAAAGCTCTCAAAGTTAATTTCAATTGATACTGAAACCAATCAAAGTGCTGCAATTTCTCTCAAAATCAAGATATCTCAATAAATGAGAAAGGAAAAGTTCAGAAAAGATGAGGCTACACCTGAGTGTTCGTAAACATTCTCGTCCCGTCAACGATTCACTCCACACTTCATGTTCACCCCTATGTTTCACAAAAGACGAAGTAACTGAGAAAATGAAGTACGAACTCCGTTGAGATCTATCTAGGGTCTCCAGGCGTAGTTCAAATTATTACAAGGTTAAATTATTACAAATAAATTTTCCCAAATAGAATAGTACCATTGTTTCAACAATGGTAATAGTAGTTCAATGGAGAACTCTTTCGAGGAATATTTGCTAGGAATGCGATAGATTTGAAGAAATGAATTGTATGACCAAAGAGGAACAAGAGAGTCCACTATCTAAATTAAGTTCCCGCTACCTCGTGCACGAGCTGTTGGCCTCCTACTAAATTTGCCGAAGAGCTCAGCGGCACGAGGAATATATTCTCGTGTTTCCTCGTATTCCCCATCTGCATTCTGATTGGTGGCCGATTCGGGTTTCAGTTTGAAATGTCAATTAGAAATGTCATCGTCTCGATCATGGTGGAAGTGTGGTGAAAGAATACAATGGTGAAAGATATGTTTGTTTACTAATGTTTTATCACACAGAATGTTATCAAAATCAGATAAATCAAGATCGTGAATCGTTTCACTATTTTACAATTTCTGGTTATAACTGAAAATTAAATATTTGAATTCAAATTTCGGCAATTTCCCGCTTCTTGGATTTTCTCCCACTACAAAAGTTGCACCCCCCGCCTAATACCCAAGGTCAATCTGACTGCTTCGGCTCAGATTCGACAGTGATTCGTCTTTATAGTCTATGGTATGACTTTACAAATATGGGGTTCAATATTAATAAGTATTGATTATAATTCAAAAATCGAACTAACAACATTGGAGCGTGGGATTTGATGATTTTACAAACAATTCAAATTCCAGGGCTTCATCCAGAATTATTATCATTGAATTCACAAATTTTTAACAAATCTCATCGAATTATACAGGGTGAGTCTTTGACTTGTACATATATTTTAACTGTAGATTTCTCTCATCAAACGAAACACCTATTCCATTTTTTAAAATTCGGTTTGGTTTGGGAGATACAGGGTGTCGAAAATCCATGAAAAAAACACTTTTCTGTTTATATCTACGGAACCGTTATTTCGAATGAACTGAATTTTGATTGAGTTTTTACTCTATTCATGGTGCATATTCCTCAATCGAAACATATTCAATACCTTTACTAGTATAAAAGTTACAGGGTAGTCGACTCATCAATACACGCTAAAACACCATCAAACCACTTTAAAATGATAAACGGTTCATATTTTCGAAAGAATCAATCATTTAAGAAACTAAAAGTATGAATATTTTTTTTTCAATAAAACGCGTCGTTTTCGAGTTATTTCCAATTTTACCCGCAGAAATTTGACGAAAAAAACATTAATTTCAAGAATAATCTGAATGCGTCTCTGAATCAAATATCATCGAAAATTATTCCTTCTCTGGTCTTTAAACGAGTTTACAATGTTGTCACAATATTTATCAACTTTGTCGAGATATTTTTTAAGAATAAAACCCCCCAAATGTGGGCTATAAAATTGAACACCAAGGAGGATTCAACACGCACAGTTTCTATTGAAAATTCATAGTTACCGGTCCATATTGAAGTTAAATGTCGATGAAATACAAAATTCGGATATGAATGATGAATCTCAACACAAAGTACTTATTAAATTGAAATTAATGAAACGATACCTGATAATTTGTGGCGATGGTTCTATCTAAACAACATCATCTTGGAATTTTATAAACTCGACACGGTTGAAATTATATCAATTCACTTCACGTAAGTATCACATTAGAACAATAATCCACTGAATGTAATGAATGTATTCAGAACTTCAAATAATGTTTACAGTTTGTTCAGAATGTTCAGAGACTGCTTTGTTATTGTTTTAGTTGGCTCCAGACCAGATAACCAATATTTCGGTTTTCGCTCTACGCATGCGTGGTAAAATTTGGCGGCAAAGTCGATTTATGATGGAAACGGCAGAATTCATAGATATTCATACCACGGTACACAAGTGTATCGTGATTTATACTATGTTTCGTAAAAAATCCTTAACCTCAATGAAAATATCAGCAAGCTGACAACATGTTCTTGACATTTCTGTCCAAAAATTCACAGAATCGATACAAATTAGATTAGGTTAGGTTGTTTGATAATAAATCTGAATGAAAGTCTTTCTTCATGATATTGTTTGGAAATTTCGAGAAAAATATGAACAAGTTATTAGTGTTTACAAACTAATCTGCAGAAAAATCGAAGAAGGAACTTATTTTGGTGAAAGAAATATGGCTTTCTAGTTGCAGATATAATCCGATGAAACTAAATGTTTTTGTTGAAATTATCGTGTTTGCAACATTTTTATTCCAATAAGGTTAGTACTTGACTACTTGAGTATTCCCTAAATTGGGCCTAAATGTATAAACTCAATTTCTATCGAGAAATATGAACTTTGAATCAATTCCACAGTATCATTTCAGGGACGTAATTAGCACAATTTTTTTTTTCAAATGGCCATATCTTTTTAACAGAGCCGAATTCGGAAAAATGGAAAATGAAAAAAGTTTCTTTTGGCCTCAAGAATCTTCAATTAAAATATATGTACAAGTCAAAGACTCACCCTGTATAATTCGAAAGAAACGAATAACTCGAAAACGGCGCGTTTTTCTGCAGATAACTTGTGTGTGTTTTGTTCGATGAAAGGAATCTACAGAAAAAATGTACAAGTCAAATACTTACCCTGCATATATACCGCCTCATAAAACTAATGCCTCAATTACACTCAGCCACTTCCACTGCTACTCGCGCTACCAGAAATATTTCCCGGAATACTTCTGCGGCAGTATGGAAAGGCAGTGAGTAATTACACTCAGCTCAAACATTTCTCTCGCGATCAAGTTTTGGCAATGGCGGAGGACGAAATTGCACCTGATCCAGACTTCAGAAGAGGTCTGAATGTAGCCCTAAGTGACTTTTTTTCACTTTAATTCCTCAATTCCAAACATCCTTCCAACCATCGTGCACTTT
This sequence comes from Adalia decempunctata, assembly GCA_951802165.1. Taxonomy (NCBI): domain Eukaryota; kingdom Metazoa; phylum Arthropoda; class Insecta; order Coleoptera; family Coccinellidae; genus Adalia; species Adalia decempunctata. The sequence goes on from OX637697.1 coordinate 49,226,200, forward strand.
GTGCTTAAGCTTATGGTTTTCATCAGAAGAATCCCATATCACTCTTTCACTCTCAAGGTATTCTAGAAATGATATTATTTTTTCGTTGCTCCACTCCGTCGACATTTTTCGCAACAATTAACGACTTTTAATCAATTAATACGACAACGTACGCAACGTTCGCACGACAGTAACTGATCTAAACAGAATGTGATCACTCCCTGCCACTTGCGCTGCCGGTCCTTTGACTGCCGCACGAAAAACCGCCAATTTAGGGAGTGACCGGCAGCGCGAGTAGCAGCAGAAGTGAGGTGATTACATTCTCACCCTGCTCATTTCCCTGCTCACTTCCCTGCTCCATGCCGTGGAAGTGGGCTGAGTGTAATTGACGGGTAAGAAATACTCTTCTCAATTGCTCTCGGGATTGAACCATATTTAGAATGAAGACCAATAGCGAGCTAAATAAAAATTCATTGTTACCTTTAGCCCAGTAAAGTTGAGATCTCTCCTCTTTAGAAATAGCTTCCTGGGAGTTTTCTTTATCATCAGCGGGAGTCATATGCGTGAATATACCTAAGCATACAAGTATTAAATGAACAACTCCACTGCTGATGCTCATTCTTCGAAGTAATCGGCCGTCATCTGTATTCAATTTAGTGGCATCAAACAACTTCCTTAAAACTTCGAAAGGTAAGGTGGGAAGAGAAGGAGCTAGTGGTGACTGGAATATATCGCCTCCTGAAAAACATATATGATTAAGTAAATCGTACAATGAACAATTAATTTATTTGTACCTTCATCGTCGTCTGTCACTCCCAACACAAGTCTTAAAAGGCACAAGGCTTCTTTCATATCTTTCAGTAAAATTTCAGCGTATCCCGGAAGTCTTAGGAAGAGACCAAATGCAGTTAAAGAATAAGGTGGCATGATAGAAACCATAACAGAAGGTTTGAGAGAACTTGGTCTTTCTGTGTCCTCTTCATACATATCCTCGCAATCTGAAATTTTTGATTCAATTGTTGAAATTTATTTCATTCTCTTTTCTTTTCTATTCATTCCAAAATATATTCAATATTTGGAATGCCTGCACTAGTACTTTCTTCTGGATTTTATCACCATCATCTGCATGATTTCTTACAAAAATAAATGTGACTATGAACTTTCCATTAATACAAACGTCAGAGAAAACAAACAAAAACATACATTAAAGTTTTATAAATCCGTATTTTGTAAAAATTGAGTATTTTCCACAAACTGACATATTTAGAAAATCAAGAAGTATCAAATGTCCTTTTGCTGACAACAAAAAGAACCATTTGGTTCAATAAATCGTTGGAGAGAAGTACATGTGGTATTACTGGTATTTATTAGTTTAGGACGTAACATCTTCCATTGCCGAAATACTTTTCAGTTATGAACTTACCTTCCACTTTTATCCAGTCAGAATCGGACTGATCCGCAGCTATTTTCTGGTTAGGTGCTGACCTTATTGTATCTGGATAAATTGTTGGCAAATGCTGAGCAAGCAGAGCCAACCCGCCCATTGCACTAAAGACTTGTAAGGAACTACTATATGACTGATGCTTAGTTAGAAAATCTGTTTCGTTACTTTCATTACCAGCCTCATTGTTTTGACCCATTTGGTCATTTGATTCTGAAATTTGAAATAGAACAATAAAAATATGGGAAGAGATTTGATTCCTTTAAAAAAAGCCCTTTCGAACGGCCGTACAACTGCTGATTCTAAAGACATATGACAATTAATGAGAGTTGATATGTATGTTTATGAAAAACTTCTAGTACATCTGAATATTTATATACAGGGGTTTTTGAATAAGATTTTTTTCAGATTAAATATTTTCAGTTATTCCGGAAATGAACCTCGATTTCGTTATATCAAATGAAACATTAAAAAATTTAATCAGTTCCAAGAGCAGGTTTTCTATGCATTATGTGAAAGAAATATGTATTTTTTTTAGTAGCTATGCTACATGAAGATTATTATTAATATTTACTAGTTAACTAACGTTCTAGTTTTGTCTAAGTTCGTTTTCCAATATATCGTCTAGAATTTGTGATTTTACTCAGTTCAGTATAGTTTCCCATTAACACATCGATTCAAATCGTCGTAAAAGAACCTATATCTCGTCGTATATACGAAGAAGTATATACTGTGCTCGATTCTCCCATGACATTTTTTGCTTTTTACAATTTCATTCAAAAAATTGAACAAAAAGACATTTTAAGCGAAGCTATTGGACTTATAAGTGATAGTCTGATGTTGAATGCAAATTCCAACCGTTGTAAAATTTGGATTTTCATAATATGCCTAGTGTTCATATGTCTAAGATCCGACGACGGTACGATGATACGAAAGTGCTGCGATTGGTTGATTATTTAAAATAAACCAAGAGAAGCCAGTGTCAATATTAACATAAACAATTAGTGGTGAATTTCTGGTAGGTGATTCATGAGTTGTTTATTTGCAATGGCACTTTTTCTTAGTCCTAATGTAACTTATTGAAAAAAAGCGTCCTTACCTTTATTATGTGAAATCGTCAGATGTATGCAAGGCCAATCGGACGTGATTTTTTTGCTCTCGATCAAATTCAAGAGCTGACCTAGAGTTAAACTTAATGGCAAAGGTTTGTCCGAATAAGCCAAGCATTTCACAGCCCTTCCTTCGATGAAATCACCACCAGGATATTCTGAGTATCTCTTTTTCTTAACAGGTGTACTGGTAATAAGAAGATTTTTATTATCTTTGGCACGTTTGTCTTTAGCGAGTACACCAGCCGCTACAGACAGATCAGATTCCTCGCTGAAGAGACCTTTCAAATCCTTACACACATTTCCAACCTGAACCTCTTTTTTCACAGCCGAATTTTCAATTTTATGAGGATTGAAGTAAATGTGTTCTTCTAAGATATCCGAAAGAGTTGTGGTGGTGCTCAAATGCAACAAAGCTCTTTTATATGTTTGCTTGAAAGCAGGATGGGTTGGGACGAAAACATGAGATGTTTTAACACTTTTGTACAAAGTTTCATCGGCAGTGATATTAACGGGAATCTTTTCATTTTCCAATAATAACTGCAAGACTAGTCTTCGCATAAACCCTGTTATTACTCCAGTCTGTTGTGCAATTACCTCACACAAAACTTTTGCTAATCGAATTTGATTGGGAGGATGGCACAAGCAGCATTTAGACAAGAATTTTATATACATTTCTTCCAGGTGAACGTTTGTTTCAGATTCCAGGGTGTACTTCCTGAATGAAGTCTTCTTGCATAGCCATTGCAACAAATGTATCCAAAAAGATGATCCTTCCTCGGAGCCAAGCCAATCTCTAACGAGTTTTTCTTCTGAAACTTCCGTGAAGAACTTCAATATAGCGCTGATTTTTTCTAATTTAGCCATAGGGATCTCGTTTTCTTCACTGGACGTACAAAATTCAAGGATTGCACTTATGAGAATTTTGGGTAGTCCTGAATCTAGTAACTGCTGAACAGAGGTGGGTGATCTGCTAACTAAAGCTACTGTTTCTAATTGTCCATTCGATATTTCCAATTGGGCCAGTTGTCCCACAACCAAATGATCATACCACCCAGATTCTCTCACAAATGATTTCTTGTTATCATCTGTCATACTGCTTGAGCCCTTCCTATCATCAGACACTGATGATAAATTCGGTATCAATATACCGAAATGACGAAGAAGGATAGGATAGAATTCAGGTTGTATGTAACAGATTGAGCACAGTAAGGAATCCAGGGAATACTTGAGACTCAGGTTGTGCTCGAAGAACGATTCTAGACGCACAACGCAGTCGAAAAGTTCTATTGTTATCTTGGACTTCAAATCGTAGTTTAGCGTTGTTGGATCAGCATTGGCATGCCATAATATGGATGCGACATACGAGAAGTATGCGGGATTGCATTCATTGATCACACCGGTAGCGAACGCGTTCATGGCAACGCTCTGCACCCATTCTAATATGGTGGAAATCCTAGCTGGGGTGTTGGAGTCCTAGAAAAAAACCTTCAGCTTCAAACAAGAATAGTCGCGAATAGATTAGAAGTTATATTTTCGCGTAGATATTCCATACAGATAATATCTAGGTCTGAAACAGATCTAGGTATATTAATTTTTTGAAAATCTTTGTCAACTCAAAACCGTGTATTCAAATAAAAATTTTACCTGAAATTCACAAATCTGATAGAGAAGCTCGCAGGTTGATTGGTAGCCATTATTATTGACCAGAAGGTGGTCCTGCCATATGTTATCGGCAGAATTCAATAAATCTGCACTGCTACATTTACTTTCCAAGAGAACTTTCAAAGTAATCATACTGCATTCCAGGTTATGTAAACTGAGTTCTCGAACCACCTTTTCCAGGCAAGGCAAATAATCCGGCAGAACGTGTGATGGTACCAGTAGAAGGCCACAAGTGGATGCTAAGAGATCCGGAACATTTGCACAGCAAGCAACCATGCTTTTAATTAAGTGTTTATTTGTTGGAACACTGAAACAATGGTGCAGAAGTCTGATCCAACCTGAAATGAAAATAGAAACTTGAAAATATCAATATAAGAGAGTACAAAATTGTAAAAGATTTTGCATAATGCATTATAAGACATTTTTTTACAGCCAATAAGCAGATGGAGTTTAGAAGATCAATTGTTGATTAAATTAGAAATATTATATTGAAAAATTGCTACTAAACATGTCACTTGAAACTAAATTAAATACCTAGACTTTGTTTGCAGTGCTGCTCATTATCAACTATAAATGACGACACTTTTTCGTTAAAGGCCGGGAATCCTAGCAGACGTATGTGAGAAAGGCTGATATTGTTGGCCATCTTAGGTTTATACAACCTTATTAGAATACACTTCACTACCTCAGGTGATGGTAAATCGAGTTGTATATAAGGCATCCCGCTAGTTGTCATTGGAGGGCCTACAGGCACTAAACGAGAAGGCCCACTAGCTGAAATCTGGAAAGATGATATGGAAATCAAATAATGAATTTTAAAAAGATCAATTTCTAACCATTCACTATATTTTCGAGATAGAGAAAATGAAAACAAAAAGATTTTATTATATAATTTCACTAATTTTATGAAATATTCACCTCTAGACCAATGGCAGAGGGGCATGTACTCAATGCTATCGAGTGTGGTTGAAGATGAACTTGCTTCAACAATATGGCACTAGGTAGAGTCAGAACCAGTTCTGTATAAACTTCCTCTGGATAAAAATGATAAGACCATTGAGGCGTTCGAGCACGTCTGTGTGTTGTTGTATTTCCTTGTATCAAAATATCTGCAGGCTGGGCAGTTGTAGAACTGCATCTGAAAATTATAGTGCTTATAATTCCACGTCTTATATTTCCATCAAAATATATTTACTTTATGCTACTGCAAGGCGCAAAGTTAACTAGCGATAACCTATTCTCAAGTTGTTCGTCCAAAGCTGACTTTTTTGAGGACCCTACTGGTATATTACATTCGACTGATTTTGTTTTGTTGAAAAACTGCATCACTGTTGAAATTGTTCCTGTTTTGGAGATGGTATTTGGAGCACTGATGTTCTTCACGAAACTTGAACTTAAAATCGACAAACCTCCTATGAAAAACAAACGAATAATTAAGTAAGTGAGTTGTTAGATTTTTTTACTTGAACTGAAAAATTTGTGAGAAGGCTCACCTGCTTCAAAGAAACATCTTATAGTTTCCTCTGTATCTAGAATTTGCAGAATGAACCATATCAAAGGTTCACTAAGTGTAGGTGTTTGTGATAGGAACATAAGCAAAGGTTGCATCAACAACTCCTTTTCCGTTGTGCATTTTGCTAAAGAAATAAGGACATAAAAAACCCCATCAGCTAAAGAATTGGGTTCGCTGAAATTGGAGATGATTGTACTCTGAAAACGAAAACAAAAATGTAGGTGAAACCATAATCCCCTAGTCCCTCAAATTCTCACCTTCTGAGATATGCACGCTAACATACAAATTGATGATGACTTACAAGCAGACAAAGCATGGCATAACTTAATGATGCATGGATGATGTTGTAACACCCTGTCAGCCAAACAAGGTGTGTTTATTCTAGCTGAGTTTTGTTGTATCTGTTCCACCTTGCTCTCATCTGTCTGTGATGTGATGATGGTTTCAGTTTCCATGGGTTCCTGAAAAGCCTAAAGGTCCGTATAATAGGTAATACTCTATAAACATTCTTTATTTTTTTAATATTTATTACAGGCAGAGAAACGTGTCCACTTAAATTATTTTTCCAATCAATTCACGAACGTTTTGAGCGTTCATATATGCCTATTTTATTGCGTACTGATTGAGTGGATCTTGATGATAACTGTAAGTGTCACTCCTTGATTTTCTGAAATATATAAAATGAATGAAACTTACATCACCACCTAGCTGTATTATCCTAGTTTTGACAAGTTTTCCTGATAATTTCAGCAAAGTAATCAGTAGAAACTCATAGGAAACGGGCCTCTCTTGTTTAACTGCATCGGTACCCAAAACTGTAGAATAGAGTTGTCTGAACGTCGAATTACTCAATTCTCCGGAATAATAACATCGTATCCTATCGTTGTTAGTAACGTAGGCATGGACCAACTCTGATGTACTCTCTAAAATTCTCATGGCGATATCCAAATCAGCATTTTCGAAGTTCAGAATCAGCATACACTGAATGAGTTTACACTGAACATCCAGAGGTCCTTGCTTGCACGCGATAGGACCAGATGGTTGAATCAATTCATGAAGTAAATTCAGAAGAAGGTTTTTGAAATTCGTGCACACTTCTGAATAGTTTGACATGACATCGAAACTCGTTTGAAGAACAATCAACAAGTCGTATATTGCTTGGCACAAAGAAGGTCCAGCCTGTAAGTAAATTATAGTTTTTGCAACATGTTTTATTGTCTTGTGTGATGTAATTTGATACTGACTCCAAAATTAATGAGTATACCTCTCGAAAACTTAGAACAATATTCGGGACGCTGAAATCGTTTGTTGGTCGTTAGCTTCATGGAATATCTCCCACTTTCTCATGATCATAATGGTCACAAATCAATAAAAAAGACATGAATAATTATTGTTTGGAAAAAATTGAACTAAATATGAACGAGAAATTAAAAATGAAAAAATAATCATGAATAACAATTATTTTAGATTATTTTCGAAGTGAACTACACATTTCCGTTGCCAGATTGTACCTGGACCGTTCCTAATAATATTGAAATAGTTTTAATGATTTTTTTTTATCAATTCTTGGCGTGTTTCTTAAGATATTGTATACAACAGTTCAGTCGGTCCCAAACGAAATAATTAATAAGATTTAAATCAGGGGACCTTGGTTGCAAAGGAATTGACCTTCTCTCCTTATCCATTTGGAACCGTATGTACTAGATATATAATAATTAAGATTATACTGGTAACTCTTAGGTCTCCTGAGGAGACCTCCTCAGAAGCTAGTAGTTTGTGCGAGTTAGGAGAATCAGTTGTGTTCATGTAGGCTTTGTTACTGTGTCCTTGTCCTTACGCCATCAGACTAGAAAATATCTTTTCTAGCCTCGGGATTGAACTAGGACTTTTCGGTTCCGAGACAATGCCCTAACCACTGAGCTAGGCGAACAGCCAACATCTTATTGAAAATTTTGTTTTTTTTATGGCTATTGCGGTAACAAAAATGTAGGAATGATTACATGAAGCTACCATGGAATGAATAATTTGGATCGCTTGTTACGGTGTGAACGAAAATTTGAAAGTTCAGTAGTTTTGAGGATTTTCCAGCCCAGAACTGATTATTTCCAAATAACCGCCAAACGGTTGTTTCAAAACTAAGAGCAAATTTAATTGGGAAAATTTCATAAAATCATGCACGAAATTATGAATATGCTGTGTAAAGATGGCGCACTTTTTTGCGAAAGACAAAAATAAAACAAAATTTAAGGAGCCGGATTTTTAGAATTTTGAACAAGTTAGTTCCTGAAGGTACTTCAAGACAATACTCCCTGGAAATTTCAATTGATTCTAGAGTCAAACCGAAAATCACCCTGTATAAAACTTATAAACATGGGACCTCAAACGTTTCCCGTTTGAGATAAAGATTTTTAAGGTTGAATTTTTTTGTTTCGAGAAATACAGAAGTAATTTTCAATAATTTCCAAGTACATATTGCTCTTTCCTGAACTTTTTTGACGTTGACAGATCATAAAAAACATTCGAGGGTGCGTTCCTATTCAAATACAAAATTTTTATGTGTCTATTGGGAACCTCGATATTTGATCAATGTTCTTAATTTACAACAAATTTCAAGGTTATGTGAACATTTACTTACCAATCCTTTTTCAGAGTACATAACCCAATCCTCAGACATCAATCTCAGTAAGAACTGAGTGAATTCAGGGTGTTCCGCTATCTTTCTTGCCATATTCACATTTCCACTCACAATTTGGAACATGGTGCTCTCGGACCGAGTGGGCGTGTTACAAACCAAAGTAAGTGTTTGCAACGAAATACACCAAGTGATGAGGGATAGTCCCGGTGTATGGGCCAATACAGAGATCAAGGAATGCACAGATTCCGGTTTCAAAGAGATAATTGGAACTTTGGAACGATCGAATTTGTCACCCTTAACAGGACAGTTCAATGTTAGCCACAACTGTAAAATTTGCTCGATGCTCTCTAGGGGTTGTTGATCCAATCCACTGAATAGACACTGAAAGCATTCTATCAACATCTTGTGGTTGCCTGAAGATGTCTTAGGAGTAGTATTTTGCAGTGGTTTCTTCCACGGTAGCAATTTCTTCTCTTTCTCTTGACTGATATAATTTGAGGATATCTTTTGCACCAATATTTGATTATTCTGGAGCAACAATTTCCTGAGATTGATTTCTGATAATGTTTCAACTCCCAAGTCTAATCTAGAATCAATGGCACAGGAACTGAGACAGCTAGAACTGGAAACAACAGTCTTTCCAGGTCTCTTTTTCGATGGGTTTTGCTCCTTCCCAAATACTTCTTCCACTATTTCTTCTAACTCAGAGGAATCTGATTCGTATACAGATGGCAGCTGTTTGTTCTTGTTGTTTATAATACATGTAGCCGATATTATATCATCCTCGAAAATATGGTCATTGTTACTTTCGCTTTCTGAAAAAAAAAATCATATTATGCAGTTCTTCATAGTATCTGTTACACATACACATCCTAAAATGATTCTTATTCCACGGAATTCACCGTTTTTTACGAACCCCCATTTTTTCTAAAAACTTGTTTTCCACAAATTCTTTATACACAAGTTTCTTTCAAAAAACACATATTGATACTTTTTGAGGTTTTGAAATACATTTATTAAACTCAATTGTTTGTTTTCCGAATTTCTGTCTCTTAATCAGGAGAAAATTTTTTTATTTCAAATCTAATGATAAAATAAAACTATTCAAGATGACTCAACACTTAATCGTATCGCCTAAATACAAAGCCTGTAGATGGTCATGATTACATTATTCTCTTTTCCTAAAAGAAATGAAATAGTTAATGTACCATTAGTTTCTTCTTTTCCTTTAGTTTCCAGGATCCTTACACTTAACAACGAATTCAGAATTTCAAACAGATGTCCTTTCATTATATAGGATTGTTGCTTACCATTTGTGGTCTCCCAGCTTGTAGATGGTACTGATACCGCCTCTCCTTCTACCTCACTTGATGTCCGAATTGATGTTAAATCGAGAAAATCTTCAAGAAGGCAAGCAAGCGCGTGTGTGGCCCAAGGTATTTTCGATTGTAAACAGAAATTCACTAAATTGAGCAGCTGAGATTCATCCATCAAATGACCCAGTCGCAATTTAGAAAAGTATGAAGATTTGGACAGATGTGATAATCGGGCAACCACCTGAAAACCAAACGTGATAAATTATATATAAAGAATTTGCATTAGCATTTTCGCAAAATGAGCAAAATATACATACGGCTTCAAAAAGAAAATTACTCAGCCATTCAATCAATTGATAACATTCTGCTGATAAATACCAATAAGATTACTCAACGTCAAAGATTGAGTTAAGCATTCAAATTCATACATTTCATCGCTCACTGCATACTTCAGTTAAATATGAACAGAATTTAAATTTACCTTAAATGATAACAATAACATGTCTGCACTACTCGAATGATCCATGGATAAAATGAGATTTATCAAGCCTGTTGCCACAGCTCTCAAGTGTCCTTCATCAACATACACAGGATTTTTTTTTGGTGAACTCTTTTCTTCATGGGATTGAGGATGTTTCTTCTCTTTCAATTTTTTGCCTGATCCATCATTTTCAGGCATAGAATAATTCAACATTTTCATGAAAAATTCTTGACCGTTTTTAGTGTTAGCAATGTTTGGAATAGGGATACTCACTTTGTGCATAAGAGGCTGAAAAAATGAACATAGCAACTGATGTACAAATGAAATCGAACAGTTTTTCAATCTGATGTAAACCATGTTGAACTGAGAGGTGATTCATCTATTATTTCTTAAGATTTTGTTTAATATACATCATTTCATTAGCAATAATTGGTGACATGTAGTCCTGCCAAATTAAAAAATTGTAGAATACACTTCACTCCGATGTATTTGAAATCTATCAATGATTTTATTATCTACGTCATTGTTAAATCCAGGACAAGTTCCAGATTTTTCTCTTAAATAAGGTTCATCAAGAACTTGACGTTCGTGAGCATATCAGATGATTATTTATTGGTCCTGGAAGTTTTACACATAGTGTGGCAACTGTGACTTGTGAGGCACAAAAATTTTCAACCAAGAGTACAGAGTTAGTCAGATTGAACACATTTGAGTCCTACATATAACTAGATATAAAAAAACTGATGTTTGTTGTCTCATCATTTTAGTGTTTGAGGGCGTTTTTTGTAAAGGTGCATTTTTGAAATGTAACTTATTTTCTTTGATTCTGTGGAAACATTTCTTTATAAGCTATTTAATGGTGCTGATATATTTTTCTGAATTAATGCTTATCAATACATATTTTTATTTATAGAACAATATCTTATTTCAAATGAAATTTTGACAATACAGCACTATAGTCTGTTCAAATATAAGAGAATGTAAACAAACAAACCAAATCGGTTTGTTTTGCGCATTACTAACATATGATTGGTGGAACGGTCGGCTGTATAATTCTTTTCACGCCCCCAAAAGACTGCCAGGATCGTACTTAAAGCTTAGAACTATTTCACAGTTATCTTTTCCGGACAATAATGTCGAATTCAGAAACGGACACTGCATCTGAAGGTGGTATATTGGGCCCACCACGAAAAAGAACGAAACGTTCACATTTGTCTATTCAAATCATGTGTATTCCATTCAGAGAATAATATCCAGTTTATATGATTGTGTGAACTATCCTCGATCCGACCCTGGAGCCCTGAAAGCAAGTCTGTACCTGAAGCAAGCCCATCCTTCGTGTGCGCGACTTTGTTTACGTCGTAGTCGCTTATATTTGAACAGAGTATAGACCATTCCTAGATTTCAGTTTGGGGACAGAATCTAATAAAATCAGAATGAAATGACAAAAACTTCATTTACAAAACAGTTCTGGGCCACAAAATCTCTTGGACCGTGTGTTACTGATCACTGAATTAATTAAATGATTAAGAGGTTTTTCAGACAATCTATCAGATGATTTAAAGCGTAATTCAAGATTTTGAAGTTCAAGTACCTAGTTTTTTCAATACTCGAAACGAATTCTTGAAATTTTCAATTGCCGCGTTTAAAGTTATGCCGGCCATTGACAGTCAGTCGGTTGGACACCCGGCATGTGCCAATAAGAAATATTGGCGATGTTTAATTCTACAGATGTCATTTTTCCAAATTTCAAATTTGTTTAAACAGATGCATCACCTTTATTCCAGTAGCTCATGGTAGAAGAATTAAGAAAAAATGATTTTGGACTTACAATTTTGTGCGAAGAAGAATCAATGGTGCCAATTTGCTTCTTAATAGCTTTTTTGTGCAACCTTGTTTTGGTATTCTCCATGGTAGCCTTCCCGAGCATTTCTCCGAATACCCAATCCCAGCGTGCCACAGATTTGTTAGAATTCTTGTTCATGTCAAGTTGCAATGATAGATACATCAGCAGCCAAGATAACAGTGGCAGATCAACGGATATTGCCAGCAATGGTTTCCGATTTTCCTCCAAATTACTCAGGCACTCATGTGTCACCCATAAAGCCGCATCCAACACAGAGCTTCTATGAGGGCTCATCTTGCTCAAGTAGGCTATAAGAGTGAATACCCTGTCTTGTGGAAACGTTTGAGAATAGGAAGAGGAGTACATTTGGGCTAGGATATCCGCTAAGAAGTTCCCCCAAAAATCACATTTCGAAGAAGTATTCTTCAGATAAGTTGCAGCAAGAAATTGTAATCTCGGAGATTGAGATACGCAGAAGCCATGGAATAACTTTTGACACGTTTCGATGTCAAGTTCATTAACGTATTCTATGGAAAGCAATAACTCTAGAATTCCCTCAGCTATTGATACTAACTTATCAGTGCATATATTAGATAAATCCTTCTGATTTTCCGGATCATGAGGTCTTTCCTCTAACCTATTCATTATATGCCTTACAGCATTCAATTGTCGTTGATAGGTTATGGCCTCCTAAAATAAATAATAATTTGAATATGATACACCAAAGGGATGCACAGTAATCTGAAATCAAAAATTCCTGACCAAAAATCGAGGATAGGCCGATATTCAGGTGCCCATTGCCCATTACATTAGCTCAAATGTTTTCTGGGGCCTAGTTAATCTTTATAGTCCAGTAAAGGAAGGGCTGAAATCACTTTTTCTCGGAAAGAGCTGCATTTTGGATATGTTGATTGTTATGAAGTAAGAAACATATTATGGTCAAAAATGCAGGTGTCCAAATTTTCAGGAACATTGAAAAATTCGTAAAAATATAGAAAAAATACGGTTTTCCTGAAATTTTCGCCAATCGGAAGGTTTATGAGAAAAAAGTTTCAAGCAAAAGTTGTAGAGCGGAAAATTCTAGACGAAAATATGTACTTTCCTGTTCTCGAAGTGATTTTGTATACTGATTAGCAAGGTATTTCTCTAACGCGGCGATAGCAGTGAATTTGAAATTTCGCGCCTAGTGCAATGGCAAGCGGTCGTAAACATCTGAACCTCTTGAACAGGGTAGGATTCAAGATGAATTGTCTGGAGGTAGTGATTTGAAATTCTTGGTCTATTTCAAAGAATAAATAATCTCAATAACACTATGTAATTATTTGGTTTAAACTCATTAGTTTGAGGTCGATATTTCAGTGATGAATTGAAATGAATAATTGCCACGAAAAAATTCCATTTTCATTTCCTCGTTGACTCGTTGACGAGATTCTGAATATTTACTATTATAGATTATTGTATCGTTATTTTTTCTGTCCCATCTGAAATTAGGATTATCTTTTCATAATAACTATATAATGAAGGTCCTAATGATGCTTTTTATCTTTGTGAATTCCTCAGGAGATATTATATTATTCAAATTCTAATACTTTCCCTTATTCAGTTCAACAGGCATTAGTTCAATGAATAGGAATATCTACTATGGTAACTACCTTGGGATTTATCTTTATTATGCACTTAAGCAAAATGGAAGCTATTTCTTTTGTTAGTTCTACTAAATAAATGCCACTGCAAGTGAGTGTTTTTTTTTTTTTGATAATATATTTACTTCATATAAAAGTACAACCCGAAGTCCCAAAATGTTATGTTGCATATTTATGTGCGAAATCTCTTGAAATAGAAAGTATTCCGACATGGAAGGGTTTTCATGAAACTTTATCACGAGACTTTACATATACGATGTCGCATGTTAATTGTCTCCAATTCATCAATGCACCACCATCCAGTTCGACCACATTACACACAGCTTCGCTCTATGCAGCAGAAGAAACGGAGAGAAATAAAAGTAGAACAAATTTTGTAACATTCGATCAGCCTCTTTATTTCAAAGCTAACTTCATCATTGTACAGTCGGACAATCCTGGATTTAGGAATATTGCTGTGAGATTAGGAGGATTCCATTTATTTATGTCATATGTGGGAGCCATTGGCTTTATCATGGATGGAAGTGGTGAGTGGTTTGAAAGATCTTTGTGCTACTTCATACGCTGCACAATCAGTGAATAGAATGTCTGAAGGGCATGCTTTCAGCAGAGCTTTACGTGCTCACATATTAACTTTCACTGCTATAGGAATTAATATTTTAAAAACAAGCAATATAACTGTGATTGATGAAATGGAGAATGAAGTGAAAATTTTCTTCGGAATTTGGAAGGAAGATTCTCATACTTTGGGCATCTGTAATATTAACCCAATGATAATATGTTCAACTAGGAAATTCGAGGAAAAACTCCATAATTTGAGAAAATATGGCCCCACCGCTTAATTATGGATTCAATATTTGAAGAACGTAATTATTTTATTCCAGTTTGTCGAAGCAGAACGTCTTGGTGATTGGGGATTTGCACTTAAACAGTGTCAGGAAAATGTTACCACTTCTTCATGCATCCGGGCATTTCGCCTATGCGAAAAGTGCTCAATGGTACTTACAAAATGTGGTGCATTTGGAAACAACGATGGTATCATTAGAATTCGACAGGTTCACAAAAGACGGATATTTCACTATTCGTAGGACAGACAAAGCTTGGAGTGGTATCTGGAGTGATATGGAACAAACACTAAATAGATTTAAGTACAGATTTAAGGCATGGTAGAGGATTCACACCCAGTGCTGTTGCGCGTTATCTTCTGGGAATGCCATCGCCATTTGACGTCATTGAATGTTTGGAGGAATATGCCGATTTGAAAACAGCGAATAGTGAACAGCACGTGGATTTATCTGAAAGTCGTATGAAGAGAGATACATGCCATCAGGACATGCATACAGAAAAACCTGGAAAGTGGCTACCAAAGAAAACACATCCACATTCTCTCTGACAGCCAGAGCGCCATCAAAGCCCTCAACTCGACACAGATAAAGTCTAGACTCGTCTGGGAATGCCTCCAGGATCTTCTGGAGCTGGCAAAACACAACGAGGTCATTTTGATGTGGGTGCCAGGTCACATGGGAATCGTTGGCAATGAAAAAGCAGACCAGTTAGCAAGACAAGCATCTGAAACGCCATTCACAGGGCCAGAACCTGAGCTTGGAATCAGCAAAAACCGATGCAGGACCCTGATTGAGGAGTGGATAAAACAAAGACACCGACAACACTGGGAACAGAGCGACGGGCAAACACACAGCAGTCATGGTAGAACACACAAGCCAAACCTTGACGGCTGACTTTTTGAATCTAAACATAGCAAAAGCACGTATAATAGTAGGTCTACTGACGGGACACTGCGGCCTTAGAAAACATCTGAACACCATAGGAATACTTGGAGAACCCGTGGATTACAGACTCTGCGGTGAATATGAAGAAACAGCCCCTCACATCATTTTAGAATGCGACGCCCTGGGGAGAAGGCGCCACAAAATCTTCGGAGAAATCAATCCGGAAACAGGAATGAATCCGAAAAACAGGCTAGTGACACAAACCTATTCTCGTGAGGAACCACTGACGAGAGAGTGATTGAATAGACCAAAGTTGGTCGCAGTGTCACAGGGAGGCCAAGCGCTAACCCGGTCTCTTGTTCGTCAGCTCATCAATCAATAAATCAATCAATGAAGAGAGATAATCTTCATTCTTCTATCCACGGATATGCCGATGACATTCAACTTTATCTTGATTTCAACTCGGAGGACGCAGAGCATTCCAATATAGTTATCAATGAAGACCTGCACATCATAAATGAATTTACCGTAGCACATAACTTGAAAATAAATGCTAACAAGTCGAAATTTTTATTATTTGGGAACTCCAAGAAGTGTCGTGAATGCATGGAAGTTAATTTTGGTCCAACTATGGGGAGTGAGCTGATTCCCTATGTCACATCAGCTAAAAACTTGGGAATAATTTTCGACTCCAGTCTACGATTCAGGGAGCATGTTTCTGGTTTGTTGCGTCGATCGTACATCACGATGAAATTATTATACGCAAACAGAAAAATACTTGATTTTAATATGAAAAAGATGCTATGCGAGTCACTAGTATTTTCAATATTCAACTACGGTTGCACAATCTATGGCCCCAGTTTGGATGCTGTGACCGGGAATCGAATACAACGCGTACAAAGAATTTGCGGAAGATTTGTGTTTGGGCTGAGAAAGTATGATTCTGTGTCGGAAAAGTTGAAAGTTCTTCGGTGGTTGCCTATGTCTAAACTCTGGGAGATTCAGCTTTTGACTTTCACGCATCGTTTGCTTTTGACAGGTATTCCGCGGTATTTGGGATCCAAGTTGTGTTTCAGATCTGGAATACATAGTGTACACACTCGAGGACGCAATTCACTCGCGATCCCAAGCTACAAAACCACTCTCTTCAGAAGATGCTTCTCATATATTGCTGTCAAATTGTACAATGGTGTTCAGAATTCTTTCGGGACATTGCCGGCCTCTGCATTTATGAAGAAAGTGAAGCAGAAATACCTTCAGGATTTTTTATCTTCATGATCCTACTGAGTTGATATACTTGCTTGTGGTGGTCTCTTTCTTGATCTTGATCGGTAATCTTTCCTTGGGGCGGAGTGGAGCCTTCCGGAAGCGAGTCACGTAGCTGGGAGATTTATTTTTCTTTTTGTAATATAGAATAATTTTTGTTTTCTTTTTTCATTGTAAGTAGGTTGTATGTAAGAATAGCACGGGAGCTAAATATCGCCTATTTTTCAGTGAATTTTTTTGTCAATCAATAAAAACGGTTATTATTATTATTATTATAAAGGAGACAAAGAGCAGGAGTAATTGATGGCTACAATATTAACCGTCATATGGCATTTGAAGAAGAACGCAAGGGAATGGAAGCAATCGTTGGGAAAAATTTGTGGAATATGACTTCGTCATCGAAATTTAAAGTCAAGAATTTATGCGATAGCCAGAATAAAATTCGTGCTACTGGAGGCACATCTTCTATAGACTCATATGCATTGTCGCAGACAATATTCGTTCATTATTAGAACGATGAATCAAGAAAAAAAGAGGCTATTTCTTACGAATTGTCGCCATATCCTTTATCTCTCTTCGACGAATATGGATTGATGAGAAAGATTGATCTATATAAATTGTTCTCAACGAATCTTCAATCACAATCTCTGCTTACTGGTCTGATATATGTTGTAGATGGTGGATGGTTATTACACCAAGTTGTATGGCCTCACAGAAAGAGATTCGTAGATGTATCAGAAATATACAGAGTGTAACAGCCAAATGGAATAAATTCGATAACGAATAAATGAGGGTGTGTTGAGAAAAACGCTCGGACACGTCGATTTGTAATTTTGAATGCGCATATTTTTCGAGAAAACAATATTATATAGGGTGTCCCATGTGACCGTGGCCAATACCAACTTTCTTATTTCAAATGCAACCCCCTGTATATTATTTATTTTTTTGGATTCTTCAGAGAATTCTAGACACAAATCATGTACAATGTCCTATACCTATCTTCAACTATTTCGGAAGTATTAAGTGTTTTCAGATTTATTGCAAAAATCAACGTTTTAAATAAAAATTATTTTATTTCACAAATTCGGTACATTACACTTAAAACCTAATAAGTATTGCTCATTATTTCTTAATTATTAAAAAAAAACATTAATGTCAATGTAGGAAATGTTCAAAATGCTCGCCGCGAACGTCTTGGCAACATGCTAATATGGTGTAGAATTGTCTTCTAACGTTACTCAACATTTCCGACGTGACTGATCTAATCGCAAGCGTGATTCGGTTTTATAGGTCGTCTAAGTTTAAGGGTTTCGTTTCGTATAAAATACTTTTGAGATATCCCCACAAAAAGAAGTCTAATGTGAAATTGTAAAAAATTGTAAAAAATCTGAAAACACTTAATATTTCCGAAAAAGACGAAGATAGGTATAGGACATCGTGCATGAATTATGTCTAGAATTTTCTGAAGAATCCAAAAAATAAATAATATACAGGGGGTTGCATTTGAAATAAGAAAGTTTGTATTGGCCAACTTTCGCATGGAACACCCAATATAATTTTATTTTCCTGAAAAATATGCGCATTTTAAATTACAAATCGACGTGTCCCAGCGTTTTTCCTAACACCCCCTCATTTATTCGTTATCGAATTTATTCCATTTGGCTGTTACACTCTGTATAGATCGTTCATATCGAAAAAATTTGGACAGAATTCTAAAATTGTATTTGACGGTTATTCGGATGGAATCATCGGATTAAAATCATATGAACGATTCACCCTTATTATTCTTTCTATCGATTCACATTCGTTTCAGGTATTTTGCAGCTATAATGGAAAATGTGATACTTCTCGCTGCAGTTGCAAAAAGGCAGGGCTGCAGTGTACGAGGTTTTGCAAAATGTGTAACGGCTCTTCAAATAATTACTACATTCATTCAACTTTTGTCCCATTACTCGAAATAAATTTCTTTCCTTCATAGAATTACCAATTACCTATTATTTCACTATCAGAAACATACCTACGTCTAAATTATTATTCTCGTATGCATCTTAGAAAATTCAGCCAGAAGTTAAATCACCTTCGCTAGCACATCAGATTGAATAACCGAACATCGTAATAACCAGCCTGTCCGATTTCATCCAACTCAACTATTCTAGGGTTCGATGTTTATAAATTCAATACAAAACGAGACGAGAGTCCAACTCTGGCGAATATCTGCCAGATGTTTGTTTCAGCGTTCAGGTACTCATTTAACCGGGCGCCAAATTTCAAATTCGTTGCTATTGCGCTACTAAAGAAATACGCTGTTTATCAGTCTATATGAATACTTCAAGAATGAGTAAGAACTCATTTTCGACTAAAATTTTCCGCTCTACAACTTTTGTTTGAAAATTTTTATTCATAAACCTGCCAGTTCGCGAAAATTTCAGGAAAACCGTATTTTTTTCTATTTTTTCACGAATTTTTCAATGTTCCTGAAAATTTTGACACCTGCATTTTTGACCATATGTTTCTTACTTCATAACAATCATCATATCCAAAATGCAGCACTTTCCGAGAAAAAGTGATTTCAGCCCTTCCTTTATTTATAAGAATGTCCGATTGCATTCTCCCTGTTTCCATCAAGATAATTAAGAACCTCTAATAACTAGTATTTGTCGATATAAAGCTCCAAAACTATGACTGGGCAGAAACTTTCAATTTCAGAACACTGCTGATTGATATTAGGATGGACCAAAAGATACTGTGTCTTTAGGATTTAGGTATTTCTTCACTTTCACAAAAAAATATATAGGAACTTACATAAGAGAAGCGTCTAACTACTAGGCAGTTATTGAATACTGAAGTAAGAATGTTGAGTCTGTATATAAAGAATGCTTGAAAGATTTGGTCACAATATCTTCTGGTCTACTACACATTTAGTTCACTCACCCTATAAGCTTGGAACACCTTATTATGTTCCAAGGAACACATATTAGAATTTTTATCTTTCATGGTATTCATATAGCTCAAGAGATGTGATGCGTTTTTGACATCCGCAACTATGAATCCTTGCAGAGTATCTTTGAGTTTGGAACAAGATATACTGTAGCGGCAACTGATGTCTTCGAATAATTTGGAGAGATTTGCCAAATGTTTTTCGGTGTCGCCAGGAGGAGTTGCTTTGACAGAACTGCCAATTTCATTTGAAAGCTCTTCGGATTTTATTACCATATGACCATAAAAGAATCCAATAGGGATTCTACACCTGGTAGTGGACATTCCATATCTTCCAACAACTGTAATCTAAAATAAAATCCAACGAAATATTAATCACAAAATATGAACAATGCAGATATAAAAAGACACATAAGTCAAATGTAATCATCGCATTAGTTGATTTTTTCAAGAAATGCTACATTTGATTTGAAATTGCCATTCAGAGACACCAATGAAACTTCAGTAGTTGTCACGCTGACCATTTTCAAGTAGTTTTATAGTATTATTTAGTGAATTTGAAGAATATTCAATTAGAGTTGATTGTGGAATATGCACCATGAATAGACTGAACCCTTCATCAAAATTCAGTTCTTCGGAAATAACTGTTGGTATGATATGGACGGAAATGTGTTATTTTTTTGGATTTTCGACACCCTGTATCTTTCAAACGAAGCCGAATTTTGAGAAATGAACCTGAACTGAACGCCTGTAGTGAAATTTACGACGCCCGACAGCCAATATATACTTGGTACGTGGGTAGGTACAAGCTCTCTGCGAAGCTTGGGAATCGCCCGAAGTAATCGAGTAAGATCTTGAATAAAGGCTTTCACAGGAACGGAATTTTTTTGGTGCCCCTAAATGGTGGTGTGACAAGTTTGAATCAGGCGTGACTTTCCATATCTATATTAACGAAGCGATGTATATGATTAGCAAGCTAAAATAAAATTTTACTAAATATCAATTTATCAGAAGAAATTTATTAGATTTTCGCTTTCACATTATTTCGATAGCAAAGAATTCTTCTATAGAATCGAAACTCGGTTTCAACAAGCATACTGGACTCTGATCCTGTTGACTGTATCTTTCCTTGCTACTCATGGAAGTCATATGAACCAATTTAAAAATAAGAAAAAAGGTCTGGTGCTATCTAAAATGTACCAATACCAAGAACAAAGCCACAGCAACTTTGGCACTACAGGTCCTGACAGTAAGGCTGAGGCAGTGATGATGAAGTTTAAAGAGACCAAAAAGACATGATCCTCAAAAAGGTCAAGCTTTCTGGTGCTGGGAGGAAAAGGATGAAGTTTCTCATAAGAAAAACTTGGCACAAGAGATGGAAAAGAAAGAAGGCTCCAAACCCGCTCTTAGGGCTGACACAACAGAAAGCTAAGGGCCAAGAAAAGGAACATGTCTGGGGGAAAAACACCGAAGGCAGCGTATCAAAAAATGTTACTCTAGCCTCCAATGGCCTCCACGTCGGGTTACAAAGATCGAAGTGCAACCAGGCAAGGTCTGGACTTAAACTCGAGATCAGGTACCCAAAGTATCCACGGTACTCCTTGATATTCAATATGGACCAATTCAATGGCATCCGAGGAGTCCATTCTGGATATGAAATTTGATTTGAAAAAGTAGTCTACATGCTCTACCAGGCTTGATTGTTCTTACATGCCACAGTTGATTGGTCCTGGAGCATTCAGTCTGAGCTGAAGTCATGGTAGAGAGCTGAACTCAGAGTCAAGATTATGCTAACATTGCTAACCTGCCTCACTCCGATATGATTGGACTATTCTAACGAAAAGATCCTGACACAAAACAGTTTACCAGCCGAAAACTGCAGAAAACTCCGTGTGGAGCCCAAGTTGTCAGCGCTCGAAGTGTTATTCTCGGTGGTCCTTGAATCGCACGAGACACTGAGAAATAACAACTGGAGGGTCAACTATGAATTTGGGCCAATTCTACTGAATGGCAACAAAGCACGAGAAGTCCAACGCGGGGAAAACATCTTCCGTGATCCTGGGCCAACAGGAGAACGCAAAACTCAAAAAGGCACCAGCCTCCAATTTCGGGAGGACTGATTCGCAGGTGATGAAAATGAGGAACCTTGTTTATGATGAATTAAGACTTCGATTAAGCGTAGAAACATGCGCATATGACATGTCGCAGTGCGCATCGAGTTCTACGTACTAACATTACATTTCTTTTTAGGTTTAGGGCAAAGATTACTAGCCAGAAGAAACCAGTCTTATGGGCAATTTTAATGTTATCCACTAATTACATTCAGAAAGTTTTCAACATTTTCTGTAAATTATTTGGAACATCATTCTATACATATTGTCGGATCTTGTATTTATGAATGCACTTTTGGGGAAGACTCAAAAATGAGACAAATTCAAACACTCACCTTAATGAAGCGACATATAGGGGGTGGTAATAAATCATTCAATACCAAATTCCTACTACCAATGTCGAACGAAACTGCAATTCTTATCGGATCTACGTCCTCGCTCCTCAGCCAAACATCAATGCTGACAGATACCAAATCATTGCATGCCGGAATCAGCAAATCCGTCAGGATAACAGGCTGTCCAAAGTCCAGTATCACGAATCTCCTAGCTCCAGAATGCATCCTCTCAACAACGATCACTTGCTGAGGGGAGCCCACCAGCAAATGTTGCCAAATATTGTTCACTTGAAACTCTGGCGATAAGATATCCTCCATCTGCCACATATTCTTCGATGTTGTAAGCTTGTTCGCTACTTTGTTACTGCGAAAGCCATCTGAAACTGGATTAATTATACAATTCAGCTAAAGCAAACGTCAATAGAAATGTCTACAAATGTTTATTCAATTGAAAACTTTCAAAAAAAGTTTCCATGTCCAGCGGACGGGGTTTCCACCAACGTACAGCCAGCGGACGATTTTTTTTATTAGAATAATTATACAAACTACCATCTCTGTAAATTTCAGCAGGGTTAAAATGACTGAAACTCAATATTTTTTTTACATGTTTTCGTTGCTCCCGTTGAGCCAGCTGACGGTCACTTTGGCTAAGAAAACAAATTATGGCCAGGGTTAAAATGTCCTACTACCTAAAAACTATCACTGGCTCCCGGGTTATTAAGTGAAAGGAGACAAAGAGTAGTGATCAATGATGGAGAAGGAACTCATACGTCTGAAGAGCATGAGATGAGAATGGGAATCCCACAGGGCAGTATTCTTGGTCCTCTGTTATTTGTTCTATATGTCAATGATCTTCCGAATATTTTCAGTGGTGCATTCAAGATGGTGATGTATGCAGATGACACAAGCCTTATAATAACATATAAAAGCATCGAGTCTGTGATCCTGAAGGCGAGATTTCGATGAAATTAGTCAATGGTGTCATAATAGCCACTTAGGTAATTCTGAATGTAGGAAAAACAGAGTGCACTATTTTCCATATAGATCGTTGTAGACTTCAAATAACCCATTCTATCAGGATCCACAGAGAAGATTATCATGAAAAAATCAGTCAAACTCTTGGGTATTCATTTAGATGCTGATATGAAGTAGACCACTCATATTATTGATCACCTTCATAAGAAACTAACCTCTGTTATCTACTCTCTGAATATGCTCAAACATCATGTTGATGTCGAGACACTCAATATGGTCTATTATGCAAGCTTTCAATCTACGATGTGTTATGGAATAACATTCTGGGGAGGTGGCACTCAGGCTGAACGAGTGTTTTTACTTCAGAAGCAAGCCAGAACTATACTCTGTATTCGTTTCAAAGCATCTTGTAGGGGAGTATTCAGGAAAAGCAATATACTGCTGATGACTGGCCAATACATCTTCAGATGCCTTAAGTTTATTAGTAGGCAGTGACTTTTTTTTAGGAATTTGAGAGTGTAAACAACACACAGAGAACTTCACCCTACCTATATCCACTTTGTTCTCTATCTCTCACACAAAGGAACTGTGGTTATAGATGCATGAAGCTGTTCAATGTACTGCCAAAGAGGTTTAAGGAAGTGAAAGATTCAAGGTCGTCTTTCAAACAGAAGGTTTACAATTTCATCCTGGACTGTGAACCATACTGCCTTCAAGAATATTTCAGATACTGTACAGACCATAGGAGCTAGTGGAATATATGCAGTTGTTTTTGACGATTTTTTCAATTTATCAATAACTAGCTGGCCCGGCGAACTTTGTTCCGCCTAAATGATACTTACGGTGGATTTCACAAATCCACTCTTATTTTTGAACTGTCAAATGTTTCCATGGATATGAGCTATCACACATAACAGATACACAAAAATAATATGTCAATCACTAATAATGGCAATTTTGGATTCAGTTATTTCCGCAAATATATTTATCACCCAAACACAAATTCAAAAACATTTTAAAAATTATGAGAAAAGATCAGAATGGACATCTCACGATTGGAACTCATCGCCAAAATCCGATTTACTTGACATTTCGATAAAAATTCACTGTGATATTCACCCGCTTCTGGATCTGTTAATAGCCTTTCATGGTACTATAAGTCCTATGTAAATTACACAGTAATTGATGTCATATGTTCTTTTTTCGACCATTTCAAACCACGACGACCGAAATGCTCGAAAAAAGAACAGATGACATCAATCGATGGCCGCGTAAGCCTCAACAAATTCATCGCCATTTAATTGTGATAATGTCAAATATAGAACCTTCACGATTGCGTTATTTGGAATAAATAAAACTATAAAAATAACTAATAATCATCAGTCATAATGTGTGAATAGCGCCATCTGAAGTGGTAAGAACGAAACTTTTTCATATCTCAACGAAATCTAATCATTTTAGACATCTGTTTTACTCCTACGCTAAGACATGTTGGTTTTGCCCAACAGCGCAGAGTTGTAGGCAACTCAAATTACACACTATTACAGTGACTATAGAGGGAATATAGTCACTGTACACACTATTTGTTTATATCGCCATCTAACGCGGAGAATATCAAATGAAGTACAAACGAATAAGCGGTAGCGTAACTGTAACTGTAGCGACATCTCGTGGCTTTACTCAAAAGGAGGAAAAGCATTTCCTGTATAAGTAAATTTTTCATCGATTTTTTCAAAGTTTTATTGTATTTTATAATAACAAGACCGTAGGCGAATCCATATATGAAGTTTCATAACAAACAGTCCATCCGATCTCGATTTATAAATGGTGTAACCAACATCTTTCTTTTATATATATAGATGTCTTGTGATACTCTTTGATAATTGTTAAGGATGATAAATAAATTATTATTATTAATATAAATGTTTGTACGCGATGATGACAGCTCTGTCAGGGGGCACAATAGACCTTAAGGTCGCAGTGGACTGTAACCCTCTTTCACTATAACTATTAATGTTTTAAGGCCGCTATCCCACATCTGATCCCAATTTAAGTATACTTCAATACTCACATGGTGGTTGTAGCGGGTTAGAATCCAGTCCTAATTCATCCGCGATAAAAGCATGTAGAGGGTTCTTTAGATGTGAAAGGAATTTCTCTGATAAGCTTTGAGATCCGCCTTTGAAATTTTTCATATCGTTCATCATGTCTATGACATTGTTCCAGAAAAGTTGGATGTCATTTTTTTTCGAATCTACGCCATCTGGGAAAACTGCGATAGCGTTATTGGCTACAATATTCGACATAATCGTATTGGACTCGTCAGCTTTATCTAATCTAGTGCCTTCGCTTGCAGAAACACATGAGAAGTGAAGAGGCTCTGTTTCAATAAGACCTAAAACAAAAAACAATTTGTTGTGAACTATGCCTACTACTGAGTAGTTGAAATATTCTCACCTTTGAATAGTTTAGAAGAAGATATATTTTTGCACTTCATAATATTGTCTGAAGTTGACATAACCTCTTTTGGATTTATAATTTCCTTGTAGAAAGAATAGGTACCATAAAAATCGGAACTTGTGATCGACGTTTCTCCACTAACCACAGAAGCATAAGTTATAGAAACACTACTCCCTTTCGGATAAGGTGGTGGTTCAACATCAAACAGTTCTGGTTCCATTGGAGTACCGTATAATCCGTACCGAGTTCTTAGTAACAGATGATACGGATTCGTTTTTTTAACCAACTCCTCGGAAATTTTTACCAACAGATTTTTGCAATTGGATGCCACCAATTTGTTTTCGCTTTTGGGTGTGACTGCAAGGAGTATGTTGAAAAACCACTGCAGCGAACCAGCAGACTTGACTTGTTCAATAGAGTCTAATAATGTCAAAAGATTGTTCATGACTGCAATATCGAAGGTCTCACCAAGATTTTCGTTGATATTTTTGGCTCCTCTGGAATTGAAACAAAATACAATTTGAATAGATGTAATATTATGACAATGGAAATTCAACTCACCTAGAACATGTGGTAATTAATTTTGCACACCTATGGGCCAGTGATCTTCCTCCAGATAAGAAACTCCGATGTATCACTCCTTGTAATTGATTTTCTATAATTGATATAAATTCGACCTGTTGGAAGGGAGCTTCGCCATTATTACTCCTATTCCTTGTTAACCTTATTGAAGCTATCCAATTCATTATGTCAAGTACAAAATTTTGGATACTACAAGTCTGATCATTTATGAGTGTGTATATTAAGGATAGAACAAAAACGTTGGACTCAAGCATTAGACTACGTTGATGTCTTTCTGAAGCAATTTGAGATGGTAATTCTGTGTGTTTCGATGCATATACTGTGATACTCAATTCATGGATGCAATCACAACCCATGTAAGTTTCAGATTTTCTAGAGTTTAAATTAGCCTCTTCATTATATTTTTGTCCCTTACTGTTCTTGTTCTGCCTGTTACATTCTTCTTCTTTTGAATATACCACTCTCAAATGCAGCAGCAATGTTCGATTTCTTGACTTGAATAGCTTAGGACTAGTCAAAGTGGCCACACCACTCTGTTCTGTCAAATCTAAAGATGATGCAATATTTACAGGTCCAGCCAATATGTCAGCATTGTGGGATCTTAAATATTCTTGAGATATCACAGGATTATCCGCCCATTGTAACATTCCAATGGTTATCGACTCATCGACAGAGAAGGTGACATCTCTTTTGTGACCGATACCATTGGAATTCTGCCTCAATAAGGTAACTTCAACATGTGGCGAAGTAGTTGATGGTTGAAGTGTAAAATGAACATCAACATGACCCAATATCATGGGACATGGCAATGATATTTCGAAAACATGTTCATCCCACGTTGTTAAATCCGTCTGCAATCTCCATGTTTTTGTATATGCCTCACCATCAACACTCAAACTCTGCGGATGTCTTCGTTGCCTTTGCGCTTGCTGGATTTCAGTCCAACACGGAGGTACGACTGCACAGTATCCTGCCCTCAACGGCTCGAATTGTGTTAATGAATACAGTTTCTTTAATTCTGTCAAATTCATCATTGCGGTTGGTTCATGGAAACAACGCATTTCACTGCCATCTGTCATTTCCGTATAGAGAGAAGAATAAGTATTGGACTCTGTGCTACAAAATAAATCTTCGTCCTCATGATCTTCCAAAGATTCATTGTCAGTATCGTTCAATACATAGAAATGAAGTGAACCTTCTTCTGTGGAGACACATAATCTTTCCAAACCTAGAGAAAAATCATTGGATGAGAACAAGTACAGGTGGAGATCATAATGAAAATACAAGCTGAATACTAAAGCCCACTCATTTAAACTAATGGGGGCCATAATATCCAGCTTACACAATTCATAAGCAAGAAAAATTGTTGTAAGCACTTACTGTTGCAGTAGGCTGCTGACGTGAACTTCTCACCCTCTAGTTTTGCATAGCAAATAGTTTTCATTGTGGCCAGTTCCACAATCCTCACAGCTCCATCTGAGCACACAAGAACTAAATCTCCCTCAATTGCTTTAGAACCAATAGAATTTCCAAATTTTTCAATGGCAGGTAACATAATAATTTGTATCGGATTTTCTGAACTGGTGAGCTCCCTTGAGTGAATGGGAGTGGGATTAATTGTTACCGTGGTGCCCGAAAAATCTAGCTTATATAACAAGAGAACACCGCCTGCTTCACTCATACTTTTTAGAACAACCAAAATATGAAAACCATCCAATGTAGTTAATATGTCTGAAACAATAAGGTCGCTTCTATTCTTATAAAGACCTGGTAAAATAAAGCATTGTACAGCTCTGGAGTAATTCAGTTTTTTTGATAACTTGTTGCTTTTTAAGTCATTTATATGGTCCGAAATGCTTTTGCTTTCTTCAGCAATCTCTTTCAGATTTGATATTTGACCATTCAACAGAATATTGTCTTGATTGAGACATGTAACAGGCGGACATGAATCTGCCTCTGAAGAATTTGAAGATACTCTTGATTCTGACCACTTCTTATCGAACCATTTCTTCGGTTCTACCTCTGTAGGAGGAAGACATATCTCATCACTTTCACCCGGAATAAACGCCTTATAAAATGATTGTAAATGTTTCATGAGATATTTCGGCGACAAATTCATGTCATCTAAATTATTAATTCCATTCACTGCTATAAATTCTATATTTTTCTCTTTTTCCTGCATGTTCTCTTGTTCTTTGTCATCTATTGTAATAGTTTCCACATTATCATCTACAGTCTGCTCTTTTTTTCTGAACAAGAAATCATACACCACAAGAAACAGGCAGGTTTTTTCTACTGTTTGAGGACAGTCAGCTTCTGTGTCATCTGACTCCATTTGCTGGTTTTCGTCCATACTTTGTAATGTAAATAACGAATTTAACGTTTGTTTGCTGTTAATTTTGAGTCCGCATACAACTGTGGGTCGAATTGTTGTAGACGCATTTTGATTTGTTCCAGCATTGGCACCTACTTTTTGATCTATTATTGATAAAGCTGTTACGAATTTTTCTGTAGGGTAGGAATTGGAACCTATTGGAAAAAAACGAAGTTATCGACAAGATACAGTAAAAAACATGAAGTAGGTATCTGACAGGTATTTGAGACTTAACACATGCACACTCCTCACAAGTTGAGATATTACAGTTATTCATTATTTTTATGCATAAGTCATAACACTGATAAATAATACACATTTTGAGGCACTTTTTCAATCATGACCAAATTTTTTTAAGCCATTGTTTTATGCACCCCTCCCAGATTCCTTATCGAATAGTCAGAGGAGTGAATTGGCTTATTTAAATATTCTTCGACTTACATCAACAAGCACCCCTGATATGAAAATATATATATATATAAAACTCACCATATTCACTTGTCAATACGTTGAATTCTTGAGTGATTTTATCCAAAACGTAAGAGTCATACTGTGAAACATAAAATGAATGTGGTCTAGTTATCTTTCCGCTTATATCGAAAATGGAAACCAAACCATCGTCGTTACTGGCAGGTATTAAACTTGGAACGGAACTAGTCCCTAACACTTTCACGTTCATGCCACGGTATGTAGCGTCAATAGCTGGATTACTGGCAAATATGACGGATATTGGAACATTGTGAGTGTACTCTCCCATCATGAATGGACAGTTTTGCGAGTGTCGTTCGTGTTCGCTCCAAGGCTCGTCAGTTTTTTCCCAGCAAACAAGACAAACTGAACATGTGAAACACAACGCTCTATCCTCGCCAGGAGCATTGGGTTGGTTAGGCTGATGGTAGAAACCTGCCTGTGCCATTTGCTCAGGTAATGCCCATCTGTATGAAAGAAAACACATCTATGTAGGTTTCGAAATCCCATCAATTTAAGTTACTTTGGGTGTTATGGGCACTCTAAATCCAAACTTATGAACTTGCTAACGGTTTCCGTTTCTGGTATACAGTGTGTTTTGAATATTGTTAAAAATTTAACTAGTTCTGAAATTATTCATTCGATTTGCTTCAATTCAGTAGAAGGGTTCGATTTTAAAGGCCAAAACATCAACACCAGAAAATTTAAAATTTCAGGGCAGTGCTAAAAATTTAATAATTGCCTCCGATTATGGTCTGCTGAACATATCGACTGGTTATCACCTTGGAAACTCCAATAAATGGGTTTTGTTTCTGGGAATTCATGAAGTTCGATAGAATCATCAATAAATATGATTGAATTTGAAAATTGTTATCCATTTACAACTTTTTCGCTCAATTTAGCGCCTATAAAAGTGAATACATTTTCTTCATTACCCCTTGGAATAAATATTCTGAAAAAATTATGAAAGCAATAACGTAAGATTATGGGCTCTTACGCGCTTATTCAAACTTGTTCGTAACTAACGCGGTTTCCACCTAATCAGGTGCTGAATCCTCAGGATGCTGCATTCCAGATTAAACAAATTTCTGATCTTATTAAGTTTACATAGAGACGCCGGACGTGTAGTTGTGAAAATGTGGCGCGCTGCAAACTTGAGGGAACAAGACGACGAGGATTTATTTTGCTGTCAGTTAAATTTTACATTATTAAAAAGAACAAAACTAAACGTCGGTTTTGGATTAGGCCATCCTTTAGGCAAAAAGGAGGAAATGTGACGTCTAATTATTTTTCCTAATTCCATAAAAGCATCCTTTTTTTTCTGTTTTTGTGGTCGGCATGTTTGGCATCCCATAGCACCTAAAATTTCTGAAGCCCTCAATTAAGTTGGAGGTTTCTTCCGTTGTCCATGATTTTTTAGAAGTATTCTAGAAGTGCATATACCTGTTCGTCGGTATATTTTGATATAGGTACTAAAATAGATTACTTTCCTCAGACATTACGACTTCTTCCCTTCACGCACCGAATCAAACTACCACAAGATCGCAAGAATAAAAACAAACTGGGCGTTTACACCAAGCTGACAAACAGTCCTAGAACTCGTAAATCCTTTGAAGTTTACCGACATTGGATGGGACTCTGTTTGTGTCCGTAAAAACGCAATTCGCGGACTCTCGAGTCATGAAAACAATCCACAAGTTCTAGAACAGTTCGCAAACAGTCCTCTTGGTGGAAACCCGGCATAACGATTTTTGGGTAACCCGTTCAATTATTTCATTGATTTACATGAGGAATTTCAGCCAAATTGGAAAATTAGTTTCGGTTGGAGAGAATAGTAGATCATTTCATAAGGAGAAGTGTCATTTTTCATGGCGAGCTTGAGTTTTCTCCTTCTGAGTGCATTGGTACCAGTGGACTCTCTGCGATTGTACCATCGCTGTTCGATAAAATGGTTAGCGTTTCTTGGTGGTTTTGTCAATCTCTCCCTCACTTTATTGATAGACTTGGGAATTTCAGAATTGTTCCTTCTGTATATTGATGACATGCCACACAACATAACCCTGGGAGTACCAACCAGCATAACACCAAGAACGGTGGTTCCCTGCATGTTTGCAGATGACACAACGTATGCAGTTGAAATTGAAAATGACACCACCATGCAATCAACTTATGAAGACATTATGGTTTAAGCCAAAAAGTGGTTCACTACAAATTAATTATATCTAAACTCTGACAAAACAACATCATTGGTCTTTAGTGTCAAACAAAGAAGTCACACTTCAGAAGCAAGTTCAGTAAACTTTCTGGGAGTACAACTAGATGCACAATTGAGCTGGAGAGCCCATATTGATGAACTCTGTGCCAAACTGGCTGTCAAGAAGATTGCTGAGATCACCGATACAAACACAGCAGTGACTGCCTACTACTCCCTATTCCACTCCAGGATGACTTATGGTTTAATTAGTTGGAGTGATGGAGCAACAGTTCACTTGGATAAAATATTCAGAATGCAGAAAACAACCCTGAAAAGTATCTATCGAGTTCCATGGAATACAAGCTGCAGAAAATTATTCACTGAATCCAGAATAATGACCCTGTTTGCAGAAATTATATACAAGAGAGTAACACATATAAGGAAAAATCTAAGCATCTATTCAAAACATTCAGATCAACACAATTACAACACTAGAAACAAAGAAGATATCATATAGTCAGAGACTAGGGAAAACCCATAACATTGGAGTGCAACTCTATAACTTACTGCCAGAGCCGATGCGGAACCTCCAATATACAACATTTAGGAAAAAACTAAGAACATTGCTTTCTGGATATAGCATATACAGCTTCACGGAATTCGAGTCGATCATTGGGAATCGTGATTCATCTTCACTGTAGATTTCTAATTCAACAATTTTTTATTTGACTGTTCCTAAACAATTTATATTGTCAATTAGGAAATAAACACTATTCTATTGTTTTTTCCAATTATGCGTTATATTCTTATTGCGTATTTTTCTTTCTATCTTGGGGAAGGATGCTTCAAAGGGCCATAGATATGATTGCCAGAGTTCTGTAAAATAGATATCTACCTAGCAGGAGGTGACAGTTCTAAGAAAATCTGTACATGTGCTTATAGTGAGGCGGCTCCAAAACCACTTGCATACCTTGAAGTTAATACTACCACTACCCCTGCTAGGGGATATGTGACTGAGTGGATGATAAAACAACATGAGAGGTTCTGGAACTTTTCATCCAGCCGGAGACAAAGTAGGGTAATACTGAGGAAAGACATTCACTCACTCACTAAAGATCTACTTAGATAGAGCAGAGAACGAATCAGATCTGTCATTGGGCTCATAACTAGCCACTGTTATCTGAGAAAATAAATGTACACCACATGGGAAGAATTATTGTACAGGTTGTATAGCGTTAGAGAAATAATAAGCACATATTGTGAAGAAAGGACATCCAGCCGAAATCCCTTTCACATAACAAGTCATTAGGACCACATAATCAGTCTTGCAAGCAGAAGTGTCACCTGTCTAGTGACTTTGACACAAATTACATAGGGTGAAGAGGGGTTACAGTCCACTGCGACCTTAAGGTCTATTGTGCCCCCTAACAGAGCTGTTCTCATCGCGCCTCCTACAGCTCGCCTTCCAGTTCAAGAGATTTGATGAAATCCAGTATCTGAACGAGGATAATTCCCCACTCCTACAAGTTTCTTGTCCAATGCCACTTTTGTCTTTGGCTCGCAATGCCATAGCATACCGTATCCAGGAATAGGAGTTTTTTCCTCCTTCCAACAGAATCTACACTCGTCAGTGTCCGATAAACCCATTCTCAACAGATGCATCTCAGGAGACAATGTCCTGTAAAAAAGATCCAAATACTTTTTGGATCTAGCAGTTTCAAAGCTTCGGTTGAACTTTTTGGAGTGATTCATCCCTGGAAGATTCTGCCAGAGTTTTTCCCCATAAACTTCTATTTTCTTATACCACGGAAGGGTTCTAGGCCAGTGAGTGGCGTTTGTGCGCTCTTATTAGCAAGTTTATTGGCCTCTTCATTTCCCACGATTCCCGAATTACCAGGAACCCAGATTAAAAAGACCTTATTCTTCTTGCCTACCTCATTGAGTCATTTCTTCTGGTACTCCCAAATCAGCTTTGAATCAATGACATAGGAGATCAGTGCTTTAACGTCAGCTTGACTACCTGGATGAATAGCTATATTACACTTCTGATAGTTTCTTTCTAGATAAATCTAGAAAGAAACAAACATCTTTCGATTGCTAGTATTTCCGTTTGAAGGACGATTGTACAGGAGCCTAACGATAGTGCACACTTTGTACTTGCCCTGTAAATCCCAGCGCCAACTCCAGTAACTCTGTATACAAAGTTATTGTATTTTCTTTGAGATTATAGTCGGTGTAATCCCGTTACCAATCCTCTCTTTTGCTTAGCATTGTACTGAAGTTTTTCTCAATGCTTACTATCTTGATCATTACATCTCTAGGAAGGTCTGCAGATGAGGTGTAGTCATTCAGAGAGGACCAAACTCTCTGACCCTTGATTCTCTCATTGGATGGCGTCATGGGCTACCCTATCCATCACATAGAGGTGTGAGGTATGTTTTGATATCAAGCGCTCTAGTTGGACACGTTCCCATTGCTCCCGCGATGCACACACAGGCCAGCCTTTGCACTTTGTTGACTTGCCTTAGCAAACCAGGCTACTGCCCCAAATGTAATATAGGTCTTACAATCATGACGTACGTCCATCGCAGTATTTTGGGTTACAACCCCTATTCCTGCCGCCATCAGAGCCCTTGTAGCTCGGCCAGTATCACAACTTACATGATCTCTATAAACCATCAACACATCATTCCAATTTGCTGACAACATAGCGAAGTGTGAATATTGAAGTGAAGAAAAATTCTAATTAAATAAATAAAAGAAATGACCTAGAAAATACCAACATAAAATATATTATTCTATACTATACTAAAATGGTAATTCAGTGGAACGACCCGACCCGAGTGAATCTGTCGAAAAAATGGGTACAGAAGATTCTTAAAATCACAGCAAAGCTGCAATACGGTGAGGGAATGTTAATACGGTTGACAAGAGGAGTAATCGATTCATACGTGGGTGAACTTCCGATTCTCTAGGCGAAGTATTTTCAAAAAATTCGCCCAAAAGGCCAATTTTAAACTTGATTAAACTTTTTTCACAGATATCCCGGTGCCCTAGTAAAATTAATTTTATTCACCTAGAGAAACCTTGTAGCAATATTCTATTTGTATTCCATGTCCTTTTGTCATCATGGGTTGAGTAACAAACTATTTTATTGTGTTCATGTTAAGAACAAAAAACTTTATCCAGCAGTGGCGGCTCGTGACAGTTTAAGGTGGTGAGGCACATCGGAGAAAAAAGATTCCCTGCCGTGGCGTTGCCGTGAAAAAGACTATTGCAAAACTGATGATTAGAATAATTCTTTATCGCTAGCATACTCAAGGTCATCTTTTTCGAGAAACATTTTGCTTCGTAAAATATTTACTTCTAGCGATGAAGAATTATCTTACTCGAAAACTAAACATTTTAAAGGGTGCGTATGAAAAGTAATTTGAAGCCAGTTGAAGAAAATGAGCATCCTTATTGAAATTCTTCAATTTTGGACCTTGTTAAGAACATCCTCTACAAGCAAGTTGCTTTTCATCATATCATCAGATTTGAAATACATACATATACCTATAAATAACTAATTCTAGTGAACTCTCTTCTTCGTCAGTTGCGTAATATTCTCAAGACATTCACTCAAATCTGGAATAGATCGCTTTACTTCTTGAACTATATATGATTTATCCCCATAAGAATTACGCCAAAAACTTTGCTGATTAGCTGAAAAATCAAAAAAATCACAAATCTTTCGAGCGTTTACATCTAACTGGGGAATTCGTGACGTCCCATCGGTCCCGTTAAATACATTTCGCCTTCGGGTCTCCGATGGAAATTGAATTCAGTAATAAGATTGAAAGACATCATATGAACACTGAGACAAACCTAAATCTAAACGAAAAACAGATAAAACTATTTTTACAAATCGAACCCAATTTGAAAAATGACCCTAGTTCATAGATTAAAGAACTAGTTCCCGAATAGTGCAGAGTAATTACAGTTTGCCCTTCGCGAGAGAATATCAAGACTAGTTAGAGGCTAGCCTCAGACTAAACGTAATATTCGTCGTTTAGGGGTACGGTTTTCTCGCCTGCCGTCCGTTCCCTATGATGTAAAATGACGCGTAAAGAAAGGCAGTGTGAGGCGTGCCTCTGCCGTTTACCTAGAAATCGTGAGATACGGAAACTTAGACCCAACCGGAGACGCATTTTATTGCTATATAATGAAGGGAAATTTCGATATAAATGCGTATGGAAGAAGATAATGAAAACAATTTTAATTGATTGAATAAATAATTAATAAATATATGATATTTATACGTGTAATTTTCGACGTTTATTGGTGAGGCACTGCCTCACCTGCCTCATAGGACAAGCCGCCACTGTTATCCAGTGTATTGTTACAGTCACTCTTATTGTCATATGCCTTTAATTTTCAATATAATTTGTTGATTTTTACTGTTTCCTTATTGAATGTTTATTCATTCCAACTACATATATTTAAAATACAATATAACCATCCGGACGCCAGATTTCAAAACCCATACCCCCGACGAATCTCTATAATCCGGGCATATACAATTTGCCGCTTCTGAAATTTTCGAGTTAAGACACGATTTCGACGATGGGATTTCACGAAATTTTCATATGAAATTGAAATCCTTCTTACTGACAAAGATATTGTGGATGAAACAAGAAATTACTTAAAAACCAATCATTTCTCTACTGACGAAGAGGATGATATATTAATGGTCACAAAACTGAAAATGCAGTAATTGCAATAAAAAAATGTATTCAATTGGCGACCACATGCAAATGCTGTTCCAAATGAAGAATATTGCAGTAAAAAATGAAGCTGCATCAAAAGTTCAAACAGAAATTTCAGTTATTTTCCAATTTGGAAATATGTAATTAAATTCATATGTAAATGAATTCTTCTGGGATATCTTGATCAAGAAAACTTGTAACCAATTTATGTTTTGTTACTATTTTCAATTTTTTGTTTCGTTTAATCTCTTGTGTTTTAAATTAATATGTTTTATGTTAATTATATGAATCATTTATTTCATTTATCACCAAGTCCAAAGGAATAATCCTGTATTTCTATAATCCGAACAAATCGAAAATCCGGACAACTACTCTGCCAACAATTGTCTGGATTAAAGAGGTTGCACTGTATATTTATGTATATAAAAGGAGATTTCAACTTGCTCTCCCTTCTTCCATTTCATTGTGGCTCAAGGACTTTCATTTCTTTTTTTTCCCAGTGACCTTAGGAAGCTTTCAAATAAAGCAAACCTGCATCTTGAGAGCAAAAAATTTCTCCATTTCTTTGATCCCCAATTCCCAAAGAGAAAAATGATATTTAATCATCAGAGGATCGTTAATTATATTCTTGATAGTTATTAACTTTCAAAGAAATATTTGAGGTTAATTACTGCAAATCCTGAACCTATTATCCACTTCTTACATAAAGAAACTTGTTGGGAGTATACTCAGTATGATCTCAGCAAACAAAGCTAGGTATTATGTTCAAAGAATATTTCAACCAAATTTCAGCCACAATATGGAATAAAGTTAGAAATTAGCAAATATGCACTTTTGAAGCTCTTCCATTCATTTAGTAAGCATACTTGGTGTTTAAATATTATAAGTGTTTTATGACACAGAATCCCATCTGAAAACCCTGTTAAGATACTTCTGTGTTATTATTGTAATTTATCAATTCACCAATCTTAATAAATCTTGTGGCCTTCAATAATCCAATTGTGATTACCCAGTTCATTAATAAAATCGAAAATGCACTTTCCTATCTACATTATTTCTCATAGAATCAAAATTTCAACTCAATTACATGTTAAAGTAATTGAAATATCACAAATCATATCTTACTTATAATCCATATGAGGCCATTGAGAAAATGTATCTCTCCTCTTAGATTCACTTGCCATAGCCCTTCTATCAGATGCATTTGCTATTTCACCTAAAAGTTCAGACATTCGCTCTTGTATAGCTGATGCTACTGCTAATTCAGGTGTATGAAAGTTTTTTGCCAGTATATTAGTGACAGTATTCATTGTTGCAGACCTCAACTCGTTCAAAGGAAGTCTCAGACAAACAGTATTCCACTGAAAAGAATCTAATTTTTACACAAAACAAAGACAGAAAATTTTTACATACTTTCTGAGCTTTTATTCCTTTTTTATCACATTTTTGAGCATTTGCAATCAAATTTGTCAATTCCTTTAAAATCTGATCTACTCCTGTTAGTCCAGATGACAAAAGACTCTGTTTTAGAATTATTGCCTGAAATAATTGTTGACAGTAGATATTCTAATTTGACTCTTAACATCACTTACTTCTGACAAAGGAAGTTCTACTCTGACTTCTTCATTGGGATCTGACACTATTTTTTGTAAAATACTATCCAAAAGTAAAACACCATTGTACTCTGATCTCACTCCTATAGCTTGTCCATCCGTAAAAAGGATTCGATCTTGTCCAGGTATATAACGACATGTTAATTCGTTCTGGTTGATTGCTAGTAAATAAAATCAAGAATGAATTATCAAGGGTATATAATACAAATTCCTGATATGATCCGTATCAAATTGAAAATCTTTTTGTATTACCTGACAAATTACTAGATTGAAGAACAACACCCGTATTGACATCCAATACTTTCACAACACCGCTCTTGGTACATAGGAGAATTACATTTAATGTTGGATGATAAACAATTTCTTTAATGTCTGTGTCAGCATTTAAATAACCGTCTTCATTCAATACCCACGGTTCCTCAGCCATTTTCTTAGAAACATCTTGCGCCATTGAAACAATACCATTTACTCAGATTTGAGTTGACACTTGACAAGAGCAGTTTCATTTGAAATGTCAGATCAGGATGACCAACCCCACTGGCGTTTTTTGGCGAGTTAAGGGTCGTTTATACTGGCCCGTAACTTATGCCCTTAACTTATGCCCTTAAAATTTGTTCTCTTTATTCCCTATAAGTCAAAGTTCGAGTATAAACCATAGCATGAAATTTCTATGTTTCAACTCTTAGGGTAGGGGAAAAGTTTAAGTTACGGGCCAGTATAAACGACCCCTTAGCTTTTTGACATCGAACCGATGATTTTATCACAGACCAAAGCTAGTTGGTCTGTGATTTTATATTCTTTTCTTATATTTTTGATCTTTTCAGATTCATTCATGATAATATAACATCTTTTTTTGAGGGCCTCAAACGAGTGCTTTATAATTTCGTCACGATGTCTAAATTTTTCGAAAGGAAATGAAATATCACAGTCTGTGGAAATATCCCCCGCTTACAACGAACGCTCAAAATATGCGAATTTCGATTTTTAAGGTGAATTATTAGGAAAAATTGGATTAAAAAGAATTTTTTTTTTCAAATTTTCATTCTACATTCCTAGGTATTACAATGGAATTTCAGAAGTGTTATGAAAAATATTCCGAATGCTTTCATGAATTCATGTTACTTCTCATCCGAATGAAAATAAACCTGAGTGTGGACCACAGAACATCTATAATGTCGACTGTCGGACACGATTCTGGTTCTGCGTCGATTATTTTTCATTCGAATGGTCCATTTCGGGTATCCGTGGTTGTAGCGACTATTTCAATAATCGAATAAACGATTAATTTTTATTCGAATGATACCGCGCTCGGTAGTTCATTAATCATTAGTTCATAATTCATATCCGAAGCTGAGCGAGTGGGTACGCTCCTCTTTGATTGTGAGTTGTGACTTCGGAGCGAACGGATAGCAAGGATCAAGGAAGAAAGTTGGTGGCCGAAAAATTAGGATAATAAGATAATAATAATAATAATAATAATGGCGAGAACCAAAAACAACTTCACTCGCTGATAGATATAGTGAGCTCCTTCAGCAAAGACATTGACATGTCTTTTGGCCTCGATAAATGCGCCATAGTCAACATCAGGAAGGGTAAAATGGAGAACACCCAGGAACAATTTCAGGACATCCACAGTATGTTGCCGGAAGAGACCTACAAATATCTGGGTATTCCTCAAAATCAACGGATTGACCACACCCGTTTGAAAGCTGAGTTCACTGCGAAATATAAAAACAGGGTGACCAAAGTGCTCAACACCAAGCTGTCTGCTAAAAACCAGATCGATGCCTTGAACTCTTGGGCTACGCCTGTTCTGACCTACACTTTCGGAGTCTTGAAGTGGTCAGATGCTGATCTGAATGAGTTGGACCGACTCACCCGTCGCCTAATGACAAAGTTCCGATGTCTGCACACCAATGCATCGGTGAAAAGGCTTTATCTACCCAGAAGAGATGGCGGACGAGGTCTGTTGAACATCTATAAACTCTGCAGAATCCAGGAGAAAAACTTGAGGCAGCGACTGCTCGAGTCTGAAGATAGCCTAATGAAATTGGTGACAACAGAGGATAAGGGATACACACCTCTGAACCTACAACACAGAGAACTGACATTCGATATCACCACCAGAAGCGAAGATAAAAGTATATGGCGGGAACAAGCTCTACATGGTAGATTCCCCAAACACCTTGAAGGGGAAAATGTCGATAAATTAGCTTCCTTGTCGTGGTTGAATGCAGGACAATTGTATCCTGAAACTGAGGGATTCCTGACGGCTATCCAAGACCGAGTTATAAGAACTCGCAACTATGAGAAGCACTGTTTGAAGCTGAACGTGGAGGACAAATGCAGGAAGTGCGGAGCAGTTGGCGAGTCTATTGAACATATAATCGCCGGTTGTCGAGTTCTTGCCGACAACGCATATCTGGGCCGACACAACCAAGTGGCAAAAATTGTTCACCAGCAGTTAGCTCTTAGACATGGTTTTTTCGATACTTGTCCGCCATATTATAAGTATCAACCTGCAGCAGTGTTGGAAACGGACACAGCGGTTCTCTATTGGGACCGACCCATAACAACAGATAGATCAGTGGACTACAATAGACCGGACCTTGTATTCATTGAGAAGGATCAGAAGTATGGGGTGATAATTGATGTGGCAGTACCATTGACTCATAACATCGGAAGAACGGAGTCGGAAAAAATAACGAAGTACGAGAACTTAGCAATAGAACTGAAGAATATGTGGCACTTGTCGAAAGTCACTATTATACCGTTGGTGATTTCGGCTGAGGGAGTCATGTCCAAATCATTTAAGAAAAATCTTCAGAAGATCGAAATATCCCAGAGGATCGCGGGATATGCACAGCAGGCTGTGGCTTTGCAAACCTGTCACATCGTGCGGAAATTCCTGAACTAGTGGGAGGAACTGAAATGTTTTTTCACTGGTTCATAGAAGAAATACCAGCTCGAGCTGAGACCGGGAGACCGATGATGAAGAATAATAATAAATCTATTTTATTTCGTGAACATTACATAATAGATAGGTAACATTAAAACAAAATAATCGTCATAATTTGAAAATTAATGATTTAGATATTCCGCCACACTATACGGCTCCATGTCCAACAAATATTTAAAGACATTTCTCTTGAAGTGTTTGACACTGGGACTCAATCTGATATTCCGAGGCAGTTTATTAAAGAACCTTATGCAACTGTATTGTGATCCTTTTTCTGTTAAGGTTAATCTGTTAATAAATGGAGTTTGGCGGTTCTAAAAAATTGAAATATACTTATTTGTTCACTTCGCTTAAATTCGAAAACATTGTAGGTACTTTTGAGAATTTTAACTTTTTTTGGAAAATTTTGAGACAATAGT
The DNA here is from genome assembly GCA_951802165.1 of Adalia decempunctata. NCBI lineage: Eukaryota > Metazoa > Arthropoda > Insecta > Coleoptera > Coccinellidae > Adalia > Adalia decempunctata. The sequence goes on from OX637697.1 coordinate 49,266,999, forward strand.
TGCGTTCGGTCGTTACATATCCGTCCACTCCCTTCTATCCACTTGCTCCGTGGGCGTTCGTTAATTCAATCTATCCTCTCCGATCGGCGTTCGGCTAATGCAAACAACGTGAATAGATCGATATCCTTTTCTAATGCCGGGTTTCCACCAAGCGGACAGGTCAAAACAAAACACGAACTGTCCGTTCGGACAGAAATTTCGGACAGTTTTGTTTTGAAAATGTTCGAAGACTGTAGGGGTTTCCAACGGACTCTCTGTTTACACCAATCCCGGACAGAAATGAATGAAAACTGTTCGTGTTTTGTTTAAGTTTCATTCAGTTTACACCGGACGTATAGTTGTGAGAATGTGGCGCGCTGCAAACTTGAGAAAACAAGACGACGAGGATTTATTTTTGCTGGCAGTTACATTTTACATTATTAAAAAAAACAAAACTAAACGCCGGTTCTGGATTAGGCCATCCTCAAGGAAAAAGGAGGAAATGTGACGTCTAAACTGTTACAAGATCTCAGAGGAGATGACATGAGTATAGGAGGTGAACTTCGATCAAGTTTTAATAAACATTACGACTTCTTCCCTTCACGCACCGAATCAAACTACCACTAGATGGCAACAACGTAAATAAAAACAAACTGGGCGTTTACACCAAGCTGACAAACAGTCCTAGAACTCGTAAATCCTTTGAAGTTAACCGACATTGGATGGGACTCTGTTTGTGTCCGTAAAAACGCAATTCGCGGACTTTCGAGTCCGGAAAACAATCCACAAGTTCTAGAACAGTTCGCGGACTGTCACAAACGGACCGAGTTCGTGTTTTGTTTTTGTTCTGTCCGCTTGGTGGAAACCCGGCATAAGATACGCAAGATGGATCCGCAGTTTTGCTGTGATCAGGAAATCAAAATTTCAAGAGGGAGTGGCTATATTTCCGGAATCCCTGAGCGCCCATTAACGAACTTAACCGCGCTATTTTTCTACCCCAAAAATTTCAAGTCTCTAGTTATGCCATTCGAGAGATATCTTGTTTACTTACGGACCGAATTGAATTTTACCACGAATTCGTCTTCAGTGAGTAGATCATTCTTGGCGCAAAATTCGAAAAATACAGACAGTGACGAAATGATATAGACCTCGTGGAACTAGAACACGCGCTCAAAAATATATCGCTCTCGTTTTGGTGGATCGTCATTTTTCCCCTGGAATTTTTTAATAGAAATTCCATTTGATTATTTTGATTTCATATTTCATTGAATATTCTGTGAATTTTACACACTTCAGTTGAACTTCGAGACTTTTGTTTGATACTCCCATAGAACAATATATCCATTATTCAACTGATTTTGATCTGTTATAAGGCCTCTTGCAACGACAGAGAATTCTCGCGAGAATTTTCTGTAAAATTCACTGACCGAAAATTCTCTGCCGTTGCATACTACTTTCGGTAGAATTCTCTGTGGAATTCCATTGTTCCATCGTATGCGTCGGCAGAGAATTCTCGGTCAGTGAATTTGACAGAAAATTCTCGCGAGAATTCTCTGTCGTTGCAAGAGGCCTTAATATAGTGTGAGGTAATAATAATGAGGTAATAACTCACGCCTATAACTCATTCTAATACAAATAGGAAAAATGTAGCTTACGAAATTAATAAAAAAGTCGGGTCAATGGGGAACTCTATTTCAGACATCAAGGTAACGTTCTCGCCATCCATTTCTACATATTCTTAGGTCTGAATATCCAAAAATTGCATTTGGTAAACCAGTAAACGTGAATTTTGGAAGTTTTCTACGGGATTCGATATCGATAGATTTTCGACCACAGAAATCGCATTTGACAACTGTTGTCAATTTTGAAAATGCAGATTAATTCGAATTTTACTAAAGAAGTCGAAGATATGTTGCGTTCGTTAAATACATATCCGCGGATTGAAGGGAGAGAATACGAACACAGAACATCTAATTAATTCGGATACGGATATACAATTAAGTGACTTCGGAGCAGAAACGGTGAGGAAAGTGTCGACAGATGGAATGAAGGAACCCAACGTGGACACTTCCCTCACAGTTTCTGCTCCGAAATCACTTTTTGTATATTCTTATCATCAGAATTAATTAGATGTTCTGTGTTCGTATTCTCTCCCTTCAATCCGCGGATATGTATTTAACGAACGCAACTATAGTGTTCAATTCCATGGGCGCCCGCAGGGGGAGGCCAGGGGGTGTCGTGGCCCCCCCAGAGATTTTGATGGCCCTAACGATTTTCAGCACGGCACCTCAATATTACCTTCTAATTTCTATTTTGGCCCCCCCTGAGAAAAATTTCTACGGGTTTCTTCGGGCGCCCATGTTCAATTCGCGGTAATGGTCATAACACACTTGATGAAGTACACCCCTCGCCTGACGGCTCGGGCTGCAAAATTCATCTGCGTGTGTTATGACTTACATTACTACACCGAACAATATCCAGTACCTATGGTGCAAATGAAAGGAATAAATTCGTTATTTCGGAAACCGGCGAATTTAAAGAAAAATCCCGAAACACGTCGGTTTTTATTTTAAAACGGGCTACTCGTAAGGATACCTTTTTATTTTTAACGTCATCTATATGAGCGTGATGACGTCATCGCTGAAAATTTTTAAATGGAAATGTGGGTGTTGTGATACATTATTTGAAAGGTCTTTTAAATACCTATTCAGCCATACCAATATGTACAGTAATTGATTTGCTTATTGTCACAAATATTATTCATGAAATTTCAACAGGTTTCATAATGAAATGCATTAAGTATTGGTATGATATATTCATTGACACAAAAATATTTTTGTTCGGCAACCGTCCGGGAAGTACCCACTTCCCGGACTTCTTTGAGAAAGTAACATTTCCCGGCCTAGTCCGGAAAGTACGTACTTTCCGGACTAGGCCGGGAAAACTCACGTAGTTGTTGTCATTGTGATGATCATCACAATAGCAACGAAATAACGGATGACAGTTCTGTTCTGTTCAATTCAAATAATAATCAAAATGTATAATAAAGAAATGTGTCGTCTCATTGATTTGTACTTCTACACGGTTGCCGAAAAAATATTGTACGCAACACGCCCGAAAATAGTTTTTTTTGACTCACAGACTTCCAGGACTCGCCTCCGGCTCGTAATAGAATTTTGTCTATTCGTCCAAAAAAACCCTATTTTCCGGACTTTTTACGTAAATTACTATTGTGAAGGCCATCATTGTATTTTAGCTGAAGGTAAACAATTTAAGCACTTAATTTAGGTTTCGTTATATTTAATGACTAATACGTACATATCAAATATTCAGTGTAATAATGAAATTTCATTAATTTTTTTGAACAAATGCCATAATCAATTACTGTGAATTATTGATATGACTAAATATAGGTATCTAAAAGACCTTTCAATTAATGTATTACAACACCCACATTTCCATTTAAAAATTTCAGCGATGACGTCATCACGTTCACATAGATGACGTCAAAAATAAAAAGGTATCCTTACGAATAGCCCGTTTCAAAATAAAAATCGACGGGTTTCAGGATTTTTCCGTAAAGTCGCCGGTTTACGAAATAACGAATTTATTCCTTTCGTTTGCCCAGTGGCGTAGTAACGCCACCACGGGCCTATGTTTAAGATATTTTCCGGGCCCCTACCCTCCCTATTAGCGCTAGTTGTCCCAAGCCCGCGGGCCCCTCAGGGGCCCGGGCCTGTGTTCTTCGAACACGCCGAACACTGGTCACCACGCCACTGCATTTGCCCCATACTGTATGTATTTAGAAGTTTATCGGAACGGCGGAATAATAGAAATTAACGTAGGTATGAATGTGAGTTTGACATAGTTTTTCAAATCATTTTTATTTCGCTCATAACTTTTGGTTATAACGATGTGTTCACTTCAAGTGGCGACAATTCATTAATTTATAACGGGTTGCCCAATTTGCAAGATATTTTTTGGACAGCACTTCAGACTCCAAAAGCTTCACATCCTGATAAGCATTATTTCGACATTCGGCTTTTCTGTAGCCGTCTGCCGTGGTATGGATTCATTTACGAGAAAGGCTAATACATAATATGTAGGGTGTATTTAAAGGTGAGGCTTTTCTTTTGACAGATGGTAGAACTCATCAAAATAAGTCATTTCACCAAATTTTTTTTTGAATTATGCCCGTGTTTCGAGAAAGTGAAACTAGAATATTTATAGTTTCTACGTGAATCTGAAAATTCCTCAGTCTGAACCTGACCCCTCGCCTGCTCCGCCGTAGATATCAACATCTTGTTTTTTGTCTTCTTATCATACATGTGAATATGTGGTCATTGTGATCAGCAATCTTCGATCGTGTTACGGCGAAGGTACGGTGTATAGATTGTACCAGTGTTTTGTTTCGAAAGTGCCACACGTTTATTCAAATAATGAACTTGTTGATATGCTTTTAATTTATGGTGAATCAAAACAAAATGCCAGTTCAGCGTATAAGTTGTACAGAACAAGATTTCCGCTAAGAAATCACCCAACTTCGCGGACGTTCATAAACCTGGTGCAGAGATATGATGAACAGAGAGATCCAGGCCAGAGTAGTATTAAGCAGTGGCGGATCGTCAGGGACGGCAGTGCCGACCCTTAACATATATTTTGTCTTCAGCCAAAATTTAAATTACTCTTTCTTCTGTTAAATTACCAAATTTATTATAATTATTGTATTCCCAATACCTATGTGAATGAAATTCTAAAAATTATATAACTGAAATATTTCAACTTCATGAAAATACGCTCTTCCAATCTCAACGCCGCGCCGTTTCGTCAAACCAAATCAGTCCGAGAATTGAAATGTTTGTAACTGCGGGAAGACGAGAGCGCCAAGCATCGAACGCTTTCTGGGGACCGACGTTAAAGCAGGTACGGCATGCCGTACTCGGCCGTACTGGATCAATGAAAGGCGAATACGAATAAGACGAAATAATTCTAAGTCGACTGATTTCTGTTGAAATTTTATTCAGATAATGATAAATATTATATTCGCCTTTTAGTTAATGCTTTTTCATAATCGAAAATGCGATGTTTTCGTTCAATCCTCACAAATTATAAGAGATAAAAGTTGCTCAACGAATTTTTGTCGTATTTCGTACTTTTACTACTTTTATAGACGTGAATGCTAAATATGATAGTACTTAAATGAATTTTCGTCTATTTCCACTATTTCCAGAAATTTTTAGCCGAAAAAAAAATGCTGAACAGTAGCCGTTAAACTCTTATTGCAGGCTCAGGTACGGCAAATGAGATTAGGCCGTACTGGAAATGCCTCGATTCGTAAACACGAGGAAGGATTGGATCGGGGGTACCTCGACTGTTTTCGTTTGTATTGCGGGATGCGGCTGCAGGCTTCAGTTGTTTATTATATACAGAGTGTCCCAAGTTCGAGTGCCTATTAAACGTTTCTGGAGAACTAGACATATTTGAAATCTGAAAATTGGAATTATGATATTGTTCGAAATTCTCTACACTCTACAGACTTGAAATATGTTTGAAGCCTGAGCACTCCGATTATACAAGGAGTGAAAATAAATTTGTTCAATTTTTTTTCCATTTTTTCGTTTATTATAGCTATGTTTGAGTCATCATTGCTCAATACATTGATGTCAAAACCATTTTATTCATTCGAATAGATTTAAAAATATCGGAAAGAATCGGAAAATATCAAAAACGAAGAGATTAAAAAAATTTTTCTTTGAACAAATTTATTTTCACTCCTTGTATAACCGGAAGTGCTCCGGATCCAAAAATATCTTAGGTCTGTAGAGAATTTCGAACAATATCATAATCCCAATTTTCAGATTTCAAATATGTCCAAGTGTCCACAAACGTCTGATAGGCACTCGAACTTGGGACACCCTGTATATCTGCCGACCCAAGATAAAAGTTCACGAGCCGCGACTGGTATTAAGGTATTGATGCCCAAAATTTTGTATAAATTTTTTAAATTGAACATTTTATATAAGAAATTTCCGGTGTCAAAAGAAAAGCCTCGCCTTAAAATACACCCTGTATGTTGTTCAATCGACTGAGACACATCTGAAATACACAGGTCTCAAACTTCGATATTGTTAATCTAAGTCTATAGTGGAACATATTCTCTTTATTTGTGAATTGTGAAAAATGTCTACGCCATTTTTACGGTTTCTTTCGATATATTTGGACTATGGTAAAAGAATTATGCATTACTGATGCGAAGCTCAGTGAGTACTCTGTATCTAGAATTTTTTTCTAATCGGTTGATCTTCATAACATAATGACTTAAAGTGAAACATAGTTACTGTGTACAAATTTAGACTAATTTATTCTTATGATTCAAATGTTTTTGTTTATTATAATGCTATTGTTCAAACAATTATAATGCTATTGAAATTACTGATATTTTATTAAAAAAAAATAATTCTGCAGAAGTAATTTGCACACCTGTTTTCAGAAGTGTGAACTCCTAAGGATGGCAATTAAGCGAAGCAGAACCAGAAATAGCGCCCAAATAATATTCTAACAATCTCTATGGGCCCCAATATTTCCTGTAGCCCACAGGCGCAAAATATCTTAAGACGATCCTGTGCCATTCCGCAGCGTTCACAATCAGGAAATCACAGAACATCTAATAAGCATTTTTCTATGAAGATGCACTGCACCCACGGATACTCAAACATAGTTTGAGTATCAAAACATAGTTTGAGTATCCGTGCACTGCACCGCAAAAAAATGACCGAAATCGATTAATATTCATGCGCAAAGAACGCGATTCTGCCTTCATTCGGATCACAGGTCTGTGTTCGAATGTTTCACTTCAATATTCGGATATTACCGATTATTTAGAAAATCCGATTAACGATTATCACCAGAATTTTTTAGGTTATCTTATCTGAAAATTAAAATTTAAAAAATGGCAAATTATATACTGAGCGTAACTAAACATTTACAGAATTTATCTTTGAAACACCAACATAAATTAGTTCCGATATTGAAGAAGACTGTTACATTAACAGAAAACAATGTTATATTCAATGTTCCTTCTAGAAATACGAATTTCTTCAACAAATGTAAGATTTAACCTGAAAATGATTTTCCGATTAATTAAAAGAAATATTCTTCAGTGCCAGCAGAGGATCTTTGGAAAGGAGTTACATCTGTCAGTAATGCGGGAAGAAAGAGAGGGCGAGCTAAAACAGTCAATAAGAGAAATATTAAAGATTTAAACAAAGGACAAGTTATCGGAATTGGTAGGTGCTCCTGTTATCTAACCATTAAAATGGATTTGATTTTTGGATTTAAGGTAAGGCTAATATAATATGGCCTGGGTTATCGTCGCCTATTATCAGAGGTAAGGAGATTATTCAGCAACAACAATTGCCTGAAGATCCAAAAAGGGAGAAAAACCTAATTAAGATGAGAGACCAAATGGGAAAAACAAGATTTGGTAAAATTAGTTCTCTTGATAGAGGTTGGACCGGATCTAAAATGCCTGGTAGAAGTATAGGACCTCCTGATCCTGTTAATGATGATGGTAAGTTTCGCAGGATTTCCTTGCTGCTTTCAGAAGATCTAAAATTACAATTTTGCAGAAACTTATGATGGATTTGATACAAGAGTCCTTGAATTGAAAACAGTTTTCAATATGACAGGAAATTTGGGAAGGAAAAGGAGAGTTTCTGTTTTGTCCGTTACTGGAAATAAAAATGGCCTTGCTGGTTTTTCTATTGGAAAAGGCTTAGAACCTAAAACAGCTATGAGAAAATCTAAGAATAGAGCTGGACAAAAACTCATGAATCTAAAAATATTCAATAATCACACAGGTAGAGATTCAGATTAATTTAATTTGGGTGCAGTATATAGTATAATCCACTTATAATGAACTCGCATATAATGGAAACTCTCATGTAATGAACCAATTTCCAAGTCCCGAATTAAAACAATGTAAAATCCTCGGACAAGATGGACTCGTTTATAATGGAACCTTGCCTGTAGTGGACTGAAAATACTGAAATAGTCTATTATAAGCAAGTTTTAGTGGATATCCACTGCCACGAAGGTTTGTGAGTAGCAAACAACATGATTTTGATGATTTTAAAAAAGAAGAATTATCTGACAGACATTTGCAGAATTCATATAAAAAAACCTCTGTCTAAAGTAAATTAACAGACTCCCTTCCGAAACACTAGTTCAGTATTGAGTACCTATGTATAATTATTATCAGTGTTATTAACCAACATATCTATTCAGATTTATAGAAAGTACATATATATATATATATATATATATATATATATATATATACTTATTTAGTAATAAGAGACAGCTTTTCAATTTTTTGTTCTCATGAAATGGACACTCGATTATAATGAACAATATGTCTTGGTCCCCTCAAGTCCATTATAAGCAGAATGCACTGTATTTTTTTCAGTTTCATTGGGGTTTGTATTTCTGTTTCCATATCTTTGTGAAATTTCAGTGTGTCATGATTTCTTCACTGAGTTTGGATCTACAAAAATCATAGTTACTCCAAAACCAGCTGGGTATGGCTTGAAGTGCCATAGAGCTATCAAGACTATTTGTGAAGTAGTTGGCATTAAAGATCTTCATGCTAAAGTTGAGGGATCAACTAATGTCAACCATATTACAAAGGCATTCTTTTTGGGTCTTGTTAAACAGGTAATTTCTGTTTGAAAAATTTTAAAATATCATTGTTTTTAATTTCACAAGTATTGAATTTAATGTCTGAAAATGTTTTCAGAAATCTCATGAAGAAATAGCAGAAGAGAAAGGTCTTCATGTTGTACAATTTTCTAAAGAAAATGGATATTATCCGGAAGTTCTTGCATCTCCATCGAAGTGCCGCACAGAAGAAGAGATTGATAAGAATGAAATTTTGGATTTCAAACAATATTGCCTTGATGGTAGGGTTATTCTGCATAAAAAAGAATTTCCACCCTTTTATACAAAACTTAATTCTTGGAAGATATATTTGAAGAAACAGGAGAAACTCAGAAATCAGGATAAGGTTAGAATAAATCTGATGGTGGAATATGGTGAAATTAGAAGTTTCCTTGCTGATAAATACCCAGAATGTAGGCCCGATAAATGGGAGAAAAGAAAAGAGGAAGAAACTGAAGAAGTGGAATAATTTTTTTGAGATATAATTTATTTTCCAATACATAACCTATTGTATGAAAATAAAAAACTATTTGTTGAAGGGATAATGAGTTAATTTGACTAGCTTGTCAGTGTTAATTTCCTGATGTAAGATATCCATTGAAACGTAGATGCATAGAATACCTGGTGTTGGTACTAAGATGACTAGAATAATGGTGTAGGCATATATCTAATAACATCAATATGGATTATACCCCTGCTTTTCACAGTCTCAAAGTGAAGCCAAATCTTTGGTAACGATTGAGTTGTACGCTTGCGTCAACTGGAAATGCAAAAATTGCGAGAAATTTAGAGGTTATGTTTATTCTGAAAGACAACAAGAAAATAGATATCGAGAATGAAAATACGCACACAAATACTTTCAGTTCAATTTTAGAATATGAATAGGAGTTAACAATGATATTCAGGACTTGAAGAAAACGGAATAAAGCGATTGAAACATTTCACATGAAATTGTGTGGTTATGATCGCAACATGAAGTTAAGAATGACATACGTTTCACGACATTAAACGATGTGTCGGAGAGAGACAGAATTAAAAAAATATTTTTATTCTCAATATTGCCGCACAAGCGCAGATCTGGATTGTTACCAAAGCCCAACTTTAGTTTTGATTGGCTCATGGCCCATATAGGAATGGGTGTAGGCCTTAGACAGACGACTCCTTTGTCTAAGGTGTAGGCACACGTCAATTTTTGAATGGAATGACATTCGACCAAATCGAAAATATTATTATTATTTTATTATTATGTTTCGTGGCGGCACCTCAATATCATTTCAGTGTATTTTCCGTTGTCAATTTGATTGATGTATCAACACCAACAGCTGATTTGCCAAAGTCAATTATGACATGACAGCAGCATGGCATCTTTTTATAATGAAAGTTTTATACTTTTCCTAAGATAATATACATCAGGATGTCAAGAATATAAACACACATTATTGCTTGACAAAATTATCGACCATTAACACGCCATAATTTCAAATATTTGAAATAACTGATAAAAATCAGTCATAATTTGTGAATAGCGCCACCTGAAGTGGAAAGAACGAAACATTGCTAATATTCTCAATTTGGTCGAAACAAGATCTAATCAGTGCCTACACCATTATTCCAGACATCTTAGTTGGTACTGATTAAATTTCGTTTACGACTTTCTTGTCGATCAAAAATCTGTGTTGGGGGTCCTACTTTTCATTTCTCCTGAAAGGGGTCGCGATAAAGAATGATAATTATTAGGCAATCAGAATATAATGATATACAGGTGTCCGGGAAAATGTGGGAAATCTCTCGGATTCAGATAAAACAAAAAAATAAGATGACAAGTTCCCAATCATTTTTTTTGCGGTCCTCCCTTCGGAGATACGGCCTCCTAAATGACGTTACTGCCGTTACCAGAGCCGGAACTAGGATTCTAGCGCCTGTGGCAAACTTTCAAAATGCGCCCTTAAAGAAATTCATTTTTCAATAAATACATGTTTTTCATAATTGACATTTATTGCTTATAGTTTGAACTTTTGAAGAACTTTTTATTCACAATAATCTCCCATATTTCTTAAAAGGTAATGAACAAAACTCAATCAACAAAATGAATAGGAAACGATAAAAAAAATTTCCGCAATTCTCCTATTTTTTCAGAAGTACCCCTAAGAGCATCATAATTCTTAACGCAGTGAAGAATCGCATCCAAGATAACCTTCAAGATATGCCTCCATTTCTGTTTCTCATCCATGATCATTTTCTCCAAATGAATCCGCCAATATTCTAATTCCGTTCAAAACTTCTCAATTTTATGTAGTTTCCCTATGACTTAAGGGGCAGTATCACCTTCTGAATCGTGGTAAATCTCCATTCAAAAGTGGTCTCTTTATTTCACGAGTAAGTACCCTAATTTACGACGTAGAGACTTGATTTTTTTTTAAATTGAAGTTGAAGAACGTCCCGAGGGCAAATAGTTTTCTTTTTTTCGATTCAATTAGTTAGTCATATGTAATACCACTAGAGATGGAATTTTGCCGGCAAAATTTCTCGATTGTAATATGAAAGTTTGTTGCTCGGAAAATAGATGCATAGAACACCTGGTGTAACGACTCCCTACTAAAAATCGTGACCAAAATTTGTAGATCAAAACTGCATCCTAGATTTCAGATTTTGGTCTAGTTCCGGAATAAATCCGCAATATTTATCGGTCGTGGCGCTACTGCGGCAACGACAAAAAACGCGACCCCTTTCGGGAGAAATGAAAAGCTGCACAAAATATCACGTTTTCGATCGACAAGAAAGTCTTAAACAAAATCTAATCAGTGCCAACACCAGGTATTTCTATGCATCTATCTCGGAAATTTCGCGAATGACATTTGTATCAAAATCACGAGCCGTCAGGCAAAATTTCCGAAAAGCAACAAACTTGAATATTACAAGAGAGAAATTTTACCTGCTCAAATTTCATCTCGAGTAGAATTCGGGTTGACTATTCCACGAGAAAATAGGGTAATATGTTCACATTTGACGCGTATTGAGCTATTTGGCAAATTAGAATTCATTTTTAACTAAACCACTAAACGTTGTTTGTTCTCTCTATGATATTTATTTCCGAAGCCATCTATGGATTCGAGAAACGTCAAAAATTTTGTCGCTGAAAAACCAACATGTTGGTTTTGCCGACTTGAAAATTTTTTCGGGATGAAACGATCGTTGCTACGGAAACTTCCTCACTAAAAATGAAAAGAGTGGAATAGTCAATTAAAAAAAACAGGGTATTCGTTAGATCTGGGGTTATTGAATATGTTTTTCGTTTTTCATGGGTACAAGCTATATTTTTGAAATAATAATCATGAAAATTTTTGTAGTTTATAGAAGATTAAATTGCCGAGGGCAAATAGTTGCGATTTTTTCGATTTAATTAGTTTTTCAATTTAAAAAAAACAGGTTGAACTTCAGCGTTTTGGAAACTACACTCAATGTTTTTTTCCGACGGTTATTCATCATTTTTTGGAAAAAATAGCAACTATTTGCAAAATAAAGCATCCATCCTCTTACAATAAATAAGCCAGTTTTTGTGCAACCTATCTCCATTTGGCATAATCTTCAAGAACCATTTTTTATCAAAACGTCGATTACCGTCACTTAAAGGATAAAAGTCGAGATCATCGCCTAATTCAGGTCTCCGTTGAAGAAATATTTTGATATTATTTTTCGTAATTTGCCATGTTGTAGGGTCATTGAAATCAACTAGTTCAAGTGGTTCCTTAGTAACTCCTGATTCTTCGTTAGAATTTTTTTTTTCTGAATCGTCCGAAATAGAATAGTTCAGTTCTAATTGTTCAGTACTTGAAGAAGTAGAAGGAATACTTTCTGCAACATAGGCGTCATTCGCGGAATCACTTCTTGTCGGGACAATAACCGCTTCACTCTTGAAGTAATTTGAGATCTCACTTGTGTTTTTTTAAGTTCTGATCATTTTTGATCTCTGATATTTCACATTTTGCGCCCCTAGGTCGTTTGCGCCCGTGGCAAATGCCTCCTTCGCCACGCCCACGGTCCGGCTCTGGCCGTTACTGGAAATCCATTTTACTGGAGAAAATTTCAAACTACTCAATATAATTTAAAGAAAATTGATGAACAGTAGTAAGGACCTCTTAACCTCCTCGAATCAAGGGGATAACTTAAGGAGAGATCTATATGTAAAGTGTTACAGCGTTGATCAATGTATTATTATATTATTAATGAACTGTTATTGGCGAGTCCAAATATCAAAGTGCCCTCTTTCGGCAAAAACGCCAAACTATGGAACAAGTAATCCGTTGAGATCTTCTATGTTTCGCGTGCTTTTGAGCAATAATATTTTGTTTCATATCCAGGTATTCTTGAGTGATATTACGAAGTTTTCATAGTGTTCTGAACAGATTAATTAGTATTTGAATAAAATTTGTTGAAAAGGTATTTATATCAGTGTTATTCATTTAAAATATTATTCACAAAGTTATCATGTTTTAGGTTACCAGACGTCTTGTTTGAGTTTGATTTTCTGGTGCAGTTTTAACTGATGAGAAAGGTTGATACCACAATTATCAATAAGAGTGTTACGAAATTGATCATCGTGATTCACGGTACTGAGCTGTGCCTTTATTATTCTGTAAGATAGGAATTAAATAAGGTGAAGTATCTGAGCGAAGGGGTTCATGTTTTAATGCTAATGTTATGTTTAATTTCAGGCCAGTGCATTGATTATAGAACAATGAGTAAGCTTAGTTCTAGTGCTGAAAAAAACTGTATTCAACTGTTGTGGTTTCAATTGCTCTTCAAGGAAAAATAAACACCAGTGTCACCAGTCTATACGTTTTCATAAATTTCCTGAGAAAGATGCCTTAATATTATTTATCACTAATGCCTTCGCTATATTGGAAAAATTGGACTGAAGAAAAGCATGGTTAAACTATAGATGGAGAAAGCTTGCTGAAAAGATGTTCGTTGTTTCTCGAACAACTGCGAACAATATTTTTAGTGAATTTATTAAGTATTAAGCAAACATTTTGGAAGGTTGTATTCAGTGGCCAAGTTCTGAGGTTGAATTGATGAATTTACCGCTTAACATTTTGGGAATATTCAAGTGATACTTAATTATAAGGATATGCCATACAGATCTTCATGTTTGTCATGTCGCATCAGAACTTATTCACATTCTGATCATAGTTTAGGCAGATGTGATCTTTTTGTGTTGCTATTTTGTAGTATATTTCCATGAAAATAAAGAGCATTCAAAACAATAATTTATTTACATAATTTCCATCGTATACCTCGTGAATTGTCGATCCAATTAGAAAGGAAAAAAGTCAATTTGTATAACAAAATTTTATAAACTCGACACTGTACTGCCAATAATACATTAATTCAATGAAATTATCCACAAAATCATCAGGAGAACTAAGAAATCTGTTTTACATATCAAAACAACGTAGCTTCAAAAGAGATTACTGGAATTCCGCCATGTTTGTTTACAGTCAGCAGCGCCCTCATCGGTGTTTGGAATCGCCAATAGGGTCTCAAAAGAATTGCGTGCGACATCTAGTGACGGATACTGAAACATTTCAGATGACTATGAAGAAATCTATAAATGGTGATCTAATTGCTATTTCTCCTTGTCGTAAGATGTCGCACTGATATATATTGTACTCTATAGATAATTACCGTTCTCTATAACTATGACAAAATAATTTTAAACGGCATCGCTTCTCGGCCCTATGGCTAAGATCAAAGTGTTGTATTATTGTTTGATGATATTTTCTATTTTCTATTTTATGCTCCTATGGGCCAACCCCAGTCGGAAACGACTGGGATACAATATGATATACGATTACTGTTAACATTCTGTTTTGTAAGATTATTCATTAATAAATTATCAATCTGTTCTTATCAGCTTAATATCTGATACGCCCCGCATGCGGGGCCAGTATATTAAACTGATTTTTGGAAACTGATGGCGGTTAGGGGCTTGCTCCACCGCTGTCACGGGTTGGCCCGGTATTGCAGTATTTGCAGTACCTCCGGGATCGGCCCACTTAAATAAAATAACAAAAGTTCTTCACTTCTTCCCACTCCCGTTTCTAAATTTCTTGTGTAACGATATAGATGCATAGAAATACCTGGTGTTGGCACTGATTAGATTTTGTTTAAGACTTTCTTGTCGATCGAAAACGTGATATTTTGTGTAGCTTTTCATTTCTCTCGAAAGGGGTCGCGTTTTTTGTCGTTGCCGCAGTAGCGCCACGACCGATAAATATTGCGGATTTATTCTGGAACTAGTCCAAAATCTGAAATCTAGGATGCCGTTTTGATCCACAAATTTTGGTCACGATTTTTAGTAGGGAGTCGTTACACCAGGTGTTCTATGCATCTATGTAACGATATAGATGCATAGAAATACCTGGTGTTGGCACTGATTAGATTTTGTTTAAGACTTTCTTGTCGATCGAAAACGTGATATTTTGTGCAGCTTTTCATTTCTCCCGAAAGGGGTCGCGTTTTTTGTCGTTGCCGCAGTAGCGCCACGACCGATAAATATTGCGGATTTATTCCGGAACTAGTCCAAAATCTGAAATCTAGGATGACGTTTTGATCTACAAATTTTGGTCACCATTTTCAGTAGGGAGTCGTTACACCAGGTGTTCTATGCATCTATGTAACGATTATGGATTTTGAATTGAAAAGTCGTGAGTCGTGACATAGAGCATAGAAATATGTAGTGGCACTGATTAGATTTTTTCTTGTCGATCGAAAACGTGAACGTGATATTTTGTGCGGCTTTTTGGTCACGATTTAGTAAGGACAGAGACAACCGAGACGGGTAACTACCTGCTAAAAAAGAGGGGCATTTTATTCCCTATCTCTCTCAGTTTCATCTTTAGATCAGCATAGAGGCGCTGCATGTAGTTTGAGAAAGGGGCGCGGCAAAATTTGAAATTTACGCGGGAGATTTGAAATGCCTTGTCACATTTCGCAGCTGATATAAAAGACTGCAATACTGTATGAAAAAACTTCTACATTCTTCAGTAGAGAGAAAATAATCTACTGTAAAATGTGAAGTTTTCCATACAATATTTATTGCAAATATTCAATATTGGAGACAAAATAGGTTTATAAAATAAAAGTGCCTAGTTAATTGGCAAAGAACATTTAATTATTTACTGCATTAATCAGCACACATATAAATGGACAAATTGAAAAGTGATCAGAATAGAAAAACAATCATGAAAATTCAATAGAAAAGAATCGATCATTCATAGCATGAATTCACCATTCAGATGAATGTACAAATATGAAACAAAAATAATATTTATGAATACTTATATAGATGAGAAGAAATAACACATGATCAAAATGGAAAACAACAGTTAATTATCAAAAACAAAAGATTAATCCTTCCCTGCATGAATGCACTATTCACATGAATGCACATATACAGACGACAACTAACAAATTCGCAAGATTGAAAAACGGTAATCCTTAACCAAGAAGGAATAATTATTTACTGCATGAATTCAACATTCAGATTAATGTACCAATATGAAACACAAAGAATACAGATAAGAATAAATAATTAATTATCAAAATTGAAAAGTAGTAGTTCATTATCAACAAAAAATGGTCATTCAATTCACTGCATGCACAAAACATTATGAATCTACATACGTACATATATTGAAAAAAGCAAATTATTATTATTAAACAGAGGATCAATCATTTACTGCATGAATTCAACGTTCAGATGAATGTACCTAAATGAGACTCAAGAATACTTAAAAATATACAGAATGGAATCTCGGAAGAAATATCAAATAATCAAAATTGAAAAACAGGATCAATCATTCACTGCATGAATTCACCATTCCATGAGTACACTAATATGCTAATACAGATGAGGTGTAACAAACAATTGAAATTTAAAAACGGTAATTCTTTATAAACAGAAAATGATGAATCATATACTGCCCAATAAAATTTAAACAAAATACATATAAATATTATACAGATAAGAAGAAATAAAAATAATTTAGATTGAGAAATGGTGACGAAAAACTAAAAAGAGAGAATTAATTCATTAAAATTAGATTATTATTCAACTTTTACTTTCTTGGAGAATTCTGGCTTGTATTTCCGTAATTTCCTGTTTTATTCTCTTGCATCAGTAAGGAGTTCCAATTCTGCAGAGTGACCTAATGGTTTGAATTTCCTCATAATGTATAGGACATTCAAGTGACGATATTCCTGAAGAATAACTTGTACTTTCTCCAGGAAATTCAACTGAAATGATCCAACATTCAAGTGCTGCATCACATTATTCACATTCCAATTTAAACTGATTGTTGTATATTTGAAAGTATCTGGACTATTGTCAAAAATCCTACGACCTCACAGGGTTTCTCCCACGGTTTCTTCAGTATATTTCATCCCCAAACTTTCCAGCCTTGAATAACACCAATTTACAATTAACGATTACCAATCTTTGAGCACCTCTAATATGGTGTATAAGTGATAAATAAAACAGACTGATGACACTATAATTTGCATAGACACATTAGGTGACCCTATCTTATGCATATTTTCTTATTTTGCAGTTTCAATAATATCTCCCTGCACAAATTATTATGTGGATCAATACCTTTGTGACGTCCTGAAGACAGCCTCACTTTCTTCTGGCAGTTCCGTTGAGGTGACCCACCGAAAAGGCACTGCATCTTTATTTAATTCATAGGAGATCAAGTCACGAAAGAAAGCTGGCTTGAAATGTTTATCACAAATCTTCCACCTTCTATCAGATTCTCCTTTGAATATCCTAAACTTCCTTGTCACAACATTGATCTAAAATTTTCAAAAAATTAATATGATAATGTTTACATATTTCAAATATCTTACTTTTCAATATTCCCGGGAAAACAATAGATTTTCTTCACCTCCAGATCATCAGATCCACATATAATGCACAATGCATGTTAGCTAATTTAAAAACAAATATTTCTACTCTGAAGACATTCAACTTTGTAAACATGTAAGATGTAAACAACATCATTTAAGCCGCCATTTGCATTTTCGAAGAGTAGTTTCCTACCATTTAGGCTTGAAAATTAACGCCATCTAAGTAGAATCTTACATCAGTTTTAAACAAGGATGAACTTATATGAATTTCATTGAACAGACAGAAATGGCCTTATTTCCTTAAAATGCCCCTAATTTCAGTACCTAGTTACACGTCTCGTTTGTCTCTGGTAAGGAGTCGATACACCAGGTAATACTATGCATCTATGTCGTGACATAAGATGCCTAGAATACCTCGTGATGGCACTGATTAGATTTTGTTTAAGACTTTCTTGTCGATCGAAAATCCGAGAATTTGTCCTGCTATAGATGCATAGAAATACCTGATTAGATTTTGTTTAAGACTTTCTTGTCGATCGAAAATGTGATATTTTGTACGGCTTTTCATTTCTCCCGAAAAGGGTCGCGTTATTTGTAGTTGCCGCAGTAGCGCCACGACCGATAAATATTGCGGATTTATTCCGGAACTAGACCAAAATCTGGAATCTAGGATGCCGTTTTGATCTACAAATTTTGGTCACGATTTTTTGTAAGGAGTCGATACACCAGGTATTCTATGCAGCTATGTCCTGCTTTTCATTTCTCCCGAAAGTGGTCGCGCTAAGCATGCTGGTCGCGCTATTTGTCGTTGCCGCAGTAGCGCCACAACCAATAAATATTAGGCAATCCAAACCACGTGGCGCCCTGCCTCCAGATAACTTATAAATTTTCTGACAGGTCGCTGGCTTGAAGTAAATATGAGGAATTTTATTATCTTATATGCATTTCATGAGTGAACGAGTGAGTTTTTATGATTTCTAATATCAAAAAGTATCCTGAAGTATCACTGACGAAGAAAATTTCACTCAATCATATGATAACAACTTTTAGTATTGGGAGCCCGAAGAGATTCAAGAGAAAGTATTGGAGAAGGAATATTAATCAGAGCTCTGTCCCTGTAACTTCTTTATCCTTTTATATGATATAAATTTCAATATTCATCAGTTTTACATGAACTGAATACTCCTTATTTCAGTGTCTACGAAGACACATTCACTTTAGTTTCTTATCTTCGATATTGTCAAGTCTTGATGACTGCTGACCCAATTTCCTTTTGTTTCCTGATAAGTCACTTACTATGTGTATGATACACCAAGTTACACACACTGGGTGTTCCAAAATATTCAAGAAAATCCTCATAATTTGAACGACTTGCACATCCAACTTTGGCACACATTTATAGCATTTTTTATTGAAAATGCACTTAATTTAAATAATTTTCACTGATCTGATATTCCTAAGAGTAAGATTGACTAGAAATATCGAAAAAATTTCCACATAAAACAATTTTTCAAGCAAATAAACGGTTTTAATGTCTACATGAACAAAGCTAAACTTGGTTTGTTTGACCACCAGCTAACCTCAAAAAAATTTGACAGGTCGTTGGATTCCCTAATTGCGGATTTATTCCGGAACTAGACCAAAATCTGAAATCTGAATGCCGTTTTGATCTACAAATTTTGGTCACGATTTTTAGTAACTAAGGGGTCGGTTATTCTATGAATCTATGTCGTGACCAAAGTTGTAGATCAAAACGGCATTCTAGATTTCAGATTTTGGTCCAGTTCCGGAATAAATCCGCAATATTTATTGGTTGTGGCGCTACTGCGGCAACGACAAACACCGCGACCACTTTCGGGAGAAATGAAAAGCAGGACATAGCTGCATAGAATACCTGGTGTATCGACTCCTTACTAAAAATCGTGACCAAAATTTGTAGATCAAAACGGCATCCTAGATTCCAGATTTTGGTCTAGTTCCGGAATAAATCCGCAATATTTATCGGTCGTGGCGCTACTGCGACAACGACAAATAACGCGACCCCTTTCGGGAGAAATGAAAAAATTCTCAGAATTCGATCGACAAGAAAGTCTCAAACAAAATCAGTGCCAACACCAGGTATTTTGTATGCATCTATCTACCTATCTAGTGTAACGACACCTCACTTAAAAAATAAAAATCGTGATTCGTGACCAAAATTTGTAATTTTCTCTCGAAAGGGGTCACAGTACGTGTAATTTTCCATTGCCGCAGTAGCGATACGACCGCGAAATATTGCGAACACTCGAGTGCTGTTTTGATCAACTTTGGTCACGAATTTATCAAAATGTTTATTTTTTGGGGAAAAAATGTATTTGCGAAAAAATTATGTGAATTTAATAATTCCAAAGAAACTTTTTTCTTTGTTAAAATACTGGAAATATTTATTTCACATGCTATTTTCTCGTAAGGAAATCAAGAATCGAGTGTTGAAATTTTCTGAAAAATAATGGACAGAATAGTCCGTAACCTTTGTGATAGTTCATTCGAAAAAAAAAAAAAGAACTCGGATAACCTGACAGAAAAACTTCTAAACGAGCAGACGGGGACCTACCGAAGACATTTAAATACATTTGTCCACGACTTCCCTATAATCCTTACATCTCGAATGATCTTTGAGAAACGTAATGATAGTCATCATTCACCGGTGAATAATGAATAATGATTCATTAATCACTGCTGAATTGCACTTCTGAAAATTTTTAATTCGTCAGGATTCGAACCCGAGACTCCTTATTATTCCACGATGGAAAAATGACTGCCAACCACCATCAGCGCGATGACAATTAAGGGAAAAAAATAACCATTTAATGTTTTCTTCTATGACAAGCTGAAAAATATTCAAAACGTCTGTTTTCATTGTGCCTTCCATAAATTGTAATTCTTCTCGAAGATACCTGCATTACAGAGTCATGAAGAAATGTCGTGTAGGTACTCCACCAGAAATAAGACGGCTGCAAGAAATACTGCATTACATTATTGCCGGAAAAATCAAGGAATAGCGTTTAATAATTTCATGGACTGAGAGCAGCTAATAAAATCCACTCATTTTCAAAAATATCAACGACCTATAAACAAACAACCCTATGGAGCCATTATTCCATGCTTAAGAATACTCTCAACATAAATGAAGGCAACGATATTGGAAATTATTAAAAATTGCGTTCACTTTTGGAAAGGAAATCAGAAGGAAGATAGCTAGAGTATTTTCTAGCGAAGAAATTATTCCTGAAGCATGCGATCAAAAATATCTTGTGATGAAGGTGAAACACTAGCTTGTATACATTTGTATTTCATTTTCATCAGAGCTAAAGTATGGAAATGAATCGATGTCAACTGAACTTTTTGCTCCTAATTTGGACCCTTCAGCAAATTAGCAATTGTGTAGGTCTGTACAGGATGTCCCAAATTCGATGATCACTGAGAGCATCTTGAGAACCATAAGGGTTAGAGAAAAAATGTTCAAGGACTCCCGATCTCTTTTTTCAAAATAATCAATTGCCAGCAAACAGATCCGAGATATCTGAATTGGTTTTCGAGTTACAGGACGTTTCTGAAAAATTGCTGTTATCTCGTTTTCTGTTGGAGATATCACGAAAATTCCAAAAATTTTTCTTTTGTCATTTCCATACGCTGCTCCTATCTGATCCGAAAAATTATTCGCCGTTCAAGTGCTAGAGAGAAAAGTTTGTAGTTTTTAAATGGGACACCCCATATTTTTCATCATTGCTTCCTAGCCGCAGATTCACCAAGTATCACCCTGTAACCGGTTTCTCGAAAATCTGATCCGTTTCAAAGATATTTAGTTTTTCGTCTACAATTGAATTGGACAGCCAGTATATAATGATTCTTCTTTTATTTGGAGATATTTTATTTTCTATTCTATGAAAAACTAATATTAATCGAATAAAAACTTTAATACAAATGAATTCTGAAAAAAAACTACAATAAATGTTCGAATTGTATCTGATGATTTCGTCTTTTCAAGATAATTATTTGGTTAAAATTATTCACTATAGGTACACACTAGAAAAATTAGATTTTTAATTGAATGGAATATATTTACAAATGAAGTTTTCGATTTTATAGAATCGAAATTTTCAGGAAATATTGTAATCTTCTATGATATCTCTTTCTTTAAAGGAGATCAGTTTATTTAAAAAAACAAACTAGACAAAAAATAAAATAGCTCCAAATAAAAGAAAAATCTTCATATACAGGCTGTCCCAATTCAAGTGAAGACGAAAAACTCAATATCTCTGAAACGGATCAGATTTTCGAAAAACCGGTTACAGGATGATACTCTGTAAATCTGCTGCTGAGAAGCAATAATGAAAAATATAGGGTGTCCCATTTGAAAATTACAAACTTTTCTCTCTAGCACTTGAACAGCGAATAATTTTTCGGATCAGATAGAAGCAGCCTATAGGCAATGGAAATTACAAAAGAAAACTTCTTGGAATGTACCTACGTGATATCTCTAACAGAAAAAGAGATATTGCGAAATATTTGAAACAGCCATTTTTCAAAAACCCTCCCTGTAACTCGAGAACCAATTCAGATATCTCGGATCTGTTTACTGGCAATTGATTATTTTGAAAAAAGAGATCGGGTGTCCTTGAACATTTTTTCTCTAACCCTTATGGTTCTCGAGATGCTATCAGTGATCATCGAATTTGGGACACCCTGTACTATGCATATTGTCGAAAAGTCTAGTTGAAGATTATAAGGAAATATTATGTTTCTTACAATTGTTCATTACTGAATCACAAATCCTACTGCATGTACCGGGTGTCTCGAATTCGTTGTCTTGTGAGAGGATCTCAGAAACCAGATGAACTAGAACAAAAATAAGTGGGACATTTTCGGGTTCTATTCTTGAGATAATTATTTTGGTGAAAACCGCAACCTTCTAAAGTCAAAAGCTCTCATAACTTCTAGGTTACTGGTGCTATAAACATGAAACACTTTTCAGTAGAATTCATTGCCGTTATTAGAATTACAATTATTCTCGAATTCATATAACAAACTTGTGTTTTTCAAAATGTAAACCATGCAAATCTCTGTGACAGATAAAATGGCTTTATTTTTTCCTTCACAAAAATTTATATTATGATATATGTATAAATTTCTTATCAAACTATGAAAATCAGCAAAAGTTTAATTTTCATACAACAAATCAACGAGGTGTCTATGATAATCTGCAAACTTCAGATAATTATAAAATTCGATGGTCGAGAGCAGAATACATAATATACTCTATTCACTGTTATAATGTATCCCGGTTGGTTGGCCATGGAATGCTGACACATTTCACCGCGTATATTTGTGGAACTAAAACTGAACCTTGAGGCACACTCTTATTAACTCTCATCCAAGGAGATTGTTTTTTATTCGAATGAACCTGCTGAAGTCTACCTTCTAAAAATGAAGCAATTAATCGAAGGGGTTTTCCTCTTACTCCGTAATACTGAAGCTTTTCCAAAAGAATTCTGTGGGAAACGTTGTCAAAGGCCTTGGAAAGATCGCATAAACTAAGTTCTACTTTATCGCCATTATCGAGTCCTTCTGAAATCTTTCAGAACAGAGGTTGATAAACCATATATGTATATCACATGTGTGCAATGAATGTATAACATGCTCTTCACCTCATCCGGTGTTGCCGGATCTAGAAACATTGATTTGAAACTTCGTATTTTCACTTTCCGTAGATACTCTATGGAACGGTTTTCATCAACACACTCCAATTTGTTATTAAAATCGAGGAGAAATCTGAAATATTCGTTTGAATCTACGACATTTTCAATATACCTATTTATTCTTTCTATGAGAATTCATGATTTCCCATGACTTTTTCTGTTTATTTTTCGAATTTTCCATTTCAAACGAATAATACACTTGGCCTTTTCTAATGAATCTTTGTAGAACTTTAGTTGATTCCTATAAAGCATTACTGATTCCTTAATCCTTTTTCACATGGATATGCGAGTATGTAAAGCATCTAATATTATGTTTTTGATGTGTTTCAGATCTTCAGTTTACCAAGACTGGTTTTTGGATTTTTTTTGTTGAATTTATTGATTTATTCTTTTCTTAATCAGCGGACAATAATTATTCAGTGGTTCAACAACTTCTCGATGAAAATTTTCAAAAATTTGTTCTGATGAGCCAAGTTGATAGTCTTGACTAGTCCAGTCAATGTTAGAAAGATGACTAATATACAGGGTCTTTCACGAGGAACCTCACCCATATTTATACGGGAAACTACTGAACGTATTTTCATGAAATTCAGCACTTATAAGTATTTCACGATGCTGATGAAATCTAAAATATTTTCAAGGCATGAGCACCTCCGGTTTTTCCGGAAATGACGTCAACTTCCGTTTTTCAAATTAGAACACCATTTTTTTATTGCAGAAATAGATTCCTTAGAAAATTTCAAGTTATTTTGATGTAATATTTTTCAGTTTTGGTTGGAAAATTCTCTCTGAGCGGGAGAATTCGAAAAAAAAATCGAAAATAGAGCTCCGCTGAAACAAGAATAACTTCGAGGGTTTTGGATGGAAAATTTTCATTTTTGGGATTTTTCAAGATGTAAGATTGATGTATCCACTTTAAAAATCGAAATCGCGATTCATGATACAGGGGGTGAAATAATCGCTTTCAAAGTTAGGGATGACAAAATCGTGAAAAATCAATTTTTTCAAATTAGAACCCCATTTTTTTATGGCAGATATTGAATCTACGTTAAAAAATAATGTGAGTGAATGCATCACACCCTTGCCCTAAAGTGGATATTTTCTGAGTTATTCACAAAAAACTGTTTTTCGTCTTGAATTTTCAGCTATTTCTTTTCCCCTCACGCCAAAAAGATGAAATTTTCAGGAACTGTTGCTTAAACCATGTTTTAGATTTTACTACCCTAATATGCAAGAGAAAAAAGTTACAGGTTGTTCCTAAATAGATGGCGAATTTGGATTCGAATTTGTATCGGAAACCTCTTTATTTCAACTAATCGGCCATCGGTTTTCTCTCCAGTGATAAATAAATAATTCCTTATGAACCATATGCAAAAACTTACCATGTTTTACATTCTTTTTTTTAATGATAGATATCGTTAATTACATGCTACTGAATAAAGAGGAATTTGGCAGATGTAATTAATGATATCTATCATTAAAAAAAAAGAATGTAAAACATGGTAAGTTTTTGCATATGGTTCATAAGGAATTATTTATTTATCACTGGAGAGAAAACCGATGGCCGATTAGTTGAAATAAAGAGGTTTCCGATACACATTCGAATCCAAATTCGCCATCTATTTAGGAACAACCTGTAACTTTTTTCTCTTGCATATTAGGGTAGTAAAATCTAAAACATGGTTTAAGCAACAGTTCCTGAAAATTTCATCTTTTTGGCGTGAAGGGAAAAGAAATAGCTGAAAATTCAAGACGAAAAACAGTTTTTTGTGAATAACTCAGAAAATATCCACTTTAGGGCAAGGGTGTGATGCATACACTCACATTATTTTTCAACGTAGATTCAATATCTGCCATAAAAAATGGGGTTCTAATTTGAAAAAATTGATTTTTCACGATTTTGTCATCCCTAACTTTGAAAGCGATTTTTTCACCCCCTGTATCATGAATCGCGATTTCGATTCTCAAAATGGATACATCAATCTTACATCTTGAAAAATCCCAAAAATGAAAATTTTCCATCCAAAACCCTCGAAGTTATTCTTGTTTCAGCGGAGCTCTATTTTCGATTTTTTTTTCGAATTTTCCCGCTCAGAGAGAATTTTCCAACCAGAACTGAAAAATGTTACATCAAAATAACTTGAAATTTTCTAAGGAATCTATTTCTGCAATAAAAAAATGGTGTTCTAATTTGAAAAACGGAAGTTGACGTCATTTCCGGAAAAACCGGAGGTGCTCATGCCTTGAAAATATTTTAGATTTCATCAGCATCGTGAAATACTTATAAGTGCTGAATTTCATGAAAATACGTTCAGTAGTTTCCCGTATAAATATGGGTGAGGTTCCTCGTGAAAGACCCTGTATTGGCTTCAGATAACTCCCTCACATACTTGCACTGTTTATTTTCTGTACTTGGAACAGATATACCAAACTCAACTTTCTGAACTAGATGATCAGAAATGTGTGGATGAAAAGTACTTCTAGTAGTTATGAGACTACGATAATCACAAAAAATATTATCGATGCGTCGATGATCCTAAGGTAATTGATGGATTCATACCTAAATAAAGGTTCGAATCCGAACTCCTTCATTGAACTCAACGATCTTTTGGAGTCTCTAGAAGATTTAAGTAAATCGACATTGAAGTCCCCTCCAATAAATGTTGTGACATTTTTTGATTTTTCTCTTATATGCCCGAGACATTCCGACAACCTATTGAAGAAATCCTCGATATCGAGCCTGAAACTCGACGGAGCTCTGTAAATGCCAAGAACTTGTAAGTGTATTTTGTTGTTATTAATACCTGTGATTTCGAAGTTTCCTTCTTTTACATATCTATCAAGTTCTTGTATTTTGTTGGTTTCATGTTTAGATTCAACCATAATTGCCACACCGCCATGTGCACTACTGATTCTTGAAAAATAGGATGCAATGTTGTAATTTGGGATGTTGAGTTGTGCATAGTTATCTTCCGGCATCCATGTTTCCGTTATGATCCCAAAATCGATGGAATTTTCCTCGAGGAAGGATTCTATTTGGTCAACTTTCCCTATTAGTGATCGGCAGTTCGAATTGACTATCGTATAGTTTTGTTTTTGCACCATATTGTCGAAAAAACCGAAATCTCTGTATGGTGACACTGACTCCTCTAGGCCAAGTTTCAGGCTTGTTCAATTCTTCAAGAAGAGATGAAATCCGCTCCCACTCTGAATGATGTACCAGAAGTATTTTCATTCTCCTGTAGTTTTTCAACGATGAAATTTCTGCCAGGAAATTTATGATGAAGACAGTGGCGGCTCGTAAACTTTTACCTTGGGTCGGCAGATATACAGGGTGTCCCACTAGTGCCGCAGCGGACGATATACGCGTAACGGACTGAGTTTGTCAAAATTTTTTGATGTAGACTTGATATACTCCAAGAAGAGCACATCCTAAAAATATTTTCGAATATATCGGGTGGCCCACAAAAGAGGAATAGCGGGTGACTTTGTTTTTTCAAATGGGACACCCTATATTCAATAGTGTTTTTCAATTCTCTGAAACTTCCTGCATGCTATCGTATACTTTTCACATATTTTTACTAGACAGTTTTCGAAATATTGGCCATTTTGACAAAAAAAATGATACTTGTAGAGGCTATGTTATCCAATTATATTTCACGAACCCTTGCACATACCAATAACAGTTTTATATGGATTGAAACGACTTCAAAGTATCCTACCCAGCTATAATAAAGCATCTCCAGCATATAGAGTCCACAAAAAGACTATCAACATGACGAATTTCAAATCGATTTTTCTTCATTTTTTCAAATGCCTTGCATATTATTTTTTTTTCTGCATTATAAACATTTTACTCCATTTTTGTCAAATACATGATTTATGCACATCTCTAACAGAAAAGGAATTTTTTGAGTTCGCGTTAAATAATTAATTTCCTGGAAGAAACGATCCAACCACTCACCCAAACTGTTTGGGCCAAACATACGAACACTGAATGACTGAAGGCTCCTGTTCCTGTCTGTAGCCGCATCCCGAACGAAAACAACCGAGGCACCCCGATCGGTCCGATCCGATCGTTCCTCGTGTTCGTGTATAATACAATACGAGTCGAGGCATTTCAGGTACGGCATAATCCCATTTGCCGACCCTGCGATGTGTTGAGCCTGCTATAAGAGTTTAGCGGCTACTGTTCAGCATTTTTTTCTCGGCTAAAAATTTCGGGAAATAGTGGTATTGGGCGGAAATTCAAATAAGTAGGTACTATCATATTCAAAATCATCGTCTATAAAAGTACGAAATACGACAAAAATTCGTTCAAAGCAACATTTATCTCTTAAAATTTGTGAGGTGGAACGAACAACGAAAACATCGCATTTTCGATTTTGAAAACGCATTAACTAGGAGGCGACTATAATATTTATCATTATCTGAATAAAATTTCAACAGAAAACAGTCGAGTTAAAATTGTTTCGCCTCATTCGTATTCGCATTTCATTGAAACGTCGAATCAGGTGCAGCGTGCCGTACTTGATCCCCAGAAAGCGTTCGATGCTTGGCGCTCTTGTCTTCCCGTACACGTACAAGGTGGGCAAAATTGGTGCTACATGAACTAAAACTTTTTGTTATAACTCAGCAAATAAACCTCTTAGAAAAAATCAGAGTACGCCACTGGATTGCTATCAGAAAAGTGCCTTTATAATGTTTTTATTTCAACATCCTAGCATAAACAGAAACGGAGATAATGACCAAAGTCGAAATTGCCCAAATTGCAATTTCGGCCTATAAGTAACTCGGAAACGAAAGAAGATAGAGGAATGCAGTTGATGGCATTAACAGTTTCTCGAAGAAAGAGGACTATAAGTTGGCATTCATTATTCTCTATCTCCTCGGGTTAAAAAGTTTTAGTTCATGTAGCACCAATTTTGCCCACCCTGTACACATTTCAATTCTCGGACTGATTTGAGTAGACGAAACGGCGCGGCGTTGAGATTGGCAGAGCGTATTTCCAAGAAGTTATGATTTATAGAATTTTATTTACACAGGTCTTGGAAATACAATAATTATAATAAATTTAGTAATTCAACAGGAGAAAGAGTAATTTACATTTTGGCTGGACATAAAATAAATAGGGTCGGCACTGCCGACCCTGCCGTCAGTGGCGCACCCAGAAATTTTATTCGGGGGGGGCTGCTCAAGAGTAATCAGGTTTTTGTAAGTTATATAATTTAAAAAATGAGCCGCAAGCGAAAACCTTCTTAAGTAATGGATATATCGCATTCGTTATTATACAGGGTGTTTCATTGGTAAATGAACATACGTTAACCTGAGCTAGAGCTACCTAGACGAGTCCAAAAAACCCATATATGATACGTCTAATCCAATCCATAACCAGGATAGAGGATGGTTTATGTATTCACCAAAAATTTCAATTCCTCATAACTTTTGAACCAACTAGTATAGTCGGTTGATATTTGAAACGTATGATTCACTTCTACAGGTCGATCGATTTACTTTTGAATTTCCAAAAAATTCCAGGTCCGTATTTGAAAAATATGGGACTTCTTCCAAGCTGAGATTCAACACCCTGTATATTGAAATTTTGCGATTTGATTGAGATATTTGAAAAGAGCAGAAACTTTCAATGGGGTTCAGTAGATTTCATTGTCCCGCACGTCATTTCCAATGGAATATTGCAGTTCCACAAAATTCTCAGAAAAATCGTACATTATGATCTAATTGAATTTTTTTCGTCCCACTAATTGCACATTCGAATTTCATAATATTCTGTGGAATCGTTTGGAGTTATTTCCGGAAAAACATCGAGAAAAATTTAGTTGAAGTCAACAAAGATGAATAAATAACTGAAGAAACATA
Organism: Adalia decempunctata; assembly: GCA_951802165.1. Lineage (NCBI taxonomy): Eukaryota > Metazoa > Arthropoda > Insecta > Coleoptera > Coccinellidae > Adalia > Adalia decempunctata. The sequence continues at coordinate 49,296,221 of OX637697.1, forward strand.
AAAACTTAACGTGAATTACAGAAGGTGCTCTAAAGTACCACCATTTTGTTCAATACACATTCTTGCCCTCTTCAAAATATGCCAGATACTTTTTTTGATCAAGTCTGGATTATTACGTATTTCATTGCACGCGACTTCGATACATCGACACTTCCTATTTCACATCTGATAGGTGATTGCGTCCTTTAATGTTTGATAACAGTAGGGATTGTCGGATTGTCCTCATCCTTCTTATTTCAGATGAATTTCCTGAACATTTCAAATAACCCCAAATGAAATAATCAACAGGATTGGAATCTGGTGACCTAGCGGGCCAGGCATGCGGTCCACCTGTGCCTATCCGGATAATTGGAAAGTTCTGATCTAAAAATTGTCTGATCATTACTCTAAAATGGGGTGGAGCTCCATCATGCTGAAAATGCATTCCTGCAGTGTCCGTACCTCCGAGTAATACAGGAAAATGATGTTGGAGGAAATCTAAGTAGAGATTTTCTTTAAGCCGTCTTGGTATGACCTGTGGTCTAATCAATCGATTTTATTAAACGCCACACCATACGTTTCTTGAAAATTTGTATAAGGATTTCGTATGCCTGACTTCATGCAGATTCTCTGCAGCCCACTAATGCGACTCCCTAATAATGACCCCATCCCTCGTGAATGGGTAAATAAAATTCCGTTGACCATTCTTTCATTTCGTAAAATCCAGCTACTAAAGTTAGTTCTTCTAATTTCATCAGCTGGATCCAATCGTTGTACCTTCTGGAGAACAATTTGATCATAATGTACGATTTTTCTGAGAATTTTGTGGAATTCCAATATTCAATTGGATCTTTCCCTGAAGCTCTCTTTGAGCAAAATGACGTGCGGGACAATGAAATCTACTGAACCCCATTGAAAATTTTCTTCTCTTTTCAAATATCTCAATCAAATCCCAAAATTTCAATATACAGGGTGTTGAATCTCTGCTTGGAAGAAGTCCCATATTTTTCAAATACGGACCTGAAATTTTTTGGAAATTCAAAAGTAAATCGATCCACCTGTAGAAGTGAATCATACGTTCCAATAATCAACCAACTATACTAGTTGGTTCAAAAGTTATGAGGAATTGAAATTTTTGGTGAATACATAAACCACTCTGTATCTCGGTTATGGAATTGATTAGACATATCGTATATCGGTTTTTGGACTCGCCTAAGGTAGCTCTAGCTCAGGTTAACGTATGTTCATTCACCAATGAAACACCCTGTATATGTATATCAATCTCTATCTCTATCTGTAAAGGAAATGTTTAAGTTTCCATTCTGTTCTATAATAATTATTATTACTTTTAGAAAAATAATAAGATGGAAATATTTGAATTACTTTTTTTTTTCGGCTCGGGGGGGGCTGCAGCCCGACAGCCCCCCCCCTCGGTGCGCCACTGCCTGCCGTCCCTGACGAGCCGCCACTGGATGAAGATAATCGTTGATATGATTACTCGTAACTCCTGGTGCCACTCAGCCTAAATACAACCAGGCTCTTTTTGTTAGTCCTGCGAAGCTTATTGTTTTTCATTTGATGATTCTTCAATATCAACAGATCCGATAATTTTATCATCTTTTCTCTTTCTATCGTGCGATTTCTTAGGTTTTATTTTATTCTGCGGGATGTTCTTCTTTGCCTTTGATTCAATTTTCGTGGAATGTTGTTCAATTGGAAAATTATTGATGTTTTGTGTAGAAACAGGTGCAGTAAACTCGGCAACACTGTTTTAGATATGTGTTTTCACCAATGAATTTTCTGTTTCGGGGGAATTTTCAATATTCGGTACCTATTTTCCCTGATTTAGTCGTTTGTTGGAGTAGTTTTATGATAAGTTTTTGACCGTTTATTCGTTCATCCAACTGACTCACCAACTTAAGATGTATTATATTCCATCTCCATTACCCATTTCGAGGTTAGGCTCCGGAAGGGAATTCTTGAAATGTGTATCGACCATTTCCTTGGCTTTCTCTAATGTTGCGGTACTCATACCGGTCACACTTTCGAAGTTAATCATTTTTTCAACTAATATAGAAACTAACTGTTCTTTATTCATTCTATTGAGTTGAGCTGTGAGGAACGTTGCGTTCACCTCGACCGCCATGTTTAAGTTAAGCATTCGTATAATAATATCATTGTTCTCTTTAAACAATGATAATATTCAGTTAAAACTGAACGATTGTGCGAAATCTCGATTCGACTCTGGACGGAAAGTAACTAGACGAAGGCGCTCCTACCGCTGCGCCAAACTTGTCAATATTAATTGCTCCTTCTTACATTTGAACAGAGTATAGCTCATCGGGTTTCTGAGAGACCCTCACTAGACAACGAATTTGGACACCCGGTACCTACTGTCCAGTAGGTGGTTGTTGAATATGCGTTACCAAAACCCTTGTTTTGGTCCAACCTTTTTTTGGATCCCAATCAGAATGATATTTTATATATTCCGTCAGACATAAAGAAACATAATTCATCAAATTTATAATTTCATTATTGATGCATGGGGAATGAAAACTCTGGAATATTCGAAGGAAATCGCATTTTATAACATTTTTTGGAAGTTGGTGGGGCTCATTTTGCATATTTGTTGAATAAAACTATTCAGACTCATCTTGATTTTTTCACCGAATTTCACCCTACTGCTTTGTCCCATTGACATTGGTTATCATTTTATGCCCCAGATTATGATTATGATTATAAAAAGGAAACTTTCGTGTCTGCTCCAAAAAGTTTCAATGTTTATACTGATTACTCCTTGGCTGGGCAGCTTTCGGAAAGCTCAGACACATCCTCAAATCTAGAGATATTCCCATGAACCTCAAAAGAAAAGTCTTCGAGTCGTGTATTCTGCCGGTCCTCACTTATGGCCTCAAAACTATCCCATACAGAGCGGTAAACAAGCTTCAAGTTACTCAACGTGCAATGGAAAGAGCGATGCTGGGTGTCAGTTTGCGACAGAAGATTAGAAATGAGGAGATCAGAAGAATAACTAAAATAGTGGATATAAGTGAGAGAATAGCACAGCAAAAATGGAGATGGGCTGTCCATATCGCGAGACAGAGCACAGAAAGGTGGACGTACGGAGTCACAGCATGGCGACCGAGAGAATATAGGAGAAGCGTTGACAAAAGAGATGGCGAGACGACATCCAGTCATCAGTAGCTGGGAAAAACTGGATGAGGGCTGCTGCGGACAGGTCGTGATGGAAAAGCATGGAAGAGGCCTACATCTAGAAGTGGATGAAGACAGGCTGAAAAGAAGAAGAAGAAGAAGAAGAAGAGGAAGAAGAAGACTCCTAGGTCCTAGGTGACCCCTCAGAAGCTGTAGCTTGTGCGAGGAGATACATTGGTGTTTCATTGAGGCGCCAGAAGGATGATATGATATGATGACAGCAGTTAGGTGAAAACATGACCAGCTCAAAAACAAAATTGATTTATCCAAGCGATTTTTCAAAATTTTGATATTTCTGCAAAAGAAAAGACCTTTGTTCCCTTTTCAACGAGACACCTATACAGACAAAAAAAATTTGAGAGACAAAAACTAATCCGATAGGGGCGCCACCGTGCATTTCATAGAATATTTCCATTGAATGGTCTCCTTTATGAATGAAATGTACAATGGCGCTCTCTATCCGAGAATCGCTGAACTATATGAAATTAGTGAATATGTAGGTAAAGCAGGAACTATTTCTCGCCATTGTATAGGTTTAATTTGGCCATTCTCTGCCAATTCCGTATTTCAAGTTGATCTTCTGAAATTATCTGTAGATTCACTTTTTATCGGAAGTTTAACTATTTTTATGGTCTTTCGTTTGAAATAAAACAGAAGCATGAGTCCATGAGTTGGCTTATTTTCTTCTATTTTTGAAAGAAAAAAAATGAACTTTCGAAATAAAATCGATTCCAATCCTTTCTGAGTTTACCCACAAGATTTCAGTTCTCAAAGTGTAACCATTCTCAAATGCAACTTGAAAACACAATACATTAAACGCCCACCTGAATATTTCATTAGAGCTTGAAACTCCAATTCCAAAAATATGCCGTGAAATTAGAATTTCATCCGATTAAGCCATAACTTGAACTTGAACAAATTCCAACATGTGTAATTTCTTTGACAAATGATAATTACCATGTTTCGTGTCCTTAGCTTAATACACAAGTAAAATAAAAAAGAAAAACAATTTTTTTTGTTGATCATCGAAGGGGTGTAACTTTTCTGGGGGAGGTTTTTCATTTTATACCAAAAACCCCTTTAATTTTTTCGGTGTTATTAAGATACACCCTGTATACATAAAAAGTGCACTAGGAATGATGTTTTCACAGAAACGCAAAATTTTACACATCAGCCACTTTTCAACAGTGCACATTTACAAAAAACCACCCTCTAACACTACATCAGTTGTTTATCCAGTTTATGAATCGGCTTTACATTCGAAAGTGTCCAATTTTGCTCACTCTGTACACTTCCTTCTTCCATCTTAATTTTTCATGTTATTATCCGAGAAATTGCCCAAATTTTCCTGTATACACACTATTTGTGGCGAAATGTCGAGTTTTTTCAAAAACAAACTACCCCTATTATATCCGTCAATAAATCGCTTGTTCGCGAACAATCCTCATTCTCTTGTTCTTCCCGAATACAGGAAGTAATAGGTAACTATGTTCCTGGGGTGGGGTATATAGGAAGATGATGATGGATTGCATGAATGGGATACAGAAAGCGGCTCTAATGACAGGTTTAGTTCTCTGTCCTCTTGCACAATGCCTCGTGATTGCCGGTATAATAGCCCAGTAATAACAGTGGGGTAAATACGGACAGGTATCACGGTTTAACGCACCCCCTTAACATAATGCACGACGGTACACAATCTGATAATTTGGCTAGTAGATAGTGGAAGTATTCAGTGGGTCACTCTAAATACTTTCTTTCAAGAATCTTTTACTATGGGTTGTGATTGATTGTCAATTGAAGCGTAGTAGATCGATGATGATAAGTTGTCGAGTGTGGTTATTGTGTTAGCCTGTAAACATTTAATGTTTGTAGGTAATCTCTTTGGAGCGAAGAATCGGGGGAAATTTTATGCGTTTGAAGGAAGTGCAAAATTATTCACCTAAAAAATCTGCCTTATGAAAATATTGGGACGATGGTCTCAAAAGTAAGCATGCTTTTGAGAACTTGAGTATTTTAATAGGCGTACACCTATAGGTAGTAGGTATATGTAAATAAGTATTTCTGAACACACGAAAGAGTATCAATTGCCAAGGATGGTAGAGAGGTTTTTTGGGGTTCCCCAGGGTAGTGTTTGGGTCCAATTTTGTTTATAATTTTTCTAATTGATATATGTGATTTGAATGAAGAGATCCTGAGATTTTTGACCTGTTTCGTTGATGATACACTGATACAAGCGTAATTTTGCAGGTATCTGAGATTGATGATATCAAATCTAGGGTAGGTATTATCAGTATTCAGCGAAATAAAATTATGATCTTGCTAAAAATATTTTTTTTTTGTTCTAGTATAGATTAAGAGGAACAAAATAAAGTAGTTATTGCATTTAAATGGTTGTGAGGTGAAAGTTGAGGAATGTGTGAAGTTCCTGGGAGTGTACCTGTATGGTTTTCTTGGGTGGACTCACCAAAGAGATTACCCTGCAGGAAAACTTTGTCGTGTGGGATCTGAAATCTTTCAGGATATCTGAGTGTTAGTAATCTGAAGATTATATATTTTAGGATTTATTCTTATGTCCTTATATTCTATTATTAAGAGGGAATCATTGGTTAGAGGACTTATAGAAAAAACTCTGTATCTACTTTCAACTATGTCGACGTTTCATCAGTCTTTGCTGATTTCTTCAGGACTGCAAACAACATTTATTTCTTAGTCTCAATTTATAATCATATGTCTGAAATCTTACCTAGTTAGGTCACAGTAAGGTGTTATAAACTATAAAAATAAAAATCATGAAGTCATACAATCAATTACTAATCAAAAACTATCAAGGGGATCTGGAAACTCATATGCTCTCATGTTGCTCTCATCAGACAAGATAATGGAACTATCTCAACGAATTGGCATATGAAAGACACATCATCAGGTAGATTATTAAATTATTATTCGAACCACCCTACATCACAAAAAATAGCCTCTATAAAAAATCTATTATTTAGAAAATACAAGTTGAGTGACCCGATATACCATGCGCAAAATGAGAAAAAAATTAAAAACTTGTTAAGGATTAATAATTACCCCACAAAACAAGTCAATACAGTGGCAGCAACCTATAAACACCAAATAGTATCATTAGACAGAAAAAGAGAAAAAGGAGAAAAAACTTATTATAGATTTCCATACCTATATACCTTGTTTGTCTGGGAAGGTTAACCAGCTAGTGAAAAATACAACACCAAATTGCCAACTCGCCTTCTATCCTCTTAAAACAGTAGGGAGCATTTTTAGCAAGCTCAAAGACCCAACACCTAATTCGCTAAAGTCCAATTTGGTTTACTCGATAAATTGTAAAGATTGCGGTAGTACATTAGTACATATGTGGGTATGACGAAACAATATTTGAAAAAAAGAATATATTAACATTCTCATGATTGTAGAGAAATTAACAAAGAAAAAAACGAAAAAACAGCTCTCGCTGCCCACCCCTTTGAAAATGATCATGATTTTGATTTTGAGAATGTAAAGATCTTGGACAGGGAAAACAACTATTTCAAGCGATGCATAAGTGAGATGATCCATATTTCAATAAATAATACAATCAACCTAAGAACTGATGTAGAATCACTCAGTATTGTTTACAGTAATTTATTAACAAAAATAAAAAACAAATAACCCGTTAACTAGTGCATTCCACCTGCGATTCTACATTTGTTGTATCCAACAAAAAATTGATATAGGATTGATTTCCCCGAATAACATGTTCCATTCGTTCCATCTTCTCATTTCAATTCAGGTTATTAAGAGTGATGATTGTTTTATACAAAATTGACAGAAATAAAATTACAGAATGACCTATAGATTTCATGACCACATGGTGCTTCCTCTAACATCCATTTGAAAAGGTAAATTTGAATAATTAGTTTTGTTTTCTGGTACTTTCTCGACTTGATCAACCTGGCTACTTCCATAGAGAAGGTTAAACGTTTGTTCTCGATATTAGTTGAGTTTCTTTGACCATTGTGATTTGTGTTTTTTGAGATAGTTTCTTGTGTAACAAGGTATTGTTTTAATTGTTGTCAGAGTTGATATTCAGACGCTATTAAATGTTTCAGTCTTGAAAAAGATCCAAACCAAGGATCGAAACGTCGACACTTCAAAAAGGATTTGTTTGATTTGCCCAGTCCTTAAGCCGCAAACTTATTATTCCTATTCAATTGAAGGACACGAAGGAGAGAATTATGACAAAAAAAATCAACTCGACCGTAGCTCCGCATGGGAGGGATGAAGTAACCATATAATGTGCGGTAGCATGAACTCATAGTGTTATCTATTATTTTTATTTCTGTAAATTTGTAGTAAATTGGTATAAATTGAGCTTAAATTATTCGTATCAGACCTATGGTTAACTGTGCCATTAATTTTAATTTGTATCATCCCTCCCACGCCCCGCCTTAACCAGTCACGCGCATAATCCAACACAGCAACATTTTCAAAGTCAAAATTGTGGTGAAATGGTGATCAGCCAATGCAGTCCTCTCTTTTTTATTTTTATGTTTTGGATTAAAATCATAAATGTGTTGTTTTTTCCTAGTCGATAGGTCCTACTGCTTTGTTTGACCAACATAGCACTTTGGACATGACAAACAAGGGATCTTATACTCTTATACATATAAATTAGATTTATCTTTCAAGCGTGAAAAGAAGATCTTTGTGGATTCACCTCTATAATAAGTTACACACACATCGGGCACATTCGGTTCTTATTTAGCTTAACAATTTTAAGAGATGCTTGCGACAAGAAAGGTAATCTATAATAATATACAGGGTGAGTCTTCGACTTGTACATATATTTTAACTGTAGATTCCTCTCATCAAACCGAACACCGATTGTTTCGGCGACAGAAAAGGCATCTTTCATTATTTCGCCTGTGACTTTTTCAACATCACCAAGGTAACAAAACATTTGATCATTTGCAAATTTTTTTGTACGTGTTCTGAGGCCTGATTATATCTGTAGAACGTTTACTACAGCGGAGTCTTTTGCCATCAGAACAAGGCAAAGAAGGTGCATTTACCTTTTGAAGAAGCGGCGTGGAGCTGGAAAGCATTTTTTCCGTGTGGCCAGGCCCGGATCTACGATTTTTTTCTGACCGGGGCAAAAATTCATGATGGCGCCCCAAAAAAAAAAAAATTTACGAATGAATAATAAAAATGAAAACTAATAATAAGGAAAATACTCGGGAAAATATCACAAGGAAAGAAATTAGGTTTTCTTCTTCACAGCTTCACGCGGCGTGATTTTCTTTCCGCGAACGCATCTATATCAGCTCCTCGAAATCTGTTTCGGAAACAGTTTTGTTTTCCATAGCTAAGATCAGTAAGATCGAGAAACCATAGAGACGTTTCTGACTCATTGAGGAACGCAACTAATTTTTTATTATTTTCAATTTGCTGAAACTGCGTTCACATCATCTTGTATAGACATGGTATAGGTAATGTGCAGTATATTCTTAAAGCAATACTGGCATTAGGGAAAGCTTCTTGCAGATCTTGCCTGTCAAGAATTTGTAGCAGGTCCAATGAAGTCGATCTTTCACTAATTTCAGGAACCAGCTCTTTGAAAACCGCTAGTTCCTAACAAAAATCAACTGCATTCGGGTCTCTTCAATATTTTTGCGCTAAAAGGGTCCCAGATCTTCTTTTTGCATGATGTTTGAAAGGGCATGGCCATTGAGGAATGCGAATTTCGTATGCAGACTCTCTGCGCTTTCTAATCTTTTTCTGATTTCTGACAATAATCTGTCGAAAACAACCTGATTACCTTCGAGAATAAACCAACTATAGATCTAGCGATCTTGACTCATCCTCGCATATTTCGTCGACCTGCATTTTCTTCTTGGAAATACGTTTATTTCTAAGAATTGGCTCCACATCCAATTATTCTGAAAGAAGTGTAGCTTCCGAAATCCAGGTTTCAATAGGTTTTTCTCTCATTCCTTGCGAGATCCTCACAAGACCTTGCATCAACGATAATGAACGTAATATAATTATATCCCCTTTCTGAATTTCCACGTTGACCCTATTGATCTCTCGCAGAATATTGTGAGGTTCGGGATTAATATAAAATCCATCACATCATGAAGCAAATGACCAGCTTCATACTTAGATTCTGCGACTGGTGAGGATTCTTTGATTTCTTCCACAGCCTTCACAACTCCCGGTGAATGATTGAGCAAGGCTTGATATTTAGCCCATTTTGTTTGGCTACTTTCTGCCAAATTTTCTTTCGTGCACTTTTTCATAATTGTGTTTGAACTAACAAAAAAAGAATATAGTTTTTGTTCAACACCAATTAATTTACTGCTTCTGAACATGATGAAGCCGAATATGGACACCCACGAGATTCAAATCCCAACTAACAATTTATGTTTTATAAAAGGCTTAACAACGTTTACAGAACTATTTTTATAAAATATTAATGTCGCTATAAACGTTCTAACAACGTTTATAGAACGCCTATAAACCCAAAAAAGGCGCACTCCTGTGCAGCAATTTTGTTCTTTAGTACCGTAGAGCGGTGTGACTTTGCACCACTTTTTAGAGTATTCTTGATGTAACTTTCTCGTTTTTTTGTGAAATGAGTTGTGTTTGAATTATGTTTAATTTCAATAATCTAGCCATCGATTGCAGTTATTAGAAAAGGAAGAAAAAGTGCGCAACAATTTTTTATTCCATTTTAAAAATTTGACAAAGTCACCCGCACATCGGTGCGAATTTGCCACTTGCATTAAAATGCGTTTGTTGGCAATTTAATCAAGTGCAGGTGGTATTTTTACCACGAGAACGTTTTTCTTTAACTTTTTTGAAGGTTAGTTAGCTAGGTACTAGTCGCGAATAAAACAACAAATTATAAGAAAATAAAATCTATTATTCTTCATAAAATACATAAAATGAGTGTCTCTTTGTAAATGAACAATATATAATAATAATAATTCATTTTCCAAAACCGCAGAACTGTTGCTTCCATTCAATATTTTATCCTTCTACAAAAAATCGCTTCCATTTTCCTCTTCCCAACGTAGATGGTTTGTCTGCGTAAATCTGCAAACAATAGAATAATTTCCTGAAATTTCGAGACCCGCCCAACCAAATGCTCTCAGTTTTTTTTTACGCGACTCTAAATACGTGTGAAATAAGCTGCTGAATGTATTTTGGTGTACCATTTTTCATGTTTTCTACACAACCCTTGGTATTTCGCATTTATAAAGACGTTAAAACTTACCTGCTCACACAACACAGCATAGCACACCCTTCAATCCAAGCCAATAAAGGACTGCGACTGTTGAAACAATGTGGGGATATAGTGTCTCTTAAGGTTGCGATTCGTGCTGTCGTTGAGAAGTTACCGACTTTACCAAAATAAAATGAAACATAAAACATAAGGTAGTTTGGCAAAGTCACCTTCGTTGGCAAAGCCACACCGCTCTAACGTATGTTTTATTATAGCTTCCTCAGCTTTAACCGGATAATTGTGTAAACATTTACAAAACGATTATAAAACATAGTTTGCAATAATTATGAAACAGTTTTATGGAAATCAGTTATATAATATTTTATTATTATGACGACTATAAAACATTTATCGAGCTAGAATAAAACAGTTTTATAAAAGTTGTTTTATTATAACAGATATAGCTTTTTTGTTTTCACTAACACTAAAAGTGCAAGCTTTTTGTTGTTTAAGAACACCCGTTGAGAATAATTTATTTTTTAATGGTCCCTAAGATAACAAAAAGGCAGGCATTGCATCTCTTCTAACAAATAAAATATATGTTTGGGTTATTGTTAGTATATATCAGCCATATTACATTCAGTTCTGATATGTAAATACGCAATACCAAACTGACAGAAGTTCGATTTGCTAGCTGATGGCTGATTTTTCTGCAAAAGGAATTTTTCTGTATAATATATGCGACATATATAACAAAATTTTCAGGCGCCTGAAATATATTAGTTATTATTGAGTTTCAAGAGAAAAGGTCAAAAATGTAATTGTGTATTTTTTACTCCTTTTGGCCAGTATTGTAATAAAATATTTCAAGGAATGCTTCTTTCTCCATTATAGGAATACTAAAGTACTCAGTATAATGGCATTTAATCATTAAAAAATGAATTTTCGTAATACACTTATAAAAGGCCGCCGTAAAGTGAAGTTGGGAACAACACAAAACATGGCTTTACCATCTTATAAAATAATTTTACCACCCTGAGAGTTCTTATGAAATATTTTTGCTCTATGAGAGAATTTTATAAAATATTCAAACTTGTGGATATATTTTCGTTAAACAGAGACGTACTGCAGGAAAAAGGGTTGGTGTAAAGAAATATAGTTGTGCGTGTATAGGATTATGCATACCTACATAGTAACCCGATCACTTTGAATGTTAGTATTTTTGTGTATTTTGTGCATCTGAGAATTCTGAGATGGTTAAAAATATTCACTTCAAAACTTAGATGGATGCATTATTGTTAATACTAAAATCTCGAAAACAGTGGCTTGAAAAGACAGTTACAAAGTATATTTTTTTGCGAAAAAATGATCAGAAAAGTAACATTTTTAATGGATATGTAAATATACCTATGAGCAAAATTAAATTTCATGTTATGCAAAGTGTACATTGGCTTTTGTCCCACGGTGACAACGGGTCATAAAACTATCAAAAGTACGCCATATTTTTAAGCTGTACTCGTATACCTTATTATATAGGTAGGTAGGTTAAGGGTGTATTTCGACTCGCTACTTAGTATTTGGAGGCTTTTATTTCATCTGCTCTTTAAATTTTACTTGCCAAGCTTTCGGGCCACTTCGGTCCTTCTTCAGGGCTTAACTACAAACATTATTACAATATGTAATTAAACGACAAACATTTAAAACAAGTTTACAAACTTACAACTAATTGAGGTTTTTTTTTGATAAACTTCAATAGCATTCACAAATTTCAGGTATAAATTTGGTCAATATCTAGTTTAGGTCCCCCTCTCAGATTTTTAAAATATTTTGTCTCGTGATTGTATATGGTGAAGACACCCTACAGTTTTAATTTCAGCATTGGCAAACAAGTGGTTTCGGAGAAAAAAAATAAAAAAGATTGTGAATATTTCCACCTGCGTTTAGACTTTATGTTTATTTGAATCGCGTCGGCAGGGTAAAATACCGTAAGGTGATTTTTTTCTCGAACAGACGGTGTTGCCAAATCTCAGTAATGTCTTAAATACTAAAATAGACATAGAACTTCCACACAGGGCAGGTGGATTTTCAAGAGCTGAGCCTTTAGAGTTTAGACATTTATCCCTTTGTCCCCTGATGACGTCGGCACTGATTTCGTTCAATTAAAACGAGGGCATGGGCACCCACAATGGGGGGTTCAGGGGGGGCGTGCCCCCCCCTGAGATTTTGGTGGCCTTATCGTTTTCAGCAGTTAGGTTAGGTTCAGGTTGGATTAGGCTTTAGACATTTATCCCCTTGTTCCCCGATGACGTCGGCACTTTTTTCGTTCTATTCAAACGAGGGCATGGGCGCCCACAAGGGGGGGTTCAGGGGGGGCGTGCCCCCCCCTGAGATTTTGGTGGCCTTATCGTTTTTCACCAGTTCGGTAAGGTTAGGTTATGTCAGTTCGCAGTCTGATGGCTTAATTTAATATATACTGCAATGATAACATATTATTTCAACTGATATTATGATGTTAACCTTGAGAAAGCAACGTTACATTCGTAAAACGACGCCTGAATGAAATTTGTCCAATCTATTTTTCATATCTTGCTCCATTCCTATGAGATATCGAATACCTATATGATATAAAAACCTTCGGTTTCATTTTTTTTGAGCAATACAAATGCATTGATTGAACGTGGCAACAAGCATCGTACGCTGAATTTTCATTGAATTTAATTCAAACAAAATTTTCCCCGTCCAAATCACGAGCGTAGGGTATCGTTGCTAGGTATTTCAAAAAAATTATTCATGAGATGAAAGTTGAAAATTCATTCGAGATATTCATTCATCTTTCCTTAGATTATAAAATAGTAATTTGTCGGAAGTTCTTCAAGTGTGAGTGTAACAATGGAAGATTTGAATGTGTGTGTGTTCCAAGCTGCGGTTACAATACTTACAGAAAAGAGGATACCGAAAATGTGATACTTCAGTCAGTATCTTTCAAGGTATGTTTTTGGAGCAATCGCATCTTGATTTAATGAAAATATGCTTTCTGGTCGACATATTTTTATCAATGGATACTGTCGGAGACTTTCGAAAAAACAAATTATTTTTGAAATTTTCAGGAACTATAGCCTCGAGAAAATTTAATATCTTCATTGATTCAGCGCCAATGAAACTGTACATTTTTCGTATTCCTCTCTTGGTCATGTCCTTGAAAAAAGAGTTCAATTACCTTGACATTTTTGACAAATTTTGATCTTTTTAGACGATTCAAGACTAATTCTTTCCGTAAATTGTCATTTTTTTAAGAAAATTTCTAAAAATCAAACCCACCCAGCACCCCTATTCACTCCAAATCCCGTTGGAAAAACAGCAAAATTACTTGTTTGCCAGCATTGAAACAAGTAGTAAATCATACCAAATCACTTGTTTTTCACGAAAAAAAATTAAAACATCGCAAAATCGAGGGGGACTTAAACTGGAAATTTCTCAGGAAATATATTACAGCAATAATCGTCATGTGTGTCCGTCATAAATTTAAAATTGGTCAAAATGTCAGTGTCGAGATTAAGGTTAATGTCATCTTTATTCTTTTTCTTTGTTTATGATTTACGTCATCCATCTACAGGTCCCAAATATATCCTGTTGTTTATTTTCCATTGGTCTGAAATTAATAAGTGTTCTATATACTACCTAATTTGTTAGTATCAGTCTTCTTGTTCATTGTGTGTTGTTCGTTGTTTATGTGGCACATTTCCAGAAATAATCTCTTGGTGTAGTTAGGTTCTATGCTGAGGACAGTGGTGTCGTCGAAGTTTGGTCTGTGGTCCTCCCTATTTGCATGCAATGCCAATGCACATCTTTCTGGGTGATTTTTGATGTCACTTTTATGTCCTGCTATTCTATTTTTTAGTTTTTGTTGTGTTTGTCCTACATATGTTTTTTCGCATTGTTGGCATGGAATTTTATATACCACGTTTGATTTTTCTGACACACTTATATGATCTTTTTTGTTTGTGAACAGCGACGATACTTTGCGTATATTTCTTGTTGTTATTTTTATTTGTGGATCTTTTAATTTTTTAATGAGTTTGTTTGTTAAAAATTTTGTATTTGGTAGTGATGTGAATAACATATTGTCTCTGTTCTCTTCACTAACATCTTGTCCGTTGTCACGTGTATCCGTCTGTCCTGTCGTCTGTGGGGGTTGTGTGCAATATATTATACGTCTTATTAATGTTCTAGGGTATCCGTTTTGTTCAAGTGATCTCTCCAAGTTGACAAAGTTCTTTTGCCATAATGTTCTGTGACATATTTTTTCTATCCTTGATTTTGCCTCTTTTATCATGTTGATTTTTATTTTCATTTGGTGGTTGGATTTGTAATGTATAAATCTTTCTGATGCTGATGGTTTTATGTATTTGTCTAATTGAATGCTTTGATCTTCTTTTCTGAATACTTTTGTATCAAGAAATGGTACCCAGTTTTCGTTGGTTTCTTCTTCTATTGTGAACTTAATGTTTTGGTCAATAGTTCCATTATTGAAGGTGTTTAATAAATTTTCCATTTCAGAAGCTTTGGGGCATATAATAAGATCATCAACAAATTTTTTTATAAATGATGGTTGGTAACTCAACTTTGGCAAAATCATATCCAGAAAGTAATCCATCACATAGCTCGCCAGAATTGGACTTAGTTTAGATCCCATGGCACAACCTTTTTTTTGTTTGTAATATCTTCCCTTGAATACTCATACATTATTTTCAATGACGAACGTGATCATCTCCACAAAGGCATCCTTTCCCATTCCATCTGTGTGAAGTCTTATTGATTCCCAACTCTGCTTGATTGACTGTTGTATGATGTTCAATGTCATATTCCCAAACAGATTGACTACATCTAGTGAGGCCAATTTTTCTCCCTGTGGCACAACCATATCTTTCATCATGTCAGCAAAATGGAACGAGTCTCTGACGTAATATCTATTTTGTGTATTATATGCATTTTTTAGTATGTTTGCTAGAAATTGAGCCAGGTTTGTGGTGGGTGACCCAATTCCAGCAATTATAGGTCTTAGCGGACATCCTTCTTTGTGTATTTTGGGGTTTCCATAAATTCTTGGGCAAATGGAATTGTAAGTGGTGAATTTCTTTTTATTTTGTTCATTTATGATGCCCCCACGATTTAGAATTTAGATCATTAAAATACTAGTTGGAATTCTTTTGGATGTTTTGAGTTGGATCTCTTAATAACTCTACAAACTCATGATGGTTGTTCAAAATTTCTTTCATTTCATTTTCATAGTCCTCTTTCATCATTATTACTGTACTATTTCCCTTGTCACTTGTTGTTATCATGACATCTGTGTTTTCTCTTAGGAACCTTTTTGCCTTTTCATATAATTTATTTTCTGGGAAATTTGTGTCCTTGTAGTTGTGGACATAATTGGTTATGATACTTGTGACCTTAGTTCTTATTAGATCTTGATTTTGTACTGGTTTCTTCTGAATTATTCTTGTGTCCGCCAACATATCAAACATGTTTATTTCGTTTGGTGTGATGTTAACACTGAATTTAGGTCCTAGTGCTAGTATTTTGTTTATTTCATCTGGAATTTCCTTGTTTGTCAGGTTTTTTATCCATTTCTTCTGAATCGTGATGACGGACACACATGACGATTATTGCTGTAATATATTTCCTGAGAATAATTTATACCTGAAATTTGTGAATGCTATTGAAGTTTATCAAAAAAAACCTCAATTAGTTGTAAGTTTGTAAACTTGTTTTAAATGTTTGTCGTTTAATTACATATTGTAATAATGTTTGTAGTTAAGCCCAGAAGAAGGACCGAAGTGGCCCGAAAGCTTGGCAAGTAAAATTTAAAGAGCAGATGAAATAAAAGCCTCCAAATACTAAGTAGCGAGTCGAAATACACCCTTAACCTACCTACCTATATAAATAATATTTGATCTTTCCTTCAGAGTCTTGATCTTTCCTTCAACCGTCCTTGACCCCTAGCTATATTTATCTTAGGAACACACAGTTTCTTATTACCTATGTCAAGATGGCCGCGGATGATACAGACGCGTCAGATCGCGATGCAGAAGATTCTTCTGCAAAATCCGAAAAAGAAAATCAAAAATTGTACAAATGTTGCTCAAAACCGTGCAAAGCATGCATATGTAAGAATTGCTTTACTTTTTACCACAATAGTTGCTCCAAAAGAATGAAAAATGTGAACATTATAAATGAAAGTGTCATTGAGTGCTGCAGTGCGCAAAGTTTTTCGGACAAAAGTGAAAATGGAAACGAAACAAATGAATCACAGGAAAAAATGGAAAACATACAACTGAAAGTAGAAAATAAATATCTCAAAATAATAATCGAAGAAATGAGGGACAAGAATAAAATATTGAACCTAAATATTTCGCTCCTTCTAGAGAGGCTACAAGAAGGCAAAAAAAACGAAAACAACAACAAGTACGATAAGCAGGCAATACCCCAAATCATTATCAGTGATGACAGAGAAATCAAAAATCAGAGTGAAATCGGTATACTTCCACCTAAAGTACCTAAAGCGCATGAGCAAACAGAAAACGAGGAAAGACAAGTACGACCGAACTACGCCCAAGTCACCCGTAGAGAATCTGTGCGTAACGTCAGTCAAATGTCATCGATACCAACACAAACACAAAGTCAGCTGAATTCGTACAAACAAACGATAGCTCAAGCAACTTCAGTTGAAAACAGCTCAAAACAGCAACAAAAAAACGAAAATAATGATTTTAAAATACCTTCATATCATCGAAAAAGGCTGACAACAAATCATAGACAGCCAAGAAAAAACTTAGGAACTGCTAAACAAAATGAAAACGACCAAACCAATGAATTCCGTGGTGTTGAAAGGAGAGTATGGATTTACCTATACCGCATCAGAAATCACGTCAAAGCTGAATCGATAAAAGAATACATTCAAAATAAAGAGGCTTTACAAAACTGTAAAATAGATGTACGAGAGCTTGAGGGTGATCCTAACTATCATAAAAGGTTTCTTGTAACAGCTCCCCTTGACAGGAAGGACATTATGTATGACACGTCCTTTTGGCCTGAAGGAGTTGGAATCAAACGGTTCGACTTCAAAAAACATCAGGAATTCTTGAAAAACCAAAATTTTTTATAAATAAGAAAACAAAAATGTATCCGTCTGTAGGAGGGTGCAACACTGTCACAAATATCAACAATTTCTCCATCCTACATCAAAATGTTCAATCCATAGGAAACTCTACTGACATTCTTGAGGATACAGTACAAGATCTAATGGATGTGAAAGCATTATGCATTACTGAACACTGGAAAGACAAAGATCAATTCAAAAACCACAACATCAAAAACTTCTCTTTAGCTAGCTCGTTTTGCCGCTCACAATACAAACATGGGGGTAGTGCCATCTACCTGAGATCCGAAATAAAGTTCCACGAGAGACATGACTTGGTCAAATTGTCAGTTGAAAAAATTATAGAGATAGCTTGTGTTGATGTAAAGATTGAGTCTAGAAACTTAACCATGATGTCAATCTATTCAACACCAGGTGAGAACAAAGCCTTTTTGAAGAGGTTTGAAGAAGTTCTTATTAATGTCGCATGGACAAATAATATATTAGTTATTGCAGGAGATTTCAACATTAACGTTCTAGATAAAACCAACAAGAACACAAAAGATTTCTTAGAACTATTGACTGCATATGGGATAACACCTACTATTATGGAACCAACAAGAATCACATCAACTAGTAGCACATGCATAGACAACATTCTTACCAACCATGAAGACTATTTATCGAAAACACTGAGAACAAACATATCAGATCACAACACAGCCCAAATTATTTCAATAAAATTCCAAACACCAAACAATAACAAACAGCAATATAAAAGAATTATGACTCCTGATTGCATTCAGGATCTGAAACAACGGCTAGAACAAGTAGACTGGAACTTTCTTTGGGATATTCCAGAAAATGAAATCAATCAAAAATGGAAAACATTCATAAATATTTTCAAAACAGAGATGAACTTCTCTTGTCCTATAAAGAAGACTAGATCACATGCAGCTAAACAACAAAAACCTAGAAGTGAAAAACTCATAAACTGTAAATTAAGACTTGACATTCTACACACCTGCAAAATATACAATTCTGAATTTCAAGAACTTTACAAAGAGACAAAAAGAGAATACGACGATATTCTTCGAGAGGAAAAATGTGAAGACTTTAGGCAACAAATAACAATATCAGACAACAAAACCAAAACTCTGTGGAACACTGTCAAACAAATCAAGGGCAATACAAACCAAACCACCGAAATACCTGGTGCCCCAGAAGAAACGGCAAACTTATTCAACATCTACTACTCGACAGCGGCGAAAGAAATAATCAATGGCCCTCAAAATTCACCAGTTCACCATACCATAAAAAGCTCCAAATGTACTTTCAAATTTCACTCAATAACTGAAGAAGAAACCACTAAAATAATCTCCTTATTGAAGAATAAAAATAGCAGTGGAAATGACGGGATCCCAATGAAACTAGCAAAAGTGTGTGCAAAACAGATAGTGAATCCTTTGACTCATCTTATAAATGAATCTATGAAGCATGGAATATTTCCAGATGAGTTCAAGGAAGCATGGATAAGGCCTATATACAAAAAAGGCGAGGTGGAAAAACCAGAAAATTATAGACCAATAAGTCTTCTCCCAACATTCTCAAAAATACTAGAATTAGCAATATGCACTCAGCTGGTATCATACCTGGTGGAAGAAGAAATCATGGGACCTGCACAACATGGCTATGTAAAAGGAAAGTCGACGAAGACAGCAGTATTTGAGTTTATTAAAGAAATCCTAAATGCATTGGAGGATTCAAAAATCATAATTGCGTTGCTATTAGACTTATCAAAGGCTTTTGATACCCTATCCCATGGCCTCATAATAGCAAAATTGGAATCATACGGTATAAAAGAAACGGAGCTTAACTGGTTCAAATCATATCTAACGAATCGCAAACAGAGAGTAGTTATTACCCAGAATAATGTAGAGGCAATATCAAATGAGGCACCCATCGAGCTAGGAGTACCACAAGGAAGTATATTGGGTCCTATACTCTTTATAATCTTCCTAAACGATCTGCAAACAGTAATGGATCCCAAACGAGATGTTTCAATGATAAACTATGCAGATGATACAAACCTCACGTTAAAAGCACAGACTTTTCCTGAAGCAGCAGAACTAACGAAATCAACCTTAAAAGAAGTAATCACATGGTTCCAAGCAAACAGCCTACACATGAACACCGAAAAAACAAATGCAATCTTGTTTAAAACTACACATGCCGGCTTTCAAACACCACCCAATATTGACCTATCGACATCCACTCTCTGTCTTCATAAATGTGCACGCTTCCTGGGGCTCACTGTGGATGAAACTCTAAATTGGGGCGACCACATTAACAACCTGTGCACCAAACTTGGCTCCATCTGCTATTCTCTGGGAGTCCTTGGAAAGTACTTAGACACAACTTCATTGAAAACAATATACCAGGCAGTTTTCGAGGCGAAACTAAGATACGGGATTATGTTTTATGGGACATCAACTGACAAAGACATAGTACTGAAGATGCAAAAGAGGGCCATTCGTGTAATACACAAAATGAGAAAAACAGATTCATGCAGAGGAATATTTCGAAAGAATGGCTTACTGACAGCACCGGCAATCCATATTCAGGAATGCCTGATATTCGTTTTCAAAAACAGGAACTATTTCGAAGAGAAAACCGAAAGTACATACAATACAAGGACCAACACATTGAAGTACCCCAGGCACAGACTGACTCTTACAGAGAAAGGACCAGAATACAGCTGTGCTCGTTACTACAATAAAATTGCAAGCCACTTGAGAGGAGAAACCACATTCTGTAGCTTCAAAAAATACATATACAAGCTCCTGCTGAAGATCGAACCCTACAAGATAGATGAATTCATGAACTATAGAATTTGACAACCTATGCTATTAAAGCTTTCACCTATGACACCATTTCAATTCAAGTGACTATTGTAGACCGCAAAATGTACACTTTACTTGAAATAAAGCTCATTATTATCGGTCTCCCGTAAATTATTATTATTATTAATAGTGGACTCTTAAAATACATCAAATACCTTATTATATATATCTACATATAACATTCAATTTGACGTCTGACAAAACTAATGAAACAGCCTGAGTCGCCACTTCCAGTCACAAAAAAGTATGCAAAATTGTTGCTCCAAAGAAGGAAAATCGAAAATTAATTTTGACCGAAGTCCGCCTCTGAACTCTCAATACGTACGTTTGTTCAACGAATTTTTGTTTGCTATCAGTCTCTGGTTATAACGTCTTCCTACAGAGGGCATATAAGACCAGGGAGTGAACAGTCGCGAACACGACGCTTAACCAAAATATTTATCCTGAATAGTAAATTTAAAAATTAGTAACAATACGGGTAGTATCAGTTTTGTTTAAATGCTCCGGCTGCATCAGTTATAAAATAATTTTATCTCAAATATGTCACACACGCAGCAACTATAGAGCTGATTTGTTTTTGGCGCAATATTTCTAACAACTTTTGTTATTGTAACTGTTTGGTAAGTTTTTAAAAGAGTTCTAGGGTCTCGATGAAGTGTATTGGGAAAGCGACTATTGATATTCTAAAATAAAGCCCTTATTGCCACTTGCGGTATATTAAAAGACACAGCCCACAATCTCACACTCTTTACAAACTCTATATTCCTTTCCACATTGTTTTTATATTACACTGATTTTCCCCATCCGATTCATCGAGTTCTACTTCCCAATTATTCAGCGCATCTTCATCTTCTTCAAGACTCCTTGGCTCAAATTCTTGATGAATAAAAGCATTTTCACTGGAACCACTTGATTCAACAGAATTACTCGAAGCAAAATCATTTGGTTTGTCTAATGGGTCACCTGCTGCTTCCTTTATAGCGAGATCTAGTGTATTATTACTAGTAATAACTTCACCACCTAAGATATTTTGGTAGCACTTCTTAACTTTTCTGTGAAATGCTCCATTTTTTTTAACTTTCTTCCATTTACCAAGCGAATTCATGATACTTAATAAAAATAAAGGTCACCCGTCATTGATTAGATCAAAATATACCTATTAGTTAAATGGCGATTTTTTTTATAAATGTATTAATGAATGCTTCTGCATCCTTACAAATTTTTTTTGTTTTATAATTATTTTATATAGTTTTTATTATGACAGTGTTCGTGATAATAATATAATGATTTTTTTAAGGTAACGCCTGAGTGCAATATGCTTTAGACTGCAATAATATCAAGGAAAAAACAATAATAAAATAATTCTATAAATGTTTCACCTAACGCTAATGAAACAGTTTTATAGATGTTCGCTAAGCAACAAACTAGTATCATTAAATCTCGAAAAACTAGTATCAGATATGACCAGTATAAATCTATTATAAAACAAATTTGTTCGGTAACCTGAAATGTCGTACGAAATTGTCGTGTAAACGTTTATAAAACAATGTTATAGTTTGTCGTAAAATTGTTTTGTATTTTTGCACTAAGAACGTTCTTACGACCTCCTTATGAAGCAGAATACTTCATAAAAGCTCAATTGTATCAATGGAAACTTTAATAAAACAAAATTGCGTTCGACGAGCAGTAATAAAGCAATAATAAAATCAAATAGCGCGAAGAGTTTGGAATTATAAAACATCTTTGCTATAGTTGGGAAAGAGTGTGCTAGGCATGGAACTAATATAGCCAGATCGTTCATCTATATATAGAATTCTGTATTGGACTCCTTTATATACCTATTATAAATTTATTTCGTGAATCAGTTTTACGATGAAAACTTCTTACCCAATAAACTCTATACGAAACAAGAGCGAAAAACACATGTGTTTTTCTGAGAAAAATGTTCATTTTGATTCTAATGAAACAGCTTTATTAACTTTCAAATAATTATTACAATAGTAAATTGAATTAATTCGATTATCTGTCTGCTCATTTCAATTATTTCGTTTCATTCTCATTAAAACTTCTATTTCATTGTTATCAATTTAATTGCAATAATGACAAATCCTATAGTGCCAATGTTAGGGATAATTATTACATTATTAGACAACTTCTTGTTTCATTGAAAACTTTACTATTATTTTAAAAAACATTCTGACTGCTCTGAGAAAAGCATTCATTGTTTTTATGTGACGCTTCATTGCATATGACATTTTATAGAGTGGGGTTGAACATGGCTTGGCGTCACTTTCGTTTATTCTTTTTCATTTAACAACAAAGTCGTGGAAGTGCGTTTCAAGTGGTCATTCCGGACGTTACTCTCATGGTTTTTCATTGTGCACGTGTGAGTTTGAAGCTTACGCTCAAATTTGATCTCGATTTAGGTAAGTTACATTAGAAATTATATGTGAGCAAGGTCGTCTTTTTAATAATAAAACTGCTAAAATCTTTCTGATAGGTGACATTTTTCATACCTTATTATTGAATACCTACTTGAGTACTGTAGAGTTTGTTATGGTATATTTTCCAGTTTTCAGAAAAAGAAATAGATGATGAATCTTTTCGTTTCAATTCACTGGACGATAGGAGTCTATACAGAAGATACTGACTAAAGAAGGCTCAAGGCTTTGACATGCATATTGTTTCAGAATACTGAAATTATGTATTGTTTGAAATGTTTGGAGTTATATAGAAATGAGTTGAGTTTTTATTGTTAATAGCTATGGAGTTTTAGAAGTACCTATTATAACTGATTGATGATTGATAAATAAACTGGAGTTTATAATGTAAATTTATATTATATCATTCCTTCAACACAAAATACCCAAATGTCTCATATAATTATATGCCTATACATATTATCTTATTTCCATCGTTTATTCTATGATTCCATATTATTTTCATCATTACATAGTATTTTTCTATTACCAGATTTTTCATATTGCAAAATAATCAATTTTTCTTTATTCTTGAATTGGAGTATGATGTCTAATGAATACCTATAGGTAATGGGCTATCTTCAAAATAATAGTGAAACTGAAATTATGAATGTATGATGCAGTACAATTATTCTTATCATTCACTGTATGCTGTTCAGAAGGTGGCTACATCAATTTTATTATACTCTTCAATTGAAAATATTACTCAGTTCATTAAATTCAATAGGGACTGTTCATCAGGTTGAAGATATGTACTTTTTAATCAAATTTATAACTCGCATTAACAAATTCAATAGGAGGTTTCATTAATTTCATGATGAAATTTCATTGAGGTTATTGAACTTAACATTATATTAATGAAACGCTTCCATTGTTGCTAAAGCAAAGCCAAATCCATTTTTATGAAACGAGTTTCATTGCAGTTATGGGACGTCCATCAATGGTCACCTATCTAATGAAGATAGCTTTATAAAATCAATGAGAATTATAATCGGAATAATGAGAATTTTTTCTCAGTGAGGTATCACTCACCCCATCTTCCCTATTCAAAAATTGGGGGTGGGGGTTGTAGCAGCAAGGGTTGAAGGTGAAGCGCTATGCGTCCGTAACCTACATCTTAAGTTGTCCCCCTCGAAACAGAAATCGACCTGTCCGAGCATTTCTATCGAAAAAATTTATTTCGTCTGTAATCTCGTCTGTTTCGTTTTCAAATGGCCACCCTGTATAACATATAGCTGGGCACAAGTATCACCTTTTGAATCGTGATAAATCTCCATTCAAAAAGTGGTCTCTTTATTTCACGAGTACCTACCCTTATTTACGACGTAGAGACTTTTTTTTTTCTAATTGAAGTTGAAGAACGTCCCGATGGCAAATAGTTCTCTTTTTTCGATTTAATTATAGTTTTTCAAATGAAAAAAACAGGGTTATGGTTAGATCGCTGCAATATTTCGGTTATTGAATATGTTTTTCGTTTTTCATGAGTGCAAGCTATATATATATTTGAACTAATCATCATGAAAATTTGTGTAGTTTATAGAAGATTAAATTGCCGAGGGCAAATAGTTGCGATTTTTTCCAAAAAATGATGAATAACCGTCGAAAAAAAATAGTTTCCAAAAAGCTGAAGTTCAACCTGTTTTTTTTCATACGTAATACCACTAAAGATGGAATTTTGCCGGCAAAATTTCTCGATTGTAATATGAAAGTTTGTTGCTCGGAAATTTTGCGAATGACATTCGTATTTTGGAAAAACCAACATGTTGGTTTTGCCGGCTTGAAAATTTTTTCGGGATGAAACGATCGTTGCTACGGAAACTTCCTCACTAAAAATGAAAAGAGTGGAATAGTCAATTGAAAAACAAATTAAATCGAAAAAAAGAAAACTATTTGCACTCGAGACGTTCTTCAACTTCAATTTAAAAAAATCAAGTCTCTACGTCGTAAATTAGGGTAGTTAAGGCGGGTTTATACAGCATAGATATAAGATAAAAATATGAATAAGAGCGTTTAAACAGATGACTAGAATAAATAATAAAATAAAGGTGAATACATGTGAATACGTCACGTCAGAACAGGTCAGAACGGACCAGAACAGTACCTACCTAGTTTGATTTTATATGCCTTCTAGCTCTCATTGAAAGCTATATCCATTGATGCCAAGTAAAGAATGATGCGTGTTATAATTTATCATAGTTATATATATTAACAGTTATATATATTAACAGTTGATACCTATACTCCATTCACTTTTATAAAGTATCCCGGGAGGCCAAGTTTTACGTTTATCAAGTTTTTTCCCCCTGAAAAAATCGCAGGTTGGCATTTGTGAATGCATTACGTCAATTAATAAATGTCGGAGACGTTGCCGGTGTTTATTTTCCATTATTAATTATTACCTAATTATCAAGCCTGGAAACTTAGAATGCCGAAGGTAGTTTCGAAAAAGCAGAGGTAAAGTATCAGGAAGTGCTATTTAGAATTGAAATCTGCGCACTCTAAAAGTAACCCTGATAATTTGGTATCGACAGTTCATGACCAGCTATCCAACATTTTCGACGTATAAGTGAGTGAAAACCAAGGTTTAATATTTTATATGAATAGATATTCAATTTTTAGCTGCACATAAACACAATCAGGAGGATTTTAAGTGAAAGAGACGACAAAGAATTTCCTACTATCGGGGCACCCGCAAAAAGACACTGACGGAAGACTTTATTTTGAAAAAGATCTGCAACGACAAATTCGGAATTATAATTTGAAAAATGAACACTTTTCGATTGATACACTACACTTTTGCGAAAGAGCTGCCTTTTTCAACAGAACCCTATGCAGTGTGAAAGACCTAACATTTGGGTTTTCTATAGTATTGCAAAAATGTCGAATACCCTCCTTATGAAACTAGTAGGTACTGTATCGAAGATTTTCTACGATCAAGGAGGTTCAAATGAATCAAACAAAATGAATTATATTATTGATAGGGAAGAGGAAGTTGCTGCAAACCACCTAGATAGAAAAATAACCAAATGGGAAAGGCTTTCTCTTTATAAGGGACATAAAGCTTCTTCGTAAACCTGAGGATCCCAAAAATAATTGCTTGGAGGACCAGATATCGTCGGAAGACCTTCGTTGTCAAGGACCAATTGTGGGTTATATACTATGTCCTGATGATTTTCTATCTCCTTTTCTGTTGCAGATTTCAAGATATTTTGTCAGTGTCAATCGAAAAGAAAGATGAGATGTTGTTCCTGAAGAAGATTCTGTCCGTTATGAATATGTCAGCCTATTCTTTGAAAAAAATTACAAAATCTCTATACTTATTCAGAGGTTTTTATCTTTGTGCTCATGTATCATAGGTAAAAATGTATGGCGTCCTGTTCAAATCTGTTTTCCTAATAGATACTGTAATTGCTTTGAACATGCCATATTGTTTGATACATTAAAGAATCTAATGCTCTTTCTCAGAAAGAAACATATACATGTAGGTAACGATATTGGAAATTATTGTTTTGTGATGGAACATTGTTGAAGTTTTTTTTTATTATGTATCAAAACCAATTTCTTTATTGTGTTACCGTTTTCTCAAGTTTTGTATCCAATCATTATATGCCAGTTGATATGATAATTAAATTTAAGACGTTTAACACCCACCTGGAGATTGAATATTTGAATTGACTTCGAAGTACCTATGTCCATAAAACATAATTCAATATCTTGCTTTTGACTCGAATACTGTATGATAGATGGTTTTCATGCAGAATTTATCCAGATATCTTGTCATTACACCCAAAGATAACAGACTGAAGCTAAGGTGCCTCCCAGTTTAGAAATACGTTCTTCTTGATTCGGTTTATCTACCTATCATTCACATAGATTCCCATGCACGAACTTTGTAAATGGAGTTAGTTATTTTAAGGTTTAACAGTGACACACGTTTCGTAGTACCACTACATTTTCATACTGGAGTATTTAAAGGAGTGCAAAAAGGTATTTCAATTTCTTCTGTAGGCTTATTTTTTGGAAAGTGGGGAATTCCACTGTTCGTTTACAAGTTTTTCTGTAGGGTTAGATATGCGAATACTTTTATTCTTTTTTCGAATGAACTACCACAAAGTAACGGACTATTTTGTCCATTATTTTTCAGTAAAATTTCAGCACTCGGTTCTTGATTTCCGTACCAGAAAATAGCATAACTGAATCTCCCAACCAGGTTTATATACGTGAAATATTTCCAGTATTTAGACGAAAAAAGTGTCTTCAACATTAGCCAGGTCTTTGGAATTATTGAATTCACATGATATTTTCTCGAATTCATTATTTTCCCAAGGTGAATGAACATTTTGATAAATACGTAATTACTACGACATAAATGTAGAAACGGCAACGTTTCTTGTTCAACTGACAGAAGAATGACCATAACTTAACATTTTCAAAATAAACACGGTGAAATGTGTCAGAATTCCATGGCCAACCGGTATACTTTATAAAAGTGAATGGAGTACCTATATACCATACCTACTTACCTAAAGAAAAAAAGATTTTGTATTCGTCTGTTAACTATTGCTTCAATCTCCAATCATATACGGAGATATTGAGAAAAGGGAATGAATAAATTCCAAATACCTAGTTGATCTCTCAAATAATCGATATTGTATGCATAAGCTTCCTCTCAGATTCGGGCTTCATTACAAATTGGGATAAGTATGTAATTGAAAAAGAAAAATAGAAACCACAACCAAGGTCTCAATCGATAAACCTAATAAAATAAAATAAATAAATATACATTATCAGATTGAAGAGATCCTCCTTCAACATCTTGAAACCCCCTTCAATAGGTCCACAGAAGAGGCGGAGAATCCCATAAGTCAGATAAAGAACCGGCAAACGCCATAATGGGCGCAACCGTTACGTCTGTACGGTCGAAAATGCGCGGAAACTACGATGATTATGACCCTAAGTGGTTCAAGAGTTAGGTGGTAATTCCCGGGGTTCGCCCGCTAACAATGGGTTGTTACGTATGGACGGAGATGGAGAGGAGCGGTTGGTGTAAAATCGCTGGGCCCCGCCTCCGTGCCAACCAAAGTACCTGAAATTCGTCTGGGCCGATTCAGAAGTGCCATGTACACTTTGAGGGCACTCTAGGAGTACGCTTAGGCAAGTTAAGCGCTCTTCGCCGGTAAAGAGTCTTACATCAAGAGCGCTCTGAAGAGTACTATAGCTCGATCACTGATTTATTTATATAGTTAGTCAGTTTGTTTATTGAATCGCGCGATCGAATCCGAAAGGAAATCGTAGAGAAAGAACGCGACGGACACTTGTAGTTTACAATTGTTTTTTTCCGGTGAATATGATGGCTTCGAGTGATTGATGTGGCAGTTCGGAGGAGTTTGAGAGTTTCTGTGATTTTTCCTATTTTGGAATTCGGTAGACATCTTCTTGAAGTGGTGAGATTCTTTGTCTTTGTTATAGGTGCCTATTTACTTGAAGTGAAGTGTGAATTTTTTTTCCTCTGGTCAAATAGTTATGTACCTACCTACCTACATCTACATAAAGCTCTAGTATTATCTATAGATAATAGTATCGATAAGAAACAGAAGGCAATGAAAATAAAGTTGGAAAATTAAACTTATTGCGAATTCGAGTTAAGTCTAAGTTAATTCCTACGCATCTGCTCGACGGGAATATGATTAAAAACCATAATAACATTATTTTATGCCACTTCCTCTTCAAAGCATCAAATAATTTTTTTTTGTGAATATCATGAGTAATTGGCAAAGAAAATCATTGAAATACTTATAAGTGGATTCATGTTCAAATTATTCAGTCAGTATCGTAATAATATGGAGGCAGGACGGGCAAAATGATGATGGGGGACCCCAGCAGGAGGGGCCGAGGGCAGGATAGCTATATTCATTTTTCCAAATTAAGTAAAATCTATTTTGTATTCAATTAATTTTAGTTGACTTTAACATTGGTCGATATACAGGGTCTTTGACTTGCACATTTTTTTGAACTGTATATAGGATCTATATAGTTTCCATCTCATTTTACCGAACACTTTTTTCCCTTACCATTTAGTTCGGCTTCGTTTGAAAGATACAGTGTGTCGAAAGTCGAAATTTCATGTCATTGAAAGATCAAATGCGGTTCTTGAATTTGAAATATCGAAACCCATGGACCAAATGTTGTCATCAGTTTGATTTCTAAATTATACAGGGTGAGTCTTTGACTTGTACATATATTTTAACTGAAAGTTCTTGAGGTCAAAAGAAACCTTCGTTTTCCATTTTTCCGAATTCGGCTCTGTTAAAAAGATATAGCCATTTGAAAAAAAAAACATGGGGCTGATTACGTGCCTGAAAACATTCTCTGGAACCAATGCAAAGTTCATATTTCTCGATTAAAATTAAGTTGGTATATTTGGGGGAACTCAAGTACTAACCTTATTTGAATAAGAATGTTAAAAACACGATATTTCTTAAAAAAAACACTCAGTTTGGTCCGATTATATCGACAATTGAAAAGCCATACCTATTTTTCCTATATAATTGAGTTCCTTCTTCGATTTTCCTAAAGATTAGTTTGTAAACACTAAAAACATGTCCATATCCTCCTCGATATCCCAAAAATATTTTGTGAATGCTGGTTTTAAATTCAATTTATAATTTTGATCGAGCTATAACCTATTCAAATCGATGTTGATGAAATTTTCTGTGGAAAATTCACAGAACTCGAATGTGTATGTTGCCAGTTTCAGCAATATTCTTGAAACTAGGGAAATTGATTTTTCTGATGGAATAAACTAGGTGCATATTTTAGAGGACGAGATATCTCTATAGTCAATTTATTCGGAGTTGGATTGATTCATTGAATGAAATAAGTGTCCAACTATCCAACTATCCAATATCGAACAAAAAATGAGTTGAATTGTTGAACACATGAGTCAGAAGATCTCTTTTTGAAGCAAATCACTGCTGATAGACGGTAAAGTAAAAGAATATCGAAATTTTATATGACATAACAAACGTTTTCTCATCATAGAGATTTAGATACTTAATAGGCCAGTGATTTCCAAATGAAAATTCGACAAACATTCTGACAACGTTGTTAACTTTTAATTCGATTACAGAATATTGACATATCTTCGATTCGGTGATGTTTACAAGGCAGGAAAGTATTCAGATTATTCTCCAGATTTATGATTTTCTCGTCAAATTTTATCGGGTAAAATTGGGAATTACTCGAGAACTACGCGTTTTATTGAGAAAACAAAAGAATGATTTTATTTTCAAAACCGATTGCTTCTTTCGAAAAAAGGAACCATTCTTCTTTTTCACGTGGTTTTATAGTATTTTTGCGCGAATTTATGAGTTGGCTAGCTGTAACTTTCATACCGGGGGGAATATTGAATAAGTTTTGGTTTGGGAATATGCATCATGATAGGAGTGAATACTTCACCAAAATTCAGTTCATTTGAAATAAGTAACGGTTCCGAAGATATGAACAGAAAAGTGTTTTTTTCGTGGATTTGTGACACCCTGTATATTCCAAACGAAACCGAATTTTGAAAAATGGTATAGGAAAAAAGTGTTTCGTTTGATGAGAGGAATCTACAGTTAAAATATATGTATCTACCTACAAGTCAAAGACTTACCCTGTATATGGATTGAAAGGCAAGACTTCAAAGTATCCTAGCTATTATAAAGCAAATCCAGCATATGGAGTGTCCACAAAAAGACTATCAACATGAAGAATTTCAAATTGATTTTTCTTCATTTTTTTCAAATGCAATGCATATAATTTTTTTCATCATTGTAATCACCATTCATTTTACTTCATTTTTTGTCAAATACATGAAACCTGTGCATATTTTCATCAGAATAGGATTTTTTAGAGCTTTTTCGAAATGTTTCCCTAAAATTCACATATAGGAAGTAGTAGGTATGGAGTTCAAATAGCAGATTTGACTTTTCTGTGGTCATTGAGAACTGTTAAATTATTCAATTCAGAATTAACATCATTATTGTAGCTTCAATTCATATTATAGCGAAATGAGGAACTAGAAAGTTTTGGTGTACCTATACCTAGATACCTATCTACCTATATACTCAAAAATGTGTTGAAATCAGAAACTTGCTTTCTGTTCCCAATTTTTCCAAATACATTTTTGATAATTTCCTTAGTTTCTATTTTCTTTTGAAAATTCGAATCTTGCAAAAATTTCAAACAAGCTTCAAGCTTGGCAGCTTCAAGATCTGCGTGCGTGCCGTGAAACTTATGAATATCCGTTTTTCGAAGAAAGTTGTAGGTATAAGGATAAGCAGGCACTTTTTTGTATCCTTAAGTTTCGAAACTCGTTTTTTTTTGTAGCATTCATAACTTGTACATCCAAACTGATTTGTATTTTTTGAATTTTTACTTCAGTTTATGAGTATTCATCCAATCCGTAGAAACTATGATAATATGAATTGAAGCAGCAATTATGTTAATTCTGAACAGAATAATTTGACAGTTCTCAATAACCACAGAAAAGCCAAATCTGCTATTTGAATTCGGAAGTAAATGTGAATTATAGGGAAACACTCAAAAAAATCCTATTCTGTTGAAGAAATGCATATCATGTAACAAAAAAATGAAGTAAAATGAATGGTGCGATTACAATGATGAAAAAAAATTATATGCATTGCATTTGAAAAAAATGAAGAAAAATCGATTTGAAATTCATCATGTCTTTTTGTGGACACTCGATATGCTGGAGATGCTTTATTATATCTAGCTATAGGATACTTAGAAGTCTTGTCTTTCAATCCATATAAAGCTGTTATTTGTATGTGCAAGGGTTCGTGAAATATAGATAATTGGATAACATAACCACTATACCTATCATTTTTTTGTCAAAATAACCAATAGGTACTTATTTCGAAAACTGTTGGATAAAAATATGTGAAAAGTATACGAAATCATGTAGAAAGTTTCAGAGAATTGAAAAACACTACCTATAGGTACTGAATATAGGGTGTCCCATTTGAAAAATCAAAGTCACCCTGTGTTCCTTTTTTGTGGGACACCTGATATATTCGAAAATATTTTTAGGTTGTGCTATTCTTGGAGTATATCAAGTTTGCATCAAAAAAATTTCAAAACTGTATTTAATTTTTATTTTGACGTCATAATTGGATGGCCGGCAACTGGAAAAGAAATTTGATGAAATTCCAGTAGGTATTCGGACGGGTGTCTACTAGTAGTTCGGAGCTTATTTATTTATTTCCTTTTTGGGGATTTTATATGACTTATCGCACATCGAACAACTTGATACTTCTTTTAAACTCTAGCTGGTGGTCGTATACATTGAAAATAAATCGCATATGCAGTTTTTGGCCCATTGAAAATCGTCCGACTACTGGACTCCATGCATGCAATTTGTTGAGTTCCACTACTTCTTGATTTCGCGAAATCAAGAAGTAGTGGAACACAAATGCGGAAGCATTTGTGTCCGTGCATGTGTAATCTCCATAACCAATCATTTGAAGAATGGTTATTTTGTGCATTTCTGTTAAATGAACGATTTTTCTAATATTATTACGTACAGTTATCGAAATTCAAAAGACAATAGCACTTACACTGATCACTTATTGTCATGCAAACAGACAATGTGTTACTAAGGCTATATGAGAATAAACAAATCTGTTTTGTTTTTTTTAATTTCTTCTCAGTAATGGTTTTTGCTTACTTTCTTCATATCAAGAGGTAAATGGGAAATAAGTATTGAGTGTAATGTATCGATTTTGTGAAATAAAATAATTTTCATTTAAAATGTTAATTTTTGTAAAAAATCTGAAAACACTTAGTATTTCCGAAAAAGTTGAAGATAGGTATAGGACATTGTACATGAATTATGTCTAGAATTTTCTGAAGAATCCAAAAAATAAATAATATACAGAGGGTTTCATTTGAAATGAGAAAGTTGGTATTGGCCACGGTCGCATGGAACACCCTTTATAATTTTATTTTCTTGAAAAATATGCGCATTTGAAATTACAAATCGATGTGTCCGAGCGTTTTTCCTAACACCCCCTCATTTATTCGTTAAATCGAATTTATTCCTTTTGGCTGTTACAATCTGAATAGGGCTTTGGGAGGAGCAGTTAACAACAAATGGACCTGTTTTCAATATCAATGTTAATTTTAATATCGCATTCAGTAGATTTACTATGGTTTTATGATTGTATTATGGATTAATAGATGAGGTTCATTTTCTTCAAGGAATTATGCAAAATTTTGTGAATGAATAAAGAAGGCATGAATTATTGTTGTTTTTTTCATACTGAACGCCGTTCATAGGCATATAATGTACGCTCGGCAATTCGCCGCCCCGTAGATTTTCATCTCAAATATTGATGACTCGGTTTGATGCTTTTTGCATATTTGTAATAAAGTGATAAAACACCTCAATTTATTATGAAATCTCGTGAAGAGAAAAATCTGATTCCTTCACATTAATTTACACATTTTTGTGGTCAGTTTCAGCATTGAATGAACCGTGTAGTTTATTTTACATACTTTAATTGATTTCCTAAAGAATCAATTGTTTTGTTTTTCTATCATTTTTCATACTCATATTCACTAATTTCAAGTAATATGAAAAAGCTACGCATTTTGATATTTTCAATAATTCATTTGCTTCAATTACGAATCTTCAAATATATTTATATAGTACAAAATAATTTCACATTTCTATGAACCGCCTCCGTACCAATATTGTAAGAATTCGCCATAAAAAGATTATTCATTCGTAATTTTATTCCATTCTTCAAAATCAATAACTCCACGCCACTGGATTTTTCAAAGTTAGATTCTGCAATGTTGCCACATAAATGTGAATGATATTGCTATCCTTTATGCTATCTTCGTCCCACTCATTGAAGACGGACTGAATTTTGGCTTCATCAATTCCCGAATTTATGAATGAGATGCTGTGTCTAATCTTTCTATGGTCTAAGAACACGACCAAAACGTGACATTTTTGATAATGGGTGCGTTCATCCGACATCCGACTAAGCAGCTACCGCTACATGCGGTTGAAACTAATTTGACACAACGAATCGAACAAATCATATGGTTTTGACGTTTGAAGGAGCATGTATAGCGGTAGCTGCTTAGTCGGATGAACGCACCCAATGTCTTTATTGTCTTTGACATTACTTTTCAAACTGACGTACAATGGAATCGCCTTGGATATGAACCATAGATATAAACTGTGCAATTATCAGGAGTAGAGATTGAATTTCTGTGATAAGTCTATCGATTCATTTTCAAACGAAAATCACGAAACATCACGAGTCCGTAGGACGAGTGGAGCAACTCATTTGAGTTTGGAAATAAGAGATAGACTTATGAGGTAAATTCAATCTCGAGTGAAATTTTATAAGACCATTTCCCGAATAAAATAAAAGGTCAGAAACTCCATATTCGAGAAAAGCAAAGAAAAACTCATGTTGAAGTCTAAAATTTATATCTATTAGTTGTCAAACAATTCGTATCCAACAATCACAGATTATTCTGTAGTCCGATCGTTGGAAATACCGAAGTGGTCAGACCAATCATAATTCAGAGACAGTTGGTATTTTCGCGATAATACCAATACGAGCTGTCTTTGGACTGTAATTGGCCATTTTTCGAAATGAGTGGAATAGTCGGTATAGAATGCAGAGGCGCACCCAGGATTTAGTTATGGGGGGGGGGGGCTAAACTCATCTGAAGAACTGTTCTTGCTATATACAGGGAGTTTCATTGGTTAATGAACATACGGGTACCTGAGGTAGAGCTACCCTAGAGGAGTCCAAAAAACCGATATAGTATGATAGGTCTTATCAAATCCATAACCGAGATAGAGGATGGTTTATGTATTCACCAAAAATTTAAATTTCTCATAACATGATGTTGATATTTGGGACGTATGATTCACTTCCACATATCGATTTACATTTGAATTTCCCAAAAATTCCAGATCCGTAGTTGAAAAATGTGGGACTTCTTCCAAGCTGAGATTCAACACCCTGTTTATGAAAATTTTGGGATTTGATTGAGATATTTGAAGAGAGCAGAAAATTTTCAATGAGGTTCAGTAGATTTCATTGTTCCGCACGTCATTTTGCTCAAAGAAAGCTTCAGCGAAAGATCAAATTGAATATTGGAATTCGAATTTCATAGTATTCTGAGGAATTATTTCAAGTTATTTCCAGAAAAACATTATTGATTTATTTGAAGTCAACAAATATGAATAAATAAATGAAGAAACATAAAAACCATTTTGCTCAATACACATTCTTGCCCTCTTCAAAATATGTCTTTTGTTTATCATGTCTGGATTATTACCTATTTAATTGCAAGCGACTTCGACACATTGCTTGAGGATCTCTTCACTTTCTATTTCGGTTGAATACACTGAAAATTTCAAATAACCCCAAATGAAATAATAAACAGGATTGAAATCTGGTGATCCAGCGGGCCAGGCATGCGGACCACTTCTGCCAATCCACATGTTTCAAAAGTAGTGATCTAAAAATTGCCTGATCATTACTATGAAATGGGGTGGAGCTCCATCATGCTGAGAATGCATTCCTGCAATGTCCGTACGTATGGTGTGGCGTTTATAACAATCGATTGATTGGCCAAGACGGCTAATGGGTGATCACTGATATTTACTTAGATTTCCTCCAAAATCAACTTCCTTTATTACTCGAAGGATCGGACATTGCAAGAATGCATTTTCAGCAAGATGGAGCTCCACCCCATTTCAGAGTAAAATGACTTAGTTTAAAATCAACCGAAAAAAGACTGTTTGATAATGTTTGATGTTTGAAAATGAACTGAGAAAAATTGAAAACGTTGAGTAGTAATAGTATATTGTTCAATGAGCGGTAATGTAAGTCATAACACACGCAGATGAATGTTTGCACCGCGAGCCGTCAGGCGAGTGGTGTAATTCATCAAGTGTGTTATGACCATTACCGCGAATTGAATACTATGCTTTATCTTCGACTTCTTCAGTAAAATTCGAATTCATTTGCATTTTCAAAATTGAAAACAATTATCAAAAACACTGACATAAATTTCTGTGTTCACTGAATATTTCATGCAGTCATATATGCATCTATGGGCAGTCCAATGAACTGCCATCGTTCCATGCTTGGTTATTTTGAGTAGGTTTTCAGCATTTTACATTGTTTTTCTTGAATGAAAACAGGCCATTCTTTAGTTATGTTGTGAACTGTGGCAGTAGACAAGAACGAAGTAGGGTTGGGTTACTCAGAATATCGTCTATCGTCATTTTCCTACATATTTCTATTTGAATGAATAAGCCAGAATCCGACAATCGAAATTGATCATATGTGTTGAGAGGGTTGTGTTAATACCTATACCCAAGAAATTCTTGAAATTGCTTAAAACCCCCTCTTTTTGGTAAAATTATAATATTTTTGTTCATGTTACATACCCTCCAGAATCATGATCAGCTATTTTCTTTGACTTCCCTATCAGTATAATATCTGTGAGTATAACAATAAATACAAGGACTTTAGTAATTAGGTACTAATTTTCTTTATTGATAACATAAACTGTAACATTTGAACAACCTTGAATCTGAATATTTGGGAATGAATTATGCAAGTTTATTGTTTCTTCTTGTGTTTTTTGTATATGTGTTGTTGATGTACTAACTGGCTGGGGTGTTATAGAACTGTAAATTTTATTTGCAGTATCTTTCTTATTTTTTTCGGAATCATCAATGTACCCCTCAGCCACAGTAGTTGATCGCCAACCGCCATGGCGCTTTAGTGCCGTTATGTCTCCTCCAGAATCTACTAATAAAGTAGCCGACGAGCGGCGAAAACAATGTCCTGTGTATAAGTTATAGTCAGGTAATTTTAAAAAAGATGCAATGTCTTTCCCCATTGCTCCAAATTTATTGATGCCAATTCTTTGTGGGTGATACTTTCCATTTTGAAATTTAAAGAATAAAATATTGTGCGATATATTGTTAGGCCTCAGATTCAAATATTTCTTCACTATGATATACAAATTTCCAGTAATAGCAAATTTTCTGGCAATTTTTGTTTTTGTATTTGGTACATTGACCATTAAAATAGATCCTTGGTCTTCTAAATCATTAATCTGCATAGAGTACAATTCTGCTGCACGACAAGCACCCATAATGCCCATTATTAAAGCAACCTGAAATAAATTATATATTTGACGAGATGATGAAAACGATTGAATTATTGTGAGATCTACTACCTTTGTTGCCAGATATTTATCATCAGAAGCTTCATTTAAGAATTTATTCACTTGTTCTGGCGTAAAAGTTTTTGCCTTTTTGGCAATATGTTTTTCTGATTTCCGTTTCAGAAATGCACGTAATTTTGAATAGTTTTCTATATTGACTCCCTGATTTATGTTAAGTGTGCTTCTTAGCATGGAGTAGAAAGTCCATAGGGATGATGCTTTATATTAAGTGCTCAATTCACTAAAATATGCCAGAAGAACGTTCTCAGAAATCGATGACTTGATGTTCTTACTTTTACACCAATCCAAAAAATTTATGTATGCAGCTTTATACTTTTTTTCGGATTTTTCAGGCAATAAATTATGAATTGTAGTATTAGCTGCTTCCCGTATTTCTGGAGGTGTACATAATAATTCATCTTCACTATCTGAATTCATCTCTTTCATCAAAATATCCACAATAATTAGATACCTATCAATTCAATTCAAATACAGTACATCAAAATTATTCAAGTGACATTTCTCGTACTCGCCTACTCCCCTCGATATCAATAATGAATAGTTCCCGTTCGCCGACGCCTACTCCCCTCGATGTCAATAATGAATTGTTCCCTTTCGTTCAACAAGCGCGATTTCTGTGGTCGAGAATTGAATCGCGTAATGAACGTCAAAAATTCACTTCTTCCAAATTCGATTTTTGAATATTCAGGCCAAAGGAAAGGTAGAAATGAATGGCGAGAACGTTACCTTGGTGTTTGAAATAGTGGTCCCGATCGATCCGACTTTTTTTATTCATTTGGTAAGCTGTTTTTCCTATTTGTATAAGGGTGAGTTATAGGCGTGAGTTATTATTACCTCACACTATTGGTTTATAGAGACTATTATAGATCAAATTCAGTTGAATAATGGATATATTATTCTATGGGAGTAGATAAACTCCTGTTTACAAAATTCCAGAGCACTGAGTATAATACAACGAAGACTAGCATAATAATGAATTGTGGTGGTTCCACCACTGGTGTACTTTGGAAATTAGATCTCTGCTAGTCCAATTTCTTCATTACTAAGTATAATGTTCGGTCAGTAAAGAAAGTGAAAGAGTTGCACTAT
The DNA here is from genome assembly GCA_951802165.1 of Adalia decempunctata. Lineage (NCBI taxonomy): Eukaryota > Metazoa > Arthropoda > Insecta > Coleoptera > Coccinellidae > Adalia > Adalia decempunctata. The sequence goes on from OX637697.1 coordinate 49,334,555, forward strand.
CAAGTAATCTTTTGGTTGCAGGGCCCTGGAGTCCATGTCAGCAGGTGGCTACGGGGAAGGTCCCGTAGCAACGCCGGACCGTTCCGATCTGCACGGTCTGCTACCAGAGCTCAATGGCGTTGAATTGGCGATGAGCTTGAGTCCCAAACATCACCAAAGTCATCAAGTACTTAGTCATCTGCAACAGTTGCATCATTCGACTCCTTTCAGCGTCACCGATATCTTGAGTCCCATCGAAGAGAGTTATAGGAAATTGGAGTTGGCCACCAATCCGCCATCACCCTATAGGTAGGGATGACTATTTCTTCCAACCATCATGCTAGATACCTACTAGTTGATTGAATGGGATGACTAAACCCTTCAATCTTTTAGGGACAAGATTTACCTATTTGACAGTTTTGACACCTTAATCGCATAGAATACATTCAATATTGCTTTTATCAAGTTAGTGAAAACGGAAATGAAAGTGACACAATTTGAGCATCACTAAAATGAAATTCAGGGCGAGTCTTTCCCTTGTACATATATTTTATCTGTGAATTCTTGAGGCCAAAAAAAACCATTTTTGTATTTTGCATTTTCTCGAATTCGGCTCTGTTTAAAAGATATAGCCAAATACGTGCCCTCTGCAAAAACAAACCTCAAAGTTCATATTTCTAGATTGAAATTGTGTTAATATGTACATTAAGGAATACTCAAGTAGGTACTAACGTTATTGAATGAGAATGTTAAGAACACGATAATTCTCAACAAAAACAATTAGGTTTGTGCGATTATTTCTGCAATAATTATGAAAAGCCATATTTCTCCCACCAAAATCAGTGCTTCTTTGATTTTCCTGAAGATATCTCATAAAAATTTGATTTTCACTAACCTAACCTAATTCCATTGACCTAAGTCATAAGTTTCTTGGTCAATGCGACCTAACCTAACCGATCTTCTGTGAAATTTCACAGAGCTTTCGAGAAAACGATGCCAAATTGTTGATTTTTTCTTTGAACAATGGTTCCCTTGTTCGCCTCGCAGTGCGAGGTAGCCGGCGTGCAAAAAAATCGTTGTTCTGCCTCTGAAACGTCAGTCCCACGATGGGCATGATGGATTGATCCATTGATGTACTACGATTTATTTATCATATCATATTTATTATGGCCAAATCATTTCTAGAGCTATGTTGTTATAGAAGGGAAAAGTGATTCTTTTAGGAGATTTTCTTCGTTCTCGTGATGATTATGTGAAGACTTTCAGCGAATTAATGTAATAATAACCGTGTAGTGTCGAGTTCATAAAATTTCAAGAGGATATTGTTCAGATAGAAACATCGCCATAGATTATTTGCTAAGTATCCTTTTATTTTTCATTAATTTAAATTCAATACGTGGTTTGTATCGACATTCATTATTAATATCCGAATTTTGTATTTCATTGACATTTATTTTCCAATATGGACCGGTAACAATGAATTTTTAATAGAAACTGTGCGTATTAAATGTATGATTTTATGCTTCTTAGAATTCAATTTTATCTTTCACAGTTGTGATTTAATTATTACATATCTCTACATCAAACGTTTTCCCATCATAGAGATCTTAGTCTTGACAAAGTCCATAAACAGAGAGTTTATAAATTTCAGCCATTCTGTGATATTAAAAATCCAGGAAGCATCCAGATTATTCTTATGATTTTTTATTTTTTCGTCAATTTTTATCAGGTGAAATCAGGGATAACTCGAAAACGACGCACTTTAAAAAAAAACATAGTAATACTTTTATCTTTTATATGATTGATTCTTTCGAGAATATGGACCGTTTTTTTTTCAAGTGGTTTCACAGTATTTTTGCGTGGATTTATGAGTCGGCTATGTTGTAACTTTTATACCAAGAGAAATATTGCATAAGTTTTGATCGAGAAATATGCACCATGCCACCATGAATAGAGTACACAATCCACCAAAATTCAGTTTATTTGAAACTAGCGACCCGCCCCGGCTTCGCACGGATGCAATGCTGATACGAAATACCTACTACAGAATGTCCTTATAAACAACGTTTACAGCGTTTTTGCCATTAGACAATACAAACATATTTTGCTAAGAAGTTTTTCTTGAAAGAGCGATTGGAAAAAACACGGCTATCGACGCGCTATTTACAGGCTCACGCGGCCACCCGGGTCGGTATTGCCGGCGCCGCACCGCTATGTCCCTGCATTTTAAATCTGTGATATCTTCGGGAATATTCATTTAAATCACATGCTGTGAAGGGCAATATTGATCTATATTGAATGGACAACGTATTTAAGGTACTTAATTGGATGAGAATTAATGCTGTATTGCTTAAAATAACTTTCTAAAAAAGACATTTTTTTCCCGTGAAATGTGAAGGATAAAAAATGGCTATTGTGGGTTATCCTTAAGACTCTTAAGGCTTAAGGGATAGACATATACTATCCCGGACTTTTTTGTTGACCTTTTTCAGGTCAAAACCGAGTACATTATTTTGATTTATCTCGCGGGGTTCAGTCAGCGTTTGCAATGGAAGCGCAAAAAATGTGTTTGTTCACGACATCACATTAGAAACCTGTAAATTCATCAGTGTTTTTCTACAATATTATGCAAGTATTATATATAAACCTTCCTCTTGAATCCAAGGCCGTAGCCAGGGGGGGGGTCCGATGGGGTCCGGACCCCCCCCGAAATTTATTTTTTCAGAAATGCCAGATAAACATTTCACCGAAAATTCTTCGAATACATTTTTTTCTTGCTACGGCCTCGGACGGACCACCCCCGAAATTTTTTTCTAGCTACGGCCTTGCTTGAATCACTTCATCTATTGAAAAAAAGCGTTTCCAAATCCGTTGCGTATAGTTTTGAAGATTTAAGCATACATAGAGACATACAGCGATAGCGACTTTTCTTCATAATATGTACGAGGAGGTATATGTCGTAGGAGGTATAGGTACCTATTGATAACGGTTCTGAAGATATATGATCAGAAAACGTTTTTTTTTCAATGATTTACGACACCCTGTACCTATCATTCAAACGAAACCGAATTTCGAAAAATGTTGTAGGAAAAAGTCTTTGGTTTGATGAGAGGAATCTACAGTTAAAATTTATGTACCTACAAGTCAAAGACTCGCCCTGTATATTAGTAGTAGTACGGAACGATGAGATAAGAACGAACTTTGTCTGTTCTATTTTTCTATTATTTTCTGGGCATACCCTGACGTGCTGGTACCTTAATTTTTCATAATATAGGACGATTCGAGGAAATATTGCAATTTCATACAATTTCTCAATGTTCACATGTTTTCATCAATCTGAAAATCATACTTAGAGAAATCTTTTTTTCAGATCAACGTCTAGTGGCAGCAGCATAAATTCACCTGGTGCAGGTGGTGGAGCCCTGAGTTCAAGTGGTTGCAGTATGAACGGGGGTTATCCAGTGATGGGGCAGTTTGGCGGTGGCCAGTACTGCCCTGTGTCGGAAAATTTGGGCCTGGGCTCCCATTATTCTTCAGGATGGTACCAAACGTCGGCGGCTGATCCTCGATTCGCCAGTGAGTACAAAAAATTTGAATGACCTTCCTGATTTGAAAATTTTCTCTATTTCGGCTATATTATTGTGTTATTACTGTTTTACTCCATAAAGCACTGACGTGAAGTCAATCATGCAAGAGTACAGACAGAGTGAGTCAAATTGGACACATTCGAATTTAAAGTCCTATTTTCCTCTCGGTCTGACTTGCAAATATGAATAAGCTCATTTCGCTCGCACTTGCGCGGCAACATTTCTCGTTCTGGCAGATGGTTCTTGACGTAAAAAATTTCTGTAATTCGCTTTCTATAGTCTGTTCAAATATAAGAGAATGTAAACAAACAAACCAAATCGGTTTGTTTTGCGCATTACTAACATATGATTGGTGGAACGGTCGGCTGTATAATTCTTTTCACGCCCCCAAAAGACTGCCAGGAGCTAAGAACGATTTCACAGTTATCTTTTCCGGACAATAATGTCGAATTCAGAAACGGACACTGCATCTGAAGGTGGTATATTGGGCCCACCACGAAAAAGAACGAAACGTTCACATTTGTCTATTCAAATCATGTGTATTCCATTCAGAGAATAATATCAAGTTTATATGATTGTGTGAACTATCCTCGATCCGACCCTGGAGCCCTGAAAGCAAGTCTGTACCTGAAGCAAGCCCATCCTTCGTGTGCGCGACTTTGTTTACGTCGTAGTCGCTTATATTTGAACAGAGTATAGACACATTTTCTTCATTTCCTGTAACTTTCAAGCGTACTGAAATGACATAAGTACAGATGTTCTTAATGAATTTTCAAAGAGTTCTGCCAACACTAAGGATCGAGGCACGAAAAAGTTCTGTCATTATTTTTTACGGATTCAATATATTATCAATAACAATTCCTGAAAGTTGTGTGTATGATACTATGACATAGTTGAACCTAATTTTCTGGCCTCTTTGAGCGCTTATGGTAGTCTAGTCCGGCCATTATGGGCTGGCAGAAATGGTTTTTATTTTCGAGCCGATATTGATTATTAAACAAGTAAATTTTGGTGAGTTATGAAATGACATATGAAAATTGGTCACTGGCTCTTCCTCTAAAAACTGATGTCTGAGCCACATCGTTTTAGTGACTGAGGTTTTTTTGTGAATGTGCATGCCATAGTGTCTCTGATGAACCGGAAGTTATCAGCATTTTTAGAGGTCATGATTTTCGGTGAAAAAAATGGAAATTAATTCATATTTCGAAAATGGCAACAGATAGGTATAGAGAAATGTTGAGAAAAGTTGTCGACAATTTGTTGGAGATTCCAAAAATAATATGATATACCAGGTGTTCCATTTGAAAAAGCAAAGATGCTACTACTTTCTAATGGAAGTGGCAACACCGCATTGATGAAAATATTTTAGTTGGGTAGAGAATGTCCGATAATGCACTCATGCAAATTTTCAAACCGATCCGATATTTGGTTCACCAGAAACGTCTAATGTGCCATCCACCGTGAATCACCCTGTATACTGAGTAGGTATGACATATTTTTGAGATCGGAATATTGAGAATGTCCCCATCGAATTAAAAAAAAGGTGGCATGGCATCCATAGCACCCCTCAAATCCGCCAGTGATTTGCACAACCATTACTTTGAGAAGCTTCTCGAAGTCGTAGGCTGAGAAGCTTGGTCATTTGCTATATTCAACTATAACTGCCTTATAACTCCTTATACATTGATGCCCTCGAACTTCTCGCCATAGCAACCCACATCCCCCTGATGTAGGACTCCAATAGCAAGGCACACACGAAAGGGAAATCTGTAAGATCTGATCGGCAGTCCAGATCTGTAACAGATCTGGAGTGCGGATCGGATCGCTCCCGCTGATCTGGTCCGTCGCGGATCAATCGAGATATATGATCCGCGACGGACCAGATCAGCGGGAGCGATCCGATTCGCAGTCCAGATCTGTTACAGATCTGGACTGCCGATCAGATCTTGCAGATTTCCCTTTCGTGTGTGCCTAGCTATTGTCTAGAATCAAAATAAAATTCGTTCAGAACAGAACCTAATATTGTCACAAATCAATTTTTCAATGAATATCATCTCACCCCGCACTCATCTCCGAACGGATCAACCACATGAATCGAGTGAAGTATCCGGTTACGGATAGGTAAAGTGGTCGGATCAGATCGGATTTCTAATACACCCCAGATTCGGCAATGTCACGCCGCTGGCGTAAGGTTACGAAAGGGAGCTACAAGAGGAGACTTTGTAGTTGTTGGATGTAATGAACGGAAACCTTCGCGTGGTAAACCAACAGTGTCCTAACATTGCAAATAGTATTTGGGAGGTATATTGCTACTATCGGTTACAACATATTGCGTTGAAAGTGATGGTAAACAAATGGCGAAATTGAGCATTGAGGACAGGTATTATTGCCTTCTTGGTCCGGATTGTATTATAGAATGAACTATTTTAATATTTACGCACATTGTTAATTTTGACCTAAATTTCGCATGTAGCTTGTGGGTTTTGCGTTAATGCGTTGTAGGTTGCAGATACCTAGACCAGGTATATAGAGATTTCTAGCGAGTTATCGAAAAAATATCACCTGTACTCTATTCATTTTATAAAGTAACCCGGTTGGCCAAGATTCAGGTTTATTAGATTTTTCACTTTAAAAGGACGCATGCGCCCCATGCCCCCCCTGGATCCGCCAGCGGTTTCTATATTATCCATTCATTATACGCCACACACTGCATAGGGTGCACATTAACAACAGAAAAATTAATAAATCTGATCTCTGAACCTATACTTCATGAGATACCTCAGGGTGATTTTCCAAGAGCTATAGGAAATAAAAAAAAACAATAAAATTTCAAAAATTCATAAAATTTTTATTTCAATAATTCAATTTGATGTTTGTTATTTCATGCAAATGTAGACCGCGGCTGCGCCTCAAATGGTCAATCCGCTTAGTACAATTTTGGCATACTTTTTCCGGTCGGTATCTCACGAATAATGCTTCAATGTTGTCTTCCAATGCGTCAGTCGAAGCGGGCTTGTCAATTTAGGGCTCTTACAGACACAGCGGTTTCCGCCGAGTCGCTATGAAACCACACACCGCCGCCCAAGCTGACTCGTCCCACAGAAGCAAACTCAGTCGTCGACTCGGCGAAAACCGCTGTGTCTGTAAGAGCCCTTATAGTGCCCATCCACGGGGGACACCGAATCGGAAACATTGTATCCCGATCTGCAATAAATCATGGCCAATAAAATGTGCCGCTTGGGTTTTGACAAGAGGTAGACGGATTATGTTGCTAGAATTTGCCAGCGTTGCCACTCCTACGGAATTCAGAACGCAGAACGGTTTTCTGCCTGTATAATTCTATGAATCCTGTTAAAAATTCTTTCATTTTAAGCAAAGTTGCTTCTGAATTTCAACTAGAAGATGTTCTGGAATCGACTGCCCAGTGCTGCCACACGCATTACTTAAAAATGAGCTGAAAAAATTTGTAAGGTAAAATTATGAAAGAAACCAATAACGGGAAGTCAAACATACCTTTTAAATTGAATAAAACTGTCACACACCACAATGAATTTCCACAGAAAATGAGGAAGCTATCAGTAAGGAGGCTGGAGAAAGACTGAGTATAAAATGAATAGATAATTCTTAGCGGAAATCACAGATGCAAACACAACAAAATCTTGATTACCCAAATTCGACCGTCTTCCCATAATAATAAGAGTGAAAATGGCGTACCTACCTGTACAAGCACCACCAGTCTAGGTACAAAGGGTGCGAATTGTAAACAGATGTTTTTTTATGACATCTAATGCCAGCATAACCAATTTTGCAAAACTGATGATAAGAATTCAACTACCTGGTGCAATAATATTCAACAAAATCGGAGATGCCGTTGAAACTTTCTGAATTCCCTAATTCTACGGAAATTTTCGTAGAAGTGACTGACACAACTGCAAAAATTCCGATGTTCTTCATGGGAACTGATACCATCTGCAATGGCACGCGCCGGATTTTATGGCCCTTTATTATCTTTGCCGCTTGTGTCCGGTTCGGTTGCATCGTGAGTGGAGACCATTAGACGTGAGCCCTAACATAGCCCCACAAAAAATAGTCTAAAGTCCTTGAATCGCACGAGCTATGCGGTCTATTGACCTGATGTCCCGAACGTGAAATAAACTGTTCACCGAACTTGCCTCCAATTTGTTCATTGTTTTGCGTGCTGTGTGGCATTTGGCACCGTCTTATTGAAACCACATGTCATGCTAGTCCAGCTCTTCCATTTTGGGCAAAAAAGTTGAATATCATCTGACGTTAGCGCTCACCATTCACAGTTAGGTACGTTGCGATTCGCATAATCTTTGAAGATACGGTTCAATGATGCCACCAGCCTGTAATCCGCACCGAAAGTAACTTTTTCTGGATACATGGGTTAATCTTGCAATGCTTTTGTTTGACTCTTCTCTCCAAAATCGACAATTCTGCCAATTTACGTATCCATTGAGCCAAAAATGAGCTGACCATGAAATTGAAGAAACGCGTGATGAACTTTCTTAAGAGAGCACGCATTTTGATAATAATATTCAATGATTGCAAATCATTGAAGCGTTGTTTGTTTGTAGGACGATTCATAGTTAAATTATAGACCAAACTGACAGCGACAAAACACGAAACGTGCGTGAGTTGTCAAAATCAGTGTTGCCAAGAAGAAAATAGTTGAAAAATCACCCGTTATAAAATTATTTATGGTTTGGTACTTCCAAAATAAATATTCTACGCAGTTGATATTTGGTATGCAGGTTAGTATTAGTACGGAAACAACGAAAAAACTAAGATCTTTGTCAAGGAAAATGATGATATGGAATCATCAGCTGAGAAGGCAGCTACCTATATAATTGAAAGAAATAAGACACAAATCATCACGAATCTGCAGTCGTTGCGATTCTCAGTTGACGTTGGACCATTCGGTCTGGTAGGGTGAACAGTATCGGAGACCTTGTTCGTATTCACATTTCATTTGTCATTATTTATAATGGCAAATGATTTGTGTCTTATTCCTTTCTAAGATAATTTGTATTTATACCCAACCCCCTACATTGAAAGAAAAAAGAAAGACGACGATAAGATTCGTTTCCAGCCAAAAATTTCATTGGATAGATTTTCAATGGTATAACCGCTCTTATACTCATTGTCTTCATCCTTATTACTGATGTGTTTAAGTTAATTTCAAATTGATTACACATTTTCGGTAGGCTATGAAAAAATACCAGACCAAAAACATAAAGCTTCAAATATAGGTTATTCCGGGTTTTCTACCCATGGTTCAATAGGAATTCCCCCCAACATTTCGCCTAAAACTGCGGTAGGCATCTTCAGAGGTTTCTTGGTTGGAGGTTGAAACCCGACGAATGACTGCTCCGAACTGGTGATGTTACTGAATCTATTGCTCCACAGTCGCTGTCCCACCGCCGGCGAAGCCGTTCGGTTCATCCTCGAACAGGTTTAGTTTTAGCATTGCAGATCGTTGGCAACTAACTATGAACAAAACCCGAAAACTGGGACAGGTCCTATGGAGTTCCAAAGACCATACTGATCTACCCTCAAGCTGGTTTTTGAATCTACAAGAGCAAAAACAACATAAACTGGAACGAGGAGACTCCCATTTTTCCTAGTTCGAGTTTACCAGCGATTTGACGTACGGGTCGGGATGAACCGATCGGTCTCACTAGCGTAGGGGATCCAGTAACATAACTAATTCGGAGCAGTCATTCGTCGGGCTACAATCTCCGACCGATATAGCTCTGACGATGTCTTCCGCAGTTGTAGGCGAAACTTTAGGTGAAATTCCTATTGGACCATGGCTTGAAAACCCGGAATACTTTGAATTTTAAGTTGAATTCGGCCGTGAAAGCCTTCATCAACACATAAAGCTTCTATACTTAAAAGGGGGAAGAGTCGAATTTGGCATGTCAAACTGATAACTGCAAACTGCAACCTATAAATTACGCAACTAAAGCACCGAAAAAGGTCAGAAACCCAGAAAAATTTTGAATTTTTCTGCAAGGAAAGATATTCTCTACTCTCTACTCAAAGACTGTAGGTATAACAGAAGAATCCAGGCCCGGATCTTCGATTTTTTCTGACCGGGGCAAAAATTCATCATGGACAAGCCTAAAGGTGAATATAGACTATTCTGACGTGACGTGATTTCACGTCAGGTCAGGCACCATCAGTGCTCCCATTGGCCTGATATGAACGTGAACGCACAGAACGATGTGTTGCATTTTTATATCACTCACATTTTGACGTTCACGTTCATATTAGGCCAATGGGAGCACTGCTACACGTCTGACGTGACGTGGGATCACGTCACGTCAGAATAGTCTGTATTCACCTTCAAACTTGATAAATCATCAACACACAGTTTTGCATATCGAACATGATGCGCGTAAAAATATCAATCCCTATTTCTATATCTAAAGGAAATGTTTAAGTTTCCATTCTGTTCTAAAATAATTATTATCACTTTTAGAAAAATAATGAGATGGAAATATTTGAATTACTTTTTTTTTGTCACAGCTGCAGCCCGACAGCCCCCCCCCCCTCGGTGCGCCACTGTGCGTTCACCTCTTGTAGACATGGTGGGTAATGTGCAGTATATTCTTAAAGCAATACTGACATTAGGGAAAGCTTCTTGCAGATCTTGCCTGTCAAGAATTTGTAGCAGATCTAATGAAGTCGATCTCTCACTCATTTCAGGAACCAGCTCTTTGAGAACCGCTAGTTCCTATTGCTAACAAAAATCAACTGCATTCAATATTTTTGCGCTAGAAGGGTCCCATTTTTCTGCAGATCCTCTTTTTGCATGTTTGAAAGTGCATGGCCATTGAGGAATGCGAAATTCGTATGCAGACTCTCTGCGCTTTCTCATCTTTTTCTGATTTCTGACAATAATCTGTCGAAAACAACCTTAATTTCCTTCCAGAATAAACCAATAAGATCTAGCGATCTTGACTCATCCTCGCATATTTCGTCGACCTGCTTTTTCTTCTTGGAAATACGTTTATTTGTAAGATTTGTCTCCACATCCAACTATTCTGAGAGAAGTGTATCTTCCGAAATCCAGGTTTCAATAGGGTTTTCTCTCATTTCCTTGACAGATCCTCACAAGACCTTGCATCAAAGATAATGAACGTAATATAATTATGTATATACCCTTTCGGAATTTCCACGTTGACCCTATTGATCTCTCGCAGAATATTATCCCAAATTGTTACGTTCAGGATGAATGTAAAATCCATCACAGCATGAAGCAAATGACCAGCTTCATGCTTGGATTCTGCGACTAGTGAGGATTCTTTGATTTCTTCCACAGCCTTCACAACTCCTGGTAAATTATTGAGCAAGGCATTAACAGCGTGATATTTAGCCCCCATCTCGTTTGGCTACTTCCTTCCAAATATGTTTTCGTGCACTTTTTCATAATTGTCCATCGTGTGGTTGAACTAACAAAAAAGAATACAGTTTTTGTACACCACCAAATAAATTTACTGCTTCTGAACATGATGAAGCCGAATGGACACTCACAAGATTCAAAGAGTGTGCTTAGGCATGGAACTAATACAGCCAGCTCGTTCATCTGTAGAATATATAAAGGACTCCTTTATATATGCCAGCCATATTAGATCCGTTGTCGTAGGATTGCCCACGACAGTTTGAAATCTGAATCATAAGCTTGCATTTTATCTAGAATTCGCAATGATATTATTCTGAAGTTTTTCCGTCAACTTCTAAAAAGTCAATAAAACTTTACTTTATCTCATACCCAGACTCCGTTCTCTTCAAATATCGTATAACCTGGTTCATTTGTTCTGATGTGTGAGATGAGATACATCTGGGGTGCAGTCGAACATAATAGTGAAATAGTTGGCCTCCTTGATCTCATTTTGTATAGTTTTGGATAGATACTACAGATAGGATGTTTGTCCTTTTTTTGAGTGGTCAAGAAAGCACATCAGAGCCGGTTCATATTTAATGATAATCCTTTTTTCCGAGAAAATGAAAAATAAAAATAATTTAACACCGGGTTTTTTTGCGCCCCCTTAAGCTGGCGCCGTTTGCCCAACAAACCGCCCCCCCCCCCCCTAGATCCGGGCATGGACGAATCGCACCGAACACCGGATCTCGCAAAAAACAATAGATGATTTATTTCATTGCTGGCAGTTGTTTATTTACCAGATCAAGTTCGATGCGTCTGTTACTTCCAGAATTTAGCATAACCATTACATAAATCTTTTTTCTACGAATCTTTATGTACACAGAGGAAAGAATTCGAAGACTAGAAATATATGCACCGTCATTCGAAGGTTGTGTGCATCGATAAAAGCATAGGTGGGGAAATACTATTAGGAGAAAACTGGTATACGCTGACATGCCCTTTAAATAACCCGAACCCGTCTGTTTGCAGAACACTCGAAATCCAATGACAATACAGTAGCGGAAAGCAGAACTGTTTCTGAACAGGGCAGTCCGAAGCCCGAAGGCAAACATTCGACATCATGTAATTACTTTCAGATAAAATGGTGAACGACTCGGTTTATTAATTATTGAAATTGTCTAGATGGATTGCTGTGTACAGAGACCGAAAATCCCTGCGGGGTTGGCTTTTCAACTCATGGGAATTGACACAATCGATTACTTTCGTTGTCTCGAAATATTATGGCTTGTTAGGGTCCGCCTCCATATCTCCACTTCCGTTAACCTATAATATCCTATATAATTAACCTATAATATCCGCGTTGCCGAATGTCTAAAAATTGTATCCAGACTTCCACAGACACAAACACAAAATGTGTACCACTAAATTTTGGTTTTAAGTTCTTAAATAAAAAACTTTTGCCTGAAAGAATCGTCATCCAGAACATGCAGACCCAGATCTATACGATTTTTTCTGACCGGGGCAAAAATGCACGATGGCGCACCCCCCCCTTTTGTGTTATACATAATATATGAATTCATAAAAAATTACAAAAATAAATGATACCTACAAATGAATAATAATAAGAACTAATAATAAGGAAACTATCACAAGGAAAGAAATTAGATTTTTTCTTCACAGCTTCACGCGGCGTGATTTACTTTCCGCTAACGCATCTATCAGCTCCTCGAAATCTGTTCCGGAAGTAGTTTTGTTTTCTGTAGCTATGATCGAGAGACCATAGAGACATTCCTGACTCATTGAGGAATGCAAATAATTTTTCAATATTTTCAATTTGCTGAAACTGCGTTCACATCTTGCAGACGTGGTATAGGTAATGTGAAGTATATTCTTAAAGCTACACTGACATAAGGGATATAGCTTCTTGCAGATCTAGCCTTTGAAGAATAATGAAGTCGATCTTTCACTAATTTCAGGAATCAGCTCTTTGAAAACAGCTAGTTCCTAACAAAAATCAACTGCATTCAAGTCTCTTGAATATTTTTGCGCTAAAAGGGTCCCATTTTTCTGCAGATCCTCTTATTATTGCATGTCTAAAAGGGCATGGCCATTGAGGAATGCGAAATTCGTATGCAGACTCTCTGCGCTTTCTAATCTTTTTCTGATTTTTGGCAATAATCTGTCGAAAACAACCTTAATTTCCTTCGAGAATAAACCAACTAGATCTAGCGATCTTGACTCATCCTCGCATATTTCGTCGACCTGCATTTTCTTCTGGGAAATACGTTTATTTCTAAGAATTGGCTCCATATCCAATTATTCTGAAAGAAGTGTAGCTTCCGAAATCCAGGTTTCAATAGGTTTTTCTCTCATTCCTTGCAAGATCGTCCCAAGACCTTGCATCAACGATAATAAACGTAATATAATTATATCCCCTTTCTGAATTTCCACGTTGACCCTATTGATCTCTTGCAAAATATTATTCCGAATTGTTAGGTTCAGGATGAATCTAAAATCCATCACAGCATGAAGCAAATGACCAGCTTCATACTTGGATTCGACGACTAGTGAGGTTTCTTTGATTTCTTCCACAGCCTTCACAACTCCCGATAAAGCAAGGCATTTACAGCTTGATGTTTAGCCCATCTTGTTTGGCTACTTCCTTTCAAATTTGTTTTCGTGCACTTTTTCATAATTGTCCATGGTGTGGTTGAACTAACAAAAAAAGAATACAGTTTTTGTACAACACCAAATAAATTTACTGCTTCTGAACATGATGAAGCCGAATGGACATACCCACAAGATTCAAAGAGTGTGCTAGGCATCAGTGGCGGCTCGTCAGGGACGGCAGGGTCGGCAGTGCTGACCCTATATATTTTATGTCCAGCCAAAATGTAAATTACTCTTTCTTCTGTTAAATTACTAAATTTATTATAATTATTGTATTTCCAAGACCTGTGTAAATAAAATTCTATAAATCATATTTGTATATCACTGATCTGTGGCGTAGCTAGATGGTCCGGGCCGTCCGGGGCCCTGGTGCAAAAATCGAAGAGGGGCCCCTTAATGAATTGTTTTCGAGTCAAAATATAAATACTTCGAAGAAGCAAAGTTACTTACTTAAGGTACAGTTGAGGAATATACTTGAATAAATTATGTTGTTATTTATGTATTTGAGTAGGTATATTAAATTCATTATATTAATGTGGATGAAAAAAAAAAGCGTTGAAAACATTTTTTATAGATATTTACTATATGTACAAATATTCACAAAAAAAATTGTCATTGTCATTATGACCTAGACTTATTTTTTTTTATTGATACGTTAGATTATTTGGTGAAATCACAATAAGAATAAACTATTCGAGGAATGAATTCAAATTGATTATTGGGGATTCGAACGATTCGAACCTAGAGGTCAAGTCTAGATTTGAAGTCATTTATTCCTTCGGAAAAAATATGTTTACAACCTCTTTCTAGACCTAAACTGACAAAAATAACTTGCATTTATGAAGTAATATATTTTCGAAATCAGAAGAAAGAGCTCTATAGATTAGGAAAATAAAAAACAGGGTGTACCTATAACATTCAAAAATGAACATAAGTTCTAATAAAATTTTCAGGTTTGCGATGCATTTAAGCATTTCTTAGTACTGAGTTCTGAATGGTAATAAAACTACAAATTTGCCCATTTAAACGTTTTTCTACTACCAATTATTAGGTATTGAAGGGAAGAATAGATATTTTTAGAATGATCTGTTCACCACGACCACCCCATATAAGGCATACGCAAGAAAATAAATGGAATGGGTAGGTATCAATGTCGTATTAATTGACTGAATTTACAGAAAGCATGCTCCACTCCACCGAATATATGAAATGAGACCACATGTACTACCTAATACATTCGTAGCAACGAAAACACACAACATTCAGCCACATCCCTCCTTTTCTCATGGATTCCATTCGAGGCTATATGCGTGTCTTGAACAAATATTTATTTTGAAAATGTCCTTCGTGCATGTCCTTCCAAATTCATATCATACGAGAAACCCTATATAAATAATCTTGAAATATCTGAAGTAGGTATTCAATACACTGCTATTTGATCGACAGATGTCTCTCTTGTTTGATGGCCCCCTTCACACCAACAATTACTGATATGTGATGCGTCTATAGTTTCAGAATACCTAGTGGTGATTTTGTTTAATTTAGATCTTCATCTTGTGATTGTACTTACTGAACACAGAAATAATAAATGTTATGGTATGGGGACTTATTCATCTCGATTTTGCCCAAGAATTTCCGAACGAGATAGATGGTGAAATGAACCCAACTTAGTGAGACATGCCTTATCCTATAAAGTCTAAATTCTTTTTGTCCCCAAGTTGGAACAACTAAGTATCCTCCATACTCGAGAAGAATTTGAACGTCATTTTATATTTGTTCTGTTTACCATATGTTACCAGTTAAGTGTGTTTTGCAGTTTTACTCTGAATTCTGATGCATCTATTACATAAAAATATTGAATAAAGATTGTGGCATAAATTTTGCATTGCAAATGCAATGTCGTGTGCCGGAGCGGAGGCGCTGAAAATGATAGTATAAAGCTACAGGGTGCTTCATTTGAGGATTGAACCGAAGTCAGGAGTGACCTTGTTTTTTCGTTGTTTTGACGTGTATATAGTTATGGTAGGATCAAAAATCAATTATCCTCATGATTTTTATTTCTTCTGAAACGGAAATCAAGGTCTACCGATTATTTAAAATTCTATGCGCATTTCGTTTTTTATAGTTTTTCAAAACCTTCAATTTAAGACAGTAGGTATACCAACTCATACTAGATATTATATGAAGACATCAGTTTCCCAATTTTTCAGCGTATGAGATCCATGCATCATGGTGTTCAGAGGAATAATTTGAGGTTGCCATTTGAAACAAAATCCCAAGCAAAAATGTGGTCAAAATAAACTGACAGCAGCTGTCAAAGAAATCACAGAAATATTGGGATTTTTTTTGTCAATATTTCGCTACATAATTTTCCAGATATGGGGGGGACGGATGTTGTGATTGTCCCATGCCCACCTCCCCCTTCTCCTAGAATCTAGGTTGATACCAATATTTACCTATACCCTAGGTATACTGCATTCACTTTTATAAAGAATCCCGGTTTGCCATGAAATTCTGACACATTTCACCGCGTACCTACCTGTATTTTGATAATGTTAGGTTTTGGTCATTCTCCTGTCAGATACGCTCTCAACATTGTCGTTTCTGCATAAAAATCGTAGTAATTACGTATATTTATTAAAATGTTCATTTACTTAGATACTATATACCTAAAAATGGTTGGAAGATTCAGTTATGCTATTTTCTTGTATGCGGAAATCAAGAAACGAGTGTTGAAATTTCACTGAAAAATAATGGATAGAAATGACATCAGAATAGTCCGGTACTCTGTGATAGTTCATTCGGAAAAAGAATAAAAGTACTCGAATAACCCAGCAAACGAACGGAACAGACGAACCTATGGAGTTCCCCACTTTTCAAAATTCTCAACAAATACCTACCTACAGAAGACATTTGAATACCTTTTTGCACAACTTGAAATACTCCAGTATGAAAATGTAGTACCTAGTAGGTAGTTATACGAAACCTGTGTCACATCAGTTGAACCTCAGAAGAACTAACTCCATTTACAAAGTTGAAAAAGAGTAAATAGAAAGTAGCCTTGGCAATGTCGCTTGATTTTCACGAGTGCTTACCTTCGTCAGTTTTAAGTGAAAGAACTTGATGAACCTAAATCATGGCTAACCGGGATACGTTATAAAGTATATCTGACCAGTTTCGATACAAAAAGGACTGAATCTTTCGAGCCCTGATGATGAACTTAAAAAAGGTCGAAACGTTGGCAAGAGGAAAATAGTTTTTTCTTAAATATAATTGATCCAACCAAATAATTCGTATATTCATTATAAAAGTGAATGGAGTAAACTATTCGAATTTCTGAAGAAGCCTTCAAATAATAATTGAAGTTTATTCTTTGCATATCATCCAGTTCGAATGAAATAAAATAATCTCATGAAAAAACCTTTAAGCAGGCTAAAACAAGAAGAAGACATATTGCCTGTGTCAGCAATGTTGTCTTCAAGATTAATCTGATTTAATTTTTAATTGCCAAAACTGTCTACCTGCCGCATATTACATAGGTCAAACATCACAATAGGTACCTAAAAAACGAATCTATACCAACATTAATACAATACGAAAAAATTACGGAATAAGCAAGCATTCAGTGAAGAACGGGACAGGAAGCATTCAGTGGAGGCGTGAAATGGCATCATTTACTGGAAACAAATACATATTACATACCTCCTTTCTCATTTCAAACAAGACATCCAGTAGAGCTTGAAATTTCAATTTAAAAAATATGCTATATATAGTGTTATAGTGAAAAGGGGTTACAGTCCACTGCAACCTTAAGGTCTATTGTGCCCCCTGACAGAGCTGTTATCATCGTGCCTCCTACAGCTCGCCCTCCAGTTCCAGAGATTGGATGAAATCCAGTATCTGGGACGGCTTCAAGGAGGATAACTTCCCACTTCTACAAGTTTCTTAAAGCTATCTTTCCTTTGGCTTACAATGGCATAGCATTCCGTAACCAGGTAAATAGGAGTTTCTTCCTCCTCCCCACAGAATCTACACTCATCAGTGACCGATAAACCCATTCTCAACAGATGCTTCTCAAGGCGACAATGTCCTGTGAGAAAGCCAGTGAGTAGGGGAAGTTGGTTTTTACTGAGATCCAGATATTTTTTGGATCTAGCAGGTTCAATGTTCCGGAGGAACTTTTTGGAATGATCCATCCCTGGGAGATTCCGCCAGAGTTTTTCTCTTTCGGTTTTCTCCTTCAGCATGAACTTCTTCTTATAGGTGCATTTTCCTATGCCACAGAAGGGTTCTGGGCCAGTGAGTGGCGTTTCTGCGCCCTTTCTGGCCAGTGTATTGGCCTCTTCGTTTCCTACGATTCCCGACCTTATTCTTCCTGCCTACCTCATTGAGTTTGTTTCGGCACTCCCCAATCAGCTTTGGGTCAATGACGAAGGAGCTCAGTGCTTTAATAGCAGCTTGACTATCTGTATGAATAGTTTCTTTCTAGATTTATATCATATATCAAGACATTTTCCGATTGCAAGTATTTCCGTTCGAAGGACGCTTGTACAGGAGCCTAACGATAGTGCACACTTGGTATACTTGTTCCGTAAATCCCAGCGCCAGCTCCTGTAGCGGTTTTAGAACCATCTACATGTATACCATTTCATTGTATTCCCTTTCCCAATCCTCTTTTTTACTAGCATTGTATGGGTAATTCTCATGAAATTCCGAAATTATTCAGGAATGAATTCTCAAAAAATTTTTCAATAAATTTGAATTTTTTTTGTGGCAGTTTTGTAATACATACGATACTAGATTTAACTCATATAGTGGTCCCCAGATTTAAGTCATTTAAATTATCATTAGTAGATTTCATTTCTTCTCGGCGTTTCTTATCGTACTCTTTCTTTTTTAATTTTGCCTCTGTATCGGGCAATTATTTGCTCCTTAAACGAGAAAAAACGATAAACTCACGTACCACATGACAAAAGAAATGAAAATCTGAGTTATCTTAGTTTAAAAGTCATTCCCTCAACGTCATTCCCTCACTTCAGTTTGAAATGAGGGAATGACGAAATAACACGAAAACTAAGATAACATAGATACATAGCCCTGACCTTATGAAAACATTTTGAACTATGAACACTACCCCCCAAAACGCATCCAAATATAATGTATCTTTTACTCATACTCACCTCATTTTTTGATAATGTCTAATGGGGGAATGATGTGAGGAAAAGTAATATAGTAATAATTGTAACTGAATACACTATTGCACGAAACCGAGTTGAAGTTTAATCAGAATCACCATAGTAACATAATTCGCGCATTGACTGGCTAGAAAAAAACTCAAGCTACTTTCATAGATTTCGCTCAATATGACCATAGATCGAATATTTGTAACAAGGTGAAGGAATGATTTTATTCAAAGGGACATACATTGAAATCCCATAGTTATTCAATAACTATATGTCCTGGCTTGAATTGTTGTTCAAATATAACGAAAATTACCATTACAATATTTGACTAAAATTTAATTCACAAAAAATTACTGAATAGGATGAAAATATTGAGTTTCAGCAGGAAACTGGGATAGTGGGACAACGTGAGGGAATGATTTTTATGATATAAAATTTGTAATAACTTTTTCATTGCATTTAATGATATCTCGTTTTTCGGGGTGATGGAAGAAAAGGTACCTAGCGTCAAAATAAAAACCTAACATCGTTAATAATTACATGGGTATCTGTATCAATAGCGGTGGACTTAAATTTTGGAATTCGATGAGAATTACCCGTATATACTGAAGTTCTTCTCAGTGCTTACTTTCTTGATCATTACATCACTAGGAAGGTTTGCAGATGAGGTGTAGTCATTCAGAGAGGACCAAGCTCCCTGAAACCTGACTCTCTCATTGCCTGCTCCTTCTTTAGATACTCTGAGGATGGCCTCATGGGCTACCCTATCAATCACTAGATGTACTTAGAGGTGTGAGGTCTGTGATGATCTCAAGCGCCCTGGTTGGGCACGTTCTCATAGCTCCCGTGATATGCACACACAGGCAAAAAAATATGCCAAACCTACCTACTTGGACTTACATATATTTTATATTTATGGTATTACCTATATGAAATCCTCTTAGAAAATTATAGGGATTACATGTTTGCTCATGTATTGTCATTGAAGTGGTAAAGAACATAATTGGAATGTTTTTTGAGGTTAATGGTAGGTGAATGTGAAATTCTGATTTAGTTAGTGAAGATTTCAGGCAAAATATCAAGTTTTGTATATTTTTGGAATGGGAACCTATAGGTAAAGCTTGAGTGAAATCTGACAAAATCTCTAGTGTCAGAATCCCATTCGAAATGAAATATTGTTTCATAAATCAATATTAAATATACCACAGAAATTTTATATATAGAAGCGCCGAATTTTAAAATGGAAAAAAGTCACAGCCACTCAACAAAAATGCACATTTACAGAAACACCCTTTAATACAAATACGATAAGACACCGACAAGCTTTTTTGTTCATCTAGTTTATAAATAAGACCTTTACATCCAAATGAAAAACTCCCAAGATACGCTATTGTCCAAACTGTGAGACTATTTGAGATCGATGGATGGTTCATATAAGTTTTCGGGTTATTTCTCATTTCATCCGAAAAGATTTATCAAAACAGAAAACAGTCGTGGATTTAGAGATAATTCTGGATACAGCCCTACCCCTAATTTGAATTATTTGAAATATAATCGATACTATGCACCAATGTTGTCATTGTTCTATTTGAGAACATCAGTAATTTGGTACCTAAATACGAAAATTTTAAAACCGGATCAACCGAGCATTTTATTTTTGTGATACCTACCACTATACCTACTTAATTGCTACAGGTAGAGCTCTACGCGATAGTTTGTTTCCAACTTGACTGATATTTGAAAAATAGGAAGCCAGTCAAGGGGAAATAACTGAAAATTGATTTTGTTACAGTATCGAGATTGATGGGCACAACAGCTGCATCAGCAAACATGGGTCACGGCCTCAACGCCGGAATGCCAGGTCTGGGCGCGTGCGCAGTAACCGACTCGAAACCCATGCAATTTCCCCTGGCTCAAAGAAGAAAAAGGCGGGTCCTCTTCACGCAAGCACAGGTAGGAACTCCGAAATCCCTCCCTAAACAGCGTGGGCCTTGCCCATCCCGTTAATAGCTATAGAATGCCAGGAAATTTAGAGTGAGGGTAAATTTGAGAATTTCTCTGTATATTTCTGGCGAGCGCATGCCGTCGGAGTTAGGTTTTTTGTGCGAAAATAATTATCGTTCGTGTAGAATTTCGATGTCGGTGGAAATGGATTGAGCTTATAATTTTGAAATTTCGTTGTAGGTGTATGAGTTGGAGAGGAGGTTCAAGCAGCAAAAGTACCTTTCGGCGCCCGAGAGGGAACATTTGGCGTCTCTGATTCATCTAACTCCTACACAGGTAGGATTATCGATAATTAAATTTAATTAGTTAACCATTTTTGGACATTTTAACGAAAACAAATATGTACCTATATAATTCAGGCAAAATAGGTACTCACAACTATAATTAAACCAGTTATCCTTAAAACTCATTCAATTAATTTTAAAGTACCTAATAAGTAATAAGCCTAATTGTTCTCAATGGTGTTGAATTTCTTTGGAGAATTGTTCATTAGGAAGTTTATAAGCTGGTACCTAATTGCTAAACATGACCACTGCTAAATGGTTGAAAGTGATTTCTGGAAATAATTTCGAATCAATCGAATCCTACACTGCATGTGGTCAGTATAGGCAGGTTGTCATAAAATTTTTGTGGTGACATACCTACCTACATGGAGTTATGTTCATTGAATTTCTCTAAAACAAAATCTCTTAAAATTAGATACCTATGTGAACTATGTTTCAACATTTTTCCGATTTTCTTCAAAAATCCAATACATATTCGTATTGAGAATAATAATAATAACCTACACATGTTGTCGATGTGATAGGTTACCGGATGACAGAAAATCCATCGACCATATTGTTTCATCTTCATTGATGGACTCGTCATTATCAAATTATTCCAAATCAGACTAGCTCTGTGGAAAATGGGAGGCAAAATTACAAAAAATACATTCAATTCACCATTGTAGTTATGCTTAGGTATTTCACAGGCTAGCAGTTAATTGACTATTTCACTCATTACAAAAACTGACCAATTAGGTACATGTCCGAAGACATTAGTATTATCGCGATAACACCAACTATCTCTGAATTATGATTGGTCTGAGAACTTCGGTATTTTCAGCGATTGAACTACAGAATAATCTGTGGTTGGACTATGGATACCTTCGAACGGTTTGACAACTGATAAAAATAAATTGTAGACGTCAACATCAGTTTTTCTTCGCTTTTCTCGAATTTGGAGTTCCTTACCTTTTATTTTGTTCGTGAAATAGTCTTATGAAATATCACACGAGAAGGAATTTACTTCATAAGTCTATCTTTTATTCCCGAACTCAAATGAGTTGCTTTAAGGAAAAACCACTCGTCCCATACTCGTGATGTTTCCAAGCAACTCATTTCCGTTTGAAAATATATCGATAGACTTATCACGGAAATTTAATCTCTTGTGGTATTACTACTGACTATTTCACTCATTCCATTTTTAGTGAGGAAGTTTCCGTAGCAACGATCGTTTCATCCCGATAAAACTTTCAAGTCGGCAAAACTAACAAGTTGGTTTTCCAGCGATGAAATTTTTGATGTTTCTCAAATTCATAGATATAGCTTCGGAAATGAATATCATAGAGAAAACAAACAACGTTTGGTTAATCTATGATGAATTCTAATTCGCCAAAGAGCGCAATCCGTGTCAAATGTGACCATATTACTTTACTGTTAGACATGTCCTGAAATAGTCATGTCGAATACCACTCGAGATAAAATTCAAGCAGGTAAAATTTCTCTCTTGTAATATTCAAGTTTCCATCTTTAGTGGTATTACATATGATAATTTGTCAATGCTCACTGAATAGAAATGTTAAAACAACATGGCTTTTACCTTCTGTCAAATTACAGCTATCTAAAAAACACCCGATAGTTCATTAACCTATGTACCTGCGTATAAAAGTGAATTGACTGATAATTGAATAACGATAACATAAATAGATCATCCTTTTCCAGAAAAACAATTATATATAGATCATAAATTGTGACAGAGAACATTGTTTTGCGATGGGAGGATTCTTATTCGAAATATGAGTAGATATAGGTACCTATAATTCACAGACTCATCCTGTGCATTGAAGGATTCAATAATGGTTTGAAAGATCCCTCATTGAAAAACCATTCAACTTCGCACAAAATACCTTGTATATTTCAACACGAAATATTTCTGAATCTTATCATGATTTCCATCCAATAATGCTCGTTGCTGTATCAATATTATCATTGCGCTTAGGGGAACGCTATCCAAACAAGCCGTCCGTATACTCAATAGAGTTTGAGTAAACATATTTCCCACTGCCGTAGTATATAGAGCGTTATAATCCCGAGGGATTAACGCAGGGTAGTCCATTAAACTTCCGTAGAATCCAGCTATTAAACTGGGATTATTCTGGATTATGATAATTGACCGATGTTTAGCGAAACAATTCTCATGGCCCGAACGCTTTTGGTCAGAATATTAATCCACGTTGACATAATCAGTGCAGATTTTGACGCGAGGTCGAATTGATGAGATTTTCATTTTATACAGAAGTGGACCATTCACTTTTATAATGTATCCCGGTTAGCCATGAAATTCTGACACATTTCATCGTGTTTATTTTGAAATTTCAGGTTATAGTAATTTTCCTGTCTGATAAACAGCAACGTCCTCATTTCTACATAGAGGTCGTAGTGATTACGTATTTATCAAAATGTTCATTTACTTTGGGAGAATAAAGAACTTGAGAAAATATTGTGTGAATTCAATAATTCCAGAGACCTGGCGAATGTTGAAGAAACTTTTTTTTCTATTAACACTGAAAATATATCACGTATATAAACATGGTTGGAAGATTCAGTTATGATATTTTCTTGTACGGAAATCAAGAATCGAGTTTTGAAATTTTACTGGAAAATAATGGACAGAATAGTTCGTTACTTTGTGATAGTTCATTCGAAGAAAGATTAGAAGAACTCGAATAACCCGATCAGAAAAACTTATATACAAACAGACGGGCCTTTGGAATTCCCCTTTTCACAATTCTCAAGAAATAAGCCTACATATGACATTTAAATAAATTTTTGCACAACTTCAAATGCTCCAGTATGAAAATGTAGGAGTACCTAGTAGGTACTACGAAACCTGTGTCACAGTTAAACTTTAGAAGAAACTACATAACTCCATTTACAAAGTTAAAAAAGAGTAAATAGAAATTAGCATTGGCAACGTCCCTGGGAATTATTTTTGACATTTCATGAGTACCAACTTCAGCAGATACACGCTGCTAGATAACTGAAGTCGATATCTGGAGGCTGGAAGTTAATTTTCATGGTGAAAACAGCAGCATATCTATCTTCGAGTTAGAGGGCAGTTTTCGCAAATGTGAATTTTGGAATCGTTGTGATCACTTTTTCCTCGCCGAACCAATTATTTTAAAGCACATTTTTTACGTAGATTTCAATGGCGACAGTAGATTTTCCAAAAATCTTACATACAGCGTGTTCCTAAATTGAACGTTCAATCGAAAAGGGGAAATTCTTTGAGTAAGTTGAAAAAAAAAGTCCCATATGCATGGGGTCGCTAACGTTTAGTTTTCGAAATACAGAGTATACTAGGTGTATCTACCTATTACGGAGTATTGGAATGAAAATTATGAAAATCGGTGGAATTAACGATGAGGCCATCATCAGTTATGGCCCGCCAAATCTCCAGACCTAATAAGTTTAAATTTCTTTCTATATACTACAACTGGATTTTGATTTGTCCGAGGATTTCAAGAGAATCGTGCAATTTTTTTCCCGAAATCGGTAACAGATCCGACAGAACTACAAGAGGCCGAAAAGTTTAGTATCTATAACAATAAAACTTCTTTTTACATTTTTTCAAATCAACAGTTGCTCACCAAAAAGAAAGTTCGGGAGGAAAACAGTTGACAGTGTTCCAGAAAAAAATATCACCATGTAGAGTGTATAGATCTGCTATCGAAATTGCCATGTCACGTGGTGAGAACTCTCAACTGTAAAGGTGCAGACACATTGTCGTCACGTCACGTCACATCACGTCATCTTCCCAAAATGTGCAACCACGATAATGCATGGAACTTAGACCATAGGAAGAGAGACACACCTTTCAATAATAAATAGTGAAGCCAAATCATCAGAATAAACTGGGTGATTATACTACTACGGAATCAAAATGTAGTAAAAATTTTTGCGACATTGTATCTGCTGTCACATTATAGCACTGAAAGCACGCAAGATCTATATTCCGCAAATTTACATTTTCTGAATGCACGTGATTTCACGTCTGATATTTTGTGAAATGTCATTATGACATACATTTGATTTTTGAAACCGATCTGGGTGCTCATTCAATAATTCTTGAATTAATTGATGGAATTCCCCCACTTCTTCTGTTCGTTGATTCATTTGGTAAATCGAATCCATTTTATGAGAATCACCAGCAACTGTAAAAGCAGCTAAATTCTCCATATCTTCTTCCCATTTCCTCGCGTGATGTGACGTGACGTGATAACAATGTGTCCTGCACCTTAATATCAATGCCAAATTTCAGTTGAATATCTTGTAAAGTGTAGATAACATGAGAAAAAACTTGAAAAAAAATAAAACTTCAACACTCTGTATCTCGAAAACGAAACGTTTGCGACCCCATGTTTATGAAACTTTTTTCTTAAACTAACTTATGGAATCTCCCCTTTTCGTTTGTACCTCCAATTGGAACACCCTGTACAGTATGTAAAAAACGAAATTTCCAGGCCATTGTGCGAATTTCATCGGCACACCCTGAATTAGAAAGAACAATTTTTGATGCTCGAAAGCCTCCATACGACAGTTTAACTGCAATGGAGGGCGTCCTCTTATTGTGATTGAGCAGATTTTCAAGTGGGCATTGTGATCGCATGGTATCACCAGCTGTTACCAGCGCTGTGCATTCGTGGTGCGGACTTTTTAAAATGGATGACCGATTTAGGTTTAGATATTCAGGCCGGTTTGCCCGCGCGCTTATCAATGTCTAGCTTGATGTCATTTGTTCCTATACAGGGTCCTGCAATAGTGCGAAAATCTTCCATAGCTGCCGAACCAGACATCTCAGAGATTTCGTTGGGAAGTAGACCTCTTCTACCTTCATTTATGCATCTCGTGAAATATTTCCAGTATTGACAAAAAAAGTGTCTTCAACATTCGCCAGTCCTTTGGAATCTTGATTCGCATAAACCAAGTTTTCAGTGGAAAAGTATTAAACTGAATAATAACTTTCGGTAATATTTACCTAGGAATCATAATCATCGTTGCGTCAATCAGACAGATATCATATGTCCCATAAGTTTTGGCACAAATTTCAGACACCAAAAAAAGTGACAAAAATTATACATTTGTTCATTGTATTGTGATACACATTAAAAAGCGTTTCAGAAGCAACAAAACTATCAATTCAAATTGAATGAGGAAAGCCATGATCTTTCACAGAGCGCAGCTTTCTGCGAAACTATTTCTCGGATCTTCCTGTATATTCGGTGTCGAAGTTCCTCTTCATTTTGGTCTTTCCATCCTCCATCGTGAACTTTTCGCGATAACAGAGCCGAAAAAACTTCTATGGGTCGAGCCTGTAGAAGGTTAGAGGATTGCCGTTTCCCGGAACAAATGGTACGTTTTGGTCGGCTAGCCAATCTTGAGTTTCTCTTGCATGGTCCCTGGACGAAAGGTCTGGCCAGCGTCCCCAGCGTGTTCTGCTTCAATAAATTAACTAGCGATATAGTTAGATGTCCTATATTGACGTGCTAGTTTTCTTAGCGACGTTCCAACCTTGTTTTCCGCTCTTCTTACCAGTCTTACGGTCCTTGCTTGGGCAAAAATTCTAGGTCACTAGGTCTTCCATTTTTTGCGGGGTCATAGAAGGAACACCTTGCTCATATTCAGCGATTGTCCGATAAATAGTTCTACAGGATATATCCTGATTTTACAAATTCGTGTTAACTCGGCTTTATCTACTCTTCCAACTAATTATAAATACTTTTCCGAAAATCTATTTTGTAAGCCATGTCGACTTAACCACTTCAACAACTGAAGTGTTGAAGTGAAGTCAAGGTTACAAACAAACCTTTATTTTAATAGCAACAACCTATTGTCCTCTTTTTATCACCACTGTATTGTAACGGACGAAGTCCGCCTGAATACGTCTCTGGACTCTCTGATTCCGCGTACAGGAATTATTCGAGAAGCCTCCAGAACATATCCGATCGTTCTAGAAACAGAGACGTATTGGGTATATAAAGACGCGCACAATGCGGACAGTCAGTTACTATCTGAATAGAGCCGGATTGAATTGTGAATCGCGAATTCCAAGTAGTGAATATAAATCAGCATAAATTAGTAACTGTGTAAATAAATCAGTATTAGTTATTGTACATAAATTAGTGTGATCAGTTAGCGGTTGTGGAAATAAAATAGACAATTTAATTCAGCAGACAATTTGTTTGAACCCCGAGAACGTTACATTGGTGTCAGGTGTGGGGTCAATTGAACTGCTGTGCTAAGTGAATTGTGGACTTCATTGTGGAACTTTTGAATGCCGACAACAAGATCGCAAAAGGAGAAAATGGACCAGGCCAGTATGGAATTCTTCAAGCAAGCCTTTGAACAAATGAGCTTGAAAATGGAAGAGAATTCTCGAGAAATGAGCTTGAAAATGGAAGAAAATTCTCGAGAAATGGGTTCAAAAATGGATAAAATGGAAAATAAAATGGAAGAAAATTCTCGAGAAATGGGTTCAAAAATGGATACAATGGAAAATAAGGTGGTGAGTCAAATTGCAAGTACGTTGGATGAGAGAATGGAGGCTATCAAGGATGTGATAATAGATGAAGTCAATGAAAAATTTGATAAGGTTGACGACAAATTTGAAGAAGTCAATGAAAAATTTGATAAAGTTGATGAGAAATTCGACGAAGTAGTTGATAAGGTCGACGGAAAAATTGGAGAAGTAGTTGATGAGGTTAATGGAAAATTCGAAGTTATATCAGGAGTAATTGAACAACATGCCAAGTTGATAGAGTTCCTGAAGAGAACCTCACATGGAAAAGAAACTCTAGCTTCACCATCCAATAACTTCGTTAAATCGGAAAACAACACAGAAAGTAGTAAAATGAAGATTAAACCTCCAACTTTTGATGGCAAAACACCTTGGTGCACGTACCAGAAGCAATTTGAAGCAGCAGCGAATGCCAATGGATGGGGAGCGGAAGAGAAAGCGACAGCCTTGATTGTTGCACTAAGGGGAGATGCATTGAATATACTCCAGACTGTTCCTGCAAGCCTACAAGGTAATTACGAGGCTTTAACAACTAAACTCCAAATGAGATATGGTGATGCACACCTCCAACAAGTATATCACGCGCAGATCAAGAGTCGCCAGCAGAGGAGTGCAGAAACTTTGCAGGAATTTGAAGCCGATATAGCAAGGTTGGTGAGACTGGCATATCCTACAGCACCGGAGAGCTTCCTGGAACTGCTCGCTATCCAGACCTTTGTCGATGGTTTGAGAGATTTGGAAACCCAGCAGACACTACGATTGGCCCGACCCAGGACTCTGGATGACGCCCTGGTCGTTGCATTAGAGATTGAAGCTGCCAAACAAGCTTCGCACATGATACACAGCAAGATGAGCCGCGCACTGTGGATGATTCCTCGGTCAGCGATGAAATTATAGAAGAGGTTCTATGCCGAGTTCGTCAAGAGCGACGGAATAGAGGACTTAGATGCTGGAATTGTGGCGGAGAAGGACATATTCGGCGCTACTGCAAAGAGCCAGCTAAATGTCAGAAACGGGAATATAATTCTACTGTCAAACATCGTGCAGGAAAGATTCATGGCAACGCTAACGCATTATCTAGGAGACCATGTCCGTCAGATTGCAAGCACTGTAATAAGGTAGAAGAGAAAGAATTCTGCTTGAGAACGACCATCGTGGATACGGACTGGATGCCAGAATCCCTGAAGCAAGATCTAGAGAGTGACCCAGAATTGAAGATGCTGTTGTATTGGAAGATAAGCGGACAGAGACCAAGATGGGAGGAGGTGAGTCATCTGAATCCTAGGGTCAAGTCCTACTGGGCACAGTGGGATTCTATCATTTTGGAGGACGGACTGCTGAAGAGGTCCATCGAAAATGACGAAGGTACCGCAGCAAAGAATCAGCTGATAATTCCCAGGAGTCGAGTGAGAGAGGTTTTAGAGAAGTTACATGACGGAACTTCCGGTGGCCATTTCGGTATCAAAAAAACGCTAGAAAAGGTCAGAGAGCGTTTTTACTGGGTCAACTGCAAAGAAGATGTTAAAGACTGGTGCCGGAAATGCAGATTATGTGCCTCATCGAATGGCCCGAGGGGAAGTCGTAGAGCTCCAATGAAGCAGTATAACGTGGGGAGTCCTCTAGAACGAGTTGCCATCGATATTGCAGGTCCATTCCCCGAAACCGAAGATGGGAATAAGTACATACTGGTTGCGATGGATTATTCCACCAAATGGGTTGAAGCTTATGCTATTCCAAATCAAGAGGCCTCGACAGTGGCGGATGTTCTGATTAAGGAGATGTTTAGCCGATTTGGTGTGCCTCTCGAACTTCATTCGGATCAAGGACGAAACTTCGAGTCTAGCCTGTTCCAGAATGTATGCCAAATACTCGGAATCAAAAAGACAAGGACAACTGCGCTTCACCCACAGTCAGATGGCATGGTCGAAAGAATGAATAGAACTGTGGGAAAATATCTGGCTAAAGTGGTCTCTGATCACCAAAGAGACTGGGACAGGTATCTCCACCTGTTCACTATGGCCTACAGGTCGTCAGTGCAAGAATCGACTGGAGAGACACCAGCCTGTATTATGTTCGGCCGAGAAATAAGGTTGCCTTGTGACCTGGAGTTTGGATGCAAGCCCGGAGCGGAGATAGCTGGTGAGGACTACGCGAGCCTCTTGAAGGGTAGGCTACATTACATCCATGAGAAGGTCAGACAGAACCTCCAAATAGCGAGTGACCGAATGAAGGCTCGGTATGACAGCAAAGCTGCAGAAGGTGGTTTCAATGTGGGAGACCTAGTCTGGCTGTACAACCCCCAGAGGAAGAGGGGTTTATCACCTAAGCTGCGGAAGGATTGGGAAGGGCCATACAGAGTAGTAAAACGAATCAACGATGTAGTGTACCGTATCCAGAAACTACCCAGAGGCAAGAAACGTGTGGTCCATATAAATCGTCTAGGCAAATATGAGGCAGACTACGAAGAACATGACGAAACCCATC
The DNA here is from genome assembly GCA_951802165.1 of Adalia decempunctata. NCBI lineage: Eukaryota > Metazoa > Arthropoda > Insecta > Coleoptera > Coccinellidae > Adalia > Adalia decempunctata. Next base: position 49,364,716 of record OX637697.1, read on the forward strand.
TGAGAAGAACGACTTTTCGGAAAGCGGAGCGTGAGGAGATGAGTTTTGACCTATTCATGGCAAACTACGGTGGAACCGGAAAGGCAAGATTCGGAGTAACCATCGAGAAACAGCAAGATCTCTTCTCTGTATCTGAAGACTATTTACTAGCCCATTGTGTCTCGGAAGACCTGCGTATGTCGAGAGGAATAGCATTCGTCTTCCGGAAGAAATTTGGCCGTGTACCAGAGCTCCTGAAACAACATCCTCGTACTGGGAAAACGCTGAGGTTGGCTGATGGCCAGCGTTACCTCTTCTACCTGGTAACCAAGAGATTCTCCGACAACAAACCCAGCTACAAAAGTATGTGGGACACCCTGTTGCAGCTGAGAGACGAGCTCACCAAGTTGAAGGTGAAAAAGCTAGCTGTGCCAAAGTTGGGTTGTGGTCTAGATCAGCTCAACTGGAGAATCGTTCGAAGTATGCTTGAGGTCATTTTCCATAGGACGGGAATGAAGATACTGGTCTGCAGTTTCAACCCGAGCGGATATACGCCGAAGAAGAAGACAGTGGAGTGCTATTTCGGACGACAGGGGTGCTGCAGAAAAGGAGACGCCTGTAGATTCAGCCACACCATCCAGGGTGTTCGGGGACCGAACGTCTTAAGGAGGGGGCAGTGTAACGGACGAAGTCCGCCTGAATACGTCTCTGGACTCTCTGATTCCGCGTACAGGAATTATTCGAGAAGCCTCCAGAACATATCCGATCGTTCTAGAAACAGAGACGTATTGGGTATATAAAGACGCGCACAATGCGGACAGTCAGTTACTATCTGAATAGAGCCGGATTGAATTGTGAATCGCGAATTCCAAGTAGTGAATATAAATCAGCATAAATTAGTAACTGTGTAAATAAATCAGTATTAGTTATTGTACATAAATTAGTGTGATCAGTTAGCGGTTGTGGAAATAAAATAGACAATTTAATTCAGCAGACAATTTGTTTGAACCCCGAGAACGTTACAGTATATTGGTCTATGAAATTTTTGCCAAAATTTATGGGACATACGTTACAGTTAGTTATTACAATTCGTAATCTCTGTTTTTCTCCATTCGATACTCAGGTGACCATATTTCATTTCACACCATGTTAGGTTTAACATGGAAAAAAATGAACAAAATATGAAATTTGAACTAGACATTTTTTTTTAAACTAAACATGCACCCTAGAAATCATAGTTTATTTTCGGTAGCGCAACTATCCAGGAATACCTACTCTCTAAAAATCAGATTGAAAAATTCCTTAATTTGAAGTCTTGCCGCCAGAAAAAGAGTGAAAGGCGTGCATTTTTTTATTTTCGCAAATATCGAATATCTCGAAAATCAAAGGACTTTTACTGAACATACAACATAATAACATATTTTTCTGAATATAGCCACACCCTGTATATCGACGGGAAACCTATCAAACTGGATGTTTCTATCCTATCGATAAGGAATAACAACCCTGACGTCTCTGACAGGACCAAATGAGGACGAAACCATGGTCGATCCTAGGAGCATAGAATATATTCTATGCTCCTATGTCGATCTATCGATCGATTTCCTGTCAATCGACAGGAAAACTGTATGAAACAACCAAATGAGATATCGATCAAATTAATTGAGTGAAGAGAAACATTCACCACTTGAATGTTCTCCGGTCTATTTTATGTTGAACAAGCGGCAGCTCACCCTATTCAGCACCCGCTTTTGTTGTCATTCTCAATATAAACTCGATACAGTTGAAGAATAGGGTCAGTTGTCTATCGTTAGAATTAAATGGGTCGTGAACAAAATGGTGGCAGGGTCTATTGCGCCTAATTATGATGTGCGTGTTATACGAACCGAGGAAAGCTTCGATAATAGGGGATGGGAATCTACACAGGGTGAGTCTTTGACTTGTACATTATTTTAACTGTAGATTCCTCTTTTCTTCCTTTTTATACCATTTTTCAAAATTCGGTTTGCTTTGGGAGATACAGGGTGTCGAAAATCCATGAAAAAAACACTTTTCTGTTTATATCTTCGGAACCGTTATTTCGAATAAACTGAATTTTGGTTGAGTTTTTACTCTATTCATGGTGCATATTCCTCAATCGAAACCTATTCAATATCTTTACTAGTTTGAAAGTTACAGGGTAGTCGACTCATCAATACACGCTAAAACACCATAAAACCACTTTGAAAAGATAAACGGTTCATATTTTCGAAAGAATCAATCATTTAAGAAACTAAAAGTATTCTTATTTTTTTCAATTAAACGCGTCGTTTTCGAGTTATTTCCAATTTTACCCGGAGAAATTTGACGAAAAAATCATTAATTTCAAGAATAATCTGAATTAAATATCATCGAATATTATTCCTTCTCTGGTCTTTAAACGAGTTTACAATGTTGTCACAATATTTATCAACTTTGTCGAGATATTTTGATAATAAAACCCCACAAATGTGGGAGATAAAATTGAACACCAAGGAGGATTTAATACGCACAGTTTCTATTGAAAATTCATAGTTACCGCCGGTCCATATTGAAGTTAAATGTCGATGAAATACGAAATTCGGATATGAATGATGAATCTCGATACAAACTACTTATTAAATTGAAATCAATGAAAAACCTGATAATCTGTGGCGATGTTTCTATCTAAACAACATCCTCTCGGAATTTTGTAAACTCGACACGGTTGAAATTATATTAATTCACTCACATAATAATCACATTAGAACAATAAGTCATTGAATGTACTTATTCAGACTATTCAGAACTTCACATAATGTTTACAGTTTGTTCAGAGACTCTGGTTTGTTATTGTTTAACGTTGGCCTCCAGATAACCATACTTCGGTTTTCGCTCTACGCATGCGTGGTAAAATTCGGCGGCAAAGTCGATTTATGATGGAAACGGCAGAATTCATAGATATTTATACCACGGTACACAAATGTATCGTGATTTATACTATGTTTCGTAAAAAATCCTTAACCTCAATGAAAATATCAGCAAGCTGACAACATCTTCTTGAAATTTCTGTGCAAAAATTCACAGAATCGATACAAATTAGATTAGGTTAGGTTGTTTAATAATAAATCTGAATGAAAAGTCTCTCTTCATGATATTGTTCGGGAATTTCGAGGAAAATATGAACAAGTTATAAGTGTTTACAAACTAAACTGCAGAAAAATCGAAGAAGGAACTTATTTTGGTGGAATAAATGTGGCTTTTTAGTTGCAGATATAATCCGATGAAACTAACTGTTTTTGTTGAAACTATCGTGTTTGCAACATTTTTATTCCAATAAGGTTAGTACTTGACTACTTGAGTATTCCCTAAATTGGGCCTAAATCTATAAACTCAATTTCTATCGAGAAATATGAACTTTGAATCAATTCCACAGTATCATTTCATGGACGTATTTAGCCCAATGTTTTTTTTTCAAATGGCTATATCTTTTTAACAGAGCCGAATTCGGAAAAATGGAAAATGAAAAAAAGGTTTCTTTTGGCCTCAATAATGTTCAGTTAAAATATATGTACCTACAAGTCAAAGACTCACCCTGTATATAGTATTAGTCCTGTTGAAAATTCACCACAGGAAGTTTAGAGAAATAATTGATGTTGTATTTGATAGGTATGATAGGATATACAGGGTGTTTCACTATACTGGGTGTATTTTAAGGTGAGGCTTTTATTTTGACAGGTGATAGAACTCATCAAAATAAGTCATTTTATCGAAAATTTCTCATATGAAATGTTCAATTTGTAAGATTTATGAAATTGGCCTGCATCATATCTCTACATCCCTGCATCAGGTTTATGAACGTCCGCGAAGTTGGGTGATTTCTTAGAGGAAATCTTGTTCTTTACAACTTATATACCCTGAACTGGCATTCTGTTTTGATTCACCATAAATTGAAAGCATATGAACAAGTTCTTTATTTGAATAATCGTGCGGCATTTTCGAAACAAAACGCTCGTACAATCTACACCGTACCCTCGCCGAAGATTACTGATCACAATCGATATTCTGAGTCATGTAGGTATGATAAGAAGACAAAAAACAAGATGTTGATATCTACGGAGGGAGTATGGGTTCTAGAAACTAGAGAATATTCTAGTTTCATTTTCTCGAAACAGGGGCATAATCCATGTAAAAAAATTGTTGGTAAAATGACTTATTTTGATGAGTTCTACCTTCTACCAGCAGTCAAAAGAAAAGCCTTATACCTCTAAACACACCAGGTATATAGCCGTGTAGGTGTAGATGACACTGAGGAATAAGTCATTTTTGGCTAATGACATATTTCGAAGCATAGGTGAGAATGGTGAGATACAGGGAATTAAATGTCAACTTGGAGCAATATTTCCGTGATTTTTTTTCCAAAATTCGAACTCAACTTTTTACATATCTTCAGTGAAAAAACAATTTCACCCAAAATTGTTGGAATCTTTCATGGTTGAAGGTTGAAGTCTTCTTCATTCTCAATACTGAAATGAAAACAGAATGAAGAAATATCCATTGGTTTTCTTTTTATATTCTTCCAAATATTACGTTCGGAGTACTTTCATAATTTTCATTTTCACAAAAAGTGGAGGCAGCACGAAGGCCAAAATTATGCTGATTATAAGTTACAATCGAAACTATTCACATGAAGATAAGAATGACATATGTTTCACGACAAAATACGATATGTCAGAGAGACATAGAATTAATAGTAATTTACGTAACAAGTCCGGAAAATAGGGTTTTTTTGGACGAATAGACAAAATTCTAGGACGAGCCGGAGGCGAGTCCTGGAAGTCTGTGAGTCCAAAAAAACTATTTTCGGGCGAGTTACGTACAATATTTTTTCGGCAACCGTATAGAATTACAAATCAATGAGAAGACACATTTCTTTATTACTTATACATTTTGATTATTCTTTGAATTGAAGAGAACAGAACTGTCATCCGTTATTTCGTTGCTATTGTGATGATCATCACAATGACAACAACGACGTGAGTTTTTCCGGCCTAGTCCGGAAAGTACGTACTTCCCGGACTAGGCCGGGAAATGTTACTTTCTAAAAGAAAAAGCGCCGAAAAAAATATTTTTATTCTCAATATTGCCGCACAAGCGCATATCTGGATTGTTACCAAAGCCCAGCTTCAGTTTTGATTGGCTCATTCCCCATAGGTATAAGTACTGCCTGGGTACTTTCTATTTACTCTTTTTCGACTTTGTAAATGGAGTCAGTTCTTCTAAGGTTTAACTGTGACCAGGCACGTAGCCAGAATTTTTTCAAATATACAGGCCCCTTTTGTTTTGCTTCAACCGATAAAAAAGTTTCGGGGGGGGCCTCCCCCTGGCTGCGTGCCTGACTGTGACGCAGGTTTCGTAGAACTACTACATTTTCATACTGGAGCTGGAGTATTTCAAGTTGTGCAAAAGGGTATTTAAGATAATAGAATAACTGAATCTTCCTACTATGTAAATAATTGATATTTTAATCGACCGTAAAAAGGATAATATGTGGAAATTTTCAGGTGTTGCGGTCTGTTTGAATAAAAACAAGTTTTTCTCAGTTACTCAATATTTCGTCATTTATTTATGACTTCATCAGGAGTTGTGCTGAAAGGAAATTGGATATTACAATAAAACATGACTCACAAAAGAATCATCAACTCCTGATGAAGTCATAAATAAATGACGAAATATTGAGTAACGGAGAAAAACTTGTTTTTATTCAAACAGACAGCAACACCTGAAAATTTCCACATATCTTCCTACTATGTTCATACCTATATTACAGATTAATACAATGTACATTACATGTACATGTTAGAGAGCGTGGTACTGAGAGAGAGAGAGAGAGAGAGAGCGTAGAGAGGGATCATCGAAAGCCATCGCTTCAGATCACAGAGTGTTTCACATTAGGCCTACGCTATAGATTCGGTAGATATGGTCTCAGCTTATTATTAAGTATATCAATTCATAAGGGGTACAAAATTCACATTGCTTACATATATGTGGAATAATTTCAGTATTAACAGAAAAAAGTTTCTTTCGCCAGGTCTTTGAAATTATTGAACTCACATATTTTCTCAAATCCATTATTTTCTCAAAGTATATTAACATTTTGATAAAAACGTAATTACTACGATTTTAATGCAGAAACGACAACGTTGCGGGCGTATCTGACAGAGGAGTGACCATAACCTAGCATTTTCAAAATATACGCGGTGAAATGTGTCAGAATTCCATGGCAAACCTCGATACTTTATAAAAGTGAATGGAGTATACATATTATATGGCTTTGCCTCCTCTGTCTATGAGCCAAACTGATGTAGAAAAATATAGAACCGTTACCGTTGTCTGGAAACCGCAGCGTTTATTCAAACTTTTCATTGAAGCTTGTCGAGTTACGCAATCGAATTTTTTCCTCCGCCGAAAACTGCAATAATCATGAACAAGAACACTCTTCCCCATTTCTCGTAGTCGTATAGATCCTTGTTTGAGCACCACTCCGGGCCGCTCCACTCCACAGCTACGAGGCAACTTGAAGAGCTCAATAGGAGGAATTAATTCCACCCTGGATGTTTCCACAACGTCGCTGCTCCTCGTCTCGGGCTCGAAGTAATTAAATCGCAATTAATTGTCAAAGCAAGTCGCGTCGCGTCGCCCGCCAAACCGGAGCGACGCTGCAATATTGCACAGCGCCCCGCGACACTCGAAACGCATCGAATTAAATTAAATGAGGCAACCGTAAATATTCGAATATCATCGGCCTTTGTGCCGTTCCATGGATACTGGAACGGGAGGGTTTCAGTGAAAATGGATCTGGGCAAACGGAATAAAATCTGAAGTCATTCAATAAAAAAAGTAACGAGAATCTATACTAACACATTGTTCGTGCAAATTTTGTCAGATCAGTAATTTTTATGAAATCGCTCTATTTAGTCACTGATTCGAGAAGGGCCATATAATCATATAGATACCTATTCATAAAAGCAAGTGTCAGTTGGGGCGTGAAATATTTGTGTGAAAAGACATCATTTATACTGGAAACACATGCCTTTATTCTCATTTCGAACAAGCAGGCCGTCCCAGCTTCGCCCGGGTAGGAATTTATTTCATGCGGCTACTCTTGTGCGGATTCATCTTCAACACTTCAATCTGCCATATCTTTTGATGTACTCGTTGTAATTGTATGATGTGAAGGGCAATTTCGTTCTAAATTAAATACTGGGGATAAATAACGTATCAAGTTGGATGAGGATCAATATCCTATTCATATAAAAACACACTTCCAAATAGTGCATAATTTCGAAAAACATCTGATTAGCATAAACAGATAATAGCAAGTCAATCTTGAGAGATAGATATATGCTTTCGCGGACTTTTTTGTAGAACTATTCAAGAGGTACATTTCCGTCATACATATTGTATCCACGTAAGTCTTACGATTTCTGCAGTGCACGTGAAAATAGCTGATTATGGCTGATTTTTTTGTAATTTTTGAAGTTATAGTAGGTATCCCCAATTTTTCCGGTGAAAAGTATAGCCTATGCCACTCAGGGATATGTAGCTTTCAAAGGGTGAAAGAATTTCTGAAATCGCTCCAGTAGTTTTTGAGTCAAGTCGTATCAAAGACACAAAAATAGAAATCTTTCCTCTTTATAATATTAGTAACTAAGAAGATTTCAGATATGTACATTGTGACAAGAAAAACCTCGGACAAACTCTTTTTCATTTAACTTTTTTGAACAGAAGAAATTGAACAAAACAACAACAAATAATAATAGCTTGATTATTTGTTAACAATATATTCAAGCCGTTTCGAAGTGGCTTCCTTTGGCGGCGATACACAGCTTCAGACGCTTCTTGAAATTTTCGACAATGGGCCGCAGCTCCTCGGACGTTAATCGGTTCCATTCCCGGCGCAGAGATTGCTTCAGCGACTCCAAATTTTTGTGTTTTTTAGCACAAGCTCAGTGCTCCAAAATCGACCACACGCTGTAGTTTATTGGGTTGAGATCCGGTGAGTAGGGCGGCCATTCTGCAGATGAGATGAAACAAGGAAAATGGGTCTTACACCATTCTTGCGTCATTTTCGCTCTGTGATCCGGAGCGGAGTCCTGTTGAAAGGTCCAATGCGTATCGCCGAAGTGCTGCTTGGCCCACGGAAGTACTACGGCCTCGAGGATGTCGCAGCGGTAGACTTTTTGATTGATTTTGACCCCTTGATTCACGAAAACTAAGGGATTTTTACCACTGCCGCAAATTCCGCCCCAAACCATGACGGATTGCGGATTTTGACGGTGTTCGACGATGGCCGATGTACCGAGAGCCTCTACATTTAAACATTCCGTACTCGCATACGGCACCAAGCGCGAATAGCGCTACGCCATTGGCCTGACGAACTCGAACTGAGAGAAACACAACTATTGTTGTTCTCTGTCTATATTTCGGACCTTTATTGGGTCCTTTTTCAGAACATTAGCTGCTATTTAGCTGGTTTCTTCACGGCGAGTTGCTCATGTCTTGACGAAGGACCCAATCGGTCCGAAATATAGACAAAGAACAGCAATAGTAGTGTTTTTTTCAACAAGCCCTAGACAAGCCGAGAACCTATGAAAACTCACAACCTTAAAAATAACTTATTCTCAAATCGCTTATAACTTCTTTCGGTATCAACGATTTCCTACACATATAATATAGAGGTTCAATAAAGAAAGAATAAAAATAAATCGAACTACAGGTATTAATGTCCCCGCTCCGCTCGCGCGTGTTATATCAGTTGATTAAATTACTTCATTTGATTACCTATTCTCATCTCCATTTGATTTTTCAATAAGGGAGGTAGAGATGTTTTTAGTCTGAACTGTAACCCAACCCACCATACTACTCAAGATTGTATCTTGGATTTTTATGGAAAGTTGAAAAGTGATTGAATTAATCGAATTTTCGTGTTTAGAAAACATACGAAATGATTGTACCCCATTCAAACTAGACGTTTCCATTTCATTGCTTCAAAATTGAAAAGTTCTTTCTTTATAAGTCTTCATCTAAAAAGTATTCCATTTAGATGCTGCAGAATATAAATTACCTATATTACCAGTAAAGATTCATTCATCACTTGGAATAATCCCACTTTCAATTAGATGAATAAAATGATAAATAACGAACTCCAATTGAATTACGCTTATTACAACTATTATTATACGATTATATGTTTCGCATTCGAAGTGTGGTTGATTTCTCAGTTCGAGTTCGTCAGGCCAATGGCAGAGCGCTATTCGAGCTTGGTGCCGTATACGGAATGTTTAAATGCCTACGGACCAGACTCTGTCGTTTTGGTGGTTGTGGGATTGTTCTACGGTGAAAAGCTTCTCATCTGTGAAGAGAATTCACTCCCATTGCTGACGGTGGCGAGACGAAAGAGTTGGCGGCACCTTTGGAGTCGTACGCGCTTGTTTTCCTCCGTGAGGAGTTGAACTTTTTGGAGCTTGTATGGCTTGAGGTAGAGCTCCTTTTTGGCAATTTGACGGACTGATTCGCGGTTGATACTGGTCTCACAGGCTATTTTCCTCATGGAAACCCTCGGATTTCGATTGACTCGCTTCTTGACGATGTTGCATGTTGCGATTGCTAGGTGTATTGACAGTGCGTTTTCTACCACTTCCTGGACGACGACCATCATGGCCAAGCTCCTTGAAACGACGAATTGCATCGGACACGGTTTGTCGAGGCACATTCAGCAAACGAACAATTTCGCATTGACGCCTACCTTGACGAAACAGCTCCAAAATCACACTACGTTTGTTTGACATTCTAAAACTCTGTGAAATGAAATTATATCAAACTGAAAATTCACATATTATTACAGGAAAGTGTAGAGAAACCGATAGAATAAAAATTATTTGGTTGCGCTGAAATACTTTTGTTCCAGACCACTGCAAAATTTGTCCGAAGTTTTTCTTGTCACCCTGTACCTATATGCCATACTTGTTATTTACTGAAATCATCTCCAAAAATTAGAGATTATAATTTCTCTCCTTTATTATCATTGAAGTGGTGAAGAACAGAATTGGAATGTTGACAATGACAAATGGCCAACAAATGAAGTTGGACATTTGTCATATTGATTGTTCCAAAACAAATTTTATTTTGACGATATATCATAGTTTCAGACTTCAGCCTAAATATGCAAAACTTTATCTATTTACTGAAGGCAGTGGAAACATCGCTTTAATTAAACCGAAAAGGAAATGAGTGTTACTGTTTATTGAAGAAGAGACAGGAAAATTTCGATTGATTCATTAGTATAAAATTACCTTCATTTATATGCCTTGCAGTTTTTCAGGTCATCACTATACAGTGTTCATACGTATCACTTTATTTCACGAGTAACTACCCTAATTTACGACGTAGAGACTTGATTTTTTTTAAATTGAAGTTGACGAAGGTCCCGAGGGCAAATAGTTTTTTTTTTCGATTTAATTAGTTTTTCAAATAAAAAAACAGGTTGAACTTCAGCGTTTTGGAAACTACACTTAATGATTTTTTTTCGACGGTTGTTCATCATTTTTTGGAAAAAATCGCAACTATTTGACCTCGGCAATTTAATCTTCTATGAACTACAAAAATTTTCATGATGATTAGTTCAAAAATATAGCTTGTACTCATGAAAAACGAAAAACATATTCAATAACCCGAATATTGCAGGGATCTAACGATTACCCTGGTTTTTTTTAATTGAAAAACGAATTAAATCGAAAAAAAGAAAACTATTTGCCCTAGGGACGTTCTTCAACTTCAATTTGAAAAAAATCAAGTCTCTACGTCGTAAATTAGGGTAGTTACTCGTGAAATAAAGAGACCATTTTTTGAATGGAGATTAACCACGATTCAAAAGGTGATACTTCCCTTTAAGATACAAAACTCCATATTGTACCGAAACAAAATAAACTTTAAATATGTGTTGCATATTAGGATTTACGAACGTTACATACACTGAGAGAACAGTTTATTTATATATAATGAAGTTTATTCATATTGAATAATCCCCTGATTCGAATATGGCGTAATGAATATTTAATTGTCATAAATAATGGATTTATTTGAGTTTCATGGATAAATTGCTATTATTTGTAAATAAATTTTATTCATGTCAAATAAATGATTGATTCATCGATAAAAAAGATTTTTTACTATATAAATTGATATATTTTCATTCCATAATGAATTATTTTTAAAGGATAATTGTTATTTATGAGAAGAATATATTTTTTTCTGATAAGTAATGCTAGTTAACGACTAACAAAGATATATTGATATCTTATAAAAGGAACGAGACAAAAATTTTATATATTTGTATCAATTAACAAGTTTATTAGTTGTGAAGAAATATAGTTTTTATTAAATAATAAATCATTATCATTCGTTCACAATGAACAAATGAATATTGATATTTCATAAATTTTTTTTATATGAATAACAGAAATTATTCAGATATTCTTATTGTATAACGAATTTATTAGTCGTGAAGAAAGATATTTTTTCATTCAATATTGAATTATTGGCAACAAATCATGTTATTTATGATACAGCTTTTTCAATTGGGTCATTTCAATAAATATGATCAAGTGAACAGGAACTGAAGTAATTGGGTTTTCATATTGAAAAAATGCTGATTATAGATTATAATATGAAATCTGCTATTATCAAATCAGTCTAACTGTTATAGTTATTTAAGGCACATATACATTAGTCCCTGAAGAGGTGGAGCATTTGCTCAAAAATAAATAATAGGAATAACTTGGAACGTAACATTTATTTAAAGCGATAACAGAATAGGAATTATCAGTTTTCGTACTAAAAAAAGGGATCCCAGTAGAGGTCGTCGCGTTATGTTCCTAATTTTACAATATTACCATATTCTGAGTATAGATTGATTGTGAGTGAAACTATCAATCATGGTTCTGGTTAGGAATATTTATTTTCCAAATGCTGCAGCATTACATAAAATCGTTTCACTCCCAATTAATCCACTCAGGATATGTTATATAATATAATCCTCATGCAAACAGCCTATATAGTCATATAAATATTATTTACATTGTTGCACCAAGAACAAACAAGCAGTTTTTGAATGGCACTCAAAAAACGTCCTATAAGTATAATAAGAATTTTCAACTAAAGGTAGTATTTAAACATGATTTGATTTCACAAAAAAAATATAGCAATATTAGAAAACCAGTTTGATCAACACCATCAAACCATGACGAAACATTAACATTCTAGTGCAAATTCAAAAATAATAAACAAAAGTTATGGCAATTCAATAAAGTTACCGAAAGAATTAGTCCTTCAATTCTTCAAGATATCCACACAATCAATACCATTCTCTGAAACAATAGAAGCGTCATCTTATTCTTCATCTATCTCACGAACGGAAAATTCATGATGTGAAAAATACTGAAAGGGAAATAATATACAGAGTGAGTGGAAAGTAACGCACAAAATTCGTATCTTCAGTTAATATTCATTATTTTGTTGGAAAATAGCTCGAACCGGTCAGTTTTCATTTAAATTCGAATGTTTGTGATCGACCCCCCAATACAGAAAATTTAAAATCAATGATATAAGTTTAAAAATTGACATTGAAAGATTAGGTACTATTGGAAAATTCGAGAAAATCAGTTCATCTATTTTCACGGAATTAACTGAAATTTTACCCTTTGTTGAATTGGATGAGATTGTTTTATATTTCATTGACAGTGATTAAATTTTTCAACAAAAGGTTACAACACATACCATTAGTAATAACGATTTATGTATTTCTGTGGTGAAAAAGTATATGAGTGTGAAGAAAGCTAATATTCTTCGTATTTAAATCAAGAAGCATAATATTCCGAGAGAGCCAATTTTACTTTAAATAATCATCATAAATAAATAAATAATTTAGACCTCACCTTGAAAAAAACCCGCCAAGTGGTTCAAACCATTTTCATTCAGAAAATTTTGGAAATCCATTGTTTATAGTTCACTCACCTATAGTTTTGTAATCACGAATTTCGTAATCACAAACGCAATAACGCACCAACGAAGAATAATACAAGAATAAGAATGAAAGAGCCTACGAGCAGATTCCAATTCGCAGCCTAAAAGGGGTACGAGGAAGAGGGGGCAATTGACAAGTCTCGTCATGTTGTTGGATTCGCGGTAAAACAAAGATCCGAGCATTAATATATACTTATTGGTGTTCAATCGATATTTATCAATAATTATTAAATTTTATATAATTCATAATTCAATGCGCAATTGTTTGACATAAATAACTGCACTTCGAATTTCAAAAAAGATTTGTTTGGTGGAAATAATTTTTTTTTTATAGCTAACAATTTTTTTGAACATTATTTCTCGATGCAACATTTATTTTTCAGTAATAAACGTTTCTTATTATAAATAAATATTGCCGAAATAAATAGAATGTTTCTCAGAAATAAATTCAGAATCCAGAGTTTCTAAATATGAATAACGTTTTCGAATAATTAATAAATTTTATTAATTATCAATAAAATTGTTCCAAATAAGGAAATCTTAATTATTAACCCTTGCATTTCTCTCAGTGTACAAAGTGAACAAATCATTATCAGAATATTGTTCGAATTATCGGAAAATTTCCAAAATTAATAAGTCTGAAACCATTCCTACACGAGGCGTATTTGGAGCTCAATCGTACCCTGAAATTTTCAGTAGGTACTTCAGCTATCTTTTTTACAGAACAATCGTCTTTACGCATGAACTGACATAATCAAATTTGATTTTGAATTCTTCATCAACTTAAGACGGTTTTTGGCTAAAATTGTAAGGTGGAACAGAATGGTGAAGATCTATCCTCTCGTTCCTATAAAAGGGAATAAAAATGATTCCATCAATCTTTCACATATTCTGACATCTTGATCATCGACAATTGAATTGTTCGAAATTTGTGATATATTATTTATGAATATCCAAAGATCCAAAAATGGAAGAGTCCACTCATGTTATACAGAATCATGTGTGTCATTAAGTAATTTTCGATTAGGAACCCTTTTGATTTGATCCATGATAGGAACATCTTGCACACAGTATATAAAGTATCATCTGAAGACGGAAAGTTCAGTTAGATTTTCTCTTTCGCACCATTTCCTTGATGCGTATAGGGAAAGAACATCATCTGGTGAAGTGCCCCCTCATTCACCATTGAGTACCTCCAGACTTGGTAATTAAAATTGCTGTCGTACGGTGTACTTGAGAATGTGCAAACACGTCATTCAGGTAGATAATAAGGCTTCCAAGTTGCATACGTGGTGGCTATTGACACACTCTACACTAACTATAACTACCGTTTAGGTTATACGCAGAGCATACTCGTCGATGAGTGTTTCTTACAGAAAAATTGACACGGTGTTCAATGAATTGATGATGTCTTTGGGATGATCTACTGCACCGAGTGTATTCTTACAAATATCGTGAGCAGGTCGATAAAACTTGGAACATGACATGTTATCTTTCAGCCTGAAAGGAGTGTAGGGAGTAGGTATATAGGGAATACATTTTCATTACAAAATTAATTTTGGCCCCGTTTTCACTTTTTTTATCTGATGGACGACACCAAAAGTTTGAGTTTAATTGCCTTGGAAAGACGTGAGATATGGGATCAAACTGGGTATTTGTTGCAGCACCTTGCTTTTATCATTATCGAATTCGATAATGAAGGCAATATTCACTTTTTTCGTCGGGTTTTGAAATTCTCAACAGGAAATTCATCGAATGATGTATCACATGCCGTATTCAAAATCAACCGCGGGTCTTTAAGTTATTGAGAGATTTTTCGTTATAGATTAACACAAGGGCGTTACAAAATAGCTTGTATCTACGAATAGTACGAATTGGTATTAAATTCAATGAATCTATCTTTTGAGATAAATTAAAAAACATTAAAAGTCCTTTTTCTATATATGTACATAGAAAAGACGAAAATTGTTTTTTTTTCATGGGAAACTCACCGTAACATAGATAGTAACCGGAAGTTTTTCAAAAAGGTTCATTCTAGAAATATTGCTGTATAACTTTTCATTTCTTGAAAATTTTCTATTTCGTAAAATCATTCTCGCAGAATACAATGACGTTGATTGATTATCCGCAAACTGATATTTTATGAGATATCGTTATGAAAATATTTCAACTCTCTGCAATGAAATAAGAAAATTATGTTAGCCCTTTTTATATAAACCGGAGAAAATGCAGAGGCAGCAAGTGATTTTTATCGTGAAAAATGTCCAGAAAGACTACAACCGTTCAAAGATATTCTCGCACGATTGCGTCACAACTTATTATGTTGTGAAGAAGGTCAATTTGAAAAGAAATAACCAAAGACAAATTTTAAGATTACAGATTTAGATGAGGAGATGTCCCCATTTTAGAAGCTGTTGAAATCAATCCAGAAACCGATTGTTAAAAAAATTCCGCTTCCTGAAGTCTGAACTTCGAAATATTTTTGTGTTTTTGAACGCACATTGTCACTAATAATAGCTACTTTCTTGCACTCTACTTAGTTCTATTAGACAGAGATATTGAGTTTTCACAAAGGCTTTACCCCCAACTTTTACACCACAAATTTGCATTTGAACAGCGAATTCTGATGCGCTAATGTGTTTTACATTTGAAATGTAATCTTGGTTCATTACTCTAAAGTAAACCTTTTCAGAGAAAACTGGTGAATATCTTGTAATTGGAAAAATACTTGTAATCTTGTTAACTATGGTCGCTAAAAATTATGGAAAATAACTTCGCAATTTAAACTGAAAAACCTAGTTGTCAAATTTTGTTGAAATTAATAAACTTGTTAATTATCACTACACTAATTTTTCCAATAACAGAAAAAACACATTGGCGCATCAGAATTTGCTGTGCAAATGCAAATTTGTCTAGTGGTGTAAAAGTGGGGGGGTGAAACCTTCGTGCAAATTCAATATCTCCGCCACTGAAACGTCTAATAAAACCGAGTAAGGTGCAAGACAGTAGATACATATTATTAGTGATGAAGTGTGAAAAAAAAACTCAATTCAGTAATTCGAACGGTTACTGAGATATTAGCAAAAAACTCAAGAAATATAAATTTTTGACACCCTGTATTTCGGAAACGCAAATTCGGAAGAAAAAATGGAGGGGAAATTTTTTTTTAAATTTCATGTGAAATCTACAGTTGACATTTAGGAACACACTGTATTATTATTCCATTTTCGAAGATGTTTGGACCGACACAGTAAAAATTTTCCTTGAAATTATTATCATACTGACCTCAGGCATTCAATTCATATCGAAAGTGCCCAACAACAATCGTAGGGCTCTGTATTACTTATTTATTATTGCAAGTTACTTACTTTTCGGGATGAAGTTTAGTTTCTTGATATAAACAAATTATGTTTTGGCAATTGAGGTTCCAAGTACTAAACACTGGATGAAGAGAGGAGTAGCTCTTATAATGTGCTCTAGCTCTAGATTATAAAAAAACAGTTATATTTTTTCTGTGATATACTGGGAATCAGTAACATCACGAAAAGACGAAATCATTCGGAGGTCTATAACCGAAGAGAAATGTGAACATTTTTGAACTAGACGGCGATAGGGCGGAAACTCATCTTAGGTACAGATATGTTTTTTTTTACTTTTCAGTTAACTGGATTTTTTATGGTTCTTGAATATTTGAATCTTTTTGTGATATTTTATTCTGTAGGTACAGGGCGATAGCCAAGGATTTGTGTGAATCACCTCAGAATCAAGGTCAATGGATGAAAGTACGTAATCAGAAAAAATTATAGGGTTAATACGAAATGAAAGTCTCATATTGCTATGATGCAATTTGCGTAACATGGTAAGGTACACTATGTGGCAGTGAAAACAATGAATCAGTTTTTTGTAGCCTTTAAATTGGGCTACAATGCTAATATTATTCCTAATTAAATGTGCTTGCAATGCTTTCCACATCCGAATGAACAAAATACTTGCAATAAATATTTCACTAAGTAAGTTCCCGAAAAATATGCATTGTTGTACCTACATATTCAACTCATTCCAAATTTGATGCAAAAATGTAGAATTCAATTGCGATCATAAATGTATTTACCCCTCAACTTACTATAATAAAGTTATTCCACTATAATTGGGTCTAAACATTTCCGCCCCAAAATGCACTTTCGAAATTCCCACAAATCCATAAATCATAATTCGAATCAAACCTCAAATCCATTCAGAGAAATCAAGAAGCATAAATCCTACGAACGCATAAATATAACCACCAACCCCTATTACGGGATAATAAAGAGGTTTGGATTCTTCCTCAATTATGGCCCAATAAAGTGCGTAAAGTAGCATGAATCCACACACAGCATCCTTTTTCAGTGGAAGGAACACTTGTCGGTTTTGGGAACACTGTTGTGCTTGCTTCACAATGGGCTTGGTGAACCGTGAACCGAGTCGTACCCGCAATCCCTACGCGGCTTTGAAGTTTGCGGTTATTGATTTGAAGGGCAAGTGAATTGTTGAGGAAGTATATAGCACCAGAGTTATCCATTGAAATGAGTTTTCTTTTTATCATATTTATTAATTTATTTAATAGACGGTGAAACTTCCGGGATTTGGACCCAACCGGGTTCGATGATTGTTATTTTTTGCAAGAAATGAACGAAATTTTTCTGACATCATCAAGTTTGGTCCACAACGGTCGGAAATATTGTGTCAATATAAAAACCTTAAAAACAGTGCTTCAAGATGCTGTAATTGTTTTTCATAGCTGTCAACCATTTTTCCAATTGCTTTTTAAACTGGCAAATGCGAATGTTCTACAAAGTTGATGTACCTACAAGCAATGGCGGATTTGTGGTTGTGGGGGCAGAGGGTCATGCCCCCACAACTTTGAGGCCGAGAATGAATCCTTGATGGTTGTTATTCGGATTTCAGGAAAATCATTCAAACAATTATTTTTTTATTCTCTGCATATCACCGAACTCTAATGAAACGAAATAATCCAAGAGAAATCCGACTTTTTCAAATGGCCAAATTCACCAAAATCATAAATGAAGACAAAGGTATCGAAATGCTCCGAATTCACCCCGCAATGAATATATCGATAAGAAATGAGCGGCTAGATAACTGATGTATGTATTTGGAGTCTGGAAGTTAATTCATGGTGGAAATAGCCTATCTATGTTCGAGTTATAGGGTTTTTCTAAAATGTGCATTTTGGAAAAGTTGCATTTTTTTCCTTGTGAAACCAATTTTCCTAAAACACTTTTGCTACGTGGAATTCAATGGTGTCAGTAGTTTTGGCAAAAATCTAGCACATAAATATAGAAATAAAAAATATTTCGCTGGCGGGAAAGTGACGAATGGGGTGTAAAATAATTGGAGTGTAACGACATCAGTTGTACTGGAAACAAATAGGTACCTTCTTTTTTATTTAGAAAGGGGACATCCTTAATATTTGAGAAGACCTTGAAATTACCATTTTAAATGTATTCTATAGGTATACGTGGTATTATATACTGAAATCATTTTTGAAAATTAGAGATTCTTAGTTTCCTCTTGTATACTCCATTCACTTTAATAAAGTATCCCGGTTAACCAAGATATAGATTTATCAATTTTTTTTACCTGAAACTGACGCAGGCTGGCACTCGTGAAATATCGGCAATGTCAAAATGATTCTGGGACGTTGCCAATGCTTCAACTGTGGCACAGGTTCCGTTGTACTCTACAACATTTTCATTCTGGGATATTTTGAGTTGTGTAAAAGAGTATTTAAATGTCTTCTGTAGGCTTATTTCATGAGAATTTTCAAAAGTGGGGAATTCCTTAGGTCCGTCTGATCGTTTAGAAGTTTTCCTGTCGGGTTATTATTTCGCATGTTATGTTATTTCGAATGTCATGTCGGGTTATTTTTTCGAATGAACTATTACAAAGTAACGGACTATTCTGTCCATTATTTTTCAGTAAATTTTCAACACTCGAATCTTGATTTCCGTAAAAGAAAATAGCATAACTGAATCTTTCAACCATGTTTATATACGTGAAATAGTTCCAGTATTAACCAGGCCTTTGGAATTATTGAATTCACCTAATATTTCCTCAAATTCATTATTTTTCCATAGTAAATAAAAATTTTGATAAATACGAAATTACTACAAACTCTATGTAGAAAGGGCAGCGTTGCATTTGTATCTGACAGGATAATGATTATAACCTAATATTTTCAAAATATACACGGTGAAATGTATCAGAATATCATGGCCAATCGGGATACTTTATAAAAGTGAATGGAGTAGGTATATTATCATTGAAGTGGTAAAGAAAAGAATTGGAATGTTCCTCGAAGTTAATGGTGAATGTGAAATTCTGATTTAGATAATGAAGATTTCAGGCAAAATATCAAATTTTGTATATTTTTGGATGGTAACCACCAGCTCTACTGAAATGTACAAAAATTTCTAGTGTCCGGATCCCATTTGAAATAAAATATGTATTGTTCTTTGAATAAATATTGATAAGCAATGTTTTGATAAAATATACCTACACCGTTGAATAGTACATAAAAAAGTGCCACAGAAATCTTTATATAGAAGCGCAAAATTTTCCACAGGAAAAAAGTTCCAGCCACTTTTCAAAAATGCACATTTATAAAAAAACACCTCCAACATTAAAACGATGAGACACCGACATCAGTTCTTGTTTATTTAGTTAATTAGTTTATGAATAAAATTTTGCATCCGAATTCGACCAGGGGTTCCGTAATTAAGTCTGTTCGATTTTTTTTTCCTGGACATTTCAAAACTACTGACTTGATCGAGAATGACTTATTCAAGCTACATAAGAAACTTTTTCCAGTTCGCTTAACCAAATCCACATACCTACAGGTGTTCCGAATTCGAGTACTTATTAGATGTTTCTGGAGAAGTGAATCTATTCGAAATCTGAAAATAATTCGAATAATGGGATTGTTCGAAATTATCTGTTCAGCCGAAATATTTCTGTAGTTTCAGCACATTTATTGTTTTCTTCAATAAGTTCTAAGTTTTATGTATTCATTGACTTTCTGTTTGAAGTGTTGCATTCTTGAAGTCAAAGAATGTAAGAATACCGCGCGACTATACCGTGCTTAAGCTACTATATTTATTGGGAAAAGAAGTCAAAAATGGGTCTTAACCTATATTCTTTATTGAATTATCTTATATATCTAATATCTAATATATATCTAATATCTAATATTATTATTATTATATTATATATTATATTATATTATTATTGTTCTGTCTTAAAATTATAACCTCTACAACTATCATACCTTGTAAGAATACTCGTAAAAATTTTAAACATTCTGGTAGTTTTTGAATTTGGATTTTTTGAGATTTTTGATTTTTGTAAACATCTTACTAATGGAGAGTGTCTAATGATACTGTTGTTTGTTCACAAGACTCTAGAGTTGTGACCCGTTGTGTTGGATTTATGTGTTGGTTTTCTTATTTTACTGATCACGCCATACAAGTATGGTTCGATAATGTTGATTTAAATGGTGCAATCCTTAGTAATTTTCATATTGACATTTTCCCTGAAGAAGTTCAGAAGTTGAACGAAAGCTTGGAATGTAACTGTCAATAAAGAATTAGATTAAGACCCCTTTTTGACTTCTTTTCCCAATAAATAGAGTAGCTCAGTTTCCAACGAAGTCGATATACTCCCACCAATACCGTGCTTCTTTTGAATTGGAGATATTTCATCACAGGATTTTTGTCAAATTAGAACCCAACATGTATATATCTTATGATTGCGTTGAATTCTATGGAATTTCAATACTTGAATTGAAATTTTTTCAGTTAACAAACAAACTATACTAAATTACAACTCTTAGGGGTTTATGATAAATAAAAAACATTCGGCTAATTCAATTATAACTTCAAAAATCACGTCTTCTAAATGACTCCTATTATTTTGTTATTGAACTGTCGCCGGAATTCACGCCTAACTTTTTTTTATCGAATTTCTTCTTATGTGAGTTTCTAATAGAAAAATAACGTTCCACAAAATTATTAATCTAAAACTTATTTGTGACAGGCGCCTACTTGAATAATAATTAACTTAAATCCCAAAGACTATAGAAGATATTGCCATAGACAGAGAATAACTTATTTCGTTATCTCGTGGGAAATTTATTGATAAAATAATAAATGGGTAGTCTATTGTGGGAACCCTGTACTTACAAGATTGATGAACGAGCGCTTAAAACCGCCTGATTTTTCTTCAGTGCTAGAAGATAATTCGTAATTTTATTTGGATAAAAAATTATGATCCATTTTATTATGACCAACATCAATTCAACATTTCATATAACTATTATGTTCGTAGAAACGCCTTTTTCGAATTGTCGAAACCTATTCCTCTGGAATAGTCGCATCAGATTCCGATCTGATGGATCGAACCCTCTCACTGTTTTTTCAGGCGTTCAATAACCTCTTTTTGTTGTTACAGGTGAAAATATGGTTCCAGAACCACAGGTACAAGTGCAAAAGACAGGCCAAAGAAAAGGCGATGGCCGAACAAAACCAACACAACCAGGTAAGAAATCACGCGCACTTTGAGTTCACGTTTTCATTTTTTTCTGGGTCGATCCTATAATAACAAAAAGGTGATTCATTTACCTCAATGGATTTTGTGTAGCGAAAATATTCTCACTCGAGATAATTTCTTAATCCCATTCCGGATATTGTGGGCAGTTTGACTGTAGTATCCTTTTATGAATGGACTGACGTAGGTCACAAAAGGGACATAGTTGGTTGTGAATGATAACCGTTTGGTGTCACCTGAAGGTTGTATTTTCGATTGGAGTCTAAAAGGTATGTGGAAGATAATAGGATCTCTACTAATGGCCCTTTCAGAGTTTAAAAATCAAATTGAATGGCTAATTATCCTGATGTTATTCTTTTTTATTATTATTCTCAATCGTGAACCGTTGGGAAAAAAAGAAAAATCTTATTCTGCAGTCATTAGGCTCAAACGAGAGTCCTGATAACATCTGGTGTGATTAGCGTCGAGCAGAATTATGAGAATTTATCGTTAATTCAAAATCAACTATCATATTATCCCAAAAATTTTAATTAATTTAATTCTTCCGATTTCCACGAAAATACTCAAACTTTTTTAATTTATACAGCAAAAAAAATTAGAATAACAATAAAATTAGAAAGATGGAAATGCTCATTTAAATGGAAGCGTTTATACAGGAAATAGGAAAAATAAAATAAGGAATCAGAATATCACAGAAGATTGCCAACTTTTATTATTTCAAAGGTTGTTCCATATTATTTTTTTTGGAAACTGATAATGGGCATGTCCGAAATCGCCAACTATCAAAAAAACATGGATTTGTTTTATTCTCATCCTTATTCTATTCTTATTCCTATTTTATTCGAATTTGTACCTAGTTATCCTAACAAAATTACTTCTTATGTTCTCCGTTCATATCGTGGCAATACTATGCATACATATTAATTAATTCTCTTTAGACTAATGAGAATAAAAAAGTGAACATGTGGTTTTAGATCATGCTTAGTATTAATACAATGTTTTTAGAAATAAACAAATATGTACTATCAGTGTAACTATTGCCAAACTTCAATGCCAGAAATTGATGTGATCCTGTCGTACTACTTGTGTTTTTTTCCAAGAAACATACTTGGCACTGACCTACATACCTACTCTTTTTTCGGTGCCAACCATTCACAATCAGCAGTGCGTTTTTTACCACCTCATGCTCACGTTTTTGAAAAAAATGGAATTGTACCCAATACTAATTTTGATCGCAGGCAATTAATTTCCTTAAAATAGTGAATTAAAAAAAGGATGTTTACGCCACGCCATTTCCACAGCACAAATTTGGTGTATTTTCATCGAAGCTATTGGTTATTTTTTTCTCGTTAATAGAGGCTAAGCTTTCTTTCTCGGTCGGAAATTGCTTTTAATCTCTTTCTTTTAGCTGTTTTTCCATTCTTGCATTTTCAAAATTTATATCTTCAAGTAGATATATTTCTTTGTTGAACTGGTTGGAAGATTCAGTTATGGAATTTTCTTTTACTGAAAAATAATGGACAGAATAGTCCGTGTGAGAGTTGATCCGGAAAATAAATAAAAGTACTCGAATTAACCCGAAAAACTTATAAACGAACAGAACAGACGGTCGACCTATGGAATTCCCCACTTTTCAAAATTGTCAAGAAATGAGCCTATATAGAAGACATTTAAATAACTTTTTGCACAACTTGAAATACTCCAGTATGAAAATGTAGTGGTACTACGAAACTTAAGTCACAGTCAAACTTTGAAAGAACTAACCCCATTTACATAAAGTTGAAAAAGAGTAAGTTGAAAGTAGCCTTGGCAATGTCGCTCAGAATTGTTTAACTTTCACGAATGCCAACCTGCGTCAGATTTAAGAAAAAGTTTTTTCACTGAAAACTGACGTAGGTTGGCACTCGTGAAAATCGACATTGCCAAGTCTACTTTCTATTTACCTACTCTTTTTTAACTTTGTAAATGGAGTTAGCTCTTCTGAGGATCTAAGGTTTAACTGTGACGCAGGTTTCGTAAAACTACCACAATTTCATACTGGAGTATTTCAAGTTGTGCAAAATGATATTTAAATGTCTTCTGTAGGTATTTGTTGAGAATTTTGAAAAGTGGGGAATTCCATATGTTCGTCTGTTCCGTTCGTTTTGCTGAGTTATTCGAGTACTTATATTCTTTTTCCGAATGAACTATCACAAAGTAACGGACTATTCTGTCCATTATTTTTCAGTGAAATTTCAACACTCGATTCTTGATTTCCGTACAAGAAAATAGCATAACTGAATCTTCCTACAATCCTACCATGTTCATATACGTGAAATATTTCCAGTATTAAATTAGCAGAGAAAAAGTTTCTTCAACATTCGCCAAGTCTTTGAAATTATTGAATTCATATAATATTTTCTCAAATTCATTATTTTCTCAAAGTAAATTAACATTTTGATAAATACGTAATTACTACGATTTTTATGTAGAAACGACAACGTTGCGGGCGTTTCTGACAGAGGAATTACCATAACCTAAAATTTTCAAAATATACGCGGTGAAATGTGTCAGAATTCAATGGCAAACCGGGATACTTTATAAAAGTGAATGGAGTATAGGTCAGGGCACCGTTGAATCCAAGGGATCAATAGTTGACTTTAATCATGAAAAGGAGTGAATGGCCATCATCGAATCTTTCGTCCAACATCTGATCTTCAGCTGGAGGCAATAAACGACTGATTAAAACTCTTACATCCGTCGGAAACGTATCATTTGAAGTCATCACGAAGACGAAGATCTGCTCGAATATAATTGAATAAAGTCCTATCAAATTGCTTCACAAAATGGATGTCACGAGCGGCGAATAAACACAACACCATCTTTAAGACGAGTGGATGACCGGATAAAAGGAAATATATATGAAAAAATGCCAATAATTAATACTATACAGGCCACACGTTGACCCATTTTAACAGATCCACTGAAATAATTCCCTGGAAGAGACTGGATCAAAAAATTTTTCAAATGAAAGTTTCTAAGTTTTCAGGGGGACATCTAATGCAGATGCTTAATCTGACCTTGGAGTTTCAATTCAAGTTCATTTCAAGATCGAGTAGATATTTTGAATAGGGAGTAGGTATACTTTTTTTGTTGCAAAATATTAATCTTCGTGAAAAACTGAAACATTCCGTCTCTTTTGTTTACTACGCATCTGATAAATTTGGAATTTCGTCAATACTCTGATGCTGCCACTGAAAGATGTCTCAATGGAACCCCTTCTTCTTGCTGCGCGAACAACCACTTGAAAAGACAGAGCAAGAAGATTTCCTCCATTGATTATATTAATTGCTCAAAATGATTTTATCGATTAATCATCTTAACTCGATATCGAATCAACTAACCCAATTCAGCCATTCACGTCCAATCAAGGAACCGTTAGAAAAACATCAACTAGTTACGCACCATTGAATGGGGACCAAATTAAATAAAGGAGAATTCGAGAATAAGATCGCAATCAGGCAGGTTGTCAGGCGCGTCTGCTTTTCGAATTCCCCAAAGAAACACACACTGGACCGTCAACGAAGACGGGAGACGAGGAGCTTTTGAAATGGCTCTGTTTGCTCAAGGATGGTATTTACCGAAGGCCCGGTTAAAGTATA
Source organism: Adalia decempunctata (assembly GCA_951802165.1). Classification (NCBI taxonomy): domain Eukaryota; kingdom Metazoa; phylum Arthropoda; class Insecta; order Coleoptera; family Coccinellidae; genus Adalia; species Adalia decempunctata. The sequence continues at coordinate 49,390,017 of OX637697.1, forward strand.
CAGAAGCTGTACGTGTAGGTGACGTGGCCGTTCTGTTTGTTGTCGACTGGACATGGGAGGAATGGCAGGGTCAGACCTGGCTGCTGCGGGCGGAATTTTCACTTCATTGTGTCGTAATGAAAACAACGGAAAAGGTTCGGTCGAAAAACGTAGATTGGTAAATGTGTAGTTGAACGATTTCTATTTGCACCCGATCGACCGTCCATGTGTTGTTATTCAACCTGTTGTTGATTTTTAGCGTTCATCTAAAGATGACGCGGAAATAGATATTCGGTTATTACGCACTCCCAAAAATTTTTTCTGAGGACCCATACTTTGATCGATAAAACATTTATGTCGGCTGAAAATATGTAGGTATACTGTTCCACAAGAGTTAGGGATATCGTTTTTAAAAGTATGTAATCTTCGAGAAAATCGCTGTAAAATCATTTAAAACTCAATAACAACTTGAATCGATCCAATAAAAATCAGTATGAGACATTTCGTCAATCTGGTCGCCTGTTTTCTGAAGTTTGGTTGTTTGAATATGCTTCATGAATGTTCTTATTTTGAAATGAAGTCAGTTTATCAACGGCTTCGATTTGAAACGAGTTTTCTGAAAATGCCAAGACGTGAATTAACAAACGCTGAGGCTAATAGGGCTATCGGAATGCTACAGGGTGGCCTAACTCAGGTTGTTGTAGCGGAAAGGCTCCAAGTCAGCCAAAGTGTGATATATCGACTTTGGAATAGGTTCAGGGAGACAGGTTCCGTGTTGGAAAGACCAAGGCTTGGTGAGCGACGAAAAACAACACCTGCTCAGGATCGTTTCATCACCGTTTCGGCGAGAAGAAACCCTACATCTACGTGTAGAATGCTACGGAATACTCTTCAAAATGCAGATGGGGTCCAAGTTTCCATCGAAACCATCAGACGACGTTTGAGAAAGATGAATCTAGGTTCTAGACGTCCATTAAGAGGAGTTCCATTAACACGTGACCATAAGCGTCAAAGACTGGAATGGGCAAGGCGACATATCAATTCGAACGATCAATGGCGTAGTGTCCTTTTCACTGATGAATCCAGATATGGACGATTTTCAGATTCTCGAAGAATAAGGGTATGGACAATCCCACGCATACCACGTAATCGTCGCTATGTCCAAGAAGTCCATCCATTCCGAGGGGGTAATGTTATGGTATGGGCCGGGATATGTTTCAACGGGCGCACAGATCTACACATTTGTCCTGGGAATATGACCGCCTTACACTATAGGGAGCATGTCATTGACAATGTTGTTCCAAATTTCCACGCTGCTATTGGTGCAGCCATAGTTGGGAATGAGTTGGGGTAATTGCATTTCACATCCAGTAAAATAATCAATATTTAATCTTATGTATATTATGTATTATTAGACAGGGTGTGTCTTTTCTGTCTTAGACTTATACATTCTTTCAACTGCAGTTTTCTCCTATCAAATGAAGTAATTTTTTGTTGTTCCATTTTTCACAATTATTCGGGTTCATTTGAATACAGGATGTTGAAAATCCTTGGAAAACTCCCTTTCCATTCCTTTTGAAGCAATTTATTGTGAAAATAAAAGTATTCCTAATTCCTATAAGTTCTTGTCGAGTTATTCCTCAATTTCTCCGACACATTTTATTATTTTAAGATCGTGTTTTTGCAGAACCATTTTCGACATCTTCCCTTTTTTGAGTGGACAAGAGTTCGTACCTACCTCTGAATGTCATCGAAATCACTGAAATCAGTTTTACAAGATTGTAATTTCCATTTTACAATTCTGAAAGACTATACTGATGCCGATATATCCAATTATCGGTATATTCATATTATATAATCATTCACCCACTTTACTAAACTCGATTATTATTACTAACACATTGTTTCAAAATATTTCGGAACTAATATAAAAAACGGACAAAAACTCATTGTTTTTATAACAAAGAATACCTACCCTCTTGTCTAGAGTGGTTTTTCTGAATACGCTATATCGGCTTGACATTTGACTATCGGATGAACTTAAATTATTGGCAACTGTATCACAGGTGAGAAAATATTCTATATCTTTGGTCGGCGAATTGGCGTAAAATATCCATTGAATTCTAATGTATATATAGATTCAACACATATTATCATTGATGAATCAAAATGGAATACGTTTGTTTAGCAATTATTTATGTGTGAATATGAAACACGTTATTAATGTTCCAAAACGACTGGGACGCTTTTGCCCTCCTATACGAGAGGATGGTTTTATTCCAAATGCTGGAATGTAAAAACAACATCGAATCATAATCTCATGAGATATATTCATAGAACTCACATTATAATGGTTTTAGCCTTGCTGATCACCTTAAAATAATGGGTAGGTATTAGGTACATCTCAAGTTGGTGGTACCGCGAAATTCTCATGTTTCCTTGGATATAGGCTGTCAAACAAAACAGAAACTCAGGAATGATATGTCAATTACTACTAAGGTCGCCGTTCAGAGCGAGTGGGAAAACTATTCCGATATAGAGGCGCACCGTGCATTTTATAGAATATCTCCATAGAACTTACAACTTTTTCCCGCCATATATTTGAATTTGGCCATTCTCTGCCAATTCCGTATTTCAAGTTGTTTTTCTGAACGAAATTATCTGTAGATTCACTAGTTGAACTATTTTCGTGGGTCTTTCGTTTGAAATAAAACAGAAGCATGAGTTGGATTATTTTTATTTTCTTCTATTTTTGAAAGAAAAAAAATGAACTTTCGAAATGAAATTGATTCCAGTTATTTCATTAAGAACTCCAATCCTTTCTGAGTTCACTCACGAAATTTCAGTTGTCAAAGTGAAACCATTTTCAAATATCACTTGAAATAAAAACACACTACATTGAACGCCCATCACCTTAATGGGCAATTTTGGCTTCAATAATTTCCGCAAATATATATTTATAACACGAACAGCAATTGAAAACCTTTTAAAAAATGAAGAAAAACGATGAGAATTAGCAACTCATGATTGAAACTAATCGTCAAAATCCGATTCACTTGGCATTTCGGCAAAAATTTCTGTGTTTCTCCTCTGTGTGATAGCCCATATAGTCACGGTGACCATAATACTGGTGGTCAAAATCGGGACATATGGAAAAACCGGGGGGGGGGGGGGGGGGGGTTAGCACTGAATGAAAAAAATCGTATGAACATTTTTCGGCATCCGCTGAAGTAGAGCGCTTCCAAAAATTAATAATTTATGAAAATGCTCGTTCCACAGAAGCATTAGTTCCTGGCAAAGAGAGCACGAACTCCAAAAATAACCTCAGGTTCGGAATATTTGTATCATCATGGTTAGCCGTCTTTATTCAGATAGTACAGCTTTCCTCCAGTTCTGTCCACTAATATCTTTCTTCAAATCAAGTATGTCTTAGATTTAAAGTTTTTCCTCTGAATTTTATAAATTTTCATGGCCAACAATGAGGATTCCTCTCTGTGCGTAAGGTTTTAGAGCAAGATCTTGTAGGTATTCATTCGCTACTTCATTTGCCGATGTTATGTTTCCCTCCATTTTTTTGAGATTTTCATTGAAAACCCCAACTATATTGTGCAGAAACCACTGCCAAAACTCCCCACTTTGGACTTCAATACTTCAAGGGTATGGGGCTGTGAGGCAAAATATTGTTTGAGGTGTTAAAACATTTGAATTACTCATTCCAGTGCTGACAGAAGTCTTAGCCATAGAGTGTTCGAATAAGACATCAGTTTACGGTATTCTATAGATATAACGACGATGTTCTTTCAATTCTGCAACTCGAACTGTATAAATATGAAAATATTTGAATAATTTAACAATAACCACCTCAGCGTCAACAGAAAGTAAATCTGCAGCATTGTTGATACAGTTATTTATTATATGAGCCATGCAGTCAATGCCAATCATGGTCTTATTGGTACTTGATGAAAGTTTACTTTTCTTTGTGCCCCATCAAAATTACTATTTGAATTGTTTGCAGATATCCCAATGAGTACTAGATCATTTCGAGTGAAAACTGAAAAGACATACTCCTCCATGTGTCCGCCAGTGATTGCGATAGACTCACGACGAACAATACTTGTAACACTACGTTAACTAACGAGTTACTAACGAATGACAGAAAATTTGTAAATTTTCGGGAATGTGGGTGCTTACTTCTTACTTCTAGGGGCGTGATTTCGTCATCAAAGGTTAGATCACAAACGAAAATTTTTATGTTACAAATTATTACTAACGGAGAAATTTCCGATTTTGTTTTTCGCGAAAAATTGAGAAGTTAGCACCCTTAGTATCCTTGATGTACAAACGAAACTTTTCAGGTTACAAATAGTTACTCACGAGTTACTACAAATGCAAAAAAAAATTTCTTCATTTTCTAAAATTCACAGACTTCACAGACACAGGGATTCCTCGTGCCCGGTACGCGTGATTTTAGCGTTGCAGAAAATAATCATCAGGGATGAAACGGCAGAACGGCCAACGCGTCGCTTGTAAAATTCAATTTTGACAAAAATTCTAGGAAATCGGGACAGTTCTTGTATAATTCGGGACGCCGGGACAAACCTCTAAAAATCGGGATTGTCCCGATTTTATCGGGACGTATGGTCACCATACATATAGTCCATGGAAACATGAAAATCTTACTGTTCCACCCAACTTGAGATATCTACCCACTTCCTTGACCTGGTAATAGCATTCCATGTTCTATTACAACAATCGAGTATTGCTGATTATTTTGAATAATTATATTGAGAACTAATACAAACTCTTCAACAACGACAACAACATCATGCATACAGAGAGAGTTGAAAGCAACTCACAAAATTTATACCTTCGGCCTTTACTACTTTGTAGAAAAATGCTAGAACAGGTCAATTTTTATTTTAAATTGCGCATCTTTTCAAGTATAATTTTCATCTTTCATGCACCATCATTTACAGCTAGAAAAGGTGGTTTCTGCTTCAGCTACTTATCGTGAAATATGCTATAGTTTTCTCCTAAAAAATAGGTCAAGGTACTGGTAGAAAATATACCTAAGTATTTCTTCAAATCCTAGAAATTACATATTTCCTTACAAGTAATCTGATATACAGGGTTAGACTGTAAATGGCAGAAACATTTTTTTATTTGTAGATTCTTTGATTCTTGAGGTCGAAATCAACTCTTTTTTTTTTCATTTTTTCGAATTCGGCTCTGTGAAGGAGATATAGTAGACATATTTTTTTTCCATAAGTTTTGATTGAGAATTGTGTAGAATAAATTCAGCACCAACATTCAGTTAATTTGAAATAACGGTTCCGAAGATATGGAAGGAAATTTAGGAAATGTCATTTCATGGATTTTCAACAGAAGAAAATAATTTTTTTTCCGAATATCATCAGACTTAAGGTTTCGACGTAAAATAAATGAAACGTTATTGGGATGAAATTCACATTTTCGGTAGCTCGTTCAGGGTCTGCTAGCGTGGAAATCAGGGAATAGGGGAGACCGGCAAACCTCTTGAAAACACACGCAGTTTCAAGTGGCCACGTCACGACCCCAGCATCGAGCTACCCCCAAGTATACATAAAGTTGGCAGCCCTGTAAAATTCTCCCGCCTCGATTTTGCGACGACCGACCGAAGTTTCGGGTCAATTGTGGACCCTATTTGTGAAAGCGGACTGGGTTTGGCTTGTTGAAGCTTGAAATTAATCAAGAATCATTTCCCCTTGGTTAATACTAGGTGCAGGATTCAATATGGATAATCCAAAAATATAAAGTTGTATTTGAAGACATACCTATGCATGAAAATACTAATGCGAGCAAGAGGAGTTTTGCAGTTCACTTTCTTATCTTATCAACTTACTTTTAATAAGACTCCTTTCAATCATTATTTCTTTTGTTTCAGTCCTCCAGCTCGCCGAGAAGAGTGGCTGTTCCTGTCCTGGTCAAAGACGGAAAACCATGTTCTGGTTCCTCTAACAACCAAACCTCTTCATCATCAGTGGTCGACACCAGCAGAACACAGCAATCTCCAGCCTGTCAGAGCCAGCAGCAGGCTCAATGCATGGCAAACAGCAGCTTATCTATGGCGTATAGACAACAGGGCAACTACCAACAACAGTGCGGTGGTACATATTTACCATTACAAACTAGAGCTTGGTAGTGACACGAGCAGTTCGGTATAGTTTATAGTAGTGATGATGTGTGACGAGTAGAGTGTTTTAGACGAACGCTATAGTCTTGTGATAGCAATGAGAAGATGAAGATCGCGATGGTTCCAGATTTTGCGAAAAATTAGACTGTTCAACATTAATTTGTCGAAGAAAAGTTTAAAGTACGTTGAAATTTTGGTATTGGACTAGGAACTTTGATTTCCAGTTTCCAGTAGCTCACCGATCTCCTTGAATATGAAAATTAGTGTTCATAATAAGCCAATTTTATCTGGGAAATCTTGATATATGAAAAATATATCTTTGCTTTTTTTCAATTAGGAAATAAATCGAAAGAGAGAGTGCAATGATTAGAAGATACAAACATTTTCTTTGTAAAAAATTTGTCATTGTAGTGAAAAAATGTCATGATGTAATATAATTTTTACCAATGTATATGTAGATTTTTATTGTTTTGTACAAATTTTTGATAAATGTATATAATAGTTAGTGTCTTAGATATTCAATCGAATATTTCGAGATGGAAGTTGAGTATAATTCCTGAGAATATCACCATGTACATAATACTAGTAGGTATACCCATTGATTTGCACAGTAATGTAACATGTGTGTTTATATTAATTACCTACAATCGAATAAAAATTTCAATCTGAAATATGTAGCATGATAAATCTTATTTCACCTTTCTTTATATGGAACTAGCTGGCCCGGCGAACTTTGTTCCGCCTAAATGATACTTACGGTGGATTTCACAAATCGTAATCACCGGTGATCGGAGATCAACGGCTTGGTTCTCTGATTTTTGAAGTGTTAAATGTTTCCATGGATATGAGCTGTCACACAGAACAGATACACAAAAATAATATGTCAATTACCAATTATGGCAATTTTGGATTCAGTTATTTCCGCAAATATATTTATTACCCAAACAGAAATTCAAAAACATTTTAAAAATTATGAGAAGAGATGAGAATGGACGTAGTTCTCGAGTAATTCCCAATTTTACCCGATAAAATTTGACGAGAAAATCATAAATCTCGAGAATAACCTGAATACTTTCCTGCCTTGTAAATATCACCGAATCGAAGATGTGTCAATATTCTGTAATCGAATTAAAAGTTAACAACGTTGTCAGTATGTTTGTCGAATTTTCTTTTGGAAATCACTGACTAAGATGTCTAGAATAATGGTGTAGGCACTGATTAGATTTTGTTTCGACCAAATTGAGAATATTAGCAATGTTTCGTTCTTTCCACTTCAGCTGAACTTTGCATTGGTTCCAGAGAATGTTTTCAGGCACGTAATCAGCCCCATGTTTTTTTTTCAAATCCACAGCTCTAAATTGCCCAAGAATATCAAACAAATGCCTATATATTTTTAACAGAGCCGAATTCGGAAAAATGGAAAACGAAAATAAGGTTTCTTTCGACCTCAAGAATCTTCAGTTGAAATATATGTACAAGTCAAAGACTCACCCTGTATACGGGGAATTTGGCCGAAACAACGAAGTATGGTACCGATGCAGTTTCTGTGGGCTTTGGACTCACTTTAGTGGCACTGGCTTGGACTCCGCATGTTAGAAGTACCTACCTTCATTGTCAACATCATGACTACCATTGCCTTCCGTGCGTGCAATAGTGGTCAGAAGCGGTTTTTTTTTTCAAACTATTATTACTAATATCGTAACTCCAAAACTTAGTATACCCTGACCTCAATAAATAGTCCTTTAATGCAGAATTGTGATTTTCTGTTCATATAGTAGAGCTGTGATTCATAATTTGAGGTTTATTACAAAAAGAGCTTAACTGACCGCCATTACTCCCTTTTCCCCTACACATTTCCTGGAAAAGTTATACCGTTAAATGGTTTAAAAAAATGAGAAAAATAGTACATTGTTTACCGGGTAGGAAAAGCATAACATTCCTAGACGACGGTGATGATTGCTAGCAATACAGAGTCCGGGAATGTGACTTTTCCTACGAGGCAAACATACTATTTTTCCGCAAATCGTTTGAATTTCGACAGATATTAATTAATTTCAAATCTCGAATTATTCAATTCACAAATAAATGGTGCTTTGAAATTAGTAATGAAATTGGATGCAATACTACGGAAACGTATTGATGTTGAATTGTCAAACTTGACGCATTTATTTTTCAAGCAAATCGCTACGAAATTTTGACATTCCAGACAAAATAAAGGTATCATCCCTTGTGCCCAATCAAGTGTTTTATTCATCTATTCTCACCTCATAATTTCCCATCCATTATTTCACTGATCTGAATTATCACGAAGCTGAATTACTACGACATACCATATAGAGTTCGTTCGACCAATCATGGATGATCCCAACGCCAGGCCAGAGGTATAAGTATTAAATCCCCTTTGGAGTAAAATGCCCCTTAAAGATACATTGTAGGATTTGCCCTTTTTATCTCTCCTTTGAAAATATTCTCAAGCTAAAAGCCTGAAATATTACAAATCTAAGGATAAATTTCACTTTTCCCCAATTTATTTCCAACTAGCTGGCCCGGCGAACTTTGTACCGCCGAAATTATACTTATGGTGGATTTCACAAATCGTAATCACCGGTGATCGGAGATCAACGGCTTGGTTCTCTGTCCAATCGAGTTGATTCTAGATTAAACTCCGATCACCGGTGATTACGCTTTGTGAAACCCACCGTTAAAGTTGTATAAACTTACCATTGCTATTTTTTCAAGCAGTAAATAAATTAGGCAAATTTCAAAATATACAAAATTTTAATAATTTTGTAATTTACATGGAAAGAGTTCTCTTTATTTAATCGGTACCTAATTGTTGAACATATAACTTTTTGTTTCAATGTTGTGCAGTTCTCTTTTTGCAGTACCTTATGTGACTGTGAATAGCAGGAGTATAATCCATATAATACCTTTCCTCTAATTTTAATTAAATGTCAAGAATATGAACAAAATTATTGCTTGAAAGAACTATGGACTATTAACACAGCCCGTCGACCAGAATTAAAAAAAAATTGAATAACAAATAAAAACCTGAAGTGGAAAAAACGAAAATTTTCTAATATTCTCAAAATCTAATCAGTGGTCACACCATTATTTTAGATATCTTAGCTATGCTGCTAAGCTCAAAATAATGGGTAAACATCTCAGTCGGTGGAGCAGCGAGATTCTCATTATTCCATGGATATGGATATGAGCTGTCAATCTCTCTTCAATTTGTTCAATTTAGTTGACGATATCAAGCTCGTTAGAAGACAAATCGAGATGTTCAAATGTCGATAGTACGATCGACACGGCAAAATTATCAACACTGTGAATTATGTTGAACTCATATTCAAATTTATTGATGGTCATTCGACCAGATCAGATTAACCATGAAACCATTATTGTATTTCATAAGTGGAAGCCCGATGAGCAAACGTTTCAAAATTATTGACGCTTACAATACTGTCTCTGATGTGCGAACAGAAACACGAAAAGAATATGTCAATTACTAATTATGGGCAATTTTGGATTCAGTTATTTCCGCAAATATATCTATTACCCAAACAGAAATTCGAAAGCATTTCAAAAATAAAGAAAAAAGATGAAGATAGCCAACTCACGTTTGAAACTGATCGTCAAAATCAGATACTTGATCTTTCGGTAAAAATTCACTGTTCCACCAACTTGAGATAAGTTTACCCGCTTTTCGATCTGGCAATAGACTTCCATGTTACCATGAGTTCTATGCGAATCACATATCGCCATCTAACAGCGGTAATATCAACCTACGACTACGTACAGTGACTTGTCTATTCACTGTACGACTACGCATCCACGGTAGCGACACCCAGTGGCCTTATTCAAAAGAAGGAAAAGCATTTCCTGCATAAGTAAAACTTTCATCGATTTTTTCGAAGTTTTATTGTATTTTATAATAACCAGACCAGTCCATCCGATCTCTAGTTATAAATGGTGTAACCAACATCTTTCTTTTATACAAGCAGGCCGTCCCAGCTTCGCCCGGTGAGAAATTTGTTTCACGCGGCGGTTTCATCTTCAACACTTCAACCTGCCATATCTTTTGATGTACTCGTTGTAATAATTGTATGATGTGAAAGGCAATTTCGTTCTAAATTAAATACTGGGGATACATAACGTATTAGGTTGGATGAGGATCAATACCCAATTCATAAAAACACACTCCCAAATAGTGCATAATTTTGGAAAACCTCTGATAACCATAAACAGGTAATAGCAAGTCAATCTTGAGAGATAGATATATGCTATCGCGGACTTTTTTGTAGAACTATTTAAGAGGTTCATTTCCGTCATACATTGTATGCACGTAATTCTTGCGGTTTTTGCAGCGCACGTGAAAATAGCTGATTATGGCTGATTTTTTTGTAATTATTGAAGTTATAGTAGGTATCCTTAATTTTTTCGGGTGAAAAGTATAGCCTATGTCACTCAGGGATAATGTAGCTTTCTAAGGGTGAAAGAATTTCTGAAATCGGTCCAGTAGTTTTTGAGCCTATTCGTATCAAACAAACAAAAATACAAATCTTTCCTCTTTATAATATTAGTATAGCTATACGAGTATATAGAAGAGCTTAACTGACCGCCATGACCCCCTGGAAAAGTTACACCGTTAAATGGTTTAAAAAAAATGAGAAAAATAGTACATTGTTTACCGGGTAGGAAAAGCATAACATTTCTAGACGACGGTGAAGATTGCTAGTAACACAGAGTCCGGGAATGTGACTTTTCCTACGAGGCAAACATACTGTTTTTCCGCAAATCGTTTGAATTTCGACAGATATTAATTAATTTTAGATCTCGAATTATTCAATTCACAAATAAATGGTGCTTTGAAATTAGTAATGAAATTGGTTGCATTACTACGGAAACGTATTGATGTTGAATTGTCAAACTTGACGCATTTATTTTTCAAGCAAATCGCTACGAAATTTTGACATTCCAGACAAAATAAAGGTATCATCCCTTGTGCCCAATCAAGTGTTTTATTCATCTATTCTCACCTCATAATTTCCCATCCATTATTTCACTGATCTGAATTATCACGAAGCTGAATTACTACGACATACCATATAGAGTTCGTTCGACCAATCATGGATGATCACAACGCCAGGCCAAAGGTATAAGTATCAAATCCCCTTTGGAGTAAAATACCCTTAAAGATACATTGTAGGATTTGCCCTATTTATCTCTCCTTTGAAAATATTCTCAAGCTAAAAGCCTGAAATATTACAAATCTAAGGATAAATTTCACTTCTTCCCAAATTTATTTCCAATTACAATTCATATAGGTACCAGATACAAGACTTGCTAGATTTAAGTCTCGAAATCCTTCATGAATTTATATTTATGAATTCTCCTATTCTGAAAAAATGGTAAGGAAAGGACCCCGCACAAATCAAATGGGAATTGGATCCCAGTCGAATTGGCTGAAATTTGGATATGTTGCAGCCAATTCGACTGGGATCCATTTCCCATTTGATTTGTGCGGGGTCCTTTGGAGTTCGAAATTGACCTGATTTTATCAACAATAGTTCAATTCTTGATCCTTCTGAAAAAGTTCCTGGATTTCATCTGCCCAGGAAAAATTGATGTCTTCTGTTCTGAATCGTCTAACGACAGGACACTCTAAGAGTATGCTTTTCAAATGGAATTCCATTGACATCCCTCTAGATGTGAGTGTGGTAGCAAGCTATTGTCCATTCAGTCAATAATTGTTCAGTATATACATGTCCAGATGGTTTTGAGGCTATATTCAGTATCTGATTCGTTTTTGAAATGGGTCGGTACCTTCAGAACAATTTGATAATGAATATAGTAGTTGATTCTACTTTTGCTTTCTGTTTCGAATTATCACAAAATGTTGTCTTCGGAAAAATGCAAAAGCAAAAGATGTCCTTCAATATAAATGTCAGCTTATTCTGTAAACAATATCCTTCGACTTATACCGCATCACAATTTCTGAAAACAAAACTCGCACTCTTCATAAAATCGTCGAAGAAAATACAAATATCAAAATGAATAACAGAAAGTATACTTTCGATTTTTGTGATGATTTTGGGCATCTAGTAAACGACTTCAATTATTATTTTGTAAACGCGGCACCAAACTTGTTGCAGAATCTTCAGAAAGAGTCCTTTTCATGTGAAATGGACAAAAATGAAAAGTCATTGTATCTTTTTGATGTAAAAGATGATGAAATCTTCAAGGCTTTGAAATCCATAAAAAATAAATTTTTCGGCAACCGTCCGGGAAGTACCCACTTCCCGGTCGCTTTTTCTTTGAGAAAGTAGCATTTCCCGGCCTAGGCCGGAAAGTACGTACTTCCCGGAAAGTACGTACTTCCCGGAAAGTACGTACTTCCCGGCCTAGGCCGGAAAAACTCACGTCGTTGTTGTCATTGTTATGATCATCACAATAGCAACGAAATAACGGATGACAGTTCTGTTCTGCTTAATTCAAATATGTCATGAATCAAAATCAATAAAGAGATGTGTCATCTCATTGATTTGTAATTCTTCACGGTTGCCGAAAAAATATTGTACGCAACACGCCCGGAAATAGTTTTTTTGGACTCACAGACTTCCAGGACTCGCCTCCGGCTCGTCCTAGAATCTTGTCTATTCGTCCAAAAAAACCCTATTTTCCGGACTTGTTACGTAAATTACTATTATATGTGGCTACGACGACATTCCGACTTGTATCATGAAGCAGGCCACCCCGCATCTGCTGCAACCCATAAAATTTATTATGAACAATTCGTTTAAATTCGGAGTGTTCCCGGATCAGCTTAAAACATCCCTGGTCATTCCCATCTTTAAAAATGGTGATATGACCAGGCCAGAAAATTATAGGCCTATTAGCCTTCTGCCAGCCTTTTCGAAGCTTTTCGAGAAGATAATGTGTTGTAGGTTATTAAATTTTTTCCGTAGATTTCGCCTTTTCACATCAAAGCAACATGGATTCTTGAGAGGAAGGGGCATCAATTCCGCAATGTTTGAGCTTACGGGGTCGATCTTAAGTGGTCTGGAGCACGGCGATGTTCCTCTCGGAATGTTTCTGGATCTGTCGAAGGCCTTCTACTGCGTGGACTCGGACATTATAGCCATTTTTTCGCGTGAATCACGGTTCAAAACTATTTCAAAAACATTTCGAAGTAAACGTCACCAGTTCATGCATCGCTAAAATGCCACAATTTCAAAACGGTGACGTCATCATAGAAATGTCAATTCAATTAAAAGTTAGAAACATGATACACGCACTACGCACATAATAATCAAAATATTTATAATTTTAGGTGTGTTTATTTGTATATTATCATTAAATCTTGTATTTTCAAATTGGACTTCAATAATTTTATGATGAATTTGAATGTTCTCGTCCTGATTAACGACTTGTTGAAAAAAATATACGCAATATTCATATTGATTGAATCAAGAGGAAGAAGCCGTAAAATCAATTTCAAAAATTTGAACATACATTTTCAAAACTAATAATAATATTTCAGAATTCTACAATAACGGTGTGTTCTACTCGAAGTGATTTATTACTTCACAGTCACAGGTTACAATGCATTCTTAAAACAAAACTGTCATTTTCAAAAAATATTCAATGCAATGAAGAACAGTTAAGTATCATTATTTATTCAAAATAAAAACGGTGAAAACAAAATAAAATCCAACAAACATAACCTATATTCATCAATCAGCTGATTCCAAACTTCAAAACGCAGTTCGAACTATTCCGCTACCTGCTTTCAAACCGCTTCAAATTATTTTGAACCATTTGGTGCGTGACGTCACCAGTTCGACGCGAAAACACGAATATTTCAAAACAGACGAAATAGTTTTAAAATATTGTCACGCGAAAATTCGGCTTATGTTGAAAAAACTATATGTAATATGGATTGAGGGATAATGTGCTGGACTGGTTCGGTAGTTACTTTTCTGATCGCACGCAGCATGTACAGATCGAACACGATGGGAAAACACATAAATCAGGCCCACTTGAAATAAAGATGGGAGTCCCGCAGGGAAGTATTCTCGGACCATTATTATATATTATTTATTTCAATGAGTTCGCCGACAATTTCAAGGAGTCCGATCATGACCTTGTTCCATACGCTGACGACAGTTCTATCATATTCAGAGGAAAGGACTCACGGGAAGCGATCCAATCTCTGAAATCCTATATGCCACTGATACAAACATGGTTAGGCAAAAATGACTTGCTACTGAATCTTAACAAGACGAAGTGTGTGGTATTCAGTACGAGCCACTCTCCCTGTCCTGTTCCGGAGTTCATAGAATACAAGGATCAAAATGTGAAGATTGACAAGGTTACTAAATGTTTGGGAATTAAACTTGATAGAACTTTGAATTGGAGCGAGCATATTCTATATCTGAACAAAAAACTGAGCTATGTCATTTACAATTTCCGTGTGGCCAAGAACTTGCTGAGCTTAAAGTCCCTAACAACACTGTACTTTTCCAACTTTCAGTCGTTGCTCAGTTTTGGAATAATGTTTTGGGGAGGAGCAAGCGACATCGAAAGAGTATTCCGTCGCCAAAAATTGATGCTCAGAACCATCTTGGGGATGCGCTATCGTGAAAGCTGCAGAGGAAAATTTAAAATTAATAAAATCCTGACCGTTTCTGGTCTATATATAAGGGAGTGCCTAGTTTTCAATTTTGAAAACAAAAACCTGTTCGAATCTTTCAACAAATCGTCAGATAGAACAAGAGGTAGAAACTACACGCTTCCGAAGTATAACCTCACCACAACTCAAAAAAACTTTGTGTATATGTCTTTGAAAATGTAATCATCTTCCATATGGCATGCAAAATATCACAAATGAATCAACTTTCAAGAGAACAATACATGAAATTTTGCTTCAAATGGAACCGTACACAGTTACAGAATTTTTCACACATACTTTTTAGTTTGCTGTTGTTTTTTCTTTTTGGTTTTGACAGGTTTGCACTATGGCCCTTCTATTGTTTGAATAGTTGTAATTATTGATCAAATGTTTATAAGGTGTTCAAAACTCAACACTTCCAGTTTTCCACTTCTGTGACCTACATATATTCTCCTCTTCCCATATTTTTTCATCGAGAGATGGGTTGGAACCTTCCCACAATCCATAGAACAACGGCCGGAATATTCGATATGCGGCAAACTTGGGGCATTTGAGCGTATAGAAATGAGGGCGGGATACTCGTTATTTAGATCCGTCCAGAGCTGCCGCTATAATAAAAGTATCGGGCTGTTAGCGACACTGTGTCGGATGTGTATTGATAGCTCCATAAAATGCTGTCCAGCTTCGCTGCTTTTGACGCATCAGATTTACAGCTTTTCCCCTACACACGTCCGTGGCCCACAAAAAGCACAAGTCCGATGGTCCAATTCGAATGACGGTTCTAAATTATTAAGGGAAAGTCCAATGTGCAGATCATAAGACTAATAGTCTGGGTGCCGGTGGGACAAATTGCAAATTATTAATAAAGTTTTGTTACTTTCTGTATAGCTTCATTAGTTAGAGTCTACAATATTTTTCCTGTGTGAAAATTTTTGTAGTCGCGGCTTTTTTTCAGCAAACCTCTCGTAAGTCGACCATATTTTCTATTTTTTAAATCTCTTTTACATAGGTACTCTTTTTCTGTAAAATGCAATCATAAAAACAATCTGGGAGAAATGAGAAAACATGATTGTCCGACAAAAATCGTGTGGCTTTGAGCGTGTCTACCAACATGAGCACGACTGAAAATAGCATTTTTTTTATTTTTTTAAATTATTAATACACTCCTGATTTTTTCAGAATCGGTTGATATAACCATATGAAAATGCAATTGTCCGACAAAAAAAATGTGGCGTTTTTCTTGTCCGACAAATGAAAATCGACCGATTTTTTGAGTTTTTAAATTCATTCGGGTGGGCGTTCAATGTAGTGTGTTTTTATTTCAAGTTGATTTCGAAAACGGTACCACTTTGAGAACTGAAATTTTGTGGGTGAACTCAGAAAGGATTAGGGTTCTTGTTGAAATAATTTTAATCGATTTCATTCCGACAGTTAATTTTTTTTCTTTCAAAAATAGGAGAAAATGAGCCAACCCATGCTTCTGTTTTATTTCAACAGAAAGACCCATGAAAATAGTTCACCTTCCGATTAAAAGTGAATCTACTGATAATTTCGTTCAGAAGATCAACTTGAAATACGGAATTGGCAGAGAATGGCCAAATTCAAATTTTGGCGGGAAAAAGTTCCTGCTTTACCCACAAATTCGCTTATTTCATAGTTCGTCGATTTTCGGATAGAGAGCGCCATTGTACATTTCATTCATGATTAGAGAGATATTCATAGAACTTGATAGTGATAGTGCATGCTCTATGGAGATATCCATAAAATGGACGGTGGCGCCTCTATCGGCTGAGCTTTCTTACTCGCTTTAAACGCCGACCTTAATATTTGTCGGCCCAGAAAGAATTCATATTTTAGAGAGATTCGTTTCATAGAAAAAACAACTGTCCACCATATAAAATGCGGCAAATCCTCAGTCGGACAAAAAAACTTCTTGAAACATAGGGTTTGGTTTCAGAATCTTTCTTCGATTTTTATTGAAATGAAACTATTGATTTTAATTGAAAGTGTATACTCCTTCCTCACATTGAATTCTTTGTAACAAGACTGGTATCCAGTAAAAGTATCACACCAATCGTCAGGTAGAATGATATCTTTATATTTGTGATTATGATGTTCTCTTGATGCCAAGAATATTCGACACAGTCTGACGATGTCAGCTGGGAATTTTTTCACATCCTCCCTTTTCGTTTTGAAGTTAGGGTTATTTTTCAAATGTTTACACAAAAAACACTCCATCACTACGAAGAATATTATATCTACCAGTTTCAGACTGCAGAGGATTGTGGTGCAAAACCGAAACAGCATTCATATTTATAGGGAAATATGCCAAACTACTTTTACAACCCTTGGTATTCCGCAAACGGAATGCCATGAAACCACCACTTTCTTTTCGAAGAATTCGCGACTTCGACCTGGGGTGGAGATTCCATATTCAACTGGGGCACAAAAAATTCAGTTTGTGCATTTTTATTTTGACAGTCCATTTTCTCCTATTTATTATCACAGCTTCAGCCTTCAAAGTAAATAGCTACAAGTATAGACAATTGAAAACATTCTTCTCATAACCCTAGAGGTGTTACAGAAAAGTGTCCAAGCTCCCTTCTACTACTTCATGCAATATTTAATTTCTAGGGTAGAATTTCTGTATCCAACTGATTTTAGGAATTCTTTGAGGCATGCAAATTAAATTAGCTTCACGAATTCAACCAAAAGTATGAAAAAAGACAACTTTCATTGAAATTTAAGTGTCAAATATAATAATTGAAAATGTTTGTTACGAAACCGGAGTCTCACGAAACCATTAACTTCCAATCGCTTGACTGAGAGAAATTGCCGAACTTTTTTCGTCGGGCAGTTGAATGTTAGTATTCAGCACATTCTTCTTATTATATTAAATGATCCTCAAAAAATCAAATGTTTATTTATAACATAGGCAAAGTTATATCCGATAAATGCATATAGTCTTTTCATGCCCAAATTAGAGAATTGAATTCATTAATTTTTAAAGAACGCCAACATGCACTACATTGTATTTTAACGGTGAAGAGAGAAATGAAACGCCACATTTTTTGTCGGACAATTGCATTTTCATATGATTATAACAACCGATTCTGAAAAAATCAGGAGGGTATTAATAATTTTAAAAAAATGCGGGTTTCAGTCATGTTCATGTTGGTAGACCCGCTCAAAGCCACAAGATTTTTGTCGGATAATCATGTTGTCTCATTTCTCCCGGATTGCATTTTACAAAACAAGAGTACCTACGTATGATTAAAAAAATTGAAAATATGATCGACTTACGAGAGGTTTGCTGAAAAAAAAGCCGCGACTACAAAAATTATCATAGGGGACAAATGTGGTAGACTCTATCTAATAAAGATATACAGAAAGTAAGAAAACTTTATGAACGAGTTGTGATTTGTCCCACCGGCACCCAGACTATAATAGAAGTTTGGATGATCTGCATAGTTCTGCGATTATAAAATCCTAGCATTTAGGAAGAACAATGAAGAAGCAAGACCACTTGAATACGTAATCACATTCGATCTTCTTATGGCACGCAGATAATAATGATTTTTCCTGTTATGTAATTCATTTGAGCCGAAATGAGCGATTATTTTCAAATTTTTTTCCCATACTTGTAATGACAATTGATTCATGAAATTTAGTTAACACTTATAAGTCATTATTATACAGAGTGTCTCAAGTTCGAGTGCCTATTAGACGTTTCTGGAAAACTAGACATATTTGAAATCTGAAATTTGGGATTATGTAATTGTTCGAAATTCTCTACAGACCTAAAATATTTTCAAAGCCAGAGCACTTCCGGTTATACAGGGAGTGAAAATAAATTCGTGCAGAAATTTTTTTTTTCAATGTTTTCGTTTCTGATATGATTGAAAATTCAATGCTGAATACATTTCTGTTGAAACCAGTGTATTCATTCGAATAGTTTTCAAAATATTGAAAAAAAACCTGAAAAAAAGTAAAATATTCATAGTCAGTATTATGTTCATTTTTCTTATTCTGAACATCCTGAGTGTTAACCGTTTTCACAACGTCAAAGTAGAAGAATGTGGAAAGGTCATGCATCTTTTGAATTTCATGAATATCATCACAGGGTGTTTCAAATTTCGTGTCAAAAACTGTGATCCAAAATTGGCCATAACTTCTGTTTTTCAAATTAGAACCCTACTTTTTTATTATTGCGTTGGATTCTGCGGAGAAAAATAATGATAGCACTCTCTGATGCTCTTGCTCTTAAATTCAGTAATTCCCGAGTTATTTGAGCTTTTCTGGATTCACGTTGTACGTAGAATCAAATTCATCTAATCTTTTCATATATCTAATAACATCAATATGGATTAATACCCCTGCTTTTCACATTCACAAAGTGAAGGCAAGTCTTTGGTAACGATTGAGTTTTACGCTTGCGTCAACTAGAAATGCAAAAATTGCGAGAAATTTAGAGGTTATGTTTATTCTGAAAGACAACAAGAAAATAGATATCGAGAATGAAAATATGTCACTTAAATACTTTCAGTTCAATTTTAGAATATGAATGGTAGTTAACAATGATATTTATGATTTGGAGAAAACGGAATAAAGCGATTGAAACATTTCATATGAAATTGTGAGGTTATGATCGGAACTATTCACATGAAGTTAAGAATGACATACGTTTCACGACAAAATACGATGTGTCGGAGAGAGACAGAATTAAAAAAATATTTTAATTATCAATATTGCCGCACAAGCGCAGATCTTGATTGTTACCAAATCCCAGCTTCAGTTTTGATTGGCTTATGGCCCATATAGGAATTATTAGATATATGAATCTTTTACTTAAGAATATTCTGTGATCATAGAAGATAAGTTTTCCCATTAATAATTCCCAAGTGACAGGTCTAATTTTAGGTTTTATCTTTACTTTTCGATTTTATTCAATGGTTTCATAAAAATATTCATCGAATATGTTGCATGAGAATATTCTGTGACCATAGAAGATAAATGATCCCATTAATAATTCACAAGTGACAGTTCTGACTATTACTTGTTACTATGGTTTCATGAGAATATTCATCGAATCTGTTTAGATTCGATGAATTTTACTCTACGTACGACATGAATCCAGAAAAGTTCAAATAACTCGGGAATAACTGAATTTAGGACCAAGAGCATCAGAGAGTGCTATCATTATTTTTCTCCGCAGAATCCAAGGCAATAATAAAAAAATAGGGTTCCAATATGAAAAACAGAAGCTATGACCAATTTTGGATCACAGTTTTTGACACGCAATTTGAAACGCCCTGTGATGATATTTATGAAATTCAAAAGATGCATGACCTTTCCACATTCTTCTACTTTGACATTGTGAAAACGGTTAACACTCAGGATGTTCAGAATAAGAAAAATGAACATAATACTGACTATGAATATTTTACTCTTTTTCAGGTTTTTTTTCGATATTTTGAAAACTATTCGAATGAATACACTGGTTTCAACAGAAATGTATTCAGCATTGAATATTCAATCATATCAGAAACGAAAACATTAAAAAAAAAATTTTTGCACAAATTTATTTTCACTCCCTGTATAACCGGAAGTGCTCTGGCTTTGAAAATATTTTAGGTCTGTAGAGAATTTCGAACAATATCATAATCCCAAATTTCAGATTTCAAATATGTCTAGTTCTCCAGAAACGTCTAATAGGCACTCGAACTTGAGACACCCTGTACAGGTAACTACTGAATTTCAACTCCGAAACTATCAGTTTGTTCGATGAACAATAAAAATAGGTACATATTTAATTGATACTAAATATTATCCATTCCAATTCCTTTATCTTCAAATTACAAAACGATCCAGGTATAACACCCCGAAGAATCTTGACAACTTTCTTCGAAGCTAACAAGCCTTCAACGTCATGTCAACGGCTAACGTAGATAGCATCAACTTCAAAGTGTTAAGTCACTGTCTCTCAGTGGGTGGTGAATTACTGGGTGGTATCATTAATGTTACCCATTGAAAAGTTTTTTTGTTCATATAGGTGGCGCTATTCTGAATAAGGTGTCGTTTATATGGAATGTCCATACATGAAATTCTCATTCATTCTTCTTACAGCTCGCTTTGTTCAACTGTCATCTTGATTGACGTGATAATTTTTGTTCATTCGAATAATTTTTCGGATATTATAATCTTCGGTGACTTTTAAATTATTACGCGTTAACACGATCTGGTGTCACGGAATTTTAAACGGTACTGCTTGGAGTGCTTGGCTGACTGAGATCTGAGAAGCACATCATTGAGGAGAAGGGGGGCAATGAATGTGCTTGGAATAATTATTTTATTCTATCTTAATTATCCATGACTAGCTTTTTCAAACTGAGAATGCAATGAGGGCTTCATCGTTGGATAATACAGAGAGTTTCACTTCGAGTAGCGACAATTCATTATTTCAAACGGTTCTACCAAATTTCACATTTTTCAAATATCTTTTTTAAACCTGCCTGTTAACGTTTCCACAACTATAGCTTATGCCTTCGATTTTATGATCCACAAGGTGAAATGGAAAATTGGTCACGCTCCCACGTTGTATGTCACGGCTGGTTTATGTTTTCAGAAGAGTATGTTTTTCGTTAGACAACGTGCCCTGTTGTTGTTAGTCGCCACGATAATAGATATCCTAAGAGCATTGTGTTTTGTGTTCAACATGTAAGTTCATCCTCCATTTATATTCGCTAACATTCTTATTTTCTAGCACAAACCAATGAGATCCATTACATTCTATCTATTTAATTATATATTCCACCATTTCCACCAATCGTTCTGCTGAGCATTATCCAATAGTTATCTGAAATAGCAATGTGCATTGTTCAGATCTGTTTATAAGTATTTATCGACGTTCCTGTTTATCCCCTGAGTTGTCCCTTTTTGTGCGAAGAGACAATCTAATCTCCATCCTTTATATTTTATTGTTATGGATAATTCTTTATGCAATAGTTCGAATGGCTTTATACAGATAACAGGATTCACAGGTTCTATTTATGTTCTGATTATTAATTTCATATCCTCTATTTCAGCAGCCCGTGATTTGAAAGGTTATTTCGTTTCCATCTTTGTTTTAACCGTAACGCTCTAGCGTATACAGGGGGGGCATCATATTTCGCTATTCACATGATTGTCTTGCTTTTCGACTCACTGTTGAATAGTGAGTAGGCTGCATTAAAACTAGTTCGTGAACTCCACATTATTCTAAGGGAACTCGACTTTCTACGATAGGAATCACCGACTGTTAAATAATTATTCCTTTTATGTATCGATATCCTTTAGTGGAGAGTAAAAAACTCTAAAACAAAAAAAATTCAATTATTCTTTTTCTATTTAGGAAGGGAATTTGAAAGTCAGTACTATTGAAGAATTTTCGATACAGTTAACTATAATTATCATTTTCAAAAAGTAAGATGATGAAAAAAATTATCAACGGTAGTATTCAAATATTGTGAACCATCATAACAGAATCACGCCATACTTCTCGATCACTACGTATGGCGTTGCCGATGTGAATTCTTTTGACTTTTCTCAGGGCGTTTTCCGTTCTATTTCTTAATTGTTCGTATAGTTTGTTAATCTTGTTTCGTGAATTTTATTGCTCGGTTGCAGACTTCCTTTGCGACTCGGCTATTTTCTTTCCCTTGACTATAGCATAGCAATTTATCGAATTTTTCGTAATTTGGAATATTTGAGGCCATTCGAGATAATAAACAGACGATGCCAGATTAACCAAAGAAATATCCATTCAGCAATCGGTGATTTCAATCATAGGGGCAAGTTCAAAAGAGATGATGTTGTAACGCCAGCCTACTTATGATTTAGCAGTGAATCGAAAAGCAAGACATAATTATTTTTTTTTTCATTTTTGAAATCAGCAAAAACTTTATAGCAAGATAAGAGAACTATAGTTTACATTTGAGAAATCATAAATCCTGGCTTTTCCCGAAAATAGCTGAAGAATGTAACATATTTCGGATACGAGATCAAACGAGCGAGTTACTGAGCAATATTGAAAATGACAATTTCTCCATTTTCGAGAGACCGGATCAGTTTTCAGATTTAGATTCTTCAGGAAAAAAAGTGAATCTTTTTCTTTGAGCTGCTATATAAATAGTTCTCGAGATTCCTTCAGTAGACAAGGAATTCTACCCATCCTGTACAGTGTACATACCTACATAATATTCCATTTGACTCTTTCACTCATTCTATTTTTAGTCAGGAAGTTTCCATAGCACATCGATAAAACATGCAAGCCGGCAAGAATAACAAATTGGTTTCTAGCGATACAATTTTTGACGCTTCTCAAATTCATAGATAGCTTCGGAAATGAATATAATAGAGAAAACAAACAACGTTCAGTTAATCTATTAGGTACGAATACTTATTTGTCAAATAGCGCAATACGTGTCCAATGTTACTGTTATAGACACATTTTCTCGTGAAATAGTCATGTCGAATACCGCACTCGAGATGAAATTTGAGCAGGTTAAATTTCTATCTTGTAATATTCAAATCGGTTGCTTTTCTGTTATTTCGCTCATGACATTTTTTCCAAAATCACTCGTCTGACAGCTCGTGAGCTTGAAACAATTTACGAAATTGCCTCGCAACAGACTTTCATATTACAATTTCATCTCTAGTGGTATTATACAGGGTGTACCTGAATAACACTGAAAAAATTAAAGGGGTGATTCTTTGAGGAAAATTAAAGTGGGTATTTGGTAAAAATTTTTTTTGAAAAACGTCTCCACTGAAAAAGTTGCACCTCGCCGAAGATCAACAAAATAATTTTTTTTTCTTCTTCCCTGTTTATTAAGCTAAGGTACCTAAGTATCATTTAAATTTGTCAATGAAATTACACATGTTGGATTTTTTTCAACCCCAAGTATGCTCAGAAAGGGTTGAAATAGTAACCCTCTAAGATATTTTTTGTTTTTGAAAATTTCTCTTTTGAATAATCATGGCTGGAAAGCCCAATTGATACACAAACTTTTTTAGTTCTTTCGAAAACTCGAGGATTTGCGAGAAAAACGTAAATGTATGGCAAGCTCATGTTAAATAGTACACTACTGGAAAAAATTAAAGGATCAAAAAAAAATTCCAAATTTTTCGGCAATTTTCAACATGCCGTAACTTTGAGAGGAATGGTCGTACAGGGAATTCAAAAAGAGGAAATTGTAGCTCCAAGTGTCTAGTTTTTGGATTAGAACTTCAAAAATTTTAAGTTTCAGTGGTTTTCGAGTAATGATAGAAAAATCAGCAACAAAAAAATTCTCAAAATTTTACCACTTTTTTTTTTCTTGTCTACGAGCGTGGTAATTTTATTTTTGCATAATCGTTATAATGATGGGATACTTTGTTAATTCAGCTTTAATTTATTTTTTTATTGACCTCAATATGTCCACTTCTCGCCGAGATATCGGTCTTCAAATGGAAAAGGATCCATTTGTCTTTGATTATCGATTTCTCAGCAACCAATGATCGCACAGAAAATTGAAGGGGGGTTTCAAGACCTTAAATGAACTCCCATTAATGAACAACCATTGCTTATTCATTGAAATTTTTTTTTCTTAATGTCGCATCAATATGAAAATTTAGCAAAAAAAGGGCTTTTGGTGGTTTCTTGGAAAATCTACCGCTGGATCGAAAATGTTGAGGAAACCAATAATGTTAAGTGTGACTTTCACAGTTCAATATGTTGATAAAAACCTTACGCAGAGCCAACTCAATTCAGCGAGCCGTTTTTTTGTTTGACTCGATTGAATTTTTGAGAAAAAATAAGGATCACGTTTTTTGCTTTGAGAAGTTCGTAATCTTTAAAAAAGGGAAAAAAGAATTTTCTCGAGCTTTTTCCACATTTTAATTGCAGATAGTTCATAAATTTCAAAAAAAGAAAAATGAAAAAAACAACAAATAACATTTTTATTAATTTAATAACGGGTATTGCCACCCCTGTTTTCAATAACGGCTCTCAAACGTTCAGCCATGTTAATGCAGGCGTTATAAAATTAATAAAAATGTTATTTGTCGTTTTTTTTATTTTTCTTTTTTTGAAATTTATGAACTATCTGCAATTAAAATGTGGAAAAAGCTCGAGAAAATTCTTTTTTGCCTTTTTTAAAGATTACGAGCTTCTCAGAGCAAAATACGTGATCCTTATTTCTTTTCAAAAATTCAATCGAGTCAAACAAAAAAACGGCTCGCTGAATTGAGTTGGCTCTTCGTAAGGCTTTTATCAAGATATTGAACTGTGAAAGTCACACTTAACATTATTGGTTTCCTCAACATTTTCGATCCAGCGGTAGATTTTCCAAGAAACCACCAAAAGCCTTTTTTTTGTTAGATTTTCATATTGATGCGACATTAAGAAAAAAAAATTTCTATGAATAAGCAATGGTTGTTCATTACTAAAGGTATAAATACATCTTATAAAGTCGAAGCTGATTTGTCTCTGAAGGAGGAACTATACTCCCCGACATATTGGCCAGTTGGTATCTTAATTAAGAGATTTCGTTTTCAAACCTCTTCAAAGCGTCCCTTTTGAAACACAGCAAATAAAATCAATTTTATCTAACAAAAATGAATTTAATATTCAGCTCATCCATTTCAATGCTCAATCTTTAATTAATAAGATGAATGATTTGAAAATTGTAGCTTTTAATGAAAATCCAGACATAATCTGCATAAGTGAAACATGGTGTAATAGTTTTAGTGTGGCCTCCATAAATTTAGATGGCTATAGTGTAGTAACACATTATAACAGGGAGGTTCACAAAAGTGGTGGTGTTTTGATTTTTGCTAGAAATTCATTTAAATGTATTGAACTGCCATTTGTTAAAAAGCTATCGATTGAGATGCACTTGGAATGTTGTGCAATGCAAGTTAGTTTCTCTGAGCTTAAGTATTTTATTGTTACAGTTTATAGACCCCCTTCCGGGGATGTTTCAATTTTTTTAGATGTTATGACATCGATTCTGAATTATTGTATAGTTAAGTCTGATCACTTAATCATCATGGGTGATATGAATATCGATTGGCTAAAGAATTGTTCCAACAAATATCTATTGTATGACCTGATGCACAGTTACTCAATGTCTTTTAAAAATAATAGTCCAACAAGAATATTCACTAATGTACATGGTGTTACAAGTATATCTAAAGTTGATTATATGTTCACTAATATCATAGATGATAACTATATAGAGGAGGTTGCAAATCTGAACATTGCGGATCATAGCGCGAATATTCTGTTACTTAGGGGCTCTACTCAGGTGGAAAAGCTTCCTGAGGTGAAGGTATTATTGCGTGATACTAGTCAAAGTAGAATTGATGAACTGAGACGGTCAATTTTAGGTGAAACATTTGAGGATATTTATAAAACATCCAATGACTTAAACAGGACATATGAAGTTTTTTCAAACTTAATTTCATATCATATTGACATCAATTGTCCGAAAATCTTTAAAAATGTTAAAAGAACATATTGTACTAAAAAGGACTGGATTACGGATGATATTGTTAACAGGTCTGGTGAGTTGAAGCGTCTGTTCTGGGCTATGAGGGACTCATGTGACGTGGGCTTGGTTGCCCAATATAAGCATGCTCGTAAGCAATATAAATCTCTCATTAAGGAAACCAAAAGATTGTATTATCAGAAAAGAATTGATTCTGAAGATGGCGGTCAGAAATCTTCCCGACTCTGGCGCATCGTGAACGACCATAGAAATTGCAAATCTAAATCGCGGACAAAGAAAATCAGTTTGGCTTTAAACGGTAGCGATATAACTGGGAGCGAGCACATTGCGAATACTTTTGGTCAGCATTTTTCGACCATGGCAGAGGCATCTTTGAAACAGCACTATAAGAATGACAACTTTTCTGATACAATTGTGCCGGACATCCTTTCGAACTCTTTTTATTTTGAGGATGTGAATGAGGTAGAGATGTTAAGTATCATTGGCGGACTTAAGAATTCTCAATCGGTCGGTATAGACGAAATACCAACGAAGATTATCAAATCTATAGCGGATATCCTTGCTCCTCACTTGGTTTACATTGTAAATATGTCAATTCGGGAGGGTCGGTTTCCTGACAGCCTGAAAATTGGAAAAGTTATTCCGGTTTTTAAGAAAGGCAGCCCCGTAGATGTCAATAATTACAGGCCGATCACGCTTTCATGTATTGTTGGAAAAATAATTGAGAAATGTGTGTACAATAGGATGATGAAATTCATTTCAAAATATAATCTAATAACTCCTCATCAGTTCGGTTTTCTGCCTGAGCGATCCACTGAATTGGCGACTGTCAATTTTTTGTCTTATATATATGGGGCTTTGGATAAGGGCAAATATGTAGGTGCACTATTTTTTGATCAGTCGCTTGCTTTTGATGTAGTGGGCATAGATCGGGCACTGGATAAGCTGTGGGCCTTCGGATTTAGAGGAAGTTTTCATGAATGGCTCGCTTCCTTTCTTAAGGGGAGAACAATGATCGTCGAATATGATAATACTAAATCTGATCGGTATAAAGTTGACTATGGAGTTCCGCAAGGGTCAATCCTTGGACCTCTAATTTTTATTTTGTTTATAAATGACGTGGCTGCCCATATTGTGGACTCGGAGTGCATGGTCTTGTATGCGGATGACTCGTCGATTGCTGTTAGTGCGGAAACTCAGGAGGAGCTTGAACATAAACTGAACAAAATTGCAAACAGTTTCGTGTCATAGTGTAAAAGTAATTCGTTGATAGTAAACGTCAATAAGACCATTTTAATGCAATTTCATACTAGGAATAAATCTCTTAAGACAGTGCACCTGGTCGTGGATGGCAGTTTTGTCAATGTGAGTCAAGAAACCAGGTTTCTGGGCGTTTATATAAGCGGTAATATGAGTTGGGAAAGCAATATTGAACATATCTGTGCAAAGCTTAATAAGAGTTTTTTTGCAGTGATGCAGTTGAAACAGGTATTGGATACTAAACAGCTGCTTTCGGTGTATTATGCTCTGTTTTACTCCCATTTATCTTATAATGTTGTTTTGTGGGGTGATTCCACATTTGCATCGAGAGTCTTTATAGCTCAAAAACGTGTAATGCGTCTCATTTTCGATGTGAGATCGCGAGATTCATGCAGGCCGTATTTTAGGAAGTTCAGAGTTCTAACGCTTCCCTGTATTTATATCTATAGGTGTATAATTTACTTTAAAAAAAATGCAGTTAACGTGCCTAAGGTGGCTGATTCTCATTCATACCCGACGAGACATGGGGCATTGTTTAGAACCCCTAAACACAATACTGCGCTCTACGAAAGTTGTCCCTTGTTTGCTGGGATTAGACTCTTCAACTCTCTGCCTGAGTATATAAAGGACGACTGTAGTTTTAGTGGCTTCAAAAGTAAATTGAGAAATTTCCTATGTGAGGGGACTTACTATACAGTTGAGGAATTTTTAGCTGGCTAATTATGTTGCTGGTATGACTGTTGGTTTAATGTAGAAATATTCGTGTGATGGTGTTTTTTTTTTGTTTGACTTGTCTTATATCATGTAAATGATCGACTGGACTAATAAAGATTATTATTATTATTTAAGGTCTTGAAACCCCCCTTCAATTTTCTGTGCGATCATTAGTTGCTGAGAAATCGATAATCAAAGACAAATGGATCCTTTTCCATTTGAAGACCGATATCTCGGCGAGAAGTGGACGTATTGAGGTCAATAAAAAAATAAATTAAAGCTGAATTAACAAAGTATTCCATCATTATAACGATCATGCAAAAATAAAATTACCACGCTCGTAGACAAGAAAAAAAAAGTGGTAAAATTTTGAAAATTTTTTTGTTGCTGATTTTTCTATCATTACTCGAAAACCACTGAAACTTAAAATTTTTGAAGTTCTAATCCAAAAACTAGACACTTGGAGCTACAATTTCCTTTTTTTGAATTCCCTGTACGACCATTCCTCTCAAAGTTACGGCATGTTGAAAATTGCCGAAAAATTTGGAATTTTTTTTTTGATCCTTTAATTTTTTCCAGTAGTGTATATTATTGAACAACACAACAGCCAACGAAATTATAAAAATTCTACTTTCAATGAAATGAATGAATTGAAATGACTATTCCACTCTTTTCATTTTTAGTGAGGAAGTTTCCGTAGCAACGATCGTTTCATCCCGAAAAAATTTCCAAGCCGGCAAAACCAACATGTTGGTTTATCAGCGACAAAGTTTTTGACGTTTCTCGAATTCATAAATAGCTTCCGAAATAAATATCATAGAGAGAATAAACAACGTTTAGTGGTTTAGTTAATCTATGATGAATTCTAATTTGCCAAATAGCGCAATACGCGTCAAATGTGAACATGAATGGAATTTTGCCGGCAAAATTCCATCTCTATAGTGGTATTACATATGAAAAAAAATCTATCAAAAATCTACGATACAATTATAATAAATGTTGGAAATGCCTGCCTTCAGCTTCAATATAAGCATTTGCTCTTCTCCTCATAGAAGTGCCGAAGTGCGAATGCGATGAAATATTCCTGGTCAATTTCCTATCGTTTCACACCCTCCTTCAATGCAAAATACCCTCGTGTTAGCTCATATTTTGGAAACGCTTTGAATTTTTTTTTCTCGTAAATCCTTGAGTTTTTGAACAGTTTTTCACCAAAAAAAAGGTGTGAGAAAAATATCTTAGGCGGTTACTATTTCCAAACTTTCTGAGCATACTTCAGGTGACAAATGATAATTATCAAGTTTCTTTTGTGATTTGTTATTTAACGAGGTGTATTCAGCTTTTTTATAACACTTTTGGATAAAAGAATTTGACACTTTACTTTTGATCAGTTCGTAAAAACTGTCTATCATTTATTTTTATTTTCATATATCTCTCGATTATCAAAATACATGGTTACCAAACTATACACATACTCCATTCACTTTTATAAAGTATACCGGTTGGCCATGGAATTCTGACACATTTCACCGTCTATATTCTGAAAATGTTAGGTTATTGTCATTCTTCTGTGAGTTGACCAAGCTACGTTGCCGTTTCTACATTTATGTCGTAGTAATTACGTATTTATCAAAATGTTCATTTACTTTGGGAAAATAATGAATTCGAGAAAATATTATGTGAATTCAATAATTCCAAAGACCTGGCGAATGTTGAATACACTTTTTTCGCCTAAATACTGGAAATATTTCACTTATATAAACGTGGTTGGGAGATTCAGTTATGCTATTTCCTTGTACGGAAATCAAGAACCGAGTGTTGAAATTTTACTGAAGAATAATGGACAAAATAGTCCGTTACTTTGTGATAGTTCATTTGAAAAAAGAATAAAAGTATTCGCATAACCCTACAGAAAAACTTAAAAACGAACAATGGACTTCCCCACTTTCCAAAAAATAAGCCTACAGAAGAAATTGAAATACCTTTTTGCACTCCTTTAAATACTCCAGTATGAAAATGTAGTGGTACTACGAAACCTGTTGCACTGTTAAACCTTAAATGAACAAACTCCATTTACAAAGTTCGTGGGAATCTATGTGAATGATAGGTAAACCGAATCAAGAAGAACGTATTTCTAAACTGGGATGCACCTTAGCTGCAGTCTGTTATCTTTGGATGTAATGTGTAATGACAAGATATCTGGATAAATTCTGCATGAAAACCATCTATCATACAGTATTCGAGTCAAAAGCAAGATACTGAATTATGTTTTATGGACATACTTCGAAGTCAATTCAAATATTCAATCTCCAGGTGGGTGTTAAACGTCTTAAATTTAATTATCATATCAACTGGCATATAATGATTGGATACAAAACTTGAGAAAACGGTAACACAATAAAGAAATTGGTTTTGATACATAATAAAAAAAAACTTCAACAATTTTCCATCACAAAACAATAATTTCCAACATCGTTACATGTATATGTTTCTTTCTGAGAAAGAGCATTAGATTCTTTAATGTATCAAACAATATGGCATGTTCAAAGCAATTACAGTATTAGGAAAACAGATTTGAACAGGACGCCATACATTTTTACCTATGATACATGAGCACAAAGATAAAAACCTCTGAATAAGTATAGAGATTTTGTAATTTTTTTCAAAGAATAGGCTGACATATTCATAACGGACAGAATCTTCTTCAGGAACAACATCTCATCTTTCTTTTCGATTGACACTGACAAAATATCTTGAAATCTGCAACAGAAAAGGAGATAGAAAATCATCAGGACATAGTATATAACCCACATTTGGCCCTTGACCACGAAGGTCTTCCAACCATATCTGGTCCTCCAAGCAATTATTTTTGAGATCCTCAGGTTTACGAAGAAGCTTTATGTCCCTTATGAAGAGAAAGCCTTTCCCAAAGTTTCCCAATTGGTTATTTTTCTATCTAGGTGGTTTGCAGCAACTTCCTCTTCCATATCAATAGTATAATTCATTTTGTTTGATTCAGTTGAACCTCCTTGATCGTAGAAAATCTTCGATACAGTACTAGTTTTATAAGGAGGGTATTCGACATTTTTGCAATACTAGAAAACCCAAATGTTAGGTCTTTCACACTGATGCATAGAGGGTTCTGTTGAAAAAGGCAGCTCTTTCGCAAAAGTGAGTAGTGTATCAATCGAAAAGTGTCATTCACAAGTGCCAACCTGCGATTTTTTCAGGTGAAAAAACTTGATAAACCTAAAACTTGGCCTCCCGGGATACTTTATAAAAGTCAATGGAGTATAGAATTATGTCGAAAGTTACACAATGTCATCAACATTTCAACAGTTTCGTCTCCTTTGCTTGATATACAGGGAATATAAAAAATAAAAAACATTTTGTTTTGTTGATCTTCGGAGGGGTGTAACTTTTCCGGGAGGAGGTTTTCCAAAAAATTTTATACCAAATACCCACTTTAATTTTCCTCAAAGAATCACCCCTTCCATGTTTTCGGTGTTATTCAGATACACCCTGTATATGAATAGACGATTCATGGCGAAACTGCATTTATATCGAATGGCCAAACTTAAAATCGTGTGAACTCAAATTTCACGACCTGAACGATTCTCGTAATATTCGAAAATAATAATCGGAGGGACCGAACCCAAACACAATCCGAGGGAACGTGGCGGGAATTATTCGGGGGCGGTGAGGGCAATTGGCAATTTGTCAGCAATTAAAACAAGACATCATTAAATCAGCAGCGGTGGCGAGTTGGCTTTTGTTAGGTCACGTATGAACTCCGCTTGGGGCTGGTGTTCGCCCCCTGGCATAAAGTCTTCCCCACGTTCGCTGGCAGTCTGCCCGGCTTGCATCGATATGACATGCACTGTTTTCCCTTCAGGCCCACTATTGTTGTTTTCATGGATTAGAGGTTATTATCTTCGAATCATTTGGCTGAGCTGCTGATTAGATAACTGTCGGAAGGTTGCTTCCTGCAAGGTGGCAGAATGGAGAGGTTTGAACATGGAGCAACTGAATTTTGTACAGGTCTGTTATTTTTGAGATCTCGTTCTACTTTAACAAGAGCATTTCGTCATGTTCATTTTTCCTATTCTGAACATCCTGAGTGTGAACCGTCCTCACAACGTCAAAGTAGAAGAATGTGAAAAGGTCATGCATCTTTTGAATTTAATGAATATCATCACAGGGTGTTTCAAATTTTTTGTCAAAAACTGTGATCGAAAATTGGCCATAACTTCTGTTTTCAAATTAGAACCCTATTATTTCATTATTGCGTCGTTGGATTCTGCGAAGAAAAATAATGATAGCACTCTCCGATGCTCTTGCTACTAAATTCAGTAATTCCCGAGTTATTTGAGCTTCTCTGGATTTATGTTGTACATAGAAGATAAATTATTATCCCATTAATAATTCACAAGTGACAGGTCTGATTATTACTCGTTACTATGGTTTCATGATAATATTCATCGAATCTGTTTCAATTCGATGAATTTGACCCTACGTACAACATGAATCGAGAAAAGCTCAAATAACTCGGGAAATACTGAATTTAGGGGCAACAGCATCTTAGAGTGCTATCACTATTTTTCTTCGGCAGAATCCAACGCATCATAAAAAATAGGGTTCTAATTTTGAAAAACAGAAGTTATTGCCAATTTTGGATCACAATTTTTGACACAAAATTTGAAACACCCTGTGATGATATTCATGAAATCCAAAAGATGCATGACATTTCCACATTCTTCTACTTTGATGTTGTGAGAACGGTTTACACTCATAATGTTCAGAATAAGAAAATTGAAGATAATACAATGTACTGACTATGAATATTTGACTTTTTTTTCAGGTTTTTTTCGATATTTTGAAAACTATTCGAATTAATACAATGGTTTTAACAGAAATGTATTCAGCTTTAAATACTCAATCATATCAGAAAGAAAAAATCGAAAAAAAAATTTTGAGCAAATTTATTTTCACTCCCTATATAACCGGAAGTGCTCTGGCTCTGAAAAATATTTTAGGTCTGTAGAGCATTTCGAACAATATCATAATCCCAATTTTCAGATTTCGAATATGTTCAGTTCTCCAGAAACGTCTAATAGGCACTCGAATTTGGGACACCCTGTATATTATATTTCTCACCCCCTTCGCCCCGCACGCCTCTACTTTTTTCTTCAAATGGAAATATATGGATTGTGATAAATCAAATGAAAGGGAATTTGATTACCTACTCAACGGTGCGAATGAAAGGAAAATTGGTTGTGCAATGTGCCGTATTTTTTAATGAAACATTGAAAAATAATAAATTGTGTATGGCAACCAGCTTTTTGAAACCGATGTGTTTCCTATTCAAGGTATTTTTCCAATGGACAAAAATTGCTGAGGGTTAAGGAAATAACCCCCAACTTCGAAAATATAAATCGTCGGTTAGTAGGATATTTCTCAATATTTATTATTCAAGAATAAGAACCTGAGAACAATCACAAATTGTTAATTTTATCATAAAAAATAGCTTAACAAATTCTCTCTCAGTCACACCGCTCATTGTGCAATCGAATGTCCTTTCATTTGACATAATATCATAATGCATATTATACAGGTGAGTCTTTGACTTGTACATATATTTTAACTGTAGATTCTTGAGGCCAAAGGAAATCTTTTTTTCATTTTCCATTTTTCCGAATTCGGCTCTGTTAAAGAGATATAGCCATTTGAAAAAAAAATGCGCTGAGTAGGTACGTGCCTGGAAACATTCTCTGGAACCAATGCAAAGTTCATATTTCCCGATTAAAATTGAGTTGATATATTTGGGGAAACTCAAGTACTAACCTTATTTGAATAAGAATGTTAAAAACACGATATTTCTTAACTAAAACACTTTGTTTGCTCCGATTATATCGGCAATTGAAAAGCCATAGGTATATCTCACACCAAAATAAGTTCCTTCTTCGATTTTCCTGAAGATTAGTTTGTAAACACTAAAAACTTGTTCATATCCTCCTCGATATCCCAAAATTATCTTGTAAATTGTGGTTTTCAATTCAATTTATAATTTCGATCAAGCTATAACCTATTAAAATAATGTCAATAAAATCTTCCGGAAATCACTGTGGTGAAATAGTCACAGAACTTGGATTTTTATGTTGCCAGTTTCAGCAATATTCCTGAAACTAAGGAAATTGATTTTTCTGATTACATTACGGAATTAATATCTATGAATTCGACCATAACATAAGAAATCGACCCATCTCAAACGACTTCCACTATTCTGTTCTTATACTTCACATATCTGTGGTAGTTCGGTTACATAACGTATGACGTGAGATATCTCGGGATTCTCTGGTTTAGTTTAGAGGTTAGAAATTAGAATGCACTTAGAATGGTTTATGATTTGATTTATTTGACGAAGCATATTAATTTGATGAGTAGTTAAATTAATAGCTAGAAATTATGATGTATTTCTGCCAGAGCCCGGAACTGATGGAATGAACTAGGTGCATCAAAACATTCAAAACATATTTCATAGGACGAGATATCACTATTGTCAATTTATTCAGAGATTGAGATTGTACCAACTTTCAATATAGAAGAAAATGAGTAGAACACATAGGTCAAAAGATCTTTCTTTGAAGCAAATCACTACTGATAGATGGTAAAGTAAGCAAATATTGAAATTTTATATGACAAATATGAATATTCGATAAACATTCCGGCAACATTGATAACATTTAATTCGATTACAGAATATTAATACATCTTCGTTTCGGTGATCTTTATAATGCAGTTAAGATATTCAGATAATTCTCGAGATTTATGATTTTCTCGTCAAATTTGATGGGATTTAATTAGGAATAACTTGAGAACGACGCATTTTATTGAAAAAACTTAGGAATAGTTTTATTTTCTAAACCTATTGCTTTTTTCGAAAATAGGAACCATTTTTCTTTTTCGCGTGGTTTCATAGTATTTTTGTGTGGATTTATAAGTTGGCTACGCTGTAAATTTCATACCGGGAGGAATATTGAATAAGTTTTGATTTGAGAATATGCATCATGATAGGAATGACTACTTCACCAAAATTCAGTTGATTCGAAATAACTGTTCCGAAGATATGAACAGAAAAGCGTTTTTTTCATGGATTTCCGACACCCTGTATCTTTTAAACGGAACCGAATTTTGAAAAATGGTATAGGAAAAAAGTGTTTCGTTTGATGAGAGGAATCTACAGTCAAAATATATGCACAAGTCAAAGACTCACCCTGTATTCCTATTTGAAAAAAACACTAGAGGAGTGTGGAGCGTTAATTCTAAAAAAGAGACCTGCTTTCGAAAATACGAATCCATGGAATCGTGGATTTCCCTTAATAATAATTAGTAAAAGAATGATGGTCTGACTGCAGTACTCTCCAATCACATCGCTGAATAGGTAATCAAATTACCTTTTCCGCAAATCGCTAGAAAATTTTTACATTCCAGACTAAATTTGTCAATGTATTACTACCTGTATTACTAACAATCAGTTATTAAACTGGCCTACAGACCTGTGCTGTTGGCTTAATTCAACTCATCGACATTACAAAAAAAAAAATTCGACCTTTTCTAATTGAGAAACTTATTATATTTTTATACACATAGTGAATTATTTTCCGTCTGTTGACGGTTCATTCTAAACAATTCATTCCGTGATACGACTTTGACAACTTGTCTATAAAAGAAATCGAATATATGACAATGGTGAATAGAAATAGAAACCTGCGAAGCACGCGTAAGATTATCGAACAATTGACTGGGACGACAGATTAATACAATGAATGGGACTGAACTTAATCACCGACGGACGTCATATTGAAATAATCCCCATCAAAATATTCCATACAGAATATATCACCGGGGGACAATGCTGGAAAATATTGGTCTAACACCATTTACATTGAAAAAACGGAGTGTGTGGGATGAAAAGATTCATCGAGGAAGGTTAGTTATGTATATGTGTATCATTTCGTTACGATCTCTTTTTTTTCTAATGTTAAGCCAGGAATAGTCTTGAATGACTAAGCTCCCTTACTCTCGAACGAAAACGCCATCGCAACCTAATTTTCAGGATATGTTTCTAGGTACATGAAAATATTGACAATGTCTCTCATATATCATAAAGAAAAATTAAATTTGTACACTAGGTTGCTATCAGCTTGAACCTGATAATTTTGGACGCTTGATCCACAGTTCTGCCACTGAAAATAAAAGAAGTATCTGCAGTTTTCAATATCAAAACAGAACAGCATCCGAAAAGACAATCTCCGATTACATTTCTCCCGATGCGAAAAACAATAAAAAGAGATTTGTAATCAAAGAATCGCCCCAGCGCAGGTAGGACCGTATAATATGGCAGGTAAATATAAATAACTGGAGATTATTGAGGGGGGATTAAGTCTCAAGCCCCTTCTCGTGGGGGAGATTGTTTTAATATCGGAGCAAAACGTACTAAGCCCTGTTAGGCAACGCAACTCATCGTTGATATTTACTGGAATAATAGCATTACCGACGTATTGAGGCCCCCTATTCCAAGGCTGCAACCTTTGGGATATTGTTACGGTTTTCCGTCCATTGTAACCAGTTCCTGCACTTGGTCTTGTAATAAAA
Organism: Adalia decempunctata; assembly: GCA_951802165.1. Classification (NCBI taxonomy): domain Eukaryota; kingdom Metazoa; phylum Arthropoda; class Insecta; order Coleoptera; family Coccinellidae; genus Adalia; species Adalia decempunctata. The sequence goes on from OX637697.1 coordinate 49,427,002, forward strand.
ATGAATCATGCAACAAAATCAACCCAACAAAAAATCGCATTAACTTCTGAAACAGGTGAATCTATACTCTCTCCAAGAATTATTGACATCTCGGGCGGCTTTGGTAAATCGAAATTATGTTGGTAATAGTCCATTCAGTAATATTTTGAATTGTAGAATTCAGTTTGGTGTTGGAAATATCACCGACCCTTGACCTTTGATTCTGTTTGTTTAAATTCCTTACTGAATCGAACAAATTTGGAAAATGATTGTATCAATTTCGAATGCCCATCGATTAGCTCTGAATTTGTGTATTTCTTATGTCTATGAAGTTAGCAGTGTCACTTGCGAGAAAATCAATGAAACCTATTGCATTAATTGTCGAATAATTGTCGAGAGTTTGTCGTGAAAGAAAAAAATTTGTCGCGTCCTTAGTTTTTTCTACGTGGTGGCTTTGCTAACTTAACGTTAAGTTAGAAGAACCACTTTCTCAATATCTACCAAATATCATGAAAATGGTTATGAATAATTGTCGAGTATACTCGTAATTGTCGAAGTCCATATGAAGTAAAAAAAAGGAAACAATCCATTCCTTCTTGTTTATTTTACGTCTTTTTCCCGCGAGTTTGAGATATTTCTGGAATTATCGCATTTATGGCAACAGCGCATTCGTTATTGACTTTTTTGTCCATTGCATTGATTGTCGAATAACTGTCCCGAATTTGTCGTGAGAGAAAAAAAATTGTCGCGTCCTTAATTTTTTCTCTACGGGGTCTTTGCTAACTTTATATCAAGTTAGTATAACCACTTCTTCAATATGAGTCGAAAATCATAAACATGATTATGAATAATTGTCGAAGTCCATATTAATTAAAAAAACATGTCTATGAAGTTAGCAGTGCCACTTGCGAGAAAATCAATAAAACCTATTGCATGAATTGTCGAGAATTTGTCGTGAAAGAAAAAAATTTGTCGCGTCCTTAGTTTTTTCTCTACGGGGTGGCTTTGCTAACTTAACGTTAAGTTAGCAGAACCACCCCGTAGAAAAAAATTAAGGAGGCGACAAATTTTTTTCTTTCACGACAAATTCGGGACAGGTATTCGACAATTAATGCAATAGAAAAAAGTCGAAAACGAATGCGCTCTTGCCAAAAATGCGACATTTTCAGAAATATGGGGAAATCGCGAGAAAATGGAGTGGAAATTGCTAGAAAGATTAAATTTTTTGTGTTTTCTACTTTATTTGAACATCGACAATTACTCGACAATCTTTTATGATCATCCTGATGATATTCGAACACTATTTGCTAAATTAATATAAAGTTAGCAAAGCCACCTAGTAGAAAAAAAATGAAGGTCGCGACAATTTTTTTCTTTCACGACAAATTCGAGGCAGGTATTCGACAATTAATGCAATAGAAAAATAGTCAATTACGAATGCGCTGTTGCGAAAAATGCGATAATTCCAGAAATATCTCAAACTCGCGGGAAAAAGACGTAAAATAAACAAGAAGGAATGGATTTTTTTGTGTTTTTTTACTTCATATCGACTTCGACAATTAAACGAGAATTATTTATAACCATTTTTATGATATTTGATAGATATTGAGAAAGTGGTTCTGCTAACTCAACGTTAAGTTAGCATGCAAAGCCACCCCGTAGAAAAAAAATTTAGGACGCGACAATTTTTTTTCTTTCACTACAAATTCGGGACAGGTATTCGACAATTAATGCAATAGAAAAAAGTCAAAAACGAATGCGCTGTTGCCAAAAATACGACATTTTCAGAAATATGGGGAAATCGCGAGAAAATGAAGTGGAAATTGCTAGAAAGAATAAATTTTTTGTGTTTTCTACTTTATTTGAACATCTACAATTACTCGACAATCTTTTATGAACATCGTGATGATATTCGACCACTATTTGCTAAATTGATATAAAGTTAGCAAAGCCACCTAGTATAGAAAAAAAACGAAGGTCGCGACAATTTTTTTTCTTTCACGACAAATTCGAGCCAGGTATTCGACAATTAATGCAATAGAAAAAAGTCAATTACGAATGCGATGTTGCCAAAAATGCGATAATTCCAGAAATATCTCAAATGCGCGGGAAAAAGACGTAAAATAAACAAGAAGGAATGGATTTTTTGTGTTTTTTTTACTTCATATGGACAATTATTTATAACCATTTTTATGATATTTGGTAGATATTGAGAAAGTGGTTCTGCTAACTTAACGTTAAGTTAGCAAAGCCACCCCATAGAAAAAAACTAAGGACGCGACAAATTTTTTTCTTCCACGACAAATTCTCGACAATTGTCGAATAATTATTCGACAATTAATGCAATAGGTTTTATTGATTTTCTCGCAAGTGGCACTGCTAACTTCATAGACATGTATTTCTTCAGTCTTGTTATTGAAAATGAATGTAATTGATCCGGATACTTCTCGCCTAACAACAAGGGAACATGAAACTCAGTACTTTTCGAAAAAATTTTGTCCAAAAACAGGGAAATTCAAAACAAACAAAATTAGAATGTATACAGCTCATAAATGGAAAGCATGCACAGAGCAAGTTGAAAAAGAAATAAGAGAAGAATAGTCAAAATATATGGGATTATATGATACTGCTGCCCAAATCAGCAAATAATAACAGTTGTGGTTGTTGAAATAGAAATAGGAATATTTACATTTTCCATCAAATATATAGCTTTCATAATATATGAGATTTGTAATGAATACAAATAAAAGCAACTTTTCATTATACAGGGTGGTCCAGATCGTAACCGAGAAATTTCAAACACGTATTCTACATCAAAAATCAGCCATAGTTTGCCAAATAAACATATGTCGAGAAATATTTCCTCTCCGAGATACGGGGTGTTAAAATTATAGAAAAAAAATGTTTTTATTAATAACTTTCACACTGCTTGAAATATTTTTATGAAATTTGGAACATAGGTTTTGAGCGTCAAGAAGCACTTTTTGCATAATATCATTTTTTTTTCTATTCTACCAGTGGCGTCCGTACTGCAGCAAGACTGAATATTTTCAGATAAAAAATGATACGTCACTGGTTTTTCCGACCATAAAAATTACTACTCAAATCCTTATCTAATTAGGAGCAAATTCGGTGTCCTGACTTTTTGCTGTACGAGGCACCGTTTCCGGTTAAAAAAATAAAACACATTCTCATGCATGAAGAAATCGCCAAAATTTGATATGGTATGGGAGAACCGGCCGTGATGGACCCCTTTTTGAAAACTGTCATTTTTTCTTGAAAAATGACGAGTTATTTTCCTTTTGAAAACTTATGAGGCTAGAAAAAAGCTCTATTTATCATAGGAAATATGACGTTCTTTTATTTTATCAATAATAATAGGAATAGTAGTAAGGGTGCCATCATAACATGACATCAGTCAATGTTGGCACCCGTAAATAATTCCCAACAAAAAAAAGAAAATTATGTGCATAAATCACAAATATACATTTTTCTTCTTCTATCAACACCTGCACACTCCGTGTGACACCAGCTGGAGCACTGCTGACATTGAATCCACGGGTCATTTTTTCAGGAAGTCGAATATAGTTCGTTGCAAAAAATGCATGCCACATCGCTACCGTTGTCTTCTTCAAATGGTTCCTGTTCTCGAATCACGTTCTTTGTTTTCTCTGTCTTTGGTTGCGTTAATTTTGATGGCACCCTGTTCCAACATAACCGGATCATCAGGGTTCCATCAAACCCGAACGTTAACCATTTGAAATTTCCCGCTGTAAAATCAAAACTAGCTATCATGGAGCCTGTCACCTGTGGCAATAAAATAGCTTAGAATCAAACTTCAACCGAAAATATTCACAATAGAAGTCGTAGTTTTATTGATGTCGCTAGAAGAATTTGAAATATAGTATATAAAAATTTGTAGACCTACCTTTTCAAGTTAATCCAAATATTTTCACGACAAATATCAGAAAACACATGAACTTATGAACAACACTTGTACTCGCATCAACGGACGTCCCGCCAATCTGAAATCAGTCTTACCAACCCAGGAAATTCATGAAGTAACAAGGGTGCCATCATAGACGGGGGTCCATCACGGACGGTTCTCCCCTAGATACATAATAATAATAAGACTATTTTTTTGAACGAAACGTGTAACTAAAAAAAAATAAGCATTAACAACCACACTCAAAACGAACAAAGAAGTATGAACCATTTGGCTGAACACATAATTCACATCGACGTCTAACAGATCCGACAGCAGCAGCTAAATTTCGATTTCTTAATTCGTCGCAAGCATTTTGAATACGGCCAATAAGTTCTTCCCTTGAATTCATAGAAGTCACATATACGATTTCTTTCAAAAAATGCATATACTGCAACTTGCAAAATTTTCACAAGTTAGTATTATTATTTACATTAGAAAATTTTGTTTTATCGTCATATATGTTGAAAATCATGGTACAATTGTTATTTCCAGTACCACAGATTTTTGATGATGAAAGAGTTGATACTGATGATGATGAACCATCTTCTGTTGACTCAGAAACTGCTGAACTCGAGGACTGCAGAACATTTGTACTCTCCTTACTACCAAATAATTTGCTGGACATTTCGATTTTTTGTTGACCGAATCATCGACATAACTCATCGCAATTTCGGTGCTCTTCCACGCTCCTGCACGCTTTAGTGCTAAAATATCTCCACCCGAATCCGCAACCATAGTGGCTCCAGTTCTGCGAAAAGACCGGTGTATAACTCTGGGTCTTTTAAACCTAAAAATTTCGCTATTTGCTTTGGGACACCACCAATAGTGTGCTGGCCAGCATTAAGGGAAATGCACTTTCCATGTCGGTATGTCAAAAAAAATCTTAGGCTCTCTGTTCCAGGAGGCCGAAGATTTACATATTTTCTGTATAACATGCAGGGCTTGAAGCTGCAGCCATCATCGGTTATGGTGAATCTTCTTGTTGTTAAATTTTTTGTTTGCCGCAATGTCACAATAACGTATTTTCCATATCTTCTACATCATTCATGTTTAAGGAGAGAATTTCGTCACATCGACAACATCCAAAAATCCCAAATATTGTTACAATTTTCGCCAGCAACCACTGCTCATCAGGAGCATGTAAAAGAAATTGTTCAGCCTCTTCTTTACTTAATACCTTGGCCTTTTTTGGCGTATAACGCTCATTTTTTCGTTTCAGAAACGCTAATACCTTTTGAAATCTGCAAATGACAACTGAACGTCATATTTTTCAATAAATTTTTTAAGGAAAACAAACCTGCGAACAGGGGCATTTTCTTTCATTTCCAAGCAGCTTTTCAGCATAGACCATTTTGCCCATAAAGTATTAGGGCTGAATCTAGCTGACAGTTGATTCAAGTAGACCAACAAAACATCTTCAGTTACCCCAATCACACTATTTTTGTTTTGCCACTTTTTGAAGTCGTCGTATTCTTGTTCGTACCTTAAAGCTGATTTTGCAGGTAATAAACTTGAAGCTACACTGCTGGCTGCCTCAATAATTTCTTTTGGTACATTCATTTTCGCTTTCGCCAAAACAAATGTAAAGAAAAATAACCAGACATGTTCATGGCAACGCTTCCATAGCTTACGACATTTGCGACAAATTATTGAGATTTTTTTGGAATTTATCTAACCTTTTTACAAATGAGAAACAAATAAAATATAAAACAATACACGCAAGGTAACGGGTTTTACTGTCTCAAGGAGGTCCTTGACTCACTCCTCACTCCGTTCGGCGGATAAACTCAAGCTCGCCACGAAAAGTGACACTTCTCCTCCTCATAAAATAATATACTATTAATAATACATACCTTCAAAGGAGTTTATTTTTTTATGCTGAAATTTATTCACTTGTTATGTACAATCACATCTTTCAAAGTTTAATTCATGAATCTGGGTTTTTTATTATTTTATTCATCTCTAAATGTTAAGTACCCCATCTTACCCCACTCTCCCCTATGTATCTATAAAATCGGGCATCTAATTCTAAATTCGGTAATCGAATTCGAACCTCCCATCTCAAACGTTCGCCTTCGATTGGTGACTGCAGTTTTCGTCGTTGGTAAGTGAACATATGACAAGTGACAACTCTATCACTTTTGTTTTCATTGAAGTTATCGAAATTTTCAGGACTATATTGAGAAACTCAGTACCTAGTTCGGTGGCTGTTTGCACAAGTCAAAGACTCCATAAATATGCAATAATAAAATTTCCCTGACTACCAAGTTGATTGATTGCCCTACCAATGCTCAAATTTTGAGCTATAGGCCCGCTTCGTATCAACGTTTGCATAGTGCGTTCAGTATCAAATTCACATTAATTGTTATGTTTTGATTTCTGTAGGATAATTTATTAACCGAAAAAAGTTGATTGCGCTGCTCATCATAAATTTAGTCCCTCTCATCACGAGTTTATACGAACCGTATATACCTATATATACCTTTCATTTCAAATACCAAACTCTTCATCCATCTACCTCTTACTCTTAGAAGCATTCATCCGGTATATTTCATTTAGCGTACACTCCCACGAATTATGGAATAGCAGCGTTTCGCAAAACGTTCCCGGAATGCAATAATAGCCAATGTATCCCATGAAGGGGAAAGGAGCCTGAAACGCGAGCTTTTCCGGGCCTCTCTGGGCCACTTGACCCGGGCTCAACGCGGTTACTAAGCAACAATTAATCATCCCTTGTTCGCTACAGATTACTGGCTAGGTAATCAACGGTTGTGCAGGTGGAATTCTAAAATGGATTCTTTCCAGTGTTGCGTTTCAATCGATGGACTCAGCCAGATGAAATAGGAAGAACTTCATCAAAATAAAGGTTCCTGGGATGAAATACTGAATGAATTGAATGGGATTCCGTTCCATATAGAATTCCAAAGATGTGACCGGTCCCTCCACCATTTTGTATATACCTACATACATAGTTTTAAAATAACTGTGAGCTTTTTTGATAATTTACAAAGAGAAATTCGGGTTGATGAATTCACCGACTCTAAAATGTATAGATTTTCTGAAAAGTTGATTCAATAGGAACAAAGAACTCTTCTAAGCGGAAAGTCATTTCACGTAGGTACATTTTGAAATATTGAATTTTTATTGTATTGAGATTGAGAATTGAGTCTAAATATTGACAATCCCACAAGAGGCATGGCATAGCTTATGTACCTACTAGGTACCTAATAGTGTACAGAGTTTCCCGAGTTCGAGTGCCTATCAGACGTTTATGGAGTCCTGATGGACATATTTGAAATCTGAAAATTGGGATTATGATATTGTTCCGAATTTTTTACTGAGCTTTAATATTTTTGGAGCCTGAGATCTTCCGGTTATACAGGTAGTAAAACAAAGTTTGTCAAAAAATTTTGGTTTTTTTTTTCGTTTCTATTATGATTGAGTATTCAATGCTAAATACATTTCTGTTAAAACCATGGTATTCATTCAGATAGTTTTCAGAATATCGAAAAAAAATCGGAAAAAAGGCAAATATTTATAGACAGTATTATGTTAATTTTTCTTATTCTGAATATCCCGAGTGTAAAATCTTTTGAATGTCATAAATATTATCACAGGGTGTTTCAAATTTTGTGTCAAAACCTGTGGTCGAAAATTGGACATAACTTCTGTTTTTCAAATCAAAACCCAATTTTTTGTTTGCGTTGGTTTCTGCGAAGAAAAATAATGACAGCACTCTGAGATGCTCGTGCAGTAAATTCTGAGTTATTTAAGATTTTCTGGATTTATGTTTTACATAAAGTCAAATTCAGATTCGATGAATATGTATTCTTATGAAACCATAGTAACAACTTATAATTAGACCTGTCACTTGTGAATTATTAATGGGATCATTTATCATCCATGATCACAGAATATTCTCATGCGACAGCTAGATTGAGTGAATTTGACTCTAAGTACAACGTAAAATGAAAATTTCATAATAACTCAGAAATTACGGAATTTAGGAGTAAGAGTATTCTAGAGTGCCATAATTATTTTTCATCGTAAAATCCAACGCAATCATAAAAAATAGGGATCTCATTTGAAAAACAGAAGTTATGGCCAATTTTCGATCACAGTTTTCGACACAGAATTTGAGACACCCTATGATGATATTTATGAAATTCAAAAGATGCATGATCTTTCCACATCCGTCCACTTTGACGTTTTGAGGCCGGCTTACGCTCAGGATGTTGAGAATAATACTGACTATGAATATTTGACTTTTTTCGATATTTTGAAAACTATTTGAATGAATACTATGGTTTTAACAGAATTGTATTCAGCATTGAATACTCAATCATATCAGAAACGAGAAAATAAAAAAAAGTTTTTTGAACAAATTTATTTTCACCCCCCCTTATAACCGGAAGTGCTCCAAAACATATTTTGGCTCAGTTGAGTATACAGTAGAACCTCGATTATCCGGCCTAATGGAGGGGAAACGGTTTACGGATAATCGAAAAACACGGAAAATCGAAATCTCTCAAAAAAACACAGATCAAGTTGAAAATAAGAGAAAATGCATTGATAAACATTATTTTTTGAGCAACCACAAAAGAAATCGAATATGACATACAATACCTTCGCATCAATAAAAAACAAAAAATTGCGAAAAAGGAAATCATTTTTCAAAAAATTCTCTAATTCTTGTTTCTCTTTTCTTAACGTTAATCTTGTATCAAATGTCCGAATTTTTCTATTGAGAAAAATCGCCGTCATTTTCCTACCCTGAGTAACTTATGAAACCATTCGCGAAACTCAACGCATTTTCGGCAGAAACAGTTTCCTCCTGTGTAGAAACTTCTTCAACAATATCTCCGTTTGGATGCAAATCCATACAGTGATTAATTTGGGAGGAAAGTAATGTAATTTCAGTATCATCCAAAATCTTGTAACCTGGTTCATTCAAATCATAATTTAGCAATTCTTCAACATCAGCATCTGTAACATTTTCGAATTCTACCAAATTCCGTGAGCCATTCAAAAGTGGCTCTGCTAATATTTCATTTTCTTCACACCGAAATCATTTAAAAATCTTTTTTTTTTTAAATTTTTCGCACGCGTATTGAACTGCATCACGGATAATCGAGCCGATATCAGGTTCGAGGCACGGATAAGCGAAAACGTCAACGGGCACGGATCACCGAGTCAGCCGGATAATGGGCGAACGGATAATCGAGGTTCTACTGTATGTCGAACAATATCATAATCCAATTTCGAGATTTCAAATATGTCCAGTTCTCCAGAAACGTCCGATAGGCACTAGAACTTGGGACACACTGTATAAAGACAATAAATATCTACAAAGGGTGAGTCTTTGACTTGTACATTTTTTGTGTGCAGATTAATTCTTGAGAGCAAAAGAAACATATTTTCCATTTTACATTTTTTCCGAATTATGTTACAGATATACAGGGTGTGGCGTGATGAATGGCTTGTATGGTACTTGTGGGTAGAGGACGTATTCTGGTGGTTCAGAAATATATATTTTATATTAAGTAAAATTCCCTCGAGATATTCGATATTTTCCAAAATTAAAATGATGGCAAGACTCGAAATAGTGGAATTATTTGATCTGTTTTCTGGATATACCTAATTCCTAGATAGGATGCGCAACCGAACGTGATTCATGATTTTGAGGCATGCATATCTCAAATGTCATGTTCTGTTTATTTATTTCTGAACCTAACGTGGTGTAAAAAAATATGGTCACCTGGGAGCCAAATTGAGAAAAAACATGACTGTTTCATTCAAGTAGACTCCGAAATGATATACATAACTCACTGTATTACTGTATTTCCACTTTCCAGCATTCAATACAGAATACAGAATAAGTTCCTAATATAATGATTAAGAGCTTTTTTTCTCAATTACAAAAGTGCTATAATTCACCTCATTATCTGAAATTAACTTGAAAATATCTATTTTATAACTTTGCTATTTAATAATGAAAGAAAACGATAAAAATAACAATTTTAAAATATGGTTTTATCCTTAGACAAAGGAAAGAGGAGACCTGGCATGTCATTCATAAATTCAGGAACTTTTGAAGCCAACATCCCGATCCCGACCAATTTCCCATGAGTGGAACAAGGACAGATGTAGCTGTCCTTGTTCCACGGATATCGCGCTGGCAACAATGCAGAAACTAGATTCGCGTGAATTAATTTGCCGCCAGTGGCGTGGATCTGCCGTTCTGTTCGGAGGAAGTGATATGTATAACTGTATTTTCGTTCTGAAAAGTACACTATGCGCACGTTAGGTAAATAACTTTTATTTCCAAACGTACGATAACAACGTCAGTTATCGACTGACAGGATCATCGAAAAGTTCTATTTCTCCGCCTAGTCGGAGAAATATTTTCTTTTCCCTCCGCGGCGGCAGGAAAAGTGTTGCTACGAAAAAGATTACTTGGTTACCAAGAACATTAATGCGTAGAATACAAAAACTTCCAATTCAAACGTCATTTTTATTTGAGAAAGTTACATTAAATGTACAATTTTCATTAATTTGAAAACGTTTGGAAATAAAATAGCATACACATACGGGAATTCGTGGGATTGGAATCCAATCCCACGTATGTGTATTAAAATCAAGGAAGACGAAAAAACTTTAATTTAAATAAAATAGCATATTTTATTCGGAGAAGAAGTGACTTTTCGTGGCTCGCTTTCAATTATCCGCCGAACGGAGTGAGGCGGATAAACTCAAGCTCGCCACGAAAAGTAACACTTCTCCTCCTAATGAAATAATGTACTATTTATTGATGAAATCAGAATTCAATTAAATTCGACGGGATAAAATAAATATACCCACATTGTCCGATTATGTGCCAATATTTGCGCGTGGTTCGGTATAGTTATTCACATTTGAAAATGATTGCTTCGGAGCTCAATATCTTTGGAACTATTAACCACAATTAGCTGAAATTTGGTTCCAATTTGATATGTATATTAGCTAAATGAATCCGCCTTAAAGATGAACCGGTTGAAGGTTGAAGGGAAAAAATGAGCTCACCTGAATTTACTTAATAGAATTCACGAAAATATGTTGAGTCAGAAGATTTACCCATGTTAAAGAAAATGAATTACCCAATAGAATATTAAAATAATCACTGATAGGTGTTTTATTGAAACAATAATTATAGTCAATCACAATCAGTTTCCACAATAGCACAATACATTGAAATCTTAAAATTATCCATCCCTAATTTCCTAAACAATATAAGTTTAGTATTCATAGATTTTGAACTATTTTTTTTGACTCATCTAAGAGTTCAGTTGTTTCATGATGTATCCTTATTCTGAAATAATTTTTCAACATAATTTTGATCAACTTCAGCATGTCTATCAATGAAATTTCCATCAAAAAGATGATTTTCAAAATGGTCTAAAATGGATGAATTAACATTAAACATAGTTTGGCTGATCAGAACTGGTAACAAATGTTCAACTTTTCTATTGAAAATATTTGAAGTTTTATGGAAGAATTTGAACAACTTTTCGCCCTCTTTACGTTATCAATCACAAATTGGCTAGCCCTTATTAATCTTCCGTATGTTTTTCATTTGGAGAAGTGAGACATCTACTTCATTTCTCAAAAGATCGAGGTACTTTTGACAAGAAATGAATTTCTCAAGTATCCGAACAACATATCCTACAATATTTTCTAAATATGGAGTGAGATTCCATGCTGTTGAAGTTGCATACACAAATTTATACATATGTGTAAAAACACTTGCTCTATTTCAGTATCGTAATGATTTCATTACAGTTCTAAAAACAGTACTGTAATGAACTCATTACAGCATTGTTTTCAGTTATATTTTTCGTTTTGTGGTTGTCAGCACTGGCTTCCGATCCTATCAATTTTCAACACAACGTCAATTTCGTATCAGTCCGCAGTCGCCAACTGCCAAGATACAATACAAAAGTCACTAGGATGTATAATCTGAATTACTTAGGGACATTGCAGGAATGCATTCTCAGCATGATGGAGCTCCACCCCCTCTCAGAGTAATGATCAGGCAATTTTTAGATCAAAACTTTCGAAATATGTGGATTGGCAGAGGTGGACCGCATGCCAGGCCCACTGGATCACCAGATTTCTATCCTGTTGATTATTTCTTTCGGGGTTATTTGAAATGTTCAGTATATTCATCTGAAATAGAAAGTGCGGAGATCCTCAAGCAACGTATCAAAGTCGCTAGTAATAAAATGCGTAATAATCCAGACATGATAAAAAAATATATTTTGAAGAGGGCAAAAATGTGTATAGCGCAAATTGGTGGTACTTTCGAGTACCTTCTGTAATTCACTTCAATTTTTTATGTTCCTTTATTTATTTATTCATCTTTGTTGACTTCAAATAAATTTTTCGCAATCAATGTTTTTCCGGAAATAACTTGAAATGATTCCTCAGAATACTATGAAATTCGAATGTGCCATTAGTCACATTAGTGGGACAAAAAAAAAATTCAATTTGATCACAATGTACGATTCTTCTGAGAATTAGTGGAATTCCAATATTCAATTGGATCTTTCCCTGAAGCTTTCTTTGAGCAAAATAACGTACGAGACAATGAAATCTACTGAAACTCATTAAAAATTTTCTGCTCTCTTCAAATATCAAAATCCCAAAATTTTTATATACAGGGTGTTGAATCTCAGCTTGGAAGAAGTCCCATATTTTTCAAATACGGATAAGGAATTTTTGGGAAATTCAAAAGTAAATCGATCGATATGTGAAAGTGGATCGTACGTTCCAAATACCAACCTACTATACTAGTTGGTTCAAAAGTAATGAGAAATTTAAATTTTTGTTAATACATGAACCTCTATCTCGGTTATGGATTTGATTAGACCTATCATATATCGGTTTTTTGGACTCGTCTAGGGTAGCTCTAGCTCAGGTTACCGTATGTTCATTTACCAATGCAATTCCATCGAAACAGCCAGAACAATTCTTCAGTTCAGTTCAGCCCCCCGCCCATAACTAAATCCTGGGTGTGCCACTGGTAGCAGTCCAATTTGACACTTACGAACCATTATTTCAACGTATTTTCAAAAAACTCTTTGGTATTTTGCTCAAGATACTCAGTAATGTCACACAACTCATCCAGATATCGGTATGGCAACGTGTATCAAACATGAAATGTCAAATCGAATGCCAACTTCGATGATTGGTCGCGAAACAATATTATGAATATTATGAATGAAACTGAAACAACCGGTGTTGTCAAGTTGGGAACCAGGAAATCTCTTGAATGGCCATTCTGGAAGGATTCGACGTTAATGAACCTGAAATCTCAGACAACGTGACAACGTCATTCAGATCTTGGCGTAATTGACCATATTCACCGTCGCCATATTGTTGTGCGACAATACCAACTACCCAGTGTTTCCAACGGAGAAATATTGAGTTTATCAAAAATACTATCAGATTTTTAGTATCGTATGTGGTATGAGAGGTTATATAAAATTGGTGGTAAACTTTGGTTAAGTATTTTGTGATAAAATCCAGGAAATATGGGTAGATATCAGTATAGGGGAGGCCATGGTTGTTGTGTCAGTAATTAATCGGCAATAAGACATCTTATTCGGCAAGAAATAGATCTAAAAATAAGAAACTGACATCAAAATATTTCCATTTAAACTTTCGCGGTCCTAAGAAATTAGTGACTTTCGTTATTCGATGTAAGAACCCTGGGTAGTTGGTATTGTCGCACAACAGTATGGCGACGGTGAATATGGTCAATTCTCGTTTTGTAGTAATACAGTCGTCCAGTTCGTTCTTCCTTATGTGGCATCTTGGCTTCAAGATTTATCATCCTATACCGCGTCTCCTCTTTCCTTTGTCTAAGGTTTTATCCAATTAAAGTTCACAAGGTGTTCAAAGTTGCCACCATGAGCTTTTACACATGCTCTACACCTTCTCATGAATGATCACTTCAATCATAGGAATCTGAAGGAAATTGTTGCTAAAAATTTTGAAAACTAGGATATAAAATCAATATTTTTAAGTAGATTTCGAGTAATGAAGTGAATTTTAGCACTTTTGTGATAAAAAAAAACTCTTGACTGATTGTAATAGAAATTTATTTTGTATTGAATGCTGGAAATAAAGTGAGTTATAACATTTCGTGATCTCAATGAAACAGAAGTGTTTTTTATCAATTTGGCACACAGGGGATTATATTTTTTACACCACGTTAGTTAGGTTGAACTTGGGAGAAAATAACATAAAATTTGAGCTAGATCTTTATTTAAAACAACAATGCATGCGCCCCAAAAATCCTAGTTTCCATTCCAAGAATACTATCCAAAACACCGATTGAAAAAATCCTCCATTTGAAGTCTTGCTTAATTTTCGAAAATGTCGTTTTTCCTCGATTGAAACTGACTGAATCAGTCTTCAAACATCGCCCTAGGAGATCTGATGACTTGAAAGAGGCAATAAAGAAGAAAATGATCCAAGTTGAAGAGAGACTCTCATTTGGATGAAATTGATGACATAAATGAAGAAAAAACTTGATTAAGCAGACTTTCAAAATAAAAAAAGAATTTTGCCAATATCTTTTTTCTTATTTTTATTAAAGATCCTTCAAAAGTGGGAGAACTAGTTGACGCACAGGGAGTGAAAATAACTTTGTTCAGAAAGTTATTTTTCCAATATTTTCTTTTCAGATGTGAATGCTGAATACATTTCTGTTAAAACCCTTGTATTCATTCAAATAGTATTCAAAATATCGAAAAAAAAACGGAAAAAATCAAATATTCATCGTCAACATTATGTTAATTTTTCTTATTCTCAACATCCTGAGTGTAAACCTATAAAACGGGTATCAAATGAAAGAGGTTGTTGAGAGTAACTGGAAAAATAATGTGATGTCATATTGAATCCAATATATGGCGGAACATCCAAGATGGCGGAATAGGTATTTTTTATGCACTTGTGCAATATGGATAACTAGCAATAACTGAAAAGTAAAAAATAAATTAAAAGCAAAAAATTTTTTGAAAAGGCTTTTATTCAAATGCTCTCAAAAGAAGAAAATAAAAATTTCCTTTGAAATTTTAACTATCAAGTCATAACCTCATTAGGTATACACAATTTATATGACCATAAAAGGTTGTCGCAAGGTTTGCGTGAGTACCCATACGCATTCGATTGAACTGAAATTAGCAAAAAAATGAACACAGCAGACTAAGTTACTCAATAAATAATTTATTTACACAAGCAAATCGCGCGACAAGCTTTCATGATCATATGAATTGTGTATATAATGAGATTATGATTGATAGTTAAAATTTTAAAGAAAAATTTCATTTTCTTCTTTTTAGAGCTTTTAAGGTGGGCGTTCAATGTAGTGTGTTTTTATTTCGAGTTACATTTGAAAATGGTTTCACTTTGACAACTGAAATATTGTGGGTAAACTCAGGAAGGATTGGAGTTCTTTGAAATAATTCAAATCGACTTCTTTCAAAAATAGAGGAAAATGAGCCAACTCATGCTTCTGTTTTATTTCGAACGAAAGACCCATGGAAATAGTTCAACTAGAATTACGGAATTGGCAGAGAATGGCCAAATTCAAATATATGGCGGGAAGAAGTTCCTGCTCTACCCACATATTCACTAATTTCATAGTTCAGCGATTTTCAGATAGAGACCGCCATTGTACATTTCATTTTCTATTCGCTCTGAGCGGCGACCTTAAATAAAAGCTTTCATAAAAGGGTTTTTTTTTAATTTATTGTGATTGCGATTCTACGAAGAAAAGTAATGATAGCACTCTAAGATTCTCTTGCTCCTAATTCAGTAATTATCGAGTTATTTGGGATTTTCTGGATATATGTTGTACATACAGTCAAATTCATCGAATCTGAACAGATTTCGGTCGTTCATCAACACTGTTGCATTTCTCTTTCTTTTGGTGTCTATCATCTTTTTTATTTTCCTATGAAGGCTAAAATTATGTATTCAAGAATTTAATAAAAAAATATTGACAGCAGTCGATAAAATTCTACAGCTGTCGTCGAAGAAATCGAATATTTGGAATTTTGGCCAATAATTCGCTGGTATTTTATATGGTACTGGTTGAACAGTCTGGACAAAATATTGCGTGCAACTTGAACATGCCCGTCTCCATCTAAATGCAAAATTCCGATCTAATCTGTAGTTTTGAAATAATGAATACAAGATATCGAACGGCCTTATTCGTAGATCCCCTGATCGAATTTTGCCCATAAACAACTTTGACCACGGTTTTCGAGATCTAAACCAGAAAATTTTAAGTTTTTAGTTTTTTTCGTTAGAGAATTATTGTCTGTACAGCCGACCGAACAGGCAGATTGAATAATAAGGTTGAATTCATTAATAATGATCTGATATTTCGGATTTACGAATAATTGCAATCATTATGACGTATACTCCATTCACTTTCATAAAGTATCCCGGTTGGCCATGAAATTCTGACAATATTTCCTCGAGTATATTTTGAAAAAGTTAGGTTGTAGTCATTCTCCTGGTCCGATGAATGAGCAACGTTGTACTTTCTACATATAAGTCGTAGTAATTACGTATTTAACAAAATGTTTATTCACTTAGGGAATATGATGAATTTTAGAAAATATCATGTGCATTCAATAATTCCAAAGACCTGGCGAATGCCGAAAAGCTTGTTTTCTGTTAATACTGGAAATATTTTACGTATATAAACATGCTATTTTCTTGTACGAAAATCAAGAATGGTGATTGTACTGAAAAATAATGGAAAGATTAGTATGTTACTTTGTGATAGTTTATTCGAAAAAATAATAAAAGTACTCGAATAACCCGATAGAAAAACTTATAAACGATCAGTTGAATTACCCACTTTCTTAAGAAATGAGCCTACACCTTTTTGCACAACTTGAAATAAATAAATAAATAATTCTCTTTATTTCAAATCATCATCTTACATGACATAATAATTACATGACATTGCAAACAATTAGGAATGAAATTTTGTCAAACTTTACGTCTATCTAGGAAGGTTAAGCATACAAAATTCCTCGACGTTCCATTTCAAGAAGCATTTTGAAGATCTTACTTTTGTATAAGTTATCAAGTTAATATTAGTTTCTGTTCGGATTTCTATAGGACAATGGTTGAAATATCTTATTGATTGGTATTGGGCCCCTTTTCTGTTGTTGTAAGCTTGTGTGCTAGGTACAAAATCTGTGATGTTCTTGTATTCATGTATTGTAATGCTGACTTCTGTTTTCGGTATAATAATAATGTCTGTTCTTAAAAAGAAAAGTAGGTTCGCCTGTATGTGAATAGCAGTTGTTGTTAAAAGGCCGTTCTGTTTAAATTAACTTCTACAAGAGTCTTTCGACTTCATTCCAAGGATAATTCTCAGTGTTTTTTGTATCTTGAAGTCTTGAAGACATTATTTACATTTGAGCTCGCTCCAGAAAATAGAATCCCATATCTCAATTTTGATTCAAAAGAGTTATGATAGATTATTTTCAAAGCTTTTATGTCTAAATACTGTTTTATTACCCTCAGAAGATGAAAACAATGTCCCCCATTGGGCCTTTTATTGAAAATGTTGTTGGTTGATTTCACCTTTTATTTCTTTTACGGCTTGCCATAGACTTTTCGTTTTACCATCTTAATTCAATATTTTCTGTTTCTGCTTGTATTCATCACTTTTTTCTTTCATCAGTAGCATTATTTGGTCTTTGTAAGGGCACTTTTTTCTTGGGGGACGCCCTATTGAAATACTCTAGTATCAGAATGTAGTGGCACAACTAAACCTATGTTACAGTTGAACCTTAAAAGAACTAACTCCATTTACAAAGTTAAAAAAGAGTAAATAGTAAATAATTGCATTGGCAACATCCCTCAGAATTATTTTACTTTCACGAGTGCCAACCTACGTCAGTTTAAAGTGAAAGAACTTGATAAACCTAAATCATGGCCAACCGGGATACCTACTAAAAGTGAATTGAGTATGTTTATATTTTCCAACTCAGTTCCTTCTTCCCATAGTCCCATCATTTGTTTTCATTTCAGTCGCGATATTCAAAGAAATATATTATTCGCTACACTATAGCCGGGTTTCATGAACGTTGATCAGGTGATCAAATGCTTGATCGAGCGATTCTGTGATAAAAAATCCGTAAATTCGAAATTCTATTGGTCGATTTGACAAAAACATCAAGGTATTCTGTGAATCACTCAATCAGCGGCGTAGCTACGTGGGTGCAAGAGTGTGAAGTGCACCAGGGCCCCGACCTCAGGGGGCCCCCAAGCTCTGACCATCAAATCGCGTTTGAACTTGAAAATAAATTCAAACTTTGATTTTTCTCTGTGATTATGTGAATAACATTGTTTTTATTATATTCAGTTGTTGAAAATTGTTTTTCCGCAATATCATCAAATGTAGGGATTTATTGCCAAAATTCACTGGTGAATCGGACACCTATCTAAAAAAACTAAATCCGACTAGTTGGTCCAGTAGGGTTAACATAATTTCGGCAATCAAATTTCATTTTTTTCATATCATTCGTGCATTAGCTGAAATAGTTATGAAAAATTCTTGCAAATAAGAGCGAAAACAAGCAGAAATTAAAAAAAATGTTGAATTTTGAATTTATTTTCCCCGGCGATTTAATGCACCGCATTCTCAATGATATCAATTATGCATCTGAAGTATAGCAAAAATGCGATGTCAGTTTGGACGACGTATGCAGAGCTTTAGAAGAGACGAATACAGTGAAAAAAATTTATAGGAGTGACTTCGAGTCCTTCAAGTGCAAGGCTAGAAAAAATGTCATAGCGTATGGTAAAGATCCCCATGCATTTCGAAGAAAAAAGACAAAAAAAAGTAAAAAATATTTCGATGAATTAGCTTCCGATCACCGATTTCGAAGCAGGGGAGAATTTCTCGAAATAAATATTTTCAATAGAGTGCTCGATACAATACTTTCTCAATTTTAGAAGTTGTCTTCTTATATTTCGGTTGCAGTTTTCAACAAACTGCCGAATCATTGGAAACTATGAAGTTTCATTAAATTTAAAAGATAATTGAAGGCGCTCCTTGTTACAAAAGCGTATTATTCGCTCTCAGAGTTTTTCTGCGACACAAACCTATCTGTGATATAAGTATAGTTTGTCTTGGACTGTAAGTTCATTTTATGTCCATATTTATTTTAATAATGTGTTATTTATGCTGAAAATTGACGAGTACACGCTATTGTATTAAGCCTGTAGTACAATAAAGATTTGATTGATTGATTGAATTCAAGTTTCGGGTGTATGACTGCAGTCAACCACATTTGGAATTTTCACCATCATTTCTACTAGATAGACGAAAAAACTGTAATTCAAAGCTTCGACCAATTTCAAAGTGAATATTGCGATATGAAAGGGACCAACTTTTCAATTCAAGTTCTTGATATTTATCACCTATTTCTACATGAATTGAATAAGGCATGGACAATTCATGAATTCTGTATGAAAATAATAAGGAAATACGGAATGCTGGAATGCGATCTAACAGAAGTATTTACAGCAATATTACTGTTCCATACAATCTTCCTGTCACCTCTGTAGAAGCTGAAAGATCTTTCAGCAAATTAAGAATAATATAAAATTATTTGCTGAACACTATATGTATGGCTTATACCTATCAATTGAAAATGAAGCTGCATCAAGTCTAGATTTGAGTGAAGTCGTTGAATCTTTCGCAAAGAGTAGGTCTAGAAAGAGGTTGTAAACATATTTTTTCCGAAGGAATAAATGACTTCAAATCTAGCCTTGATGGACCTCTAGGTTCGAATCCTCAATAATTAATTTGAATTCATTCCTTGAATAATTTATTCTTATTGTGATTTCACCAAATAATCTAACGTATCAATAAGAAAAATAAGGCTAGAAGGTCATAGTGACAATGACAATTTTTGTGTGAATATTGAATGTATGTTAAGTAAATATCTATAAAAAATGTTTTTAAAGCCCTCCTTTTCATCCACATTAATATAATGAATTTAATATACCTACACGGAAAGAAATCTATTCTCGTACCAAGTGGATAATATTTGATTGAAGTAAATGATAGATTCATATATGAGCAAGAATAAGATTTAGTCGATTCAAGTATACCTTATTCTCCGAATTCAAATAAACTAATTCTTTTGACTAAGTATATCATATACTTGAATTTAATAAATCACGTATTATTGATTCAAGAATATTCATATATTCCTTGTGAGTAAAATGAAAATTTTGAAATGAGTATTCGAAATATTTCATCTGAGGGAAACATAATCTCAAATGGAATTATTGTACATCTTAATCTCAGTAGTTTCTTCGTTCGAAGCTAAGATACCAAATACTTGAATTAACTCAATAATTTCACTCAATCCAACATCAGAAAATTGTTAAATTGAGTATATCATATTTTCAAATCAAATTTCATTCAATAATGGTTTTGAGTGAATATTATTTTCAGATTTAGTTTTCGGTCTACTTACAAGAAGTAAATACCTGTTTGGTCAAAACCATGAGAATTCTGCATATTCAGTTTCAGTATATTATATTCTCAAGATGAATAATGAGATTTATTTTATGCTTGTTTTGACAAATAGTGAAATTATTTGAAATACGATAATCGTTTAACATTGCTGTGATTTCAGGATGAGGATTATATTCATAAAACGAGGCTTATAAGAATTGAAAACAAATTTATTATACTTCTGAAATAATTATAAGCAAACAAAAGTGTCACTGAAAACAAATAGAGAAAATGCTAAATTCAACATATAATCAACTGGACTAGGTACAAATAAACCCAATAATAACTTATGTGAAAAAATAAGTACCTACCACAAATAAAAACTCTATCCTATAAGACAAATCATAATCCTAAAAATATTATCACATATAAATAAGTATACAATCAAGAACAGAAGAAATATCAGAAGAACCACAAATAAAAAAATTATATATGTACACATCGCAGTATAATCACATAAAGGTACTGACACTGAAAGGGATAATTAACATTCAAAACGTGAAACAATTTGAAATGATTTTGAATGCCTTACGTGCAGAGGAGAACTGATGGTAGAGGTTTTCAACAATAATCAAAAAGCTTTTCGGTTCTAATAGAAACTGTCCCAAAACCAACAAATAGGGCGGCACCGTTCCTTTCCATTGTATTGTTTTCTGCCTCTGCTCTTGGATAATATTTTCCATATCTCCAAACCTCTGCAAGAAAAAGGCTTATAAATTCTGTATCCTCTGAATTATTATCCGCATTCTATAATGAGTGATATGATGAGCTATTCCCCCCAAAAAAGATACAACAGTACTGTACGAGACCCTTTCAATCTAATAATTCAAAACTCGTGAGTTACATAAGAAAATATGGTATAACTGGTTGATTATCGCTTTTTTTTTATTCAACGATGCTAGTACAGTATTGTGTAATTCGAAAAATCATTTTTAGAAGTAGTAAAAGCAAATTCATTAGAAAAAAATAAAAATATTTCACTTGCTTCAGAGTTCATCTCTTTAATTTTCCTTGAAATCAGTTTTCATTCCTAAGGTAGGTATGAGATCATGATCATTGAGACTTTTTAAGAGCTCTAAGGAAATATCTTGTTCTGAAAAATTGATAATCCCAATGTAATAGGATTTTTGAAAATGAATGTTCTTAGAAATGTAAGAGATGCGCACTTAGAGTATTTCAAGTATTAAATTTATCGAAAAAAAAACAGCTTGGTGATTCAAAACGTATAAGATTCAAAGAAGAAATTATGTTTTTTTTTAAATCTCAATATAAATTTAAATCAATACATAGCTAATATATCTTACCTTGAAAAAGCTTGCTAACACTGCCCGAGCATCCCTATTGTCCCAATAATTTTTCCACATTTCACTAAAAATTGATAAACTTTCAGCTTTCTTCAACACACTGAACTTGGACGAAAGACGCGATATGAACAAGTCGAATCAAGATCGAGAATGATATCCCCTTTTGGGCACTGAATAGAGGGCGCTTTTTAGTATATTGTTGAATAATTTACTTGGATCTAGTGGATTGAGAAATTCATATACTTGGATTACGATAAAACCTAACTACCGGAAGGAGAATTGGCGTATTATAGTTTATCGCTGAATATCTTACTCGGACCAAGTGAATGAAAATTTTGTCAAGATTAGTAATATATAGTTTCACTTGAATTTTTAGTTATATAGAATTGTTCTTCTTTTTTTACAAAATTTTGGAATTTCTGAATGTTCCAGATTTGATGATTTCTGTTTACATCTTTCAAGAAACATTTTTAGGATACTTTGATATTCACCCTTATGAAAATTTACTCTAAACTAAATATTTCATACTACATACTTATATGTAGAAGAATAAGGAAAAACTAGATACATTCTCTTCAATAAAAATTCATTAAAAATCAAGTTGGCTCTGAAATAACCTTGAAAAGGTTGAGGTGAAAACAAGATGTGATATCTAACAATTTTCACTTGAAACATACTCTTTTAAAGTTGATAGTTTTTGAGATAATTCACAGTCTCAAGTTTAATGCCTATATAATGAAATCGAAGTCAAAATCAACAAGTAAGGGTGCTATAGAGCCCTTATTAATACTAGGCCCTTTCTGGGGTTGTAACATCCTCGAACGATTTCGACACCACATTCAATACCAATACTTTATTTGCATAAATACAGAAGTAAAGAGGTTTGGCATTGTTAACCGAAAGACCGTATATTGTCGAATAATTCACTCGGATCTAGTGGATGGAGAAATTTATATACTTGGATTACGATGAAACTGCTCGCAAACGGATCACGGTTCCTCTTATTCATGCATGTTGCCTAACTACCGGAAAAAGAATTGGCATCTTAGTATATTCTGAAAATTACACTTGGATCGAGTGAATGCATGTCATTTCACTTAAATTTTCAAATACGATGAATTTTTCAACAACTTCTTTCTTTCCCTTTCAAAATTATATGGAATTACACTAAGAGAAATGTTTTACAGAGTGTAATACTTAGATTTGGTGATTTTTTTTTCTATAATGTTTCATCACATAATTTTATTATAAATAGATTGGTGAAAAGTACCTAATTGAAAATTTCTTTCAAATTATATTTTCAAAATTTTTTTATGATTTCAACTTCATATTTCAATCCATACAATGTATATATGTATTTTGAAAGGAGAGTCTATCTATCTCAATGGTAACTTTTTTCAGATTTCTAACTTATCGTATACATATAATCTAAAATCTGAACGTTGTCCTAGCAATATTTTATTTTCGATTTTATTCCATTTGGCGAAATATTCTCGAATCATTATTGATTGATTAATTAATTATTCAATTCATAATTTTATGTCAATTCATAACTTCATGTCAATCGAAATTATTATTTCAAGAAAACCAATTTCTTGAATATAACACATGGAATGAGGATATTCCAATTCTCGAACTGAGAATATTATATTTTCGAAGTCAAGATATCATATAGTTACCTGAAATATAGAAGTACTCTCGAATTGATAAAAGTGAATAGTTTGGATTGAATAAATAATTTACTCCGATGGAGAATTTCATTCTTCAATCAAGTATATGTTTTTTTGAGTAAAATAAATTCATTCCAAGTATACAAAATTTCCCTTTTTACTTGTTTTGATTCTATATATACTTGAAACAACTCTAATATTTCAAGAATATTGGGATTCTTGATTTGAGGATAGATTTCTTTCCGTGTACTCAAATACATAAATAACAACATAATTTATTCAAGTATACTCCTCAACTGTACCCTAGTGGCCTAGTATAAGTAACTTTGCTTCTTCGAAGTATTTATATTTTGACTCGAAAACAATTCATTGAGGGGCCCCTGTTCGATTTTTGCACCAGGGCCCTGAACTATCTAGCTACGCATCGTACTCAATCAACGATCTTTATGAAACCCACCATTTAGCTTCTAGAAATTAGACTTCTAGAGTTATCACCGATTCATTGAGGGTTCCATTAATTGGAAGCAGTAGCGGATGTATGATTTCCCGAAGGGGGCTTTCACATACACAAATCATAACAATTTTCCCATCACTTAGACTTTAGAGAAACGTCATGTTACAATTGCATATCAGTTATGTAATGCCAAATAATTCCCACGAAATATCTGATATAGAAATTTTTACAAGACCATCGACGTGTAAACAATCATTTTCGCAAGAGTAGGTACACCTTACTTTCCATTGGATTCCTCCGCAGAATTCTCATGACGGGAAATGCCTCCGGTCAAACGTCAATTAAACCGATTGAGGCGACAGGGCAAAGTGCACAAGTCGAAGAGCTGAACGCACACGAAAGCCGTCGCCGCGGTGGTTCGACGACGTCGACAGGCCGCGTCTTCAATTGGATGAGCAGCGACAATGAGCGTCGCGGGATGTCTCGGAAAGGAGCGCGGAGTCCCGCCGCGCACTGCACTGTGGTCTCGGGCTCCCACACGAAGCACTGAGCTGCGAATATCATTAGATGCGGTGAACTCGCATTCCCATGGTTTTTGGGGTTTTCTCTTACTGGGGAGAAATTTGAGAGCAATGGTTCAGTTTTGCTCGCAATAGAAATTAACGGTATTCTCAGAAAAGTTTACAGTCGGAAATGAGAAATTAATGATTAACTCGATACTAACATTAGGTGAAGGGATACCCATCCAAGCCTTCTCTATAAGTCATAACTGGCCTAGAAATATGGGAATTTAGATATAGGTTTATCAAGTTTTCACTTAAAACTGACACAGTTTGGTACTCGTGAAATGTCAAATAATTCTCAGAGACGTTGCCAATACTAATCTCTATTCAATCTTTTTTAACATTGAAAATGGAGTTATTTCCTTTAAGAGGCGGTTGAGTAGTGTAGGTAAAGGACCCCGCACTTTTTGTGTGAAAAATGGCGACCGGTCAAATTTTCTGAAAGTTTGGTATGAGGTTGTACCCGACTCAGTGACCAAAAGTTGCAATGGGCCCAACCCAATTCTATGGCTAGTTTTCCAAATACGGGGTGTTAAAGTTGAAAATTGCCTAGATTTTCGGATTTATTTTCTACTTATTAAGAGTTAGATTGGATTTCTGTTGCAAACACACGTTTACTACATGTTCTAGTAATGAAATTAGTGGATACGTATGATTAAAAATATTTATATTTACAGGGTGATTCACGAATAAATCACAATAGCTTTTGCAAACACTCGATAATTCTACAGTTTCGTCACAGAGAAATTATTCCAAGAAGTTAATATCTAGTCGTTCACTTCACAATTTTCAGACTGAAAAACTTCATTATAATTACTTTTCATACAGGGTGCGCCATAAATAATATGCTTTGAAATAATTGGAAGGAGAACTTTTCTGGCGAATTATAAATAACTGATTACATCATAACAGCAAGAATTTTTAAATATATAAATATACAAGGTGATTTAGAAATAATCACAAACCAAAAATATAAAGTTCTTGCATACGTAGATCATCCTAAAAAACATTTTTTTTGCTGAAAAAAGTATATTTATAAAGTAATAACCGAGGTTATGACTATAATAAGGTTTCAAATTTTCAATCTACCCAGTTACAGTGGCGCACCCGGGATTTAGTTATGGGGGGCTGATGAACTGAACTGAAGAACTGTTCTTGCTATATACAGGGAGTTTCATTGGTTAATGAACATACGGGTACCTGAGCTAGAGCTACCCTAGAGGAGTCCAAAAAACCGATATATGATAGGTCTTATCAAATCCATAACCGAGATAGAGGATGGTTTATGTATTCACCAAAAATTTAAATTTCTATAACTTGATGTTGATATTTGGAACGTATGATCCACTTCCACATATCGATTTCCATTTGAATTTCCCAAAAATGCCAGATCCGTAGTTGAAAAATGTGGGACTTAGTCCAAGCTGAGATTCAACACCCAGTTCATGAAAATTTTGGGATTTGATTGAGATATTTGAAGAGAGCAGAAAATTTTCAATGAGGTTCAGTAGATTTCATTGTTCCGCACGTCATTTTGCTCAAAGAAAGCTTCAGCGAAAGATCAAATTGAATATTGGCATTCGAATTTCATAGTATTCTGAGGCATCATTTCGAGTTATTTCCGGAAAAACATTATTGATTGAGAAAAATTTATTTGAAGTCAACAAAGATGAATAAATCAATAAAGAAACATAAAAACTTAACGTGAATTACAGAAGGTGCTCGAAAGTACAACCATTTTGCTTAATACACATTCTTGCCCTCTTCAAAATATGTCTTTTGTTTATCATGTCTGGATTATTACCTATTTAATTGCAAGCGACTTCGACATATTGCTTGAGGATCTCCTCACTTTCTATTTCGCATGAATACGCTGAACATTTCAAATAACCCCAAATGAAATAATAAACAGGATTGAAATCTGGTGATCCAGCGGGCCAGGCATGCGGACCACTTCTGCCAATCCACATATTTCAAAAGTAGTGATCTAAAAATTGCCTGATCAGTACTATGAAATGGGGTGGAGCTCCATCATGCTGAGAATGCATTCCTGCAATGTCTGTACGTATGGTGTGGCGTTTATAACAATCGATTGATTGGACAACACGTCCTTCCAAGACGGCTTATGGGTGATCACTGATATTTACTTAGATTTCCTCCAAAATCAACTTCCTTTATTACTCGAAGGAACGGACATTGCAAGAATGCATTTTCAGCAACATGGAGCTCCACCCCATTTCAGAGTAAAATGACTTAGTTTGAAATCAACCGAAAGAAGACTGTTTGATAATGTTTGACGTTTGAAAATGAACTGAGAAAAATTGAAAACGTTGAGATCTTTGGGTCTTGGGGTGAGGGGGGGTTCTGTAGCCCCAAAGTCCCCCCTTTGGTGCGCCACTGCCTAGTTATAACTCACTCTACACGAATATTGTGGACTGTGGAGTACGTACCTATAAAAATAGGTTCGTATTATACCTACACAAGAAGATGATTAATTGTCATCTTTTTGAGGGTGATAGCGCAATTAGTAAGCGCGCTCATAAAGATACTCAAAATTTACAAAAAAGTTCTCATTTCAATCAATTCGAAGCATTAGTATTTTTGGTATGGTTGGCTGTATGGCTCACCATGTATGAAAACTGAAAAGTAATCATAATGAAGTATTTCAGACTGAAAATTGAAATGTGAAATGTGAACGACTAGGTATTAACTTCATGGAATAATTTCTCTGTGACGAAACTGTTGAATTATCGAGTGTTTGCAAAAGCTATTGTGATTTATTCGTGAATCACCCTGTAACAGTAAATATTTTAGCTGAACTATTCCATGCGCATCTGATATGTTCTCATACTGAACTCATGGGCGCCACATAAAATCAATCCGGCTTTTCAATTTGAAAAAAAAACTGATGAAATAAGTTACTCTCCACTTTAACGCCCTGTTTCTCGAAAACTGATCATAGTATCGGATTTCTAATTCATGCCTCTGGAGATGCTGTGGGAATCAATATATAGAGGGAAAATAGTTGCATTTGACCGAGGAAATTTTCGAATACAGGGTGTTCATGTTTTTTGCACTTACCCCAAAATAGAATACCTTCCTATGAATAAACCACCATGAATATTTTGGAGATTAGAGACACACATATGTTTGTGGTATTACTTTTCCCAAAAATCAATTCAAAAATACAGGGTTTCGTATTAATCCTAAAAAAAATTATTATGTCTAGTGGTTATCTCTGTGAAACACCCTGTATAAAAAATATGCACTGTGCAATATTTTGTCGTCATAATACGAAAAGAACACCTCAAAAATATGCCTTCCTGACGTAGTAGAAAAGGTGAATTTTGAAAAAAAATTACCGTCCTATATTCGTGAATCACCCTGTAAATATAAATATTTTTAATCATACGTATCCACTCATTTCATTACTAGAACATGTAGTAAACATGTGTATGCAACAGAAATCCAATCTAACTATCTAACTCTTAATAAGTAGAAAATAAATCCGAAAATCTAGGCAATTTTCAACTTTAACACCCCGTATTTGGAAAAGTAGCCATAGGATTGGGTTGGGCCCATTGACACTTTTGGTCACTGAGTCGCGTACAACAACATACCAAACTTTCAGAAAATTTGACCGGTCGCCATTTTTCATACAAAAAGTTCGGGGTCCTTTCATCGATCAGGACATCAAGCGCGCAAAAGATTTGCTGAAATTGAATAATTATCCAATCAGCCTAATCAATGGAATGATCTCACTTCCAAGCATTCATGTTGGTATTTCAGAGGGCAGCTCTCTCGACCCAAAGATATAGTTTTCCATTCATCAGTCTCGTTGTCTCAAAAAATCGATAATATCTTCAAGTCCCATAATGGGGAGTGGGGACTTTAAATTTGCTTTTTACAATATTAGGACTGTTGGGTCTGTTTACTCTAAGCTTATAAGGATAAAAGAAGAACTGTTGATAATTCTAGTTTGGTGTACAGATTGTTATGTGAAGATTGTAATAAGTGCTACATTGGACAGACCAGGCAGCTTCTTAAAAAATTAATACGACAGATGACAGATGATTGCAATTTGCAAAATGCTGGTCGACCTGAAAAGACGGCACTGTCCGAACAACATTTCAATAGTTAACACAATTTCGATTTTGATGATGTGAAAACTTTAGATCGAGAAACTAATTACAAGAAACGTAATCTCAGTGAAATGATGCATATACAGGGTCTTTCACGAGGAACCTCACCCATATTTATACGGGAAACTACTGAACGTATTTTCATGAAATTCAGCACTTATAAGTATTTCACGATGCTGATGAAATCTAAAATATTTTCAAGGCATGAGCACCTCCGGTTTTTCCGGAAATGACGTCAACTTCCGTTTTTCAAATTAGAACACCATTTTTTTATTGCAGAAATAGATTCCTTAGAAAATTTCAAGTTATTTTGATGTAACATTTTTCAGTTTTGGTTGGAAAATTCTATCTGAGCGGGAAAATTCGAAAAAAAAAATCGAAAATAGAGCTCCGCTGAAACGAGAATAACTTCGAGGTTTTTGGATGGAAATTTTTCATTTTTGGGATTTTTCAAGATGTAAGATTGATGTATCCATTTTGAAAATCGAAATCGCGATTCATGATACAGTGGGTGAAAAAATCGCTTTCAAAGTTAGGGATGACAAAATCGTGAAAAATCATTTTTTTCAAATTAGAACCCCATTTTTTTTATGGCAGATATTGAATCTACGTTGAAAAATAATGTGAGTGTATGCATCACACCCTTGCCCTAAAGTGGATATTTTCTGAGTTATTCACAAAAAACTGTTTTTCGTCTTGAATTTTCAGCTATTTCTTTTCCCTTCACGCCAAAAAGATGAAATTTTCAGGAACTGTTACTTAAACCATGTTTTAGATTTTACTACCCTAATATGCAAGAGAAAAAAGTTACAGGTTGTTCCTAAATAGATGGCGAATTTGGATTCGAATTTGGATTCGAATTTGTATCGGAAACCTCTTTATTTCAACTAATCGGCCATCGGTTTTCTCTCCAGTGGTAAATAAATAATTCCTTATGAACCATATGCAAAAACTTACCATGTTTTACATTCTTTTTTTTTAATGATAGATATCATTGATTACATGCTACTGAATAAAGAGGAATTTGGCAGATGTAATTAATGATATCTATCATTAAAAAAAAAGAATGTAAAACATGGTAAGTTTTTGCATATGGGTTCATAAGGAATTATTTATTTATAACTGGAGAGAAAACCAATGGCCGATTAGTTGAAATAAAGAGGTTTCCGATACAAATTCGAATCCAAATTCGCCATCTATTTAGGAACAACCTGTAACTTTTTTCTCTTGCATATTAGGGTAGTAAAATCTAAAACATGGTTTAAGTAACAGTTCCTGAAAATTTCATCTTTTTGGCGTGAAGGGAAAAGAAATAGCTGAAAATTCAAGACGAAAAACAGTTTTTTGTGAATAACTCAGAAAATATCCACTTTAGGGCAAGGGTGTGATGCATACACTAACATTATTTTTCAACGTAGATTCAATATCTGCCATAAAAAAATGGGGTTCTAATTTGAAAAAAATGATTTTTCACGATTTTGTCATCCCTAACTTTGAAAGCGATTTTTTCACCCCCTGTATCATGAATCGCGATTTCGATTTTCAAAATGGATACATCAATCTTACATCTTGAAAAATCCCAAAAATGAAAATTTTCCATCCAAAAACCTCGAAGTTATTCTTGTTTCAGCGGAGCTCTATTTTCGATTTTTTTTCGAATTTTCCCGCTCAGATAGAATTTTCCAACCAAAACTGAAAAAAGTTATATCAAAATAACTTGAAATTTTCTAAGGAATCTATTTCTGCAATAAAAAAATGGTGTTCTAATTTGAAAAACGGAAGTTGACGTAATTTCCGGAGAAACCGGAGGTGCTCATGCCTTGAAAATATTTTAGATTTCATCAGCATCGTGAAATACTTATAAGTGCTGAATTTCATGAAAATACGTTCAGTAGTTTCCCGTATAAATATGGGTGAGGTTCCTCATGAAAGACCCTGTATACTCTATTAACTTTTATAATGTATCCCGGTTGGCCATGGTTTAGTTTTATCAAGTTCTTTTACTTAAAACAGACGCAGGTTGGCACTCGTGAAGAAAAAATAATTCTGAGCGACGTTATGCCAGGGCTAATTTCTATTTAAGCCATTTTTTCGCGTGAATAACGGTTTAAAACTATTTCGAAGTGAACGTTACCAGTTCGTGCATCGCTAAAATGCCACAATTTCAAAACGGTGACGTCATCATAGAAATATCAATTCAATTTATAAGTTAGAAAACGATACACGCACATAATTATAAAAATATTTATAATATTATGTGTGTTTAATGTTTATTGATATAATTTTTTCCATAGGATAAATCCTGTATTTTTAAAATTGACTTCAATCATTTTATGTATGATTCAAATGTTCTCGTCCTGATTAACGAGTTGATATTGGAAAAATATATGCAATATTTATATTGGTTGAATCAAGAGGAAGAAGCCGTAATATCAATTTTAACAATTTGAAAATATATTTTTGAAACTAAATAATATTTCAGAATTCTCAAATAAAGGTCTGCTCCACTCGAAATGATTTAATACTTCACAGGTTACAATGCATTCAAAAAACAAAGCTGCCATATTAAAATAATATTCAAAATAAAAACGGTGAAAACAAATAACAAAATAACACCAACAAACATAACCAATATTCGTCAATCAGCTGATTCCAAACTCCAAACTTCAGTTCGAACTACTGCCTGCTTTCAAACCAATTAATTTCTAACCATTTGGTGCGTGACATCACCAGTTCGACGCGAAAACACTAATATTTCAAAACGGACGAAATAGTTTTAAAATATTGTCACGCGAAAAAATGGCTTTACTGTTCTTTAACTTTGTGAATGGCGTTAGTTCTTTAAAGGTTCAACTGTGACCAAGGCCGTAGCTAGAAAAAAATTTCGGGGGGGGGGGGGGGGGGGGGGGGGGTCCGTCCGAGGCCGTAGCTAGAAAAAACTTGCGGGGGGAGGGGGGTGTCCGTTGAAGTGGGGGGGTCCGGACCCCATCGGACCCCCCCCTGGCTACGGCCTTGACTGTGACACAGGTTTCGTAGTAGGTACTAGGTACTACATTTTCACACTGGAGTATTTCAAGTTCAATGTCTTCTTTAGGCTTATTATTTCTTGAAAAATTTGAAAAGTTGGGAATTCCTTCGGTCCGTCTGTTCGTTTAGAAGTTTTTCTGTTGGGTTATTCGAGTACTTTAATTCTTTTTCCGAATGAACTATCTCAAAGTTATTTTACATATACTCAATTCACTTTTTAAAGTATCCCAGTTGGCCAAGATTAAGGTTTATCCAGTTTTTTTTTTCACTTAAAATTGACGCACGTTGACATCCGTGAAACATCGGAAATGTTAAAATAATTCTAAGAGACGTCGACAATGATAATTTCTATTTGCTCTTTTTTAACTTTGTAAATGTAGTTAGTTATTTTAAGGTTCAACTGTGACACTGATTTCGTAGTAGGGTAACAGGGGCAAGTAGTAACATGCTTTTCACTAGGATCTTAAACTTAAAGATGACAAAATTAAAGGAAAATATAAAGGGAAGGGGACAGGCAAAGGTAAATCAACAAAAAATAAAAGCGGAGTGGACAGAGCTAAAAAATAGATAGAATAGAGACCTGACGGCTCGGGCTGCAAAATTCATCTGCGTGTGTTATGACTTACATTAGCGCTCATTGAACAATATACTATCAATTCGAAATTCACTTTTTCCATGTATTCTAAGGTCGGCTCTGGGCTTCATCACTTTTGTTTCAAATTTCAACAGTAAACGGCTAAATCACTGTGAAGTCATGAACTTTTGAGCGTTTTTTCGTCCATCTTGTAAGTTGATACATCTTATAGGTAGATTCAACGAAAAAGCTGTCATCTCCTGCTTTCCATCAATAAATGGTTCCAACTGTAGGTATTGTTCGATTTCCACATAATCAAAACGTCATGAACCAATCTTAGACATATGATAAACATCCTGTTAAAGCATATTACAGCTTTTTTGTGACATCTACTTTTGGTTTTTGGTTGTGTAAATATGTCTGATTTTGTGCCAGATGATAGTCATTTGCGTAAAGTGTTGATATTCTTCTTTCATTCGAAGAATATGGCGGCTGAAGCACGTCGAGAGCTCCAAAAAGTTTATAGAGATGTTGCTTCAAGTGAAACAACTTGCCGTGATTGATTCCGTCGGTGGTTTCCAGGGCCGGACTGGGCAGGCGGGGTACCGGGGAATTCCCCTTATGTGGTTTGTGGAGGGCCCTTGTCTAAAACGGTGCTACTTATTACTGAAACATATAAGATTTACTTCGATTAATGGCTGTACTAAAACGGTGTTCATTTAATTTTTTCATTTTCATATCAACATATATTGATATGTTTAACCTATGAAACATAATATTATAAAAACTTTCAATTGTTTGACCCAAAATATTTTGCTCGAAATCGGGAAGATTTGTTAACATTTACGCAGGCTTTCACCACGAGAATCACGATTTCTGAATTTTTGACAAACAAGACCTGATCTCAGAATTGAGCTCATTTTCTCAAATATTTTCAGAGATGATAAGAGACTCAAATATAAATTGCCAAAATATATCTGTTGATTCGCGATGTCTAGGGTGCCTAAGCTGCTGTTGTTCAGTATTGAAAAAAAAAATGAAGATGCATTTGTCGGCATATTTTGATATATGTTGTGTATAAGTATATATCAACATAATCATGTACGCAGGTAAAATGTGAAACGGTATGTTCTAAATTAAAATTAATAAAATCCAGAATTTGTTCCACCATTGCTCAGGAAACCCTTGGAGCACTAGTGTTAATGAATGTGGAAAGTGATATTACGGATAATATCGACAACGATACAATAATAAATATTTTGAGCAGGAACCATGTTTTTAAAAACAGGCTTTAGACAGAGAATGTGTCCCGACTGATTTTTCGAGAGTGACTATATTTTGTCTCGTTTTTTTAGAGTGCTTATTTTTTATTTGATTATATATTCTGTTTTAAATTATACAGGGTGTTTGGAGAGTGAGTAGCCATAGGTAAATGGTGGATAGGTGATGCTCTTGGCTACTTGTTGCGCCTAATAAAATAACATTTTGCCCAAAGTTCAAAGTGTTATAATTTTTTTGCCATTTTTCTAGAAATTTCCCATTTTTCTCATTAAAATCTTGAAGTTTTTTAAACTTGATGCTCGAGGTGCCTATAAAATGATTTATTTTTTCAGTCTAGTCTTGTCTTATTCAGATTGAATCATAATTTCATACAAACGTCTTCAAAAATGAGCACGCTATTTTTAGCTGTGTTAGAATGAGAGAAAAGAGTTCACATCTCTGAGGTTCACATGCTCAATGGAATAGTTTTGTCGTCACCCTTTTAAGGCATCCTTGTTGAGTTATCTGATTATTAATGGTACATGTTACATACCATTGCAAATAGTATTAACTAGAGAAGTTTTTAAAACCATTTTAAAACCCCACACGATGTGAATTTTTTTTTATTTCACTTTGTAAAGTGGACACAACATTATTTTTTTTTCATTTGGATGTTTGATACGTCGCTGTACGGTTTTTTGAAGACGTTTGTATGAAATTATGATTCAATCTGAATAAGACAAGACTAGACTGAAAAAATAAATCATTTTATAGGCACCTCGAGCATTAAATTAAAAAAAATCAAGATTTTAATGAGAAAAATGGTAAATTTCTAGAAAAATGGCAAAAAAATTATAACACTTTGAACTTTGGGCAAAATGTTATTTTATTAGGCGCAACAAGTAGCCGAGAGCATCACCTATTCACCATTTTCCTATGGCTACTCACTCTCCAAACACCCTGTGTAATTCAAATTTTTGTACTTTTGTCAAACGTTAGGGTTGCGAACCTTCCGGGATTGGCCGGGATTTTTCCAGAATTTAGTGTTGAATTTGGGGTTGGGGATTATTCTGAAATTGGCGAAAACCAATTCCCAGTGTCCAATGTTCGAACTCGACTATGGTGCATATCTTTAGAAAGGTTGCTTTCTACTAATTTTTCCGGGTCCACCTCAAATTACGTTACTCTTTCAGAATCTGAACCAGTACGCTGGTCCTCAGCCTCTGGAGGCATCCGCGACAAGCGCTCTGGGGCCCCCTAAAAAATTTTTCCCGGTGGGCCCCCACCATACCAGTCCGGCCCTGGTGGTTTCGATGTTGACGAATGTCCGCGTGAAGAAAGGACAAAAACCTTCGAATGCGCTCAAATGGAGATCTTGCTCTATGAGGGTCCGGGCAAAAGGCAAGAATAGCTTTCGTCAGCATTAGGAGCATTAGATTGAGCCTTTTCCAAGCGACTCCATGCGCTAGAAGAGATACAAAAACTGGCAACTTGGGTTCCTTATTAATTGCAGCCGAGGGACACCAAACCTAACGTCGTTTTTTCGCCTATGAAGAACTCCAAAAAAGGAAGGGTTTTCTTCATCGCATCGTGACGGGCGATGAAAAATGAATCTAGACACCAACCCAAAGGAAATAAGGTCATAGAGACTTTTCGGTCATGCTTTTAAGTCGTCGCCTCAGCCGAATATTTACTCTGCGAAGGTTATGATGTGTATTTGGGGGGACCAGGTCGGTGTTATTTATTATGAGCTGTTGGAACCGAGTGAAACCATTACCAAAGAGTAGGCGCTCATTCTTTGCCATTAATGGTATTGACAATCGGTGCGAAAAGCGGCCACAATACGAGCAGAGGCACGATAAAGTTATTCTACATCATGACAACACTTGACCACACGTTGCTGAATCCCTTGAAACCTATCTGGCGATCAAGCGATCAAAATGGATGTCCTACACCATCCGCCGTATTCCACAACGATTGCCCCGTCAGATTATTACTTGTTCTAGTCGATGATGGCACATGGTTTGGCTCATCAGCAGTTCTGTTCATATGAAGACATATTTATTTGAGCTAACAATGGGCAATACTTTTTTCACCAAGAAAACAGTTGGAACTTAGTTGCCCACCTAATTCATATTTGTGTTTATTAGGTGAATGTTACATGTTGTTTTTTCTTTGTTTTTACTGTTTATTATTGAATATTGGCATTATAGTAGAAAGTCGATTTAGGCAAAAGGCTGTCGCAAAAAATTCATTGCCATAGAACTTGGTCTTCGTCGAAGTAAAGAATGCTTAGGTACTTGAAATTGTTCAGATTAACCTTTGATGAGTTTCAGTGTTTTCAGTTTTTTTCGATTACATGGAAAACCTTAAGCGTCTACGAGGCGTTGGTATTCTTTCCATACAACCACCCTTTTGAAGCAATAAAAGGAGTTTCTCTTTTAGAAGTTTATCGGGCAATGATGTGTTAAAATGTTGCAAGCCCCATCGAAAAGAACGGAATTCACACGTAAAATATTCATTGTTCCACAGCAACTACATATTCTCAAGTTTGCATTAACGGTTCAAGTGACAGAAGCCGAAAATAATCTGTTTTAGAGCATTTGAAGTACTTCAAGTGCCAGGTGAGAGGAATTATTGACGCAGAATATAGTCCTAAATAGTGTATTGGAGGCTTTATCTGGATCGAGTACCGTATTTTTTCGTTACGGGCAGACCACAGACAAAGAGCCGGGAGTGCGCGAAGGGATTCTGGAATGGAAAAACCCAGGCACAATGGCCACTTGAGCTCAGATGTTTGAATGTAGCGGTAGGTAGCTAAGAGGGAGCACCCACTTCAGATATATGGGGACCCATTCATTGGGAAATGCAGTTTGTCGGGCAGTTTTTTGTCCTTTGATACGCATGGAGGGGGTCGAATATTCAAAATTTTATAGAACAACGGCCGAGCATGTTTAAACTGAAAAATCCATTTCGTCGCCCTCCGTTTTTGTTGTAGAGAAGAGTTAAAAGCTTCCAATGAAAGGAAAAACAAGTTGAGCGATTATACTGCATCGTCAAGTGTGTTATTTCGATCATAGAATTCAAGATTTTCAGGAATACTCGATTAGAAGTGTACGGAGTAATTTGTATTGCTTCCAAATATTGCAGCATTTTTTTTCCCTCGTTCTGCTATCATTTCTTTACAATGTGAATTTATATAAGAATTACGTGACAGCACGAAAAAGACAACATAGAGAGCGCATAGTTGAAGGAATAAAAGCAAGACAATGAAATGAAATGCGAAAAAATTATTAATCGTAAATACTTCGGAGGATTGATGAAATTTTCATCCACGAATATCTGCGTGACAGCACGAAAAAGACAACATAGAGAGCGCATAGTTGAAGGAATAAAAGCAAGACAATGAAATGAAATGCGAAAAAATTATTAATCGTAAATACTTCGGAGGATTGATGAAATTTTCATCCACGAATATCTGTATATAAATATTTCGGAAAGTATTCGCCGTACTATAACCATATTTGGTATAGGGAATCCTAATAAGAATATGATTGACTGATAAAAAGATCATCGACTCACAAAGGGATTCAGGGGGTTATTATTCAACCCTTATACAGGGTGTTCCACTCATATTCTGGAAATAAAAAAAAATTCCCTTCGTCAGGTCGTTTTTTTTTGTCTTTCGCTGTTTGAACGGTTGATGTCGTATTTTGAAGTTTATGTTATGAACGAGTTCTTCCGAATTTCTCGATGTTTCTCTGGTTGGTTGTACATGGTTGCACCTTGGGGAGAACATAGTTTGGCTTTGCCCTGAAGAAGCAAAAATATATTTGCGAAACGTCGGCATTAGCTAAGGTCTATTAATTCATTCCCGATTCCTAGTTCCTGTCAACTACTTTGAATTTGTTACAAGTTTTCATCCAATAATTGTCGTCACTGCATATTTGTTTTCGCAACATAAATACGAAAATGATATACAGGGTGTTCCAAGTTCGAGTGCATATTAGACGTTTCTGGAGAACTGGACATATTTAATATCTGAAAATTGAGATTTTGATATTGTTCAAAATTCTCTACTAAGGTTATACAAGGAGTGAAAATAAATTTGTAAAAAAAAATCCTTCAAATGTTTTCTTTTCTGATTAATTTCTGTTAAAACCATTGTATTCATTCAAATATTTTTCAAAATATCGAGAAAACCCCGGAAAAAAATCAAATATTCATATAGTCATTATTATGT
Organism: Adalia decempunctata; assembly: GCA_951802165.1. Taxonomy (NCBI): domain Eukaryota; kingdom Metazoa; phylum Arthropoda; class Insecta; order Coleoptera; family Coccinellidae; genus Adalia; species Adalia decempunctata. Next base: position 49,464,815 of record OX637697.1, read on the forward strand.
TCGTTTTTCTTATTCTCAACATCCTGAGCGTGAACCGTTCTCATCACATCAAAGTGGAAGAATGTGGAAATTTCATGCATCTTTATCTTTTGAATTTTAGAAATATCATCATAGCGTGTTTCGAATTTTGTGTCAAAAACTAAGATCGAAAATTATTACTTCTGTTTTTCAAATAAAAACCCTATTTTTTATGATTTCGTTGGATTCTGCAAAGAAAATTCTACATACAAAATATGATTATGCTACGGCGAATGGTTTCCGTTATTTCGATCAATTTCGAAATTTAAGGGTTGAATAATCACCCTTTGCGAGTCAATGATTTTTTTAACAGTTAATCACATCGGTATAAGGATTCCACATACCACATATATTTATGCTACGGCGAATACTTTCCGAAATATTAATATAATATACAGAAATTCGAGGATGAAAAATGATCTAAAAATGACCCTCATGTAGACATGTGTGATGTGTCGATCACGCGGCAACAGCTCGATCGCGCTATAAAATCAAACTATGTATGTATGTATACTCCATTCACAATTATAAAATCACAACTCTGGCCATGGTTTCGTTTTCAGGAATTGGTGCACCTGATAAAAAATCTGTGCGCGTACAGAGAATATCTTTAATGACAAAACGGCGTTGCCAGTTTCTTTGTTTACATCAAAGTAGAAGTATCAAAGATATTTTGACATTGGTACAAACGGCAAATTTGAATTGGACCAAAAATCGATTTATAAGCATGAATAAAGCAAAAGTAAGTACTAATCGCCTTTTTTACACTTGATAACGAAGTTTTTTTAGGTATCTGGCCGTTTGGAAAGATTTCAAACGAAATTCCGGTCGCCCAGAAGTTTGGTTAGTTTCGGTATCGTCTTTAGTGCTCAAAATTTATTTGGAATGTGTAAATGGACAAAAAAGGCTTCCTTATACGATCTTTTCACGAAAGCGACCGGAAAATATGGTTCAGGTAGGATTTTCGAGGAATTATGAGGAAAGAACTTGCAGAATGAAATTGCACGATTTTCGTAAGTAAACGGGTTTTGGATGGCCATCATCGGTCTTTAAAAAATGATTATTGTTGATCGTTTTCACGTTTCAGAAAAAGAACCACTTCGTATAAGCCCATTTTAAAGAAATTTGTGTATGTAACATTCAACGGTAGGTATTTGCTCTTAATCGAAAGAATATATTATATCTAGTGCTATACTTCTTTCAAAAGAGACACAAGCGTTTAATGCTGTAGGGGCCCTATAATGTGGAGGAGTTTGTGTCTTATTTTAGAATAGGTGAATGATAAATGTGAAGCATATGTTTGACCTGTTCCATATTATTTGTACAAACCTACTGTGGTTGTAATGTATGAATATTTTTTAAACTAATAAATTACTATACAGTCAGAATATTTCACTCCTTGTTCATAAGATCAAATAAATGAAATGTATATCTTCTACTCTTATTTTTATTAAGTTAGCTATTGAGGTTATGTTCCAAGAAAAAGTTCCTGTTGCATCAGAACTCCCTTCAACTATTTGGATTCCAGTAGAGGGATATAATCTTCCATTATTCTTGATTCAACAATTGATGTCAAGTCTTGAACTTTCAGTTCAAGAGGATAATAAACATTAAATCTTCACAGGCATTCAGTATGAAATATAAAGGTTTGTAGGATTCGGTATATAGGCAAAACAGAAAAGTTAATCTATAATCGATCTATTACGCTACAGTTTCGAATCCATTCGATCCTTCTTCAGGCGAAACACATCAACAACAGAATAGCGCCAAAAGTCAGTACCTACATAAATTTAGAAAAACTATGATTCCAACTTTACAATTAAATCTCAGATTTAATATACATGGTGAGTCTTTGACTTGTACATATATTTTAACTGAAGATTCTTGAGGCCAAAGGAAACCTTTTTTTCATTTTCCATTTTCCCGAATTTGGCTGTGTTAAAGAGATATAGCCATTCGAAAAAAAATCGGGCTAAATACGTGCCTGAAAAATTCTCTGCAAACACTTCAAAGTTCATATTTTTCGATTGAAATTGAAGTGATTAGATGTTCTGGGTGATACAATTAGAAAATACTCAAGCACTAAGCTCATTTGAATAAAAATGTAACAAACACCTTATTTCCTAACAAAAACACTTCTGCCCGCTTATTTCTGCAATTGAAAAGCCATATTTCTCCCACCAAAATAAGTTCCTTCTTCGATTTTCCTGAAGATTAGTTTATAAACACTCATAATTTGTTCATATTTTACTCGATATTCTAAAACGATCTCATAAAAATTGGTTTCTCACTAACCTATCCTAACTCCAGTAACCAAAGTCATATGATTCGGGGTGTATGACCTAACCCTACCCATCCTCTGTGATCTTTCACTCACAGAACTCTAGAGGACACGATGCCAGATTGCCGATTTTCTCTTCAATCATGGGTATAGGCGAAGTCAAGAAAGCAATACGTCCCCTATCGTTAGCGGATGAACTTTCACAAGGACACACTAGTTTGGTTTGGTTCACTTTCAGGCGTTGCTGCTTACTCCGAACTCGGCACAAGTTAAAAGCTTCGATGATAACAGCTCTGTTAGGGGGGCGTATTTCCTTTCCCGTGTACAGTAGAGGACAGTTCCGTGCCGAAACGCACACGGTTTTGTATAACTCTAAATGCCTGCAAAACCGTGTGCATTTGAACGTCAGTAAAACACGGTTTCGGAATGATATTATATTCATATTGTGTTTCCTTTCCCGTGTACAGTAGAGGAAAGTTCCGTTCCGAAATGCACTCGGTTTTGTAGAGAGAAAATGCGTTATAGGTCTTTACAAAACAGTGTCGAATTGAAACCTACAGTTTTGTTCAGCTGTTGAACATTATGTCCTCACGCCATCGCTTTCTACATGGGTTGCCTATATAAAAAATAAAATATCACTCTTCTCCATCAAATTTCTTGGTACATTTTCATTTTGTGTAATAGAAATACTCATATTCCAAGTAGTATTCACAATCCTAATAATTAAAAGTAACATTTTCGAAGAATTCTAATTTCCAATAACAATAGCAATTGTGTAAGGATGTCACTGGACTTCTAGGTACGTACTAGATTTAACACTCATTGCCCATAGAAAAAAGCGAATATATTTCAACCTGTTCAAGGGCGGATTTACGGGTGGAGGTGAGGTGTTATTACCTTCTCATGCCTACCTGAAAAAATAATAATGCACCCCCCCCATGCAGCTTCTACCTTCAGGTATCTAATCCGTCAATACCGCTTGCACCTTAATCACAGTTGGATGATTAATTGGTTCCCAAAAATATTACCCCTCCCACGAAAAATAGTATATCCTAAAACTAGTTGCAGAATGGGTTCCTATTCCAATACGAATGCGAAATGAGTATTGGAATTGCATTCTGCAACGAGTATTAGACGATATTTTCTCTATTTCACTCAAATTTTGTGAAATTTAATGGAAAAATTCAAATTATAGGTCCTAGTGTCTTTCATATTGTATATTGTATCTTGGCAGTTGGTGTGAATGTTAGGAAATTCGAAAACTGACATTTCCCAATTGACGTCTGCTGAAATTTAAAAGGATCTGAAGTCATTGCTGACAACCACAAAACTAAAAATGTTACTGAAAACGATGCTGTAATGAATTCATTACAGCACTGTTTTTAGTACTGTAAGGAACTCATTACGATACTGAAATAGAGAAAAGCTATAACCGCCCTATAACCTGTTTCGACATTCACACGAATTAGAATAAAACATTTGTACACTACTTTTGCTGCCTTATCGATCTATAAAACTAACCCAATTTCAGAACAGAACATTCTCCAACCACACGTTAGTTGATATGATGAGAATCATTTACAAACCGTGCTTCACTGGCTTTCAAATAAACTCTGCTTTTATACAATTTCAAGTTCTACATAGGTAACCGTGAGTATTTCGGCACGGAACTGTCCTCTACTGTACACGGGAAAGGAAACACAAAAGGATATATAATATTATTCCGAAACCGTGTTTTACTGACGTTCAAATGCACACGGTTTTGCTGGCGTTTAGAGTTCTACAAAACCGTGTGCATTTCGGCACAGAACTGTCCTCTACTGTACACGGGAAAGGAAACACGCGTTAGGGGGCACAATAGACCTTAAGGTCGCCGTGGACTGTAACCCCTTTTCACTATAACTATATGTATATAACTATACAAGCTTCAAAGCTTGTAGTTTCAGAGGGATCTCCCTAGGAGACCTAGGATAAACAATTAATAATAAAATAATAATAATATTGTAGAATATCTTCGATTAATTTACTTACAGAGAATAAAGCAAACAGGTGATGGTTGTGATGTGAAGTGTAGTGTCGATTAAGAATTCCAAGAGGATATTGTTCAGATAGATATTTTCCTCAATGACCGGTAACAATAAATTTTCAATAGAAACTGTGATTTCATGATTCTCAGAATCCAATGTTATCTCTCACATCAATTTGTGGGATTTTTTTTTTTACTTCGAACACTTTTTCCATCATAGAGATTTTAGTCTTGACGAAGTTGATAAACATCCTGACAACATTGTCAATTTATCAAGAGACCATAGAAGATATCATATTCGATGATTTTTAATTCAGGGAAGCATTCAGATTTTTAATCAATTCATGATTTTTGCCTCAAATTTGTTCGTATACAATTAGGAATAACTCGAAAACGACGCGTTTTATAGAAAAAATATAAGTACATATACTTTCATTTTCTAAAATGGTTGGTTCTCTTAAATATGAACCGTTTATCTTCTTCGAGTGATTTAATAGTATTTTTGCATGAATTTATGAGTCGACTAGGCTGTAACTTTTATACCAGGAGGAATATGGAATAAGTTTCAATTGAAAAATATGCACCCTGAATAGAGTAAACAATCAACCAAAATTCAGTTCATTCGAATTATCGGTTCCGAATATATGGAAAGAAAAGTGTTAAATTCATGGATTTTTGACACCCTGTATCTTTCAAACGAAACCGAATTTTGAAAAATGAAATTGGAAAAAAGTGTTTCGTTTGATGAGAGGAATCTACAGTTAAAATATATGTACAAGTCAAAGACTCACCCTGTATGTAATTAAATTTGACCAGACATAATTGAATTTGACCACGGATTCGTGATCAGTGAGTGCAACCTGGTAAATTAAGAACATTATCAGCTCAAAATTCTACAGATACAGTAATCGTGACTAGATGATAAAGCCCTCGTTTAATTAATTTAATTAATTAGAACGCTTTATGGTGGGCGTTCAATGTAGTGTGTTTTTATTTCAAGTTGCATTTGAAAATGGTCTCACTTTGAGATGGAGTACTTAATTTCATTTCGGAAGTTCATTTTTTTTTCTTTCAAAAATAGAATAAAATGAGCCAATTCATGCTTCTGTTTTATTTAAAACGAAATACCCATGGAAATAGTTCAACTTCCGATTAAAAGTGAATATACAGATAATTTTGTTCAGAAAAACAACTTACGGAATTGGCAAAGTATGGCGGGAAAAAGTTCATGCTTCACCCACATATTCACAAATTTCATAGTTCAGCGATTTTCGGATAGAGAGCGACATCGTATATTTCATCCATAAGGGAGACCATTTAATGGAATATTCCACAAAATGCATGGTGGCGCGGTGGCGCTTCTATCGGATTAGTTTTCCTACTCGCTCTGAACGGCGACCTTAAGATGTTTTCTGCATAAAAAAAACCGGCGTCCTTTCGACAAAAAGGCAGGACAGATTTTCTATCACAAATTGAACGTAGAATTCAAAAATATTTTTCATTATTATCTGTATGCGCGACAATAATGAACATAAAATTCATAATTGCCTCTCAAATCTCAACTGATTTCATTCGCATATCTCTACCGGTTTGAAAAACCCTATACAGGGTGTTCCTTAATAAATGTTTCAATGGCCAACTGTAAATTTCTCATAATAAATTAACAATTTTGCTCTTCCATTTTTTCCTCTGGATCGTTTAAGTTTAAGAGATACAGGGTGTTTATATTCATTCCAGTTTTTTGATATCTCAGGAACCATTTGAATTACATAATTGTGTTTCTGTACATGCACACATTGTCACTAATAATAGCTACTTGTACTTCAATCCGTTTCATTAGACGTGCCAGTGGAGGAGTTATTGAATATGCACAAAGGTTTTAGCCCCCAACTTTTACACCACTGGAAAAATTTGCATTTGCACAGCAAATTCTGATGCGCCAATGTGTTTTACATAAAGTTATTTCTGGCTTTCGAGAAAACTGGCATTTTATGATCAAAAATTAAATTTAAGTGATGCGTTCATTCAAGCCAACGGGCGTAATTTCGAGCAATTCTTGTATTTTTGTTAACCATGGTCGCTTGAAATAATGAAATGGAAACTTCACAATTTGAACTTTAAAACCTATATATGTAGTTGTAAATTTTTTTTGAAATTAATAAACTTGTTAATATCACTACTCATTTTTCCAATTACAGGAAATTTACAATGCGTTATTTAGCAAATTGTTTCCGATCATAAAATGCCAGTTATCTCGAAAATTGTTCACTTTGTAGCAATGAATCAAGAATACCTTTTTATGTAAAACACATTGGCACATCAGAATTTGCTGTGCAAATGCATTTGTTCAGTGGTGTAAAAGTTGGGGGATAAAATCTTTGTGCAAATTCAATACCTCCGCCACTGGCACGTGCATAAAGCCGAGTGAAGTGCATTAAAGTAGCTATTATTAGTGACATTATGTGTACAAAAACTCAATTCTTTAATTCAAACGATACCTGAGGTATTAGCAAAAATCTCGGAAACCAAGACCCGGATGAAAATATGGAAGAGAAAAATATTAATTTTTCATAAGAAATCTACAGTATAGTATCGCTATATCGGCAAAATTTCACACGAGACATCCTGTATCGATCGGAACCGAATAAGCGACAGGAAATTTGTCATCAATCGACAAACAAAAAGGAATAAGAGAGACCAAATAAGGGAACAATAGACCGTGATCTTCCGGCAATAACTGCCTAGGAAGCGTAATGGCACGTTCGCCCGGGCTCCCTCCGCTGGGGGCGCATTCAAATGCACCCCTTTTTCCTGTTTAGACGCTCTGATTATTGTCGAACGTCTTGCGTCGTGACAAGTCTTGAGAAAATGCAAGGGGCGGAATCCGCATGAATATTACATTAACAAAACACTTCGTCGAATGTATTTCGCTTTTAAATAAATTTGAATCGTTGACGTTTGTCTCTTGCGACTCCTTGATCTCGGCGCGCGTTAACGAGGGGGGAGGGATGGGTTTGGAGTCTTGGGGCGAAGTTTCGATTTTCGATATAAGGTTTGATGGATATAATTGATGTTACTATTATTCAAGGGGAAAACAAGCCGGTAAAATCTAGCATTACCCATTTTTTTGCTCAGAAAGGTAATAAAGATGCAGATTTTGAATTTCGTTTGCCTGCGACTCTAATCTCAATTGAGAGTTCTCTGAATTGAAATAAGAGTCGCCGGCAAACGAAATTAAAAATTTCAATTTTTTTTTAATTGTTATTGGATCTAATTGAAGTTAAATTTCATATCAAAACAATCACATCCATAACAAAATGGCGCCCAACGTGGGGCATTAATAGTTTGAATAACTTGTATAGATTGAAGAACTGTATAATTCAAATTCTATTGATTTCATTTATAATCCAATTTAAAATATAATATTATTTTTTTGAAAATAGAAACTAGGAGCAAGAGTATGAGTAGAGAGAAAGGAGACAAAACAATGGAAACTCAAGAAACTAACAAAGAACAGGATAAAGAATCAAAAATGTCAGAGATATTGCTAGCAGCAATAAAAAATAATTCAGAGGAAATGAAACAAGAAATGAAAGATATGAAACAAGAAATAAATAATAAATTAGAAGATATGAAACAAGAAATAAAAGAAAACTCACAAGAAATTGAAGAAAACTCACAAGAAATTAAAGTTAAAAAAATTCAAATCGAAACAATAACATCCATAACTTCAAGAGAAGTAGGTCCGCAACGAAGTTCCTGTTGTTTGTCTGCTGGTGTTCCTAAATAATTGTATCAACTGTAGAATTCTCATGAAAAAAATATTTTTTTTCTCTTCCATTTTTTTCTCCGGGTCTTCGTTCCAGAGGTAATGGGTGTCAAAAATTTATATTTCTTCAGTTTATTGCTAATATCTCAGGCAGTGGCGTAGCGGGGGCCCCTGCTATATGTATTTCAAAAATTATTGCGAATTCTCCAATCAGAATTTTTTTTCTGGAAGGGGGAGGATATTTCAGAATGTTTTCATTTCTATTTTCATTCCATTCCAGAGAATTGGAAACCACCCTGAGAGTGTGTTTAGGTACAAACTGTACTGTACTATTCTGTTTTTTTTAGTGTTTTTGGATATTAGGACTTCGAATTGTACTATTGAGGGTAAGTTCTATAATTACGAAACTGATTTTTCCCTCTAAAAAGCGCCTCTTCTATTTTTTTTTCTATTTTCATGTTCGGTGGAAAAGTTTCAATAATATGATTTTCGTTATTTTTCTGAAATGACATATAATACTAGCATTTCAGGAAATTTCTGAACAAGATCGGAAGTGAATAGGGTTGCCGGGTGATTACGAATATTAGAATAAAAACTAATCGTTTTTGCAACCTCAATTTCAAAATATAAATTAGTAACTGCGGAGTATTGGAATGATTAGATTTTCCAAATGAAAAATTCTTTATTGTGGAATGGCTCGAACAGGCTAATCTTGATTCAGGTTGAGAAATTTTTAAAAACTTTTTAAACAAAAATTATATGTCGTCCTGCTTTTTCCGCAATATATGTAAATCCTTACAAAATGAGTAGGAGATATTGTAATTCAAATGCGTATCATGTTGAAACTGAAAATAGATTAATTGTTTATTAGAAGGGTATCAGAGAAGTTCGAACGAAAAACTTATTGTAGGAGAAATTCCTACAAACTTTCTCTGAATAATCACCATTGTGACAATAATAATAAAACTACGAAGTAGTTTTGACATGGACATTGACAAGCTAATAGATTTGTTTGCACAAAAAAATAGAGGAAGATTTTTTCTTGATTCATTTTTTAACACGCATATTCATACTTATTCCATAGATAAAGTCCTTTTTTTATGCAGAACATTTATTTTTTGAGAATCTATATTATTTTTGTTTATATATTTTTGTTATTGTTATTGAATATACAATATTTTTTCCATCAATTTTTATTTTCCGTCTTCGAAAAACTTCCATAAAAATATACCTACTATAAACAACTCAGATGTATATAGAGGGAGCCCCCAACTGAAATTATGCGGGGGGGGGGGGCGAATTTTGCGCTACGCCACTGATCTCAGGAACTGTTTGTATTACAGAATTGAGTTTCTGTACACACACATTGTCACTAACAATAGCTACTTTCTTGCACTTCACTCGGTCTTATTAAACGTGCCAGTGGCGGAGCTATTGAATTTGCACAAAGGTTTTACCCCCCAATTTTTACACCACTGGACAGATTTGCATTTGCACAGCGAATTCTGATGCGCCAATGTGTTTTACACTCGGTTTTTTATTAAAAAGGTGCTTTTGGTTTATTGCTTGTAAATTCCTTCCAACTACAAGAAATTTACAATGCATTAGCAAATTATTCTTGATCATAAAATGCCAGTTTTATCGAAAACGGTTCACTTTAGAGCAATAAACCAAGATTCCTTTTTTATGTAAAACACATTGGCGCATCAGAATTTGCGGTGAAAATGCAAACTTGTCCAGTTGTGTAAAAGTTGGGGGGTAAAACCTTTGTGCAAATTCAATATTTCCGCCACTGCCACGTCTAATGAAACCGAGTAGAGTGCTATAAAGTACCTATAGCTGTTATTAGTGACAATGTGTGTACAGGGTGGTCAGATTTCGATGGCTTAGTACCTACTACCACTCCTAAACTTTAATAGATAGAGAAAAATTAAGATACATGTCATGTTCTCTTTTTTCGAGAAACATACTCGTAAACTGCTGAAAAACCTAAGTCCCTTATTATAACTATAATTTTTTACTGCTTTTCAGCGGTGCTATTGGATTTTTGTATCTGCCTAAATTTCGGAGCTTTAACAAGAAAAAAATTTTCAAAAATCATGATATACTTCCGAGTTCACTGAATATCGAAAATTTCGAAAAAACACTTTTCGTGTCCAATGAGGCTTTGATTCTCTTCCTTCAGCACTGAGGTGATCATAGAATTCCATGTCTTATTTATTTTCACTTGTCAAACTCAATTCAGTTTCATCATTGTTGTATCGTCTGGCGCTTTTAAAGTTCTTATAAGGTCATAGAATTCGATATCTCACAATTATTGTAAGCTACCAAATTGATTCAGGAAATAATAGCTTTATGATTACTCAGATCGAACTTGTTGATTCCAGTATGATTTATCTGCTAAATTGAAAAATGAAAAGCATTAAAATACTTAGATGAAACAAAAGCCATTAGATTATTCTTTAGCCTTGTGAATATACTTTTCTGCGGCTGAGTTCTTTCAGGATATCTATCAAAATATATTTGAGATGCATTATCAGCGTCATAATTTGCTTGTATATAAAACATTCTAGCATATTATATTTTTAATAATTCTCTCAAGGCATGATGTGATATCAATAAGAATTTTAGAAGCGCCAGACGATACAAAACTGAATTGAACTTGACAAGTCAAAATAAATAAGACATGAAATTCTATCACCTTAGTTTTGAAGGAAGTGAATCAAAGCCTGCTAGGATTTTGTTGAACTAAAAGTGTTTTTTCGAAATTTTCGATATAAGGTAAAGTGGGGTAAGTGCAATCATGATGGGGTAACTGCAATCAGGAACCATCATCCATAAATTATGAGAAAATACGCAACCTTTATTGACTATGCGCACAGGAAATGGTATATTCTACCTAATGTTAATATTTGACAACCCTGCGCAGCATCTGTAAAGCTCAGTACCGAAACGATCTTCGCGCTGTACGTAGGTATCGGTCCGAAGTCAAGTGGGGGAAATTTTTTAGCTTGTGTGCAAATTGAAAATTTTTCACGTCAAGTATCTGTTTTGCTATTTTGGCCGGTTATGTATGATGTATAGTTAATATATGTAATGGGACTATTCAGTTTCACTTTGTACTTCAAGGATTGAGAGTATGATTACACTTACCCCACGAAAATTGTTAGTGGGGAAAGTGCAATCATAACTTGATGGGAAACTGCAATCAAATTATTATGTACAAGCAGGCCGTCCCAGCTTCGCCCGAGTAGAAATTTGTTTCACGCGGCGGTTTCATCTTCAAAACTTGCCATATCTTTTGATGTACTCGTTGTAATTGTATGATGTGAAGGGCAATTTTGTTCTGAATTAAATACTGGGGATAAATAACGTATTAGGTTGGATTAGGATCAATACCCAATTCATAAAAAAACACTCCCAAATAGTGCATAATTTTGGAAAACATCTGTTTACCATAAACAGGTATTAGCAAGTCAATCTTGAGAGATAGATACATGCTATCGCGGACTTTTTTGTAGAACTATTCAAGAGGTACATTTCCGTCATACATTGTATCCACGTAAGTCTTACGGTTTTTGCAGCGCACGTGAAAATAGCTGATTTTGGCTGATTTTTTTGTAATTATTGAAGTTATAGTAGGTATCCTTAATTTTTTCGGGTGAAAAGTATAGCCTATGTCACTCAGGGATAATGTAGCTTTCTAAGGGTGAAAGAATTTTTGAAATCGGTCCAGTAGTTTTTGAGCCTATTCGTATCAAAGAAACAAAAATACAAATCTTTCCTCTTTATAATATTAGTATAGATATAGTAGGTATCCTTAATTTTTTCGGGTGAAAAGTATAGCCTATGTCACTCAGGGATAATGTAGCTTTCTAAGGGTGAAAGAATTTTTGAAATCGGTCCAGTAGTTTTTGAGCCTATTCGTATCAAACAAACAAAAATACAAATCTTTCCTCTTTATAATATTAGTATAGATATAGATTTCCTAATGAAGACGACCGGTCAGTAGTGCACCCGGATCAAATAATGAAGGTATTTCGGTTACCTGTAACTGAAAAAAGAGGCCGTTATCATTTTAAAGAATAATATTGAACCAAATGCAAAAAGAACGTTATTAGAGAAATATCTGTTTGTTATTATATTATTTCTTTTGACGATCAATAGAGAAAATATAAAATTTATATGGTTTTTTATCACCTCTTCGATTGCACTCAACCGAAGATCTTATAAATAGAGTTTAACGTGGATAATTTTGCCTGATTGCACTTTCCCGTTTTTATGGGGAAATTGCAATCACTAAACTACAAAAATGAAAATTGATTTTAAATGTTTTTTGAAAGTGAAATGAAATATAATCTTTGGTTCAGGGTATACTGTAACATCGTATTTTGTATACAAGCATAAATCGAAGTTAAAGTTATAATAAATTTTTATAAATTTTAAGGTATAAGTATCACTTTGCTTTTTTGTGATTGCACTTGCCCCACTTTACCTTATAGTGAACTTAGAAGTATATTATGATATATATTTTTGAAATCGTTGAAGAAAGATGAATTTGGAAATGTAATTTCTCACTATGGTTTTCATTCGAAAAAAAAATGTTGTTATAGGTAGCTCCGAAATTTGAGCAGATACAAAAAATCCAATAGCACCGATGAAAAGCAGAGTAAAAAGTGCCCCAAAGATGTGTTCATTTCGAGAACGTAGATCCTATAATACGGAAGTAATAGCCAATTATAATAATGGACCAAATAACAAAATCGCCCTGTAGCTCGGAAACTAGACGCCGTAGCAACTTGGGGATTTCAGCAATTTCTGTTTCTCGAAAAAAGAGGACATGACATGTATCTTACTTTTTCTCTATCTTTTATAGTTTAGGAGTTGTAGTACTAAACCATCCGAATCTGGCCACCCTGTAAAAATTATACGCTGAACATTTTGTTTTGATTCACCATACATTAAAAGCATATATCAACAAGTTCGTTTTTTGAATAAACGTGCGGCATTTTCGAAACATAAAACACTCTACACCGACCCCTTGTCCTAAAAAGATCGGAGATTACTGATCACAATCGATAATCTGAGTCATGTATGATAAGAAGACAAATAACAAGAGATATCTACGGAGGAGTAGGCGAGGGAGCAGGTTCGAACTGAGGAATTTCTAGATTCACCTAGAAACTAGCTATTCTAGTTTCATTTTATCGAAACAGGGGCATAATTCATATAAAAATTTTTTGGTAAAATTACTAATTTTGATGAGTTCTACCATCTGTCAAAAGAAAAGCCTCACCTTTAAATACGGTAGGTATACAATGTAATATATTTTGAATCTCCTAAAAGATTTAGGAAAAACATCGTAACCTCTTTTGCGGGAAATTAAAAGTAGGTCGAATTCTCAGATTTCTGTTCGACAAGTAAGTCCCAGACAAAATTGATCAGTTACAACACCACTTTCTATACATCTATTTCAAGATAATGTAACAATTTTCAAATTATCAGATTCTCCATGAAATTCTTCAAAAATTTGTTTAGTTATTTGCTATGACCAAATTCTTCTAAGATGCTAAACTGAGGCTTCACTCCAACGAAAAATTCACATGCTTTGTTTCGAAAAAGGTTTTTGTATTTTCAATTTTACTTCAATTGGAAACGTGGGAGTCGTTGAAGAGGAATTTTTTACTAATTAAAGTATTTTAGTAACATTATGGTAAATGGAAGAATCATATATTAATTGCCGGGTTTGAAGTGAAAGAGTTGTGGTGGCACGATCAATGGCGAAACGATTTCGAATTTGCCTCGACATCGGTCAGCCCTATACCCCTATGCTAATTTTATTGCATCAATTCTCTACTCGTCTTGTGTCGAATCTGCCTCCATAGCAGAATCGACACGGCTTTCGTTAGCATTCGCAAGTAAGGGCGCAAAGTCAAAGGTGAAAGAAGTGCTTAGAGCTGCAATATTTAGTGGTATACAAAGCGTATTACTATAAGGACACAGTGGGCGAGCGCTCTTGGCTATGAGCTCTCCAGACCTGAGACAAGAACCCTCCTGCACCCGTCAGTAGTCCCCTCGACATGACTTTTTTATTAACGTAACGTAAGGGCATAAGGCTCGCCAAAAGAAAAATCCCGACTTGTACTTTGTGTTATCCATTTTTGAGTAGGAAGAAAGATTGGTAGGTATGTTTCCTCACAGCGTCAAAAACTTTAATTTTTATTTATATGAGATTCACAGTCAACTGATATTTGTTTTAATTGTGTCGTTTTTCAGTTTCTACTGCTTGAAAGCTTATTGTTCAACTGTGAATATGGGCCGGTATTTTTATAACTAATAGAGCTACGAGTAGAGTAGAGACTGGTAGAAATAACAGCTCGAATGCTCGATATTTATAATATTGAAATCAAAGGTGGGTCCATTATTTGGCGAGTGGGTTGATTAAAATAAGAGGATTTTTTTCAGGATTACCATGAACTATGTTTTGAACATTACCATGGGAGTGGTGGGGTCAATTGCACCAAAGACTCCCAGTGATGTATGTATTTGTATCCAAGCTCAATTCGACAGAATCTTTTTCCTGTCTGAGACGAGGTTTATATGAATAAAGATTATTTGGGGACATTCCAAGATCTGTTTGTCACAGACAATTTCTCGATCTAAATTTTGAAGATGAAAATGAAATTCAAACTTTTGTAACTTTCTCTCAGCAATAGTAGGTATGGCTAGTTCTTTTCAAACACGACATTTGATGATTTTTATAACAATGCTATTCATTACATTTTTCACAAGGTACCGTTTTTTTTGCTCTTATCAAATATCCTTTCATTCACTTTTCTGAATAACTGTATTTCATCATTTTAGTAAGATGGTTTTCACTGCATTCATTGTTCGAAATCAATAATCATGTAGGTACATAGCACATAGCATATGCATAGCTTCAAAGATTCAAGTGTTATTATATCAGTACAGGAGTATAGAATTTTGACATGTATCACTAGTGCCTGGGCATAAAATATTTTTTTCATGTTGATAGGATTTCGGAAATTGTTGACCAATATAGATTTTCAGAGCAAATATTGATGTGAAAAACAGTTTTTCAAAATATTCTTTCCTTTCTGAAGACTGTAGTACGTGAAACGATTTTTTCCTGCTGAATCAAGAATTCGGTTCATCATCGTCTCTGAGCGAAGAAAATGTGTGAAATTTTCTCTTCATTCAAGAAAAAAGAATTTCTTATGGCTTTTATGGATTATGACAAATCGGTCATCGGATATGTTTTGATATTCTTGTGTGTCCGTTTCGATACGAATGCATCATACAGTAGAGAATCTTCTGCAAACTGGAAAAATTATTTCATGCTTCACAGATGCGTTGTTGGTGTTTGAAGCTTAAAAATTTCTTCACAATTTTGAAATGAATCAGGATTTAGTAAAACATTTGAAAAAGTGTTGAGTTCGTTTTTCATTTTTTTAAACTAATTATCTAGAATTTGATCAAATTTACGTCCAAGATTGAAATTGTGTTTTCAGTTTTCACACAATTGGAATCGGTGTGGACAGTGGTGCACCCAGGGGGGGGGGGGTCTTTGGGGCTGCAGCCCCTCCCCAAAGACACCAACATTTACAATTTTTCTCAGTTCATTTTCAAACGTCAAACATTATCAAACAAGCTTTTTCTGTCTGATTTTAAACTTGCTCATTTTTGAAGTATGTATTCCATATTCACTTCCCCAATACATAATACACAAAAGACGGTTGTCTGAGTCTGGCCATTACTCTGAAATGGGGTGGAACTCCATCTTGCTGAAACTGCATTCTTGCAATGTCCGTACCTTCGAGTAATAGGTACAGGAAGATGATTTTGGAGGAAATCTACGTAAAGATCAGTGATCACCCGCAAGCCGTCTTGGCAGGACGAGTGGTCCAATCAATCGATTTTTATAAACGCCACACCATACGTATACGGTATACGGACATTGCAGGAATGCATTCTCAGCATGATGGAGCTCCACTCCATTTCAGAGTAATGATCAGGCAATTTTCAGATCAGAACATTCGAAATATGTGGATTGGCAGAGGTGGACCGCATGTCTGGCCCACTGGATCACCAGATTACAATCCTGTTGATTATTTCATTCGGGGTTATTTGAAATGTTCAGTACATTCATCTGAAATAGAACGTATCGAAGTCGCTTGAAATAAAGTACGTAATAATCTAAACATGACGAGAAAAAGTATCAGACATATTTTGAAGAAGGCGAGAATGTGTATTGAGTGAAATAGTGCTACATTCGAGCACCTTCCGTAATTCACGTTAAGTTTTTATGTTTCTTCATCTATTTATTCATATTTGTTGACTTCAAATAAATTTTTCTTAAGCAATAATGTTTTTCCGGAAATAACTTGCAATGATTCCTCAGAATACTAACAAATTCGAATGTGCAATTAGTAGGACAAAAAAAAATTCTATTTGATCACAATGTACGATTCTTCTGAGAATTGAAAATTGGATCTTTCCCTGAAGCTTTCTTTGAGCAAAATGACGTGCGGGACAATGAAATCTACTGAACCTCATTGAAAATTTTCTGCTCCCTTCAAATATCTTAATCAAATCCCAAAATTTTAAAATACAGGGTGTTTAATCTCAGCTCGGAAGAAGTCCCATATTTTTCAAATACGGATCTGGAATTTTTGGAAAATTCAAAAGTAAATCGATCGATATGTGGAAGTGGATCATACGTTCCAAATATCAACCGACTATACTGGTTGGTCCAAAAGTTATGAGAAATTTAAATTTTTGGTGAATATACATAAACCATCCTCGGTTATGGATTTGATTACAGATTACACCTATCATATATCGGTTTTTTGGACTCGTTTAGGGTAGCTCTAGCTCAGGATACCGTATGTTCATTTACCAATGAATGGCAAGAAAAATTCTTCAATTCAGTTCAGCCTCCCCCATAACTAAATCCTGGGTGCGCCACTGGGTGTGGATTTACACCATAGAATCGGTAGAACATATTGCAACCAGAAGGTTGTCGCGAAAGCACTAATTTTTTGTGTGAGTTTCTGCACTGGCGATTCTGCCCTATATTTTTGTAGAATTCAATAAGTATTGCAGTTCTCATTCCGTATTTTTGGGAAATCGCTAATCAACTTGTACCTTATTCCACGCAAATTAGATATGAAATAAAATTATATCGATTTCAAACATTCGATAACGCGCAAAGGACGTTAGGAGTTTGATGTAATAATAATTGCAAATCTACAGGGCGATATTTTTTCTGGAACATCGTTCTCCTCCAAATTTTTTTCTGGTGAACCACTGTGTGTTTGAAAAATTGTAAAAAGAAGCTTTGTTGATATACTCAACTTTATGGTCTCTCATAGTTTTGTCATACCCGCTATCGATTTCGAGAGAAATAATTCGATTCCCTCGAAAATTCGCAGGGGAATCAAAAGTGTCCCAGCTTACTAACTAGTAAGCTGGGGTCACTGGCATCTCACATGATGTTAACTCGAAATTGTAATATCTTTGCAAAATTTCGTTTGAAACTCCTGTGAAATGCAGGTACGATGAGAAAAAACTTGAAAATAATTCAAACTTAAGCACCCTGTATCTCGAAAATTGTTGGTATTATATGTATCTGTGATCCCATTCGCTGACAGTTATTTTTCAGTTCTAAGTTTATGTGTGTAGTAACATTGGTAACGCCGTAAGTCATTCGAAGATAAAATGGTGGATGTGGATTGTGGGCCATTGTAATGCCGGGTTTCCACCAAGCGGACAGGTCAAAACAAAACACGAACTGTCCGTTCGAACTGAAATTTTGAACAGTTTTGTTCGGAAAATGTTCGAAGACTGTTGGGGTTCCTAATGCCGGGTTTCCACCAAGCGGACAGGTCAAAACAAAACACGAACTGTCCGTTCGAACAGAAATTTTGAACAGTTTTGTTAGGAAAATGTTCGAAGACTGTTGGGGTTCCCAACGGACTTTCTGTTTACACCAGTAGCGGACAGAAATGAATGAAAACTGTTCGTGTTTTGTTTAAGTTTCATTCAGTTTACACCGGACGTGTAGTTGTGAGAATGTGGCGCGCTGCAAACTTGAGAAAACAAGACGACGAGGATTTATTTTTGCTGGCAGTTACATTTTACATTATTAAAAAGAACAAAACTAAACGCCGGTTTTGGATTAGGCCATCCTTAAGGAAAAAAAGGGGAAATGTGACGTCTAAACTGTTACAAGATCTCAGAGGAGATGATATGAGTATAGGAGGTAAACTTCGATCAAGTTTTAATAAACATTACGACTTCTTCCCTTCACGCATCGAATCAAACTACCACATTAGATCGCAACAAGGTAAATAAAAACAAACTGGGCGTTTACACCAAGCTGACAAACAGTCCTAGAACTCGTAAATCCTTTGAAGTTTACCGACATTGGATGGGACTCTGTTTGTGTCCGTAAAAACGCAATTCGCGGACTTTCGAGTCCGGAAAACAATCCACAAGTTCTAGAACAGTTTGCAAACAGTTCGCGGACTGTCACAAACGGACCGAGTTCGTGTTTTGTTTTTGTTCTGTCCGCTTGGTGGAAACCCGGCATCATATAAGACGAAGTTGTATTTCTTTTCCCGTTCTGAATAAATTTTAATTTTGTAGTTTTTCTCAAAACAACCCAAACTATCGAAAATATAACAAAAATGAAAAGTCCCTTTTTGTTTGTACCTCCAATTCAGAAAAACCCTGTTGGTATATCCTGCTTTCAATTGATATTTCAGAGAAACTCATATTATGTTTTCCCTTGCATCTTCGCAGTCTCCACCCAAACCTGAAACCGTTGACGCGAAATGCGCTCTCAATTAAAACGGATCTCTTTGTTTCGAACAAAAAAAAATAGAAGCAACCGTCATAATACCGTTCTACATATAATGACCCTTTCAAACCGCGTATAAACCAACACATTATAGATTCTCCAGAAGCCCATTCACAACCCATTCCACCCTCGCTCGAAGATTACGCGACAAAAGGAACCAGATAAGAAATCACACACGAATTTCAAAACCGGTGACATCCAGGGCGAAGGGTGCGTGGACGCGGGTGAAATTAGGCGTGTCAGTGGCGGTGACAGAAACATAAAGACTGCAATTACGCGCTCTGCCGCCGGCGGTACGCTCGTGATTGTTACGTCACACCCACAAACAACGGCCCCACAATGCCCTCTAAATTGGTTGTTGAATGTTGATGTTTCGATGGGGTCCGCATCATGTGGGAATGCCCGAAAAATGATGATGATGGCGAGAGTTTTCGACACTCGGCGCGGGTGGAATTGATGCGATATGACGTTAAGCGGTCAGATAGCGGGGATTATGGGTGAAATATTAATGTGTGTGTCACAATCACGCGCGATTATCGGATGTCATCTAGAAGCGTCATAAATGTCAGATTTAATCAACCCATACTGGGTTTTCACTGTCGTGAATGCTGGAAATGTAAACAAGGTGACCCAAAAAAAATGGGTCATACACTGAAGTGAACTAGGAAATTTTTGAGAGCTCGTTCATCCTCCTTATCGGTAGATTCGCATCTGCCAGTTCGAATAAGAACAAAAAATTGGCTGCAGCTGTCACAGAAATCGCCTCTGATTCCTGATCGATACAGAAACATACAGGGTGTATTTAAGGTGGGGCTTTTCTTTTGACACTTGATAGAACTCATCAAAATAAGTCATTTTACCGAAAATTTCTTATATAGAATGTTCAATTTAAAAAATTTATAAACAATTTCGGGCATCAATACCTTAATACTACTCTGGCCTGCATCTTCCTGTTCATAATATCTCTACATCTCTGCACCAGGTTTATTAACATCCGCGAAGTTGGGTGATTTCTTAGCGGGAATCTTGTTCTCTACAACTCATATGCTGAACTGTCATTCTGGTTTGATTCACCATAAATTCAAAGCATATCAATAAGTTCATTATTTGAATAAACTGTGGCATTCTCGAAACATAAAACACTCGTACCGTCACCGTAACACGATCGGAGATCACTGATCACAATCGATATTCTGAGTCATGTATGATGAGAAGACAAAAAACATGTTGATATCTACGGACGATCAGGCGAGGGAGCAGGATCGGAATAAGCAATTTTCAGATTAACCTGGAAACTAGAAAATATTCTAGTTCATTTTCTCGAAACAGGAGCATAATTCATATGAAAAAATTTTGGTAAAATGACTTATTTTGACGAAAAGCTGTTCCACCTTGTAATGCTCCATGATTGATAACGCTCAGGGACTGTGTGAGAACCGAGAACATCAGAGGATTGTGCAAGGTTGATAATATCAATGATTGGGTTCTGATGAGGAAGGTGTAATGGAATCAGGGCCGGATTAACCAAGAGGCAGAGTAAGCGACTGATACCTAGGGGCCCCGCATCAGCTAGGGGCCCCGTGGCCGTGCCCCGTCCCCCGTGCCCGGAACCAAAGGTGTCCCCGAGACAAACGAAAGAGCAATAAATGGGCCCCCGATTATCGCGAACTTACCGATTCGCGAAATTTATCTGAAATAATGAGCAAAACAAATAAATTCAATAGACCAGGAAGGTATAATTATACCTATACTAGAAAAATATTCCCGAATTACATTCCAGTCGGCATATCACATCCCCTATTTTCAAGAGCTTTTTATACTCACCAAGAGTGTCGGAATTCTCTTAAAACGTCACTAGATGATAGTTTTATTAGGCAGGCCGTACCTCTGATGTGAGAGCCGTTTCACATGCGACAGGCAGCATCTTCTATATTTCAAAAATGATTATCCAGTCTCCAATCAGGATATTCTTTCAGAAGGGGAACAATATTCCAGATTCTTTTTAGTTCTATTTCCATTCTAGTGAAACCACGTTGAGATTGCGTTCAGAGTCAAAGTGTTGAAATTTTGTGACTTTTTTAGTGTATGTATTTGGATTTTTTTACTTCGAATTGTATTATTGAAGGTAAGTTCTATATTTAATAACGTAGCTAATTTTTCCGTTGGGGGCCTCTTCTATTTTTTTATTTTCAATGTTCTCCGGTGGAAAACAAGTTTCAATAATATGATTTTCGCTATTTTTCTAGAATGACATAGGTACATACTAGTATTTGAGGAAATTTCGGAACAAGATCGGAAGTGAATTGCCGGGTGTGTATGGATATTCGAAGTTTGTCAAGATAATGCCTCTGTATAAAAGGTTCTGTTTGGGAAATGTAATTTTCAGTCCACACCGACATTTCATCTCTCTTGGTCTTGCATGTCTCAAATAATTCTGCTTGAATTGTATCCATAAATTTTTTATAATTGCAATTGTGGCGGTCTGTTTTTCCGAAATTTTTCCTAATTTAAGGTCGCCGTTCAAAGCGCATTGGGGAACTCATCCGACAGAGGCGCCACCGTCCATTTTATGGAATATCTCCATGGAACATACATTATCACTATCAAGTTCTATGAATATCTCTATCCTCATGAATGAAATTTACAATGAAGCTCTCTATCCGAAAATCGCTGAACTATAAAATCAGTGAATTTGTGGGTAAAGCAGGAACTTTTTCCCGCCATATACATATTTGAATTTGACCATTCTCTGCCAATTCCGTATTTCAAGTTGTTTTTCTGAACGAAATTATATGTAGATTCACTTTTAATCGGAAGTTGAACTATTTTCATGGGTCTTTCGTTTGAAATAAAACAGAAGCATGAGATGGTTTATTTTCTTCTATTTATGAAAGAAAAAAAATAACTTTCGAAATGAAATCGATTTAAATTATTTCATTAAGAACTCCAATCCTTTCTGAGTGTAGGTACCCACAAAATTTCAGTTCTCAAAGTGAAACCATTTTCGAATGCAACTTGAAATAAAAACACACTACATTGAACGCCCCCCCCGAAATTTATTTTTTCAGAAATGTCAGATAATCATCTCACCGAAAATTCTTCGAATAATTTTTTTTCTGGCTACGGCCTCGGACGGACCCCCCCGAATTTTTTTTCTAGCTACGGCCTTGTCTATAGGTCGATCGATTTACTTTTGAATTTCCAAAAAATTTCAGGTCCGTATTTGATAAATATGGGACTTCTTCCAAGCTGAGATTCAACACCTTGTATATTGAAATTTTGGGATTTGATTGAGATATTTGGAAAGAGAAGAAAATTTTCAATGGGGTTCAGTAGATTTCATTGTCCCGCACGTCATTTTGCTCAAAGAGAGCTTCAGGGAAAGATCCAATTGAATGTTGGAATTCCACAAAATTCTCAGAAAAATCGTACATTATGATCAAATTGATCTCCAGAAAGTACAACAATTGGATCCAGGTGATGAAATTAGAAGAACTAACTTTAGTAGCTGGATTTTACGAAATGAAAGAATGGTCAACAGAATTTTATTTACCGATTCACGTCGGATGGGGTCATTATTAGGGATTCGCATTAGTGGGCTGCAGAGAATCTGCATGCAGTCAGGCATACGAAATCCTTATACAAATTTTCAAGAAACGTATGGTGTGGCGTTTAATAAAATCGATTGATTAGACCACAGGTCATACCAAGACGGCTTAAAAATTTCCTCCAACATCATTTTCCTGTATTACTCGAAGGTATGGTATACGGACACTGCAGGATGGAGCTCCACCCCATTTTAGAGTAATGATCAGACAATTTTTAGATCAGAACTTTCCAAATATGTGGATAGGCACAGGTGGACCGCATGCCTGGCCCGCTAGGTCACCAGATTTCAATCTTGTTGATTATTTCATTTGGGGTTATTTGAAATGTTCAGTAAATTCATCTGAAATAGGAAGTGTCGATGTATCGAAGTCGCGTGCAATGAAATACGTAATAATCCAGACATGATCAAAAAAAATATCTGACATATTTTGAAGAGGGCAAGAATGTGTATTGAACAAAATGGTGGTACTTTCGAGCACTTTCTGTTATTCACGTTAAGTTTTCATGTTTCTTCAGTTATTTATTCATCTTTGTTGACTTCAACTAAATTTTTCTCGATGTTTTTCCGGAAATAACTCCAAATGATTCCACAGACTATTATGAAATTCGAATGTGCAATTAGTGGGACGAAAAAAAATTCAATTAGATCACAATGTACGATTTTTCTGAGAATTTTGTGGAACTCCAATATTCAATTGGAAATGACGTGCGGGACAATGAAATCTACTGAACCCCATTGAAAATTTTCTGCTCTTTTCAAATATCTCAATCAAATCCCAAAATTTCAATATACAGGATGTTGAATCTCAGCTTGGAAGAAGTCCCATATTTTTCGAATACGGACCTGGAATTTTTTGGAAATTCAAAAGTAAATCGATCGACCTGTAGAAATGAATCACACGTTCCAAATATCAATCGACTATACTGGTTGGTTAAAAAGTTATGAGGAATTGAAATTTCTGGTGAATACATGAAGCACCCTGTATGTCGGTTATGGAATTGATTAGACCTATCATATATCGGTTTTTTGGACTCGCCTAGGGTAGCTCTAGCTCAGGTTACCGTATGTTCATTTACCAATGAAACACCCTGTATAATAACGAATGCGATATATCCATTACTTAAGAAGGTTTTCGCTTGCGCCGCATTTTTTAAATTATACAACTTACAAAAACCTGTTTACTCTTGAGCAGCCCCCCCCCGAATAAAATTTCTGGGTGCGCCACTGAATTGAACTACAAAACGTTTGCAGGGTATAGGGGGTCCATTTAGAAAAATGATGATTTGTATTGTCCGCTTCGAAGTAACACTTTTTATATTCCAAAATATTTTTTAAATAAGCAACTTAGTAAACCATTTAACTTTTATACCTGAAACATACTACCATACTCCTCGTTATAGGCGAGATACTGTACTTCCTCGCACACTAATGGGCCACCCTGTATAAGATGAATTAGCGAAAAATGATTTTTCGACTAGAACGAGTATGGTCATTAGTCATTAACTCTGAGTTCCTGGATCATGCAGTTCTTGTGCGGGTGTAGGCCAAAGCCTCGACTTCTTGTGCATGGCGATGAAATGAGTGTATGTTAGGTTCTCCTGGGCGACTGTTTACCAGAAACTGGGCACCAAACTTTGCATGCCTACCATAAAATTACAGCAACATTTTCACTAACTTACGGTACGATCTAATGTTTTATCAATAAATTGCACGTGGTGCTGAATCGCGTATTCTGATTTGGTATCAGTGAATAATAATCAAAGACAGACGTCATAAAAAACACCAACATCGACACATCCCAACTGAAAAACAATATCAAAACTGAACTCAGATGACCCAATTTCTTTTACAAAGTTTCGAATTTAGAGAAAAAACACACCTTGGATCGGTGTTAATTCCAATGTTAGTAACTATTTTATTTCCAAAATGTTGAATTCAGAATATTTTAAATTGTTCAATTTGGTCAGAATTTCTTGTTGTCCTCATTTTGTAGGGGTGTATTTTGATAGTAAAAACTTGATTGTTCCCTTTGTCAGATATCCATATTGACGAAAAGATTTTCCACTCAGCGTCAACTTCCTCCCTGACCATTCGGTATAGCAGTATAGTCGTCTTAGTTCGTATTTACATTTCATTTGAATATGGAAGGGATATTAATAATAAATATTCTTCCAAACCAATTTATTCTCAATTACAATAAAATCAATGAACCCATTGTGTAACTATTATGAATAATCACTGATGATTCCAAATAAAACATGCTCAAGTTATACACAAAATGGGTGAGGCATAAATGCATATTATCTGTAAATCAATAGACATTTATATACAAATCTTGAATTAAATCATCCTTTCGTTATAAAACAATTTTACATCAATGCAGTGCCAGTCCAAAATTATCATTGTCTATAACCATAATTATTTGGTTGATATCTGTCCCTGTAAGGTCCTGCAGGTCTTCTCTCCTGATTTTGTTGATTTCTGTCGTAAGGATTATGCCTATTCTGTTGTGAATGAGGGTTTCTTGATTGCTGTTGGTTATTTGAATTATAACCGCCGCGATGATAATTGCCTCTGTTATTATCATAGCCGCCTCTTTGACTTCCATATGAATTATAACCACCTCTCGAATTGTAACCTGAAAATGGATTCAAGTTTAGAATAGGGAATAGGTATAATTTTTAAGGATTATTCTATTTTATTTTATTTAAATTATATTCTAAAATAAGTTTAGTATAGCCACAGATGATAATACCCATACGGGAATTCGTGGGATTGGAAGTGTTTGAAAATAGACACTATGTCATTCCATTAAGCAAGGTTTCGTAACTTTTATTTTCGTTACTTCATCAGGAAGACGAAAAACTTTAATTTAACAGATGATAATCTTGATATGTTCAAGTTAAACGTAAATCCGCGAAAAATAATTATAGAAACGTGAAATTATTTTTGACTTTAATGCATTGAATTATTCACTTCAGTGAAAAATAATTTGAAATAACATAGATAGCATAAGGAGGCCCACCATAGCTTAAGAAAGACGAAAATATCAAACTGACTTGATATCATTCCAACCACAGTTGTCAACCTGGTACATTAACCCCACTGATGAACAGCCTCATCAACACATTAGATCGCTAACCATGTCGTCGTTTGTGGGGCCCCTTTTGAACGAGTGTTATTGTTCATCTCTGCCGCAGTTATGTATATCTTTTAAGTCCGAACACCTTGGAAGAGGATAGTGGTATGTCACCAATTTGGTGCCCTTGGAGGTCTGGTGGCGAGTAATGTCCACGGTATCGTGTCGAAGAGTCGGAGGTTGTAATCCGATGGAAATACATCAGATGGAAGTGTGTTTCACATTTTGCCGATTCTTTGGAAGGAAGTTTACAGAACTGTTAACTGAACAGCTTGACGGTGTGATCGTCCCGCAGGCATATTCAGTAACAGCAGACGCGCTAGATCATCGGCGGTGCTTCGGCTTTTTTCGGCTTTTCAGTAATGGGCGATATAGATAGACTACGCGGTTGCTTGACTAACAAAGCGCAGACGCAGTACGAATGCCTCAGTGATTGGTCGTATTTAATTGTTTATCAGTTGAAAGGTGTTGTGTATAAAAATGGATTGCTTACCAGATAATTACAATTATAAGAAACTTGACGATAAATGTATTGTAAGATCTAATTTAAAATCAAAAGACGATGTCGAGGTAAGTTTGAGTCAAAATGATCAATTCATGAAATAAAATAATGAATTTTAAAGCGCAAAAATTGAATTTTATGAAGTAGCGTGTGGAAAAATCCAAATCCTGAGCTATTTCTTCCACTTAAAGGAGACAATGTGGATACAAGCATAAACCAGCCTACACGACATTTATCCAATATTACTACTGATTGCATTTCAATAAATGAAGATGAAGCAAGTGGTTCCGCGTGTACTTCAAATGTCAATGTTCCCACGACCAAGGAACTCGATGATCTAAAGGAAGATTGGAAAACTTTTTCTAATGAAATCCTGCCACATCTCGACAATAATCCAACAGGATTTTATCCTGCAATTTCCACTTTCCTAAAAAATCGAGAAAAGTGTGCTAAAAGTAACAACTCTCTTATATCTGGCTTGCATAATTCTTTCAAATACCACGGAACAACTCCAAAGCATAAGCGCCTTGGTATAAGAAAAGGAAAATTGATAAGTGTGCAGCCAACAAGTGCAGCTAAAAGAAAATCGGCAATGGGTCCCAAAAAACATACCTCTGCTGGCAGAAAAGTGAAAAGCTTAATAGAAGAAAAGGCTAAAGCACCCCATTCTCTACAAGAATGTGTCAATATGAATGTGGGCTTAGGTGAAAATAAGTTTAAAAAATGATCCGTTTTTACGTTGATTTGTTATTTTTTAATAATTTATAAATCATTAAAACATAATATTAGTAATACATTAGGACGTATTTTTTGTTTGTTTTTGAATGTGCTTTATAAATAAATTAATAACGAAAACAAAGTCATTATTTGCTAAGCTAAAATAAATAAAAAGATTTTTTTTAATCAGTCTCATTTAATTGAAAGTTAACTTGAGGTGAGAAACAGCAGACGTTCTAGACCTAGATCGCACGCTATTCGAAAACGTAGCGCGTTTATCTTCAAATTTCTTATAATTATAATTATCTGGTAAGCAATCCATTTTTATATGTACATCAGGCAACACGTTTCAAATGATCTGTCTGCTGTAGTCTATCGCCCAGTACTGAAAAGCCGAAAAAAGCCGAAGCACCGCCGATGATCTAGCGCGTCTGCTGTTACTGAATATGCGTCCCGCAGCGCTAGTTTTGAGAGTGAACCAAACAGCAGTTCGCATGAACTCCCTCAGCTGCTCGAAGTATGAAAGAATCGGTAGACTAAACTCAAATCAACCACCTTTCTTCGATCTTCTAGTGAATCGAGTCCAAAAACTGCAATTAATGTTTTTGGTACCAAATTCGAGCCAGTCCAGCCACAGGTTCCATTCCTAAGGCTCTTGAAGGTGATCTCTATATCTTAGCTTGAAAAAAACTATACTCAGCCAAAGATGCATGAGAGAAACATCCCCTTGTTGACAGATGATATGGGAGTGCAGAGAAAAACTATGCCTTTTGCTGTGGGATCTTGTTGTGGACAAACTACCAAGTTCCCTTGGGTATATAGATGACCCGGTCCTACTGATGAGTACGCTGGCATTTCAAATTTCATGCAAACCGCACTGAAAACAGTTCAGGAATGGTGCAAAAGGAAAGACCTCAATCTCAATTCCAACCAAACTGCGAAAATACCTTTACAAAAAAAAACTAGAAGAGCTTGACGCACCTACCCTGAAGGCAGCAAGATCAATATAGTTTGGACCGAAAATAAGAGTTTAAACTGTTGGAGAAGAGTGGCCAGATTTCGATTGTTTAGTACTACAACTCCTAAACTATAACCCGTCAATTACACTCAGCCCACTTCTACGGCAGGAAGCAGGGAAGTGAGCAGGGAAATGAGCAGGGTGAGAATGTAATCACCGCACTTCTGCTGCTACTCGCGCTGCTACTCGCGCCGCCGGTCACTCCCTAAATTAGCGGTTTTTCGTGCGGCAGTCAAAGGACCGGCAGCGCAAGTGACAGGGAGTGATCACATTCTGCCCAGTTACTGTCGTGCGAGCGTTGCGTACAGGGGGGGGGCAAAACTGGTGCTATACATGAACTAAAACTTTTTAACTCGAGGAGATGAATGGCACCTTATAGTCCTCTTTTTTCGAGAAACTGATAATGCCATCAACTGCCTTCCTCTATCTTCTTTCGTTTCCGAGTTATAGGCCCAAATTGAAATTTGGGCGATTCGAACTTTGGTCATTATCTCCGTTTCTGTTTATGCTAGGATGTTGAAATAAAAACATTATACAGGCCCTTTTCTGATAGCAATCCAATGGCGTACTCGTTTTTTTCTGAGAGGTTTATTTATTGAGTTATAACATAAATTTGTGTTTTTCTTATGAAAACAGTAGTTTGAAATGACTTAGAAAGAATCGCCATTTTTTCCCGTTTCAGAAAAGCATCATATGTCATACATATACATATAGCACCAATTTTGCCCACCCTTTACGTTGTCGTATCAATTGATAAAAAATCGTTAATTTACTGTCGACGGAGTAGAGCAACGAAAAATAATAACATTTCTAGAACACCTTGAGAGTGAAAGAGTGATATGGGATTCCTCTGAGAAAAATCATAAACTTAAGCACAAAGTGCACGATGGTTGGAAGAGAATCAGCCAGAATATGAGGGAAATTCCAATTGAGGAAATAAAGTCAAAAAATATATTGTGTTGATTGTTAACGTCCATGGTTATATATTCAATAAATGTTTTCAGGAATTTGGACAACTTTATTTATTTGAATCGTTTTTAATACATTGCCAACGCTTCGAACCGTTCATCGGATTCATCGGAACAGTTCATCGGAATACTTCGTAAAAGATGTTTCGGAGTTTCTTATTGATTTCCTGTACAAAGAGAAAATGAAAATTTTAATTAGTCAGACACATTCCGAATCGTATTGAATACGAGCCTTGAAAAAGAACCACGAACGGTTCAAAACGTTGGCAATGTATTAAAAACAATTCAAATAAATAAAGTTGTCCAAATTCCTGAAAACATTTATTGAATCAAAAAATATATTTATATAAATGAAAGAGACAGAGCGCTGAGGCTGCAATTTCGTCGTCCGCCATTGCCAAAACTTGATCGCGAGAGAAATGTTTGAGCTGAGTGTAAATACTCACTGCCTTTCCATACTACCGCAGAAGTATTCCGGGAAATATTTCTGGCAGCGCGAGTAGCAGTGGAAGTGGCTGAGTGTAATTGAGGCATACAAGATAGAGAAAAAGTAAGATACATATCATGTTATCTTTTTACGAGAATCATACATTGCTGAAAACCCCGAGTTGCTACGGCGTCTAGTTTCCGAGATACAGGGCGATTTTGGTATTTGATCCATTATTACAATTGATTATAACTTCCGTATTATAGGATCTACTCTCTCGAAATGAACACATCTTTGGGGCACTTTTTTTACTGCTTTGCAGCGGAGCTATTGGATTTTTTTGTATCTGCTCAAATTTCGGAGATATAACAATTTTTTTTTCAAATAGAAACCATAGTGGGACATGATATTTCCAAATTGGTCTTTCTTCAACGATTTCAGAAATATACAGGGTGGCCAAGAGATTGACGTCAAAAAGGAAAAAAACAGGTCCCTCGTGTCATGGGCTATTCGAATCACCCCCATGTATGTTATGCTATTTTTTACGGTATTCGAGTTATGAATTTTTTTTATGAATTTTCGGCTTGACCATCTTAAAAAAGATATTAAAAAAAGTACAAGAATTCTCTGTGAAATTCTTTTTGTGACTCAATCTCCATGAATTGTACTTTTATACATAAAATAACCAGATTCGTAACTTTGATAAAAATTGTGGAAATGTTGGTCTCAAGTGAAAAAGTTACGTAAATTGGATTATGATCTGAATTTTCGAATCAAAATTAAAAATATAAAAAGGCTAATTCACGGTTTCTTAGCATGCTTAAAAATTGCGCTCAACAGTCAGCTTTTAGAATCATTGATAAAAAATGGTACCTAACACTCTACTTTTGCTAGAATTAGCCTTCAAAGTCATCGAGGTGGAAAAAATCAAAGAAGTAGACATTTACTACAAAATTATTTTTTGCCATTTTAAGATATTTCTGATCAAGTTATGGTAGAAAATGCTGAAAATTAATGAAAATTAGCTTTAGATGTTGGTCAAGAAAAGTTCTAGATAAAAAAAAGAAAAATGCATGGCAATAAATCACACATCATAATGTAAATAAAAAGGAACTTATTTATAAAATTTACAGTAGGTTTTCAAAGTGGCCACCTCCAGCCTCAATACACATTCTACACCTTCTTAGAAAATCTTCTTTTAATCGCATAAAACCTGCCTTGTTCTCTCTTAGGACACGTTCGGCTTCTCTTATCTTCAGTGGCAGCTCGTCTTCACTCGAACATTCTCGGGCGTAAACAATTTCTTTGAAATAACCCCAAACGAAAAAATCGATGGGATTAAGGTCAGGTGAACGTGTGGGCCACTTGATTGGTCCGCTACGTCCGATCCATCTGTTCGGGTATCGTTCATTCAAATGATTACGGACTTGAGTTGCGTAGTGACACGGGGCGCCGTCGTTTTGGAATATCATAATTTGACGAAGCTGAAGACTCACATCTTCCAGGAGCAAAGGAAGTTCATGCTCGAGGAAATTTTTGTACGTTTCTCCATCAAGTCTGGACGGCAATTCATATGGACCAATTAGTTCACCATTGAGGACACCAGACCACAAGTTAACGCTAAAGCGTTGTTGGAAATTTGATGCTCTCACATCATGAAGATTTTCAATCGCCCACGTGTGTTAGTTGTGAATATTGAAGATTCCACATCGCTCAAATCTTGACTCATCTGTCCACATAATTGTATTAAAATACCCAGGATCTTCTCTCTCTTTTTGTATCATAGTTCGGCAAAATTCAACGCGCAATTGGTGGTCTGCAGGCAGTAAAGCTTGGACTCGTTGAATGTGGAATGCGTGGTATCCTAGTGCGTGAAGTATACCTTGGATAGAAGTTCTTGGGATGCCCAGAGCACGAGCCAATCTTCTCGTACTGGTAGATGGATTTCGCTGAACTTCTTCGAGCACCCTTTGCCTACAATCCGGATCAACTCTAGGGATTCCTTCACGACCACCACGTTGACCAGGAATGCGGCCAGTTATTAAGGTTTAGTGCGTGTTAATAAAAACACGATGGTCTGGATAATGCTCAGGTTGCGGCCCACCACGACGTTGAAGATGTTCACGATATAGTCTCGCTGCTTCAAGGCCGTTCCCTCGTGTAACTCCGTAAAAATAATGCATTTCAGCATATTCACTTAACGTGTAACTCATCTTCTAACACTTCAAAGAAAACAAACTAACTCGGAAACTGAAAATTTAATTCGAAAGAAAAACTGAGAAAATTAAGGTGAAAATTAGAAAACTGGAAAATTCGGTTCAAACACTTCTTGACACTCGATCGGCGGAATCAGAATTAACTGATGGTCAGGGGAAAATCTGGTTTTATTTTTCCGGAGGGGAGGTGAAAAGGAATGCTCATATGTTCAAAAATTCAGACGAAGTCGCGTCGATGAAAACGTCTTGATTAAGGCTTACCGGTTCTTCATTACAAAAAACGCGGTTATCTGCAGAGTCGCGAATATTTATAACACATTTCATCGTTTTCAAACATAAAAAAGCAATGAAAAACCGATCGGGATTATTTAAATTTTCGAGAACAATTTTTCATTAACCACTTGAATGAACGATACCCGAATAGATGGATCTGACGCAGTCGACCAATCAAGGGGCCCCCACGTTCACCTGACCTTAATCCCATCGATTTTTTCGTTTGGGGTTATTTCAAAGAAATTGTTCACGCCCGAGAATGTTCGAGTGAAGACGAGCTGCGACTGAAGATAAGAGAAGCCGAACGTGTCCTAAGAGAGAACAGGGCAGGTTTTATGCGATTAAAAGAAGATTTTCTAAGAAGGTGTAGAATGAGTATTGAGGCTGGAGGTGGCCACTTTGAAAACCTACTGTAAATTTTATAAATAAGTTCCTTTTTATTTACACTATGATGTGTGATTTATTGCCACACCTTTTTCTTTTTTTTATCTAGAACTTTCTCTGCTAAATTAAAAATGAAAAGCATTTAAATCTTAGATTATTCAATGATAACAATAACACAAGTTTTATGTAACCCGTTGATAACAGTAATGAATGCTTCCATGAGTGCTAAAAAGAGCTCCTTCAAGAAAAAATATTGGTTTATTTGAAAAAATAATATTCACATTTCACAACAAATGCTCAAATCGTTGTCCATTGGAGGGAATTCATATATTGAATATTTTAATGATGTGATATAAATAACGACTTCAAAAGCGCGGGATGATACAATAATGATGAAACTGAATTGAATTTGACAAGTGAAAAGAAATAAGACATGAAATTCTATGATCACCCCAGTTTTGAAGAAAGTGATTCAAAGCCTGCTTGGGTTCTGTTGAATGAAAAGTGTTTTTTCGAAATTTTCGATATACATATAGTGAACTCGGAAGTACATGTATCATGATATATATTTTTAAAATCGTTGAAGAAAGATCAATTTGGAAATATCATTTCCTGTTGAAAATTTTTTTTTGGTACAGCTCCGAAATTTGGGCAGATATAAAAAATCCAACTCCACCGACGAAAAGCATTGGAAAAAGTGCCATGACGATGTGTTGATTTCGAGAGCGTAGATCCTATAAAACGGAAGTTATAGTCAATTATAAAAATGGACGAAAAACCAAAATCGCCCTGTAGCTCGGGAACTAGGCGCCGTAGCAACTTGGGGTTTTCAGCAATCTTACAGTTTCTCGAAAAAAGAGGACATGACTTGCATATTACTTTTTCTCAATCCCTTATAGTCTAAGTCTAAGAGATGTAGAACTAAACTATCGAAATCTGGCCACCCTGTACATTCTCAAACACAGCGCTACCAAGTGTAACCCAACATTCATTACCACTAAGGTTTAAACATTGTTGGATCACAGAATGTATTTGAATCTATAATTGGCCTTAAAGACCCTAAGGATCACAAACTAAATTCGAACTCACACCTGCAAACATTACGAACAGAAGTTGAACTGCACTTATGGAGAGCACTGAGTATAATATGGTTTCAATACTCGTTTGTTGAACTGGTTCCTTTGATTTGTTTGACAAATCAGAGAAAAGCTCAGACAAATTTCAACATGTCTACTTGTCAGAGCTCTGTATCTAGACAGAGAGCTATAGTTTGGGACAAACTGCAAAGTGCTCAAGCTCAACACATGGGGCACACCTCTAATTTTA
Source organism: Adalia decempunctata (assembly GCA_951802165.1). Classification (NCBI taxonomy): domain Eukaryota; kingdom Metazoa; phylum Arthropoda; class Insecta; order Coleoptera; family Coccinellidae; genus Adalia; species Adalia decempunctata. The sequence goes on from OX637697.1 coordinate 49,498,374, forward strand.
ATAACAAAAATTCTTTTCAATTTTCAAATAATTTTAAAGCAGCAAGAACAGAATGTGATAAAATGTAAGTTTGATATTTTTCATCCTAAAACAACTGCACTATGTACATCAAGCGTTTTTTTTGGAGTTGTTGACTTTGAGAAAGTTCATGGGAATATCAGCTCTTAGCGATACTTCCCTTACAAAACATTGGATTCGGATCATTCGGACCATCTAAAATTGCATGTGCCTTCAATGATTGAAAAATTCAATACTGTCTCTTCCAATTTTCCTAATCATGGGCTATCTATTGCGGTACTTTAAACTGGATATTATAATTAACACAAAATGAAACTTACTGTTTTGTTGGTAATTATTTTGCCTCCTATCCATATTCTGTGGAGGCGGCACATTATTGAACGAAGCTGTATGATGGTTGATCATCCTGTGTCCTGGCCTATCTAAGTAAGCCCTCTGTGTCGCCGGAACCATTCCAGTCTGCGCCCTCCACTGTCTGTTTTGTTGGGGGTTTAGATCTGACGGTTTGAGTACAGTGGGGGGATCCTTAGCTCCTTCCAGTTTCCTGGCGGGAAAAATGAATCCCTTTGTGTACTGCGGATAACGGTATCTCACGGTACATACCATGTTATTTGATACCTCTGATAATCCTTTTACCGGAGAATTTAGGGATCCATCATCTTGGATGCAGATTTCCGACAGAAGTACAGTTCCCGCCATTCCGTCAAAAGATATATGAGTTTCGACCTCTATGTCAACCTCATTCACGTAAAGTGAATTGAGCAAATTATGTCCGTGGTGGTTTTTGCGTACATAAAGTCTGTCGTCTCCAAGAGAATTTCTCTTCTTTTCTGCCTCTGTAAGTTGCGAGTAAAGAGGGGCCAGCGCTTTGAAGAGACGTTTTTCGTCGACAAAGGGAAGCAAAGCAACGCCTTGCCATGCGAACTTTTTGCCGTTCAGATCAATTTTAAAGTCTTCAGGATAAAAATCTATAATTGGGGAGTCCTGTAAAAATATTACTGATATCACTATTTTAGACAAACAGTCCAATTTTTGATCAATTGCACTTACAAATAAATAAGCTTTACTTTTATCTGAAATGTTTGTATTTAATTTCAAAAACAAATAGTCCCTGATGGAAAACCAGTTTCAATGATTATATTGTTACCCAGTGACACAAAGAAAATGTTAAAGTTCCTTCACTTACTTGATCAGACATGAGGTTGGCAAAGAGATCAGGTACATGTTTACTAGATGCTGCAGGAAATACACCCATAAGCTGTTCTAACGGCTTGAATGGTTTTGTATCACTCTCAAATTCTGTACTCAGTCCAGAAATATTCAAAAAATCAGATGCAAAAGGAGCATAATGATATGGAAAATACCATGACCATGAGGCACATCCTTGATAATAGTATTTCAGCACCCAGCAGAGACCCCGTACATAATGCAGAGCTACGGCATTTCTGAAAGAAATGTTGGACATTCAATAAAAATGGAACAAGAATGAAAAACCTATCTCTATTATTAAGTAGCAAGAATAAGTTGAGAACTTATGTGCATAAATAATTTCCGAAACAATAAATAAAATATTTCCTTTTGTGTAGAAATATTATTTAATAGATCAAGAAGAATCAGTTTCAAATAATTGTGAGGTAGATTTGCAATTTATTGAGAATTTAAATCGATGATTACCTGAATTCATAATTATTTGGAGTAACATCAAATTTGGACTCATAATAACGATCTTTGAAACCATCTTCCCACAGTCTGACTTCATCATGTGCTTGATCGTCGTCAGATTCTTCATCCTCTCCCTCGGCTTTCCTCTTTACACCTCTAGATTGATCATCTGAATCTGCTGGTTTAATCATGGCTTCCAGAGAGCTCTTAGCAGATACAGTTTGAAGTTGATGATCAACTTGTGTATGCATACCAGCTTTCCTAATTACCATGGCTTCATTCCTAGGATTTTGTACAGGAGTAGTTCTAGTGTCTATATGCTGAAAGAAAGAAATTTACAGTTATAGCTAAAACTATCTCCTCAGCAAACACACTAAGACTTATGATTTTAAATGTAAGTACGAAAAAACTCTTCTTTCATCTTATAGGGTTTCATACATCAATTAGAAAATCAAACGTAAAATTGCTTGATTATACAGCCAAAAATTTGTGATACCTGGGATAAGAATTAATGGGATATAATAATATGATACGAAATAAGAAAAAAACATTACATATTTTTATTTTCCACAAATCATTTCTATTCCCTGAATTCTTAGCTAAGTTATTTGTTGTAAAATATTTTGAATAATTCAACTCAATCAACCTACTTATCCTGAGTATCTTAATATTAGAACATTCGAGGCAAAGTAAAAAATCATTATTTCTTTCAAACACTCACCCTTGGTGCAAATTGAGTATCTCTCACAAGTTGCCAATTGGGTCTCCTGTCATTATACCCTCCTTCAGAGCGCCTTTTCTTAGCTTTTTCTCTTGCCTTAAAAGAGAGTTCTCTTTGCTGTCTTGTTTTGAAAATTTCATCTTCAGCTTTACCAAGTTCTGACATAATCAATTGTACTCTTTCAAGATTTACCTCTCCACTATCTGTCAACCATCCCCCGGTTCTGTAAACACAATCCTTGTATAAAGTAACCAATCTATCAATAGCTCCTTCTCTGATTTCTAAACTTGGTAAATGTGGCAAAAAATCATTTCCAACAAAGAAACACATAAAAACCCAATCATCAACAGCTCGTTCAAATTCGTATTTGAATGGTAAATTAATCATCATTAGTTCTTTTTGCAAATATTCCTTCAATACATTGAGTCTCACAAATATATATTGCACATCAGAATATACCTTTATTTCAGGTTCTAAACTTTTGTTCCCTCCAATACAATCTTTGGTTTCATGTCCAACTTGTGCACAAATATCACATGGTTTAGGCTGGTTGGGTTTAAATTCCTCTCTGATAATTGTGAAATTAGGTTCATGTGTTGCCAACCCTAACATAATCAGATCAGCATCTGCTCCACAGAGTACATGTTGGGTATTTGGATCATGATCAGGTTGTGCTCTCTGTCTTCTAATGAAATCCATAATTTTATGTTCTCCTTCCCCTGGTACATTCGCATCTGACAAAACTACCTTAATAGTTTTCCAACCTGGATCATTATTTAGTCTGTCATGAATATAATAATGCAAGCATTCTGACAACCTAGCCATGAATGGAGTACCAGGTGTTATACAGTTGGAATCAAAATGTTCTTCCTTCTTCTTTTCAGGGGGTAACTCTATTCCTTTGAGGAGTAACTCGGCCCTAATTCTTTTGATCTCATTTATTTTCTCAACACTTTCCTTTGATGCTCTGAAGCGTCTTGACCTTTGCTGGTTCATTTTTGCTCGTGGAGCCACTCCATCAATAGCCATATACAAAACTTTACGGGGTCTAACAATGTTGAAGAGCTTGTCAATACAGTTGAAAATAGCAATCATCATCTCATCTTCATTTTTGGGGACAGGACTGCCATCTTCTGGATGTGTACACGGGTGAATTATACCATTCATGTCAAGGTACAAATTATCGAATTCCATTCCATTAGGATTGGGTTCTGAAGTATCAGTTGGCACAGATACCCCATTAACGTCCACTGGCTTATGAAAAAAAAATGATTAGTGAATTCAATGACTATAAGAGATTATTAATTGTAGCAACATGAGCAAATTCAGAACAAAATTTTACAACTTGACATCAACCGGATCAACTTAGAAAATACAGTTATCCTTAAGGAGGATAAGCGAATGACAAAGTTACTATGAATGAAATAGAAATATCCAATATTATAATCTATTATTTACACAACATACCTTCTGTTCAACACAATGCACAATTACTGACGGATATTTCCGGCTTAGCCAACGAAAGAATGCTGGGACTCCCATTTCAACGAATTTATGTTATTTCCTAATTATTTTGAAATTTGCATTCCAATTAAGTGAAAATTAAAGAATACAAATATATAAATCAATTTCAAGCCGAAGCCAGCTGGAATTGAAAGTGTTCTGTGGTTGAAAGTTGAAACCTCTTAACCACAGAAGTTTAGACGGCTTGATGTTTGTTTGGAGTTTTAACGACCATTTATTATGTCCCAGATTCAAACCAAGCGTTGCGCCATCTGATGACCATCTTCGGAACACATGTCTTGTACATTGATATTTTTGTATTAGCAGAATAAATGTTAAGTCTGTTAAACCCGAGGGCCGAGATGATAAGGAAAGTTTCAAATTATGATAAGCTATTGCATTAAAATATTCTATTGAGTGAGAGACTTGTAAATTAGTGTCCACTAATCTATCCAGGCAGAGGCAACCTGTCTCTGGTCCATGTTATTAACATTCAACTGTGCAGTTTGTACACCTCTCAACCTGGTACCCATGAAACTAAAACAATATTTATCCAATTATACAATTTATTCAATTTAGGCAAAATATCGACAAAGTAGAACATACTTTTCTTTTTCGCAATAACAAAAATATATGTTACCATTGTTTAAGGAGAAGGAGAACAATGATATTTCTAAAAAATAAATGATAAAATACAAAATTTGATCACCATGACGCACTGGCGGACAGTGCGGACACAGCAGGGAGAGAGCCATGGGGGCCCTTGGAGCTCGAAATTGACAATAATCCCTTTATTAGTAGTCCTATAAGGTTGGCAAAAAAATTGTATCTATTGACGCCCCTGAAAGAATTAATGCCACCCCCCTTCGCTTAAAAAGTTTGAATCCAAAAAATCTCAAAGTTATTTGTTATCAATTTTTCTAATATTTTATACCAATGGACCAATGGCCCATGCCCAAATCAAAGAGTAGATCTACTCTTTGCCAAAATTGAAGAACTGTGACCCTAATTTGGAATGAGACCCACTATTTCCAGAACGCAATTCTATCTTTATTATGAAACAACGAATTGATTATCAGAAAATGGAAAGGGAGATAAGACAAGCAGATTCATGAATATTTGTAATTATAATCAGTTGACTCAGTCAGTTACGTAGTTTTTTCCAAACAGAAAATTATTCCTTTCTGAACGAAATCATAGATAAAAATTGATTTAAAATTTGACAGTTTATAGCTGTTTACATACTTCCATTTGTTTTGTTTGTTTTGGCTGAGATGACAGGAGCCAACTGATGAAAACAATGGGGAAAATCTCCATATTCCAATATATTATTTTATATTGTAGTGTTTTGTGTATTCGGTGTCAGTTTTCAGTTATTAAAGATGCAGAAGAAACGATTATTGGAGACAGTCTTCCCCAAATATTGAAGTTTTTAAACGACGATGTTGAAGCAATAATCAGTTATAATTCGGGAAAGATTAAGCACTCTCTCTTGAAGGTATGAGGGAATTTCTTTTTTTAGAACCATTTTTCATCGTCAAGAGTCATTAGTTTTTGGATTGACGAAAAACGCTGTCTCAAAATTGTAATATAAATATGCATCCTCTACTGAAAATATATTGAATGAATCAAGTAATAACTGGAACAAATACTTGAGCTATGTTTTTATTTTCTGATATAGATGCAAAGAAAATTTGGAGTCCACTTGAGAATATTTTCATCAAAATATAAATCCAATATAGTATTGTATTTACAGGGTAATCTTTTGGAAGTTGATATCACAGCTGCTGTAACATGCAAATTTCCAAGCGAACAGTGCAATCATGAGAGTGCTGATTGCAGTGGTCTACTCTTTGTTAAACCAAACACAGAGCTGCAGGTGATTTCTGTAGTTTGCAACCCAAACTCTCCTTTGGAAGAGCCCATTGCTCTTCCAGTACAGCAACATTATTGTGAAGGATGTATGGTTGATGTGAATGTGGATGGAGAAGGAGTTGAGCAATTAGCTAATAATGTGATACAACATGTGGAATCTGAGAAAGGCAAAAAATATAACTTGATTCAAGTTTTGAAGGTGCAACGTGAGGTAAAAATGATTGATACTTCATGCATAGTTTCATCATCCATGAGCAATGATCAAGAGTAATCAAAATAAATAACTTCCATATGGATTTATCTTCCATAATTCTCTATAAACATGCTTTTAAATAGTACATGATGAATATAGAGGTCAAATAATTTTGAGTTTATCACAATTGAGAATAAAAACAATATTATTATGATTATCCGTTTTGAGCATTCAGGACAAATTTTCAATAGATAACATTATTTTGATTTGAAAAGAGTGTTTATGTGTTCATTAAATGAATCTTTCAGTATCAAGCACCACTTTCCCATATCTTAGTATTTTAACTATATTTTAGTCTCTATGCTCATTATTGTGGTACTTTTGTTCACAGAAAGCAGAAATTGTGGGTATAGTTAACTATTGTCATGTTATGTATACAGGGGCCTGCAATTGTGTGTTGTCGAAACAGACATATTAGAAATTTCATTTGAAAGCAGGCTCCTTCTACTTTCATTGCTGCATTTTAGGAAATTATATTTTGGTAGACAGAGTGTAAAAAAAATGGAACAAATTTTTGAAATAGCTAACCCCTTATATTTTCGTATATCTCTATCATGAAGCAAAAGATAAGAAATATTTCTTCAACAGAGAGAGTAGTTTATTTTATTTATTTTGTGGGTCCCATACACTATACGATTGTCTGCATGCTGTCGCCTCAATAGGATAATTGGGGGGCAAACATACACTATCAGTCAATTGTCTGCAGGCAGATGCAGCTTCAGCATACACTATGCATCCAGTGCCTGCAGGCTGAAGACAGCAGGCAAACCGCCATATACCACACCATTCCTCCTTGAAAACGTTGCTCGATTTACCCCCTCTCAGTTTTTGGAGATTCGCCCCTAAGAAGGTTTTGAGTGAAAAACTGAAGCCATCTAACACCCATTTACGCCAGTCAATCAGTGACTTCAAAGTATTCCGGGTTTTCTAGCCAAAGTCCAAGAGGAATTCCACCTAACGTTTTGACTACAACTGCGGTAGGCATCTTCAGAGGTTTCTCGATCTGCGGTTGTAACCCGACTGCTTCGAACTGGTGATGCTATTGGATTCATAGCCGCAGTCCCACCGCCGTTGTGGACGTTCCGTTCAATCCCTCCGCTTCAGACAGGTTCAGTTTTAGCATTGCAGATCGCTGGCAACCAAGCACTATGAACAATGGGAGTACCCTCTTTCCTGCTCATGCTGTTTTGGTACTTATAGATTTCGATGGCCTCCTTATTCATCCCAGGATAATAACTCTGTATTAACGAACAAAATGTTATGTCCATCCATCTAAGCATGTTCCGTGCGTGCAGACTTCTCCGTTTGATGCAGTCGACAACGCCGTTCGTGTTCTTTGATCTGTGTATGAATGGTCATCTTAGTAGTCCCGATGTAAACTTTCCCGAAGTCTATGAACTCCAGCTTGAGAGAGTGGATCAGTTTGGTATTTGGTACACCTTAGGACCTGTGCCAGTTTTTTTGTTGGTTTATAGACTGTTTTGAAATCATCTCTTTTAGAAATTTGCTAATTTTGTCCGTCACCTTTGGAATTAATAGTATGTATGCCTCTTCCTTTTAATGATTTCGGATGGTCTATTTTCATTTGTGGTTCACTTCAATCTCTTTCGAGTTGTACCCTTTTGAACTGAATGCTTGTCGTTGTTCCAATTTGCCTGGCAGATATTCAAGCTCACATATTCGTCGAGCTATCTCATCAAGTGTTTTGATCACATCCTGCTTTTGTTGGAGATGGTGATTGGACCTCTTGTGTTAGATATCTTTGTATGAATATGATTACACTGTTAACTCCTAGGTCTCTTGGGAATACCCCTTAGAAGCTTGGAGCTTGCGAGAGTTAGGAGAATCAGTTGTGTTCTGTGACGGCTTTGCTGCTGTGTCCCCACGCCACCTAAGGCACAGCACTGTTAATTTTTGACCCAACAGAGGTGGTGGCCCACTAGAAAATTTCTTTCCTAAACCCCGGGATTGACTCGGACTTTCGGGGTCAGAGACAACGATCTATCCACTGAGCTAGAGGCACTCATGTGGGTAGGTTTTCTATAAACCTTGTGTCCTAGTTTGCCATTAAGCTTTCTAGTAACCAATACATCCAGAGAGAGTAGTGCACCATCTCTTTTTACTTTCAAGGGGAACTGAATGTTTGGGCGCCTGATATTGAAGTGTTGAAGGAAGACATTCAGCTGTTCCTCACAGTGACACCAAATCACGAAGGAATCATCCATATATCGAAGCCATTTGTATGGTTTCTTTGGGACTGTCTCAATGGCGTTCTTTTTGCATTTTTCTATGAAGAAATTGGCAATGACAGGACTTAGTTGGCAACCCACAGCGACTCCATCCAGTTCTTCGGAAAATTCGCCCTTTCACCGGAAATAGCTAGATGTAAGGCAATACTCGTAAAGACGTGTTATGTTTCCCGGAAATACACTGCGCAAAAAAAATTAACGCACATTATGGAAATCACAAATTTATTCTACAACTGAAGGTGTTCTCAATGATAATTATTTGTATCAGAATTATGCATGCATATGTTATCCACTTTCAACGTTTTTCTTCAATTCAGATGTTTTCTCCCAGCAGGAATAAAAAAGATGATATTATCAGATTTTGAATGTATTGGCTCCATTCTAAAATCAGTTGTTCTCGATCAATAGTTTTTCTTTCGTATGATTTTCTACACTCGATCGCTATGCAACGCGAAACACGCAATTTGACCCAAGAGGAATGTGTCCAAGCGGTAGTTTTGCGAGAAGAAGGGTGGACATACACAAGAATTGCAGAAAGGTTTGGAGTTTCCCATACAAGTGTGTCCAGAATGTTGCAGCGATTCAGGGAGACAGGTATGAATGTCCGAAGACCAGGACAGAGTAGACCACGGGTAACAATTGCCATTCAAGAACGTTACTTGAGAGTTTCTTCGTTGAGACAACGGTTTGCAACCGCTCGCCTCCTTCAAAATCAGCTTGAGCAAACTCATGAGGTGCAAATTAGCACTCAGACATGAGACAATAAGAAATCGCCTCAGAGAATATGATTTAAGGCCTCGTGTCGCGGCAAGAGGCGCAGCTCTTACCCCAGCCCATCGAAGGGCGCGTTTGGATTTTGCGAGAGAGCATATCCATTGGGAAGAGGCCGATTGGGAAAGAGTTCTCTTCACAGATGAGTCTAGATTCTGCCTCTACCATTGTGATCGACGTTCCCTTGTATACAGACGTCCACATGAAAGATATGCTCAGTGCAATGTCCTGAATACTACTAGTACGGTGTTATTAACCTAAAAAAAGGCCTAACCTTGACATCCAAAGTAAAAGTTTTATTCCAACTCCAAATTGTTCTATATAACCCTCTTATTGTTTGGTAAAAAGTTACACCATTTTGAGCGTCGGGTTTGGGGGGGAGGGGGAGAAAAAGTAGTAAATTTAGTAGTTTTTTTAGTGTTTGGAAATTGGTTGAAAACTAAGCTGTTTAGCACAAAGAGTGTTATATACAAAAATATTCTACATGAAATTTTAAACTAAAAATGTCCCATGCATATTCCCTGTAAAATTTACGGTTCAGGAGTTGCAGACGGTGTAAAAATAAAAATGATATAATTTTTAAGGTTTTTTTTCCAAATAAGTGTCATAGGATGTGACACTGCGTCTGCTGTCTATAAGAAGGGAAAAATTGCACCTTATAGGAAAGTTCAAGCCAACACCGTTCTTTGTGAAAAACTTCTGGTCTTCAACAACCCCAAAGCCGACCCCAGTGCAGTGGCTGATGCAGGAAATAACTTCCTACTTGCAATGTTTGGAGCCAAGAACACTGAAGATCTAGATTGTCTCCGCTACCAGTCCTACTTCAAAACGATTGCAAAGCAGCCTATACATGCATTACTGAAGTTGGATGCACTACCCCCCACTTCAGGAGCGTCCAGACAGCATTCATTTAGGACCTACCACCAGGTACAACAGTGGCTGAATGAAGATAAGGATCCACTCGAGTGGGGTTGGAAGAAGATTGGCGACCACCTGACACCAATTACAACAGCACGTCCTGCAGCCCCCCAGGAATTACTGTCCCTTATAATGTGTACTTGCAAAGATGAATGCGTTCGTAATTGTGAATGCAGAAGGAGTGGTCTAAACTGCACTAGCATATGCAGCAATTGCTCAGGCCAAGCATGTGATAACATGGACAATAATAACATCTTAGACGACGAGCTAGAGGAGGAGGATAATGTACTGGAGGATGAGTGAAGTTAATAAAGACATTGAACATTCCAAATTTGAAAGATATTTATGCTTAAGAAGTGAATTTATGTTGCAATGTTCGTAGAAAGTTCAGGGTGGGTTTCTCCGTACCACATATGGCCTAGGCCTGTGGAAGCCTCTTTTCCCTTAAAAAAGAGTGCCCCTTGATAAGGTGGTGAGGTTGTCGTTCCTTCAAGGGCTTATCACTTACATACCACCGGCCACTGAAATAGCAACATTCTTTTACGAAGCTTATTTTTTTTTTTAATTATCAAAATTACGAAAAAGTTAACATTTACACCTGTAACTCTCGAACCGTACTATTTAGACTTAGAGTGATTATGAAAAGGACCATTCTTATTTAAAATTTAACGTAGAACATTTTTGTATATAACAATGTTTAGGATAAACCGCTTAGTTTTTGAAATATTTACGAAAAACTAAAAAAACTAGTGATTTTTCAAATTCCCCCAAATTCCTCTTCGATCATATGTTGGCGACTCGATGGTGGTCCTCATGGCATACCGTTTTTGTGGATTTTTGGAAGTCCATAAATCATTGGAGCTTTCGCTTCACTCTTACAGACTCTCTTTTTGTGTTCTTCATCGAGCCTTCACCAATGATCTAGTTTTAATGAGCTTGGACCACTTAGAATTTTCATATTCGGATGGTTCCTGTAACTCCCTCATCTTTTCTGATGATTCCTTGAGCACCGTTGCATTGCCTTTATATGCTCTGAGTACAATGATCGACTTTGAGACTCCTTATAGCTTGGCGTTCTCTGCGCGTTGTGTGACTTTTCAGCGGTTTGGCTGTCCTGATGATTCTTGAAGCCTCAGCATATACCTCCTCAGCCGAGACCTTTGGGAAATAAAATGTTTAAGACCTCAATGATCATCAATGGAATAAGTTTTGTGTATCAAGCCTACTTTCCGTTTAATTTATAAACCTCTCCAGGGCAGATACTATGTTTTCATTGTCAAACAATAATACTGAATAATCTACAAGAGCTCTCTTGGAGGGGAGAATGGACTGCTGTATCAATTCTTATCACCACGAGGGTGAAATAATAAAATGGATGTATAAAAATAGAAATAAATACCACAAAGTAAACACTGTAGGAAATGGTACTTACGGCTGGTCTGGCTTGACGAGATGTATCTGGTGGCGGTCTGATTTCGTCCAATGTTGTGCCGGGTTAAGTCCTTATCTCACGAATCGAATTCACTTTTAGGGCCGACAAAAGTATACAGGGTGATTTTTTTAAGTGTTTCAGAGACGTTTTCGAAGAAGGAATTGCGATACAAATTCAAAATTTTGTATTTTTCTTTTAGAGCACTTGAACTCAATTTGTAAAATATTTTCAAGCGGAATCTACTTCCGGTTCTACCGGAAACGAATGTGAACTTCGTTATTTCAAATACAACACCCTGTATATCTATACATATTTGAATTCTTCGTTTAATTCTGCAATGATTTGATTTATGACATGCGCAACCACTCCAAGCGATTTTTGAGTTATAGCCTGAATCTCAAAATTTTTGACAGAAAGATTGTCAAAAATTAGTGTTTATATTTCCAAAATCTCTCATTGTAAAAATTTTTTTCGCAACAGTGAAACGAAGGAAAGTTCTCTGATACTTCTTCTCGTATAAATTATGAGGAAATATTATACAGGGTGTCTGAAACAGGGCTTCAAAGTTAGCCTCAACAAAACTATGAAATCTCAATTTTTTCAAATGAGAACCATATAATTTTGCAATTCCGATCGATTGCTCGTCAAAAATTAGCTAGAGTGTTCCAAACATTTCATGTCTTTAAAATCAGTCGTTTTGCTGTTTTCGAATAAAATTCGAATTTCACGACTAAAGCCAGGTTTCGCTCAGTCCAATTCATTGGTATGCACGTCTTTCACAAAGTAGGCTATGTCAGGAATTGACATTCTTACGTATATACTTTTATTGATCAGCAGTATGGAAAACATGCAATAATAATTAGGTACACTAGAATAGAATGATATATCGAGAGCCTGTCCTTTATTTGCAGCGAATGTGACAAATAAACAAAGCAGATAATGAATGATGGCTAAATAAAAAAAACTAACTCAACAATTTTCTCAACAACAAAAAAATTTGACAGAAATTTAATCGATATTACAATAAACTTTCAAAATGTTGGCCCCATTCCTCCAAACATTTATTGATTCTTCTAAGAACTTCGATTTGGTTAAAGGTGTTCAATGTGGATTTCTTTCGTTAGAAATTCTGACTACCCTTTCTACTATTTTGTAACATTCACCATAAATGAAGAACATATTTGAAACATCACTGTTATTGTGATTTTGCATATTGCCCGAATTCAAACAACAGATAATAGGTATGAATGACAGTTCTCAACAGTGCATTATAAATGAACTGACATATTCTAACTACATATTGACATAGCCTACTTGAAAATTATCTTAATAATGATTAGACAAAGAAAACTGGATTTATTCCTGAAACTCGAATTGTATTCGATAACGGCAAAACTACTGATTTTAAAGACATGCAATGTTTGGCACACTCTAACTAGTTTTTGACGAGCAATTGATCGGAATTACAAAATTATATGGTTTCCATTTGAATAAAATGAGATTTCATAGTTTTGAACTTTGAAGCCCTCTTTCAGAAACCCTGTATAATACACCGCGCAAAAAATTAACGCACATTATGGAAATCTCAAATTTATTCTACAACTAAAGGTTTTCTCAATGATAATTATTTTTATCAGAATTATGCATGCATATGTTATCCACTTTCAACGTTTTTCTTGAATACAGATGTTTTCTCCCAGCAGGAATAAAAAAAGATGATATTCTCAGATTTTGAATGTATTGGCTCCATTCTAAAATCAGTTGTTCTCGATCAATTCTAGTGGTCAATAGTTTTTCTTTCGTTTGATTTTCTACACTCGATCGCTATGCAACGCGAAACACGCAATTTGACCCAAGAGAAATCAGTCGTTTCGTCTCATTCGTATTCGCCTTTCATTGATACAGTGCGGCCGAGTACGGCATGCCGTACCTGCTTTAACGTCGGTCCCCAGAAAGCGTTCGATGCTTGGCGCTCCCGTCTTCCCGCAGTTACACACATTTCAATTCTCGGACTGATTTGGGTTGACGAAACGGCGCGGCGTTGAGATTGGAAGAGCGTATTTTCAAGGAGTTGAAATATTTCAGTTATATAATTTTTAGAATTTTATTCACATAGGTATTGGGAATACAATAATTATAATAAATTTGGTAATTTAACAGAAGAAAGAGTAATTTAAATTTTGGCTGAACACAAAATATAAAGGGTCGGCAGTGCCGACCCTGCCGTTCCTGACGAGCCGCCACTGGCGAGCTAGACGGCAAAAGTCATTTCTAAATAATGATCGGTTTCTTGTGAAATAGGAATGATAAGAACCGTTAATCTGAAACGAATTTTCACTCTTGAATGCGAACATGAGAACTTCCAGAATATACAAACACGGAAATGTTAAAACCTTCAACTCAACGAACTTCTGCCTGGAATCATCACGATAACCCACGCCCGCGACAATTCTCAGAGCTCTTCTCTGCAGTGCGAAAATTCTATGTCTAGAGGCGCAATTGCCCCACGCCACTATTCCATATCTCAACAAGGACTCAACAATCCCAAAATAGGCCACTCTTAGAACACTCGCCGACAGACGGTTAGACATACTCCTCAAGAGAAAACAACTCCTACAAAGCTTGGTGGCCAGCTGTTCGGTGTGGGCACTCCAACGCGGGGCAGAATCAAGTGCAACACCCAGGAACCTCGCATCACCCCTCAAATCCTCCATCTCAACATGCCGCAAAGCAAATATCCGCTTGATTGTCTTACCTTCGTTAAGGACAAGCCTATTTGAGGTAAACCACTCACGAGCTCTCGCCTGCGCAGCATCGCCCCCCTCCACCAGCGATCGAAGGCAACCGGACGACAAGGACACAGTCGTGTCATCGGCAATCGGCAAATAGCATTGTTTTATATATACCGAGGTAGTTAGGAAGGTCATTGATGAATATTAAAAATAAGAGGGGGCCAAGAACTGATCCCTGCGGCACCCCATGATCGATCTCTCTACATTCGGACCATTCATTGTTGAAATAAACAGACTGCTTTCTATCCGATAAATAGGAATGCAGTAATGTCAAACTATCACCCGAACAGCCGTAGGCCCCCAGCTTTCGCAGCAGAAGTGAGCGATCCACGTAGTCGAAGGCCCTGGCCAAGTCCAGGAACAGCGACAAAGAATACTCACCATCCTCGAAACACCCCCAAAGTAAGGTCAACAAAATTCATTATTGCATCAGAAGTGCTTCTGCCTCTTCTGAAACCAAACTGCTCATCACATAACAGACCATGCTGCTCAAAGAACTCCAGCAATTGAGAGTATAGAAGTTTTTCGAAAATCTTTGACAGAACTGGCACCAATGAAATGGGTCGATAATTCATAATATCATCCCGGCTGCCCTTCTTGAACAGTGGTATAACCTTAGATATTTTCAGAGGACAAGGGAAAGTTTTATGATCTATACACAAATTATAAAGTTTCGTCAGCGGAGTTATCAAGTTATTTATATTCTTCTTGATCAAAAGGGAAGAAAGACCAAATAAATCAGCAGACTTGCTGGGTCTCAAGGATGCCACAGCAGACCGAACGTCATTAATACATGAGTAAAAGTAAAAACTGAAACGGCTTCCCCAGGGAGAAAGCCCAAGGGATCGACAGTCAGCTCGCCAAGACTTTTCACTGCATCACGTCCAATAGATATAAAAAAAATCATTAAATTCGTCACAAGTAAAATTGCAAAATTCTTCCTGACTTGGATAGCTCTCCGACTTAATCAAATTCCAGATTGACTTCGAGACATTATTGGACTGTCTGATAATCCGATCATTAGCTGAAATCTTTGCCTGCCTAATCTTGAACCTGTGAAATCTTTTGAGCCGATTGTACTCCTCACCGGATACGAAACCTCTCAGCGACTCGAGATCATCGCGGATCAATCTGAGTTCCGGCGTAAACCAACTAACGCCTCCATCGCGCCTTCGTACCTTAACACTTCTTTCCGGGAAACTTGCCAAATAAGCATCTGTCAGTTTTTCATTGAATATTTCGAACTTCCGTAGAGTATTAAGCTTACAATCATTAACAAAATCCCAAGAAAGACCATCAAGCATGCAATAAAAGGAATTCAAACCCGCACGAGTAATCGGCCGAAAAACCCTAGACACCATTGTCCCCGAGGCGCCTCCGTATAAGGCCCTTTTGGACCAAATTCTGATGGGCCCATTCGATTCCTCGGGCGAAATTACTAAAGACCCCTTTATCAGAATTCCGATTTTCCACCGGTGCGCGTAATAATTTCACCGTTTCCAGACTTTTGAACCACACGATATATAAATCTAGAAGTTTGCGATAGGCGTCGCAATCTGTTGGTTGGTTCTTTACCTGACAGTTAAACCTTCAAAAATTTGCCTATGGTTTGCGGATCTTTCTAAAGAAAGATTAAAAGCTGTTCAAGTTTGTTTACTTATGATGAGGTTTCTATGGACATTCGAAAAAAATACAACATACCTGTAACAATTGAACGAATTATGACGAATGGAAGCCAATTTCAACTCACGACTAATTCCTACAGATAGAAAAATGTCTACTCATCTAATTCATGAACCAGTAAAGAAAATATCACCCTACTGGTACAAGTGCGAATTCAATACAGTATTACAGGCCGACAAGGGGATCTTGGGCCGAAAAGGCCATGTTTCGATAAGATTTTTTCACTCTTAATCGCTTGTTTTGATGTGTCGCCAATCGCTGCGATAGTTGCGGTACTCGGAAGGCTTCTAAATAATATAAAGGTGCGTACTCACTTGCAACAGAACACTCCGATCGAACCGAACATGACGCGCGCGCTGAACCGATTGCAACAAATATAGTTCGCAAAAATTCGGGCTGGAACACCGGCGAAAGAATAATTTCCTTTGAGCAAATCGCGTTTACCGACAATCCTCGGAAAATGTTTGGCGCCTTCAGTTCTGTTCTGCGCAACGTATTGACTAGACAAATAGTCAATACGTGAATGAAATGCATATCAGCCATTTTGGAATTCGGCATGTTTTGGTATTCCACCACCTTCACTTTTCAAACCACAGGTGTTTAATTTGATGTGTTAATACTAACAATGAATTTATTCACCACAAATTACTAACTGGATTTTAATGCCAATTTTGACAGAAAGATTGTCAAAAATTAGTGTTTATATCTCCAAAAATAGATGCATAGAAATACCTGGTGTTGGCACTGATTAGATTTTGTTTAAGACTTTCTTGTCGATCGAAAACGTGATATTTTGTGCAGCTTTCCATTTCTCCCGAAAGGGGTCGCGTTTTTTGTCGTTGCCGCAGTAGCGCCACGACCGATAAATATTGCGGATTTATTCCGGAACTAGTCCAAAATCTGAAATCTAGGATGCCGTTTTGATCTACAAATTTTGGTCACGATTTTTAGTAGGGAGTCGTTACACCAGGTGTTCTATGCATCTATCTCCAAAACCTCTCATTGTAAAAATTTTTTTCGCAACAGTGAAACGAAGGAAAGTACGCTGATACTTCTTCTCGTATAAATTATGAAGAAATATTATACAGGGTGCCTGAAACAGGGCTTCAAAGTTAGCCTCAACAAAACTATGAAATCTCAATTTTTTCAAATGGGAACCATATAATTTTGCAATTCCGATCGATTGATCGTCAAAAACTAGCTAGAATGTTCCAAACATTTCATGTCTTTAAAATCAGTAGTTTTGCTGTTTTCGAATAAAATTCGAATTTCACGAATAAAGCCAGGTTTCGCTCAGTCAAATTCATTGGTATGCACGTCTTTCACAAAGTAGGATATGTCAGGAATTGTCATTCTTACGTATATACTTTTATTGATCAGCAGTATGGAAAACATGCAGTAATAATTAGGTACACTAGAATAGAATGATATATCGAGAGCCTGTGCTTTATTTGCAGCGAATGTGACAAATAAACGAAGCTGATAATGAATGATGACTAAATTAAAAAAAAACTAACACAACAATTTTTTTAATAACAAAAAACTTTGACAGAAATTTAATCGATATTACAATAAATTTTCAAAATGTTGGCCCTATTCCTCCAAACATTTATTGATTCTTCTAAGAACTACGATTTGGTTAAAAGTGTTTGATGTGTCGCCAATCGCTGCGATAGTTGCGGTACTCGGAAGGCTTCTAAATAATATAAAGGTGCGTACTCACTTGCAACAGAACACTCCGATCGAACCAAACATGACGCGCGCGCTGAACCGATTGCAACAAATATTGTTCGCAAAAATTCGGGCTGGAACACCGGCGAAAGAATAATTTCCTTTGAGCAAATCGCGTTTACCGACAATCCTCGGAAAATGTTTGGCGCCTTCAGTTCTGTTCTGCGCAACGTATTGACTAGACAAATAGTCAATACGTAAATGAAATGCATATCAGCCATTTTGGAATTCGGCATGTTTTGGTATTCCACCACCTTCACTTTTCAAACCACAGGTGTTTAATTTGATGTGTTAATACTAACAATGAATTTATTCACCACAAATTACTAACTGGATTTTAAGGTGGGCGCTCAATGTAGTGTGTTTTTATTTCAAGTTGATTTCGAAAACGGTTTCTCTTTGAGAACTGAAATTGTGTGGGTGAACTCAGAAAGGATTAGGGTTCTTGTTGAAATAATTTTAATCGATTTCATTCCGACAGTCAATTTTTTTTCTTTCAAAAATAGAAGAAAATGAGCCAACCCATGCTTCTGTTTTATTTCAACAGAAAGACCCATGAAAATAGTTCAACTTCCGATTAAAAGGGAATCTACTGATAATTTCGTTCAGAAGATCAACTTGAAATACGGAATTGGCAGAGAATGGCCAAATTCAAATTTTGGCGGGAAAAAGTTCCTGCTTTACCCATAAATTCGCTTATTCCATAGTTCGGCGATTTTTGGATAGAGAGCGCCATTGTACATTTCATTCATGATTAGAGAGATATTCATAGAACTTGATAGTGATAGTGCATGTTCTATGGATATCCATAAAATGGACGGTGGCGCCTCTATCGGCTGAGCTTTCCTACTGGCTTTAAACGCTGACCTTACACCGCGTTTACATTAGTCAAGTGAGTTGATCAAGTCAGTTGAATTGAAAGCGAATTGAATGTGTAAACCCCCCAATTCGTTTCACTCGATCGGCTGAATTGATCGGCTTCTAAGTTGAAGCACGGTCAACTTTGTGGAAGTTACTTGAATTCAACTGACTTGATCAACTCACTTGACTAATGTAAACGCGCCATTACACCGCGTTTACATTATTGATCAAGTCAGTTGAATTGAAAGCGAATTGAATGTGTAAACCCCCCAATTCGTTTCACTCGATCGGCTGAATTGAACGGCTTCTAAGTTGAAGCACGGTCAACTTTGTGGAAGTCACTTGAATTCAAATGTCTGTGATTATGAAGTAGTGAAAGGATTAACGGTAAGCAGACAAATTTTCAGAAATTCCGGAAAATGTTCGATTTCTGCTCGGCGTGCACGGAATTTGTCTGTCCGCCGTTAATTCTTTCACTAAATAAAAATAAAATTTCTCCATGCAATTTTTCAAACAACAGTGGCTGACCAAAAAAAGTTCTAAAGTAAAACAGGGGACAGTGGCCAGAAAAAAAATCACTCCTGTAGATTTGCAATCACAATTGGCATGTCACATGGTGTAAACTCTAAATTATATTATCTATGCCAAATTTCAATTGAATATCTTGTGAGGTGCAGATACTTTGAGAAAAAACTTTAACAACCTGTATCTCGAAAACGAAAGGTTTACGGTCCCATACTTGTGAGCCTTTTTTTTTCTCTCAAATTCATGAAAGGAATCTCCCCCCTTCATTTGTATCTTTAGTTTAGGAACCCCCTGTATATTGGCCAAAATCATTCCTATTCCGAACACGAAAAAGGTTATAAAAACGAAAATGAATTACATTTATCATATAGGTACAGGGGATACTTTTCTTGACAATTACGAAATTCTACCTATTGAAAATTAAAAATTTGAAAATGGAGGATAATGTCCCTAAGTTGGAACAATTGATATTAAAAATTTGGACACAACTTATCAGGAACTCTAGAAATTAATATATACCATAAAACACAAATTTTAAAAAATGATCAAATAGACATAGACGTTTAGTAGAGTGTAGGTATATTATACACTCTACTAAACGTTTTTTTTTAGATATTTAGGAATTCTCAAAACCTTTCCCTATATTGTTTGAAAATAGACTCGGATATTTTAAGATATGTATGTTTTCAAATATCGTATACACAACTGAAGAATCCATGGTGTGACAAAACAATTGTGGTGAAACAATGAAAAAAAGCGGCAATGAAACATTTGTTTCCATACATATTCAAATACGAATATCCTTCAAGACCAAAACAATCAGAGACCCAGGTCTTTTTGTTTTATTCGCTATTTCTGGGTAATTTGTTATCATAGTATTTTAAGGTGAGGTTTTTCTTTTGACAGGTGATAGAACTCATCAAAACTCACATTTTACCGAAAATTTCTTAAATGAAATGTTCAATTTGAAGAATTTATGAAAACTTTGGGCATCAATACCTTGATACCACTCGGGCCTGCATCATATCTCTACATATCTGCACCAGGTTTATGATCATACGCGAAGGTGATTTCTTAGCGGAAATCTTGTTCTGTACAACTTATGCGCTGAACTGGCATTTTGTTTTGATTCACCATAAATTGAAAGCATATCACAAGTTCATTATTTGAATAAACGAGCGGCATTTTCGAAACATAAACACTCGTACAATCTACACCGTACCACTGAACACAATCAATGTTCTGCGTCATGTATGATAAAGAGACAAAAAACATGTTGATATCTACGGACGAGCAGTCGAGGGAGCAGGTTCGGACTGAGGAAATTTCAGTATCACCAAGAAACTAGAAAATATAATAGTTTCATTTTCTCGAAACAGGGACATAATTCATATAATTTTTTTTGTTGAATGACTTATTTTGATGAGTTATATCACCCGTCAAAAGAAAAGCCTCACCTTAAAATACACCCTATATAGTCCATCTTCATATTCGAATAATCTGCCAACTTTGGCAGTAACAGTCGAATACAGCTGTGTCACACATTCACACATGAAGAAAACTGTCACCGCATATAGTTGCGTATCTAATCAATTTTGTCTGATCTGATTCTTTGTAGTCATATTAATAATGCATGTTGATTTCAGGTCACCAATGGCGTTAATTTCGAAATCACTGTCCTTATCGGTCGACCCCCTTTAGGGTGTGATACAAATCAGAAATGCGAGAGAGACCCAAAGGAAGACATGTACTGCCTTGTTAAATTCTTCCAAGAACCTGGTTACTTTGCACCCAAAAATATAATTTCAAACAATTGCACGCAAACTCAAACATTCTTACCTGTGATGCCCAAATATCAATCCAACGATATCAATAAACTAGATGCAGATGATGGAAAGACAGATTACACGGGAAAACAAAGTCACATCAAAAATACGGAACTGAGCGAGAATGACATCTTGAAAGAAATAATTTCACAAATTGTACCTTCAGATGAAATCGAGACCAAACAGATTAAAAATGTGGATGCACAATCAAACTCGATGAAAAGCATTGAAACTTCGTCTGCTGATGATTTAGTAGATGAAAATGGTCAGCCTTTAATTGCATCGAGTACGTTTCAAGACATTTTAGCAACAGAAGATGAGCCAATATCTGTTGGTACAGATACTTCAGTGAATCATAATGAAATGGAAAATAGCGATACAATAACTAAAGGAAGTTCAATCGTGGATGAAAATCAACAGAAAGCTTTGCAACAAACAGAAGATAACTCAGAAATAACTTCCCAATCTAATAATATGAATGAGGATACAATGTCTGCAACTGCCGGTAAGTGAAAAGATTGCAATTAGATGTAGCAATCCAGCGTGATTTATGCAGTTGGGAAACCTTGGGTTGGTTTGTTCTTTTGGTATTTTCGACATTTTCATTTCTCTGAAGGTGTATATACTTTTTTTGCATGGCTTCTGTGGATACATAATTCTACATTCACTTTTATAAAGTATCCCGGTTGGCCAAGATTTAGGTTTATCCATATTTTTTTTAACTCAAAATTGACACAGTTTGACACTCGTGAAACATCGGCAATATCAAAATAATTATCAGAGACGTTGACAATGCTATTTCTATTTACTCTTTATTAACTTTGTAAATGGAGTTAGTTCTTTTAAGGTTCAACTGTGAGACTGGTTTCGTAGTATTACTACATTTTCCATACTGGAGTATTTCAAGTTGTGCGAAAAAGTATTTGAATGTCTTCTGTAGGCTTATTTCTTGAGAATTTTGAAAAGTGGGGAATTCCATCGGTCCTTCTGTTCGTTTAGAAGTTTTTCTGTCAGGTTATTCTGAATATTTTCCCAAAAGATATTTCGACACAATATGAAGAATTATTTTATTTTGGGAATACTACAAATCATATCAAACTAGGCCTTACGACATCATAGTAAAATACATGTAAGCTTGTGTACGTGATATAACTGGATAGCCATGATAAATTATTTAATTTTGACATAAGCTTTCAATTTGAAGTTTTTGAATTGTTAAATTATTATAATATTAATTGATTGAAGAAGATAGTGAAGCATAGGCATTTAATTGTCGATTCACTGTTTTCAGGTGAATCAATTTGTGTTTTTGCTTCAAGAAAGTCAATTCATAATCTTATAAATCGACAATTTGGCTACATGCGACAAACAATATGGCAAAGCTGAAATTCCATTTTGAATTGGTAGCGGCAGAGAATGAGAAATCAAATGTCTTAAGACTGAGTTCCATAACTGATGAAGATGAAAAGATATACGAAATTCCAAGCGACTTACAAACATTGGAAAATCATTCTGAACTAGCTAAATTACCAGAATTTAAGAGAGTCGTGAAAACACTTCAAAGAAGAGGACAAAGAAGGAATGTTTATTTCAACTTGAGTGAGGATATGTTGAGATTATACAAAGATGAGGCTGGTAATATGGCAATTGGAGAATACCTTCTTGAAGAAGTTCAAAACAAGGATGAACAATACGTACAAAATAAAAAAACTGATGAGAGCCTTATCAAAATTTTGGAGAAGTTGTCTGTAAAAGAAGAATATCCTAATAAAATAAACAAAAATCTGGGCTATGTTGCTGGTAATTTTGTTTTAGACAAATTTACTGGAAAAAAAATAAATGTTAATCAGTGGCTAGATACTTATGAAACTGAATGTAGGAGATTGGAAATCACAGAGGATTCAGAAAAAATTGAGATGTTGAGGTTTTTCTTGGACGATGCAGGGAAAGATTGGTACAATTCAATGCTAATAAAAAACACATTGAACTCTGAATGGAAAATTTGGAAAAAACATTTGTTAGAAACTTTCGCAGATAAGGGATGGAATTCAATAGTTTACGCAATAAATTTCAAATACTTGAATGGCTCATTGCTAGATTATGCTTTAAAAAAAGAACGATTACTACTTGAAACAAATAAAAATATAGACAAAATAACATTGAGAAACTTGATTGCGGCTGGATTACCAATATATGTGAGAGACAAAATAGATAGACAAAATTTGAAAAATTCTGAAGATTTATTCAATGGGTTAAGAGGTCATGAAAATATAGTTGAAAAGAAGAACTACAACAGTAATAGAAACGTTGACCCTACAAATAAGAGCAAAAAACAAGAATCGCAAGAAAAAAATTGTTATAAACCTTGTAGAATTTGTGAGAATAAAGGTAAAAATAATAGATACCATCCTCAAAGTCTCTGTTGGTACAAAGAAGAAATGAACAAGATCGGAACAAAAACAGTGAACACAGGTGCTATACTAGAAGTAGAAGTGGATAATCGTGATCCAAAAAACTTAAGTTCCCCCCACTAATTTCAGTTGAAGTACTACTAAACGATGTACTGGAAGCTAAAGGTATTTATGACCCAGGTTCTAGTATAACAGTGATAAATTCAAAATTAGTACAGGTAAAGAACACGAAAAAAGATCATTTCTATAACACAATAAAAACAATTAGTGGAAGGGGTAAAACTGAAGGATTAATTACATTGAAAGCGAAAATTCTGGCAAAAGAAGATAATATTAATGCATTTATATTCAACAATGAGAATTTTGAATATGATATGATAATTGGATTAGATACCATACAGAAATTTGCGTTGACACATGATGGGAATTTAAATATCCAGGTACATAAAGAAGATTTACAGAATAATGAAAATAAGGCTGAAGAAGATACTAGTAAAATTGGAGAGAATAATGATCCTAATGAAAAAGAGGACAAACAGGACATGGATAATATTTTGAAAGTAAATTTTAATGAGGGAATAGAAACAGGCAGATTTACAGCAGATATTGAACATTTGAATGGGAACCAGAAGAAACAAATGAATGAGTTATTGGAAAATTACAAAGAAAATTTTGCGAAAGATAAGTTTGATGTTGGTAAAGTAAAAAATTATGAAGCATTCATCGATTTGCAAATAGAAAAGTATTGTTATAAAAGACCATATAGATGCACCATAGATGATAAAATTGAGATAGAAAAACAAATATCACAATTATTGAAGCATGGTTTGATTGAGGAATCTTACAGTCCTTTCGCGGCACCAGTTACGTTAGCATTTAAAAGAGATGAAGGAAAAAGGAGCCGATTATGTATAGACTTCAGAGATTTGAACAAAATAATTGTTCCTCAATCTCAACCCTTTCCTTTATTAGAAGATTTAATGGTGAAAACAATTGATTGCAAATTTTTCACGACACTAGATGTTAATTCAGCTTTCTGGTCCATCCCATTAAGGTTACGAGACAGGCCAAAAACAGGATTTGTAACACAAGAGGGTCACTACCAATGGACCTGTTTACCGTTTGGATTGAAGACATCTCCAGCTATTTTCCAACGTATCTTGGGGAACATAATGAGAAAATACAAATTAACAGAATTTGCTGTTAACTACATTGACGACATATTGATTTTTTCAAAGACATTCGACGAACATATAAGACATGTAGAACTGCTAATGGAAGCCATACAAAATGAGGGATTTCGATTGAAATTCACGAAATGTAAGTTTGCAGCTAATTCGGTTAAATATTTGGGACATGTGATAAAAGATAACACCATAACACCTCTCAGAGACAATTTAAAATCTATAAGAGATTTCCCAATTCCAAGTAACAGAAAACAAATAAGACAATTTTTAGGCAAAATAAATTTTCATCATAAATACATTCCAAATGTTACAATGGTACTAGATCCTCTACATAATTTACTCAGAAAAGAGACAAAATTTGATTGGACAAAAAAATGTCAGGATGCTTTCGAAAAAATTAAAAATTACTTATGCTCGGAACCAGCTTTAGCGATATTCAACCCTAAAGCACCAATATTTATTTACACGGATGCCAGTATTAAAGGTATAGGAGCTGTTTTGAAACAAACACAATCGAATGGTGAACAGAAACCAGTAGCTTATTTCTCAAAAAAATTAAGTAAGGCACAAGAACAGAAAAAGGCCGTGTTTTTAGAATGTCTAGCCATCAAAGAAAGTTTAAAATTTTGGCAACACTGGTTGATAGGCAATTATTTCACTGTCCTAACAGATCATAAGCCATTGGAAAATTTAAACGTGAAGAATAGAACGGATGATGAATTAGGTGATATGACACATTACCTATCACAATACAATTTCAAGATAATGTATAGACCAGGAAGAGAGAATGCAGAAGCAGACTGTCTCAGCAGAAACCCAGTTTATGAATCTTATGAAAATAATGAAGATTATCTAAAAACAGTAAACTTCATTACTTTGCAGGATATAAAAACAGATCAAGAATATAATCAACAAATCAAAGAAAATGAAAAAGATTTCATAATAAAAAATGACATTTACTATAAAAAAAATAGAGCTAAAAATAAAAAAATAATTCTGAGTGAAGAATTCAGTAAAATATTGATCAAGAAAACCCACGAATATTATTGTCATACACTCAGTTGCAGGAACGTCCATTATAATTTAAAAGTGTCATTATAATCCTAATGCCACATTAAACATGGTTTCCTGCCACAGAATACCATGTTTAATGTGGCATTAGGATTTTAATGACACTTTAAATTATAATGGACGTTCCTGCAACTGAGTGATAGTGGAATAAATCAAACAGAATCAAAAATACGACCATATTATACAGCACCTAAACTTTCGAATAATATTAAAATGATTTGCAAGAATTGCGAAATATGCATAAAAAATAAAACAAGACTCAATAGAAGATATGGATTAATGTCTCATCTAGGACCAGCTGAAAGACCTTTTCAAATTATGTCATTAGATACAGTTGGTGGATTCGGCGGACAAAGATCAACTAAGAAATATATGCATTTATTGGTAGACCATTGCACAAGATTTGCATATATTCTATGTTCAAAGAGTCAGAATGCAAAAGACTTCATTAAATTGATGGAAAAAGTGACTAAAGAGAATAAAATTGAAACATTGCTATCTGATCAATATCCTGCTTTGAACTCTATAGAATTCAAAAACTATCTGGAAGAGAGAGATATAAAATTAATTTTTACCGCAGTAGATGCTGCTTTCTCAAATGGCTTAAACGAAAGACTAAACCAAACTTTAGTTAACAAGATACGATGTAGATTAAATGAAAGAGAAAAGAAATTGGCCTGGGCTAAAATAGCAGAAGAGTGCACAAACACATATAATGAAACAAATCACACAGTGACAGGTTTTTCTCCTAAATATTTATTGAATGGAGAATCTACAGATTTATTGCCATCTGAACTAAAAGAAAAAAACAAAAGCATTGGAAATTTGGAAAAAGATAGGGAAATAGCACTACTCAGGACAAAGAAAAGTCATGACAATAACAAAGCTCGATTCGATAAACACAGAATCAATTACAATTTTGAGGTAGGAGAAATGGTTTATGTGACGAACGGAAAGAGACTGAATAGAAGCAAAATGGATGAAATCAGGATAGGTCCATTTGAGATAGAAAATAAAATATCGGACTCAGTGTACAAGATCAAAGCAAGACATGGAAGTCGATCAATGGGTCTGTATCACGTCACAAAGCTTATTCCTGTATCTTTTGATGATTGATGCTTAATTTGATGAACTAAGCATTTCAAAGGGGGGAGATGTAAGCTTGTGTACGTGATATCACTGGATAGCCATGATAAATTATTTAATTTTGACATAAGCTTTCAATTTGAAGTTTTTGAATTGTTAAATTATTATAATATTAATTGATTGAAGAAGATAGTGAAGCATAGGCATTTAATTGTCGATTCACTGTTTTCAGGTGAATCAATTTGTGTTTTTGCTTCAAGAAAGTCAATTCATAATCTTATATACATAACACATGAATGCCTGAAACCTTCCAGCGTATTTCAAATGCAAGTTTTGAGACTGTGAATCTTAAATTTCAAATCCTGCGAATTTTAGGTTTTGTGACTGATCATTATTCCCTTGTGCTCTCCAATTATTTTCTACAACCAGAAACCATCTGTGATCTTCCTGTAAAACATAACTATTTCACACAAAAATAGCGCGACGACCGTGAAATATTGCTGATCAAAACCATATAAAATTCAAGTGAATTTTCGAATAAAAAGCCCAATATCTCCGATTTCTTTGATACCCCCAGTCAATATTTTTCAATTCATTTCTTGAACTGGAAAATGCGAATCTACCTGAAAGGTAGGAACCCTCAAAAGCTCCTTTTTTATTATTTGAACTGGGGTCGATTATGGCTCAGTTAGCCTTCCGGGAACTGCGACCACATGGATCTTTTGTTCACTACCCTACTCATTCATTGAAACCCAAGGAGGTCGTCTATGGTGTTGATAAAACCGACAACATCCCTAGGAGCCTTGGCCGTTACCTCGTGGGTATCCCGAACTGGTTTCCCCATATGAATGGTTCTTAGACCAGCCAGTTCTGGACACTTGCATACCATGTGTTCAGCTGCTTCTGCCTCTGATCCACAGAGTCTACAAATCTCATCTGTTGACTTCCCCATACGGTACAAATGATGTTTGTACCGGCAGTACCCTGTCAGCAGACCTACTATCACCCTAAGCTCAGCTCGTGACAACTTTAAGAGCTTACTGGTATAGGTCGGAGAAATTATCATGAATTTTTTGGAATGAGTAAGTCCAGGAGTATTACTCCAGGGGGTTATTCTGTTGTTCAACTCCCATTGTTGAACCGCTGCCTTATAGTGGTATTTTCCAAGCCCGGAAAGGCTCAGGTCCAGCAGGTGTAAACCTTGATGCACTTTTCGCAAGCCCATCGGTTTTTTCATTTCCTTCAACACCACAATGCCCTGGCACCCATAGTAGAGTCACTTAATTGCCTCTGGCCAGTTAGCAGAGATCCCTGGCAGTGTAATCCCAGTGACCTCAGCGCGGCCTGGCCGTCCGTGGCTCCCCTTTGAGGTTCATAAGACACTCCTGTGCGCATACGTACACAGCCAGTATCTCGGTCTGTGTAATAGAGGGTTCACTTCCCAGGGCTTTAGAGATCCTCAATCTAGGTCCATATATCCCAATATCAGTGCCTCTTTAAGATTTTTATCCATCGGTAAACCATATGGATGACTTTCTGTCCAAGCGATTTACGAAACTTGTTGCACTGTGACGGTCAGCTATGACCGTTTCAAAGGGCGTTTCGAAATCAAAGATTATTGGCATAACATCCGATGGTTTTGCCAAGAGGTTTGAATCCAGTTGATTCAATATCCTCATGTGTCCAACCCAGTTTCCAGGTAGGAGTTTCCCGCTGGGGGATATTCTTAAAGCATCCAGCAGGCTACATTTCCTTACATGTAGATGTAAGGGAGGCAGATCAAGGATGACCTCAAGCGCATAGCTCCCGTGACACCAATATAGGCCAGCCAATCCAGTTGATTCAATATCCTCATGTGTCCAACCCAGTTTCCAGGTAGGAGTTTCCCGCTGAGGGATATTCTTAAAGCATCCAGCAGGCTACATTTCCTTACATGTAGATGTAAGGGAGGCAGATCAAGGATGACCTCAAGCGCATAGCTCCCGTGACACCAATATAGGCCAGCCTTTGCAGTTTCTGCAACCGGCTGCATATGGTGACCTCTTCGGTTTTTTTCCACCATGCTAAGGAAGCATAGGTGACAATAGGGCGTACCATCGCTGTGTATAGCCACAGAACTATTTTTGGTTTCACGCTCCATGTCTTTCCAAAGAGTCTCTTGCAGGCCCACATGGCCGCCGTGGCTCTGGAAAGAGTCTTTTCTATGTGTTTTCTCCAGTTGAGTTTACTGTCCAGGATGACACCTAGATATTTGCACTCACTAGAGAAGTTCAGAGTATGGCCATTTAGGACCGGCGCTCTGAGGTCGAGATTCCTTCTTCTAGTGAACGGGATTAATGTTGTTTTCGAGGGATTGACATTTAGTCCCTCTTCCTCGCACCACTTTTCGATAATACTGAGGGCAAGTTGCATTCGGCTGCTTAATGAGCCTTCATGCTTGCCTCTAACAGTCATCACTATGTCGTCGGCATAATATGCCTGGGCGTTAAAACCATCGTCCGTAAGCCTCTCCAGAAGACCGTCCATGACGAAGCTCCACAGCAGGGGTGATAGCACCCCTCTTTGAGGGCATCCCCTGCTCCTAACTTCACGTCAGTGCTTCAAGTGAACCATTTTTTTTTCATTACAGATAATAACTCAGTACGACAAAAGAGAAGTTTGTTGGGTGGCAAACAAGAAATAGATGTTAATGATCCGAATATTCAGGAATATATTGGAGAAGCTGTTGATCACTTGAACACTAAATTGAGTAGAGGCGATCAGCCATTAAAAATTGGCAAAATTCTTTCAGCAACTTCACAGGTTGTTTCTGGGGTTTCTTATGATATCAAGGCTGAATTGACAGATTGCGATCTCAATTCTGTAGAAGGTTGCAAAAACGTTCCCTCAACATTTGTAGATATAAACATATGGTACCGGCCGTGGCTGAACAGTAGGATTATAACAATAAAATTCAATGGACTAACTTATTCATTCGATGCCCTGCGTACAAAAAATCGTAAAAAAAGAGAAACCTTGGTTGGCGGTTGGAGCAAAAAAGATTATGATGAGGCCAAAGTTATGAAACATTTAGGCCTTCTACTAACTAATTTGGATTCACAATCTGATATGAATAATAAACTAAAGATAAAGGAGATTCTATCTGTTTCCACCCAAGTCGTCGCTGGTACAAATTGGTTGATTAAAGCTAAAGTTTCACGTTCAGACTGTTCGAAATCAGAACAGAAAGAAGCTGTACACTGCGAAGAAGATAAGAATTCTTTTGAAACATTATGCAGTTTCAAGTTTTGGGAAAAATTACCAGATGAAAATAGATTGAGGAAGTTGGACAACATAGAAATCGATTGTGAGGAACCCAAACTGAACTATAGAAGTAAGCGTAGTATTCATGAAAGAAAAACTAGAGGAGTGCTGGTTGGAGGACATAATCCTCTTTCTAAAGACGATCCAAGAATCACGAAACATCTAGAAAATTTGTTACCACAGCTGGACTCTCTTTCAGATAAAGAACACAAATTGAAAGTAAAAAATATAATTTCGGCAACTAGTCAGGTGGTAGCTGGAACCAATTGGAATATAAAGGCAACTGTTTCTCTATCTGACTGTAAAAAAGGAGATGAAAAATTGTCATCTACTTGTGGCGATAATTCGCAATCGTATGAAACTATTTGTGAATTTAAATTCTGGGAAAGACTTCCAGACAAAAATGGAGAACGGAAACTAGATAATCTCAAAATGGAATGCGAAGATGCTAAATTGAATAAGAGGGATAAAAGAGAAATTGAAGGTGAAAATCTCGAACCTCATAAAGATGTTAATATACCAGGAGGACAAATAAATGTGGATGTAAATGAACCAGAAATTTATGAATTCCTTTCTGAAAGCTTACAGCATATGGATTTGAATTCTCCTTACGATAGAAAGTTTAAAATAAAGGAAGTGCTTTCGTCCACAAAACAAGTAGTATCAGGATATCTTTGGAAAATAAAAGTATCCATCGTCCTTTCTGATTGCAATAAGAATGATGTAACAGAATGGGGCCAGTGCAGAGAACTGGAGGGCGCTGAACCAAAGGATTGTTTAATAAAAGTGTGGAACAGACCATGGATCCAACAAGGTCGTGAAATAACCATCACTTGCGACAACCAAAAAGACGGATATTTCTTCAGAAGTAAAAAATCGATGGAAACTCAACATCTGAGTATAGAAAATAACGAGTTGCTTTATCCTGCTTTTAAAGAATTCGAAAAGACTTACAGTAAACGGTATTCCAGCCCCAAAGAAAGAATACGCAGGTTTTCAATTTTCAAGGACAATATGCAATACATAAAATTACTGAATGAACACGAACAAGGTACTGGGATATATGGAGCGACCAGATTTGCAGATTTGACTCAGGAGGAGTTCTCAAATAGGTTAGGCTACAGAAGTGACCTTAGAAGTGAAAATGAGATTAGTTTCCCCAAAGCTGGAATACCAAATATTGAGGTGCCTGATGCCTTCGATTGGAGGGAGAAGAATGCGGTTACTGAAGTGAAGAATCAAGGTTCTTGCGGAAGTTGCTGGGCTTTTAGTGTTACAGGAAATGTAGAAGGGCAGTATGCTATTAAGAACGGTCAATTGTTGGAGTTTTCTGAGCAAGAACTGGTGGATTGTGATAAGGAAGATCAAGGTTGTAATGGAGGACTCATGGATAATGCTTACAGGTAAGTTTTACTTCAAATTGTATATAACTATAACCACTCAACCGAAAAACATATAAGAATGATGAATAGTGGCCATAAAATTAGAGTACCTTTCTCAAACAAATATTTTCGAGCATGCGGTCATCTTTCGAACCAATGCAACCATACTGCAGCTTACTATTAGCACTACCCAGCCACGCTATGATACAGATGGAATAAAATCACCATATCAGACTATGGACTGTTTTAACAGACATTAGGGTCAATTCTATAAGAACTGGTTAAAAATTAAAGGCACAATAAAAAATTTTAACACATATCGGCTGAAATTAAGCGTCTTCCGTTAATATTTCAAAGCTTATGAAGCATACAAAATAGTGAAATGAAGTTAGCGGATAGTTTAATTTTTAACCATGCTTTAAAATTTAACAGTTGTTTACAGAATTGGCCCTATTGAGCGGTAATGACGAAAATAGCTAGTACCAGATTCTTTATTCAGTATTTTCAAGTAGTCGTACAGTACCCAATGTAGCACAAGGAAACGATGTTTTTGAGCCACTATTCTAATGAGAAAAAAATTATTCATTTACGTTAGTTAACACCATCAGAAATATTTTGAGTATATTGATAATGAACAGTTTTTATTTTGTTTCAGCAAAATCCTTTCAGTTTCATTATTCCGAATTTTTTGTGTCGCTGATAGCATTGTTGTTTTTAGTAATATTCATGTCTTGGGTAAAATATGCACGAAATTTTTTTCTAGCTTGGTCTAGTGAAATTTTTCAAGATGTTGATCATTATCGAACGCACAATCGTTCATAATATTATTGACAATGAAAAATACGGGAATATATTGAATAACCTCACAATTCGAAACAAATTATAACTAATATCATATTTAAACTCAATGCTAATATATATTTTTTTGATTTCGTCAATAATTTGTTCATGTATATTCCACAGACAAATAGAAAAATTAGGCGGTCTCGAACAAGAACAAGACTATCCCTACGATGCAAGAGACGAGAAGTGCCACTTGAATAAAACACTTGTACGTGTCGAGCTTGCTGGTGCAGTGAATATTAGTCAAGATGAAACAGAAATGACAAAATGGCTGGTGAAAAATGGACCAATCTCCATTGCTATCAACGCCAACGCTATGCAGTTCTATATGGGAGGAGTGTCTCATCCGTGGAAAATGTTGTGTAATCCTAAGAGTTTGGATCACGGAGTTTTGATTGTTGGATACGGAGTTCATAGTGAGTAGAATACATCTGAATCAAAAACCTAGAGTTGAAGTTATGAAGGTGCCAGTTTGCGCCGTGTCTCACGTGATGACGAATCGTCGCGATCACCGTATATACTCCATTCACTTTTCCAAAGTATCCCGGTTGGCCATGAAATTTTAACACATTTCACCGCCTATATTTTGAAACTGTTAGGTTATATAGCATTGTGTTTGAATATACTTATCTAAACTCAATGTCATTCCCCTGTCAAATACGCACGCCACGTTGTCGTTTCTACATGAAAATCTAAGTAATTACGTATTTATCAAAATGTTTATTTATTTTGAGAAAATAATGAATTTGAGAATTTATGTGAATTCAATAATTTCAAAGACCTGGCAAATACTCAAGAAACTTTTTCTCTGTTAATACTAGAAATATTTCACGTATCCAAAAATGGTTGGAAGATTCAGTTATATGCTATTCCTTTTGCGGAAATCAAGAAACGAGTGTTGAAAGTTTACTGAAAAATAATGGACATCATAGTCCGTTACTTTGTGTTGGTTCATTCGGAAAAATAATAAAATTACTCGAATAACCCAGAACCCAGAAAAACTTCTAAACGAACAGAACAGACGGACCTATGGGATTCCCCCCTTTTTAAAATTTTCAAGACATAAGCATACAGAAGTCATTTAAATACCTTTTTGCATTTGAACTATACCAGTATGACAATATAGTAGTACGACGAAACCTGTGTCACAGTTAAACCTTGAAACAACTAACTTCTTTTAGAAAGTTGAGCACATCTTGAGGTTGAACAATTACCCTGTATCTCTTCTAAAAAAGATTTTGTACGCCTATGGTTCCCACCCAATCTCCGGAGAGGTGAATAGTACACAGGAGATTTGTCACAGGTACATCAAATTTCCCTACATCTCGGGACTGACGGGTAAGATTTCCGCACTGTTTCGTCAGTTTTCATATGGGGTGAAACTAGTTCCATATAATATTAATTCATCGAATTCCCTCTTTAGCAAGCTGAAGGATAGAATTCCCATATCAGATTGTAGCAATCTCGTGTACAGGATACCTTGCATGAATTGCAATAGGTGCTATGTTGGTCAAACCAAACAGCTGTTGAAAAATAGAGTCAGACAGCATAAGTATGATTGCAGTGAGGTGAACAAACATAAAGAGTCACAAACAGCTTTGGCTAATCATCACTTTCATGAGCATCATCGGTTTAATTTTGATGATGTTGAGGTTTTGGATTTTGAGGGTAATTGGTTGAAGCGTAACATTGGTGAAATGGTATTTATAAAGCTAAACAATACGGTTAATAACAGAATCGATACTCAGGGTCTGAGCGCAATATATGAAAATATTTTGGAAATCTTCAAGTACCGAGATCGCGAAGTAGAACCGTCTGGTTGTGGATAGTGACGCATATGCGGGCGGACGTGTGTATGTTTATTTGAGTCCCGGTTTCTTTCATTTCATTTTATTCGATTGAATGTTTTGAATAGATGTCGCACGTTGGACTAATTTTTCAATGTTTCACTGGCTGCGGTTCTTATTAATTTTGAACAACTTTGGTACGCATAGTTTGGCTTCGGTAAGTGTGTTTGGGGCAGATCGTACTCTGTAATAGTTTATTTTCTTATGTATGTGTTGGTGTTTGTTTCTCCCCTGTTATGTTATTTAGTATATTTTTTATCATTTGATTTGTATATATGACTTTTTATCTGTATCTTTTAGCCCTGAAGAAGCAACAATATAGGTTGCGAAACGTTGGCATTAGCTGAAATTTGCTGATTATTTAACCACCTTCCTAGTTCCCAATCAAAATTACTTTACATGATGTTCAGAGGAAGTGACTCTTCGAGTTCTTTTAGAAATTTAAAAAGATTAAATAGAAAGTAGCCTTGGCAACATCGCTCAAAATTGTTTGACCTTCACCAACCTGCGCCTGTTTTAAGTAAAAGATCTTGACCAATCTGAATCATGGTCAACCGGGATACTCTATAAAAGTGAATGGAGTATACGATGTCTTACGTGGATACGAATTGATGGTTCGTACCGCGTTGAACTGTCATTTCCAGAAAATACTGATCCGGTTTTGAGAATATATTTTTTTCGTCAATGTTACGTGTCATTCCGCTTGAATATTTTCTTATATCTGTTTTCGTGGAAAAATTAGATAATTATTCGGTTTATTGGTGTGCGTGGATCGAATAAAAATAACAAGGCGATCAAGGGAGATGACAAAGGTTTACTCAGAACGTTGAAAGCAGTGGCGGCTTGTCCTACGAGGCAGGTGAGGCAATGCCTCATCAATTAAACGTATAAATCTCATGTTCTATTAATTATTTATTTAATCGATATAGCAATAAAATAAGGCCCTGAGTTTGCATTTCCATATATCACTATTTCAGTCTATCCATCTCATATACTCACCTCCCAGTAAACGGCAGAAGCAGGCCTCGCATTTCCTTGTCTAGCGCGTTATTTTACATCATTGGGAGGCAAGAAGACGCTCGCATTAAGCTACATATTACGTTTGGTTTGAGGCTAGCCTCTCGAATCTATCCCGTTTCCACGGCAAATGGCGAACTGCAATTATTCAGCACTACTCAGATTGATCGGGAACTCGGGTCAGTTTTCAAATTTGGTTGGATTTATAAGAAGAGTTTCAACTGTTTTTCGTGTAGGTTTAGGTTTGTCTCAGTGCTTTCGAAAAGTCTTTTAATTTTGTTACTAAATTCAATTACTTTTTTCCAGCCTATCCTAAATTCAAGAAATCACTTCCATACTGGATCGTCAAAAATTCTTGGGGAAAGTCTTGGGGTGAACAAGGATACTACAGGGTATACAGAGGAGATGGCACATGTGGAGTGAATCAAACTCCATCAAGCGCTATTTTGAAGTAAAGCGAAATAATTCAATATTTTCTGACAATTTGCTCGATTATAACATTAGGAGCTAAATTACATGTAAGTGAATCATGACATATATATGGGATAAATATAGTGATGAACAAACTTGTTTCATATGATTTTTTTGATCATTATGTTATGGAGAATTTTATGAAATTGTTAACATTAATAATATACAAAAAATTTATTCTAACAAATTTAATTAGCAGCTATTAGACACGATTATAACATAACCTTTTTTACTAATTTTCAATTAGAGTATATGTGATAGTTTCTATTTTATGTTCAAAACTCAATAAACTCTATGACTAAACTTTGTTTTTGTAAATGGTATGGAGTAGTTTTATCAATAATTCTGCAATTTTAATAATATACACTTCAGTTTCCTGGCTTCATATGTCACTGTTTCTTCACCATCTGCTTTTCCATCTTCGTTTTCGTCATAGAGTTTCGAACAAATGACACTCTTGACAGTTTTACCATGCACTGGAAAATTTTCGACGATTTTTCAATTTATCAAAATATTTCTACTGTTTCTACTCACATTCGCAGTTCTCTAAGAAAGTTATACATTCCTCAATTGTGGAGTCTTTTAGAGCTATCATGTGTTTGGCGAAATTTTCCAGTAAGCTCAAGAAACATCTCTTGGTATAAAACCAAGTGTCTGTACCAAGTTTCTTATTGTAAGGTTCAAGGGATTTCATAACCCTTGAAATACCAAATTCATAATTTCCTTTTGAACAATAGAGAGTTCTGGAAAAGGAAAAATTTAATTGTGTCTATATAATTCTTAGCCTAATAATTCCAATTATTACCCTATAACCAAATTGATAATACAGTGATGAAAACATTTTTTGTCAGGCTCTTCATAAGCTAATTGGTCTTCTTCTTTTTCAACCTTCCTCATCAGATCTTCGGCATCTTCATTCTGAATTGTCATAATATATGATACGCAAAGATTCGCCAAAATAATTGGATTGACTTTGAGGAACTGAAAGTAATGAGATTATGAGAAATATGAATAGGTGAAGTTCAAATGTTTGTTTTTAAATAAACCCAACAGTCGAATATTTCAAGGAGTAAAATTCTTAATACCGATATTTTGTAGGTCCGGTAGGTCGGCCTATAGCTAAACCGCTTCTATCCTGCTCTAGTTCTGTTGGTTTTAGATGGTCTTAAATTTAAATATAATAAAATTACCTACCTCTGAGTACCTCTTCTTAACCAACGGTTCATAAAAACCGGCAGCTTCCTTGAATTTGTTTTCTTGCATAAACAAAACATGAGCAACGTTCAGTCTCCACGTTTCATTGTCATTGCAAAACTCCACACTCTTTCTGAAAACTTTTTCACATTGCTGATAATTCTCCATGTCCCAGTAAATTTTAGCCTGTGCCATCAAAGCTGGGATGTATTTTTCAAGACAGTCTTCGTACTCCATCACCGTCTTCTTCACTAGATCAGTTTCATTGTTGTTTCTGTATTCCTGCGTTTGTTTGGCATATTTTCTTAGTAGTTCCGCATGTCTACTCACTATTTCGTCAAATTTCTGATATGCTTCGTTCGGGGAAGTTTGAAGAGTTATGATTGCATCCAAGAAATCATAAAGATACTGAAATAAATGGAAAATATTTATGAGGTTTGGCTGGAGGAGGTCGATGGCCATTTGATTGTACATTTCAATAAAAAACAGTTATCTATCTATCTATCTATTTACGAGTATTGTACTATTTCCAATTCATCCGAATTGAATTTCTTGAGAGATGAAGGGAATTGGTTTACGATGCTTGGAGCTGTTTTTACATGCTAAAGCAAAGTTGCACCCAGGTTTAATTTTCAGGGGAAGAGGGGCTGAATAACATTTAACGTTCGGAGGATGCGAATCAACATGTGGCGTTTGAAGGGGATGGCCTGAATTGATATGTAGCGAAAATAAAACATGCAAACAGTCATCCATATGGTACACTCGTGGATCAAAACCTGCTGATGGAACAGGCTAAGGAATATATGGTCCTAAATTGAGACATCGCGTGCCATTAGGGCAAGAACCTTTCGCTTCACAAGTGGAAATTATAGTCCAAGAGTGTTCGAAAAGAAACCTCAAAGGGACACGCATAAATGTTGCAACAGATAATCAATCAGCACAAAGAGCTTTGGAATTTAACTGCCAGTGCTCACCGCAACAGTGTCTTTAAGAGTGCCATCAGGGCACTGTGGCTGACATGAGGAAATTCGTCAGAAAGAGGCGCAAGGAATGGATTGAGGTAGAGCGGGCGATGAAAGACTCATAAAGATTCCACGAGATCGAAAACCCGCTGGAGGAAGAGATGTAGGAAGACCGAGGAAAAGATGGTTAGAGTGCTGGATATCCACTTCACTAGAGACACCGTGAAGAAGAACATGTTACGACCTAAATAAGAGAAGAAGATGAAGAGATTCGCGAAAAGTGGATCAAAGGTCAAACATTCCAGACCTTAACCGTTCGGTGGCCTTGAAAAGGACCAATTTAGGACAGCTTTACAGCAATGGAAGATACACAAAAAAGCTTATCCAGCTAACGCGGATAGAGCTTCGGTGTATTGTGTCGCGGTACTGCTGACACTATCGGTATAAGTAGGTACCACTTGTATCGAATTGGCGAGTCGGCAGAAGATATTTGCAGGCTATGTGAATCGGAGAAAGAAACTGCCGAATACAAGGTGTGCAAGGACACGTATCTTGCTTTATTATCAGATATTGAATTCCGGAAGTATCATATGCATCGTTAGCCCAGTGGTCAAGGCCCCCGCCCGGAAAGTAGGGAGACGCAGGTTCGATTCCTGCACGGTGTGTGACTTTTTCCGGAATTTCAAAAATATTCAATTGTCTGCATGCCGTTATATCTTTCCTTAATTAATTGTATCTGACACAGAACAAATGAGCCAGGTTATACTATCTTTAAAGAGAAAGGAGGGGGACTTCCTAGAAGTTGACGGAAAGACTGGAAAATAATATCACAGCAAATTCTAGATAAACTCCAAGCTGATGATTCAGATGTCAAAAAAAGTCGTAGACAATCCTACGACTACGGATCTGATATGGCTGGCATATATAAAGGAGTCCAATCCAGAATTTAACAGATGGACCAGCTGGCAGTATTTGTTCCATGCCTAGCACACTCTTTGAATCTTGTGTGTGTCCATTCGGCTTCATCATGTTCAGAAGCAGTAAATTTATTTGGTGTTGTACAAAAACTGTATTTATTTTTTGTTGGTTCAACCACACGATAGACAATTATGAAAAAGTGCACGAAAAGAAATTTGAAAGGCCAAACAAGATGGTTGGCTAAACATCAAGCTGTTAATGCCTTTTTCAATAATTTACCGGGGGTTGTGAAGGCACTGGAAGAAATCAAAGAATCCTCGCAGAATCCATGTATGAAGCGCGTCACTTGCTTCATGCTGTGATGGATTTTAGATTAATCCTGAATTCCTGAACCTAACAATTTGGGAAAATTTTCTGCGGGAGAACAATAGGGTCAACGTGGAAATTTAGAAAAGAGATATAATTATTTCACGTTCATTATCGTTGTTGTAAGGTTTTGCAAGGAATGAGAGAAAAACCTATTGGAAACTGGATCTCGGAAGCTACACTTCTTTAAGAATAATTGGAGGTGGGGCCAGTTCTTAGAAAAACGTTTTTTCAAGAAGAAGCAGTTCGACTAAATGTGCGGGGATGAGTCAAGAACGATAGATCTAGTTGGTTTATTCTCGAAGGAAATTGAAGTTGTTTTCGACAGATTATTGTCAGAAATCAGAAAAAGATTAGAAAGCGCAGAGTCTGCATACGAATTTCGCATTCCTCAATGGCCATGTAAAGAGAGGATCTGAAGAAAAATGGGGCCCTTTCAGCGCAAAAATATTCAAGAGACTTGCTACAAATTCTTCACAGGCAAGATCTGCAAGAAGCTTTGCCTAATGTCAGTATAGCTTTAAGAATATACAGCACATCACCTACTACGTCTGCAAGCTGTAAACGCAATTTCAGCAAATTAATAAAAAATTATTTGCGTTCCTCAATGAGTCAGAAACGTCCCTCTGGTCTCACGATGCTAGCTATAGAAAACAAAACTGCTTCCAACACAGATTTCGAGGAGCTGTTAGATTCGTTCGCGGAAAGAAAATCACGCCGCGTGAAGCTGTGAAGAAACAAATCTAATTCCTTTCCTTGATATTTTTCTTATTGTTAGTATTTAATTTTTATTCATTCATATATTCCACAAATGAGAAAATTGGGGAGGGAGGGCGCAATCATGAATTCTGCCCCGGTCAGAAAAAAATCGTAGATCCGGGCCTGGTCTCTCATATGGGTGATGACAGTCAACTTCTGAATATAAATAAAAAACAATGACAAAGTGAGTGAGATATTCATTTGATCATTTCTCGAACTTACCTGAGTCAAATACTTGTAGGTCAAATGAGTGTTTTCAGCAAGAATGTTGGCAGCCAGGTCATAACATTCATATTGGCAGTAGAGAAGTAGCAAATTCACGAATGTTTCTGGTGGAAATGGGTTTTGTTGTAAGAGAAATTGTAGTTTCTCGAAACCTTCAGTGGGATTGGTTTCAAAGTTCATCAATGCATGGTTGTGCAACGTTACGGCATCCAGTTCGTGTTCGGCTCTTGGCGGCATATCTGTCAACGCTTCTCTAGCTGCCTCAACTAAGGTTAATAGAATGATGAAGTCAATATTCAATAGTCACGGAAAACAACTACATATATGTTCCTTTGCATAATTGCATATTCTAAAGTAATAGAAAG
Source organism: Adalia decempunctata (assembly GCA_951802165.1). NCBI lineage: Eukaryota > Metazoa > Arthropoda > Insecta > Coleoptera > Coccinellidae > Adalia > Adalia decempunctata. The sequence goes on from OX637697.1 coordinate 49,538,601, forward strand.
AGAAGCTGACCCTTTCCTGCCCCATTCTTGTCTAATAAAACGAAAGACATTGTAAATCAAGTAAGGATCAACGAATGTCTTTCGTTTCTCCGCCAAGAAGGTGGGATCCCTAATACCACACTTCCGCGCAGTATACTCGTATGACAGCTTACCGTCTACCGAACATTATGACATGATAGAGAAACGTTTCGGAAACTAAATCCTGCTTCAAAACTATACTAACAGTAAATTTCGAACTTCTAGCATTTTCTTAAGTTTGTGTGTGATAGATGCCAGACACTGGCGGATAAAGGGGGGACCCATGGGGGTCACAAGGGCGGATATATCTCATTTTCATGGGAGGGGTAATAACGATTGAAAACCATTAAATCAGGTACAAAACGTATGAAATATCTTATGTGCACCACCTTTTTCTTAGGCCTTCGATACACATGGGGGGGGGGGTCTAGTTACCCCCAGTACCCCCATAAATCCGCCCTTGTACCTTGAAATTGACAAAAATTGCAACCGATCTCCTCAATAAATCAATTCATGCCCCACCTCGGAAAAATTTATGCCGCCCCCCCTGAAAAACTGTCTGGATCCGCCAGTGATCAAACATGGTTTGGTTGACAGTTAGAGGTGCGGATGGATAATTATATAAATGCTGATTTCTTTCATTTCCTCTTTTTGCCATTGCGCATCTTCAGATGTAGGAATATGTGGCATGTCTATTCAAGCCAACTCTTTCCAAGTATGAATTTAACATGATATATTGTGAATTCAGTTCTTAGTTCATTCTCTCTGTATTTAATAAATTTTTTCGGCAACCGTCCGGGAAGTACCCAGTTCCCGGACGCTTTTTCTATGAGAAAGTAACATTTCCCGGCCTAGTCCGGAAAGTACGTACTTTCCGGACTAGGCCGGAAAAACTCACGTCGTTGTTGTCATTGTGTGATGATCATCACAATAGCAACGAAATAACGGATGACAGTTCTGTTCTGTTCAATTCAAATAATAATCAAAATGTATAATAAAGAAATGTATCCTCTCATTGATTTGTAATTCTACACGGTTGCCGAAAAAATATTGTACGCAACACACCCGAAAATAGTTTTTTTGGACTTCCAGGACTTGCCCCGGCCCGTCCTAGAATTTTGTCTATTCGTCCAAAAAAACCCTATTTTCTATTTTCCGGACTTGTTACGTAAATTACTATTATTTCCAAACGTTCGATAACAACGTCATTTCTCGACTGACAGGATCATAGAGAAGTTCTATTTTCCGGCGACAGGAAAAGTGTCGTTATGCAAAAGATGAATTTTGCATACAACATACAACCGTAACTAAGCATGTTCAAAATTCATACTTTTCATTTTATATACCACAAAGCTCATACAGGGGTCCCAGAAGTCCCACACTTCCTTGAGGGGATCGAAAGTAAAAAATATTCTAAGCCCAAATATCCATGTTTGAAATTTTTTGATAAAGTAGTAAATCAGTAATTAATTAATGCGCTACAGAAGAATGAGTACGCAGTTGGGGACGCGAGAGTGAAACGCCAGAGCTGCTGCCGGCTTTTCACGCAGTAAACCGAGACTGGCGTCTCACTTTCGCGTCCCCACTGCTTACTCATTCTTCTGTAGCGCGCTCCTGATTGGTCACTTTCATTAATTGATAACTAATGAACTACCTTATCAAAAAATTTCAAACGTGGATATTTGGGCTTAGAACATTTTTCACTTTCGATCCCCTCCCTGCGGGACTTCTGGGAGACCCTGTATATAGGATGGGCTTACTCGGTTAATAATAAGACCGATATTTTCTGTGCTCTGTGCGATTCTATGGCTGTTACAAAAATCCCACAAGCACATACCTGCTCAGTTCGCCAACATACCTGCCTTCAGTCGCATTGTTTTTACAGGGCTTAGCTCGAAGCCCTTAAGGGGAAGTATCACCTTTTGAATCGTGGTAAATCTCCATTCAAAAAGTGGCCCCTTTATTTCACGAGTAACAACCCTAATTTACGACGTTGAAGAACGTCCCGAGGGCAAATAGTTTTCTTTTTTTCGATTTAATTAGTTTTTCAATTAAAACAAACCAGGGTAATCGTTATATCTCTGCAATATTTGGGTTATTGAATATGTTTTTCGTTTTTCATGAGTACAAGCTATATTTTTGAATTAATCATCATGAAAATTTTTGTAGTTCATAGAAGATTAAATTGCAGAGGGCAAATAGTTACGATTTTTTCCAAAAAATGATGAATAACCGTCGGAAAAAATCATTAATTGTAGTTTCCAAAACGCCGAAGTTCAACCTGTTTTTTTAATGAAAAACTAATCGAATCGAAAAAAAGGAAACTATTTGCCCTCGGGACGTTCAACTTCAAATAAAAAAAAAATAAAGTCTCTACGTCGTAGATAAGGGTAGTTACTCGTGAAATAAAGAGACCACTTCTTAAATGGAGATTTACCACGATTCAAAAGGTGATACTTCCCCTTAACAAATACTTTCCACGTCGTCGGCCTTCAGTTTGCCACCCTTTAGAAAGTGAATTCGTGTGATAAGAACTTTTACCCTGCACAACACCACATGAAACCAGACAGAAGCAGATACGTAACTTTCATAGTCTAACTAAACAACCGTAAGTACCATTCCTTCAGTATTTGCTTTGTGGTATTGATTTTATATCAAACATCCATTTTTTCTTTAATTCTCGAGGCGATAAGAATTGGTACAACAGTCCATTTCTTCTCTCCAAGAGAGCTCGTGAATATTATTTATTGGTCCTTCGATTTGCCGGGTTATCAATCAAAATTATCAATTTTCGTTTTTAACACTATCTGCATATCTGTTCTTTATCCGTCAAGTACCTGCTCTCCTTTCGATACGAAATTCCTTTCGGTACGTTTTATAGCACTTTTTCCGAGAATCTTGCCGGCCTCACCTAAATGAATTTTCCTGTCGAAAGCTGGAACTTTGTTTTATCGATTATGTTAATCAAGCTTCTAGATCACGCGTCTGTCAGTAGTTTTGAGCTCAATAGGAATTCGATCGAAATTCCTGATTATAGAGATCTGCTGTCATTTCTTGAGAGACACTGCACAGCATTAGAAACTTTGAAGTTTATCGGTTCCTCTCATGGGAATATGAATTCCTACGACAATATGTCCAACACCAGACAAAGATTCCAGCAAGACAGAAAAACCCATCATCATCAATCCGTCACACTTTTTATGAACATTTCATCTTCGCGCACTTGTCTCCACTGCAAAGGTAAAAATACAATTTACCGATGCAATGCGTTCTCTGCGAAATCTCCAAATCAACGCTACGATTTCTGTAGAGAATTGTTTGAGTGCATCTCACGACGTTCGCTCCTGTCAGTCAGCATATAAATGCAAGAAATGTGGGTCTGGTGAACACCACACTTTATTGCATGTGGACAAAATGCCTCTTTCAAGAACCCAATTCAGCCGTTCAAAGAAAGCCTCACTCCCCAGTTCACCATCGTCGCCTCGGTCGCCTATTGAACAGGTCCATTCAGTCTTGTCAACAGCCTCCTTTCTGAGCGAATCATCGAATGAAAGATCTGCGCCTGTTTCAAACTCCACTCTATGGAGGTCTCGGGACAGTCGGAATATAAATTCGAGGCAGTCACCTGTCAAAACGCCATCAAGTGAAGAACCCAGATCGTTCATCAGACACTTAAAGGGGCCCACTCACGAGGCTGCTGAGACGGGCGTTTTATGACATTTTATGAGGCCACGTGCGAAAAGAGTCTCTGTGATTGGTCAGAGGCTCATAAAGTGTAATGAAACGCCTGGATCTGGACGCTACGTGAGTGGCCGCTATTAGGCCCGGTTGTAGCTCAATATTCCACGCTCAACTGAACTCAGCTCACTCTTGAGCTAGGTTCAGATATGTCATTCGGTTGTACAGGTTACGTTTGAGTCGAGTTCAACTAAACTTTCCTTGAATGCAATTCTTCAGAAAATGGCAACGTCGCTTCCTTTGGGACATGCGTTTTCGATACGAATTGTGACAAATTTTGGACAAATGGAAAGAAAAAAACGTAATCCATCATTCGATAAACAGAATATTTGCAAATATTCAGTTTCACACACCTCAAAATGATTTATTCTCTCCCTATAATTCTTTGGCATTCTTCTCGATCATTGCAAAACACACTGCTTCCACTCTTCCACAAAATCTCAATCATCGGCCATTTCTGCAAGATTATTGCCGAGTTGAAAATCCATTTCTATCAATTTGATGTACAAAAATCTATATTTTTGAGTGAAACACTCATTCACAAAAATAAATAATACCAACGAGAGAAAGCGGAGCGTTTCATCCATATATCTAATAATTCCTATATGGGGAAAGAGCCAATCAAAACTGAAGCTGGGCTTTGGTAACAATCCAGATCTGCGCTTGTGCGGCAATATTGAGAATAAAAATATTTTTTTAATTCTATCTCTCTCTGACACATCGTATTATGTCGTGAAATGTATGTCATTCATAACTTCATGTGAATAGTTTCGATCGTAACCTCACAATTTAATGTGAAATGTTTCAATCGCTTTATTCCGTTTTCTTCAAGTCCTTAATATCATTGTTAACTCCCATTCATTTCCTAAAATTGAACTGAAAGTATTTAAGTAACATATTTTCATTCTGGATATCTATTTTCTTGTTGTCTTTCAGAATAAACATAACCTCTAAATTTCTCGCAATTTTTGAATTTCCAGTTGACGCAAGCGTACAACTCAAGCTTTACCAAAGATTTGGCTTCACTTTGTGACTGTGAAAAGCAGGGGTATATTCCATATTGGTATTGGTAGATATAGGTATGGTTTCATCACAGGTATTCTGTGGTTTCAACTCTCAACTATTTGACATATAACCAATAAATTGTTAATTTGAAGTGACATTTCATCTGAACCAGGTTTGAGCGCCCGATTTCGGTAGCTCAACTTGAGGGTCGATTTGAGCGGAGCTCAGGCTTGAACTCGCACTGTACAACAGATGTTTCATGTTTGAGTAGGGCTCAGTCTTGAACTCGGCTTAAACTCGGACTGTACAACCGGGTCTAATTGGCGTTCCATTAGTAATTTGGAACAATTACCTTCCAAACCAATCCTTGAGCCACCCTGCGTTGATTTATATCTTCCTCCTCCTCACCCTTTCCGAAATAAGCCAGACAGTCATATGCAGATCGGAAAACTTAATTAGAAGCTAAATTTTCTTTAATTTTTCACTTTTACTTTTCCTTTTTTTTTTTTTGTTAATTTTTTCTCATTTCACGACCATTTCTCCTTTCTCTCAATATTTCACATTCCACAATCTTCATTTCTTAAAATGCATAGATGCATTTTCCCGGCGGAGAATGTTCAAAATTCATACTTTTTATTTTATATAGCATAAAGCTTATATATATGATGGGCTTACTCGGTTAAGAATAAGACCGATATTTTCTGTGCTCTGTGCGATTCTATGGCTGTTACAAAAATCCCACAAGCTCAGTTCGCCAACATACCTGCCTTCAGTCGCATTGTTTTTACACGGCTTGGGCTTAGTTCGAAGCCCTTAACAAATACTTTCCACGTCGTCGGCCTTTAGTTCGCCACCCTTTACAAAGTGAATTCGTGTGATAAGAACTTTTACCCTGCACAACACCACATGAAACCCTACAGAAGCGATACGTAACTTTTATAGTCTGAACAACCGTTCAGACTATAAAACATTCCTTCAGTATTTGCTTTGTTGTATTTATTTTCCATCAAACATCCATTTTTTCTTTAATTCTCGAGGCGATAAGAATTGGTACAACCGTCCATTTCTTCTCTCCAACAGAGCTAGTGTTTATTATTTAAAGCAAATGTTCCATTTTTCACTCAATTCAAATGAACGTAAATGTCAATCCAAAAGTGAATATTCAGATTTACATGAATTTTAAAATGTTTGAAAATAAAATAACATATTTGATTCGAAGGAGAAGTGACTTTTCATGCTCGCCTTGAAAAGTGACACTTCTCCTTATAATAGTATATTTCATTACTAGTCCAGAAAGTAAGCTTTTCTGGACGTGTAATGAACGATATTTTTCATTACACCTCGCTGAAAACAATCCAACGATATTGGTTCCTCGACAGAAAGCATTTCGATATTGTAAAACAATAATTATTCGAAACACTGACTGACTGACGTCTACTGCCATCACGCAATCCTTGCTTTGTGTCTCAGCGTAGATGCATATATGTCTCAGGGCACGGAAAAGGGTCACTTTCGGTGCGGCCGCACGGAAAAGGGTCACTTTCGGTGCCCTGAATCGACATGTTTTGATAGGGTTTTCAGAGCGGTGTAATGAACAATAATATACGATTAATTCATTCGAAAAATGGTAGGGGTTTGTGTCAGTATCTGATAGTTATAATAATTGTTTTATTTTCATTCAACAGAGGGAAATTTTAGATAAATCAGTGCTTCACTTGTACAGTTCAAGCTTCAAGCCACCGCTCGTTTGGTTGTGTTTATTTTATTTATACGGTAACGGTAAGTATATTCTTGATATTTATATAATCCCTGCGCCTGAATCATTCGTTTTAATGAAACTTTTGTCCATTGTGTTTTTCCATTGAAAACAAACAATAACTGGTAAGGTAGATGGTTTGGTTTTTTAATGTTTTTTCATTTCTATTCCTGACCATTAAACAGCAAAAAACTGGTATCAGAGCCTACATTTACATTGTTATCTCTCTTATACAAAAATAACAACAATAATCTACATCAGCCTTGTGAAATGAAAAAAATTACAAACAAAACAAAATATTCATATACAAAGAAATTAGTGAAGTTTAAGAAACTCTTTGAGGTCATGGTACGCCATTTCCATTGCACGCTATTTCCACATGAATAGAATTGAAAACATCAACAGTTCTAAACATTGGAGAATTTTGTCCCATACATGTTCTTGCATATTTTTACTTCTAACATTATAGTTATGCTTTTCTGTAACTACTGATAAACAAGCCTGATTCTCAAAAAACATTTTTGAAGACAAGCTTTTCTAATAAAAACACTCATCCGCCATTTTGAAGCCGCCATCTTGAATTCCTCAATTTTGAAGAATCGTAATTTCCGATCCAGAAAGCCCCCATATATCAATTTTGAATAGAATAGGATCATAATTACAAAACTCAGCCGCCATTTTGTTTTTTCTATAAAAAATACTTCATGATGTATTGTCACCAGAATTATCTACACCTACCAAAATTTCAAATCAGTCGGAAGATTTGAAGTGTGTCATATTCAACTTGCAAGATTTGATTAGAGACAGACAGACACCGGGATAGGTGAAACTAAATAAAAGCTTGTAAAATAAATTATTCTTTATTTTGTGAACCAGCTTTTTGGCATCACTGATTTTGTTTCGTGTTTTGTGTCACTGTCAAACGTATTCAGTTTGGTCTATAATTATAATTTAACCATGAATCCTCTTAAACGCTTGCAAATCATTAAATTTCATCGCGAGCTTCTTCAATTATGGTCAGTTTAATCGACCCACTGAAGCAGCTATTCGGGCTATTGTGACTTAATTTCGCACCAAATTCACATTGTTGGACATTAAACCGCCAACACGCTTACGTACAGTGCAAACTGAAGAAAATATCGCAGCTTTATCGGCCAGTGTTAGTGATGACCATCAATTATCGATTGGTCGCCGTTCGAAGCAATTTATTTCGGAACGTACTATGGATTCAAATGAATAATTGTTTTTTTTTAACAAATTTCCTATGGGTTTTCAAAAATCATCCATCATTTCCCCCATGTGTCCCCGTTAACAATAACTGCACTCGAATAATTATAAATAAGAAAATGGTTGTCAAACAACTCACCATTCTTTGATTGATATTCAATTGCTGCCTTCAGGTTGAAAGCCTCTGTCAAGGCTGTTTCATGTAACGTTAGTGTATTTCCAACCGATCTCACCTCGATACCTTCTGTTTGCATTCCTATGCTCATTTCTGGATGATCCCTTATACCATTCTCTATGATATCCGCTAGAATGAGTCAAATGTTTCCTCATAATAATGTACGAAAAATCATTAAGCTGGGTGTTCAATGTAGTGTGTTTTTATTTCTAGTTACATTATTTGAGAACTAAAATTTAGTTGGTAAACTGAGGAAGGATTAGAATTCTTAATGAAATAATTGAAATCGATTTCAGTTGATTCTTTTTCTTTCAAAAATAGAAGAAAATAAGCCAACTCATGCTTCTGTTTTATTTCAAACGAAAAACCCATGAAAATAGTTCAACTTCCGATTAAAAGAGAATCTACAGATAATTTCGTTCAGAAAATCTACCTGGAATAGGGTCTACGGAATTGGCAGAGAATGGCCAAATTCAAATTTATAGCGAAAAATAGTTCCTGCTTTACCTACACATTACTAATTTCATAGTTCGGCGATTCTCGGATAGAGAGCACCACTGTACATTTCATTCATAAGGGAGATCATTCAATGCAATCTTATATAAAATTCTCCTGTTTGCACTTTGTGGCCGAACTCCTCCGAAACAGCTAGACCGATTTTCGTGAAATTTTGTTTGCAAATCGGGTAGGAGCGGGAAGCTTATTTGTAGAAGACGCGTCCGCCAAAAGGCGCGAGCCGAAGTACAGTGGTATACAGGGTCTTTCACGAGGAACCTCACCCATATTTATACGGGAAACTACTGAACGTATTTTCATGAAATTCAGCACTTATGAGTATTTCACGATGCTGATGAAATCTAAAATATTTTCAAGGCATGAGCACCTCCGGTTTTTCCGGAAATGACGTCAACTTCCGTTTTTCAAATTAGAACACCATTTTTTTATTGCAGAAATAGATTCCTTAGAAAATTTCAAGTTATTTTGATGTAACATTTTTCAGTTTTGGTTGGAAAATTCTCTCTGAGCGGGAAAATTCGAAAAAAAAATCGAAAATAGAGCTCCGCTAAAACAAGAATAACGTCGAGGTTTTTGGATGGAAAATTTTCATTTTTGGGATTTTTCAAGATGTAAGATTGATGTATCCACTTTAAAAATCGAAATCGCGATTCATGATACAGGGGGTGAAAAAATCGCTTTCAAAGTTAGGGATGGCAAAATCGTGAAAAATCATTTTTTTCAAATAAGAACCCCATTTTTTTATGGCAGATATTGAATCTACGTTAAAAAATAATGTGAGTGTATGCATCACACCCTCGCCCTAAAGTGGATATTTTCTGAGTTATTCACAAAAATCTGTTTTTCGTCTTGAATTTTCAGCTATTTCTTTTCCCTTCACGCCAAAAAGATGAAATTTTCAGGAACTGTTACTTAAACCATGTTTTAGATTTTACTACCCTAATATGCAAGAGAAAAAAGTTACAGGTTGTTCCTAAATAGATGGCGAATTTGGATTCGAATTTGTATCGGAAACCTCTTTATTTCAACTAATCGGACGTCGGTTTTCTCTCCAGTGATAAATAAATAATTCCTTATGAACCATATGCAAAAACTTACCATGTTTTACATTCTTTTTTTTAAAGATAGATATCATTAATTACATGCTACTGAATAAAGAGGAATTTGGCAGATGTAATTAATGATGTCTATCATTAAAAAAAAGAATGTAAAACATGGTAAGTTTTTGCATATGGTTCATAAGGAATTATTTATTTATCACTGGAGAGAAAACCGACGGCCGATTAGTTGAAATAAAGAGGTTTCCGATACAAATTCGAATCCAAATTCGCCATCTATTTAGGAACAACCTGTAACTTTTTTCTCTTGCATATTAGGGTAGTAAAATCTAAAACATGGTTTAAGTAACAGTTCGTGAAAATTTCATCTTTTTGGCGTGAAGGGAAAAGAAATAGCTGAAAATTCAAGACGAAAAACAGTTTTTTGTGAATAACTCAGAAAATATCCACTTTAGGGCAAGGGTGTGATGCATACACTCACATTATTTTTTAACGTAGATTCAATATCTGCCATAAAAAAATTGGGTTCTAATTTGAAAAAATTGATTTTACACGATTTTGCCATCCCTAACTTTGAAAGCGATTTTTTCACCCCCTGTATCATAAATCGCGATTTCGATTTTTAAAGTGGATACATCAATCTCACATCTTGAAAAATCCCAAAAATGAAAATTTTCCATCCAAAAACCTCGAAGTTATTCTTGTTTCAGCGGAGCTCTATTTTCGATTTTTTTTTCGAATTTTCCCGCTCAGAGAGAATTTTCCAACCAAAACTGAAAAACGTTACATAAAAATAACTTGAAATTTTCTAAGGAATCTATTTCTGCAATAAAAAAATGGTGTTCTAATTTGAAAAACGGAAGTTGACGTCATTTCCGGAAAAACCGGAGGTGCTCATGCCTTGAAAATATTTTAGATTTCATCAGCATCGTGAAATACTCATAAGTGCTGAATTTCATGAAAATACGTTCAGTAGTTTCCCGTATAAATATGGGTGAGGTTCCTCGTGAAAGACCCTGTATAGCAGATGAGTCAGCAAAAACCGCTTGGTAAACGACAGACACGTGAGAGTTGCAAAAATGTGCGGAATAAAGAGCTGTATACAATTAATTTTGCCTAGGGGAAAATAAATATCCTACAGATTTCTGCAAATGAATAGTGACAAAATGGATCGGCAGGTCATAGTTCCTTCAGTAGCTACTATGTGCCGCCACCAAAGTTGGCAATTTGGCAAGTAAACTGCCAAAAATTTTTGCATCAAATTGTTTATGGACGTTGTACCTCTATTGATATTTAAACTCAATAATAATAAAAAGGGATTATCGGTTTTGGAGTCCAAGAATATCTCTCAGTGTTACTCTTTATTGATCATTCCAAGCTTTCGGCTATTGGTTTGAGCCGTTTCCTATGCTGTAGAACAGTGTTTTTCAACCTTTTTTATGATGCGACCCCCCTGGTATGAAAAAATATTTCGCGACCCCTCGACCATTCGCTTTTTTATCATGTGTGTTTGTGTATATCAAGTATTCAATGTTACGATCCACACTGGATATCATAAATGGTGTGGATATTAGATCCATGTGAAGTCAGCCACATCCACACATACACTCAAAGACAAAAAAGGCTAATGGAAAAAAAAATCATAACTCAGTGAAATGAGATGGTATTGCAATCAGATTTATAGATGTGGACTTGATAGGTTGATAAGATATTGAATCTTCTTTTATTCGGAGAATTTCAATAATGAGGGAGGGAGTTGTGGGGGTTTTTGTGGGTGGTTTCTGACAAGAATCATAACTCGACGAAATGGCAGTGTTCAACGATGGGTTTCGAATATACATATGTATGTTTCTTGAATCCGGAAAAATGAAATGCCATACCCCCCATAGGAGATTTGGAGGGTTCTTTATAAAAAATGATGAAAAAAATTCATATCTCGACGAAATGAAAGTGTTTCACGATCAGATGCAAATATGTGTTTCTTGAATGCCGAAAGAATGAAATACAAAAGATTCCATAGTTTGTTTGCCCACAGGTTTGGAGATTTGGGGGATTGTTTATGAAAAATTATGAAAAAAATTCATATTTCGGAGAAATGAGTGTTCCACAATCTGTTTCGAATATGTCTTTCTTGAATGCCGAAAGAGTGAAATACAAAAGACCCCATAGTTTGTTAGTCCCCAGGTTTGGAGATTTGGGCAGGTTTTTATGCAAAATGATGAAAAAAAAAATCATATATCGACGAAATGAGAGTGTTCTACGATCATATTCGAATATGCGTTTCTTGAATGTCGAAATAATGAAATACAAAGGACCCCATAGTTTGTTAGCTCCCAGGCTCCCAGACCTAAGGCGATCCCCCTACAGAAGCTTCGCTACCTCCCAGAGGGTCGAGACCCACAGGTTGAAAAACACTGCTATAGAATAACGCGATAGACAAGGAAGTGCATCTGCCGTTTACTGGGAGGTGAGATGGATACCCAGAATTCGTGAGATATGAAAACGTAGACCCTGAGACGTATTTTATTGCTATATAATGAAGGGAAATCGCGGTATAAATGCGTATGGATGCAGATAATTGAAAAAAATTAAATATTTAAATGAATAATTAATAAAATATAATATTCATACGTGTATTTTGCGACGTTCATTGGTGAGCTACTGCCTCACCTGCCTCTTAAGACAAGCCGCCACTGTTCTTTACTGGAGAGTTTGCAGACTTGCAGAGGATCAAATTATTTTCTTTGGCACTTTTATATTCGTAATTATTGGGTAATTCACGCATTTCTGTTATGTTACATGCAAAGCTGAAACAGTGAAAACGCCGACGTGTCAGGAAGACAACTGACGCCTCATCTGAATATAAATATGAAAATTGCTATGCCACACTAATGCCTACTTGCACCGTCGAATCTAAGCCTGCCTTAAGGACGTCTTTAAATGTAAGTAGGGTTTGAGACACAGATTCTCTTGCACCACAGGTTAAGTGCAGGTAAAGTCCTTCTTATTTTAAGCCGTGATATTTCATGGCTTAAGGTCCTTAAGGAAGACTTAGGGCCGTCTTGAGGATTCATAACCTCAAAAAAGAACTTCTCTGTCAGTTTTTGCCGTATCAACGAGTTATTTGTCAAGGAGTAGAAACTGTTTGTTGTTATTGTGGTATTCAATTCCACATAAATAAAAAATAGGTTCACTGAAATCGACGACATACAGGGTGTGTCAGCAAGGCGTACGGCTAAAATAGCCGTTGACAAGAATCAACAAAATAAAAATGATTTTACATATACAGGGTGCGTCAAATGGAACACCCTATATTTTTCTCCTTCATGAAATTTGTTTTTGAAATGTCTTCATTTTTTACTGCTCTTTTTTGGTATATTTCACATTAAAAAAAAAACAATGAAGGCGTATTATTTAAAAAAAAATCAGTGTGATCACATGAACTGACTTGAATTTTTCTCTTTTCTCCACATAACAAACACGAAAATTAAATTACTCTCGAGTTTTATAAATAAATAATATGAATTATTATTACCGAATTAATGTAAACTTATACAATGAATTTTTCAAAATTATATTGTGATCAGAAAACCATCACACAAATGTTGAAAATATTTTATCGAGATTGTTAAGAAAATAGATCTCAATATCTGACTGCAACTGCAACTTGCAACGCTTCCTCCTTCAATGCCGGTTGCTTCTTTTGCGACTCCACTTCATTCTTCAATAATTTCTCTGTCAAATCTGCTATAGCAATTCTCTTCGCAGGTAGAAAATTGTACAGAAACCGACAAAATCATCAAACTTAGCCATGTTGCCAGATTCACCATTCCTTAACACGTGCTTTACTACGTCGTTGTTAGTGAGAGACCGGTGCAAGCTATGATGCGCAAAGCCGAGAATAAGACCAACTTAAAGTTAAGGCACTTCTTAACAAAGTCTGTCCTAGGCATAAAACGGTGCAAGTGGGCATTACTCCAGTAAACAGCAGACGTATCAGGCGGACTCTAGCGGACGCATCTGCTAAATATTAACATTATTCGGGAATGCCGAAATTTACCGAAGGGATAACGCGTCTCCTGTTTACAAATATGCGACCGGGAATCCGTCAACATCTATTTTTCATCCCCCTAAATGTTAAGGGTGGGCCACCCCTAACTTTGTTTTCAATTTTTCTGAACAAAATTTTTCCTTTTAATTTTTTTATGATATAGCACACAAAAATACATACAACCCTAAATTTTCACCCCTCTACCAAACCTAACGGGAAACTGCTTATTTATTGCCTCAAAGGCGAAACGGAGTTCGCGGGGTCAGCTAGTCTACACCTTTCTCAGTTGTAATTCAGAAATTCAAAGTTGATTTTCAGAAAAGGGAACATGTATTTCAGAATAGCAATATGTAATTCAGAAAACAGAAATTGAATTTCAGAATAGTTAATTCAATTTCAGAAAAACGAAATTGAAATTCAGATTAGGAAGTTGTAATTCAGAAAAACAAAGTTGTAATTCAGAATAGTGAATTGAAATTCAGAAATGGCAAATTCAATTTCAGAAAAGGAAAATTGTATTTCAGAAGTTATCAATTCAATTTCAGAAAATGTAATATGTAATTCAGAATAGTATCGAGCTGGGTATCAAGTGATGCAACATAGGAATGTGGCATCGAACTTGTCTTAAGTATTTCGTATTTTCAAATTTGTTTTTTTCCTGTTTTCGGTTTTGACTGTATATACCTTCATGTTATTCTTGTAAATAAAGTTATTGTTATTATATTTCTTACTTCTATGAAGGGTATCTAAGTACTTGGAGAGACGGTAATGACCCCAAGAATCATTATTAATATTTTTCGCCACCCATTTTAAATGAAATCATGTCTCCATTTGAATTACATACATAATACCAGAAAAGGTGGTTTGGGTACCAAATAATTGAATAGAATTTCTTTTTTCTGAATTACAATTTCGTTTTTCTGAATTAAAATTTCCCATTTCTGACTTTCAAATCACCAATTCTGAATTACAATTTATATTTTCTGAAATTCAAATTTCCGTTTCTGAATTACATATCACTATTCTGAAATTCAAATTACCCTTTCTGAATTACATATCACTATTCTGAAATTCAAATTACCGTTTCTGAATATCAACTTACTATTCTGAATTACAATTTCCATTTTCTGAAATTCAATTTGCTTTTCTGAATTACATTTTACGTTTTCTGAATTACAATTGGAAAAGGTGTAGTATTCCATAAAATGCACGGTGGCGCCTTTATCGGATTAGTTTTCCTACTCGTTGTGATCGGCGACCTTAAGAACTTACCGCAATATTTTAAGGATAGGGCATAGTCCTTCAATCTGTAATAGCAGAGGGCAACATTATACGCCAAGTAAGGTTTGAAACCTTGTATCTGCATGGCAGATGTAAATTTCGATAGAGCTTCCTCATAGTTGCTATCCTGAAAACGATAAATGAGATTAGTTCTCCCCACAGACGTGATAAATGGATACAGAGCCGACAGAGCGAGGAAGCAGGTTGTTGAAATCCTTTGCAGAGAAGGCTATAAAAAAACCAAAGCAAGTCGAAAGTTGAAGAAAGAGAGGAGAGATTCAAAATATTCAAACGATATATTCCAATAAGTTCAAATTGGAGATCACGGGAACGAGGACAAGACCTATATTGTACAAAACTTTATTTATGTTCGACTGCTTCATAAACACTTGATTCATAAATTCGTTTAGCGTCCATAATTGACTACTTTATTGGACACCACTTTATTGGACTCAACTGTCACAGTCTTCTCTCGATTTTGCAATTTTCTTCGTTTCACACCACTTGTTATAGGCCGCTTACAAATTTTCTTAAGCACTTATAGTGGGTAGGAGAGATTCTTCGGCACTTGCGGCTAAATTATTCACGCTTTCCTCTTCCGAACTATCCATGTTTTGGGATTATTATGACGTTTGTCACAGAATTAAAGAAGTACCTAAACAACTTTGTTCAGTGAGGTTGTTAAGATGATAAGGTCGCTGATGGTTACTAAGGTAAGATACGCAAAAGCACACTCAACGTATTTCTTGAAATAAAGCGACGAATATATTAATTGCCATTTCAGAAAATAAAATGTCTTCATTGCAGTCAAACAGAAAGCTTTGTATGCAACTCGTACATAATTAGGCTTATGGACTTGCCCAAATTATTGGCCTCGCTCGCTTTGCTGGTTCTGCCATAAATTTTGGACTCTTCCTAAAAACCTAATTATTATGGGTCAACGTTTCGTCTACATTTGTAGACTTCATAATAGGTAAAAGAAAACTCTACCAGATAAATAACTTAGGTGATTATTAATACCTCAACATGTTTCGAGCTCTATGAAGCTCATCGTCAGGAGTAAATCACACATAAGTGAAGCTGAAAACAATTGAGAAAACATAAAAAAATCTCAAAAAACAAAATAAAGCACAAAAACAATCACAAAAATGAAAAAACAATGTAACTTAACGAGCAAAATGACATGACGGAATAATAAAATAAAACAAAATGAACAAAAACTGGTTAAAGAATAAAATTGGATGAAAATGGTCAATACAAAATAGTAAAAGTACAGTAACATAAAATCTCTAAAAGGTCTCATCTCTCATCTCTAAGGTATGTTACTGTACTTTTACTATTTCAATTGACCATTTTCATCCAATTTTATTCTTTAACCAGTTTTTGTTCATTTTGTTTTATTTTATTACTAGCTGTCCCGGCGAACTTTTTTTCGCCTAAATGACGCTCCCGGTGAATTTCACAAATCGTAATCACCGGTGAATAGAAATACGCTAAGACGTTTTCTTATTTTCCTTCTTGACGTTCAACAGAATTAATTCAAATATTTGAACCAACTAATAAAATTAGAAAAGAAAATGATGATATGGGATCATCTGCTGAGAAGACAGCTACCTATATAATTCAAAGAAATTTTTTTTTTTTTGTCCTTTATTGAAAATTTACAATCTACTCATAATGGTATTAAGTAAATGTGATGATGTAGTTGGAACATGTAAGTGAAATGTCCAGCGACATTTCTACTTATTCTATACTAAACTAGTGATGCTGTGGAAGGTCTTTTGGCCATGTTTTCTTGAGTCGTCTGTTGTCTGGTCCTTCAGTGTATAGATTCTGAATAAGGTCATTTGGGTGTCCCTGCAATCGGTCTTGGTATTTTGTGGAGGCAGATTTGATGACATCTATGACATATGGAATTTCGAGATCTGAGTGAAGTCTTTCATTCGTGACGTACCATGGTGCACCAGCTATCAATCGAAGCGTTTTCGATTGGAACCGTTGGATTACGTTTCGTCGTGTGGGTTTTGCACAACCCCATAGTTGAACGCCATATGTCCAAATAGGTTTCAGAATTGCCTTGTATATGGTGAGTTTATTTTGGATGGACAATTTTGATTTCTTGCCAATTAACCAGTACATCTTTCTTAGTTTTAGGTCCAGATGTTTTCTTTTTGCTTGGATGTGTTTCTCCCATGTTAAACGTTGGTCGAGGTGTATACCTAGGTATTTTACATCTTTTTTAGTTGGTATTAAGGCTCCATTTATAGTCACTCGTGGGCAAGTGCTGGTTTTCGTAGTGAATACGACTTGGACTGATTTGGTCTGGTTGATTGTCATCCTCCATGTTTTATACCAGTCGTTTAGCTGGTTTAGGTGGTCTTGTATGTTTCTGGAGGTGGTTTCAGGGTCCTTGTCGGAAGAAAGTACAGCCACGTCATCAGCAAACGCAGCAATTGTTGTGGTAGATGTTTCTGGCAAGTCAGCTGTGTAGAGAAGGTAGAGGAATGGCCCCAGGACACTTCCTTGTGGTACGCCAGACTTGAGGGAAAAATATCCTGATATTTCATCATTAAACTTGACTGAGCACTTCCTATCTGAGAGGTAGGATTTGAGCAGTAGATAATAGTTGTTATTAAGGTTCTTTTTAATTTTATATAAGAGTCCTGCGTGCCATACCCTGTCAAATGCTTGTGATATATCCAGAAATACGCCGTTGCAGAAGTGTTTGTTTTCAAGAGCACTGGCTATTTTATTAACTATTCGGTGGGCTTGATGGGTTGTTGACATTCTTTGGCGGAATCCGAATTGGTAATCAGGAAATATATTAGTTTCGTGGTCGTTTTGAATCCTTTTCAGTAGCAGCCTTTCAAATATTTTTCCTGGAATTGACAGGAGACTAATCGGTCTATATGACGCTGGTTCGTGTGGTGGTTTTCCGTCTTTGTGAATCATAATAACGTGTGCATATTTTCAGAGGATGGGGTAGTAACCTAAGTTCAGCATGCGGTTGTAGATGGTTGTTAGGAATACTATCGCTTTTCTAGGTAGTTTTTTGAGAACTTGTGCTGTTATAATGTCATAACCGGGAGCTTTGTTATTTTTGAGTTTACGGATTTCAGTCTGTACTTCTTTAGGGGTTATTGCTTCAATAGGTAGCGATAATTGACATGGTGCATCCAGATATTTTTCGACATCAGTTGTATGCCCAGGTGTTTCGTCTGGTTCTTCGAATACTTTGGACAGGTGTAAAGCGAAGGCATCTGCTTTTTCTTTACTTGATCTTGCCCAACCATGGTATGTTTTTATCGGGGTAACTGGTGGTGTTGGTCTCTTGAACTTTTTGGTGGCATTCCATAAGCTGTGATCGGATGTGCTTAGGCTCTCAGTGTAGGCTTCAAAGGATGAGTTTTGTGTCTCTCTTAGCGCTTTTGATAGGTCTCGTGATAATTTTCTATAGTGATGCAGATCGGTGATGTTGCGGGATCTTTGCCAAGTTCGTCTTGCTCTCCTTTTCTCGGTAATTAGATGTCGTATGTGAAGTGGGGTGCTTAGAGAATTAATTGCTACTTGTCTGTTCGAAGGAGTTGCGTGCCAAGCTGCCTGTTGTATTGTGGTGGTAAAATGCTCTACTGCTTCATCTAGTTGCTGTGGTTCTTTGATATATCGATTACTTAGATTTTCGTTAATGTAGTCGCTGAAGTTTTCCCATCTAGTATTTATCGAGACTAATTTGATTGGAATGTTTGTTTTTATTGGTTGGCTGTTGAGATTCGCAATAACAGGTGTATGATCGGATGTTAAATCATAATGAGATTCAAGTAAGCAGTTCTGCGTTGGAATACCATTCACTACAAAGAAGTCAAGGAGGTCGGGTAGTTTTCTAGGGTCTGCTGGCCAGTATGTTGGCTCTCCAGTGGAAAGGTGTTCATAATGTTTATCAGTCATGGCACGAAGTAGATTACGGCCTTTTGTAGTTATCAGTCTTGAGCCCCAATGAGTATGCTTGGCATTCCAGTCACCGCCCGCAATGAATCTGTTTCCAAGAGTGCTGAAGAAGTCTTTATATGATTCCGGTGAGATTGTGTGGCGTGGTGGACAATACACCGATGTTATGCTCAGATTCCCAGTATTGATTTTGATATTGACGGTTGTTGCTTGAATGGCGTCAGTTCGAAATTTTTCCTGTTCGTTGTGGGATATGGAATTTTTTATGATGATAGCTGATCCTCCATGAGCAGTTCCATCTGGATGGGTTGTGTGATAGATTGAGTAGAGTGGGATGGAGAATACTGTTCGACTGGTAAAATGCGTTTCGGAAACCAGTAGAATGTCCACTTTATTGAGGTCGAGGAAGGTTTGTATTTCTGGTTTGTGATTAGTCAAGCCGTTGGCGTTCCATGTTGCAATCCTGAGATTATTATTAGCCATTATGGGTTCATTTTGCTTATGAGGGTGGTAAGCAGATTTAGTATCATGCTGTTTTGATTAAGTAGTTGTGAAAACATACTTTTGAATTCATCAAGAAGTATTGATAGTTGTTGACTGAAGCCAGGTGGTGTTTGTTCTTGTTTCTCTGCTCGTGTTACTTCGGCATAGGTTTGTCGTATTTGGTTGTTTGTTGAATTTTGGATTTTTCGAGGAGCATTTGAGGTTGTGTTTTGTTGGCGAGTGGTGTTTCTGGGTCGGTTTTTTTCAACAAGGTCTTTATAGACTTGGCAACCCCTGTAGTTGGCCGGATGATTACCGTTGCACAGCACACATTTTGGTGGCGAATTTTTATCTTTTTGGCAGATTTTAGTGTCGTGTTGTTCTCCGCATTCAACGCAATTGAAGGGTCTATAACAATACGTTTTGGAGTGACCATATCTCTGACATCTCATACATTGTATCAATCCTCGTTTTTTTCTAGGTGGTTCAATGGTGACTTTGGTTCTATTTATGAATTGCAGTTCATAAACTGTTTTGTTGTTAGATTGGGGTTCTAAATCGACGAAAAACATATGTAGTGGCTCTTTTGTTACTCTATGTTTCACATTAATTATGTTGCGAACTTTATGGCCAGCTTCTTTGAGCTCATTTTTAATTTCCTCAGTGGGTACCGTGTGGTGCAAGTTTCTAATGACCACTCTGTATGCTCGTTCGTCGCGAATTTGGTAAGTGTGGTGTGTTATTGCTTCTTTCTTAAGGTGTGCAGATAATTTTCTGTAAGCGTCCACGGAATGCGTGCTAATTTTGATTTTGTCATCTGCTAGCACTCTTGTGTGGAATGAATCTTTCTCGATTACCTGAGTAAAGCTGCTCAGCATTGCTCTGTAGTCAGCAACATCATAGATAAAGATTGGTGGTGGGGTTGGTGTTTTGTTTTCCTGGTTTTTATCCGTTTTTTCTCCATTCTTACCATTCAGGTCGTTGGTTTCCATTGTTGCTAATGGTGAGAATCTGTTTTTTGTTGGTGTTGTGGGTGGACTCAGAGTTTGGGTGTCCGATCTTTTACGTTTTTTCGGTATCTGCCATATATTTTTGAGGATGCTTGATGTGGTATTACCTAACTGGGAGGAAACATGCTGTAGTGCTGTTCGACTTCCATTTCCTGGATTTTCTCCACTTGAAGGAAAACCCAGAAAAGGATCGTTGTCATCATCAGACATTTCTTGTTGGTGTATGGGACGCCTTAGTTTTATCTTTTATCACCTGGCACGCGTGCCTTCAGATGAAACATTCCGATCATATGTTCACTGCTCGATGAGTTGTTTATTTTCGGGAAATTTTTTGAGTCTTTTCTCACTATATTTCGCGAACTTTTAAGTGTCTTTTTTCACTATACTTCACTTCTTCGTCTTCTACTCATGTAGAAGTAGTTCTTAATTTGCAATTGCGATGTTTATGTTTATTTTTATTTTTCTAGCCACAAACACGAATTTAGCATTCAAATATGGAGAGTAAGAAAAACTACAACCATTCGCGGCAGACGTTCTCAGTCGAATAATTCAAAGAAATAAGACACAAATCATTTGCCATTATAAATAATGACAAATGAAATGTGAATACGAACTAGGTCTCCGATACTGTTCACCCTACCAGACCGAATGGTCCAACGTCAACTGAGAATCGCACCGACTGCAGTTTCGTCCTATTAGGACTCATCAGGGTGGAATATCTCAAAGTCGACGCTGGATGGAAAATCTTTTCGTCAAGATATGGACATCTGGCGCCGCACTATTTCGATGAGAAATTAATGAGCGACATCTATCCACCTTCAGAAAAGACCCCCCCCTCGGTGATTGAATGAACAATAAAGGAAACTTTCTTCCAAATTGCACCACCAGATTGTGAATTTCACCCTGATGAGTCCTAATAGGACGAAACTGCAGTCGGTGCGATTCTCAGTTGACGTTGGACCATTCGGTCTGGTAGGGTGAACAGTATCGGAGACCTAGTTCGTATTCACATTTCATTTGTCTTGTCATTATTTATAATGGCAAATGAATAAGTGATTTGTGTCTTATCCCTGCCAAAAATACCGCATGAAATCTCATAAAAACATATAGACAATTTATGAGATTTCATAAGGATCTATGAGGAGAAGCTGTATCCTATACGTACGTTATCCATGACATGTAAACTTTCTATAAGTTTTTATGAGGATTTATAAGTATAAGTAATTTATAAGCATACCCGAATACAAGTTGTACGAGTTTCTATTAGGTAGTATTCGTTTGAGGAGGCTATGAGATTCTATAAGGTATTCCAGTTTCAATCATAATAATGTTTTATGCTCATTCACAAGCCTGAAAACCTATGAGGAATATGTGGAATGTATCAGGAATTCCTTATATGATTTTATGCGGATCTTATGAGTTTCAATCTGGCTCAAATTAACTGAGAATTCACAAGTTTCAGTGAGGAAGCTCGGCTGTGAAGTATAAGAGTCTGTATCAGGCATTGTTAGATTCTGGCGGCTACGAGATTCAATAAGGTATTCCAATTTCAATCATAATAATGTTGTATGCTCATTCACGAGCCTGAAAACCTATGAGAAATATGTGGAATGTATCAGGAATTCCTTATGTGATTTTATGCGTATCTTATGAGTTTTAATTTGGCTCAAATTAACCGAGAATTCACAAGTTTCAGTGAGGAAGCTCGGCTGTGAAGTAGAAGAGTCTGTATCAGGCATTGTTAGATTCTGGCGGCTACGAGATTCAATAAGGTATTCCAATTTCAATCATAATAATGTTTGATGCTCATTCACGAGCCTGAAAAGTGAAAACCTTTGAGAAATATGTGGAATGTATCAGGAATTCCTTATGTGATTTCATGCGGATCTTATGAGTTTTAATCTGGCTCAAATTAACCGAGAATTCACAAGTTTCAGTGAGGAAGCTCGGCTGTGAAGTATAAGAGTCTGTATCAGGCATTGTTAGATTCTGGCGGCTACGAGATTCAATAAGGTATTCCAATTTCAATCATAATAATGTTTTATACTCCTTCACGAGCCTGAAAACCTATGAGAAATATGTGGAATGTATCAGGAATTCCTTATGTGATTTCATGCGGATCTTATGAGTTTTAATCTGGCTCAAATTAACTGAGAATTCACAAGATTCAGTGAGGAAGCTCGGCTGTGAAGTATGAGAGTCTGTAACAGGCATTGTTAGATTCTGGCGGCTACGAGATTCAATAAGGTATTCCAATTTCAATCATAATAATGTTTGATGCTCATTCACGAGCCTGAAAACCTTTGAGAAATATGTGGAATGTATCAGGAATTCCTTATGTGATTTCATGCGGATCTTATGAGTTTTAATCTGGCCCAAATTAACCGAGAATTCACAAGTTTCAGTGAGGAAGCTCGGCTGTGAAGTATAAGAGTCTGTATCAGGCATTGTTAGATTCTGGCGGCTACGAGATTCAATAAGGTATTCCAATTTCAATCATAATAATGTTTTATGCTTATTCACGAGCCTGAAAACATATGAGAAATATGTGGAATGTGTGAGGAATTCCTTATGTAATTTTAGGCGGATCTTATGAGTTTCAATGTGTCTCAAATGAGAGTTCAAGATTTTATTGGGAATTTTGTATGGAGAGTGGTTCCAGGATTCGATGGTTTCTATCAGGAATTCCTTATCCAATTTCATGCGAATCTTATGAGATTTAATGTGGCTCGAATTGTCTGAGATTTCACAAGTGTCAATGAGGAATGTCGATTTCATAAGAGTCTGTAACAAGCAGCAAGGGCGGATTTACGGGGGGGGGTACTGGGGGTACATGTACTATGTACTAAAGACACAATGAACGAATAAAGGAAATATGAGTCGTAAGACCATTGGAATATGGACCAAATTCCCTTTCCGTTGAATGTACTAAAAGACCGAATAAGTGAATGTATCCCAATCGCCCAATCCCAAAAGTTCGTTCTTTCTTGAGCGCTAAGCGATCTCAAATGTACTAGAGTACTAGACAAATGAACGAATAAGAGAAACGTTGAGGCAATATGAGTCGTAAGTACAATGGAATAAGGACCGAATTCCGTTCCTTTCAACGTACTAAAAGACACAAAATTCCAAATAGTTCCATAGCGCTAAGCAAATATGAACCTTATGCCGTCGTATAGAAGGACTAAAATGCTATGCTCTCTCTCGTAATTGTACTAAAAGATTATTCGGTCTTTTAGACATCTACTATTAAGAATAGAGATTGGGAAACGTTTCTTTTAGTACAGTGATGGGAACCGGTTCCTAATACACACTACATGCACTATATTTATTTATTCATCGTACTACATGTACATATACAAGCCTGAAGCGTGCGCATCGGAAAGTTCAGATTATGACGCCATCTCACTCTCCCCGTGGTGCGTCGCCGCCCTGAAACACGTGTGAAGTGAATGTGTAATGCAAATTGACGTATAAAGAAGTTTATTTCTTATTTGTTGGGAAATTACAATAATAATTAATTTCACTTTTCTAGAATGAAAATGTGATGCATACGTTCCTTTATGAAAGACTTTATTAAGTGTTTTCGGTCTGAAGAGAACATTGTATTTTGTGTGAAGTGAGGTTATATTGTAGAAACAATTAGGCTGGAATCTGATGTGAATTATATCTTTGTAGAAGAAAAATGTGATGGATCAGTGGCAGTGCCTTCAGTGTTTTAGGTCAAAAGAGAACATTGTATTTTGTGTGAAGTGAGGTTATATTGTAAAAACAAGCTGGAATATGATGTGAATTATATAAATAGGTATGCTTTTCCGTAATTAGGTATGTGTTCTTTTCAAGTTACTTCTGTAAAATTATTCCATATATTGTCCTCAATGAAATTATGAAATGTCAATGTCACTGTGGTCAGTGAAATACGTAATAATTCCGTATGTACCTATTCAAGCATCTTATGAACGGATTATAAATAAACATTTCAAGCCGCTATGAATTGTTTCATTCCAACTGTATAAATCCACCAACCAATAGTTCGAACATTGTAAATGATTGTATTTGATTGTGGTGGTACTAATAAACATATTTGATTTCATTTGATAGGTACCTATAACCATATAAAAACATATTATAATCCTAGGAATTTCAGTTAGAAACATATGGATATTTTAAGTAAACTTTCAAACTGTCAAATTCTCAATAGCGAATGATCGTTTCCGATATGATTGAGTATCAATGCTGAATACGTTTCTGTTAAAACCATTGTATTAATTCGAATGGTTTTCAAAATATCGACAAAAAACCTGAGAAAAAGTCAAATTTTTATAGTCACTATCATG
Source organism: Adalia decempunctata (assembly GCA_951802165.1). Taxonomy (NCBI): domain Eukaryota; kingdom Metazoa; phylum Arthropoda; class Insecta; order Coleoptera; family Coccinellidae; genus Adalia; species Adalia decempunctata. The sequence continues at coordinate 49,563,201 of OX637697.1, forward strand.
TCAATTTTTCTTATTCTGAACATCCTTAGTGTAAACCGTTCTCACAACGTCAAAGTAGAAGAATGTGGAAAGGTCATGCATCTTTCGAATTTCATGAATATCATCACAGGGTGCTTCCAATTTTGTGTCGAAAACGGTGATCGAAAATCGGTCATAACTTCTGTTTTTCAAATTAGAACCCTATTTTTTCATAATTTCGTTGGATTCTGCGAAGAAAAGTAATGAAAACACTCTCAGATGCTCTTTCTCCAAAATTCAGTAATTCCCGAGTTATTTGAGCTTTTCTGGATTCATGTTGTAGGTAGAATCAAATTCATCTGATCTTTTACTTGAGAATATTCTGTCACCAAAGAAGATACATTTTCCCATTAATAATTTACAAGTGACAGGTCTAATTTTAGGTTTTATCTGTACTTTTCGATTTTATTCCTTGAAAATATTGCATGAGAATATTCTGTGACCATAGAAGATAAATGATTCCACAAGTGGCAGGTCTAATTATAAGTTGTTACTATGGTTTCATAAAGATTTTCATCGAATCTGTTCAGATTCGATGAATTTAAATCTATGTACTACATGAATCTAGAAAAGCTCGAATAACTCGAGAATTACTGAATTTAGGAGCAAGAGCATTTTAGAGTGCTATCATTATTTTTCTTCGCAGAATACAACGCAATCATAAAAAAATAGGGTTCTAATTTGAAAAACAGAAGTTATGGCCAATTTTCGATCACAGTTTTCGACACAAAATTTGGAACACCCTGTGATGATATTTATGAAATTCAAAAGATGCATGACCTCTCCACGTTCTTCTACTTTGACGTTGTGAGACCCGTTCACACTCGGGATGTTCAGAATAAGAAAAATGAGCATGATACTGGCTATGAATATTCTACTTTTTTTCAGGTTTTTTTTCGATATCCTGAAAACTGTTTGAATAAATACAATGTTTTTAACAGAAATGTATTCAGCATTGAATACTCAATCATATCAGAAACGAAAAGATTGAAAAATTTTTTTTTTTAGCAAATTTATTTTCACTCCCTGTATAACCGGAAGTGCTCTGGCCTTGAAACTATTTTAGGTCGGTAGAAAATTTAGAACAATATCATAATCCCAATTTTCAGATCTCAAATAAGTCCAGTTCTCCAGAAACGTCTAGTAGGCACTCGAACTTGGGACACCCTGTATAGATCCTTATAACTTATGACTGCTATAAAATCTTATACATTCTCATTTATACTCAAACCTCATTAACTCGTAGAAACATACAGCAGAAATTAATTTTGTGTACAGATTTGAAACAGGTAAGTATTACGTGTGAAAACCACATTGGAAAACTATAGATTCTCATAGAAACGGATATGAAGCATGTGTAAAAACACATTAGAAACCGGTAGGTACCTATAATGTGTGAAAAGCACATTTGAAACATGAAAACTATAGATTCTTATAAGAACTCTTAAAAACGTATAAGAGTTATGTGTAAAAACACATTAGAAACAGGTAGGTATTATGAGTGAAAACCATATTTGAAAACTATAGATTCTTATAGAACCTGGTAGAAACAGATATGAGTTATGTGTGGAAACACATTAGAAACAGGTAGGTCCTATGTGTAAAAACCGAGGTAAAAACACATTAGAAACAGGTAGGTATTATGTGTGAAAACCACATTTGAAAACTATAGATCCTTATAAAAACTCGTAGGAACGGAATGAACGGATATGGGTTATGTGTAAAAACACATTAGGAACAGATAGGTCTTGGGTGTGAAAACCACATTTGAAAACTATAGATCCTTATAAAAACTCGTAGGAACGGATATGGGTTATGTGTGAAAACACATCAGAAACAGATAGGTCTTATGTGTGAAAAACACATTTGAAAACTATAGATTCTTATAGAAACTGGTAAAAACATATTAGAAACAGGTAGGTATTATGTGTGAAAACCACATTTGAAAACTATAGATTCTTATAAAAAACTCGTAGGAACGGATATGGGTTATGTGTGAAAACACATTAGAAACAGATAGGTCTTATGTGTGAAAAACACATTTGGAAACTATAGATTCTTATAGAAACTGGTAAAAACACATTAGAAACAGGTAGGTATTATGTGTGAAAACCACATTTGAAAACTATAGATCCTTATAAAAACTCGTAGGAACGGATATGGGTTATGTATAAAAACACATTAGAAACAGATAGGTCTTATGTGTGAAAAACACATTTGAAAACTATAGATTCTTATAGAAACTGGTAAAAACACATTAGAAACAGGTAGGTATTATGTGTGAAAACCACATTTGAAAACTATAGATCCTTATGAAAACTCGTAGGAACGGATATGGGTTATGTGTAAAAACACATTAGAAACAGATAGGTCTTATGTGTGAAAAACACATTTGAAAACTATAGAGTCTTATAAAAACTCGTAGGAACAAGGACCATTCAATGTAGGAATCGCTTATAGAAACGTATATGATTTACGTTAGGAAATGCCATTAGAAACTAAGGCAATGTGTATCTGTAGTCTCCATCAAATACTGATGAATATCGTATATGGTTTTATACGGATTTGCGGTTTCACTATCCAATTAGGATCTCATAAGTTCTCATACATAAATTTTCTATCAGTTTCTATGAGACATTTTTGGCAGGGATTCTATACTATACTAAACTGGTTTCTTTGAATAAAATTAGAACTTATTTTGTGAATAGCGCTTTCTGAAGTGGAAAAAACGAAACTTTTCTAATATTCTCAATGTTGGCTGATCAAAATCTAATTAGTGCTCACTCCATTAGTTTAAATATCTTAGCCTCTTGGTGCTCAGCTCAAAATAATTGGTTAAACATCACAGTTGGTGGAGCAGCGAGATTTCCATGTTTCCATGGATATGGGCTGTCACACAGAACAGAAACAAAAATAATATGTCAATTACTAATTATGGTAGACATGTTCATTCCCAAACAGAAATTCGAAATCATTTCAAAAATTATGAGAGAAGATGTGAATGGACGATTGAAACCTTAGACAAAGGACTTTGTCTAAGATTGAAACCGATCGCCAAAATCCGATTTACTTGACATTTCGACTAAAATTCACTGTGATATTCATTCGCTTCTTGATCTGGTAATAGCCTTTCATGGATAGCAGCATATTTTTTGAATGAATCCAGTATCACCACACATACACGGGGAGACAGAGTTTTTTCAGAGGTTTTAATCTGTTCTCGTGTATCATACGCAGAATTGTTAAGAACTGTTAACACTTAGATTTGGAGCGGGAAACAGATTTTATTCTTTTATACAATCTGTTCCTTGTCGCCATTTCTTCACAAGTGCCATACGCCATATATTGTTTGATATTACAAAACAGTATGTAATTCTCTCTTTCAAAAGTATATATGTATATTTATATGGTACTATAAGTTCTATACATCGCCATCTAATGGTGATAATATCAAATATAGTACCTTCACGATTACCTTATTTTGTTTTGAATAAATAAAACTGTAAATATAACTAATAACCAGTTCAGTATAGTATAGAACAATCAGTCATAATGTGTGAATAGCGCCACTTGAAGTGGTAAGAACGAATTTTCCCTCATATCTCAACGAAATCTAATCATCTTAGAGATCTGTACTCCTACGCTAAGACATTTTGGTTTTGGTCAACAGCGCAGAGCTGGAGGCAACCCAAATTACACACTATACTCGTATGTTTACATCGCAATCTAAGCTGTAGCGTAACTGTAACTGTAGCGACACCTAGTGACCTTACTCAAAAGAAGGAAAAGCATTTCCTGTATGAGTAAAATTTTCATCGATCTTTTCAAAGTTTTATTGTATTTTATAATAACCAGACCGTAGACGAATCCATATATGAAGTTTCATAACCAACAGTCCATCCGATCTCGAGTTATAAATGGTGTAACCAACATCTTTCTTTTATATATATAGATTCCGTCATGTCATTTTGCTCGTTAAGTTACATTGTTTTTTCATTTTTGTGGTTGTTTTTGTGTTTCATTTTGTTTTTTGAGCTTTTTTTATGTTTTCTCGATTGTTTTCAGCTTCACTTATGTGTGATTTACTCCTGAAGATGAGCTTCATAGAGCTCGAAACATGATGAGGTATTAATAATCACCTAAGTTATTCATCTGGTAGAGTTTTCTTTTACCTATTATGGATCACCCAGATATTAGGACATTCACTTCAAATTTGTAGACTTCATCAGGACTGAAAAAGAGTAATTGAAGTGAAACAACACAAAATCAACATCCAGAATAACACCTACCTAAATTATTATTGTAAAACAAGTAGTAAAGATAAAATGTAAAAATATAAAAAACGGAGCAAACATAAACAGAGGAATCAAAGCAATACAAGGAGCAAAATAATCAAATCGTTCTGAATAAACGCAAAAAAATAACGAAGCGGGTATGTACAGGGTAGCCAGATTTCGATGGTTTTAACTACAACTTCTAAACTATAACAGATAGAGAAAAAATAAGATGAGTACATGTCATGTTCACTCTTTTCGAGAAACATAAATTGTTGAAAACCCCAAGTTGCTACGGTGTCTAGTTTCCGAGATACAGGGCGATTTTTTTATTTGGTCCATTATTATAATTGGCTATTACTTCCGTATTATAGGATCTACGTTCTCGAAATTAACACATCTTCGGGGCACTTTTTTAACTGCTTTTCATCGGTGCTATTGGATTTTTTGTATCTGCTCAAACTTCGGAGCTATAACAAAAAAATTTTTTTTCGAACGGAAACCATAGTTGAAAATGATATTTCCAAATTGATCTTTCTTCAACTATTTCAAAAATATATATGTATCATGATATACTTCCAAGTTCATTATACATATATCAAAAATTTCGAAAAAACACTTTTCGTTCAATAAAATCCAAGCAGGCTCTGATTCTCTTTCTTCAAAACTGAGGCAGTCATAGAATTCTATGTCTTATTTATTTCCATTTGTCAAATTCAATTCAGTTTCATCATGTCTGCCGCTTCTTAAATTCTTATTTATATCACATCATGCCTTACGAGAACTATTAAAAATATAATATGCTAGAATGTTTTATACAAGCACATTATGACGCTGATAATGCATCTCAAATGTATTTTGAAAGATATCCTGAAAAAACTCAGCCGCAGAAAAGTATTTTCATTACACCGCTCTGAAAACCCTATCAAAATATGTCGATTCGGGGCACCGAAAGTGACCCTTTTCCGTGCGGCCGCACCGAAAGTGACCATTTTCCGTGCGCTGAGACATAGATGCATCTATGCTGAAACACAAAGCAACGATTGCGTGATGACAGTAGACGTCAGTGTTTCGAATAATTATTGTTTTACAATATCGAAATGCTTTCTGTCGAAGAATAAATATCGTTGGATTGTTTTAGGAGAGGTGTAATGAAAAATATCGTTCATTACACGTCCAGAAAGGCTTTTTCCGTGCTTGCACGAATTCTTCGCGCGCACACGGAAAAAGCTTACTTTCTGAACTAGTAATGAAATATACTAATTTCACAAGGCTGAAGAATAATCTGATGGCTTTTGTTTCATCTAAGTATTTAAAAGCTCTTCAATTTTGCAGATAAATCATACTATAATCAACAAGTTTGGTCTGAGTAGTAATAAAGCTTTTATTTCCTGAATTAATTTGGCCGTTTACAATAATTGTGAGATATCGAATTCTATGACCTTATAAGAACTTTAGAAGCGCCAGACGATACAACAATGATGAAACTGATTTGAATTTCACAAGTGAAAATAAATGAGACATGGAATTCAATGACCGCCCCAGTTTTGAAGAAAGAGACTCAAAGCCTGCTTAGATTTTGTTGAACGAAAAGTGTTTTTTCGAAATTTTCGATATATAGTGAACTCGGAAGTATATCATGATATATATTTTTGAAATCGTTGAAAAAAGGTCAATTTGGAAAAATCATTTCCCACTATGGTTTCCATTTGAAAAAAAACTTTTGTTATAGTTCCTAAATTTGAGCAGATACAAAAAATCCATTAGCACCGATGAAAAGCAGTAAAAAAAGTGCCCTAAAGATGTGTTAATTTCGAGAACGTAGATCCTATAATACGGAAGTAATAGCCAATTATAATAATGGACCAAATAACAAAATCGCCCTGTATATCGGAAACTAGACACCGTAGCAACTTGGGGTTTTCAGCAATTTATGTTTCTTGAAAAAAAAATCTTATTTTTTCTCTATCTGTTATAGTTTAGAAGTTGTAGTACTAATCCATTGAAATCTGGCCACCCTCACCCTGTGTCAGAGACATAGATTAGGCAACTCAAGATAAACGCGAGAATGTCTGCTCGTTGTTTATTGTTCATCATAAATCCGTCAACGGATAATTCCGACTCGACAAAAAGCTCTCGAAGGCCGTCGACAAGGAATAAGGGGAACCAAGGGGAAATAGTCCCAACTAGATATTCGAGCATGAATGTATGCATTAGTTTTTCAGAATCAAATAAATTCAAATAAAAATTAGAAAGTAATATTCAGGTGTCATGCTGAAAAACTATAAGGCCATCAAAATCTAAGGGGTGGCCATGGCCGAATAAGCGCACGGAGATAAAGGCGAGGATAAAGGTGAAAATTTTTAGATTTAGATAACGTGCAAAGAGGCACTTATTCAATTATTATATTCATTATACAGGGTGTCCCAAGTTCGCGTGCCTATTAGACGTTTCTAGAGAACTGGACATATTTGAAATCTGAAAATTGGGATTTTATGATATTGTTCGTAATTCTCTACAGACCTAAAATATTTTCAGAGCCAGATCACTTCCGGTTATACATGGAGTGAAAATAAATTTGCTCAAAAAATTTTTTTTCAATCTTTTCGTTTCTGATATGATTGAGTGTCCAATGCTGAATTTACAGTTCGGTTAAAACCATTGAATTTATTCGATTAGTTTTCAAAATATCGAAAAAAAACCTGAAAAAAAGTCAAATATTCATAGTCAGTATTATGTTCATTTTTCTTATTCTGAACATCCTGAGTGTACACCGTTTTCACAACGTCAAAGTAGAAGAATGTGGAAAGGTTATGCATCTTTTGAATTTCATGAATATCATCACAGGGTGTTTCAAATTTTTTGTCAAAAACTGTGATCGGAAATCGGCCATAACTTCTGTTTTTCAAATCAAAACCCTATTTTTTCATTATTGCGTTGGATTCTGCGAAGAAAAATAATGATAGCACTATCAGATGCTCTTGCTACTAAATTCAGTAATTCCCGAGTTATTTGAGCTTTTCTGGACTCATGTTGTACGTAGAATCAAATTCATCTAATCTTTTACTTGAGAATATTCTGTGACCATAGAAGATAAATAATTCGAATATTTCGTATTCCTTATTCTTAAATCAATATGTGAACGTTCGTGGGAGTGGAATAAAATTTGGAAGAAAAGACGTTAATTCATTCCTTCAAATTTTATTCCACTCCCACGAAAGTTCACATATTAATAGAAGACAAATTTTCCCATCATTAATTCACAACTGACAGGCCTAATTTTAGGTTTTATCTTTAGGTACTTTTCGATTTTATGCAATGGTTTCATGAAAATATTCATCGAATATGTTGCATGAGAATATTCTGTGACCATAGAAGATAAATGATCCCATTGATAGTTTACCTAAGGCACTATAAAATCTTTATAGAGCCTTAGTTTACCATTGACAGGTCTAATTATTAATTGTTACTGTGGTTTCATGAGAATATTCATAGAATCTGTTTAGATTCGATGAATTTGACTCTACGTACAGCATGAATCGAGAAAAGCTCAAATAACTCGGGAATTACTGAATTTAGAAGCAGCAGCATCTTAGAGTGCTATCACTATTTTTCTTCGCAGAATCCAACGCAATCATAAAAAATAGGGTTCTAATTTGAAAAACAGAAGTTATGGCTAATTTTCGATCACAGTTTTCGACACAAACTTTGAAACACCCTGTGATGATATTTATGAAATTCAAAAGATGCTCGACCTATTCACACTTTCTTCTACTTTGACGTTGTGAGAACGGTTTACACTCAGGATGTTCAGAATAAGAAAAATGAACATGATACTGACTATGAATTTTTGACTTTTTTTCAGGTTTTTTTTCGATATTTTGAAAACTATTCGAATGAATACAATGGTTTCAACAGAAATGTATTCAGCATTGAATACTCAATCATATCAGAAACAAAGAGATTGAAAAAAAAATTTTGAGCAAATTTATTTTCACTCCCTGTATAACCGGAAGTGCTCTGGCTCTGAAAATATTTTAGGTCTGTAGAGAATTTCGAACAATATATGTCATAATCCCAATTTTCATATTTCAATTAAGTCCAGTTCTCCAGAAACGTCTAATAGGCACTCGAACTTGGGACACCCTGAATATTATATTATACCAAAAATATTTAAGTTTTGAGTCTTGCCTTGTACAAAATACAACCCAAATTCACTTCTCTGTCAGGATCCTCAGATTTACAAGAATCCACCAATTCTTTCGCCGACAATAAATCGTCTTGGCCGTATTTGATAGCCGCCTGCAATTTACTCGCTTGATTTTTGTATTCTTCAGTATCTTTAATCTCGTTCAAAATTTGATAGGCCTCTTCATACTGACATGCTTGGTACAGAGACTGAGCGTAGTATAATTTGTAATCACCATTCGAAGGATACAATTTGGTGAGTTGCTCATAGTAGCTTGATGCATTCATATAGTCCTGGGTGTAGAAATAACAGTAAGCGAGCAATGATAATCCAGCTCTCGTAGAGTTTGACTCCGAAATTCCGTGCAGAACTCTTATTGCTTCACTGTACCTGTTATCTTTGATCTGAAATGTCATCTGGGTTAGTTGAGGTTTACTGATTCCTAGTCATTTTACCAAAGAATATATTGTTTTAGTGAAATCCCCATCGTTTATTATACTTGCAACAAACATTTCACTAGTGTTTAGAAAATTGTTGATTGGAATCGAAATGTTACCATTTGAATTATGTAGTATAAGTGGTTGCCATGGCAACAACCACAAAATGCAAAGATAAAGGTTATGTATTTTTATAGATGAATATTCCAGAATAATTTGATGGAATTATGCAAGATATCATTTTATAACGTGGAATCATTTTCCAGATTAACCAATTCGATCTATGCATTGGTAATTAATTCCGAAATGGAAAATTCATAGAGTAGTCATAGAATGTCAAATCGCGAGTTCGGAGTTGCCTGTTGCGCTTACTAACCTGCGAAGTGCGAATTCGTACGTTTTTCTTGATCCCGTTTGATGTTGATCGATTAAGATTTAAGGTGTGGATAACAGAAATACCCACAAATTATTAAGACCATTAGCCATTTATTACTTATCAGTCCTAAGTGGGCCAATCGTAACTACCGTCTTGGATAATTGGATAATAACTTAGGATAATAACATAATGGATGGAAATTCTTTGGATTTGTTAGGAAAGAAAGAGGAGGAACAGCCTCTGGCAAGTTACAAAGCAATTCCTGAGACAGACATGGAAGGTAAAATAAAAGAAAAAATCGAGTTGCTTTCGAACTGGTTTGAGAGAAGTAACTCTTATTGCAGACGAGGCTATTTCTTCAGCAAAAGTTGAGCGGAAATCTAAGAATTACATTGATAAAGAAGGCGCTCATGAAAAGATGTTATCAGATGAAGAATCCCAGTTTAACACCAATGCTGTGGATATTTCTGAACATAGGGTGATAATCAAGGCAAAGAATGGGGACACAAAGTTAGATATTGGTGAGTAAAATACTTTCAACTTCTACTCTCGAAGATGATGCAACTCCTTCTATGAATTACAATAATTTGGAATTGATGGGGATTTAGAGATTTTGTCAATAATATTGAAACTATAAGTTTGGAGATCATTATCTTATATCTATCAGAAATTTTTACTCTTGCAACAATTTTTCTCAAATTGAGAGACATGTCAGTTCATGATCTCATTTCATCATAACTAAATAGTTACGCTCCAAGGAATGAAAGAGAAAATAGTTGGATTCTTTTGAATTTCATTACATGAATGAAAGGAATAATTTCAAGCATGAAGAATGAATTAGATTTCAAATGAATTTTATATGAGATAATAATTATATTACTTTGTATATTGAATATCGTCAACCATCTCATATCCAGCTTATGTTCCACCTCAGAATTGATGACATTTTTTCCTTCATGCTGAGAAAGATGTCAACATTAAATTTTTTCCTGGGATATTATCTGAATGAGAAAATTTGGTATCCAGTGTGAAATTGAAATCATCCAATTTGCAGCATTTTTGAATGAGAGTTCCTAGAAATTGAGCTTGCAAATGGAAAATAATTATTTTTAATACCTATCAATACTGGCATTAATTCCAAAAAGAGTCCCATTTATTCTGATATTTAATTGTTATTAGTTCTTGAAAATAATGCTAATATTCTTTTGTTTGCAACGCAATTTGATTGAAATCACTGATGAGTTTAATAACAAATGAATTTGTTATCAAACATTCTGTTTGAATGTTAAACACTGATTAACTTATTTGTTGGTGTGATGAAGGGAGAGAATTTATTGTCAAATTTCTTTTAGAATTGTCTACTGCCTGTGTTGTTTAAGATTTTTCTCAAAATGCAGGAGTTGCATGTTGAAGAAGGTACAATTATTAATAATGGGCTTAATGATTTTGCTATTTGATGTATTGTGATTAATGATCCTTCAGATTTTCTCAGCAGTGTCCTTTTTCATGATATTATGATATGCTCAGAGTTTCCTGAGACCAATTCATATGGTTCAAATGATGGTTTAATTTCAACTCTTTCTTTTTTGATTGAGTCAGACCTACTTAATGCAAATTTATTTTAATTTCATATATGTAATCTTTCATTTTTACAAATTTAATGCGGTAATTGAAGTTAAAATATGAAAAAGGATATTTCTTTGTAATACTGTTTAGTTCATAAATGATATTTTATATTATTAAACTTGAGTTAACGATTCTTGTAATACAGGGGAATTGAAAGCCACCTTTGCTGGAATGGGAAAGGAGGAGTTGATGAAATATGCCAATGATCCATTCTGGATAAGAATCCGTTGGTTCCTTTTTGTTCTTTTTTGGCTCTCATGGTTTGGAATGCTCTTTGGTGCAATTGCAATCATTTACACAGCTCCTAAATGTGACTCACCACAACCAAAGCAATGGTAATCTATTACAAAATAAGTGAAATGAAGATGTATTCTTAAATCAATCTTCTTCAAGGTGGGAAGAAGGCCCTCTTGCAGAAATATCGCCTGATGTTAATCCAGAGCAGTTGAAGCTATTAAAAGATAGCGGTGTCAAAGGACTGATTGTAGAGTGGTTAGATGACAGTTATGGAGACCTAAATGACTCTCATAAAGTGATCCAGTTGTTGAAAACAGCAAAGACTATCGATATTCCCATTATTTTAGACCTTGAAGCTAGTATGTCCAGCATCTGGTTTGAAAAATCTGAACGCAAGGGCGATTTCAGTGACTTCTATATTTGGAAGGAATCCGATAATGTTGATGCTTCAGGTGTTGCTTTGCCTCCCAACAATTGGGTAAGTCTATTTTGGATAGAAATTTGGGGGGTTGCATTTATTTCAAAATTAATTTTCATTTAATTCCATAAAGATTACAGAGAATCTGTGAGATTTCTTAAATATTCAATCTGGTTGAATTGTGATATAATCTAGAAAGTTTTGGGTTAGTTTAGTTTGCCCATACTTCATGTGTTTTGGTATGTTGATTTCCTAATTCGACATGTGCCAACAAAATTTCCTAACACAACATTTAAAAAAATGTGAATTTTTTTCCGTAGTATTTTCGTTTGGATCTTGTGAGCCATCCAACTTTCATAACATAATCTTAACATTCATTTAAAATTTAAAGTTCATAAAATTCACTACATATTTTATCCCAAAGATCTTGCGAACTGTTGAAACTCAAGGCCTTGTTGACTATTATTGTATTTTGGCTATCTGCCGGAATTAATAAAATTTTGGATAGAAAAAATTTAAATCATGGTATTGATTTATAGAATACCTGGTGTAACGACTCCTTTCTAAAAATCGTGACCAAAATTTGTAGATCAAAACGGCATTCTAGATTTCAGATTTTGGTCTAGTTCCGGAATAAATCCGCAATTTTTATCGGTCGAGGCGCTACTGCGGCAACGAAAAATAGCGCGACCCTTAGACCATAGAAAGAGGAGACACAGCTTCTCATTCATAAATTCGGGAATTGATGAAGCCAAAATTCAGTCAGACTTCAATGAGTGGGACGAAGATAGCATAAAGGATAGCAATATCATTTTACATTTATGTGGCAACATTGCAGAATCTAACTTTGAAAAATCCAGTGGCGTGGAGTTATTGATTTTGAAGAATGGAAATAAAATAACGAGTTAATAATCTTTTCTTTCAATATTGGTACGAGGGCGGTTTATAGAAATGTGAAATTATTTTGTACTATGAATATATTTGAAGATTCGTAATTGATGCAAATGAATTATTGAACATATTAAAATGCGTAGCTTTTTTATATTACTTGGAATGAGTGAAAATAAGTATACAAAAATTATAGAAAAACAATTGATTCTTTAGGAAGTCAATTAAGGTATATAAAATAAACTACACGATTCATTAAATGCTGAAACTGACCACAAAAATGTGTAAATTCATGTGAAGGAATCAGATTTTCCTCTTCACGAGATTTTATAATAAATTGAGGTATTTTATCACGTTATTACAAATATGATAAGTAATGGCTGCAAAAAGCATCAAACCGAGTCATCAATATTTGAGATGAAAATCTACGGGCGGCGAATTGCCGAGCGCACATTATATGCCTATGAACGGCGTTTAGTATGAAAAAAGCAACAATAATTCATGCCTTCTTTATTTATTCACAAAATTTAGCATACTTCCTTGAAGAAAATGAACCTCATTTATTCATCCACTATCCACATCATGAAGAAGAACATAATACAAGCATAAAACCATAGTAAATCTACTGAATGCGATATTAAAATAAACATTGATATTGAAAACAGGTCCATTTGTTGTTAACTGCTCCTCTCAAAGCCATATTACATTGAATAGTCATAGTTCTATTTGGAAGGCAGAATCCAAGTTGGTACCAGAATCAACATATCCTGAGAATCTTGTACCAGTACCAGGGATATGAAACTTCTTCTTGTCTTTGGACCAGAGCAGTCAATGTTTCTTTTATAATACTTGGACTTCCATCCCCAGATCAATACTTTGAGATAGTTTCTAAAAGGGGAGGGCTGTTGATGAATGTTCTTGTCACAGAATTGTATTCTTGGGGAAAAAAGAGGCCAATGTTAATGCAAAGGCTTTCAATGATGGGTTGTACGTTGTACTCCCGCTTGATTGGATCTTTTAACATTCTTTGAAATGAATCTCTTGCAACTCCTGAATTAATGAATGCCTGAAAAGAAGAGGAGATTTTTTGATATGATCATGACTTAGTTGTCAGAGTTAATGGAATTTAAGAGATTTGAGGTGAAATATTCACCTTATTCTTCTGATTTTAGAAGAAGATGGTGCCTCAGTGAAACGGGAAGATGAATCTCATTTCTCCACTGGCTCAATTTTTTCAACCCTGCAAAACAAATTACACCAGATATAATTAATCACTAATGCAACAAAAATTACAACCATTCCACCTGCCGGTAGGAGAACAGGTACTGGGAAGAGACTTATCAATTTATCATATGTGAGAGGCATATATCTGATCCATCCCTCTGTTGAGTTTCCAGAGTACCTGCACAATGATGATTTTTTTGGTGAAATGGCTAATATTTTATTTCAATATTTTGGTTCTTTCTCTGGAAATTCCCAGAAACTTACCTTAAGGACGAATGTTCGAAGATTGGTTTGGCAAGAAGGGGATTGGCATCATTTTTGAGATATCTGGTACCATTCACTCGAATAACGAAATCTTTTAGCTCAAAGTGTTCGGAACATACAAACAGTTTCTGAGAAAGATCATCAGAGTCAGTAATATTAAGGATTGAGAACCAGATGTTCCTCTTCTCAATATCAGAATGGAATCTGAAAAGTGAAATTCTAAAAATCTACGCCTCTGATACTAAGTATGAAAAGATTAGAACATACCTGTGCAAATTCAAGTTAGGATTCAAATAGTCCAATTTACCACACACAAGACACTTACGAACCATTTTCTAATCGTATTTAGCTGGAGATATTCAAAAATAAATCCAACTAACGCTTTTAACATACAATGAAGCTCAAAATCTTGTTGACAACACTGTTCGAATTGTCAGAACTTCATAGAATAAAGATGGCGGCACGTAATTATTGATTATTATTATTATTACGATTCAAAAAACCGTATTGCCAAACGTTTTTATACATTAATCTGGGGCAAAAAGATCGATCCGTTTCGCGAACATTTACATATACTTAAGTATATGTAATGTGAAGAATGCACAATAGTTGAAGAAACCAATACTCGTTTCTGGCATTCACGCACAAATGAGTAAATGAATTTCAATCTAAGAAACTTTTCATTTTGATTGAGAGTTTATTTATTAGAAGATTCAACGAACGTCACAACGTTGCAAAAATGTCTACTACATTTTGATTCCGTAGTATTACCTAGGAGCATAGAATAACTGGAGAGAAGGCTCCCCTACGAAAATGAACTGCCAAAAACGTCCGAACTTGTCAGTTCGCCGAAAGGTCACGAGATGGCGACAACGTCGTTTCTTCCTACAACATGGCTATCCTTAATAAAATGATCTTTAATGGTTATTCGTTGTTATTACTTATTAGGTCCCATTTATTACTATATCATAATATATATTCTTTTGAAAGAAAGCAATACATACTTTTTTTCGTAAATCCGACAATATAATGCATATAGCACGTGTAAAGAAATGGCTACAAGGATCAGATTGAATATAGGAAGAAAAATCTGTTGCCCGCTCCGAATCTAAGTGTTAGCAGAGGGAATGTAAATGGGGTACCATATAATTCTGCGTATAATACACGAGAACAGATAAAACCTCAGTCTTCCCGTATAATAATAATAATACTTACCTGAATGTTCGCTTTTTCCGATAAGGATATTGTTTTGACAAATTTATTACCGATCACAAACTTCCCATAAAATTGCGCATAAAAAGTTGATTAGAATAAAGCGATGATATGTCATCAATATTGTCTATGTTATGATTTATGGACATTTTCAATTAAAAAGAAGCATAAATGTATCAATAACAATGACAGCCACATTATATTCTTTGCAATTGTAGCGTCATAGAACAAAATATCTGACATGTTACTGAATAAAGGATCTCAGCGTTATCTATCGGGCGTCACACGAAACTCTAACCTCCGCCGTTATTGGCAGTTCAAAATGATCTGTCGAGCGTATGAAGCCTTCCCTCCAGTTATTCTATGCTCCTAGGTATTACAATCACCCAGTTCAGTTCTGATGATTTTGAAACTTGGCTTCACTATTTATTATTGAAAGGTGTGTCTCCTCTTTCTATGGTCTAAGGCGCGACTCCTTTCGGGAGAAATGAAAAGCCGCACAAAATGTCACATTTTCGATCGACAAGTAAGTCTTCAACAAAATCTAATCAGTGCCAACACCAAGTATTTCTAGGCATCTATATCATGTGATAAATTTCGACATGTTAGAGCAGCTGCTACTAACACAGTTTGAATTGATTAATTGTGAAGGAAGTAAAAAATAGTTCTCAATACACAAAATGAATGGTTACAGAGTAAAAAAACTCTATGTAATAATAGTACAAGAAGTGGTTGAAATGGAACTACTGTCTGAACGACTATCTTGACGGATAGTCCAAATTAAAATGTCTAGAATAATGGTGTATGTCAAAATTGAGAATATTAGAAAAGTTTCGTTCTTTCCACTTCAGTTGGAGTTATCCACAAATGATAAGAGATTTTTATTATTTCAAATATGTACATATTTGAATTTATTCTAGTGAACGTGTTGTATTAATAGTCAATAATTTTGTCAAGCAATAATTTGTGTATGTATTCTTATTAGTTCTAAAGAAAGGTATAAGTAAGATGACAAGAATAATGGTGTAGGCACTCGTCAATTTTTGAATGTATTCTTATTAGTTCTAAAGAAAGGTATAAGTAAGATGACAAGAATAATGGTGTAGGCACTCGTCAATTTTTGAATGGCATGACGTTCGACCAAATCGAAAATATTAGCAATGTTTCGTGGCGGCGCCGCAATATCATTTCAGTGTATTTTCCGTTGTCAATTTGACTGATGTATCAACAGCTGATTTGCCAAAGTCAATTTATGACATGACAGCAGAATGGCATCTTTTTATAATGAAATTTTTATACTTTTCCTAAGAACTAATGTACATCAGGATGTCAAGAATATAAACACACATTATTGTTTGACAAAATTATCGACCATTTACACGCCACGTTCACCAGAATAAATTCAAATATTCGAAATAACTGATAAAAATCAGTAATAATTTGTGAATAGCGCCACCTGAAGTGGAGAGAACGAAACATTGCTAATATTCTCAATTTGATCGAAACAAAATCTAATCAGTGCCTACACCATTATTCTAGACATCTTAGGTATAAGACTTCCATTACATAAAAATATCATTCTGTGGTTATGTCATAATTGACCTTGACAGATTAGCTTTTGATACATCAATGAAGTCGATCAACGGAAAAAACACCGAAATGACCTTGCATGAAATTGCGGCGCCACCACGAAACAATTCTAATATTTTCGATTAGGCCGAATGTCTATGCATTCAAAAATTGTCGAGTGTACATCTTAGTCCAAATTTAAATTGACGATATTTCATTATAGATCTGTAGATGTTATTGACATACCTTGAAATAAATGTTATTATCATTATAGTAATGCTCCTTAGTGAATTCTTCAAAATTAAATTTATATCCACCTAAAGGTTCCAGTTCACACTGAGACAGAAGGCTGTGGCCTTAGACAGATACCATAGAAATCGATGTCTGGTCTTGATCTCCACCAGAACCGAACACTTAGAGAAGCATTTGATCTGTCTCGGAGGGAACTGGCACCTTTAAAAGAAAAATTATGACAAAGTTTAACCTTAATATTCCTTTGTTTATGTAGATCTCAAGAAAGAACGAATCCTCCTGGAAATACTCCTCGATACGCAATGAATTTTATTATGCTCCAGAAGGATGGCCCCAACTGAATTTCCGAAATGAAAATGTTACTGAAGCATTCGGTAATGTTCTGAAGAAGTTTGCTGAGAAAGGAGTGAAAGGTTTTCGAATTCGTGATGCTCATCTTTTACTGGTTGATCCACAATTCAAAGATCAAGAACCAGACACATCAAATGAGGCTAAAGGAAAGGATTTCTTCTTGAATGATTATGGTTTCTATGTTCATTCCAAAACAGAGAATTTATTGGAACTAGGGCCACTTCTAAAGAACTGGAGGAAGATCACTAAAAATGTTACAGATAATGGACCATTTATGGTGAAAAATGTACTGGAAAGATCTGAAGCTTATAAAGTTAATGGGTCATTTGTCGTGGATTTGCCTGTCCAAAGTAATATATTCCATAAAGCTGTATTTGAACCTGAGAAAATAGCTCATACTTTGGAGTACATCTTTAAAACTCATGAATTTCAGTGGCCACTTTGGACTGTGAGTTAGTTTTCATACATTTTGATATTATAGAAACAAGGATTTCAAACTTTTGCCGAAATAATTCAAATAGCAAATAACACTTTTGAAATTGTCTTGATGATATGGAAGTTCAGGCAATCAATATTTTTGCAGCACAAATCAAACTCTTTGCCTGTTGACGTTCAAGATTCTTTAACTTACCTTTTACCTGGTGTTCCCCTTCTTGAAGGAGGTGCTACCATCAATAAAGAGATTCTGAAAATTAGAGTCTTGCCACCAGTGATGTTAGGAGAATTTACTTGCAAAGTAATAGCAAATAAAAGTGCATTGGCTTTCACAAGGTAAGAAAAGTTTGGATTATCTGCCTCTAATTTTATATTCTGTTGAATACTTCAATAATTCCGTTTGTTCATGCTATCCTGATAGATATCGGTAAGTTGACTATGGCTTTTATCATTATAAATTTCTTACAAGGGTTGCTATCTAACTATGCAATTATTATGAACAAATTCTCAATGAAAAACTGAAAATCTTAAACCACGCAGACAAAACAGAAACAAGACTAAAAAATTCATGCTTCAAGACAAAGTGGCGACAAATCATACATATTACTAGTGACAGTTCTACCTCATTGTCAACACAAACGTATACATCAGTTGCAATTTTGTACAGCTCTGAACAAACCATAGTATCTGGATCCTTGTGACAGTACTCTCAATGGCGTGTGCACATGCAGACATTCGTTCTAGACAGTCTGCGTCTAGATTAAAAGTTTATATGTATTCTTACTTTTAAGTACAAACTCGTGTTGTTAAAGGCCAAAGAGGCTATTTTATGAATGCTGGGTTTTTGCTGTTCTAAAATTGAAACAACTGTTAAGGCCTCTTGCAACGACAGAGAATTCTCGCGAGAATTTTCTGTCAAATTCACTGACCGAGAATTCTCTGCCGATGCATACGATGGAACAATGGAATTCCACAGAGAATTCTACCGAAAGTAGTATGCAACGGCAGAGAATTTTCGGTCAGTGAATTTGACAGAAAATTCTCGCGAGAATTCTCTGTCGTTGCAAGAGGCCTTTATAGTTATGAGGCAAGTTGATTGCAGAATGAAGAAAAGAGTTGAACTTAGTATAGTGTTATTTTCTCATCCCTTGAGTTTTAGTTTCATTTTACTGTTGCTTCAGTGGAGTCTCATTTACTGATGAAACCTGGCAAGCTTAATGAAGTCGGTACAATGGCACTTCATGGTTACTTTATGGCTATGACCCTTTAGATAAGATTCTAGAATGCCATAAAATACATAATCCATAATTTTCTCCAGAGTACGTCTATGCTAACCTCATCAAATGCTTTACGTATAGGTATTATATCACAATTCCGAGTTTTCTAGCCGTGGTCCAATAGTAATTTCACCTATAGTTTCGCTTACAACTGTGGCAGGCATCATCAGAGGTTTTTCGGTCAGAGGTTGTAACCCGACGAAAGACTGCTCCGAACTGAATTTATCCCTGTATTTATAACCGCAGCACCCGCGCTGGCGTGGTCGGTCGGTTCCTTCCTTCCGATTCGAAAAAGTTTAGTTTAAGCATGGCAGAACCCTGGTAATCAAGCCCTATGAAGAATATGACTCCCCTCTTTGATTTTTTGGGATTTCGATGGCCTATTGGCCTTAATATTCCTCCTAGGATAATACTCTTGTTGGAAATAACCTGTTTCAGCGAAAATAATGTTATGTCCATTCATCAAAGCATGTTCTGCAGTCGCAAGGAACATGTTCTGATAGACATGACCTTCTGTTTGTTAAAAAGGAGTCATTTCCAACGTCAAGAGTTATTTATTATCCTAGGATGAATATGGAGGCCATCTGTAGGTGTAGAGGCGTCTATGTGGCAGGAATTGGGGTTGTAATCCAAAAATACTGCGATGGATGTACGTCATGATCGTAAGACCTATAATCACATATGGGGCAGATGCCTGGTTTGCTGAAGCAAGTCAGGTAAGTGCGAGGAAAATGCTCAACAAAGTGCAAAGGCTTGCCTGAGTGTGCATCACGGGAGGCATTTTTCCGTTCCCTATACAGTCAGCGCGACAGGTCGCTCTCACCGTATAGGAAACGGAATGCACAATGGAACTCCGTTTCCTAGCAGATATGCGCGATGTGCTCACTGCCCTGTTATAGTCTTCTGGGTACCGATGGGACAAATTGCAAATTATTAATAAATATCCTATAGAATACAAAAATTATTCAAAGAGTATAATTGCACAGCTGCATTCTATAACACCTTAGACAACAACAAACGATTTTTCACTAGAGTGAAGGATAGCACACCACTTTCGAGACAGTCTGGTGTGGTGTATAAGATAGCGTGCCAGAACTGTGAAAAGGTTTACATAGGTCAGACAAAGCAATACTTGCATGACAGAATAAGACAGCACGAAAATGACACAAAACATCTACAACGTACTAACAAGACGGCACTGACCCAACACACGCATACAGAGGGACATAAATTCAATTTCAACAATACCACCATTTTAGATAGAGAACCCAATTATTCCAGACGTTTATTGAGCGAGATGATTCATATACAAAAATATAACACTGTGAATTATAGAGAGGATACTGAAAATCTGAGTAATGTGTACAACAATCTGATTTCTGTAATAAATTTGCCCCATAGATAGAGCAGATATATAGTTTATGTTATTTATTGGAACTTGTTCACTATATTTTATTATTCATAACTCTATTGTAAATATTTGTTTTCGAGTTTTCGTGTTTCTGTATTTATGTCCATGTTCACCTGTTTTTGACTTGGCTGGTTGAAGATGCTGAAAGTATAAGACCAATAATGACAGCACATTTTCTCAGTCATAATTATAATATTTTAATCTTGTTGACAGCTGGTGAATTGTTTATGTTTTGCGTGAGAACCATATCGCGCAGTTGTTTATCGGATACTCCTATTCTTATATTTAACGAAAATGAGACAATATTATCGAAGTTATTTAATTTTTATTTAATGAGGTAATCACTTTTTCAAACCAGCATTGTTTTGTTTGTTTAAATCTATCATTTTCAGCCTTGAGAAAGGAACAAATCGTTCCGAAACGTCGGCGAAATTATAACTATATATTGAAAATAAAGAATGTCCAATTCCCTGTGAAATTTATTACAATTATTAACATGGACGTGAACTCTGAGGAATCGGAAATTATTAATAAAGTTTTCTTACTTCCTGTATAGCTTTATTATTTTCCTCTGTGAACATTTTTGTAGTCGCGGTTTTTTTTTCAGCAAACGTCTCGTAAGTCGACCATATTTTCATTTTTTTTTAATCATACGTACCTTTTTTTTGTAAAATGCAATCATTTTTTGCGCAATGTATTTTAGACAGATTCGTTTCATAGAAAAAATAACTGTCAACCATATAAAATGCGGCAAATCCTTAGTGTAGTTGAATATAATGGTTTTGTTTCAAAATCTTTTTTCGATTATTATTGAAATGAAACTATTGATTTCGATTGAAAGTGTATAATTCAAATTGTTTACTGACATTTTCATTCAAATCTAAAAAAAAACAATGAAAATACTCCTTCCTCAGATTGAATTCATTGTAACAAGACGAATGGTATCCAGTAAAAGTATCACACCAATCGTCAGGTAGAATGACATCTTTGTGATTATGATGTTCTCTTGATGCCAAGAATATTTTGCACAGCTTAAGGATGTCACTTCCTCCTTTTTCGTTTTAAAGCCACGGATATTTTTTAAATGTCTGCACAAAAAACACCCCATCACTACTAGCAATATTATATCGGCAACAACTGAAATTGCCGAACTTTATTCGTCGGACAGCTAGATGATAGTATTCAGCACATCCTTCTTAAATGGCCCCTCAAAAAATCGAATGTTTATTCGTAACATGAGCAAAGTTACATCCGGTAAATGCGTATAGTATATTCATAACCAAATTAGAGCAGTGAATTCTTCAATTTTTGAATGAACGCCACTTTTTTTGTGGGACAACTAGTGCACTACATTGTATTTTCAAGGTGGAGAGAGAATAAAAAAAAAACATTATTCATAATTGTTTATCCCAAAAAATCTTCGTTTTCCATTTGTCGGACAAGGAAATCTCCACATTTTTTGTCGGACAATTCCATTTTCATACTTCATATGGTTGTATTGGCCGATTCTGAAAAATTCGGGAGGCTATTAATACTTTGAAAAATGCGATTTTCAGTCATGTTTATGTTGGTAGACAATCATGTTTTCTCATTTCTCCCAGATTGTTTTTATGATTGCATTTTACAAAAAATAGTATGTTTGATTCAAGAAAAATGAAAATATGGTCGACTTACGAGAGGTTTGCTGAAAAAGAAAACCGGGACTACAAAAATGTTCACAGAGGAAAAATGTGGTAGACTCTACCTAATGAAGCTATACATGAAGTAAGAAAACTTTATTAATAATTTGCAATTTGTCCCATCGGCACCCAGAAGACTATAACAGGGCAGTGAGCACATCGCGCATATCTGCTAGGAAACGGAGTTCCATTGTGCATTCCGTTTCCTATACGGTGAGAGCGACCTGTCGCGCTGACTGTATAGGAAACGGAAAAATGCTCACGGGAGCTATGAGAACGTGTCCAACCTCTAATTCTGGTGATGGGTACCTTACCCATGAGGCCATCTTCATAGTGTCTAAAGAAGGAACAGGCAATGAGATAATTAGGGGTAAGAGAGTTTGATCCTCTCTGAATGACTACATCTCATCTGCAAACCTTCCTAGCGATGTAATGATCACCTCGCCGCACGAGTAGAAGAAGAATGATCAAGAAAGTAAGCATTGAGAAAAACTCAGTACAATGCTAAGCAAAAGAGAGGACTGAGAACGGAAATACAGCGACTGTGATCTCAAAGAAAATACAATGAAATGGTACACAGATTGTTCTAAAACCGCTACAGGAGCTGGCGCTGGGATTTGCGGGGCATGTACAACGTGTGCACTATCGTTAGGCTCCTGTGCAAGCGTCCTTCGGACCGAAATACTAGCAATCGAAAGATGTCTAGACATAAATCTATAAAGAAACTATCGGAAGTGCAATATACTATTCATACAGATAGTTAATGCCCTGAGCTCCTATGTCATTAACTAATAGGTGATTTGGGAGTGTCAGAACAAACTCAATGAGGTAGGTAAGAAAAATAAGATCTTTATAATCTGGTCATTCGGGAATTGTAGGAAACGTAGAGACCAATACACCTGCCAGAAAGAGCGTACCAACGGCACTCACTGGTCCAGAACCCTTCTGTGGTATATGAAATTGCACCTATAAGAAGGAGCTCATGCTGAAGGAGAAATACGAAAGGAAAAACTTGCGGAATGTCTCATTGATGGATCACTCCAAAGAGTTCCTTCAGAACTTTGAAAGTGCTAGATCCAAAAAATATCTGGAACTCTGTAAGAACCATCTACACCTACTCACTGGCTTTCTTACATTGTCGTCTTAACAAGCATCTGTGGGTTTATCGGACACTGACGAGTGTACTTTCTGTGGGGAGGAGGAAGAAACCTGGTCATGGAATGCTAGGCTATTGCAAGCCAAAGTAAAGAGTGCTTCGGACAAGAAACTTGTAGGAGTGGGAAATTATCCTCGTTGAAGCCGTCACAGATACTGGATTTCATCATATCTCTGGGACTGAAGTGCAAGCTGTAGGAGGTGCGATAAGAAAGGCTCTCTTAGGGGACACAATAGGCCTTAAGCACGCAGTGGACTGTAACTCCTTCTCACTATAACTATATAACGGTGGTCATGGAATCATCCGAATATGATGAGAAGATGATGGAGTTACTAGAACCATCCAAATACATATATTAAAACTGAAGAAGTATCATACGTCGTCCAAGCTCAGGCAAACTAGATTATTTGTGAAAGATTTATCACCTGATGAAGAGCTCAAAAAGAGTAAGCTTCGCGGATTTATGGACTTCCAAAAATCCACAAAGACCATTGTGTGTGTCATTGAGACCTATAGTGAGCACTTTCGACTCGACAACATATTTAGACCTCACGTGGGAAACACAGAGGCTATTATCAAAGTTTCTGCTGCGAGAAAGAAGCATTAACCTGCTAATATAACCCTTTCACGAAGTTTTAACTTTTCTTTTTGATTAGGAGGATCTTTAGACCAGGTCCGATATTCCAAGTGAAGATTCTTATGTTCTTCAGGGGAACTCTACAGGATACTTATGTCGGGGATCACTTTCTTGAGATTCTATATCGAAAACTTACAAAAAAGTTGGAGCCATTTCAAAAACCTTCTGACACTTCATTGTCACAGATAACAGAACTGTTATCTGTGTTCATTGTCATGACATAGATGCATAGAATACCTGGTGTTGTCACTGATTAGATTTTGTTTAAGACTTGTCGATCGAAAATCCGAGAATTTGTGAGGCTTTTCATTTTTCCCGAAAGGGGTAGCGCTATTTGTCGTTGCCGCAGCAGCGCCACGACCGATAAAAATTGCGGATTTATTCCGGAACAAGACAAAAATCTGAAATCTAGAATGCCGTTTTGATCTACAAATTTTGGTCACGTTTTTTAGTATTCTATGCATCTATGTCATAACATAGATGCTTGAAAGATGCATATAATACTATTCTATGCATCTATGATGCATGTCATAATAGATGCATAGAACACCTGGTGTAACGACTCCCTACTAAAAATCGTGACCAAAATTTGTAGATCAAAACGGCATCCTAGATTTCAGATTTTGGACAAGTTCCGGAATAAATCCGCAATATTTATCGGTCGTGGCGCTGCTGCGGCAACGACAAAAAACGCGAGCCCTTTCGGGAGAAATGAAAAGCTGCACAAAATATCACGTTTTCGATCGACAAGAAAGTCTTAAACAAAATCTAATCAGTGCCAACACCAGGTATTTCTATGCATCTATATGTCATACCTTACAAAGTGATACACACAGACTACATACAATCAATTTATGTGGGGAAAAGACCTTCCCAGTTCCTTTTGGGATTTTTCGTGTGTATTCCTTTCTAAAAGTGAATGAATTAAAAAAAAACAGTCGCGATCACGTTTGGTGATCTTAAGCATATTTTTCTTAAAAGGAATTTGCCTTTCTCAAATTTATATTTTTCTAGGAGATAACGTGATGTCACTATCATAATCACAAATTCATAAGCCTGTTCAATGACCTTGTCTACTCAATATTGAGAAATACAATGCAAGTTTTCGTTATTTCTCTTCATTTACTGCAAGAAACAAAGGAACAAACAATGTTCAAACTACGGCACTAATTGAACTAATTAATGTTTGTACTATCAAAGTTACTTCTAAAGTATCACATTTCAAATGAAGTTTTAAATATAATTGTGTCATGAGATCGTCATTTCTTATTTGTAATTAATTTTACAATTATTATCATTTATAGGCTTATATCTGGGAGTCCTGGAATTCTAGTTGCTGTAAACCCTTCAAACGAAACCATAAGAGTAGACTTTGAAAAAGACATGAACACAGTTTCCAGTGAGTTAACTGTTCAGTTTACTAGTTCTGGATTCAATGACAAAAGCTACAAAATTGGGTAAGAATTTGAAAATCAACAATGAAATATCAGTTCTTGGAATTATTTTTTTTTTAGGTTGAAGAAAGATGCCAATGATATTACGATATCTCCTAAATCTTCCATTGTTTTAACTTATACTGCCAAAAAAGATGAATAATTTTTGGAGTGATAAATTAAAAATCGAGCATATTTTGTGACTCTATTTTTGATTGGATATATTTATTGACTGTGTCAAATATTTACCAATGCTTTGATTGTATTTTATTCAATTGATGTAGTTTATGAAAGCTATTAAACTCCATATTGAAAGAGCAGAATGAAAATTTGAGTTTTTTTTCATATAGATAGTTCACAAAAGATAGTCTATCTATATGCTCAGTGACCTGAAATCCTGTATCCTATATCGTGTTGCTAGCCAAGAGAGCGTGACAGCTAGTTTGGCATCCAGTAGTGATAGATCTTTAGCGTTAACCAGGGTGCACCACGTGGAGGCGATCTATCATTTGCAACCTTAGAACAACTTGAAGCAAATACCCCACTCAAGCGACTTCACATTGGATGAAGTCAACAAAGCACTCAGTCAGACCAAGGTAGGGAAGGCAGCTGGCTTTGATGGAATGTTCCCCGAATTTCTGGTTCATAGCGGCGCAAGAACAAAACAATGGCTTAAGGACTTCTTCAGTGATGTGATGGAGACATCTATGCTACCACTAGAATTCAAGAGGACAAAGATCATTGCAATCCTGAAACCTGGAAAAGATAGCGAATAACCTGAGAACGTCCGACCGATCGCCTTCTTAGTTGCTGCTGCAAACTCCTAGAACGACTTATATATAACAGAATATATGCCACCATTGACGCCGCTGTTCCAGTGGAACAGGCTGGTTTCAGGAATGGACGCAGCTGCTGTGACCAAGTACTGTCCTTAACAACTTTCCTTCACAACTTTCAAGGCTTCGAAAAACGTGAAAAAACAGCTGTCACGTTTATACGACACTGTGTGGAGGGAAGGTCTTCTCTACAAGCTGATGAGGGTCGTACCTTGTATTAAAACTTGCCAGCTAATAAATAGCCTCCTGACCAACAGATTTTTCCAGGCATATATTTATTGCACCATTAGTGGAGTCAGAAAGCTGAACAATGGCCTCCCTCAGGGCTCAGTGCTTGCTCCACTGTTGTTTCAACATCTACACAGCTGATCTACCGGAGACAAAATCAAAGAAGTTTGCCTATGCCGATGTGTTGGCCATCGCATTTCGAGATAGAACTGAGACAATGGGAGAGAGGGCCTTAAACGAAGATCTAATAACACTCGCCGTCTACTTCAAACGATTGCGATTTTGTCCCAACACCAGCAAAACTGAGGCCTGCCTCTTTCACTTATCTAACCGTTATGCGAACGACACTCTCAATATTACTTTTAAGTGCAGGGTCATCAAACATAAAGGCGCGTACAGACATAGAACAAAACTTCGTATCGTAACGCCATCGCGTAACATACTGCCGTTCAGTCTTTACATTTGTGGCGACTTGCCACCGGCGTGCAGAAGTCTGCGACCGCGCTTCGCACGCCGCCCGCACAGAGGGCACCTCCTCCTAGGCAGCGTGGGTTACTGCGGCACCATATTCTTTATAGACCGACCAGGTCCACAACCCATCTACGTCATTGGCAGGCCTCGCTTACATTAGCCAATCTGATGAGTCCATCGTAAGCGAGGCTGGGACGAAACGTAGCCCCATCCCGATTCACAATTAAAGGCAACACGCTTCAAATTGGTGACCCCGACGTGATCGGGCATGGGGAAAGAACAGCTCAACTTTCGTCCCCACATACGATGTCTGGATCAACCTTCGAGACAATTCTGGCTGCAAGCGCAACAAGGTGTGCAACCGTCCCTCGCTGGCGATGGCACACGTCCATCCCAGTGTCGGACAACACAAAGCACCGGCTGCAGCCCTCTCAGGTCTCCAGGCTTCGTCCACTGTATCATGACCAGTTGTCCTGTTCACTGGGGGAGAGTCATGTGGCGACTTGCCACCGGCGTGCAGAAGTCTGCGACCGCGCTTCGCACGCCGCCCGCACAGAGGGCACCTCCTCCTAGGCAGCGTGGGTTACTGCGGCACCATATTCTTTATAGACCGACCAGGTCCACAACCCAGTACCCACGCTCGTCTCGAGCAGGGCAGCTGTAACATCTACGTCATTGGCAGGCCTCGCTTACATTAGCCAATCTGATGAGTCCATCGTAAGCGAGGGTGGGATGAAACGTAGCCCCATCCCGATTCACAATTAAAGGCAACACGCTTCACATTAAAAGAATTATTGAAAAATGTGTTAGAACCAAGTAATATCTTCATCTAAAGGAATTTATTTTTGTGTTTGACGTGAATGTAAAGTTTTCTATTGGGTATTTAATTTTCAATTTCCGATGTTGCGGTTCGCATTTTTCCGTTGCCTATACAGTCAGCGCGACAGGTCGCTCTCACCGTATAGGAAACGGAATGCACAATGGAACTCCCTTTCCTAGCAGATATGCGCGATGTGCTCACTGCCCTGTTATAGTCTTCTGGGTGCCGATGGGACAAATTGCAAATTATTAATAAAGTTTTCTTACTTTCGGTATAGCTTTATTAGCTAGAGTCTACTACATTTTTCCTCTGTGAACATTTTTGTAGTCGCGGTTTTTTTTTCAGCAAACCTCTCGTAAGTCGACCATATTTTCATTTTTCTTGAATCAAACATACTCTTTTTTGTAAAATGCAATCATAAAAACAATCTGGGAGAAATGAGAAAACATGATTGTCTACCAAAATAAACATGACTGAAAATCGCATTTTTTCAAAGTATTAATACCCTCCCGAATGTATGAAAATGCAATTGTCCGACAAAAAAATGTGGCGATTTCCTTGTCCGACAAATGGAAAACGAAGATTGTTTGGGATAAAAAATTATTAACAATGTCTTTTTTTCTTATTCTCTCTCCACCAATGTAGTGCACTAGTTGTCCGACAAAAAAAAGTGGCGTTCATTCAAAAATTGAAGAATTCACTGCTCTAATTTGGTTATGAATAGACTATATGCATTTACCGGATGTAACTTTGCTAATGTTACGAATAAACATTCGATTTTTTGAGGGCCATTTATGAAGGATGTGCTGAATACTATCACAGACCAACAAGACTTGGCACTCTGTCAATTTAGTTCCCAGCTATTGGTCGCGTGTTTTGTAACCTTGTTGTGTTTTCTGTCCTTGTCTCAGCCGCCAGATTTTACATTAGATTGCTTTGGAAAACGATTAAAACGGGAGGCGGCCAATCAGAGCGCAGACAAAACCGAATAAGACCGATGAGTTCTCGTGTCCATGCGAGATTGAAATAAATGAAATGTCAATTACGTGAAACGTCATATCACTCATATCAATGTTTTGTTTTCATATTTTTCTAATGAAAATTCTCGAATGGAGGATTTTTTTGTTGAGAATCCATACAATTATCTTCGATTCTTAATTTTCGACTCGTCCTCGGTCTTGTACAGCTTTTCAGGGATTGTCAAGGTCAAGGAATACTTTCGGTTTGGAAAGTTGTGATTGCAGAACCGACCATATTTTGAATGCAAGATTAGTATTTCCACACATTATTCTTAACATTTGCGAACATATACAAAAGACCACCGTTGATCTGAATATTTGTGTCGCATATTAAACTTTCATCTTCTGAAATGCAGTTCGGTATATATGAGCATCTGACAGCTTAGTAGCAATTTTTAGGTCTCAAATTCCACTTCAGGAGTAATTATCACATTCCTCATTAGGTGAGGTGTATTAAAGATGTGAAATATCTTCTCATTCACCTGGAATGTACAATTATCTTGATTAAAGGTCAGCTGTTTCGAAAATTTAGTTAAAGTTAGAACCCATCAGAATTAAAGGTTTTAATTAACATAAACTCCTAGATCATTAAATCCATTTTCATTATTTATTCGAGCACAATATTATTCAAATCCATCTGATTGCCAGTTATCAATACTTCTAAAATAAGTTAATTCGGATAAACAGAAACAAGAATCGTTTCCCAATGACAGTTAGGGGTTATGTTATTTCGATTTGAATTTCGCGCTTCGTATGATTTTCTCCCACCAAGACCCCACAATTTCTCAAGGACATTGTCGCTGATTTGGCGGGATTGGGTAAGTGGATTGTCTTGTTGGTCTGTGATACTATCATCTAGCTGTCCGACGAATAAAGTTCGGCAATTTCAGTTGTTGCCGATATATTATTGCTAGAAGTGATGGAGTGTTTTTTGTGCAGACATTTGAAAAATATCCGTGGCTTTAAAACGAAAAAGCAGGAAGTGACATCCTTAAACAGTGCAAAATATTGGCAGCAAGAGAACATCATAATCACAAATATAAAGATGTCATTCTACCTGACGATTGGTGTGATAATTTTACTAGATACCATTCGTCTTGTTACAATGAATTCAATGTGAGGAAGGAGTATTTTCATTGTTTTTTTTTTAGATTTGAATAAAAATGTCAGTAAACAATTTGCATTATACACTTTCAATCGTAATCAATAGTTTCATTTCAATAATAATCGAAAATAGATTCTGAAACAAAACCATTATATTCAACTAGACTAAGGATTTGCCGCATTTTATATGGTGGACAGTTGTTTTTTCTATGAAACGAATCTGTCTAAAATATAAATTCATTCTTGTCCGACAAATATTAATGAATTTAAAAACTCAAAAAATCGTCGATTTTCATCTGTCAGACAAGAAAACATCAGCATTTTTTTTGTCGGACAATTGCATTCTCATATTTCATATGGTTATATAAACCGGTTCTGAAAAAATCAGGAGTGTATTAATAATTTAAAAAATGCGGATTTCAGTCATGTTTATATTGGTAGACAATCATGTTTTCTCATTTTTCCCAGATTGTTCTTATGATTGCATTTTACAAAAAAAGCACGTATGATTAAAAAAAAAATATAGTCGACTTACGAGAGGTTTGCTGAAAAAAAAACCGCGACTACAAAAATGTTCACAGAGGAAAAATGTGGTAGACTCTACCTAATAAAGCTATACAGGAAGTAAGAAAACTTTATTAATAATTTGAAATTTATCCCATCGGCACCCAGGAGACTATAACAGGGCAGTGAGCACATCGCGCATATCTGCTAGGAAACGGAGTTCCATTGTGCATTCCGTTTCCTATACGGTGAGAGCGACCTGTCGCGCTGACTGTATAGGGAACGAAAAAATGCGATCCGGAGGTATTTTGGATTTTAATTTCGTGAAAAATCTTTTGTAGATGTTGTTTTCAGGTTTTAGAATTATTTTAATGTTTGACAAGTGTTTTTGAATTGTGGATTTCAATCTTTCCGACAAGCATCTAACGTGTGGAATTTTCAAATATTTTGTTGTTGATAGGGCGTCAGTTGAAATAAATGGTCCAGGTGTGCGCGTATCATTGCTCCGCATAATTTTCTTTATGAGTTTTTTTGTATATTTATAGTGCCCTGTTTCTCTCTCATTCTGATGGTTTAGTTCACATCTTTCATCATCTTTGTTCTACGTATTCTGGAAAGGTCTATTGCCCACACTTATAAATCTTCCAATTTATTAAACTCAATATCTTTGAAACAGATCAGATTTTCGAAAAACAGGATGATACTCGGTGAATCTGCTGCTAAAAAGCAAAGATGAAAAATATAGGGTGTCCCATTCAAAAAACCCAAACTTTTCTCTCTAGCACATGAACGGCGATTAATTTTTGGATCAGATGGAAGCACCGCGTATTGGCAATAGAAATTACAAACGAAAACTTCTTGGAAATTTCGTGATATCTCCAACATAAAACGATCTATGGAGCGAACTATTTGAAACAGCAATTTTTAAGAAACGCCCTGTAACTCGAGAACGAATTCAGATATCTGGGATCTGTTTGCTGGCAATTGATTGTTCTGAAAAAAGAGAACGGAAGTCCTTGAACATTTTTTCTCTAACCCTTATGGTTCTCGAGATGCTCTCAGTGAATAATATACACGAGCTCTCTTGGAGAGAAGAAATGGACTGTTGTACCAATTCTTATCGCCTCGAGAATCAAAGAAAAAGAAAGAATTATGTATGGAATAAAAAACAATACCACAAGGCAAATACTGAAGGAATGGTACCTACGGTTGGTAGTTCTTTGAAGATGAATATCAGCTGGTGATTTGTAGTCTCTTGAAGAACAATAGTCTGTTTATTGTCTTTCATGTAACGAGTACACTGGATTAGCACTTGTGATTTAACGGAAATATTTAAGTTTAGGCAGGCACGTGCCAAATCGCGTTCCGGCGAATTACTTCTACAGGCGGGTAGTGACACCAGAAATTAGGTAGACTTAAGGTGTCGTAAGACTGGTTACTCTACCGACTGGTGTGTAAAACGAGAGATTGTGTTCAGAAGGGCTTTTTTCTTGGGGTTCGGGCGCATTGCAGGCCATAGACTCGATGAGAGTGGGAGTAACCACCGAGTTTTCATTCTTCTTCTTTTCCCAATGAAGCCCATCCAAGCATGAACTTTGTGGTATATAAAATAAAAAGTATGAATTTTGAACACTCAGTGATCATCGAATTCGGAACACCCTGTACTGCGCTAAAATCATTTTTTACAGAATCTCTGTGGAACCGCAGTCAAATTTTTTATCCAACGCTTCAGCTGCATGATATTTCTTATTTCTGTTTTTATAATCTTCATTATTACAATCCCACAATACAGGATATATTTCGATTTCTTCAATTAATTGGATTGCTTTCTCGTTATTCCAATCCATGTTCGCGCCCACATAAATATTTTCACTATCGAAGCGAAAGCAAAACTTAGTTCGCAGAAACATGTGTGTGTGTGCGTCAACCACCGCTGGAAGCAGTGCCCGACAAATGTTTGCAACTGTGCGCGAACTTTTCGAGAAAGTACGCGCACTTTTTGTTGCTGTTCACGTTTACATGTTCACCGCAACGAACATTATTGTGGCGTACACTGTGCACCACTGTGCCGCACAGTGCGGTACTCCGGTGGAACCGCACCTTAAGATCTATGGTGCTATATTATGATATGTATGTACTTTTACCTTTACTTATAATTTCTTCCTATCGTATTGTAAAGCATCCATACACTAAATAAATAAATAAAACAAATGAAATATAGTCAATGCGTTCAAGAACAAACTTGACAACTGGAGGATGAATGGAACCGCATAGATTATTCAGCTTTTTTTATCTTATCATTCATGTAGCATTATGTTAATTCAGTGTTTCTATTGTTTGATTTCTGAATGCCCTTACTTTTCGCTTTTCGTTTATCTCACTTGTTTCTATTTTTTATAGTTGTTTTTTTGATTATTTATAAGTTAGAGTTTATAGGTTATAAATTTACCTCAACTCTGTAATTTGGGTTAATAATAATAATAATAATAATATCTGGGAATGACTCTTGCTATACAGGGCCTTTCACGAGGAACCTCACCCATATTTATACGGGAAACTACAGAACGTATTTTCATGAAATTCAGCACTTATAAGTATTTCACGATGCTGATGAAATCTAAAATATTTTCAAGGCATGAGCACCTCCGGTTTTTCAGGAAATGACGTCAACTTCCGTTTTTCAAATTGGAACACCATTTTTTTATTGCAGAAATAGATTC
This sequence comes from Adalia decempunctata, assembly GCA_951802165.1. Classification (NCBI taxonomy): domain Eukaryota; kingdom Metazoa; phylum Arthropoda; class Insecta; order Coleoptera; family Coccinellidae; genus Adalia; species Adalia decempunctata. The sequence goes on from OX637697.1 coordinate 49,596,266, forward strand.
CTTAGAAAATTTCAAGTTATTTTGATGTAACATTTTTCAGTTTTGGTTGGAAAATTCTCTCTGAGCGGGAAAATTCGAAAAAAAAATCGAAAATAGAGCTCCGCTGAAACAAGAATAACTTCGAGGTTTTTGGATGGAAAATTTTCATTTTTGGGATTTTTCAAGATGTAAGATTGATGTATCCATTTTAAAAATCGAAATCGCGATTCATGATACAGGGGGTGAAAAAATCGCTTTCAAAGTTAGGGATGACAAAATCGTGAAAAATCAATTTTTTCAAATTAGAACCCCATTTTTTTATGGCAGATATTGAATCTACGTTAAAAAATAATGTGAGTGTATGCATCACACCCTTGCCCTAAAATGGATATTTTCTGAGTTATTCACAAAAAACTGTTTTTCGTCTTGAATTTTCAGCTATTTCTTTTCCCTTCACGCCAAAAAGATGAAATTTTCAGGAACTGTTATTTGAACCATGCTGTAGATTTTTCACCCCTTCTTGAGACCGACTTCAAGTTACTATTAGGAGAACCATGGCAAACTCTCGCAGTTATAACTAGAGAAGATGCTCAAAGTTTTGACCGTTAGGTAATTTCTAGACATTTATTTATATGTCTCAGGAATGCTTCGTGCGTTGCTCTTCTTATTTCATCGGGAGGAAGAGATCTGCAAAAGTGTTTAAAAACCAAATTGAGTTTCAAAACTATGAATCTAAAAATCTAAACAAACCTGAACGCATTTCTGACTCGTTCTATGCAGTCCTCTTTATCAGTCAGGGGAGTTGAGTAGACAATATTTTTTATCCTACCCCAAACATAATAGTCTAAAGGAGTTAAATCGGGAGAACGTGGTGGCCAAAGATGTGGACCATTGTTCGCCAACCATCGATCTTCAAATAGCCCGTAGAGGATATTTGACACATTGAGTGAATTGTGTGGAGGCGCGCCATCTTGTTGATACCATGAGTCAATATGTCAGAATATCTATCTCCTAAGGGAGAACATTCTTTAAATAATGCAAACATGTGTAGTGTTCTATCTTACCAGTTAAAGTCCCATCATAAATGTGAACATCGAGAATTGCATTATTTTTGATGGCGCATAAAACATTGAAACTCCAGGTTTCTTGAAAGTTCCATTGTCTGAAGTGATGGTTGTTCTCTTCATCCCAATAATGACTGTTATGCCTATTGAAAGAACCATTCTTTGTGAATTTAGATTCATCTGTCCAAATTATACAGTCCAAAAAGTTTTCATTCTCTTAAAATCGAATCATCATAGCTTCGCAAAACTCTGTTCTCCTGACGAAATCAGTTTCCTTCAAATGCTGTACCCTATTGAATTTATATGGGTGCATTTTATGTTTTTTTAATATTCTCCAAACACTCGATTGAGATAATCCCAGATCAATCTCGTAATCTTTGAGAGAATTTTGAGGATTCACACGAAAATATGCAAGAACTGTAATTTCGTTGTTCTCATCTTCTACTACACTTTTTTCTCTGTGTATAGTTTTCTTCGAAAGATCCGACATTTCTCAAGTTTGTCATGGTTCTGTTAATGGTATCTCTCGTTGGTCTGGGTCGGTCAGGAAACCTCTCAATGAACAGTCGAATCGTTCTATCTACAACTTTATTACATTCTTCATGAAGTAGAATGAGATCTTCATTGGTGAAATTAGGCATAGTGATCGATTTTATAACTTAATACGAATTATCACCAAATTAATAGTAAACACAAAATGCTACTGAATAAAGAGGAATTTGGCAGATGTAATTAATGATATCTATCATTAAAGAAAAAGAATGTAAAACATGGTAAGTTTTTGCATATGGTTCATAAGGAATTATTTATTTATCACTGGAGAGAGAACCGATGGCCGATTAGTTGAAATAAAGAGGTTTCCGATACAAATTCGAATCCAAATTCGCCATCTATTTAGGAACAACCTGTAACTTTTCTCTTGCATATTAGGGTAGTAGGTAGTAGGTTTAAGTAACAGTTCCTGAAAATTTCATCTTTTTGGCGTGAAGGGAAAAGAAATAGCTGAAAATTCAAGACGAAAAACAGTTTTTTGTGAATAACTCAGAAAATATCCACTTTAGGGCAAGGGTGTGATGCATACATTCACATTATTTTTTAACGTAGATTCAATATCTGCCATAAAAAATGGAGTTCTAATTTGAAAAAATTGATTTTTCACGATTTTGTCATCCCTAACTTTGAAAGCGATTTTTTCACCCCCTGTATAATGAATCGCGATTTCGATTTTCAAAGTGGATACATCCATCTTACATCTTGAAAAATCCCAAAAATGAAAATTTTCCATCCAAAAATCTCGAAGTTATTCTTGTTTCAGCGGAGCTCTATTTTCGATTTTTTTTTCGAATTTTCCCGCTCAGAGAGAATTTTCCAACCAAAACTGAAAAATGTTACATCAAAATAACTTGAAATTTTCTAAGGAATCTATTTCTGCAAAAAAAAAATGGTGTTCTAATTTGAAAAACGGAAGTTGACGTCATTTCCGGAAAAACCGGAGGTGCTCATTCCTTGAAAATATTTTAGATTTCATCAGCATCGTGAAATACTTATAAGTGCTGAATTTCATGAAAATACGTTCAGTAGTTTCCCGTATAAATATGGGTGAGGTTCCTCGTGAAAGACCCTGCATATGGTACTAAAACTTATGTATTCAATCCAGGGTTTAGTATACTGATCAGATTTTTTTAAGTGCTCGTTCACAAAGAACGTACCTACGATTTAATTCAAACGTAAAGTTGAAATGCACGAAATGACCGCGCCGATATTTTGAAACAAGGAATTGGCTGACAATCAAAAAACTTCGGACATGCACCACAAAGTTACGCCATCGCTACTATACTTTGTTCACTCATGTTATCAATACAGGGCGTCCCAAGTTCGAGTGCCTATTAGACGTTTCTGGAGAACTGGACATATTTGAAATCTGAAAATTGGGATTATGATATTCCGGACATTCATCGTAATTCTCTACAGACCCAAAATATTTTCAGAGCCAAAGGACTTCCGGTTATACAGGGAGTGAAAATTAATTTGCTGAAAAATTTTGTTTTCAATCTTTTAGTTTCTGATATCATTGAGCATCCAATGCTGAATACATTTCTGTCAAAACCATTGAATTAATTCGAATAGTTTTCAAAATATCGAAAAAAAAACCTGAAAAAAAGTCAAATATTCATAGTGTTATGTTCATTTTTCTTATTCTGGACATCCTGAGTGCAAACCGTTCTGACAACGTCAAAGTAGAAAACTGTGGAAAGGTCATGCATCTTTTGAATTTCATGAATATCATCACAAGCAAAGATTATAGAGAAGGAAGATTGGAAACGAAGCAACAACATTGACGTGAGCGCCGTCTGGTGAGAAGAAAGTCCTGAGATAGATAATAGGTGGCTAAGAGAAGTGGCATTATGTTACCATGGTTACCACATATGGTACAATTCAAAATTTCAAACAGACAAATTCAAATCAAATTTAGATTATTCTCCAGTTGAGTTCGTTTAGATTAGATCTACAAAGAATAATTAATAGTTGTATTCGTTAAGTTTAAGTTTAATTGAGTTTTCGTATTGTATTTGAGTTATATATCGTGTAGTGTTTGAGTTTTCGTTTAATATTTGTGTTTTCGTTATAATTTAGTTTGATTCGTGCTTATTAGTATTCGTTCCTGTTTTTCGGTTGTTAAATATTTGAAGACAAGATGCCATCCGGAGCATGCTGCATGGCAAAGCAGTGTACTAATAATAAAAGGAATAATCCAAAATTATCCTTCTTTAAATTACCGAAGAAAATGGAAATGTAAGTATTGAAACTCGAAAGGGGTAACTCTGTTATTCATTGCATTAATTTTCAGTGCTCTGAAATGGATAGAGTTTTCTGGGCGAGAGGATTTAGATCTCAGCAGAACTTAATATACTATGTGCAGTGAGCATTTCTCTCCAGAACAAATTATGCGTGATTATCCACGTTTATTGCTGCATCCTGGAAGCGTTCCTTTCCTTAATAGTCCAGTAAAGGAAGGGCTGAAATCACTTTTTCTCGGAAAGAGCTGCATTTTGGATATGTTGATTGTTATGGAGTAAGAAACATATGGTCAAAAATGCAGGTGTCAAAATTTTCAGGAACATTGAAAAATTCGTGAAAATATAGAAAAAAATACGGTTTTCCTGAAATTTTCGCGAACCGGAAGGTTTATGAGAAAAAAGTTTCAAGCAAAAGTTGTAGAGCGGAAAATTCTAGACGAAAATATGTACTTTCCTGTTCTTGAAGTGATTTTGTATACTGATTAGCAAGGTATTTCTCTAACGAGGCGATAGCAGTGAATTTGAAATTTCGCGCCTAGTGCAAGGGCAAGCGGTCGTAAACATCTGAACCTCTTGAACAGATAAATTGTCTGGAGGTAGTGATTTGAAATTCTTGGCCTATTTCAAAGAATGAATAATCTCAATAACACTATGTAATTATTTGGTTTAAACTCATTAGTTTGAGGTCGATATTTCAGTGATGAATTGAAATGAATAATTGCCACGAAAAAATTCCATTTTCATTTCCTCAAGTAACTCGTTGACGAGATTCTGAATATTTAGTATGATAGATTATTGTATAGTTATTTTTTCTGTCCCATCTGAAATAAGGATTAGTATCTTTTCATAATAACTATTTAATGAAGGTCCTAATGATCCTTTTTATCTTTGTGAATTCCTCAGGAGATATTATATTATTCAAATTCTAATACTTTTCCTTATTCAGTTCAACAGGCATTAGTTCAATGAATAGGAATATCTACTATGGTAGCTACCTTGGGATTTATCTTTATTATGCACTTAAGCAAAATGGAAGCTATTTCTTTTGTTAGTTCCACTCTTCCACTAAATAAATGCCACTGCAAATGAGTGTTTTTTTTTGATAATATATTTACTTCATATAAAAGTACAACCCGAAGTCCCAAAATGTTATGTTGCATATTTATGTGCGAAATCTCTTGAAATAGAAAGCATTCCGACATGGAAGGGTTTTCATGAAACTTTATCACGAGACTTTACATATACGATGTCGCATGTTAATTGTCTCCAATTCATCAATGCACCACCATCCAGTTTGACCACATTACATACAGCTTTGCTCTATGCAGTAGAAGAAACGGAGTGAAATAAAAGTAGAACAACTTTTGTAACATTCGATCAGCCTCTTTATTTCAAAACTAACTTCATCATTGTACAGTAGGACAATCCTGAATTTAGGAATATTGCTGTGAGATTAGGAGGATTCCATTTATTTATGTCATATGTGGGAGCCATTGGCTTTATCATGGATGGAAGTGGTGAGTGGTTTGAAAGATCTTTGGGCTACTTCATAAGCTGCACAATCAGTGAAGAGAATGTCTGAAGGGCATGCTTTCAGCAGAGCTTTACGTGCTCACATATTAACTTTCACTGCTATAGGAATTAATATTTTAAAAACAAGGAATATAACTGTGATTGATGAAATGGAGAATGAAGTGAAAATTTTCTTCGGAATTTGGAAGGAAGATTCTCCTACTTTGGGCATCTGTAATATTAACCCAATGATAATATGTTCAACTAGGAAATTCGAGGAAAAACTCCATAATTTGAGAAAATATGGCCCCACCGCTTAATTATGGATTCAATATTTGAAGAGCGTAATTATTTTATTCCAGTTTGTCGAAGCAGAACGTCTTGGTGATTGGGGATTTGCACTTAAACAGTGTCAGGAAAATGTTACCACTTCTTCATGCATCCGGGCATTTCGCCTATGCGAAAAGTGCTCAATGGTACTTACTTACAAAATGTGGTGCATTTGGAAACAACGATGGATTCATTAGAATTCGACAGGTTCACAAAAGACGGATAATTCACTATTCGTAGGACAGACAAAGCTTGGAGTGGTGTCTGGAGTGATATGTGTATGGAACAAACACTAAATAGATTTTTCGGTACAGATTTAAGGCATGGTAGAGGATTCACACCCAGTGCTGTTGCGCGTTATCTTCTGGGAATGCAATGGCCATTTGACGTCATGGAATGTTTGGAGGAATATGCCGATTTGAAAACAGCGAATAGTGAACAGCACGTGGATTTATCTGAAAGTCGTATGAAGAGAGATACTTGCCATCAGGACATGCATACAGAAGAACCTGGAAAGTGGCTACCAAAGAAAACACATCCACATTCTCTCTGACAGCCAGAGCGCCATCAAAGCACCCAACTCGACACAGATAAAGTCTAGACTCGTCTGGGAATGCCTCCAGGACCTTCTGGAGCTGTCAAAACAGTTAGCAAGACAAGCATCTGAAACGCCATTCACAGGACCAGAACCTGAGCTTGGAATCAGCAAAAACCGATGCAGGACCCCGATTGAGGAGTGGATAAAACAAAGACACCGACAACACTGGGAACAGAGCGACGGGCAAACACACAGCAAAGTCATGGTAGAACACACAAGCCAAACCTTGACGGCTGACTTTTTTAATCTAAACAGAGCAAAAGCACGTATAATAGTAGGTCTACTGACGGGACACTGCGGCCTTAGAAAACATCTGAACACCATAGGAATACTTGGAGAACCCGTGGATTACAGACTCTGCGGTGAATATGAAGAAACAGCCCCTCACATCATTTTTGAATGCGACGCCCTGGGAAGAAGGCACCACAAAATCTTCGGAAAAATCAATCCGGAAACAGGAATGAATCCGAAAAACAGGCTAGTGACACAAACCTATTCTCGTGAGGAACCACTGACGAAAGAGTGATTCAATAGACCAAAGTTGGTCGCAGTGTCACAGGGAGGCCAAGCGCTAACCCGGTCTCTTGTTCCTCAGCTCATCAATCAATCAATCAATGAAGAGAGATAAAGAAGACAAAGAGAAATTTGTATTCTGGCTAAAATACCATAATCTACAGGAGTTATTGATGGCTACAATATTAACCGTCATATGGCATTTGAAGAAGAACGCAAGGGAATGGAAGCAATCGTTGGGAAAAATTTGTGGAATATGACTTCGTCATCGAAATTTAAAGTCAAGAATTTATGCGATAGCCAGAATAAAATTCGTGTTACTGGAGGCATATCTTCTAAAGACTCATATGCATTGTTGCAGAGAATATTCGTTCTTTATTAGAACGATGAATCAAGAAAAAAAGAGGCTATTTCTTACGAATTGTCGCCATATCCTTTATCTCTCTTCGACGAATATGGATTGATGAGAAAGACTGATCTATATAAATTGTTCTCAACGAATCTTCAATCACAATCTCTGCTTACTGGTCTGATATACCTATGTTGTAGATGGTGGATGGTTATTACACCAAGTTGTATGGCCTCACAGTAAGAGATTCGTAGATTTATTGCAAAAATCAACGTTTTAAATAAAAATTATTTTATTTCACAAATTCGGTACATTACACTTAAAACCTAATAAGTATTGCTGATTATTTTTTAATTATTAAAAAAAACATTAATGTCAATGTAGGAAATGTTCAAAATGCTCGCCGCGAACGTCTTGGCAACATGCTAATCTGGTGTAGAATTGTCTTCTAACGTTACTCAACATTTCAGACGTGACTGATCTAATCGCGAGCGTGATTCGGTTTTTTAGGTCGTCTAAGTTTAAGGGTTTCGTTTCGTATAAAATACTTTTGAGATATCCCCACAAAAAGAAGTCTAATGTGAAATTGTAAAAAATCTGAAAACACTTAATATTTCCGAAAAAGATGAAGATAGGTATAGGACATCGTGTATGAATTATGTCTAGAATTTTCCGAAGAATCCAAAATATAAATAATATACAGGGGGTTGCATTTGAAATAAGAAAGTTGGTATTGGCCACGGTCGTATGGAACACCCTATATAATTTTATTTTTCTGAAAAATATGCGCATTTTAAATTACAAATCGACGTGTCCCAGCGTTTTTCCTAGCACCCCCTCATTTATTCGTTATCGAATTTATTCCATTTGGCTGTTACACTCTGTATAGATCATTCATATCGAAAAAATTCTGACAAAATTCTAAAATTGTATTTGACGGTTATTCGGATGGAATCATCGGATTAAAATCGTATGAACGATTCACCCTTATTATTCTTTCTATCGATTCACATTCGTTTCAGGTATTTTGCAGCTACAATGGAAAATGTGATACTTCTCGCTGCAGTTGCAAAAAAGCAGTACTGCAGTGTACGAGGTTTTGCAAAATGTGTAACGGCTCTTCAAATAATTACTACATTCATTCAGCTTTTGTCCCATTACTCGAAATAAATTTCTTTCCTTCATAGAATTACCTATTATTTCACTATCAGAAACATACCTACGTCTAAATTATTATTCTCGTATGCATCTTAGAAAATTCAACCAGAAGTTAAATCGCCTTCGCTAGCACATCAGATTGAATAACCGAACATCGTAATAACCAGCCTGTCCGATTTCATCCAACTCAACTTATATTATTCTAGGGTTCGATGTTTATAAATTCAATACAAAACTAGACGAGAGTCCAACTCTGGCGAATATCTGCCAGATGTTTGTTTCAGCGTTCAGGTACTCATTTAACCGGGCGCCAAATTTAAAATTCGTTGCTATTGCGCTACTAAAGAAATACGCTGTTTATCAGTCTATATGAATACTTCAAGAATGAGTAAGAACTCATTTTCGACTAAAATTTTCCGCTCTACAACTTTTGTTTGAAACTTTTTATTCATAAACTCGCCAGTTCGCGAAAATTTCAGGAAAACCGTATTTTTTCCTATTTTTTAACGAATTTTCCAATGTTCCTGAAAATTTTGACACCTGCATTTTTGACCATATGTTTCTTACTTCATAACAATCAACATATCCAAAATGCAGCACTTTCCGAGAAAAAGTGATTTCAGCCCTTCCTTTACTGGACTATAAGGGGCCACGTGCGGAGGAAGGTGTAGCAATGAACAAAATTATTTTTGAAAGTGCTGCATTCAGTAGTGGCGGTAAGTCTTACCGAATATTAATATAATGTAATGAATGAGAAACATGTTTCTGACATTGAATCCATTTTTAAAACATAGTTCTATGTTCTATCTCAAAATATCTGTAATATGTTTTACTGCGTGCAGTAGTCCTTACTCCTTAGGTACCCTTATTAATATGATATTAATAATCAAGAAACACACGTTTCGTACATTGAATTCATTTTTAAAAGCTTTTCCTTTTGCAGATATTGAGAAAAACACGCCTCACATCCGGGAAACTCAACCCTGTCGTCAATCTTCCTTCAAGATTTTATATTGTTTCCTCAAGATACCACATCAAATTCATTGAGCGACGCGGGCATGGCGTCTGAATGGGATCTGATTAGTCCTTATACAAGTTTTACACCTCTACAAGATGTTTTTTAAATTGTGATTTTGAATATTCTGTAAAAAATATGTTCTTATAATTCTGTAACTCAGATGTAAAGATATTTTTGACATGTATTCCAATTTAAAATTGTATGTATATTTTGAAATAAAAATATGTAAGCAAATCTATTTGGTGTGTTTAATAAGTATCAATTGAATTAATATGTAGATCAAAAATATAATCCTGAGCAGAACAGAAGCCCTGCTTTTGTTGTGTCACCCTGTATATTATTGTCTGGGCTCGATAGGTGGAAATCAAAATTATTACTTATGGTGGTATTCAAATTTCGCGCTCTTTCCAGTAACAGTAATCTGTAATGAAAAAAACTACAGTCACTGTAATCTGTAATGAAAACGCCATCTCGTGAGTAAAAAGTCCCGGTTTTTACTATCTTTGTACTCTATAATCTTTGATCACAAGGTGTTTCAAATTTGTGTCAAAAACTGTGATCGAAAATCGGCCATAACTTCGGTTTTTTAAATTAGAACCTTATTTTTTCATTATTGCGTGGGATTCTGCGAAGAAAAATAATGATAGCACTCTCAGGTGCTCTTGCTCCCATATTCAGTAATTCCCGAGTTATTTGAGCTTTTCTGGATTCATGTTGTATGTAGAATCAAATTCATCTAATTTTTTACTTGAGAATATTCTGTGACCATAGAAGATGAATTATCCCATGAACAATTCACAAGTGACAGGTCTAATTACTCTAATTTTAGGTTTTATCTTTAGTTTTCGATTTTATTCAATGGTTTCATGAAAATATTCATCGAATATGTTGCATTAGAATATTCTGTGACAGGTCTAATTACTAGTTGTCACTATGGTTTCATAAGAATATTCATCGAATCTATTTAGCTTCGTATCGATGAATTTGGCTCAACGTAAAACATAAATCCAGAGAAGCTCAAATAACTCGGGAATTACTGAATTCAGGAGCAAGAGCACCTGAGAGTGCTATCATTATATTCTTCTACTTTGACGTTGTGAGAACTGTTTACACTCAGGATGTTCAGAATAAGAAAAATGAACATGATACTAACCATGAATATTTTACTTTTTTTCAGGTTTTTTTTCGATATTTTTGAAACTATTCGAATGAATACAATGGTTTTAATAGAAATGTATTCAGCATTGAACACTGAATCATATCAGAAACGAAAAGATTGAAAAATATTTTTTTTGAGCAAATTTATTTTCACTCCCTGTATAACCGGAAGTGCTCTGGCTCTGAAAATATTTTAGGTCTGTAGAGAATTTCGAACAATATCATAATCCTAATTTTCAAATTTCAATTAGGTCCAGTTCTCCAGAAACGTCTAATAGGCACTCGAATTGTATATAGATTACCTCCCTAGTCGGGTCGCTGTTTTGTGACAGGCTCATACATACTACGGTGACGTGACGCATTAACAAGTCATCCCACGCGCGTGTAATATAATTTCCTAACTTAGACGTTTCTGGAGAACTGGGCATATTTGAAATCTGAAATTTGGGATTATATGACCTAAAATATTTTTGGAGCCTGAGCACGGTTATTAAAGGAGTGAAAACAAATTTATTCGAAAAATAAAAAAAAAATTTTTCAACTAATTTATTTTCACTTCTTATGTATAACCGGAAGTGCTCGGGTTCTGAAAATATTTTAGGTCTGTAGAGAATTTTGATCAATATCATAATCCCAAATTTCAGATTTCAATTAAGTCCAGTTCTCCAGGAACGTCTAATAGGCACTCGAACTTGGGACACCCTGTATATTCAGGATAATGGTCGAATGTTCTGACAGCTGCTGTCAAATAGGCAACGATGGCTCATGAGCTCCTGACTTCACGTTAGTGTATATGGATCCAGTTTTCGATCGAATTGGTGAAAAGAAGTTGAGCGGGAATGTTTTTCGACTTATCGCGTGCTTTTGATACAATTACGCCTGAATTCTTGACCAGCAAATTGTATAATCTTGGTTTTAGAGGAGTATTCTTGGAATGGGTAAATAGTTTTGTATCTAACAGAAAATTACATGTAAAAATTGAAAATGTTTACTCTGATGATTATGAGGTGAGTCTTGGTGTTCCCCAGGGATCTGTGTTGGGACCACTCATCTTCTTACAGTTTATTAATGATTTACCACACCACATAAGAACTGAAGTTATAATATTCGTGGATGATACGTCATTTTTTATTATAGCTAAGACACTGGAATAAGTAGTTGAAATGTCGCAATCGCTCTTACAAGCCTTTGATGATTGGTGTAGGTCGTGTAGGAAAAATTCACTTATCCTAAACGTGGACAAGACTTCCAGTAGCTCGGCTAAATTTCTGGGTATTCATTTATATAGTTGCTTGATATGGTGCGAACATATCACCTATGATAAGTTGAGCTCCTCATACTATGCGATATGTCGAATCAAGCATTATCTGCCGCACTGCCGCTCGCAGCTGTACTCAGTGTTTATTACAGCTTAGTGTACAGGGTGGCCAGATTTCGTTGATTTAGTACTACAACTCCTAAACTATAAAAGATAGAGAAAAAGTAAGTCATGTCATGTTCTCTTTTTTCGAGAATCAGAAATTGCTGAAATCTGAAAACCCCAAGTGGCTACAGCGTCTTGTTTCCGAGCTACAGGGCGATTTTGTTATTTGGTCCATTATTATAATTGGCTATAACTTCCGTATTATGGGATCTACGCTCTTGAAATAAACACATCTTTAGGGCACTTTTTTAACTTCTTTTCATCGGTGCTATTGGATTTTTTGTATCTGCTCAAATTTCGGAGCTATAAAAAAACAATTTTTTTTCAAATGGAAACCATAGTGGGAAATGATATATCCAATTTGATCTTTCTTCAACGATTTCAAAAATATATATCATGATATACTTACGAGTTCACTATATATCGAAAATTGCGAAATAACAGTTTTCGTTCAACAAAATCCACTGGCTTTGATTCTCTTCCTTCAAAACTGAGGTGGTCATAGAATTCCTTGTCTTATTTATTTTCACTTGTCACATTCAATTCAGTTTCATCATTATTGTATCGTCTGGCGCTTCTAAAGTTCTCATAAGGTCATCGAATTCGATATCTCACAATCATTGTAAGCCGCCAAATTCATTCAGGAAATATCAGCTTTATTACTACTAAGACCAAACTTGTTGATTCTAGTTTCTAGTATTTAAATACTTAGATGAAACAAAAGCCATTAGATTATTCTTATTCTTAAGCCTTGTGAATATACTTTTCTGCTCATGGGCGCCCGCAGAAATTTTTCTCAGGGGGGGCCAAAATAGAAATTAGAAGGTAATATTGAGGTGCCGTGCTGAAAAACGTTAGGGCCATCAAAATGTCAGGGGGGGGCATCTCTCTTTCAAGATTCCTCGATTATGAGACTAGAAATAGTAGAACGCTTCTTGTTCCAAGAAATGGAGAACAGTAAACAAAAAATTATCCTGTACAATCATTTACCTGCTTCCATAAAATCATTGAATGTGTCAAATTTTTCCAGGGGTATTAAATCTATATTGTTAAGCAAATGTTATTATAGTGTTAATGAATTTCTGAATGACACTTGTATTTAGTGATTTATTTGATTTATTTATGACTTGTCCTATACACATTATCTGTGTCTACTTGGATGAATAATAGTATATGACCATTCGCGGTAATGGTCATAACACACTTGATGAATTACACCCCTCGCTTGACGGCTCGGGCTGCAAAATTCATCTGCGTGTGTTATGACCTACATTACCGCTCATTGAACACTATACTTTATCTTCGACTTCTTCAGTAAAATTCGATTAATCTGCATTTTCAAAATTGACAACAGTTGTCAAAAGCGATTTCTGTGATCGAAAATCGAATCGATATCGAATTCCGTAGAAAACGTCAAAAATTCACGTTTTCTAAATGTAATTTTTGGATATTCAGACCTAAGAAAATGTAGAAATGGATGGCGAGAACGTTACCTTGATGTCTGAAATAGAGTTCCCCATTGACCCGACTTTTTTATTAATTTCGTAAGCTTCATTTTCCTATTTGTATTTGAGTGAGTTATAGGCGTGAGTTATTATTACCTCACACTATTGGTTTATAGAGAATATTACAGATCAAAATCAGTTGAATAATGGATATATTATTCTATGGGTGTAGATAAATATTATTATTATTTTTTAACTTTCGTGTGAGGGGAAACCCCTTTATGGGCGCCGAGAGGGTCCGCACTCTCGGTAGTGTGAGATTCCAAGATCTTGTTTGGCTACTCACTAAAAACCCCTCACACCTTCAATGGGGGAGTTCTTCATCCTGCCCTCGCAAAAGAGATGAGCTGCAAGTGGCTTCTAGAGTTCATGAGACCTGATGATATGAAGTGACCCGAGCAACACTGCTTTCTGCATTCTGTGCGCCAATGCTTCAGCCAGTGATCTACAGACCGGGATATTCTTTAGTTCATCTACGTAGTTAGCTCTCATTCCACCGAGACATCCTACGATTAGTACAACCATCCTATTTTTTTTATGACCTGGGTATAAAGTTCCAAGCTCGAACATAAGTTCTTTGTATTTTTGTCTCTTTTGTTCTTCTTTCATCACAACATTATTTTCAGCACGACAAATAGCTCCTTCAGCTCCTTGTCCAGCAGAAGTGCGTCTGGCTTAACAGCATTGATCTGCCGTGTTGTTGAGACAGGATAGTTCCAGCATATGTGAGCTCACTCGTTCTGGAGCACCGCTTCAATCTCCAGGGGAACCCATTGTAAGACCAGTTCTTTTTCTATCCCATACGCAGCTCTCAGATGGAAGTATAGAATTCGAAGTGCCGCGTTGTGTCTCTCTACATACCATGATGGAGCATGGACTCTGCAGGCGGAAAGGATGTGCATAATCGTTTCCCGTTGCCTATGGCAAGCCCTGCAAGTTGTTGGGGTGTCCATTTTCACTATGTTCTTTTTATACCATCTGCTATTTAGTACTCCATCTTGACCCGCCATCACAAATCCCTCCGTCTCTGACTTAAGGCTAGCTGACCTTAGAAAGGCGAAGGACAATTCCTCAGACAGGTCCTGATCTTTTAAACTCCTCTGAAATATATGGAGTGCAAGTTCTTACTCATATGATGTTCGAGTAATGTATCCGACTGAGACTTTCGGATCAGTCTTGCTATAGGCTTCTTTGGTCCGCTTGAGTGATCGGTGTTCCAGCGGCTCAGGATTGATCGATACGCCGGTTATGCTGAGCTTCTCCACGGCCCTTTGTGCAGCTCGGAATAAGAAGGCTCCATGGTTCGCAATTTCATGCTGAGCGACGAATTTCAGAAGCGGATCTTCAGTTCTTATTATTATTACAATTTTAGAAATTATCAACCCACAAGTCGGCGACAAGGGTAATCTAGGCTGTGAGAGTAGCCGGCTTTAGACCAATGCCTAACCACATAATTCTATACCTATAATGTGATCCTTGAAATTAAAAGTGAAGCATCTAGAAGGCTCTGTCTAGGGTCAGTGAGACTATTGAGCATGTACTATAGCGGAGAGTGGGAAATTAGGGGCATCGTGGCGATCAGCGGAATAGCGGATGCAGTTTCTTTATTTGTCTCTGTGTGTATTGAGCCACGTATGGTATCCATGGATACATAATTACATGTTCCTTCTCTTCTCCCTAGGCATACGTATACAGGGTCTTTCACGAGGAACCTCACCCATATTTATACGGGAAACTACTGAACGTATTTTCATGAAATTCAGCACTTATAAGTATTTCACGATGCTGATGAAATCTAAAATATTTTCAAGGAATGAGCACCTCCGGTTTTTCCGGAAATGAGGTCAACTTCCGTTTTTCAAATTAGAACACCATTTTTTTTTTGCAGAAATAGATTCCTTAGAAAATTTCAAGTTATTTTGATGTAACATTTTTCAGTTTTGGTTGGAAAATTCTCTCTGAGCGGGAAAATTCGAAAAAAAAATCGAAAATAGAGCTCCGCTGAAACAAGAATAACTTCGAGGTTTTTGAATGGAAAATTTTCATTTTTGGGATTTTTCAAGATGTAAGATTGATGTATCCAAATTCGCCATCTATTTAGGAACAACCTGTAACTTTTTTCTCCTGCATATTAGGGTAGTAAAATCTTAAACATGGTTTAAGTAACAGTTCCTGAAAATTTCATCTTTTTGGCGTGAAGGGAAAAGAAATAGCTGAAAATTCAAGACGAAAAACAGTTTTTTGTGAATAACTCAGAAAATATCCACTTTAGGGCAAGGGTGTGATGCATACACTCACATTATTTTTTAACGTAGATTCAATATCTGCCATAAAAAAATGGGGTTCTAATTTGAAAAAAATGATTTTTCACGATTTTGTCATCCCTAACTTTGAAAGCGATTTTTTCACCCCCTGTATCATGAATCGCGATTTCGATTTTCAAAGTGGATACATCAATCTTACATCTTGAAAAATCTCAAAAATGAAAATTTTCCATTCAAAAACCTCGAAGTTATTCTTGTTTCAGCGGAGCTCTATTTTCGATTTTTTTTTCGAATTTTCCCGCTCAGAGAGAATTTTCCAACCAAAACTGAAAAATGTTACATCGAAATAACTTGAAATTTTTTTTTGACTCTGGATTTAAGGGGAGCGATTGCCACACTTTTGTATACTTATTAGCCACTGCGATCAAATTCTATATTTATAATTCTATGGGTCTAACTCGATACAGTCAAAGTATTTGGAATTGGTCAGAAAGAGAGGAAAGCGTCGTCGTTATTATTGCTATATCAGGATCTTTACTTCTCACCTTAATTTCCATAGAGGCCCCGAGTGAGCCTTGGGCCCCTAGATGATCGCCTGGCCTCCCATCAGTCCGGATCTGTCAATTTGATATTGCTCTCAATAACTGCATAGAATATCTGGCGTTGGCACTGATTATATTTTGTTGAGATTTTCTTGTCGATCGAAAATCTGAGTATTTGTCCTACTTTTCATTTTTCCCGAAAGGAATCGCGCTGTTTTTTATTGGCGCAATAGTGCCACGACAACGAAAGAGTATTGTGGATAATTTGTCACGATTTTTAGTTATAGGAGTCGTTACACTCAGCGTTTCTATGCATCTATTGCTTGAAAAGGAATTCGATTCGATGTGACGTCCATGAATATGAACAGAGAAAACCTTTTCAAATCATTTGTTTCAACTTGAATAACGATGTTCCATTCAATGTGACATTACATTTCAAATTTGTGTAAAATTTTCGTTTGATCATTTGGTCCTCATCAAATCTTTCAGTGCAGAATCTTCATTGCAGAGGGCATCGCCATCCGAAATGAGTGAGTTTTCTGCTTTTTTTAGAATATTGATATTCTTGCCAATGTGTCGTTTCCGTTATTCCCATTGTTCATGATGTCGAGACAAAGAACCTTTCATGTAATCACTATTCTTTGTGAAGGAGAATTACTTTAATGAATTTTGCATCTTACCTCTAAAATATAGGCATCAACTTCACCTCTGGAAAGTTGGAAAATGAAAGTACATATTTCGAAATATTTTATAATTGAAACCTATAATTGGACTGCATCAACATAACATGGTTTTTATATTGCCGAAGATTATATCGAACATATCAGAATTATATCGAACGTCTGAAAGTAAGTAATTTCGGAGGAGATCGTCTCCAATATTATGACATTATGAGCAGCCCAATCCACAGGAGAAAATTAGTTCGCACGAAATATTTGGTTCGTGTCTACTTTTGTAGACACAAAATGCTTAAAGCTGCGTATACATGTGCTAGCCGAACCTATCGCGAACCAATAGCGACAATTATTTGGATGGCATGTCGAACGTCTATAGAGCCGCTCGTAAACCGTTAGCGCCGATCCATCGATAGTCGGTTTTTTTCACGAACACAACGCGAGCCCAGTGTAAGTTTGGACGGCGCGTAGACAGGTTCGTCAGTTTTTACGAATACCATTATTTTCATCATGGAATGGTCAGAGGAAGAAACTATTCAGCTTATTGATATTTACAAAAGTAATCCTTTATTGTGGTATCCTAAACACGAGGATCATTTTAAAAAGTATTTAAAAGAGGATGAATGGAGGGAAATCGCCGCTGCTATGGCGGAGAAGTCGCCATACCATTCCTTTGTTTGTACAAATCAGTCTGCCACCAACGTCGTTGTTTTCGCCTTTTTTGACTTTTCTTCCAAATAGGCCATCAATATAGTCGCACTACTCATTGCCAGCATCGCATAGTTAGTAGTTATTAGTAGATAAGTACGAACGATACTGCCGGTATTTCGGTAAGTTCGTTGTTGGTTCGTGGTCGGTATTGGTTCGCGAGCGGATCGCAAGTGTGTACGTGAAATTAACGAACATGACACGAACACTTCGCGATAGGTTCGGCTCGCACATGTATATGCAGCTTGATGTGGTTGATCCATTAACCAATAATAATTTTCAAGGGAAGCAACACTTCGACATGCCATGGACCGACCAGTCCAACGATCTGTCACGATCAGCTGTTTAAGTGACTGCTGGGAGCAAACAAACAACAAACCGATTGTTCACTCTGTGTTTTTTCACGCAATTGCTTCATTTGCTACTATTTTGTTGTGTGGTTCATTGGGGAAGTAGAAGACCTCTTGTTGTGAGGGTGGATACTTTAACAACGGATAAGACGGTTTTCAACAAAGTTTATTAAAGTATATTTCAACGTACTGGTGTCACTGGTGTATTGAACAGAAAATGGCTGATGGCTGTTTGAAGCTACTTAACAGTGAGAATTGGCCTTTATCTATTCGCATTCCCGACAGAACTGGCTTCTACACCATTAGTAGCACGTGTACCTATCTTAGTTGCGCTTGCGCATTAGGCCGAACATATATTAGTTGTCAGCAGGTTGTTTTATAGAAGTGGACTGGTCCGAAATCAACTTTGGCCAGCAGTTCTTACTTCAACACTCGTCATCGTGAAATTCTATAAAATTCTACTTCAATTTCATCCAGAAAATATGACTAAATGGACAGTACGGTGAGGAGATAGTTATCAGCTATTTAAAGCCTCATTAAGCTGAGAATAAATTGAAAAAATCTCTTCAGATGCAATTTTACGAAATAATTCTCATTTTGGATAGTCCTTTGATATCACACAATGTTTATTAACTCAAGAATTGGTATCACAACACTCAAACTCAGAGAAAATGATAGTAATAATAAAGTTACACTCTAGCAGAAATACTGATTCGAAATGATTGTTATTTGTTTGCTCCCAGCAGCCATCTTGAAAAGGTGATCAGCTGTTTTGTTGGACTGGTCGATATATCATAGATGCATAGAATACCTGGTGTTGGCACTGATTAGATTTTGTTGAAGACTTTGCTGTCGATCGAAAATCTGTGATTGGGTACTACTTTTCATCTCTCCCGAAAGGGGTCGCGCTTTGTTCCATTGCCGCAATAGCGCCACGACCGCGTAATATACAATATAGAATGCCGTTTTTATTTACAATTTTTGGTCACGATTTTTAGTTAGGAGCCTAGAATTTATAGTAACATGGAATGTTATTAGCCTAGCTGCTCAGCTTAAAATAATGTGAAAACATCTCAAGTTGGAGGAACCGCGAGATTTTCATGTTTTCATAGGTATTATCTATCACACAGAACTGAAATACAGAAATAATCTGTCAATAACTATTTATGAGCACTTTTGGCTTCAATGATTTCAGCAAATATATTCATAACACGAACAGCAATTGAAAAACATTTAAGAAATGAAGAGAAAAGACGAAAATTAACAGCTCACGATTGAAACTAATCGTCAAAATCCTTTTCACATGGCATTTTGGTGTTTCTGTGCTGTGAGACATCTCATATCTATGGAAACATGAAAATCTCGCGGTTCCTCCAACTTGGGATGTTTACCCACTTTTTGATCTGGTAATAGCATTCCATGTTACCAATAAGTTCTACGGTTAGGAGTCGTTACACCGCGTTTTCTATGCATCTAATCTATCATGTATCTTTATGGTAACAATATGGATCAATGGATCATACTACATACGCCTGCAATTCACTGGTCACAAAAGCCAAATCTTTGGAAGGATTGAATTGAAGTAGGTAGATTTTAAAAGCAGGCACATCAAGGCACAAAAGAAATCACTAAAATGTTTTTTAATGAAAAAATGTTATTACAGTGTTAAAGAATTCATGTGTGATGCAGATTTTCATGAACTTCAGATAGTAATACCATGTATTTTTTTGGGGTTTGTTGTTTGGGAGCATGATTTGATATTGTTGGGTATTATTGTTGGGTATTTGTTCTTATAACGTGATCTACATCTGTAAAGATCTTATGGATCAAATAAAGATTTCTTATTATTATTATTATTATTCCAATAGACGTCAATACAATTGATGTCCAGGATTGAAATATACCATTGAAATATTTTCAGTTGAAATGTCAAATAATTCTGAGAGATGTTGCCAATGCTAATTACTATTAATTATTGACTAACTTCGTAAATGGAGTTAGTGCTTTTAAGGTTTAACTGTGACACAGGTTTCCTAGTACCACTACATTTTCATACTTTTATTCTTTTTTCGAATGAACCAACACAAAGTGACGGACTATTCTGTCCATTATTTTTCAGTAAAATTTCAACAATCGATTCTTGATTTTTGCACAAGAAAATAGCATAACTGAATCTTCCACCATGTTTATATACATATTTCCAGTATTACCAGAGAAAAAAAGTTCCTTTTCGCCAGGTCTCTGGAATTTCACAAATATAAAGATGTCATTCTTCCTAGGTGTGATACTTTTACTGGATATCATTCGTCTTATTACCAAAAATTCAATGTGAGGAAGGAGTATTTCCATTGTTTTTTCATTAGATTTCAATAAAAAATGTCAGTAAACAATTTTAATTATACACTTTCAATTAAAATCGATAATTTCATTTCAATAATGATCGAAGAAAGATTCTGAATAAAACCCTATTTTTCGAGAAGTTTTTTTGTCCGAATAAGGATTTGCCGCATTTTATATAGTGGACAGTAGTTTTTTCTATGAAACGAATCTCTCTAAAATATAAATTCATTCTTGTCCGACAAATATTAATGAATTTAAAAAAATCGTCGATTTTCATTTGTCGGACAAGAAAACGCCACATTTTTTTGTCGGACAATTGCATTTTCATATTTCATATGGTTATATCAACCGATTCTGAAAAAATCACGAGGGTATTAATAATTTAAAAAAATGCGATTTTCAGTCATGTTCATGTTGGTAGACACGCTCAAAGCCACACGATTTTTGTCGGACAATCATGTTTTCTAATTTCTCTCAGATTGTTTTTATGATTGCATTTTACAAAAAAACAGTACCTACGTAAAAGAGATTTAAAAAATAGAAAATATGGTCGACTTACGAGAGGTTTGCTAAAAAAACCGCGACTACATAAATTTCAACAGAGGAAAAATGTGGTAGACTCTATACCTAATAAAACTATACAGAAAGTAAGAAAACTTTATTAATGATTTGCAATTTGTCCCACCGGCACCCAGACTAGTAGGCCTATTAGTCATAAGACCATATGGAACTACTTACTACGTAATAAAATAGCTGATCGGTGAAATAAAACGTAGGTCACTGGGATCCAGCCAGTTTTTCAGGGGGGGGGGGGCATCAATAGAATATTCAGAGGCTACGCTGTAACTTTTATATCAGGAAAAATATTGAATAAGTTTTAATTGAAGAATACGCACCATGAATAGAGTAAACAATCAACCAAAATTCAGTTCATTCGAAATATCGGAAAGAATAGAGATAGCCAGGGCCGATCCTAGGGTGTTGGCCGCCCGCGTGCAGAATCCTTATGTGCCGCCCCAAAGACAAAAAAATATATCTTTTTTTGACATATATCTATAAAAAAAATCGTCAATGGGCATCCTTTTATTGTTAGGAAAAAACTGTATATATTTGATTTAAGGGAGGGGATAACCCCGTTACTTTTCCCGTAAATATTTTGATGATCCCTCTGCCCTCCGACATCTTCTCTGAAGATTTTTATGTTATCTTACACAATAAGAATGCAATTTTCATACACGCATATATATTCGTGTACTAGATGATGTATCATGTACTAGATACATGATACATCCATTTCAACAAAATAAAAAATATTCGATAAAAAAATATGTGATGTAGGAAAGTAAAACGAACTGAAAACTAAAAAAAAATCAAACTTGATATGTCACGAAATATGTGTACAAACAGAAAAAAAGGTTTTTTATTCATTGATTTCACCCAAATAAAAAAACACAAACAAACAAACTAATATACAGGGTGTTTGGAGGGTGAGTAGCCATAGGTAAATGGTGGATAGGTAATGCTCTTGGCTACTTGAAAAAATTCAAGGTTTTATTGAGAAAAATGGGAAATTTCTAGAAAAATGGTAAAACAATTATAACACCTTGAACTTTGGGCAAAATGTTATTTTATTAGGCATAAAATAACATTTTGCCCAAAGTTCAAGGTGTTATAATTTTTTTACCATTTTTCTAGAAATTTCCCATTTTTCTCATTAAAACCTTGAATTTTTTCAAATTTAATGCTCGAGGTGCCTATAAAATGATTTATTTCCTTAGTCTAGTCTTGTCTTATTCAGATCGAATCATAATTTCATACAAACGTCTTCAAAAAACCTGACAGCGTCGTATCAAACATCAAAATGAAAAAAAAAATAATGTTGTGTCCACTTTACAAAGTGAAATAAAAAAAAATTTACATAGTGTTGGGTTTTAAAATGGCTTTAAAAACTTCTCTAGTTAATACTCTTTGCAATGGTATGTAACATGTACCATTAATAATCAGATAACTCGACAAAAAACCGTTTTGTCTTCAAGGATGCCTTAGAGGATGGCGACAAAACTATTCCATTGAGCAGGCAAAATCTTTTCTCTCATTCTACCACAGCTAAAAATAGCTCTCTCTATCATCGGCTAACAATACTCCCATGGGCGTCGCAAGGGAGGGGGCAGTTCCCCCCCGTGCCCCCCCCCAATCAGAATAGAAAAAATGAACTGATTTTCGTATATTATGCTATTATTTCATAAGTTTTTAAGGGGTTTTTGAGCTCTAGGGGGGGCAGCTGCCCCCCGTGTCCTTCCCCCCCAGCTCAAAAGCTGGGGGGTAATTACTACATTTGCAAGTCATTTCAAAGGCCTGCATTAAAGGTGCAGTACTGCAGTTTTGAGTTCACTCAACATTTCGGTAAACGTTTGGGCAGGGCAAATTGGCAACTCGCTCATTGGTCCACATTATCTACCAGACAATTTGAATGGAGATAATTATCTGTATTTTTCAATAAATGAATTGCCTG
The DNA here is from genome assembly GCA_951802165.1 of Adalia decempunctata. Lineage (NCBI taxonomy): Eukaryota > Metazoa > Arthropoda > Insecta > Coleoptera > Coccinellidae > Adalia > Adalia decempunctata. Next base: position 49,619,061 of record OX637697.1, read on the forward strand.
AACTAATGGATGGAGTTCCAAATGTTGAAAATGAAGAACCCATTGTTTTCCAACAAGACGGCTGTCCGGCGCATTGGACGTTAGCAGTCCGGGAACACTTAGATAATGCATATCCCAACGCTTGGATTGGCAGAAATGGCCCTATCCCATGGCCTGCAAGATCGCCGGACTTGACACCGCTTGATTTTTATGTCTGGGGTCGTGCTAAAGATCTAGTGTATACGGAAACCATGGACACAAGAGAGCAATTAATAGAAAAAATAGATGATGCATTTGCGATAATGAAGCAAGAAACTGGACTAAGCTATACCACAACGGAAATAAGAAAGATATGTTACGCATGTATTAAAAATAATGGCCAACAATTTGAACAAGATTTAAAATAAATGATTTGAAGTTCTCTATATTTAGTTTTCTACAGAATATGTTGATGAACCACCGAAATGTTGAGTGAACTCAAAACTGCATTACTGCACCTTTACTGCAGGCCTATGAAATGACTTGCAAATGTAGTAATTACCCCCCAGCTTTTGAGCTTTTGAGCACCCCCCCTCCCTTAGAGCTCAAAAATCCCTTAAAAACTTATGAAATAATAGCATAATATACGAAAATCAGTACATTTTTTATATTCTGATTGGGGGGGGGGCACGGGGGGCAGCTGTAGCCAAGAGCATCACCTATCCACCATTTACTTATGGCTACTCACCCTCCAAACACCCTGTATAACAAAAAGTATGAATACAAAGAGGAACAGTATTTTATTCAGTCCGTTATGACTACTGACTAGTATGTATAAACAGGTACCTATAAAATAATTTTCCTAGCTTTTTGAGAACCTAATAAATCAATAGTTTCGCTCATATCAATTCTTTCCGATATTTCAGATTCAATAGATGGCCAAATTTGAGAGTCTCTCCCGAGACATATTGCTTCTCAAGTAATCTTTAATTATTTTTAATTTACTGAAACTCCTTTCTCCTGAAGCAACAGAGACAGGCAATGTTAATAAAAATCTTATGGCTCATGTGAAATTGGAAAAACAAGAAACCAAATCATTTTTAACAATAATTTCTAATTTTTCATGATAATAAATTAAATTTTCGGAGAAAATCCTTTGAAAAGATCAAAGTAAAAGAATATAGCAACAACATAATTTGTTAATAGTTCAATGGCTTGATATATGTGTATAAGATTTCACTCAAGCCCATCTCTATTGAACCAACTGAATAACAACGCCACATTCCAACTGCGGCGACCCGCGACCGTCAAAAATTTGAAAAACAGTATAAAAATATTGGGTTTCGAGTTGATCTAAAAATTTCATTGACACTTGGGCTATATAAACTTTTTTACAATAGAAAACTCTTTCCACACAATTTGTTCGTTAGTATGTAACAGGAGTATTATTATTAATTTTCACACGGAAGATACCGGAATCCAGAACTGTGGCAACGAGAAATAAACATATGAACTATGAAGCTATGGCAGTTCTGCAGAAAGCATCATTACAAACCATAATAATTGCACCCCAGCCGTTTTCGTTTTTACGACAACGCGATTGATTCTATTCCAACATTTGGAAATTTTTACCAATCCTAGACATTCCTATTTCGAGACCCTACCGATACCGCGATAATTGCTCTCAGATGGTAGTTTTTTCGATCTTTGTATCACGTTCTTCTGAAGCTTTTGTTTCTTTCTGTCGGTGAAGGGTAACAAGGAATATTTGATTTGACAAGATTGAAAAATTGAGTTTCATCCAATTTTGTTTCTCGTCCCATTCACATTTGGATGATTAGAGTTGGAAAGTAATAATCAATAATTAAAAAAAAAAAATCTTTTCGAAATTTGTTGAGAATCATATTTTTCACAAACTAACATGAAAATGTGGCGGCCTGGGGCCGCCCCATTAGTTTGGCTGCCCGCGTGCGGGGCACGCGCTGCACACCTGCTAGGATCGGCCCTGGAGATAGCTTTGGACAAGAAACTTGTAGAAGTGGGGAGTTATCCTCCTTGAAGCCGTCCGAGATACTGGATTTCATCAAATCTCTGGAACTGGAGGGCGAGCTGTAGGAGGCGCGATGATGACAGCTCTGTCAGGGAGCACAATAGACCTTAAGGTCGCAGTGGACTGTAACCCCTTCTCACTATAACTATATGGAAAGAATAGTGTTAATTTCATGGATTTTCGACACCCTGTATCTTTCAGACGAAACCGAATTTTGAAAAATGGTATGGGAAAAATGTGTTTCGTTTGATGAGAGGAATCTGAAGTTAAAATATATGTACAAGTAAAAGACTCACCCTGTATACTGTATAAGTTGTTGTCTGTGGGCATAACTTCTGTGGTCTTTAGGATTTAAGATGCATAGAATACCTGGTGTACGACTCCTTACTAAAAATCGTGACCAAAATTTGTAGATCAAAACGGTACTCTAGATTTCTGTACCTACTGATGGTGCTACTTCCGAAAAAATCCGCAATATTTTGCGGACGTGGCGTGGCGATATTGCGGCAGTGGAAAATACCCCGACCCCTTTCGGGAGGACAAATACTCAGATTTTCGAATGTATCTTGGTGGGCCATGGTTTAGGTTTATCAAGTTCTTTCACTTAAAACCATATATCTAATAATTTCTATATGGGCCATGAGCCAATCAAAACTGAAGCTGGGATTTGGTAACAATCAAGATCTGCGCTTGTGCGGCAATATTGAGAATAAAAATATTTTTTTAATTCTGTCTCTCTCCGACACATCGTATTATGTCGTGAAACGTATGTCATTCTTAACTTCATGTGAATACTTTCGATCATAACCTCACAATCTCATGCGAAATGTTTCAATCGCTTTATTCCGTTTTCTCCAAGTCCTAAATATCATTGTTAACTCCTATTCATATTCTAAAATTGATCTGAAAGTATTTAAGTGACATATTTTCATTCTCGATATCTATTTTCTTGTTGTCTTTCAGAATAAACATAACCTCTAAATTTCTCGCAATTTTTGAATTTCCAGTTGACGCAAGCGTACAACACAATTGTTACCAAAAATTTGGCTTCACTTTGAGACTGTGAAAAGCAGGGGTATAATCCATATTGATGTTATTAGATATATGCTTAAAACGGACGCACCTTGGCAATCGTGAAAATCAAGCGACATTGCCAAGTCTACCTTCTTATTCCTACTCTTTTTTAACTTTGTGAATGGAGTTAGTTCTTTTGAGGTTTGACTGTGACACAAGATTCGTAGTAACACTACATTTTCATACTGGAGTATTTCAAGATGCGCAAAGAGGTATTTAATTGTCGTCTGTAGGCTTATTTTTTGAGTATTTTGAAAAGTGGGGATTTCTGTTCTGTTCGTCTAAAAGTTTTTCTGTCGGGTTAATGAACTATCACAAAGTAACGGACTATTCCGTCCATTATTTTTCAGTAAAATTTCAACACTCGGTTCTTGATTTCCGTAAGAAAATAGCATAACTGAATCTTCCAGTCATGTTTATACTCGTAGACGTGAAATATTTCCTGTATTAACAGAGAAAAAAATTTCTTCAATATTCGTCAGATCTTTGGAATTATTGAATTCACATAATATTTCCGCAAATTCATTGTTTTCCCAAAGTAAATAAACATTTTGATTAATACGTAATTTCTACGATTTATATGTAGAAACGGCAACGTTGCGTTCATATCTGACAGAAGAATGACTATATATATATATATATATATATATATATATATATATATATATATATATATATATATATATATATATATATATATATATATATATATATTCTTTTGAAAGAGAGAATTAGATACTGTTTTGTAATATCAAACATATATATGGCATATGGCACGTGTGAAGAAATGGCGACAAGGAACAGATTGTATAAAATCTGTTTCCCGCTCGCGTATTTCCTTTCCCGTGTACAGTAGAAGACAGTTCCGTGCCGAAACGCACACGGTTTTGTATAACTCTAAATGCCTGCAAAACCGTGTGCATTTGAACGTCAGTAAAACACGGTTTCGGAATGATATTATATTCATATTGTGTTTCCTTTCCCGTGTACAGTAGAGGAAAGTTCCGTGCCGAAATGCACACGGTTTTGTAGAGAGAAAATGCGTTATAGGTCTTTACAAAACAGTGTCGAATTGAAACCTACAGTTTTGTTCAGCTGTTGAACATTATGTCCTCACGCCATCGCTTTCTACATGGGTTGCCTAAATAAAAAATAAAATATCACTCTTCTTCATCAAATTTCTTGGTACATTTTCATTTTGTGTAATAGAAATACTCATATTCAAAGTAGTATTCACAATCCTAATAATTAAAAGTAACATTTTCGAAGAATTCTAATTTCCAATAACAATAGCAATTGTGTGAGGATGTCACTGGACTTCTAGGTACTTACTAGATTTAACACTCATTACCCATAGAAAAAAGCGAATATATTTCAACCTGTTCAAGGGCGGATTTACGGGTGGAGGTGAGGTGTTATTACCTTCTCATGCCTACCTGAAAAAATAATAATGCACCCCCCCCCATGCAGCTTCTACCTTCAGTTATCTAATCCGTCAATACCGCTTGCACCTTAATCACAGTTGGATGATTAATTGGTTCTCAATAAATATTACCCCTCCCACGAAAAAAAGCTATAACCGCCCTATAATCTGTTTCGACATTCACACGAATTAGAATAAAACATTTGTACACTACTTTTGCTGCCTTATCGATCTATAAAAATAACCCAATTTCAGAACAGAACATTCTCCAACCACACGTTAGTTGAAATGATGAGAATCATTTAGAAACCGTGCTTCACTGGCTTTCAAATAAACTCTGCTTGTATACAATTTCAAGTTCTACATAGGTAACCGTGAGTATTTCGGCACGGAACTGTCCTCTACTGTACACGGGAAAGGAAACACAAAAGGATCTATACTTTTATTCCGAAACCGTGTTTTACTGACGTTCAAATGCACACGGTTTTGCTGGCGTTTAGAGTTCTACAAAACCGTGTGCATTTCGGCACAGAACTGTCCTCTACTGTACACGGGAAAGGAAACACGCTTCCCGCTCCAAATCTGAGTGTTAGCAGAGGGAATGTAAACGGGGTACCATACAATTCTGCGTATGATACACGAGAACAGATAAAAACCTCTGAAAAAACACTGTCTCCCCGTGTACCTATGTGTGGTGATACTGAATATGTTCAAAAAATATGCTGCTAAGCATGTTACAGAGCTCCTTGTGCTTGAAAACATTTTCAAAATATACGCGGTGAGATGTGTCAGAATTCCAGGGCCAACCGGGCTACTTTATAAAAGTGAATGGAGTATATTCTATGCATCTATGATTTGAGTTAACTATTAATCAAGTAGGCGCCAGTCACAAATGAATAGATGCATAGAATACCTGGTGTAAGATGTGTTAAAACATGGTGTATGCAGTCGTCAATTTTTGAATTCAATGACATTCGACCAAATCTCCCGGAATGGGTCGCGCTATTTTCATTTGCCGCAATAGCGCCAAGACCGCAAAATATTGCGGATAATTCCGGAGCTAGGATCCGATCTACAATCTAGAGCGCCAATTTTTAGTTACGAGTTGTTACACTAGGGTTTCTACGCATCTATGTTTTAAATTAATAATTTTGTGGAACGTCAATTCTCTTCGATAACTTTGGTAGTTTCATCAATAATTATTTAATTTTTTTGCTTTGAGACATTATTTCAACATCCGTTTGAACTTTCATGGAATAGGTATACTCAGTCCTACATCGTGTGTTTTTGTAGAAACCTAGATAAAAAGCAATTCGATAGAAGAAGTTAGGCGTGCATTCCGGCGTAAGTTTCAATAACAACAATAGGGTTCACAGTGTTCACACACCAAATCGTTAAACTGTTGAGATATGGGTTCGTCATTGGCGTGAAAATGGATTTGTACAAAATTTGAAGAAGCCTGGACGTCGAAGAACAGTTCGTACACCAGAAATTATGAACGAGATACAGATTACTCTGACGTGACCTGTAAGGACGTCACGTCAGACGTGTACTGTGCTCCTATTGGCCTAATATGAACGTGAACGTCAAAATGTGAGTGATATAAAAATGCAACACATTGTTCTGTGCGTTCACGTTCATATCAGGCCAATGGGAGCACAGTACACGTCTGACGTGACGTCCTTACACGTCACGTCAGAGTAATCTGTATTCAGCTTTAGAATTGTGTTTACGTCCTAAAACGTCTGCTAATCGACAAAGTTGGTGGAGGTCATTTATCATAAATCCCAAAGAGTTAGTTGTAATTTAGTGTAATAAAAAGTTTGTTATGTTAACTAAAAAAAAATTAATTGAAATATAAGTATAGCCTATTCATTTTCCTTATGAATAAATTCAACGGTGTTATAACCACCAGTTGAAAATGAGTCTGAAACATCAAGTTGGCTTCCAAAACATTCATAAAACAATGCACCAAGTTAAAATTTCATGCGATAAGGGAAATGTCGAAATTGAATATCGAAGATAAAACACGAGAGTAATGGCTGCCAAACTCTATCTTTATGTGTCCTCTGGGCACTGATAAGATAACGCCCAACAAATTTCTGATTATTTACGGTTATTGGAGAACAACGAGAAAGTAAACGAGACAATTAGATATTCATTTCCAAGTTTCCATAGAAAATAATCGGCAGCTGAATAACCACTTCCGACAATATTGAAGAGTTTACAAAAGAAATATGTGTATCTAATAAAGGTGAAAGTCCAAGCACGTCAAAATATGATTAGACCTTCTTTACGACTGCTTAGTTACTGTTTTTAGGTAATTTGGAATTTGTTGAAAGGTGCAGAGTGATTCATTATGAATTATATATCCCTTATCATCGTTTATTTATATCAATAATAATTTGAATTATGGTGAAATGCCATTTACAGAGGTGGAGTGTACATGTCAGAGTGCACCAGCCAAATATTTTCGTAAAAAGGTCAATTTTTATTCGGACAGGAACATCTCCTTATTACGCATTTGTTCATGTTCTAAAGGTGCGATTCCACCGGAGTGACGCACTGTGCGGCACAGTGTACGCCACAAATATTCGTCGCGGTGGACATGTAAACGTGAACAGCACAGAAACACAAAATATAGCAACAAAATGTGCGCGTACTTTCTCGAAAAGTTCGCGCACAGTTGCAAACTTTTGTTGCGCACTGCTGCCAGCTGTGGACTCGGGTTGACGCACACATACATGTTTCTGCGAACTCAGTTTTCAGTTTTGCTTCCGCTTCGACAGCGAAAACATTTATGTATGCGCGAACATGGATTGGAACAACGAGAAAACAATCCAATTCATTAAAGATGGCCATTTGCGTGTATATGTATATATACAGTGCATTCCGCTTATAATGGACTCGAGGGGACCAAGACATATTGTTCATTATAACCGAGTGTCCATTTCAGGAGAATAAGAAAAGAACAATTGAAAAGCTGTCTTTTATTACTAAATAAGTATGTATAGGTACTTTTTATGAATCTGAATAGATATATTGGTTAATAACACTGATAATAATTATACATACTCAATACTGAACTAGTGTTTCGGAAGGAAATCTGTTAATTTACTTTGGACAGAGGTTTTTTTATATGACTTCGGCAAATATATACGTGTCAGATAATTCTTCTTTTTTGAAATAATCAAATTCGTGTTGTTTGCTACTGCATCACAAACCTTCGTGACAGTGGATCTCCACTTAAACTTGCTTATAATAGACTATTTCAGTATTTTCAGTCCACTACAGGCGAGGTTCCATTAAAAACGAGTCCATCTTGTCCGAGGATTTTACATTGTTTTAATTCGGGACTTGGAAATTGGTTCATTACATGAGAGTTTCCATTATATGCGAGTTCATTATGAGTGGATTATACTGTATATGGCAATAAATGACGGTTACTACTACTACTATTAAAGAAATAGAAATATAACCTGTATTGTGGGATTGTAATAATGAAGATTATAAAAACAGAAATAAGAAACATGATACAGCTGAAAAGTTGGCTAAAAAATTTGACTGCGGTTCCACAGGGATTCTGCGAAAGTGGAAAATAATTTTATCGCAGTACAGGGTGTCCCAAATTCGATGATCACTGAGAGCATCTCAAGAACCATAAGGGTTAGAGAAGAAATGTTCAAGGACTTCCCATCTCTTTTTTCAAAATAACCATCTGATTCCAAAAATTATTCGCCGTTCAAGTGCTAGAGAGAAAAGTTTGTGTTTTTTGAATGGGACACCGAGTATCATCCTGTTTTTCGAAAATCTGATCCGTTTCAAAGATATTGAGTTTTTCGTCTTCACTTGAATTGGGACAGCTTGTATACAGGGTGTCTAGTTTTAAAACGGCAAAACTTCAAGAGGAGATGATTATTCATGTGATCTTCAACAAAAAATGTCATATAACACATGGTCGAAATCTTGACGGTTATTCTTCAATTTAACATTTCTCGTTTTCACGAAATATTAAATATTTCAATTTTTTCGATGAAATCTTTAATATATCAGTTATTCTTGTAGCTTCATCGAATTCGATCACATATTTGGAAATGGTATTAAATTTTCTACAAGAAAAGAATTTTAGTGTGCCAAAAATATTTCTATTGCGGGTTTGGTGAGGAGATGAATATCACGATACTGAAGTGCACAAAATCAGTCAAATTTTTCCAATGGGTTTTTCGTTGAAAAATTATTCATTATGGACATGTTTTCTTTTCAGCAAAAAATACCTCATTTAGTGTACTTTCGAATGACATATCAACTTTTTTGCTAACTGCTTGTTTTCTGCCATAATATCATGGCTAACAAGATAAAAACGAAAAAGTCGAAAAATTTCAAACCTAAATTTGCTCCATTTTGAAACTCATTATGATTGAATATCGAAGTAATTATGGAAATCTGACAGTTTCTATCACTTAACTTTTGTTAAGAGCTATTTAATGACGGCTGTGACGTCATGACATTTCTATGGTCAGCCCACCCTCTCTTGGGTCAGCGCCTATCTCCTTTTCTTCTTCTCTGTTTATCTTCTTAACGTTCTATGGCGAGGGAGGTTAGAATTACACTGTTAGTTGACAGTTCACAGTTAGTTATACTACGGAAGTTATTCACTAGTAAGTAAGTGTCAGTAAGAGTGATTCTTCGACAGTAGAAGAATCACGCAGTCAGGCAGTTACGTTCGAAAGAAATTTACAACTTTTCTGAGTATTACGTTTTTTTGAATTTACCGAATTAATTTGATTCATGATAAGTATTCGAGTAGGAATCGAGAAAATAAGGCCAGTTTTTTGGAACATAGGATATCGCGACATTTTATGAATGAGTATTTTGGGGAGAAATGGATTGGAAGGTACGGTCCGGTAAGATGGCCACCAAGGAGCCCAGACCTGACGCCTTTGGGTTTTTATGTCTGGAGTACCTTAAAAGAAAATGTGTACAGAATTCGCGTTCAGACTCGAGAGGCTCTGATCGAAAGAATTAAATTGGGTTGTGCAGAAATGCGTCAGCAACATTGTGAACTTCGCAGGGCTGTTGATTCAGTTCGAAAAAGATGTGTTAAATGTATTGAACATAGAGGTGGACATTTCGAACAATTGTTATAAATAGTAGTAGTCTGTTTTCGACATTTTTTCATAAAATCTGTATTATTAAAAACGATTTCATTCTTCGGAATTATTCTTATTTCTTTGATAAATTCATGATCTCCATAAGAAATTCTTTGATATTCAATCATAATGAGTTCCAAAATGGAGCAAATTTAGGTTTGAAATTTTTCGATTTTTTCGTTTTTATCTTGTTAGCCATGATAATATGGCCGAAAACAAGCCGTAAGCAAAAAAGTTGATATGTCATTCGAAAGTACACTAAATGAGGTAGTTTTTGATGAAGAGAAAACATGTCCATAATAAATAACGAATAACGAAAAACCCATTGGAAAAATTTCACTGATTTTGTTCACTTCAGTAGGTATTCATCTCCTCACCAAACCCGGAATAGAAATATTTTTGGCACACTGAAATTTTTTTCTTGTAGAAAAGGACCCCGCACTTTTTCTATGGCAAATGGCGTTCCGTCAAATATTCTAAAATTTTGGTATAATGTAGAACTCGACCTACTGATTGAAAGTGTCCATGGCCCCAACTCAATCCGATGACTAGTTTTTGAGATACAGGGTGTTGAAGTTGAGAATTACCCACTTTTACTTCGCTCGTATCTCGGAACACAATCGAATGAACATCAATTCTTCTCAAGAAACATTTCTTTACATCCCCAGGGAGCAACCATATAGAGGAATATGACCGAAAATCGTTACGAATACAGGATTATCCATAATTGAATGCATGATTATCCATAATTGAACGCATGCCCGATTTTGAAAGTATAAAATATGTCAGTTTCCGAGCGAGAACGTTCACAAAATGAACTATTGCACTAGATATGTTGTTGTTACATCGAAAAAAACTGAAATACCCAGAATTTATACTGGGTGATCCATTATAATAGAAACTATTCTCAAGGAAGGTTGAGTGGACACCCTGGATTTATGGGTTGATTCAAAGAGTTTGTTTAATTTTTTTTAGAATATATCATCATGGACTTCAAAGAATACAGGGTGATTCAGTCATGAAATGAACTTTGAACCTCACGAAAATACCCAAAAACCACCTTTTTTTTCATCAACCTCTATTTCAAGATTAACTCCGATGAGGTGGGAGTTTTCTTTCACCATTATACTTGAAATAAAAACATCAATACGGCTGAGAGTTTTCATCCACTTCCTATGACCAGATTTTTTTTTATGCTGGAATAAGAATAGACTGACATAAATAAATAATTTTCGTATTACATAAAAAAAAATCTGTTCATAGGAAGTAGATAAAAACTCTCAGCCGTATTGATGTTTTTATATCAAGTACAATGATGAAAAAAAACTCCCACCTCATCGGAGTTAATCTTGAAATAGAGGGTGATTAAAAAAAAAATGCGGTTTTTGGGTATTTTCGTGAGGTTCCAAGTTCATTTCATGACTGAATCACCCTGTATTCTTTGAAGTCCATGATGATTCGTTCTAAAAGAATAAAAAAACACCTTGAATCAACCCATAAATACTTAACCTTCCTTGAGAATAGTTTCTATAATAATGGATCACCCAGTATAAATTCTCGGTATTACAGACTTTTTCGATGTAACAACAACATATCTAGTAAAATAGTTCATTTTGCGAACGTTCTCGCTCTGGAACTGACATATTGTATACTTTCAAAATCGGGCATGCATTCAATTATGGATAACCCTGTATTCGTAACGATTTTCGGTCATATTCCTCTATATGGTTGCTCCCTGGGGATGTAAAGAAATGTTTCTTGAGAAAAATTGATGTTCATTCGATTCTGTTCCGAGATACGAGCTTAGTAAAAGTGGGTAATTCTCAACTTCAACGCCCTGTATCTCAAAATCTAGTCATAGGATTGAGTTGGGGCCATGGACACTTTTGATCAGTTGGTCGAGTACTACATTACACCAAAATTTTAGAACATTTGACGGAACGCCATTTGCCATAGAAAAAGTGCGGGGTCCTTTAATACCATTTCCAAATATGTGATCGAATTCGATGAGGCTACAAGCATAACTGATATATTAAAGATTTCATGGAAAAAATTGAAATGTTTCGTGAAAACGAGAAATGTTAAATTGAAGAATATCCGTCAAGATTTCGACCATGTGTTATATTACATTTTTTGTTGCAAATCACTTTAATTATCTCCCCTTGAAGTTTTGCCGTTTCAAAACTAGACACCCTGTATAAAGATTTTTCTTATACATATTTGGAGATATTTTATTTAGCCTTTTGGAATTTTCGTGATATCTCCAACAATATTTGAAACAGCAATTTTTCAGAAACGCTCTGTAACTTGAAAACCAATTCAGGTATCTCGGATCTGTTTGCTGACAATTGATTATTTCGAAAAAAGAGTCCTTGAACATTTTTTCTCTGACCCGAGATGCTCTCTGTGATCATCGAATTTGGGACACCCTGTACAGCTGCACTTCAAAGCACAACATTTTCTTGGTCCTCCATATTTTCAACTATTGACGGAAAGCGAAAAACTGAGAACTTTTTCGTGCATACGGTGTGCTGCACTGTGCGCGCACAAAAGTTACACAGAGCTGTACCGGTGGAAACGGACTACTGGAGTGCAGCACAAAATGTTCGTAAACATTTGTGCGGCACAAGGTTTTGGTGGAATCGTACCTTGAGCGTGGTAGCAATAGGATTCGATGAATTATTTTGAAGCCTGTTCAATTCAACTTATTAATATGTTGAAAAATATCTGTTTGGCATTGAGATTGAGTGACACGTCGTTCGGAAGAATTTAAAGGGTGTTTAGATGGGAGCGCATTGAGTTGCGCGCCATGTTCGACCGTCATGTCACATGATTATGACGTGACAGATCGAAAGTTGACAGATGGGAGTTAGTAAACATTGAGCATTAGACGGTAGAACAATGCGTCCTGATTGTCAAACATTATTATCAACGGTGAATGGCGAACGATATCGTGATATGATAACTGTAAAGGTGAACACATACTATTCTGACGTGACGTGGTTACATGTGGACCCACGTCAAAATGTACGTGATTTGAAAATGCAACACATCGTTATGTGCGTTCACGTTCATATTAGGCCAAAGGCCAATAGGAGCACTGACGTTGCCTGACGTGACGTGAAATCACGTCACGTCAGAATAGTCTGTATTCACCTTGACACAGTTTCTTGTGCCTGATTTGGAAGTTATTGATCTCGACGACATGCTGTTTCACCAGGACGGTGTCAAATGTCATACCGCTTGTGAAACATTGACTACCTTGCAAGAGTTGACTCCTGGTCTTGTCATTTCCAAATGTGCCAAGAATTGGCCTCCCACACTCCTGCAATTTAGACTTCTGGCTGTGAGGTTATCTTAAGTCACAGGTTCATGCCAATAAGCCTGCAACCATCAAAGCATAGAAAGCCGAAATTGACATATCACCAGATGTATTCAATAACGTTATTAAGAATTTCCTCGAAGAGGGTACGTATATGTCAGAAAATCCTTGGCAGATAAACAAGATATTTTGTTTCATACATAATTCCTTTAGACTACACAGGGTGTATTTAAAGGTGAGGCTTTTCTCTTGACAGATAGTAGAATTCATCAAAATAAGTCATTTTACCAAAAATTTTTATATGAATTATGCCCCTGTTTCGAGAAAAAGAAACTAGCATATTTTCTAGTTTCTAGGTGAATCTGAAAATTCCTCAGTCCGAACCTGCACCCTCGCCTGCTCCCCTGTAGATATCAACATCTCTTCTTTTTTGTCTTCTTATCATATATGACTCAGAATATCGATTGTGATCAGTGATCTTCGATCGTGCTACTTAGAGGGTACGGTGTAGATTGTACGAGTGTTTTGTTTCGAAAATGCCGCACGTTTATTCAAATAATGAACTTGTTGATGTGCTTTTAATTTATGGTGAATCGAAACAAAATGCCAGTTCAGCGTTCAAGTTGTACAGAACTAGATTTTCGCTAAGAAATCACGCAACTTCGCGGATGTTCATGAACCTGGTGCAGAGATGTAAGAGATATGATGAACAGATAGAAGCAGGCCAGGGTAGTATTAAGGTATTGATGCCAAAAATTTTTTATAAATTTATAAATATTTTATAAATATAAGAAATTTTCGGTAAAATGACTTATTTTGATGAGTTCTATCACCTGTAAAACGAAAAGCCTCACCTGAAAATACACCCTGTATAGTCTAAGATCCCAAACGTACATTTTCTGAATCAATAAATATTTTACAGAAAACCATGTTTTATTGAACACTGACATCTTGAGCTATTGTTGAAACAGCCTTTAGTTTATATAGATAGGAAACGTTATTATTGTTGTTTCGTTACTATTCTCAAAGACGTTTTCGTCTTAGGAAGAGTTAGCCGAAACGCATCAAAGAACTGTTGAAGAAAGACGTAAAATGCATTGTTGCCATGTGTCTTCGTAGCCATTTTCTGAAGAGGGATGCCGCAGAAGGAATTAGTATTGTGGTTGTTTCTAAGAAGAAATAACCCTCAGTATAAACAACAGATGAATTTCGAAAAGCCGCACACCAGATGATAATCAATATTCAAATGAAGGCGTCGTTTGACCGTGGCATCCAGAAGAAATGTATGAAGCATGTTGGTGGAAAACCCGTCCGCTGGACATGAAAACTTGTGAAAAAAATCATTTTAACACTGCTGAAATTTACAGAGATGGTAGTTTATATAATTATTCGAATTTAAAAAATTGTCCGCTGGCTGTACTTTGGTGGAAAAAGAGTTTTCATGTCCAGCGAACGGGTTTTCCAACAACGTACAGCCAGAAGACGATTTTTTTATTCGAATAATTATATAAACTACTGTAAATTTCAGCAGGGTTAAAATCACTGAAACTCAAATTTTTTTTACAAGTTTTCATGTCCAGTGGAGGGGGTTTCCACCAACGTACAGCCAGCAGACGATTTTTTTTATTTGAATAATTGTATAAACAACCATCTCTGTAAATTTCAGCAGGGTTAAAATGACTAAAACTCAAATTCTTTTCACAACTTTTCATGTCCAGCGGACGGGTTTTCCACCAACGTACAGCCAGCGGACGATTTTTTTTATTCGAATAATTATATAAACAACCATCTCTGTAAATTTCAGCAGGGTTAAAATGACTGAAACCCAAATTTTTTTTTACAACTTTTCATGTCTAGCGGACGGGTTTTCCACCAACGTACAGCCAGCGGACGATTTTTTTATTCGAATAATTATATAAACAACCATCTCTATAAATTTCAGCAGGGTTAAAATGACTGAAACTCAAATTTTTTCATGTTCAGCGGACGGGTTTTCCACTAACGTACAGCCAGCGGAAGATTTTTTTCATTCGAATAATTATACAGGGTGTTTTATTGGTAAATGAACATACGGTAACCTGAGCTGGAGCTACCCTAGGCGAGTCCAAAAAACCGATATATGATAGGTCTAATCAATTCCATAACCGAGATACAGGGTGGTTTATGTATTCCCCAAAAATTTCAATTCCTCATAACTTTTGAATCTCGGTTATGGAATTGATTAGACCTATCATATATCGGTTTTTTGGACTCGCCTAGGGAAGCTCTAGCTCAGGTTACCGTATGTTCATTTACCAATGAAACACCCTGTATAAACTACGATCTCTGTAGATTGGGTTGAAATGACTGAAACTCAAAATTTTTTTTACATGTTTTCGTTGCTTCCGTTGGCGAACCCACCACGGTTGAGTCAGCTGACGGTCACTTCGGCTAAGAAAACAACCAAATCAAGCTATATACTAATTATGGCCAGGGTTAAAATGACTGACTAAAAACTATCACTGGCTCCCGGGCTATTAGCTACTGTTTCTACTGTTTATCAATGACCTCCTCTCGAATTTTAAAGTGAAAGCGGAAAATGTGTTCCATCATCTATCCGTAAATATATGTGAGAAAATGTATGATAACGTTGTTCGCTGATGATACGTCAGTTGTCCAAAGCTTCGAGGAGCTTCAAGAGCTGTGCGTTATTCTGGTACAGAGCTTCGTTCAGTGGTGTCAGGAAAACTCGCTGATAATTAACATTGGCAAAACAGAATGTATTAATTTTTCAATCAGTAATGTCGGTCATAGAAGTCTGATCGTTCACTATTCAGATAACATCATCTCATCTAAAGATAGTGCTAGATTTCTTGGAATTCATATAGACCAGAATTTGAAATGGAATGCTGTTTGTAAAAAACTTAACAGCTCATATTATGCAATTAGTAGGGTTAAAAAATCTCTTCCTATGGAATCATTGATTGGTGAACATCTATTATAGTTTGGTCTTCAGTCACCTTTCATATGATGTCGTAGTGTGGGGAAACTCCTCAGATGTAGATAGAGTTTTCATCCTGCAGAGGAGGATAGTGCGCATGATTTTCAATATTGCTAACCGGTCTTTATGTAGACCCATATTTCTTCAACATGGAATCTTGACACTTGCCTCGATTTTTGTTTTCAGATGTTTGGTCTATGCGAAAGAGAATGAAAATAAGTGGTTGAAATTGTCTAATTTCCATGACTATAACACTAGAAACAAAGAAATTTTAGCATTTCCAAATCATAAAACTGCTAAATTTGAACTATCTCCCAGAACACAGAACAGATACACAAAAATAATATGTCATAATATGTCAATCACTAATAATGGCAATTTTGGATTAAGTTATTTCCGCAAATATATTTATTACCCAAAAAGAAATTCAAAAACATTTTAAAAATTATTAGAAAAGATGAGAATGGACATCTCACGATTGGAACTCATCGCCAAAATCCGATTTACTTGACATTTCGATAAACATTCATTGTGATATTCACCCGCTTCTGGATCTGTTAATAGCCTTTCATGGTACTTTAACTATAAGCTCTATATACATTACGCAGTAATTGATGTCATATGTTATTTTTTCGACCATTTCAAACCACGACGACCGAAATGCTCGAGAAAAGAAAAGATGACATCAATCGATGGCCGCGAAAGCCTCAACAAATTCATCGCCATTTAATTGTGATAATGTCAAAGATAGTACCTTCACGATTACGTTATTCGGAATAAATAAAACTATAAAAATAACTAATAATCATCGTCATAATGTGTGAATAGCGCCATCTGAAGTGGTAAGAACGAAACTTTTCTCATATCTCAACGAAATCTCATCATTTTAGATATCTGTACTCCTACGCTAAGACATTTTGGTTTTGCCCAACAGCGCAGAGTTGTAGGCAACTCAAATTACACACTATTACAGTGACTATAGAGGGAATATAGTCACTGGGCATAGTTCGAACTAACCAGTATTACAAGGTTAAAACTTAAATTTCAATTTATAAGATGTTCTGTGGTTAAAATGTTCGCAATTTCAGTTCATGTTATAAATTTAACTGTTCCCAAATAGAGTAGCCCCTTATGTTAAGGCACATTCATTGGAGGAATGTTCCGACCAGAATTCCCTTGGAATGCGATAGTTTTGAAGAAATGATTTTATGAATTTACCAACATAAGGCAAAAATATTGATTATAATTAAAAATCTTATAACATTGGTGCATCGGCTTCGATATTTCAGATAATTAATTGTGTTGGAAACGAAATTTTTCCTACGGGCTCCATATTAGATAAGGCAAAAATAAAAAATTATATTTTATTCAATAACTCCTTGTTAGATAAGAAATTAAAGGAATGCACAACAAAAAATTATATAACAGTAAAATATAATAATGGAAAATTGATATAAACTGCGCAAAAAAATCAACGCACATTATGGAAATCTCAAATTCATTCTAGAACTGAAGGTGTTCTCAATGATAATTATTTTTATCAGAATTATGCAAGCATATGTTATCCACTTTCAACGTTCTTTTTTCAATACAGATGTTTTCTCCCAACAGGAATAAAAAAAAATGATATTATCAGATTTTGAATGTATTGGCTCCATTCTAAAATCAGTTGTTCTCGATCAATTCTAGTGATCAATAGTTTTTCTTTCGTTTGATTTTCTACACTCGATCGCTATGCAACGCGAAACACGCAATTTGACCCAAGAGGAATGTGCCCAAGCGGTAGTTTTGCGAGAAGAAGGGTGGACATACACATGAATTGCAGAAAAGTTTGGAGTTTCCCATACAAGTGTGTCCAGAATGTTGCAGCGATTCAGGGAGACAGGTATGAATGTTCGAAGACCAGGACAGGGTAGACCACGGGTAACAACTGCCATTCAAGAACGTTACTTGAGAGTTTCTTCGTTGAGACAACGGTTTGCAACCGCTCGCCTTCTTCAAAATCAGCTTGAGCAAACTCATGAGGTGCAATTTAGCACTCAGACAATAAGAAATCGCCTCAGAGAATATGATTTAAGGCCTCGTGTCGCGGCAAGAGGCCCAGCTCTTACCCCAGCCCATCGAAGGGCGCGTTTGAATTTTGCGAGAGAACATATCCATTGGGAAGAGGCCGATTGGGAAAGAGTTCTCTTCACAGATGAGTCTAGATTCTGCCTCTACCATTGTGATCGACGTTCCCTTGTATACAGACGTCCACATGAAAGATATGCTCAGTGCAATTTCCTGAATACTACTGGTTTCGGGGGAGGATCGATTATGGTATGGGGTGGAATATCTTTGACTGCTCGCACAGACCTAGTGGTCGTTAATAATGGAGCTATGAATGCTGATAAGTATATAAGGAACATTCTTGAAGAGCATGTAGTGCCATTTGTCCCATACATTGGTGAAAATTTCATTTTTATGGACGATAATGCCAGACCCCATCGTGCGCGCATCGTTCAGGAGTACCTTGAAGAGGTTGGAGTCTCTCGAATGGAACGGCCAGCAAGAAGTCCAGATCTCAATCCGATTGAGCAGGTTTGGGACAACCTCAATAGAAGGCTGAGAAGTTCAGAAAATCATCCAGGTACTCTTAATGACTTAGGAATCCAACTCGGAGAAATCTGGGAAGGATTAGATCAGAACATTTTAAAATCACTCATTTTGAGTATGAACCGTCGTTGCCGAGCTGAAATTAACGCAAGGGGTGGAAATACCAAGCATTAAATCACTTATCAGCATTTCAGTATTTTGAAAATTGTTCAATTCTCTTCTTTCACATAAGATTCGGAGAAATCCTGAATTTTTCTTCCATTTAATGTGTCTTGTTTCGTTCAAATCCTTCCCGAGAGAACATAAAAAATAAGTTATCAAGTCAATGTAGAGTTAACTTTCATTAAAATTGAGATTTTCAGAATGTGCGTTAATTTTTTTGCGCACTGTATTTGTTCGTTATAATTATAACATTCAGAACAATAAATATTGACAGAGTACAAATTGAAAGCAGATCTGGTTTATGTTCCGACTTCATAAGCACTCATTTAACGGATTTCGATTGCCCGCCCTGGTAGGGTAACGGACCTTCAGTATGATTAAAATATCCATTTGATTTGATAGTATTAGAGTATTTCTGAAAACCGTAATAATAGTTAATATATGAAAAAGAGGTTTTTGTATGTGTATGAAATATGAATATATGATGATGAATAATAATAGTGTTCTCGGACAATTTTCTGAATTAATTCATTAAACGAAAAAAAGATTTTGATATGAAATAAAGTAAGGGTTCCTAGCAGGAATATTGAAAAAATACCCTTATCAGTCCTTTGCGAGAGCACAAAATTACAGAATCTCAAGATTCTAGTTTCACTGGAATTTCAGAAAGAAGAATTTAGTTCCTTACTACTTTTGAAGAGTCTTATCTCGGAAAGGGATGGACTGGGGAAGTTTTGTTATATAAAAGACCCATCTTAATTTCATGCGAGCAATCACCCCCTGAATTTTTTTGCATGAATTCAGAAACACCCCGCATGGTGAAGATTTGCCTCTTCTGCAATGAAGACTCTCTTACAATGTTGGCCTGTAGGCACTTGTAAGTGTCTCTTTAGCTGCTCCAGCTGCTAACTCATTTTCTATTTTTCCAGTATGTGAGGGTACGTATATCCTATATGAAGGTGTATACTATATCGCTGGTGTGTTAGGTGAAGTAGGTGTTGAATTACTTCGATCTATTCCGTACTCCGAAATTCATGTTAGTGGTTAATGTAACTACAATATCCGCAAATTACGGCGTTTGCGGGTATTTTTAGGAAGTTATAAGGTGAAGGACTCTCGTTAGTTGTCACTTGTCATCAGGAACCTTTCTATTATCTCTAATCTTGTTATTCAAGTGAAGCGGAAGAAATCCTCCTGAATACGTCTCTGGACTCTCTGTTATTCCACGACGTACCTACCGAAACTCTCGAAGCGTCATGAGTCTATCTGGAATATTCTCGAACAGGGCTGTATCCATATAAAAAGACGCGCATGTTGTAGAGCAGTTAGTTACTTTTCTGAATAGTGCCGAGTCGAATTGTGAATAGCGAATTCCAATTAGTGAATATAAATAAGCTCGTGTTAACTCGGGGATTTTTAACAGGTTTCTAGGTCCAAAAATAATTCACAAAATCATCTTTTTGGAAAAAAGGCCAACTAGTTTCGATTTTATTCTAAAATCTTCATCAGGGCTCTGAAATGGAATAACATACAGTGACATACACTACAATAATCTAAGATGTTCGAAATTACAATTAAAAGATTAAAATCATATTTTTTTAACACTTATTTCAAACATACATAAACAAACAAGTATATAAATGAGGAAATAGGTTCGGAATATAGTGTGAATTTTCGACTTACATTTTCACTTTGTGTGGTTTCGTTGTCAATAGTTCTGATGTCAAAAATTAATAATTTGGAGAGGACAACAACTACTCGCATGGAGGTCATTAAAAGATTGATGTCATCAATTAGATGATTCTGGAGTATGCGCGGATTATTATAACAACTTACACACCTGGGTTGGAAAACAAACTTCTATACATCCCCGATTTTTCAATTGAATAATAATATGCGGTATTCAAATTTTCAATGTCGTTTCTTTTATTAATGGAATTTTTTTCTTGTTTTATTGATATCATCTCATCTAATAACCGTCTTTTCAAATTCGTTTGCCTACCTAATATTCCCACCGAGCCAGGATCGAAATTAAAGGAGTGGAGAAAACTTTTTACATGCTCAGCTAGTGCCGTATTATTTTCCTTTGTGTTTTTTAAAGGATTGAGGATATTAAGGGAGTCTCTTTTATGTTCAGAAATTCGATCCTTAAGGTATCGACCAGTTTGACCAATATATGTGGCTGGACAGTCGTTACAAGATATTTTATATATGATGTTACTGAGTAATTCTTTTGGAGTTGAAGTCTTAGTTTTTGTAAAAAGTTTCTTAATGGTATTGTTAGATTTGAATGCAATTTTTATGTTTAATTTTGTAAATATATTCTTGATTTGCTCTCCTAGATTTTCGACATAAGTTACCCTGTAATATTTTTGGTTTTCTTTTTCCTCTTGTGGTCTGTGGTGCTCAGGTTCTCTCTTGTACAGAATTTTTTTTATGAATTTGGTCGGATAGTTTTTTCCAGAATTGACTGTATTTTAAGAATGTTTTTCCGTGAAATTCATTGTCAGAAAGTGTGAGAGCTCTATGTTTCAAATTATTAATTATGTTAATTTTCTGTGCCATATGATGTTTTGAGGTAAAATTGAGTATTCTCCCGGAAAAAGTCGGTTTCTGGTACCAATCTGTTAAAATTCCATTATTTCGTCTAATCAACAAAGTATCTAGAAATGGTAGTGAATTACCCTGTGATTCCAATTCAATGGTGAATTTCAAGCGAGGATGATTGCTATTGAATGCTTCTAGGATTTCGTCCTTTTTATCGAAAGGAATACAAGTGACAATATCATCAACGTATCTTTTAAAAAACGGTAACGAAAAACTCAATTTATCAATGGCCAAATTCTGAACTTCCACCATTCATCATAAGCTAGTGTGTAAATAAATCAGTATTAGTTATTGCCCATAAATCAGCGTGATAAGTTAGTGGTATTGTAAATAAATTAGACATTTAACGAAGCAGACAATTTATTTAACCCCGAGAACGTTACACAAGGTTTATTCAACGTAGTTAATATTGTTGCAAATATGGTTGGTGTTTGGACAAGCTATGAAAATAGGCCTAAAATCAATTTGAGTTTCAAGATTTAATCAGTTCAAGAGATGATGGGGTGATGGTGATATCTAAAACAATAACGAGCAAAGGTAGTTGGTCTGCGATAAATGTTGTCAGGCCCACCGCTAGCTGTTTGAGCGCCCTCGTGCAATACTTGTTATGCCGCCCCATATATACTTACCCTCAGTTTGATCAAAAAGGGCTTTTTAATGTTTCCATATTACAGTGGGGAAAAGTGAAGAAAAACTTATTGGCGATATAACATTTATTTAGGTACGCTGTAATTTGTATACAAGCTCTCCAAAATTTCATGTTCAATTGGAACTATTATAGCTGAATTACTCAGTATCTGCTGGAGCATTGTCGAGTTTGAAATAATTCTTGATAATTTTTAATTTTGGGAAGGATCTTTCTCCAGATGCAGCTGAAACCGGCAGTGTTAGTAATATTCTAAGTACTATCGCTGCATTCTGAAATGTAGAAGTCATTGCCAAAAAGATCGTTCAACATGGTTTGTGGATCATTAGACTGATCTTCTGCAAAGTGCGACTTTAATGCAATTATTTCGTTGAACAAATCGATACCGTCAATGTCTGATTCCCTACTTGCATCATCTTTAAGCTTCAGATGCAAATCTTCGCACCACTTCATTAAATCATCATTGGGATAGTTAAACAAGTTGCCGATAAAAATATATAATATATAAATACCTACCTCATTAAATGCTCTTTTTACTACTCGAATCTTTAACTTTAACGAAGTAATTGTTTGATCTAGATTCTAGGATCCACTCTGTATTTAGTTTTTGAGTCTACTAAAACTTTACACCGTGTTTATATTTAATTGTATTGGTTTTCTTCTTGGTCGAATTGTATTAAGAGTCTTCAGCCTTCAAAATAGGAAACGTATACCGCCAGATGGCGGTGCCTTAATTCTTATTTATTGGATTATTCAGCTTAATAGAACAACGGTTGGGGCGCAGGGAGTATTAACAAGAAATCCTACCCTCAACTAGATCTCACACTGACCTGACTGTATAATGATTGATTTGATTGATTTATAAGCTGACAAACAAGAGACCGGGTTAGCGCTTGGCCTCCCTGTGACACTGCGACCAACTTGGGTCTATTGTATCACTCTTTCGTCAGTGGTTCCTCACGAGAATAGGTTTGTGTCCTTTATCAGGTTCAGTAGCCTGTTTATGAAGTTTTTCGGATTCATTCCCGTTTCCGGATTGATTTCACCAAAGATTCTGTGGCGCCTTCTTCCCAAGGCGTCGCATTCAAAGATTATGTGAGAGGCTGTTTCTTCCTCTTCGCCGCAGAGTCTGCAATCCACGGGTTTTCCAAGTATTCCTATGGTGTTCAGATGTTTTCTGAGGCCGCAGTGTCCCGTCAGTAGACCTACTATTATGCGTGCCTTTGTTCGGTTCAGATTCAAAAAGTCAGCTGTCAAGGTTTGGCTTGTGCGTCCTACCATGGCTTTGATGTGTGTTTGTCCGTCGCTCTGTTCCCAGTGTTGTCGGTGTCTTTGTTTTATCCACTCCTCAATCAGGGTCCTGCATCGGTTTTTGCTGATTCCAAGCACAGGTTCTGGCCCTGTGAATGGCGTTTCAGATGCTTGTCTTGCTAACTGGTCTGCTTTTTCGTTGCCTGCTATTCCCTTGTGACCTGGCACCCACATCAAAGTGACCTTTTTGTGTTTTGCCAGCTCCAGAAGGTCCCGGAGGCATTCCCAGACGAGTCTAGACTTTATCTGTGTCGAGTTGAGAGCTTTGATGGCGCTCTGGCTGTCAGATAGAATGTGGATGTGTTTTCTTTGGTAGCCACTTTCCAGGTTCTTCTGTATGCATGTCCTAATGGCATGTGTTTCAGCTTAAAATATCGTGGCGTGTTTGCCGAGAGGTATTATGTAATCCCTTCTTGGCCTCACTCCATGTATTCCCGCTCCTGTTCCTTCATCTATCTTAGAACCGTCTGTGTACCAGACTATTTCTGCAGAGGATTGTGATTCTATATTCGAGTCCCATCTGTTCCAGTCGAGCTGTGTTTAATTTTCCTTCACCAGTCATCTGGGAGTAGATACCTGCGGGGCGTGTCATTTAAAAGAAATTCAATTCCATGACAGAATCCACAATTGTAAGAAACAATTAATGTTCACTTATCGACGGCTAATAAAATC
The DNA here is from genome assembly GCA_951802165.1 of Adalia decempunctata. NCBI lineage: Eukaryota > Metazoa > Arthropoda > Insecta > Coleoptera > Coccinellidae > Adalia > Adalia decempunctata. The sequence continues at coordinate 49,643,011 of OX637697.1, forward strand.
TCTTTGGTAAAAATGGATATTTATCATTTCGAATAGAAAAATTCGAGGAAATAAATTTCGCGAAAACAACACATTGTTGATATATTATTTACAAAAAAACGGTAAATTTTGAAAAAAAAAGGAGATAGACATTTGATTAACTAAATGATAGACTTCAACACTGAAATGAAAAAAAGCAAAAATATTTGTTCGTTTTGATGGTGGAAATGTTGAAAAATTACCAAAAATGATGGGGAATATCCTTTTCGTTCATTTAATACTTAGAAAATATTTTTTTAATTATTTTTATTTTTATACACTCGTACATCCCTCCATCAATCAGAAAAAAATAAATCGTTTCTGACTCCCTTTTTTCAGGGACGTAGACCCTTAATCGGTGGAAAATCTGTTTCTACGTTGAGTTCGTGAGCCACTTTCTAAGCTTCAGCTAACACAATTTCAAAATGTTCAGCCGTGCGATATTGTTTGAACTTATCAATCAATCAACTGTTAATCATAGTGTATCATTTTACTCAGGGTATTAATTTCAATTGAAATATCAAACTAAATTACAACCGAGCGAATAAATCTGTAGTTTTGTATGTTCAGAGAGTGCGTTTTTGTCAACATGTGGTTATTTCATATCTGCTGTAGGGAATATGTATTTGGTAATTTCTCAGTACCTATAGGATTTTGTCGACTTTATGTCTAGGTGTAGAAATGGATGGGAAATTGATGAAAGATGTGAGCATATCCTCTTATAAACACAGCCTTTGATGGTGTTGATCATTACAATGTTTTTTTGTGCGATAACATTGCTTATGCATTAGGCGGGTTCGGGGTTAGGTATTATGACAATTACTACTACGTGATGAGTCACTTGATTTGGCACCCCCTGATGCCGCCCTTATGCAGTGCACGCCTTGCACGCCCGCTTACGGCAAGCCTTAAGGTCGGCGTTTAATGCGAGTAGGAAAGCTCATCCGATAGAGGCGTCACCGTCCATTTATGGAATATCTCCATAGAACATGCATTATCACTATCAAGTTCTATGAATATCTCTCTGATTATGAATGAAATGTACAATGGCGCTCTCTATCCGAAAATCGCCGAACTAGAAATGAGCGAATTTGTAGGTAAAGCAGGAACTTTTTCCCGCCAAAATTTGAATTTGGCCATTCTCTGCCAATTCCGTATTTCAAGTTGTTTTTCTGAACGAAGTTATCTGTAGATTCACTTTTAATCGGATGTTGAACTATTTTCATGGTTCTTTCTGTTGAAATAAAACAGAAGCATGAGTTGGCTCATTTTCTTCTATTTTTGAAAAAAAAAATTACCTTTCGGAATGAAATCGATTTAAACTATTTCATCAAGCACTCAAATCCTTTCTGAGTTTACCCACAAAATTTCAGTTTTCAAAGTGAAACCATTTTCAAATGCCACTTGAAATAAAAACACACTACATTGAACGCCCACCTAAATGTTATGACACAAATTACAAAATGGTGAATGCGTTGCTGCTTCAGCTTTTACTTCGATTAGGTACAATTGGATTTTCAATTTATGAATAATCGGTCACAATTATTTTAAAGAAGATCGTCGTGATATAGAGATGGATAAACGTCATAGTGAAACTAGTTGGCTCACGTACGAATATAGATTTTTGGTAAAAAAATAGTTATTTTTGTATCTAGTGCGCGAAATGCTACTTTGGTGATCGAGAACTGTCGAGATCACCAAAGTATTTCGCGCATGAGATGCAAACAAAATTTTTTCTACAAACGTTCGTGCTCTGACTGCACCATAAATGTTAACATTGTAAATAATAAATAAAATTAGGTAGTGTTAAATTTCTCACAATTTGAAAGCCTTAATTTTTGTTAAACAGTAATAAATAAATGATATCTTGGATTTCTGCCTGATTGAGGAACATGAAGGTTAATTAAATATGAAAATCTCATGTAGTTTACATGCAGTGTGCGAAGTAAGTATATTTCGCACACTACTTCGCGCACGGTGTCAAGGTAACGAAGGAAAATGAAAAAAAGGGTCACTTCGCATATTGTTGTCTATGCGCGAACCTTGTCATTTTTTGACGTTTGTCGAAATAGTATATTTCATTACTAGTACAGAAAGTAAGCTTTTTCCGTGTGCGCGCGAAGAGTTCCCGTGTGAGGCGGAGCCGAACACGGGAATTCGTGCAAGCACGGAAAAAGCCTTTCTGGACGTGTAATGAACGATATTTTTCATTACACCTCTCCTAAAACAATCCAACGATATTTGTTCTTCGACAGAAAGCATTTCGATATTGTAAAACAATAATTATTCGAAACACTGACGTCTACTGTCATCACGCAATCGTTGCTTTGTGTCTCAGCATAGATGCATCTATGTCTCAGCGCACGGAAAATGGTCACTTTCGGTGCGGCCGCACGGAAAAGGGTCACTTTCGGTGCCCTGAATCGACATGTTTTGATAGGGTTTTCAGAGCGGTGTAATGAAAAAGATTTTTTTTCACACTCCAGGTATAATCGACATTTTCACAACGGAACACTGATATATCCCAAATATCCCTGCTAGTTCTCGTTTCCACAGGATCGTTATAAAAAAGATGGAAACTTAAAACGAACTCAGCTTCTAGAACTTGTTGCGAACATTTTTAGTGTATATTATGCACTAGCGATGTCTCGACTCATTTGCCATTTTACCAGTAACGGCTCATCAGGGTATGAAGGGTCGATCATAAAATAATGCAGAAACAGAATATCATAATGCCTCAATTACACTCAGCCACTTCCACTGCTACTCGAGCTGCCAGAAATATTTCCCGGAATACTTCTGCGGCAGTATGGAAAGGCAGTGAGTATTTACACTCAGCTCAAACATTTCTCTCGCGATCAAGTTTTGGCAATGGCGGACGACGAAAATGCACCTGATCCAGACTTCAGAAGAGGTCTGAATGTAGCCCTAAGTGACTTTCTTCTCACTTTAATTCCTCAATTCCAAACATCCTTCCAACCATCGTGCACTTTGTGCTTTAGTTTATGGTTTTCATCAGAAGAATCCTATATCACTCTTTCACTCTCAAGGTATTCTAGAAATGATATTATTTTTTCATTACACCGCTCTGAAAACCCTATCAAAACATGTCGATTCAGGGCACCGAAAGTGACCCTTTTCCGTGCGCTGAGACATAGATGCATCTATGCTGAGACACAAAGCAACGATTGCGAGATGACAGTAGACGTCAGTGTTTCGAATAATTATTGTTTTACAATATCGAAATGCTTTCTGTCGAAGAACAAATGTCGTTGGATTGTTTTCAGAGAGGTGTAATGAAAAATATCGTTCATTACACGTCCAGAAAGGCTTGCACGAATTCGCGCGCGCACGGAAAAAGCTTACTTTCTGGACTGGTAATGAAATATACTATTTCATTACACCGCTCTGAAAACCCTACCAAAACATGTCGATTCAGGGCACCGAAAGTGACCCTTTTCCGTGCGGCCGCACCGAAAGTGACCCTTTTCCGTGCGCTGAGACATAGATGCATCTATGCTGAGACACAAAGCAACGATTGCGTGATGACAGTAGACGTCAGTGTTTCGAATAATTATTGTTTTACAATATCGAAATGCTTTCTGTCGAAGAACTAATATCGTTGGTTTGTTTTCAGAGAGGTGTAATGAAAAATATCGTTCATTACACGTCCAGAAAGGCTTACTTTCTGGACTAGTAATGAAATATACTATTCCCGCATTGTTTTCGATTCGGAAAGTGTCACTTTTCCGCAATAGTGCGGGAAAGTAAATATGTGTTGAATCTGGGTAAAATTATACCTTTAACATGAAATCTCTTAATCTACTTACTTATATATTTAGTTGAATATTTCGAATCATGCAGTTTCATCCATGTCAAACTTATTATTAATGCAGATTTCCGTTTGAAAATTATTGCATTTTCAAAGAGAACTTGACATCCATCAAAAATTATGGCTGGCATACATGGATCTGTGTATTTATTTCTATGTCATGGTCTATGATTTTCCATAGAATCCAAAACTCGGCAATCTAGTGCGGGAATAGTATATTCTAAAACTAGTTGCAGAATGGGCTCCTATTCCAATACGAATGCGAAATTCGAAAAAGAGCGACGAAGGAGCGAGTTTTCGAACGCATGAGTATTGGAATTGCATTCTGCAACGAGTATTAGACGATATTTTCTCTATTTCAGTCAAATTTTGTGAAATTCAATGAAAAAATTCAAATTATGGGTCCTAGTGACTTTCATATTGTATCTTGGCAGTTGGTGTGAATGTTAGGAAATACGAAAATTGACATTTCCAAATTGACGTCTGCTGAAGTTTAAAAGGATCGGAAGTCATTGCTGACAACCACAAAACGAAAAATGTTACTGAAAACGATGCTGTAATGAATTCATTACAGCACTGTTTTTAGTACTGTAATGAGCACATTACGATACTGAAATAGAGAAAGTACTTTCCGCCCTTGATAGGAAAATAACTATTTCGAATTTTTCCAAGGATTTTCTCATTGTATCGGCACTTCACAATTCATCTGAAATTTGGCAAAGATATACAATTTAGAGTTTATAACAATTGACATAGCAAATCTACAGGAACACTGTCCTCTGTTCTACGCTGGTTAGCGACAATTAGTTCGATATATTGCAAAAAAAGCTTTGTTGTTATATAAACTTCATGGTTTCTTGTAGGGATGTCGTATTTGCTACAAATTACGAGACAATAGCTTGAACAATTCTCTCGAAATATTCAGGAGGAGAATTGTCATAAAACCCCCGTCAGTTTTAACACATCAAATTAAACTCCTGCTCAGTGCATTATATTGTGAGGTTCAAATAATAAGAGAAAAAAATTCAAACTTCAACAACCTGTATTCAGAAAACGAAAATGGTTGCTGTCACATGTTTTCTTTGAATCATTCAAGGGATTTCAACGTGTATATATTGGGCCTGACCGACCCACACTTAAAGGGCACGACCCTTCACTGCATTTTACAGCGTGTTTCTTTTATTAATTGAGCTATTATCCACCCAAAAAAAATTAGCGACGCCCCTCTATAACTATGTGCGGGGAATATCTGAACGTCCCTTGGATATACCTATAAGGCATTTAATTGAAGAATTTTGAAGAAGATCCCATCGATTGGATTATCCTAATTGGTACTTGGATAACGCCTCTCATTTGTATAAGAAAATGTTAAAAACTTGTCAGAAGATCCAACAGAGAATTCATTCTCTTCAGATTCAGGATAATAGTAAAATAACGGGTATAACGATAAAATAATGGTACCTACATTTATGGAACAAAAATGGATGCATGATTGAATGTGTTATCTCGATGGCTATCTGCTAATTATTATAGTTTTATTGGGTCCCCTTCTATAACTACTTAATGCTATCTCAACATGCTGCGTTAAAATAATGGAACCGAGATAATAAGAATTGTCGATCAAAAATCAATCTTCATTCATTTGCAAATTAACTCCTCATCTCAGAACCTCCAAATATAATAAACCCAAAACTGCAAGAGAAGTAATTTCTTTGTGTATATTTTCTTGATCATTTTTTTGGTCAGTGAACAATTTTCATAACCTCATCTGTGTATTCAAGGTCAAGGACGTTGAAAAAAAATGGAATCTTACCAGAAAATTCTCAATCCCGATTTTTTAACATTTATCCATTTTACCGATGGGGTCTCATTCACGCGACAAAATTTTCTAATTCACATAATGCATACTAATTAATATTAATCAGAATTTATTGAGTCTTTGACTTGTACTGATTCTTGAGGTCAAAAGAGACCTTTTTTTCATTTACAATTTTTCCGAATTCGGCTCTGTTGAAAGGATTTGAAATTTGAATTTGAAAAAAAAATTGGGCCAAATACGATTCTCTGGAATTTATGCAAAGTTCATATTTCTCAATTGAAATGGTGGTGATACATAGGAAATTCTCAAGGACTCAAGCACCACTAACCTTATCTAAATAAGAATGTTACAAACACGACATTTCCTAACAAAAACACTTAGTTTTGTTCGATTATTACTGCAATTGAGAAGCCATATTTCTCCCACCAAAATAAGTTCCCTCTTCGATTTTCCTAAAGATTAGTTTGTAAACACTAATAATTTGTTCATATTTTTCTCGATATCCCAAAAATATCTAATAAAAAATTGATTTCTTACTAACCCAACCTAACTCCATTAACCTAGGTCATAGGATTCGATGTCAATTACCTAACCTAACCCATATTCTGTGATATTTCACAGAGTTTTTGAGAAGACGATGCCAGATTGTTGATTTCATCTTCAAACGACGATGCGCTACCTCGCAATGCGAGGTAGCCGGCGCGCAAGACGTTAGTCCCATCAAAGACTTCCTCTTTGGTCACATGAACGACGCATGCGTATAGCGATAACAGGCGTCATGGACTACGGTTTATTTATTTACAGAGAATAATGCAAACAGGTTATGATTATGTGGAGACTTTCAGTGAATTAATGTAATTATAACAGTGTAGTGCCGAGTTAAAATTCCAAGAGGATACTGTTTATAAAGAAACATATTATAAATCGAGGGAAGCATCCAGATTATTCTCATTAGTTTTTTTTTTTTCGGGTAAAATTAGGCATAACTCGAGAACGATACGTTTTATTGAAATAACATAAAAATGCTTTCATTTTTTAAAATGATTGATTCTACCGAAAATATGAATTGTTTATCTTTTTCAATTGGTTTTATAGTATTTTTGGGTGAATTTATGAGTCGGCTACGCGGAAACTTTTATGCCAGGAGAAATAATGAATAAGTTTTGATTGAGCTATATGCATAATGAATAGAGTAAACAATCAAAATTCAGTTGATTCAAAATATCTGTTCCGAATATATGAAAAGAATAGGGCTGAAGGGCCTCAGGTCGATGGCCGTAAATTAACTTTTCTCTCTCTGGAAAGAATAGTGTAAATTTCATGGATTTTCGATACCCTGTATCTTTCAAACGAAATCAAATTTTGAAAAATGGTAAAGGCAAAAAGTATTTCGTTTGATGAGGGGAAACTACAGTTACAATAAATGTACAATTCGAAGACTCACGCTGTATATATCCGTATAAAAAAATAATTAATAACTTTATATACTCCCATGGAATAGTATAACCATAATTCAACAGATTTTGATAATAGTATCTATATTTGTAATAGTATCTATAAACCAACAACGTGAGTTATAACTCACGCCTATAACCCACTCTATTACAAAATAGGAGAAATGAAGATGAAGCTCACGAAATTGATAAAAAAGTCCGGATCAATCGGGAACTCTATTTTAGACATCAAGGTAACGTTCACGCCATTCATTTCTACATTTTCTCGGGCCTGGATTCCTGGATATCCAAAAATTGCATTTGGAAAATGGGAATTTTTGACGTTTCCTACGCGATTCGTTCGCTGTTCGATTCTCGACCACAGAGATCGCTTTTGACAACTGCTGTCAATTTTGAAAATGCAGATTAATTCGAATTTTACTGAAGAATTCGAAGATAAAGTATAGTGTTCAATTCGAGGTAATGTTCATAACACACTTGATGAATTGCAGCACGAGCCGTTAGGCGAGTGTGTTATGACCTATATTACCGCTCATTGAACAAAATACTACTATCAATACTATCATTACTTTTTGCCAGCATCGGTTTTTAGGTAGGTACATAATTTTCAAATCAAAATATTCCGAAAACGGTTCACAGTATCGAGTTTTACCACGAGTAACTTTATGGTGTGAAATATGATGATTTTTGAGTTCACTTGAAATTTTGATTAATAAATCTAACCTTGAAAAAGTTATATTCAATACTACTTGGTGCGAGCCTGATATGAAAATGTTTGATCAAGCAAAATTTTTTTTTTCAGTTTTCTATCTAACCTAGAGACGGGGTCACTGCATTCAAAAGTCAAAGGGTAACTATTCCTAAAAAAAAAATTAGGCAACAGAAGAATGGAATATCAATAGACAATAAAACATAAAATGTGCAACACTCTACAGTCTACAGGATGGCCAGATTTCGATGGTTTAGTACTACAACTCCTAAACTATAAGAGATAGAGAAAAAGTAAGATACCTACATGTCATGTCTCTTTTCTCGAGAAACAGAAATTGCTGAAATCCCCAAGTTGCTACTGCGTCTAGTTTCCGAGCTACAGGGCGATTTTGCTATTTTTTAGTCCATTATTGTAATTGGCTATAAGCTAGTTCCGTATTATAGAATCTACGTTCTCGAAATGAACACATCTTCAGGGCACTTTTTTTACTGCTTTTCATCGGTGCTACTGGATTTTTTGTATCCGCTCAAATTTCGGAGTTATAAATTTTTTTTTTTCAAATGGAAACCATAGTGAGAAATTATATTTCCAAATTGATCTTTTTTCAACGATTTCAAAAATATATATCATGATATACTTCCGAGTTCACTATACAGGGTGTCTAGTTTTGAAACGACAAAACTTCAAGGGGAGATTATTCAAGTGATTTGCAACAAAAAATGTCATATAACACATCGTCGAAATCTTGACGGTTATTCTTTAATTTAACATTTCTCGTTTTCACGAAATATTTCAATTTTTTCCATGAAAATATCAGTTATGCTTGTAGCTTCATCGAATTCAATCACATATTTAGAAATGGTATTAAATTTTCTACAAGAAAAGAATTTCAGTGTTCCGAAAATATTTCTATGTCTACGGACACAGTGAAAGCAGGTTTCTCGCTTACCGGTAGCCAGCGCCGATCTGCGCTATGGAGCAAATTTAGGTTTGAAATTTTTCGTCTTTTTCGTTTTTATCTTTTTTGCCATGATATTATGGCAGAAAAAAATCAGTTAGCAAAAAAGTTGATATGTCATTCGACAGTACACTAAATGAGGTATTTTTTGCTGAAAAGAAAACATGTCCATAATGAATAATTTTTCAACGAAAAAACCATTGGAAAAATATGACTGATTTTGTTCACTTCAGTATCGTGATATTCATCTCCTCACCAAACCCGCAATAGAAATATTTTTGGCACACTGAAATTCTTTTCTTGTAGAAAATTCAATACCATTTTCAAATATGTGATCGAATTCGATGAAGCTACAAGCATAACTGATATACTGAAGATTTCATGGAAAAAAATTGAAATATTTCGTGAAAACGAGAAATGTTAAATTGAAGAATAACCGTCAAGATTTCGACTATGTGTTATATGACATTTTTTGTTGCAAATCACTTGAATAATCTCCCTTCGAAGTTTTGGAGTTTTGAAACTAGACACCCTGTATATCGAAAATTGCGAAAAAACATTTTTCGTTCAACAAAATCCTTGCAGGCTTTGATTCACTTCCTTCAAAACTGAGGCGGACATAGAATTTCATGTCTTATTTATATCCACTTGTAAAATTCATTTCAGTTCCATCATCGTTGTATCGTCTGGCGCTTCTAAAATTCTTAATTATTCATCATGCCCTACGAGAATTATTAAAAATATAATATAATAGAATATTTTATATGTACAAGCAAATTATGACACTGATGAGTGATGATGCATCTCAAATATATTTTGACAGATATCCTGAAATAACTCAGCCGCAGAAAAGTATATTCACAAGGCTTAAGAATAATCTAATGACTTTTGTTTCATCTAAGTATTTAAATACTAGAATCAACAAGTTTGGTCTGAGTAATAATGAAGCTAATATTTCCTGAATCAATTTGGCGGCTTACAATAATTGTGAGATATCGAATTCTATGACCTTATAAGAACTTTAGAAGTGCCAGACGATAGAACAATGATGAACTGAATTGAATTTGACAAGTGGGAAATAAATAAGACATGAAATTCTATGTTCGCCTCAGTTTTGAAAGAAGTGAATCAAAGCCTGCTTGGATTGAGTTGAACGAAAAGTGTTTTTTCGGAATTTTCGATATATAGTGAACTCGGAAGTATATAATGATATACATTTTTGAAATCGTTGAAGAAAGATCAATTCGAAAATATAATTTCACACTATGGTTTCCCTTAAAAAATAATTTTTTGTTATTGCTCCGAAATTTGAGCGGATACAAATAATCCATTATATATATATATATATTCTTTTGAAAGAGAGAATTACATACTGTTTTGTAATATCAAACAAATATGGCATATGGCACGTGTGAAGAAATGGCGACAAGAAATAGATTATATAAAAGAATAAAATCTGTTTCCCGCTCCAAATCTGAGTGTTAGCAGAGGGAATGTAAACGGGGTACCATACAATTCTGCGTATGATACACGAGAACAGATAAAAACCTCTGAAAAAACTCTGTCTCCCCGTGTATGTGTGGTGATACTGAATTTGTTAAAAAATATGCTGCTATCCATGTTACAGAGCTCCTTGTGCTTGAAAACATGCCTTTTCATCGAACTGGAGGCAAATATCTTGAAATTACATCTGTAACAAGAAAAAAAAGAAGAAAAACGAGAAAGAAGCAGTAGAAAAAAATACTTCACCTGCTAAAAAAACCTTTTCACAAAGCCCTAACTCTCTCATGGATCGGGAGGATCTTTCGATCAGGTCCGATCTTCCAAGTGATGATTCTTCTGTTCTTCAGGTGTTCGAGGAACGCTACATTAGTACCGATGAAAAGCAGTAAAAAAAGTATTTGATGGATTCAGTCTTTACTTGATGGAAATTCATGTTCAATAACAGGTAAATAAAATTCAATTTCCACAAACAATATTTAATTTTGAACAACGATCGTTTCGCCTCACTGAGGCTTCGTCAGGTTCTACATTTGAACTAATTGGGTGCTATAATAACAGGACATTATACAGGATATACAGGTATACATGGGGTTGTTTAGATGGTATTCACAAGTTACAAGAAGATGTACCGACAGGGACAATAAAAGTTATTGAGTTTTGCCGCTGGTTTTTCCAATCTACGTGAAGATATTCAACAACGGCGATCTATTAACATCCGCGGATAGATATCATTAATTACATGCTACTGAATAAAGAGGAATTTGGCAGATGTAATTAATGATATCTATCATTAAAAAAAAAGAATGTAAAACATGGTAAGTTTTTGCATATGGTTCATAAGGAATTATTTATTTATCACTGGAGAGAAAACCGATGGCCGATTAGTTGAAATAAAGAGGTTTCCGATACAAATTCGAATCCAAATTCGCCATCTATTTAGCAACAACCTGTAACTTTTTTCTCTTGCATATTAGGGTAGTAAAATCTAAAACATGGTTTAAGTAACAGTTCCTGAAAATTTCATCTTTTTGGCGTGAAAGGAAAAGAAATAGCTCAAAATTCAAGACGAAAAACACTTTTTTGTGAATAACTCAGAAAATATCCACTTTAGGGCAAGGGTGTGATACATACACTTACATTATTTTTTAACGTAGATTCAATATCTGCCATAAAAAAATGGGGTTCTAATTTGAAAAAATTGATTTTTCACGATTTTGTCATCCCTAACTTTGAAAGCGATTTTTTCACCCCCTGTATCATGAATCGCGATTTCGATTTTCAAAGTGGATACATCAATCTTACATCTTGAAAAATCCCAAAAATGAAAATTTTCCATCCAAAAACCTCGAAGTTATTCTTGTTTCAGCGGAGCTCTATTTTCGATTTTTTTTTCGAATTTTCCCGCTCAGAGAGAATTTTCCAAACAAAACTGAAAAATGTTACATCAAAATAACTTGAAATTTTTTAAGGAATCTATTTCTGCAATAAAAAAATGGTGTACTAATTTGAAAAACGGAAGTTGACGACATTTCCGGAAAAACCGGGGTGCTCATGCCTTGAAAATATTTTAGATTTCATCAGCATCGTGAAATACTTATAAGTGCTGAATTTCATGAAAATACGTTCAGTAGTTTCCCGTATAAATATGGGTGAGGTTCCTCGTGAAAGACCCTGTATAATGTCCTGTTATTATACCACCCAATTAGTTCAAATGTAGAACCTGACGAAGCCTCAGTGAGGCGAAACGATCGTTGTTCAAAATTAAATATTGTTTGTGGAAATTGAATTTTATTTACCTGTTAGTAAAAAAAGTGCCCCAAAGATGGGTTCATTTCGAGAACGTAGATTAGGATATTATAGGTAATACGAAAGTTATAGTCAATAATAAAAATGGACCCAATACTAAAATCACCCTGTAGCTCGGAAACAAGACGTCGTAGTGTAGTAACGGGGTTGTTACTTAGGGTTTGAAGGAGAACACTTTACTATAAAATTATCTATTGAGCTCATTAGGTACACTGATGTCTTACTTCTACAATAAATGACTAATGACTGACCAATCCTTCTTCTATCTGTCCTACTTAATATAAGACAATGGGTACAGTGCTGAGTACGCAATATTGAGAAATATCTATTTAACATTCCAACGTTAGGTACACTACACCTTTCCCGAAATTTCAAAAAGAATTTTTATTACTTGGGGATAAAAATTCTATCAATTTCGATTCTTATAACTAACTTTAAACTAATCCCAATAGAATAATAAACCCATTTCGCTTATTCTTCATATACCTAACTAACCTAGCTTAACTAGACATAAAAATGTTTAACTCGTAATAATATCGGATGGCTAGTCTCACATTCAGGATTTCACTTTTGTCATTTTTAATTCACAACACTGTCTTGTAATAGTTACATGTCCTTGACCTCGCGCACAAAAGGTTTAGTTCGATTCTTATGAACCACACACTCTTTACCGTTTTTGCTGATTCGAACGTTCGGAGAATCATCTTTTATTACACTGAAAGGACCTTCGTAAACACTTTGCAGTTTATTTCCACTTTCGTTTTTCAATAAAATTAAATCGTCTTTTTCGTATTTTATAGGATTTATCTGTCTGTCATATATCACTTTTCTTTTGAATTTTTCTAATTCTAAATTTTGCCTTGCATCTTGTTGTGCTTTTTGCAATCTAAATTTGAGTTCTAAAGGATACGAATCCGCGTTATATAAGGGTTCGACAGTGTCACTATTCACTAGATTATTAGGCAAATTACACTTTTTTCCGAAAACCAGCTCGTAAGGTGAATATCGTGTACTACAATGATACGATGTATTATACATGAAACAAAAATATGGGATCCATGAAGACCACGAAGAGCCATAGTTTCTCATTTGTATTCTTAAGAAAGAGTTTAATGTTTTATGTGAATTTTCCAAAGATCCAATGCTTTGATGATGGTATGCTGTAGCTTTTATATGAGATATTCTTAAAAATTTACAAATCTCCGACATTGTACTGGAAATGAATTCTGTTCCTTGATCAGTAGCAATCTCAGAGGGAACGCCATATCTTAATATGAATTTATCTACGAAAGCTTTCGCTACTGTTACTGTATCCTTTGATTTTAAGGGATATGCTTCGACAAATTTCGTTAGATCGCATTGTAGAGTTAGAACATATATAAAACCATCGTCATCTTTTTCTAAGGGGCCGACAATATCTAAGTAAACTTTTTCGAAGGCTGAATGCGCAGTTGGTGTTATTACCATCGGTTCTTTTATGGGTTTACTAAACTTTTGTTTTTGACAATTAGCACATTTCTTAACATAAGAGACACAATCATTTGATAATCCAGGCCAATAATAATATCTTCGTATATTATTGATCATTTTACGCACTCCCGAATGACCAGCCGTCGGCAATATATGAAAGTCGTTTAGAATAAGTTTTTTCGTATCTGGATTGAAAATTCTTTTTACACCTGTAATTACGCAAATTCGTGGACCGGTCCATTTAATTTTAGCAATCGTCTGCATAAAAAATTCCACTATAAATGCATTATATTCATTTTTCACTATGATTAGCTCTTTTATAATCATTTTCGTACATAATTCTTCCAAATCTCTCAATAATTCGTCTCGCGAGATTATCGATGGAGTATCTGGATGTATATAAACTAACTTCGAATTCGGTTCATAACATACACATTTTGATTTCGAAAATATATTCTCAGAATTTCCAAAACTACTTAAATCATCGTTTCTTTTTAGAACAATTAATTCGTTACCTTCATTGGGTTTTTTCAAAATTTCAACAACATTTGGTTGATCAGACCCATTATTCGTTGAAGTTTTATTTTCAAAATCAGGAAGGTTTCTCGATGCTTTAGCCTGGGCCCTGGTTAAAACAGCAAGTACGTTCCGATTCATTTCATTTAATTCCTTTGATGTTATGCGAGACAAAGCATCTGCTGGTCCGTTCATTGAACCTTTAACATATTCAATATGATATTGATATTCTTCCAGACACAAACGAAATTTTGTTAGACGACTAGAAGGGTCGGTATGGTTAAAAAGATAAACAAGAGGCCTATGGTCAGTACGAATTTTAAAATGTCTACCAAATAAATATGGACGAAAATATTTTACTGCCCATACCACTGCCGCTAATTCTTTCTCTATAGTAGAATAGTTGATTTCGGATTTATTGAAAGGGCGACTAGCAAATGCCACCGGCTTATTATTTTTGTTAGAAAGGACTGCACCAGCGCATGTTCCACTTGCGTCAGTTTGCACAATAAATTCGTTTTCATCTGAGAAATCGGGATAATCAAGCACTGGAGCTGTAGAAAGAGCAATTTTCAATTTTTCGAAAGCATTTTGACAATCGTCTGACCAATGGAATTCTGAATATTTTCTGCATAACTTATTCAGAGGATTAGCTATTTCCGCAAAATTTCTAATGAACTTTCGATAGTAATTAGCAAAGGCTATAAATCTTTTGACGTCATCGGTGTTTTTTGGGACTGGGTACAACTTAAGAACTTTCGTTTTATCAGGATCAGGTGAAAGACCTTCGGAAGATATGAGATGACCTAAATATAAAATTTGTTTTTTAAGGAATTCGCATTTTGAAGGGTTTAACTTTAAATTTACCTCTCTAAGTCTGGAAAACACTTTCAGAAGATTTTTATTATGTTGTTCTAAGTTTCTACCAAAAACAATCAAGTCGTCCAGATAACAAAAACATTTTTCGTAATTTAATCCGGTCATTGCAATTGAAATTAGCCGTGAAAACGCACTGCAGGATATTTTCAATCCCATAGGCAGTCTTTTCATTTGATACTGTTTTTTGTGGGTTGCGAACGCTGTGTAAGGTCTGCTGTCAGCTGCCAGCTCTACCTGGTAATAACCTTGACTTAAGTCTAAGTGAGAAAAATATACCGCTCCGGTAAGCGAATCGAAAATGTCGACTATGTTGGGAAGGGGGAATTTGTCGTCTTGAATTTTTTCATTCAATGATCTGAAGTCGATTACAAGTCTCCATTTCTTATTGCCATTTTTATCAGCTTTCTTAGGGACTAATAAAATTGGAGAGGACCATTCACTCTGGGCCTCCTCTATAATGTCGTTTTTTATCATATCCTCAATTTGCTTGTCTATCTCCTGTTTTTGTGAATGAGGAATGCGGTACGGTTTTCTATATACTGGCGCTTCATTTGGTTTTAAGGTGATAGTTTGCTCGAAAACTCTAGTTGTGGTTAATGTGTCATTTGGAAGATGGAAAATGTCGCTGAACTTAGCACATAACTCTTCGATAGATAATTGTTCTTCCTTATTCAAACCGTTCAAGTTTATCAATGAAAATAATTCTTTTACTCTAGTAGGTGAAATCTCGGTACTCTTTGTAAACGAACAAATTTGATAATTATCGAGATTATGAATTTCTGGTACACAATTCTTGAGGGTTACTTCGGTTTCTCTTGTATTAAGAATTTTGACAGGTATGATGTTATGCTTAGGTTTCACCACGGTTCCTGCTAGAAAAACGCCTCCACATATTTCCTGAGGAATTACAACACATTCGTTTTCTGTATCTATTGATAAGTATTCAATAATTTCGCATCTAGGTGGAATAGTCAAAACAGAATCAGTTTTAGAGTTCAGAGAAACCTCCACCTTATTATGGCGGTTATCCAGAATTAACGTATTCTCTTCAAAATTTAATATACCTTTATATTTTTGCAAAAAATCTTGACCTAAAATACCATTGTAATTACAAGGGATATCTCGAAACACATAAAATAATTGCTCGAAAGTAACACCGTTGGTATGCAATCTTAATGAAATATTTCCGATAGCTGTTATATTTCCACAAATACCGTTCACAGTAAGATTATCTTTGCGTATCAGAGATTTGTCTCTAATAGAATCTAATTTAATTGCACAGAGTGAAGCTCCGCTGTCTATTAAAAATTTTAATTTTTGAGATCCCACTGAAAATTCTACATTATTCAAACCCAAGCAAGCGAATATAGACTCAGTTATCGGAGTTAAGAAAAAACTGCTGATTGTTTGAATTTTTCTTTTCGGTTTCGTTATTTCCTCGATTCAAATACAAGACTCTGTTTTCTTGTGAATGATAACTCGATTGTCTTCCTCGAGAATTGAAGTTTCTCTGTGTTTGACCACGAGAGCGTCCTGCAAAATTCCGCGTATTATCATTTGATGGTGCCCGACCGACAAATTTATCTGGCTTATAATTGGTATTATATCTTGAGTTATTACCATGAAATCTATGCGACGGGCCTCTGAATCTACCACTGCCTCGGTTTTGCCATTTTCTACCTCTTTGCACTTGAAAATGATTCACAGAATGCATATTTTCCGATGAAGAAGCTTCGTCTAGTGCTGTGCGGATGGCAACTTTAAGTGAAGAAAAATCGCGTGCTGCAATAATGGTACTTAATCTTCTATTATTTAATCCGTCTGCGAATTGCTTTATAGCATTCCGCTCATTAATAGGTTTCAAAACCGAATATGCATTGTCGTCACCTTTAGCCTGTGAAATAGTCAAATCGACAAAAAGTTCTTCTAAAGATTTACCGAAAGATTCAATCGATCTATTTCCTTGACGTGAATTTATTAATTTAGTTTGGAGAGTAGTATCAGATTTTATGGTGAGGAGATGGGTTTTCATATCAGCCACTAACGAAGATGTTGAAGCATAATCCTTATTAAGACGAAGTTTAGCACTTGAAGATAACCGAGTTTTCAATACGAATTTTATTAGATGCTGCTTTTGGTCCGCTTTAAGCATTGAATCATAGAACTCTATAGCATCTATCAATAGTCGAACTGTATCTTCGCTATCATTGAGCATCGGTAACAAAGATGACGCGGTTTTCAAATCAAACGACTCCATTTCTATCAAACTAGGGCTCTCCTTGATCTGTAACTTTGATATTACACTATATATTTCCCGTATTTCGGAGGAAAATTGCTGAATTGCGCTCAAAACATCGGGTGGGATTTCTGAAATACTTTGTTGAATTTCCTGAAGAACAATCTCGAACCGTTCATAAATAACTGTAGCTTCCTTGATTTTAATTTTGAGAATCTCTTTCTGTCGCCTCTCAGGGCCAATTTTCCTCAGATATACTTTTATTGATTTCAGGGATTCCAAAATTTCCTTTAAATTATTGACTGCCATACATAAAATTTAAAAAAATAATGCTAATTCTCTAGTTTCTACTAAGGTATTATCAAAAATCAAATTGAGACAATAAAAATTCAAATAAAAATGTCATCATTATTCATTGCATATTATGTATATCGTTATGATCTGGGTCAACTCACGAACTTTGCAATTGCCACATGACACGGGCGTCACCAATGAATTTGTACAACTGTCCGGTGCTACGTCGGTTCCGCTTATGTGGACGAAAAATAAAGGTGCGGCTACAGAGTGTCCTTTGGAAGCTCACCTGATTTATATCAAACAAGCTTTTGGAGTCTGTTAATATCACCTAGGCGTTGTTGATGGGAGCTAACATCTGGCTTCTCGTGACTTCTCGCCTGATTTTCCTTTCCAACCTCTTCTTACATAAGTTGAAAGTGTAGAATACGGCCGCTGCTATAACCAGAAGGAAGATTACCAATTCACATACCTCTCGAGTGGAAATTTTTTCGCTGATTTGTCCATTAGTTTGGCCACCACTATTACCAGCCTGTGCGATGATAATCTCTTCTCTTTCTTGCTTAGCTTGGCTTGACCCCATTTTTACTTTTCTCCTTACTCTCCACTAAATATTCAAAAATTTCCAAGGTTTCGCCATCAGGATCGCCATGTAGTAACGG
This sequence comes from Adalia decempunctata, assembly GCA_951802165.1. Taxonomy (NCBI): domain Eukaryota; kingdom Metazoa; phylum Arthropoda; class Insecta; order Coleoptera; family Coccinellidae; genus Adalia; species Adalia decempunctata. Next base: position 49,661,170 of record OX637697.1, read on the forward strand.
GGTTGTTACTTAGGGTTTGAAGGAGAACACTTTACTATAAAATTATCTATTGAGCTCATTAGGTACACTGATGTCTTACTTCTACAATAAATGACTAATGACTGACCAATCCTTCTTCTATCTGTCCTACTTAATATAAGACAATGGGTACAGTGCTGAGTACGCAATATTGAGAAATATCTATTTAACATTCCAACGTTAGGTACACTACAGTAGCAATTTGGGGTTTTCAGCAATTTATGTTTCTCGAAAAAAGAGAACATGACATGTATATTACTTTTTCTCTATCTCTTATAGTTTAGGAGTTGTAGGACCAAACCATCGAAATCTGTTAAGTTAATTTATAGTAAAGGCAATTAATTTGAAACATATACAGCACTTACTCTTCAATCGAATACATCAAGAACTTTTCTGATGACACTTTTTTGATTTTAATTTAAAAATGTTTCAATGCAAGACGATGACTGCACGGATGAATATCAAATTTTAAGGTGTGGATTGCTGATTTGTGTGTAATTGGATCTTAGAATGCGATTCTAGCTCGAAAACTCCTGACCTCATGTCAGTGCCTCTCCACTCTCTTCCATTATTTCTTTTTTTTCGAGTTGTCTGACGCATAGAGGAAATTCCATAGCAAGAAGCACGGTATCAGGTATATTCAAAAGGATTCCCACTCCTATTCATAGAAGATGAATATATTAGATGCCAAATATTTGGAAACAAAGTAACAAACACAGAATCACCTGTGAATACTTTATTTCGGACTATAAACATTACGCAATGTTTGTGTCTTGGCTACATACGATTTTCAGTAGTAATATCACAAAAGATAGAATTTCCGTGATAAGTCTATAGATTTATTTTCAAACGAAAATGAGTTGCTTGCAAACATCACAAGTCCGGAGGACGAGTGGTGTTTCCTCAAAGCAACTCATTTGAGTTTGGAAATAAAAGATAGACTTATGAGGTGAATTCAATCTCGAGTGAAATTTTATAAGACTATTTCACGAACAGAATAAAAGGCCAGAAACTCCATAATCGAGAAAAGCAAGGAAAAACTTATGTTGACGTCTTCAATTTATATTTATCAGTTGTCAAACCATTCGTTTCCATCATATATCTACTTATACCAATATGGATTATACCCCTGCTTTTCACTGTCACAAAGTGAAGCCAAATCTTTGGTAAAGCTTGAGTTGTACGCTTGCGTCAACTGGAAATTCAAAAATTGTGAGAAATTTAGAGGTTATGTTTAATCTGAAAGACAACAAGAAAATAGATATACAGAATAAAAATATGTTACTTTAATACTTTCAGTTCAATTTTAGAATATGAATAGGAGTTAACAATGATATTGAGGACTTGAAGAAAACGGAATAAAGAGATTAAAACATTCGACATTAAATTGTGAGGTTACGATCGAAACTATTCACATGAAGTTAAGAAAGGCATACGTTTCACGACATAATTAGGCAATCCAAACCACGTGGCGCCCTGCCTCCAGATAACCTATAAATTTTCTGACAGGTCGCTGGCTTGCAGTAAATATGAAGAATTTTATTATCTTATATGCATTTCATGAGTGAACGAGTGAGTTTTTATGATTTCTAATATCAAAAAGTATCCTGAAGTATCACTGACGAAGAAAATTTCACTCAATCATATGATTACAACTTTTAGTATTGGGAGCCCGAAGAGATTGAAGAGAAAGTATTGGAGAAGGAATATTAATCAGAGCACGGTCCCTGTAACTTCTTTATCCTTTTATATGATATAAATTTAAATATTCATCAGTTTTACATTTTACATGAACTGAATACTGCTTATTTCAGTGTCTACGAAGACACATTCACTTTAGTTTCTTATCTTCGATATTGTTAAGTCTTGATGACTTCTGACCCAATTTCCTTTTGTTTCCTGATGAGTCACTTAATATGTGTATAATACACCAAGTTACACACACTGGGTATTCCAAAATATTCAAGAAAATCCTCATAATTTGAACGACTTGCACATCCAACTTTGGCACACATTTATGGCATTTTTTATTGAAAATGCACTTAATTTAAATAATTTTCACTGGTCTGATATTCCTAGGAGTAATATTGACTAGAAATATCGAAAAAATGTCCACATAAAACAATTTTTCAAGCAAATAAACGGTTTTAATGTCTACATGAACAAAGCTAAACTTGGTTTGTTTGACCACCAGCTAACCTCAAAAAAATATTTGACAGGTCGTTGGATTCCCTAATACGATGTGTCAGAGAGAGATAGAATTAAAAACATATTTTAGTCTCAATATTGCCGCACAAGCGCAGATCTGGATTGTTACCAAAGCCCAGCTTCAGTTTCGATTGGCTTATTCCCATAGAACTTATAGTACATGGAATGCCATTAGCCTTGCTGCTCAGTTTAAAAAAATGGATAAACATCTCCAGTTGGAGGAATACTGAAATTTCCATGTTGCCATGGTTACGACTTGTCATACAGAACAGAAACACAGAAATACTATGAATTTAATCGTCAAGATTAGTGTTGTTCATAATCGAATGATCTCAATAATCGAATGATGAGCATTCGAGTGATTGCAATAATCGAATGATCACTCGAATTAAAAATAATCGAATGGTCGAACACCTGTTTTCTGCTTGTATCAGCGTTAACCGCAGAGTTTTCGCTTTTCCGACTTTCATTCGTTCATTTCCTACAATAAATATTTTATCTTAATGATTTTATTATTTTATCTTAGTACCTATATTCTCAAATCAAAATTTCTATTTAGTAAAGAATATTTTATTGTTCATTCATTATCATTTTCAATATGAAAATTCTCAAAAAGAAGTTAGTTACCTCATAAATACTTCCATGCATTTCACGAAATTGAAATATTCGAACGGCCATATTGAAGAGGTACAAAAGGACCATGAATCAAAATCGAAACTTTTTCTTGTGACCTCCTGCCGCGAGAAAACAAATTCTAAAATTCATAAATATTCATAAAATCCAAAAGAATCCTATAAGAGTCCGCACCTGTGTTCATTGGACGCATTTATCAAAAAGCGATTTGAAAGAATGTGTTTCACATCTTTCGAATTAAAATTCACTCGAGATCAGACGTATCATTCGAGCGATCGCTCGAATTAAAATTCACTCGAGATCAAACGTATCATTCGAGCGATCTCTCGATTTATCATTCGAATTAAATTTCACTCGAGATCAAACGTATCATTCGAGCGATCGCTCGATTTATCATTCGAATTAAATTTCACTCGAGATCAAACGCATCATTCGAGCGATCGCTCGATTTATCATTCGAATTAAATTTCACTCGATATCAAACGCATCATTCGAGCGATCGCTCGAGTTATTATTCGATTCATGCGCAGAAAACGGGACTTTAGTTCTGCGTCGATTATTTTATCATTCGAATGATCCATTCTAATAATCGAATGATGTCGATTATAGCAATAATCGAATGATCGATTATTTTTCATTCGAATGATAAAATCACTAGTCAAGATCCGATTCACTTGGCATTTCGGCAAACATTTCTGTTCTGTATGACAAGTCGTAACCATGATTCGCGCATCGGCTGTTGACAGGGCAACATATTTGGGTTTGTGGAGTTATAATAACCTAAATCTTTCCCTTGACTGTGCTGTTTCGTGATAGTTTTTTCTTTCCCGGTGAGTTTAAACCCCCCTAGAATATAGTGCTGAACAATTTTTGCTAATAACGGCCACCCAGGCTGGCCTAGCTGCTTTGTTTTCGTACTTCATTTTTTTGTTTGATTTTTTTCGCATACACGCTACGATAAACAAGCTCCTTATCTCTGTTTTTTTTCCAACATGAGTACCACAGATCCCGAGGCTTGGCCTCGGGTTCTGGATACTTTATCTCTTAGGGCGAAGCTTGCTTTCACACAACTGGACAGGGATGAGTGGAACTCAATCAATGTAGGACTATTAAAAGAAGAGCTGACTCTGATCAGGTCTCAGGCAGTATCACATAAAAAGCTGGAGATAGTCGAGAGAATCGACGTCCTCCTTGGAAAAATTGAAGGTGGCCATTCTAAGATCAAAAAAACGCAATGCTTCTACTCCAGTAAAGACAAAGGACCATTTGAAGTTATCATTGAAAGTTCTGATAGGGAAATAAAGAACCTGAACCCACTCAGTATTGGAAAAATAATCCATAACAATAAAAACTATCAGGATTACAAAGTTATCAATATTAATAGGAAAGGCATCAAAAAGGTAGGTGTTAGATTTACGTCCGCTGATCAGGCAAATAGCTTTGTCAAGTATAATGAATTCGACCCAAGCGTATATGATATCTATATTCCTGGTAGATTTGTTTCCATTATGGGTATTGTGAGAGATATAGGCCAGGATATAACCGATGAGGAAATAACCAGAATGGGCAGAGGATTGAACCCAAACGTTAAGGTTACAAGAGTAAGAAGGTTCAACAGAAGAAATACTACGGAAAGTGGTAACTCTTATATTAAGACTACCACTTGTGTCATTACCTTTGAAGGTACTACACTCCCAAAATTCTTTGAACTTTACACTATCAGGCTACCAGTTGAAATGTACATTCCCCCTGTTGTACAGTGCAACAAATGCTTGAGATTCGGACATGTGAGAAACCTTTGCAAGGGAAGATTCAGATGTAGGAAGTGTGGTTCTCATCATGAAGATGAGAACGCTTGTGATGCTGAGCCTTGTTGCATCTTTTGTAGGCAAAACCACGAGGCTACAGATAGAAGATGTCCGGAGTACGCAAGACAGTCAAGAATGAGAGAAATAATGGCGTTACACAACATATCTCTCTACGAGGCAGACAAATCATGCAAAAATCAAATTGCACCCTCCCCGTCAGATTTCCCATCTCTGCCCAATAGAAAAATAGAACAGGCTACTTCATTAGTTCCCAATCGTGGCCAAACCTATGCCAGTGCACTGTCGCGCCCCAAAAACGTACCTCAGGAATCTGGTAATTCTGAAAGCAGACAGCGTACTAAGCGCAAAGCAACCCCCACCATTGGATACGACAAGGCTGAACACGATTCATGCCTGATGCAATATAGGCCCTCATTTTCCAAGGGAGGTAACTCCCCTGTACTATCTCAGGATGCCCACTTAGCATCCTCGTCACAGAATAAAATAACTGTTGAGGCAATGATTCACTCCCCCTCATATGAGCAACTCCTTTCACAGGCCAGCTCATATGTATATAGTCCTAACGTACCGTCAATTATTGAAGAAGACACTGTTATCGAAGAAAGACCAATGACCACCTACAACGAGGACTACCTGAGTTTCAGGGAGCCCTCACAAAATTAGTAAGAAGATTCCCTTCACTTAAATGCTCTGTTTTTTTGTAGTTTTTCAACCACTTTTTTTTTTTCTTCACCTGATTCAGATCATATTCTTTCAAGATACATCCCAAGTTCAAGAAGACATCCGTCCCCCCCAGGACTCAACCAACTATGATCACAATCTTACAGTGGAACATTAGATCATTGTACTCTAACTTCAACGATCTCAAAATCCTTATCAAGGACTTGAACCCAGACATCATATGTCTGAATGAAACATTCGTTAAGGACCATCAGATTGTGTCTATCTCCGGCTTCTCCTTGGAGAGATCGGACAGGGCCGACGGATATGGAGGAATCGCGATAGCTGTACGCAGTCCTCTCACATATGACCCCATAGATTTAAACACCCTGAATCTTCCACCAAGAGCACAGATAATGGGTATCCGTTGTGCAGGGTACACCATTTTAAACCTATATGTCCCACCTGATGTTTACCTATCAGACAACCATTTTGATCAGATGAACACATTTACTTCCAGAAGATGCATCATTATGGGTGATCTCAATGCACAAAACCCCCAGTGGGGATCCGGAACGTCGAATCATAACGGCCATACTGTGCAAGACTTCTTGAGAGACTATGATGTTACTTTGCTGAATGACGGTACACCAACAAGGATTACACCACCACAGGATAACCCCAGCGCCCCTGACCTAGCAATATGTTCCAGCGACCTAACTATCCACTGCACATGGACAGTGATACAGGATCCAGGGTCAAGTGATCACTTTCCAATTATGGTTAAGATCGACAACTCCTCCGATGATGGCACAACTAAGAGGAAATCCCTTCGAGTGTTCAATGTGGCAAGAGCGGACTGGCTGCGTTTCTCGAGTGGATTAGAGGAGATCATAGAGTCAACACATATAGCTGATGTGACGGCCTTGATGGATGCCATCAAGACCGCGGCGGAGCCTTCAATCCCCAAGTACAGGGAGCGCACTAACTCCAAATACAGCGTTCACTGGTGGGACGAGGAGGTCGCGAGGGAAGTTGCGTTTAGAAGATCGCTACTGTCCACATACAAACACTCTCCTACCCTTGACAACTTCATTAGTTTCAAAAATCAAACAGCCAAAACCAGATCCCTAATAAGGAAGAAAAAAAGAGAATCCTTCCGTAAGTTTTGCGGAAATCTATCCCTAGACAAAACAAAACGTATGTGGAATACGATCAAGAAATTCTCTGGACAGCCTTCGCACGACAAGAGTCATGTCGTATCGGACCAGTGCGCAGCTGACATTGTTCGCCGACTCTCCAGCCTTCGCCACTCGCCAGCCTTGGCATTGCACTATGAAGAATTTCGGGATATCTTCACAATTGAGGAACTGGCCTACGCCCTTAAGTTCAAGAAAAACTCCGTGCCGGGCATAGACAGTATAGATTACAAAATTCTCTTCCATCTACCCCCATCGGCAAGACTTCTCCTTCTCTCCCTACTAAATCGCCTTTTACTCCAAGGCGACCCCCCTAAGGACATGAAAGCCGCAGCAGTAATCCCGATCCTCAAAAAAGGCCTACCGATCAACATTAGCACCAGCTACCGGCCAATCACGATTTCGTCTTGCGTAACTAAAGTCCTCGAGAAGCTCCTGAAAGAGAGGATTGAGAAGAAAATGGGTTCCTCCCTGAGTTTCGGCTTTCGTAGAGGCAGATCTATAAATGACTGCCTTTCCCTCACTACAGCCCATATATATTCTGCATTTGACAGTGGATTCTTCACCGTAGCCCTATTTTTGGACATCACTAGCGCTTACGATCACGTCGACTTGAATATCCTATGGAAAGATATGATTGACTGCAACATCCCCTGTAATATGGCTAACTTAATATACCAACTATTCTACGATAGAACGGTATCGGTCCGGGGAGCCTCTGGAGAAGAATTTGTTGCGGAAATTCGGAGCGGCTTAACTCAGGGTTCGGTACTGAGCCCTTCCTTATTCAACCTGTACACCCGATGTCCACCGGGCCTTATGGCTGACGAAACTGTGCTCATACAATACGCAGACGATCTTGTGCTGATCGGCTCTGGAAGGGACTTGACCCTCACGATCGAAAGCATGAAAGCGAATCTTGAGAGGTTGATAGGATGGTTGACCAGTCGCAATCTCCGCATCTCGGCACGGAAGTCCTCGGCAGTGATCTTCTCCAAACATATCCTGCCTCCAACGCCACCACCAATTGAGATTGACTCACAGCCTATTCCATGGAAACCACAGGTCAAGTATTTGGGAGTAACCTTAGACCAGAAACTGAAATGGGGAAAACAGATAGACGACATGTGTTCTAAGGCCATTTCACAATGTAGCATAATCAGGAGCCTTTGTAGGCCGTCCTGGGGATCCCACCCCAACACGCTTCTTAATGTTTACAAAGGCCTTATCCGACCTCATTTAGATTTTGGTAGCATTCTCTATGGCAGATGCTCTAAGGCCGTCCTCCAGAAACTAGATAGAGTACAGTTTGCTGCCCTCCGGGCGACCCTAGGACTAATGAAGTCAACCCCTACCAATGTCATATTGGCGGAAAGTGGGGAACTCCCCCTCAAATACCGAAGACTTTGGCTATCCTATAAGAATGTAACCAAGTTACACAGGTTCCTGAATCACCCATTGTTGGAGACTGTCCGCGACCCAGCTAGACTGAGAAAACTTTGGTTCAACGACACAGTCCCCGGATACATTCAGGCCATCCAGAGGACCAGAGGTGAACGACCCACCATCTGGAGAGCTCCTACCCTCCCATATTTCCATACCAACAGCAAAATAAGAGCTGAGAGTATAAAGGTAATCAATACAGGGTTAATCAAAGGATGCGTAGTCAATAAGCAAAAGTTCACGGCTCTCCTGGCGGAAAAATTCAGTAGACACACCGAAATCTACACTGATGCTTCTAAATCCTATAACCCGGATTTGGTGGGATATGCATGTTGGGTTCCGTCATTGCAGTTGAAAGTGTGTGGAAAACTTCCTGGCCACTGGTCCATATTCTCTGCAGAAATGTACGCCATCAATAGAGCCATACAGGTGGTAGTAGAACGACATATTTCCAAGGCTGTCATTGTGACAGACTCCCTGAGTGTCCTCGAAAAATTAAAAAGAGGAAAAATAGACGCCAACACCGATATAGGAACCATACAAACCATTATGGGACTCTCCCATGCCAAGGCTATGGGCCACTGTATCACCTGTATATGGGTGCCTAGTCACTCGCACATTACCCACAATGACACGGTCGACATGATCGCGAATCGAGGTAGACTTTTGCCGGGGAACTCCTTACTCAGGGGTGATCCTCGCGAATTGTGGCCCGGCTTTTTGGGGGAAGTATGGAAGGATTGGGACCAGGAATTCAAAGCCCTGGGACAAACAAAGGGCAAAACTTATGCCGACTTGATAACACCAAGCAAATACCGCAAAACAACCTGGTTCAAAAACCTTGAAGGCCCAAGGAGCAACTTCACCACAATTACCCGCCTGAGATCTGGTCATTGCATGACTCCAGCCCACCTGGAACGAATCGGTGTTAAAAACTCGCCCCTGTGCAGCTGTGGTGAGTATGGAGATTTGCGGCACATCTTCCTCTCTTGTGAAGAAAACATCTCAAATATCAATATATTATATAGTAAATTTCTCGCCCACAAACTGCCTACACCATTGAACATAAATGATTGTATTTACTCAGAGAAAACAGAGATAACGAGCTTGTTATTGGAATTCCTCAGGAATTCTAATGTTAATCTTTGACTGCTTTGCTTTTGGTTCAGATGATCGCTTGGTTTTGTTTGATCAGCATGTGTTCTTTCCTAATCCTAGTCCCCTTACAGAATCATTGTTCAACCCGAGACCTGTGTTAAACCCTGTGTATACTCCACGGGGGAAAGTATAAACAGCCAAGTCTTACACTAATAAATTGGATGCCCAAGATTGAAATTGACTGAAGCCTGAAAAGAAAGAAGAACCAAAATCCTCACCACAGTCTGGTATAGGCACGACCTAGACTTCCACTCCCCTGGGAACCAGACTGGCAAATTCTATTAGACACTTAGAGACTGGGTGCATAGCCTGAGAGCTGTCCCATAGCTCATAGCTTTTCCCAACTTGGGGGTATGCATGTGGGATAGCTTGAGTTGAGAAGAAGAAGAAGAAGAAGTCGTAACCATGGCAACATGGAAATTTCAGTATTCCTCCAACTTGAGCCATTTTTTCGCGGGAATCACGGTTCAAAACTATTTCAAAAACATTTCGAAGTAAACGTCACCAGTTCATGCATCGCTAAAATGCCACAATTTCAAAACGGTGACGTCATCATAGAAATGTCAATTCAATTTATGAATTTAAAAGTTAGAAACATGATACACGCACATAATAATAAAAATATTTATAATTTTAGGTGTGTTTATTTGTATATTATTATTGAATCTTGTATTTTCAAATTGGACACTACTCATTTTATGATGAATTAGAATGTTCTCGTCCTGATTAACGACTTGTTGAAAAATATTTACGCAATATTCATATTGATTGAATCAAGAGGAAGAAGCCGTAAAATCAATTTCAAAAATTTGAACATACATTTTCAAAACTAAATAATATTTCAGAATTCTAAAATAAAAGGTGTGCTCTACTCGAAGTGATTTATTACTTCACTGTCACAGGTTACAATGCATTCTTAAAACAAAGCTGCCATATTAAAATAATATTCAATGCAATGAAGAGTAGTTATTATTATTTATTCAAAATAAAAACGGTGAAAACAAAATAAATCCTACAAACATAACCTATATTCCTCAATCAGCTGATTCCAAACTTCAAACTGCAGTTCGAACTATTCCGCTACCTGCTTTCAAACCGCTTCAAATTATTTTGAACCATTTGGTGCGTGACGTCACCAGTTCGACGCGAAAACACGAATATTTCAAAACGGACGAAATAGTTTTAAAATATTGTCACGCGAAAATTCGGCTTTGGGATGTTTAGCCACTTTTTGATTTGGTAATAGTGAAGCGTGTTGCTTTTAATTGTGAATCGGGATGGGGCTACGTTTCGTCCCAGCCTCGCTTACGATGGACTCATCAGATTGGCTAATGTAAGCGAGGCCTGCCAATGACGTAGGTGTTACAGCTGCCCTGCTCTAAGCGAGCGTGGGTACTGGGTAGTAGGACCTGGTCGGTCTATAAAGAGTATGGTACCGCAGTAACCAACGCTGCCTAGGAGGAGGTGCCCTCTGTGCGGGCGGCGTGTGAAGCGCGGTCGCAGACTTCTACACGCGTGGCATTGAGTCGCCACATGACTCTCCCCCAGTGAACAGGACAACTGGTCATGGTCATGATACCGTGGACGATGCCTGGAGACCTGAGAGGGCTGCAGCCGGTGCTTTGTGTTGTCCGACACTGTGATGGACGTGTGCCATCGCCAGCGAGGGACGGTTGCACACCTTGTTGCGCTTGCAGCCAGAATTGTCTCGAAGGTTGATCCAGACATCGTATGTGAGGACGAAAGTTTAGCTGTTATTTCCCCATACCCGATCACGTCGGGGTCACCAATTTGAAGCGTGTTGCTTTTAATTGTGAATCGGGATGGGGCTACGTTTCGTCCCAGCCACGCTTACGATGGACTCATCAGATTGGCTAATGTAAGCGAGGCCTGCCAATGACGTAGGTGTTACAGCTGCCCTGCTCTAAGCGAGCGTGGGTACTGGGTAGTAGGACCTGGTCGGTCTATAAAGAGTATGGTACCGCAGTAACCAACGCTGCCTAGGAGGAGGTGCCCTCTGTGCGGGCGGCGTGTGAAGCGCGGTCGCAGACTTCTACACGCGTGGCATTGAGTCGCCACAATAGCATTCCATGTACTATAAGTTCTATGCTTATTCCCCATATAGGAATTATTAGATATATGGTTTCCATAGTTCAATCACAGATTATACTGTAGTTCAATCGTTGAAAACACCGAAGTTGTCAGACCAATCATAATTCAGAGACAGTTGGTATTATCGCGAAAATACAAGCTGTCTTTGGACTGTGATTGGTCAGTTTTTGAAATGAGTGGAATATAGTCATCGTAATTAGTTTCTGCTCTTCAAATTCGAAATGTTTTAACTGGTGATTTAAATCAGGATGAATCATTTTATCCAAGTTTCAATCAACATAATGATAACAATGCAAATTATTGGCGAATCAGTAAATGAATAAACTAATTATTGATTCGCTAATGATCTGAATGTACAGGGTGAGTCTATGACTTGTATATCTTTTGACTGTACCTTCTTTTCACTGTCAATGTTTTCGATTTCCGCTCTGCAGAAAGCTGAAATGATTTGAAATTTTAATTTGAAAAAAAAATTGGGCCTAATACATGCCTGATGCGATTCTCTGGAATTGATGCAAAGTTCATAGTTTTCAATTATCACTAACCTTATCTGAATAAGAATGTTACAAACACGATATTTCCTAACAAAAACACTTAGCTTTGTCCGATTATTTCTGCAGTTGAAAAGCCATATTTCTCCCACCAAAATAAGTTCCTTCTTCGATTTTCCCGAAGATTAGTTTGTAAACACTAATCATTTCTTCATATTTTCCTCGACATCCCAAAAATATCTCATAAAAATTGTTTTCTCACTAACATAACCTAACTCCATTAACCTAGAACTATATCATAGGATTCGACCTAACCTAACTAACCTGATTCGCCAATGTACAGGGTAAGTCTATGACTTGAACATATCTTTTAACTGTAGATTCTTGAGGCCAAAAATAAATGAAAAGTTCCCCTCCAAATCTAAGTGTTAGCAGAGGGAATCTAAACGGGGTACCATACAATTCTGGGTATGATACACAAGAACAGATAAACACCTCTGAAAAAACTCTGTCTCCCCGTGTATGTGTGGTGATACTGAATATGCTGCTATCTATGTTACAGAGCTCCTTGTGCTTGAAAACAAGCCTTCTCATCGAACTGGATGCAAATATCTTGAATATTTGTAACGAGAAAAAAAGAAGAAAAACGAGAAAGAAGCGGTAGAAAAAAAATCTTTCACCTGCTAAAAAACCTTTTCACAAAGTCCCAACTCTCTCATGGATCGGGAGGATCTTTCGATCAGGTCCGATCTTCCAAATGATGATTCTTCTGTTCTTCAGGTGTTCGAGGAACGCTATAGGCCCCTTATGTTGGGGGATAATCTCCCATAAATTAGAGTGGTTGTTTTTAGCGAAAAATCAGCAAAAAGGCAAGAGCAAATTCGAAAAACGTCTGACACTTCATTGTCATTTCTGACAATGAATGTCGCTACAAACCACGTAGTGAATCGAAATTAATGAAAAATGAAATGATACTTGCGCTAAATAATCTTTGGTAAACAATATCCTCTTGGAATTTTATACACTCGACACTACACGGTTAACATAAAATTAATTCACTTAAATTAAACACATAATCATTACGAGATAGAAGAAAGACCCCTAAAATAATCACTTTTCTTTTTTGTAAAAACATAGTTCAATGAAGCTGGCAACGTATACTCGTACCTATATGATAAGATGGTCTATATCTTCTTGAGAGATACTTCATCTCTCAGAGCCACCAAGCCGGTTAAAGTAAGGGAGAACATATGGCTCCACGGTTTCTTGAAGGTAACGCAGCGCTGTCATGTTACTTCGAATAAAGACTAACTGTGACATACTTGCATGTGCAATAACACCCTATACCAGGGGCCGGCAACCTCCGGCTCGCGAGCCACATGCGGCTCTTTGGATGCGAGCCTGCGGCTCTTTAGCTCCATACGCAAATGTTATCTATTTCAACGAAGAGGATAACGTCCTAGGACTATTTCATTTAAAAAAATTAAATCATTCTGAATCGATTGAGGATTAGGCACTGGTACATGAATTTACTGACAGATTTGATCAATTCAAAACCAACAAAACCAATTTAGCGTTTATAGTAAATCCTCTCAATACAAATAGTAACGAAACCCACATTGAGCCATTTGGAATTGATACTGGATCTCTAGAAATGCAATTGATCGATTTAAAAAGTAAAACTTTGTGGAGTGGAAAATTTACAGAGTTGAAAAGCAAGTTGGAAGAGCTGAAGGTCCAGAAATGTAATTATGATTATGAATCACAAAAAAAGGGGACAGCGTTAAAAGAAATGCCGCGAGTTGAGGCACTTACATTTGGCGCTTGGAATAGACTTCCTGATTGCTACAGTGAGGTGAAGAATTTGGAGTGCTGACTTTCTTTGGATCGACTTATTCGTGCGAGCTCTTGCATGAATATAATAAAAAGTAGAGTAGGGAGAGCCAACTTACAAATGAAAATTTGGAGTCATGTTTGGAACTTAAAACAACGAGCTATGAACCAAATCTATCCAAACTTTCTGAAGCAATGCAGACCCAACGCCATTGAATCTGTTTGTTTGTTTTTGAAGTAAAAGTTAAAGTTGCGAATAAATGTTTTATTGTTTGAATTTTTCACACAAATAATCTAATCATCATGAAAAAAACTACTAATATATAAATAAACTAGCTGGCCCGGCGAACTTTGTACCGCCTGAATTATACTTAAAAGTTGTATAAACTTACCATTGCTTTCTTTCAAGCAGGAAAAAAATTAGGCATAATTAAAGTTCAAAATATACAAAATTTTAATAATTTTGTAATTCACATGGAAAGAATTCTCTTTATTTAAGCGGTAACTAATTGTTGAACTTGAACATATAACTTTTTGTTTTTAATTGTTGTACAGTTCTCTTTTTGCAGTACCTCATGTGACTGTGAATAGCAGGAGTATAATCCATATTATACCTTTCCTCTTATATGAATCAAAATGTCAAGAATATGAACAAAAATTATTCCTTTAATGAACTATCGACTATTAACACAGCCCGTCGACCAGAATTAAAAAATCAGTCATTTGTTAATAGCCCAACCTGAAGAGGCAAAAACAAAACTTTTCTTATATTCTCAAAATCTAATCAGTGGTCACACCATTATTTTAGACATCTTAGCTAGGCTGCTAAGCTCAAAATAATGGGTAAACATCTCAGTTGGTGGAGCAGCGCGATTTTCATTATTCCATGGATATGAGCTGTCAATCTCTCTTCAATTTGTTCAATTTAGTTGACGATATCAAGCTCGTTAGAAGACAAATCGAGATGTTAAAATGTCGATAGTACGATCGACACGGCAAAATTATCAACACTGTGAATTATGTTGAACTCATATTCAAATTTATTGATGGTCATTCGACCAGATCAGATTAGGCAACCCATGAAACGTTATTGTATATCATAAGTGAAAGCCCGATGAGCAAACGTTTCAAAATTATTGACGCTCACAATACTGTCTCTGTGCGAACAGAAACACGGATATAATATGTCAATTACTAATTATGGGCAATTTTGGATTCAGTTATTTCCGCAAATATATCTATTACCCAAACAGAAATTCGAAAGCATTTCAAAAATAAAGAAATAAGATGAAGATGGCCAACTCACGTTTGAAACTGATCGTCAAAATCAGATACCTGATCTTTCGGTAAAAATTCACTGTTCCACCAACTTGAGATAAGTTTACCCGCTTTTTGATCTGGAAATAGACTTCCATGTTACCATGTGTTCTATGCGAATCACATATCGCCATCTAACAGCGGTAATATCAACCTACGACTACGTACAGTGACTATTCACTGTACGACTACGCATCAACGGTAGCGACACCCATTCAAAAGAAGGAAAAGCATTTCCTGCATAAGTAAAACTTTCATCAATTTTTTCGAAGTTTTATTGTATTTTATAATAACCAGACCGAAGACGATTCCATAAATGAAGTTTCATAACAAACAATCCATCCGATCTCTAGTTATAAATGGTGTAACCAACATCTTTCTTTCATATATATAGATTATATTTTTTTTATGAACGCATTGAACTTTTTTTTTAAACTTTATTAATTTTTTTAATTTATGCGAGTACTATTTATTGTTGGCAAAAAAATTTCGTGGCTCTTTGACAACTTTGATATTTTGTTAGTTATAATTTTTCGCTCCTCCGACTCAAAAGGTAGCCGAACCCTGCCCTATACCATAACGCCTACTGTCCGGTGTACATGACGCTCAACATCAAACTGAGGTTCACGTCTTTCTCTCCGACGTCGTCTCACCCTTCTTCGGACATCATGTGCACCCAAGGAGAATCGAAATTAATCAGAAAAGACGACCAGATGCCATTCCACATTCCAATGTTGACGTTCTCTGTACCAGTGTAATCAATGCCGGCGATGCGATGCCGTCAGAAAAAGGGCGTCGCCAGGAAGGGGCCAGAGCTCAAATACCCCTTGAAAACTCATGAAATAATAGCAGTTCATTATTTCTGATTTTTTTTGCCCCCCCTAGCTCGAAGGCTGGCGACGCCCTTGGTCAGAGGTAACACAAGATGGGGTCGATGATGCTGTAGTCCAAAAGACCCTATCCGGCGGTAAACCGTTCGGACAGTTACAGGATGGCCTTGTTCTCCTAACCTTATCAGCCAAAGATCGAGTTGTCCCAAATGGGTCTCTGATAGCCATAAGTCTTAGGCCAGTTACAGATACAGCGGTTTTCGCCGAGTCGACGGCTGATTTTGCTTCTGTGGAACGAGTCTGCTTGAGCGGCGGTGTGTGGTTTCATAGCGCAAAAGCACAGGCCAATTCCGACGACTCGGCGATTTTCTCGCCCGCCGACTCGGCGCAAACCGCTGTGTCTGTAACTGGCCTTAGACGTCGATCTTGAACTTCATTTGTGCTTCTTCGACGTCCGGCGCCTACTCTTCTTCGATTTTGGGTATTATCAAACGACGCTTGACAACATCTCATACCAGTAGTTGGATTTATGTTCGTACGGTTAGCAATTTCTCGAAATGAAAGCCCCGCCTCCCATAGTCCAATAATTCCAACTCTTTCAAATTCACTAAGCTGGCGATAAATTCCGCGTACACGTGCTCTAGGCATTTTAACAACAACTAAACATCGAGTTTGGATCTCTTCGAACAGCGAATATAATAAGGTGGATGAACAAGGATCAGATGACTTGAACATTTCCTGATAGTCTAGACTCTAGAGCCAATCGGTTTTTCAACATGTTCGAAATTCATCAGTGTAACATGTGCATTTTTTGAAAATCTAAAAGTCGAAGAGAGACTTGACGAGTCTGGGCAATAATGCTCTAGACAGGGCTAGCTTTATACCTGCAAAAATATCTGCTTTCTTGTTCGGAAACATAACCCTACTGCGGTAGCAGTATATGGCACTGATGAAGGCTAACAAGCCATAAACCGGTTTGTCAATATTTTGCTGTGGTGGTGCCACCTGGTGGTGTACTTCGGAAACAAGATCTCTGCTTTTCCATTTCTCACATTTGAAAGTATATAACATTGAAACTAGTATTTTTTCCTTTTCACCAGTTGAGTGAGGATTCTCATGAAGAAATATTAGGTAGGTAGCTGACTTTTTTGCACTTCCATTCAGAAAGTAAGTGCGTTTGCTAAAAATTCCGAGTCCGATCGGTAAATATCTAATGAAAATTTTTGATTTCTCCGGCAATGGTCCAAGTATTTTTGACGTTTTTTATTGTGACGAAATCCGAAGAAGACCGGAGCCTTGGGCGATTTTCAAGAGAAATAGACTGAGTGTTAATCGAGTATCATCAGATTGAAATCAGCCTTCTGTCCTCGATTGGAGGATCTTAGTTTCGAGGAAATCATGAAAGATATTCCATCGGCTGTGCTTCTACCTTCAGTAGCCGGTATGGGTCTGTAAAGCCTAACTTTCGAGCTACGAATGTTATCACTGACAAGTATTCAAACGTTATGCACGAAATACAAGTTAGATACACAGATTATTTTGAAAATATCAGCTTTGTAAACATGACGTGAGTCTGGAGACGGTCAGATTGGGATATTGGAGAAAATTACCAGTGGAACAAACACTACAGATATCAGCGGGTAATCAGATATATGTATCTTTTCAGGCAAAGCTGCCCGGCAGACTAAATTTCTTTGAGAACAATCAAAGACAAAAATTGTGTCCCATTTCCAGCGTCCGACGAAGGACGCAGCACAGTTACTCAAGAAGCTCCGAAGATAAACAGGGGGGCAATCGTCGAAATCAAAAACAATTGATCGTTGATTGCTGAAGACTGAGAGAGGAAGTGGGGGTTTCGATATCCATCCATATCAGCCGGCAATACGGTCGTCCAATATTCGAAAACGAACCTGCTATCTAATCTACGCCCCGCAGTCGCATTTACGGAGCCTAGAAGTTAAGTTCGGAGCTGCGCGCGGTCCGATTATCGAAAGAACAATCGAAGACAGCTCAGTTGACGAGTAACCAGAGTAAAGTGTGCACGAGTCTTGACGCAGTGCAAAGTTCGCGTATTTGTGACAGTTGTGTGCCGCTCTATGTGCATGGACATCTGAGAACCCGAGTGCGAACACCGAACAGTCTACGATAACATGGCCGCCGACTCGGGTATGGATACATGTCCCTCGCCCGAAATTGCGGATTCAAGAAAACGTCCTCTAGACGGAGACGCAGAGAACGGTGACACAAAACGATCTCATTTCAGCTCAGGTAAATCATAAACATCCATATTTTCAATTCGATCCGCGTTGCCTTTTATTCTATGCGCCGCGCAATATATCGACGTGTTGGTGGTGTACAGAGGCCGCGACTCTGTGTACGTCCGAATCATCGAATTTTTCGGGACGGCAGTGATGAAATCGAATTCTGTTACTTTAACCTTGCCGCGATTGGTAGGTGCTCACAGCTGATCGGGGAATTTACCGCGCTCAATGGCGAAGTGGGTGTGATGCATACACACACACTCCGCGGGTCTGTTATGTCATGTCATGGAAAACAGCCGATAGCCGATAAGCTTCTAGTTCGAATTTGAACACACCAGTTCTCTGCATGTTCGCGATCTCGACAATTTGGTGACGTGACATCCTCAAATACGTCCGATCTGCGCGCTCTACTCTCCCAATGGGCATATGTTTTGGAATTTTGACAGTCTGACACGCCGCCAACCAGATTTTTTAACGTTTTGGGCTTCCGTATCTTTCTCTTAAATGTTGACCGCTCCTGGTAGATTCATGCGGAATGGTTATGGTGAGTTTTTTGGGTGGAAAACGCACCGTTCATGGTCTTGCGGAACATCTGACCTGAATCATCATGTCATTGGCACATATTTCACTGCATCGCTATGGTGATAGTTCCTCCAAACATATTTCGCAATCACTTTTATCAGATAAACACGCTCATCAGTCACGATGTTCTTCATTGGCCTTGTTTGTTTTTTCATTATTATTATAATTGCTGGATGGAGTGTGGATAGTGTAGACACCTTAACTATATGCTTATTCAATCATGAGGTGCAGAGTTCAAAATACAAGGTCTCCTACTCGATTTTGTCGAGCTGACGTATAGTCATGCATGTTTTATTGCTATGAGCATCGTCACCTTCTTCATTGGATATACCTGGAGATTATTAATATCCTGATTGACAAACTTCTACTTCACGTTTTTCTATTGAAGCTCGTGTTTTTAGTTCTTCATGGCTTCTCGTGTTCCTTTTTTCAATTCAACCCACTCTTTGATTAATGGAGAATCCTCATCATTGACTCTCTCTACATCCAGTCTGGTTTGCTTTTTGTAATATTTGAACAATCTGTGATGATTCTCGATTTAGGATATCTAAGGAATAATGAGCTTTTTATCTTCTGAAGATTGAATCAAACACTATAATATGTAGTTCAATTTTTTACTTACGCTTTCTTAATTATTCTGTGAATCTTCGCGAAGAACTTCTCACAACGATGCAAAGTTAAGACAAACACTTAATGTTAAATGGGGTCGACATACCGAATTCGATCAACCTGGGTTCTGTAATTTGAAATAAATAAAATAATCAATTTTCAATAATGAATTCTTGATATCAAGCAAGATAAAACCTCGGATAAAACATAGTGTGTTATTCATTGATCCTTATTATTCAATCGCTTTAAAGTTCATCCTACTTCAATCAGTGCATTTGGAATTAAGAAAAAAAGTGAAAGGATTAAGAACCCTTCAGAGTTTCGTTCATCGATTTCGCCAGTGATTAGAGAATTCTGAAACATTACATCAAATAGGAAAATGAATTACGTCGACCAAAACTTCTATACAAAATATTCTTCACACGACCTGCAGTAACGGATATAAATGTATTCGGTATTATCGAAATTTGTCATCCCTTAATCGTTCATTGCACCAGTGAAAATTGCCATCCGTTGGCCGATGATGTTCCTTCCACGAAATGCATCGTCAGAATTGAATTGAAATCCCTGATTCTGAAACTTCTCTCCGCTCATTAATTTCTAACTTTCATTGTTCACCAGTGCATTCCACAGTTGGATGGACTCACATGTTAATTAAAACTCAATTACGGCAATTGTGGCCATTACGTAAAACTTGTTTTTCCCCGAATTGCAAATGCAAACTGCTGATTAAAACATCTTTGGATTGTTTCCTTGAAGGTATTTTCGGGTTGTCAAAGAATTCAAGGAGAAACAATTATCGTCACCTGAAACATTTTGAATCGATATCTGGTTATATCATCGTTTCAGTGAGGACTACACTCCATCAGAGGTACATATCCTCTTTCTTGGTCAATGACCATTAGTTACGTTGAAAAAATAAGCTTCAAACAAAGCTTTCAGCAACCCGTAGAGTATTTCTTATCAATTGGTGATTCATACCTACGAGATCTTGTTGAATATTTTATCCCATGGAACTAGAAAATGTAAAATTGAGCGCAAGAATCTTTCCTTTTATCTAAATATACCTTTCCATATCTTATGGAGCCTTCAGTAAAAATATACACGATGGGTAAAATTCGTTGTCTACTGAAGGGATATCGAGAACTAGCAGCTAAAAGAAAACTGATAACAGATTCTCGAGCTCTTTTTGTTGACTAAGCTGGATTTGAAAACGGAACCAGCCTATCGATCCTAGCTTTTGAGTTATGAACGAAAATTGAGAAATTGTCATTTACAATAATGCTGAATATCTCGCTTGTTTGAACTCATATTCTAAATCTTTTCACAGGCACTTTTCTAGGAGTAATTCAAATATATAATGATTGAATTTCGAAACTAGCTTTTTTCGAGAAATGAGAAGGATTATCAGTGTGAACTTGGCGGCCACTTTCTATCGGCCATTCTCGGATTCATCGGCCAGTTCACCAGTGGCGTCGGGTATTTACGTAAATCGCGATTAAAATTATTTGGACAACGAAAATTCGGAATTTTTGCCTGCAACGACTTATTTGATTCTCTGTTGATAATTAAACAACAAAATTTCTATTTATTTTGATGATTAGAAAAAGTTATAATGAATTATTATGTGTCGGAGAAATCTGATTTCGAGTATATTGCAGGGATATACTCAAAAAATGATTAGCCTGAATGGAATTTGATAGGGATGGTGCTAGTGCGGTCTAAAATCTCAATCCGAGAGGATTTTCATTTGCAGGACTTTTGGTAGTTTTCACCCCTATCCTCCAAGAGTCGACAAAATATCACAAGTAGGTCTAAAAAATGATAAGCATGAATGAAATTTGGTAGAAATTTTGGAAGTGTGGTCTAGAATCTTATTCCGAAAGGTTTTTCATTTGCAAGACTTTGGAGGGTAGTTTCCACCCCTATCCTCCAAGTGTCGCTAAAACATCGCAAGTGGGTCTAAAAAATGATAAGCCTGAATGAAATTTGGTAGAAATTTCGCTACTGTGGTCTAGAATCTTATTCCGGGAGGTTTTTT
Organism: Adalia decempunctata; assembly: GCA_951802165.1. Classification (NCBI taxonomy): domain Eukaryota; kingdom Metazoa; phylum Arthropoda; class Insecta; order Coleoptera; family Coccinellidae; genus Adalia; species Adalia decempunctata. The sequence continues at coordinate 49,682,394 of OX637697.1, forward strand.
ATTTGCAAAACTTTGGAGGGAAGTTTTCACCTCTATCCTCCAGGAGTCTACAAAACATCGCGAGTTGGTCTAAAAAATGATTAGCCTGAATGAAATTTGGTAGGAATGTTGCTAGTGTGGTCTAGAATCTTATTCCTAGAGGTTTTTCATTTGCAAAACTTTGGAGGGTAGTTTTCACCCGTATCCTCCAAGAGTCGACAAAACAACGCGAGTGGGTCTAAAAAATGATGAGCCTGAATGAAATTTGGTTGGAATGTTGGTAGTGTGGCCTAAAATCTTATTCCGAGAAGTTTTCAATTTGCAGGACTTTTGGGGGGAGTTTTCACCCCTATCCTCCAAGAGTCGACAAAACATCGCAGGGGGGTCTGAAAAATGATAAGCCCGAATGAAATTTGGTAGGATTGTTGCTTGTGTGGTCTAGAATCTTCTTCGGAGGGGTTTTCAATTTGCAGGACTGCTGGGGGGAGTTTTCACCCCTATCCTCCAATGGTCGACAAAACATCGCAAGGGGGTCGAAAGAATGATTAGCCTGGATGAAATTTGGTAGGACTATTATTAGTGTGGTCTAGAATCTTATTCCGAGAGGTTTTTCATTTGCAAGACTTAAGAGGGTGGATTTTACCCCTATCCTCCAAGAGTCGACAAAACATCGTAAAAAAGTGGGTCGAAAAAATAATTTGCCTGAATGAAATTTGGTAGGAATATTGCTTGTGTTGTCTATGATCTTATTCCGGGAGGTTTTTCATTTGCAGGACTTGGGAGGGTAGTTTCCACCACTATCCTCCAAGAGTCGACGAATCATCGCGAGAGGGGCCAAAAAACGATTAGCCTGAATGAAATTTGGTAGGAATGTTGGTAGTGTTGTCTAGAATCTTATTCCGAGAGGTTTTTCATTTGCAAGACTTTGGAGGGTAATTTTCACCCGTATCCTCCAAGAGTCGACAAAACATCGCGAGTGGGTCCAAAAAATGATAAGCCTGAATGAAATTTGGTAGGAGTATTGTTTGTGTGTTCTATGATCTTATTCCGGAAGGTTTTTCATTTGCAGGACTTGGGAGGGTAGTTTCCACCCCTATCCTCCAAGAGTCGACAAATCATCGCGAGTGGGTCCAAAAAACGATAAGCCTGAATGAAATTTGGTGGGAATGTTGCTAGTGTGGTCTACCATCTTATTCGGAGAGGTTTTTCATTTGCAAGACTTTGGAGGGTAGTTTTCACCCGTATCCTCCAAGAGTCGACAAAACATCGCAAAGGGGTCCAAAAAATGATTAGCCTGAATGAGGTTTGGTAGGAATGTTGCTTGTGTGGTCTTGAAGCTTATTCCGAGAGGTTTTCAATTTGCAGGACTTCTGGCGGGAGTTTTCACCCCCATCCTCCAAGGGTCGACAAAACATCGCAAGTGGGTCAAAAAAATGATAAGCCTAAACGAAATTTGGTAAGATTGTTGCTAGTGTGGTCTAGAATCTTATTCCGAGAGGTTTTTCATTTGCAAAAGTTTGAAGGGAAGTTTTCACCCCTATCCTCCAAGTGTCGCTAAAACATCGCAAGTGGGTCTGAAAAATGATTAGCCTGAATGAAATTTGGTAGAAATGATGCTAGTGTGGTCTAGAATCTTATTCCGAGAGGTTTTTCATTTGCAAGACTTTGGAGGGTAGTTTTCATCCCTATCCTCCATAAATCCAAAGACATCCTTCATTTGAGATTGCAATTCTGATCCGATTAATAGATCCAAAACACATATTTTCTTGGTCCATTTTTGAGAAATATCGCCTCCCACGACTTGAATCAACTAAATTTGTCATATTATGTAATACCACTAGAGATGGAATTTTGCCGGCAAAATTTCTCGATTGTCATATGAAAGTTTGTTGCTCGGAACGACATTTGTATCGAAATCACGAGCCCTCAGGCGAGTGATTTTGGAAAAAATGTCTTGAGCGAAATTTCCGAACAGCAACAAACTTGAATATTACAAGAGAGAAATTTTACCTGCTTAAATTTCATCTCGAGTGGGATTCGGCATTACTATTTCACTAGAAAATGTCTAACATTAAGTAATATGGTCACATTTGACACGGATTGCGCTATGTTGGCAAATTAGAATTCATAGATTAACTAAACGTTGTTTTCATTAAAACGTTGTTTCTTTCCTCTATGATATTTATTTCAGAAGCTATCTATGAATAGGAGAAACGTCAAAAATTTTATCGCTGAAAAACCAACATGTTGGTTTTGCCGGTTTGAAAGTTTTATCGGGATGAAACGATCGTTGCTACGGAAACTTCCTCACTAAAAATGAAAAGAGTGGAATAGTCAATAAAAAAATATATTGTATTGTTATATATAAGGTGCAAACAAACTGTTTACCCCAAGAAGTTACTCCGTTTGCAGATTACACACAAACTTGTCACTAACTATTCATATTTTTGTGAAAATCAAGCAATTATATAAAAAAAGCAACATAATGAAATCTTTTGATTAACGTTACGGAGACTATATCCGTTTCTGCAATATTTTTTGAAAATTTCGTAACTGACAAATTTGATTCTACTTTATAGAAATAACGCAGAAACTTTTCAGGGTAAACTATCAGTTTGCACTTCTATTCGTGGACATAATTTTCATCATGATAAATTTGTTGATTATTTAGGTTGCGAATGGTGTTCTTACCCAATATAAATACACAAAAAAGAAAGTAATTCCTCCACAACAAATATCCTTCAATATTTCAATGCATCTGAGAAATCTTCGAAACATCATTTTAGAGCACACTCTCGGAGGATAGGGGTGAAAACTACCCTCCAAAGTCTGGCAAATGAAAAACCTTTCGGAATAAGATTCTTAACCACAATAGCAATATTCCTACCAAAATTCATTCAGGCTAATTATTTTTTCGACCCCCTTGCGATGTTTTGTCGACTCTTGGGGGATAGGGGTGAAAACTACCCTCCAGAGTTTTGCAAATGAAAATCCTCTCGGAATAAGATTCTAGACCACACTAACAACATTCCTACCAAATTTCATTCAGGCTAATTTTTTTTTCGACCCCCTTGCGATGTTTTGTCGCCCCTTTGAGGATAGGGGTGAAAACTACCCCAGAAGTCCTGCAAATGAAAAACCTCTCGGAATAAGATTCTAGACCACACTAGCAACAATCTTACCATATTTCGTTCAGGCTAATCATTTTTTAGACCAACTCGCGATGATTTGTCGACTCTTGGAGGATAGGGGTGAAAACTTCCCCCAGAAGTCCTGCAAATGGAAAACCTCTAGACCACACTAGTAACAATCCTATCAAATTTCGTTCAGGTCAATCTTTTTTTGGACCCACTCGCGATGATTTGTCGACTCTTGGAGGATAGGGGTGAAAACTACCCTCCCAAGTCCTGCAAATGAAAAACCTCCCGGAATAAGATTCTAGACCACACTAACAACATTCCTACCAAATTTCATTCAGGCTCATCATTTTTTCGACCCCCATGTGATGTTTTGTCGACCCTTGGAGGATAGGGGTGAAAACTCCCCCCAGGAGTCCTGCGAATTGAAAACCCCTCGGAATAAGATTCTAGACCACTCAAGCAACATCCCTACCAAATTTCATTCAGGCTAATCATTTTTCAGACCCCCTTGCGATGTTTTGTCGACTCTTGGAGGATAGGGGTGAAAACTCCCCCCAGAAGTCCTGCAAATGAAAAACCTCTCGGAATAAGATTCCAGGCCACACTACCAACATTCCCACCAAATTTCATTCAGGCTAATCATTTTTTGGACCCCCTTGCGATGTTTTGTCGACTCTTGGAGGATACGGGTGAAAACTACACTCCAAAGTCTTGCAAATGAAAAACCTCCCGGAATAAGAATATAGACCACACAAGCAACATTTCTACCAAATTCCATTCAGGCTTTATTTTTTCGACCCACTTACGATGTTTTGTCGACTCCTGGAGGATAGGGGTGAAAACTACCATCTTGAGTCTTGCAAATGAAAAACCTCTCGGAATAAGATTCTAGACCACACCAGCAACAATCTTACGAAATTTCGTTCAGGCTAATCATTTTTTAGACCAACTCGCCATGATTTGTCGACTCTTGGAGGATAGGGGTGAAAACTTCCCCCAGAAGTCCGGCAAATGGAAAACCTCTCGGAATAAGTTTCTAGACCACACTAGCAACATTCTCACCAAATTTCATTCAGGCTAATCATTTTTTCGACCCCCTTGCGATGTTTTGTCGACCCTTGGAGGATAGGGGTGAAAACTCGCCGCAGAAGTCCTGCAAATTGAAAACCCCTCGGAATAAGATTCTAGACCACACAAGCAACAATCCTACCAAATTTCATCCGGGCGTATCATTTTTCAGACCCCCTTGCGATGTTTTGTCGACTCTTGGAGGATAGGGGTGAAAACTCCCCCCAGAAGTCCTGCAAATGAAAAACCTCTCGGAATAAGATTCTACACCACACTTCCAACATTCCTACCAAATTTCATTCAGGCTAATCATATTTTGGACCCACTCGCGATGTTTTGTCGACTCTTGGAGGATACGGGTGAAAATTACCCTCCAAAGTCTTGCAAATGAAAAACCTCTCGGAATAAGATTCTATACTACACTAGCAACATTCCTACCAAATTTCATTCAGGCTAATCGTTTCTTAAGTATATCCCTTCAATTCACTCGAAATCAGATTTCTCCGATACATAATAATTCATTATAACTTTTTGTAATCATTAAAATAAATAGAAATTTTGGTGGTTATAATTATCAACAGAGAATCAAAGCACTCATTTCAGGAAAAAATCCTGAACTTTTCGTCTTACAAATAATTTTAATCGCGTTTTTCATAAACACCCGACGCCACTGGTGAACTGGCCGATGGATCCGAGAATGGCCGATGGAAAGTGGCCGCTAACTTCACAGCCCTAGAAGGATTAATGATTTCTCAAATGTAAACTATGGTGGAAAGTTCTCTTATCTTGCACAAAATTTTTGCTGATTTAAAAAATGTTTCATAGGTCACTATTTACAAATTTACATGAATATTACACGAGAAAAAAAATTAATGCTTGGTTTTGCTTTTCGATTCACTGTTGAATTATAAGTAGGGCGTCGTTATCATAGCCACCGACAAATATTTACCGGTTGATTTTTCGTGAAGAAATCGATTGATGAAGGCTGACAAGTAGGTAAGGTGAGTTTGGGCAAGTCCACCTCCAAAATTGATTGGTGACACTTCGAACATGCGTAATTGTTGAGTTTGATGGGAAAACCAGTCAAAAAATTTTCTGCGTAGACATTGAAATGTTTAGCTTCAATAATCCGAATATCCAGGTAGTTCATCAAAATCTGAAATTTTTGTGATTTTTTCTTTTTTATAGGGTTTGAAAACGCACATGCTCCATCATTTGGGGCAAGTGCGTTATCACATGCGATAGAGGTGTGTGATCGTATATTGAAATATTCCGGGGTAAGAGCATCATATTGCAAATTTCTTCTCTCCCCTCGATTTCACAGAACTATAATGTCACCAACCGTTCAGAAGTAATTTTTCTCTGACGCACTGTTGCCAAGAGTTATACCAATGTATTGATTCCAGAGAAAAAATGTCAAGATGGGTTTTGTACATATTTGCAATATGACTTGGAGAAGAATATACGTGCATTATATCGCCGCATTCGAGCTTTCATGCGGGCCACTCACGAGGCATCTGGAGTACTTTGGAAGCCGAGGTGGACACCCGACTTTTCAGGCGTCCAACCCAGCGTTCAAGCGTTCAAAAATTCACAACCCACATGGCATCCACGTGGGCTTCAAAGTCCGCCTCGGAAGCACGCTTCGTGTCGATATTCTCGAAAAGCTTTGATCTTTTGCCGGTTTTGACCACTCACCAGGCATCTTGGGACTCCGAGACGACCTGGGCGTCCAAGAACGCCTCGAACGCCGAATTGTCCCGATCGACCATACACGGGGACTCTTTCCGAGCATTCATGCGAGCGATGCTGGCTGCCCGAAAGTCCCGTAAAAAGTCCTCTTGAGTGGCCTACTTTAGACTTGCTTCTTGCTTCTTACGGTTCTTGATTTGTCGTTCGAACTGTCATCAACTGGTGAAGCGAACGGCAGCATCATGTTGTCAGTGACGAATCGCGATGAAGTCAAAAAGTATGTTCGATTGCTGTAGATGTGTGAGACGGCGATTTGATATCGAGTTCATTCTTGGGAGGCATGTACTTACGACTGTTGAAGTCGAGGATGGAGGTCAACAAGTACCATTTCAGATTGCTCGTAGAACTGAACACTGTCTCCAAGAAGTTGGATTAAATGTTTGCTGAGGCTCCCTTTTCATTCCTATCCCAGTTGTTAAGGCGATTGTCTCTGACGCTGAAAGTCCGAGTTTAATAAAAAATTAAAAGTGCAGGTGGCGTAAGGACACAGTCACAAAGTCTTCACAGAACACAACTGATTCTTTAGAATTTCGTGGTGCTCTCTATTGAAATCCTAAGTTTTCGCTTCTTCAGAGGTTCAATGCGTGAATAATAAGTAAAACTCGTTACATACGCAGATGGTATACAGATATGGAAAATGTAGTTGGAAACACTGGGGTTTCAGTACAAAATTCGAGCAGTCTTCTAGTTCAGTTGAACAGTGGAAGAATCGAAACCCTCGTCGAAACCTCAGTGCGATTCGATATCGAATAAGCGGCTGGTCTAGTTTTATGGCAGTTTGTAGTGGGGATGCCAGAGGCCAGAGCGCAACGATCTAGGATTTCGGATCGAATTAGATTAGAGGGAGGAATCAGTAACACTCCCAACGCGCAAAGTGATGGATGTTATCATGTCCGTTGAAAATAAATACGACAATTCATATCGGAGGCATTAATTTGCCTCAAGTAATTTCCTTTGAAAATTAGTGCTCAGGTCTTTTTCACCATAACTGGTTTGAAAATAGCCGAACGTGAAGGTATCGGCCTATCTCCAAAGGCAACAATAAACGAATTTATTGCCTCCGCAATTGATTGACTACCGAAATACCATTTTATTATTTGAATTTTCTCTTGAACAGTAAACATTTTTGTTCACGCGGAATCTAATTTATTTTCAAACAGTATAGACGATCGCATCCAAGTTCGGATTGCGACTACGATCGAAACTGCTTTTATACTAGACCAGCCGCTTATAGTCCAAGATCCCAGAGCAATCAGACATAACTTATTTTCACACGGATGAAACCTGAAGTTTTCAGTAGCGTCTCGTGTGCCTTGAATACCTACGCGCTTTGTGGAACTTGCCGAGTGACACATGGGCAGGTAGCAGGTGCGAAAGTTAACTGAAAATAAGAATTATTTTACTTAAATTCACATGGTTGATTTTTATGTATGTCATGAAAAATATTATTTTAAAGTAATATCATAAGTGTCAGACACTTTTGATGGACCAGAGCTTTTGTCAGACGATTTTAAGCTACCCAAAAAATAAATGAACTTTACTTATTTTTACATGTCTGATTTTTTAATATGTTATTGAAGTAATTATTTAAAAGTTATATTCAATCAGTCAGACAAATTAGAGTGACTAAACATCCCTTAAGACAAAAATTATTCGGCCAGAAGTATGAGGGCGAGAGCACTATGCATGAGCTTCAGAGTGAGTGAGACGTCCATAATAACTCGGTTCCCCTTCTTAAACTCACCATCTGTTTCAATCTACTGTGTATGTGCTGTTTGCGTGTAATATGATATAACTTATTATACAGGGTGGCCATTTGAAAACGAAACAGACGAGATTACAGCCGAAATAAATTTTTTCGATAGAAATGCTCGGACAGGTCGATTTCTGTTTCGAGGGGGACAACTTAAGATGTAGGTTACAGACGCATAGCGCTTCAACCCTTGCTTCTACAACCCTCACCCCCAATTTTTGAATAGGGAAGATGGGGTGAGTGATACCTCATTTGAAAGGTATTTTTATACTGATTTCAGCACAGTACTTAATTGTTTTTTCATTTTATGCATTAGTTCTCGAAATATTCTTAACTAAGTATTTGAAAATGAAGTGGTGTTTTCATGGCACTTGTAGTTTTTTTGTGTGAAAAATCGACATTTTGAGCTTCAAAACGACCATGACTGTGGCTTCCTTCCTCCAATCCACTGACATAGAAATCTTTAATCAAGATGTCGATTTTTCACAAAAAAACACTACAAGTACCATGAAAACACCACTTTATTTTCAAATACTTAATTAAGAATATTTCGAGAACTAATGCATAAAATGAAAAAACAATTACTGTGCTGAAATCAGTATAAAAATACCTTTCAAATGAGGTATCACTCACCCCATCTTCCCTATTCAAAAATTGGGGGTGAGGGTTGTAGTAGCAAGGGTTGAAGCGCTATGCGTCCGTAACCTACATCTTAAGTTGTCCCCCTCGAAACAGAAATCGACCTGTCCGAGCATTTCTATCGAAAAAATTTATTTCGGCTGTAATCTCGTCTGTTTCGTTTTCAAATGGCCACCCTGTATAATAAGTTATATAATATTACACGCAAACAGCTCATACACAGTAGATTGAAAGAGATGGTGAGTTTAAGAAGGGGAACCGAGTTATTATGGACGTCTCACTCACTCTGAAGCTCATGCATGCATAGTGCTCTCGCCCTCATACTTCTGGCCGAATAATTTTTGTCTTACGGGATGTTTGGTCACTCTAATTTGTCTGACTGATTGAATATAACTTTTAAATAATTACTTCAATAACATATTAAAAAATCAGACATGTAAAATTAGGTAAAGTTCATTTATTTTTTGGGTAGCTTAAAAGCGTCTGACAAAAGCTCTGGTCCATCAAAAGTGTCTGACACTTATGATATTACTTTAAAATAATATTTTTTATGACATATATAAAAATCAGCCATGTGAATTTAAGTAAAATAATTCTTATTTTTAGTTAACTTTCTCACCTGCTACCTGCCCATGTGTCACTCGGCAAGTTCCACAAAGCGCGTAGGTATTCAAGGCACACGAGACGCTACTGAAAACTTCAGGTTTCATCCGTGTGAAAATAAGTTATGTCTGATTGCTCTGGGATCTTACTCTATTATGGCGCTTATTCGATATCGAATCGCACTGAGGTTTCGATTATTCCACTGTTCAACTGGACTAGAAGACTGCTCGAATTTTGTACTGAAACCCTAGTGTTTCCAACTACATTTTCCATATCTGTATATATGAACTGTTAAATGCATATATTTGCAACATAATTCAAAATCCCCAATAATCTCAAACGTGCAGAAAAGAACATAGGCGGGAGATTTTCCTTACTCTTACAAGCTACAAGTTCAAAGCTTGTAGTTTCTGAGGGAGATCTAGGAGATATGAGTTTAATATACAGGGTGTCCCAGAAGTACCGCACTTCCTTCAGGGGATCGAATGTGAAAAATATTCTAAGCCCAAATATCCATGTTTGAAATTTTTTGGTAACGTAGTTAATTAGTTATTAATTAATGAAAGTGACCAATCAGGAGCGTCCTACACAAGGATAAGTAGGCAGTGAGACGCCAGAGCTGCTGCCGGCCTTTCACGCACTAAACCGAAACTGGGGACACGCCTGCAGCTCTGGCGTCTCACTCTCGTCTCCCCACTGCCTACTTATTCTTGTGTAGGACGCTCCTGATTGGTCACTTTCATTAATTAATTTCTAATTTACTACGTTATCAAAAAATTTCAAACATGGATATTTGGGCTTAGAATATTTTTCACTTTCGATCCCCTGAAGGAAGTGCGGTACTTCTGAGACACCCTGTATAGACAACAGATCCGTAATTCTCAATTCATCGAATGGAATTCGGTTTCAATGGATAAATTCGCCATCTTGAAAGTTTTATATAGGCGATTTCTATTGAAACGGTATATTTCAAGGAGTTCTATCTTCTGTTGATAAATAAAAACAGGGTTACAATTTGAAAACTTGCCAATTATGTCACGACAAGGATGGCTCAGAGAAAATGCCAGAACAGGTCAATTTCGATTCTTAGGGAGACATATTTTGAGCAGAATTGTAAGCCGAAATCTCCTCAACCTTTGGTGTAGGCGTAGGGGCTATCACCCCTAAATTCTTAATAGGGAATGGGCGATGAGCTATACCTTAATTGAAAGATCACTTGACCCTCTACATGAATACTATGGTTTGCAAATTTTTATTGAGGTTCAGCTCACTCTCTATTCCCTATGAAGAATTTAGGGGTGATTGCCCCAGAAACTAGGTTTGAGGAGATTTCGGCTTACAATTTTGCTCAAAATATGTCCCCCTCCTTTTAAAAGTTGAGTTGTTCCGGCTTTTTCTTTGAAAACATCCTTGTCGAGACATAATTGGCCTGGCAAGTTTTTAATTTGTCACCCTGTATATGTCATGAGCGTTATTTTCAACGTTTGCCGAAGCGTTGATCACCGGCCGCGGCTCCGAACACCTTTACGGAACCTCTTATCTCATTCATGTTGGGAAATCTGCAGCAATAAAAAACCTACAAGGTCTTCGCCAAAAGAAATACATCACTATTTACCTAGTCACCCATTAACCGGAGAAAATAAGAAACGAGCGTTACTCATACCCAATACTGGCCATCGTTAACTCGCACAGAGACAATTACGGACCGAAATAGACGTCGATAAGAGCTTAGAACAAATCGATCCTAAGAGGAATACCCAATTAGGACCGCATTATCACTGATGCAATCGGCGATGACGATGAAATTATGGAATTCGTTGGCCATAATGGACTTTTAAATATGTCTGTACTATTCAAGAAACGGGTTCTTCAAGGTGAATCTCTTCTACTCTCGGCACAGGTTTTGGAGAATAACAAACGAGTGGCGAGGAAGAATTGTTTACGATATTGGTTCGACTCCACTTCGACCGTATTTTTAATTTTGGTTGTGGTAATGGTTTTTCCCGGACGAGTAGCATAGGAGGTGAAGATTCTGAAACGATTATGAGATGAGTCAATGCAAACCTCTCGAAATGTGCATAAAAACTATACCATTATGAAGAGCGCATCATCTTAAGTTGTTCTCTTATTTGGGGGCACGGCAGTGGCCCCGCCAAGTCGAGCGCGAAGCAAACACTGCCGTACTATCTTTACCCGAACCATTTCGCCGCATTTTCAGGCCCCTATTTGAGAACCTCCGGATAAGACCAGAACGCCGAAAATTTCGTCATCCAGTAAGCTATAATCACGTACTCGAAATCCAAAATTTCAAGTGTGTAGGTCATTTAGTTCTGAAGTTACGCGAAAGCAAAGTTTCGCATTTTCGATCCTCACTCACTCATGATCATCAAAATAGAACTAGTACTTCCCATAAACTCAGAGAGCTGAAAGTTGGTACATAGTTAGGGTTTAATGGCCACATAAAGGGAAAATTATAAAAACTAGGATAATCGAAAATCTGTTGGCATGTCACGTGAGCTCACGTGCTATCACGTCATCTTCGCAAAATGTGCAACCACAATAATGTATGGAAGTTTATGCGCTTGGAAACACATTGTTATCATACTCAATATGTGAATATCGACTTTAGAATATAAATTGAAAAAAAAAATAATAATCGGGTGATCAGTCTTATACACAGTGATATTTTTACTGTCTCAATTATTGTTCATGGAAACGATAGGTTTTCGAAAGCTAGGCCGGAACAATAAATGAGACAGTAAAAATTATCACTGTGTATAAGACTGATGACCCGATTATTATCCTTTTTTCAATTGTTATCATTTCACGCATTCACGAAGTTAGCATCTGCTGTCACTTGATAGCACGCCAGAACTACCCGCAAATTTACATTTTCTAACCGTAAGTGATATCACGTCGGATATTTTGTGAAGTGATTGATGAAGTGAAAATGGATGAAAATTTGATCGAACTTGTCGGGCTTCATGAAGTGATCTATGATCATTCTTCATCAGAGTACAGGGATCAGAATGTACGACAACAAGCTTGGGTGCTGGGTGCTCAATCAACAATTGTTGTACTATTTGAGGTAATCCTCCCACTTCAGAATCACCAGCAACTGTAAAAGCAGTTATGTTGTCTATATCTTCTTTCCATTCCGAAGAGCTCGATGAAGAAGAAACTGTGTTTCGCCCTGTATCACTGAATAAAAGAATGCTATGAAATTTTTGTGCAATATAGAACGTATATTGCTCTTCAGAAAAAAATCATCAGATGGGTCTGCGGTGGTTAGATTGGGAGGGAAAAAATTGAATCCGAAAAAATAAGGTAAGAGATGAGCTATATGGACAAGTTTGGTATCAACTATAAGTTTTCGAGGACGCTGAAATCAATAAAAAATAATCGGAGGCTCTATATACCATAGTTCAGAATCGAAAAAAAAAGATTTGTAATAAAAAAACTACTCCTAAAAAAAGTGTCAAATAAGAAAATCTAATGAAATAGATCAATATGCCCACGTTTCTACAAAAAGAAGTGAAATCCCACCAAAAACTAGCCAAGTCTCGATGGAGCTGCTAGTTTATCTTTAAAAAGTAATGAAATCTAGAAAAAGTCGAGCCAAGTTTAAGGCTCCTTACTGCGATTTCTTTATTATTATAGTTAATGTTGTTTGACTTGGCCATTGAAGGGTACACAAGGGTACAAAACCAGGTGCTCCAATGACACCATTGCACCAATCTGTCGCCAGAACCGCAACCCATTGACGATGGAAAATTGCCACTTGGAAAACGTTCATTCAATAACCAGTCAGTTGTAGGCTTGATAAAGCTGCGTATTCAATAATACGAGCCTGAAACAGACAGTATAAAAAATTATTTCCAGTACAGACGGACTCCTAATCATTGATAGAAAACCGTCTGTACGTCTATTTTATTTTAGATCGGTGGTCGATTTGACGATCCAAAAAGAAGAGAGCAGAAGTCAGCATTGTCAATGCTGAATGCATATGTGTTGCACAATCAACAACAGCCTAAAATGAGACACTAGCGTCCAATTACCAATACCAACATGGGCTATTATCTCGCTTAACAAATATTGGTAGTTACAACAGATATAGCATTACGTGTAAACAAAATTGACTTGTACCCATTAACGTAAAAGAATGTTCAACGGCCAAGTCACACAACATTAACTATAATAATAAAGAAATCGCAGTAGAGAGCCTTAAACTTGGCTCGAATTTTTCTAGATTTCATTACTTTTTAGAGATAAACTAGCAGCTCCATCGAGACTTGGCTAGTTTTTACAGAATGTTTTTGGTGGGATATGATTTACCAGTCCAAGATTAGAAAAAATACTGAAGCTAGTTACTTTTATTCTAGATTTATTGTATATTATTCCACGAGCATATTATGGTGGCTATTATTCACGAGGATGAGGTTTACCAGACGAGACGAAGTCGATTTTGGTATATCATTCATAATATGCGAGTAGGATATCCTGTGTTTAGTAATTCTTTTTGAAATAATTCTTATTTCTACGAAGAAATTGCCGTTTGAAATTGATAGACATGAATTGTTTTATTTTCAATTTCTATTATGAATTTGCTATAGGGAATAAGGGACATTTGTAAGATTTATTTTTGCATTGGTGTTTTCGTCTTTCGGCCATTCAGGGGCTATTTTCTATTCTGATTTCACATCCGAAATAGATCTTTTTATGATGTTGATGAATTGAGGAACATTAGAGTATTTCTTGTACAGGGACACCCAAATTGCTTGATTTTGGCTGTTTCTGGTACTTCGAGGCTAGATAGGTGACGAAAATGTTGAAAAGGAGTCCTGGGCTCGATTTTTGTGAGATCTCCATAACTGAAACCCGTTTCACGATAACTTCATTTTTTTTTGAAGATATAACGAAATTTTGATATTTTGGGTATTTCGAAAATGTGCCATCACTGCTTCATTTTCTAAAATATCTAAAAACGGCAAAAACTTTCTAAAGGCACTTTTTCATTAGCCATATGACACCAGATTCAGCTTTTTCTTATCTTTTATATAACGGGTGGTAAAAAACAAATTTCTTATTTCAAATACGAATGGTATTTCTTTTTATCCTACGTTATGCAAAAAAACAAACTGCTCTTCGAATATACTATATATGTACTATTTTCCGACCTTCACTTACATAAAATGTATGACAGACTCAACTTTTAGTGATTATTTTTGCGACCCAAATATCGACCAATAGAATTGCACCATTCGACGTCACATGGTACAACCTACATGGTATTATACTGATAATTTTTTGAAAATTTTCTCTGGTAGTTGCTATATATAAAAAACAAAACATGATCCAGTCAAATTAATCACACGTCAAACTGACAGGTTGAATTCAATTGTGAAAATTGGAGATTTTGCATGAAAATGAGTCGATTTGGAGTTTGTTCTCTGTCCACCATCGATAAAAAAGTCAAAGGAAATGTTCCCATTAATACGGAGAAGTCAAAAAAAAACAGTTTGGAACCAATTTACTACTTTTTGTACTGAGAGGGAATACACATTGAGTGCTGAAACGAGTGAAGCGCAATTGGCAAACATTATGAAAGATTACGCTTACAATATGAAGAAAATGGATGGAGAAGACTATAAGGAAGGTACAATAAAAACAATGTGGAATCAGACTGCAAAATTACTTCAAGAAAAGTATTTGAACGATTTCGACATCAAAATCAACCCATTTTCGGATGCTGCATTCAAGACCGCTCGAGGAGCTCGTGATGCCAAGCGTAAGGCTTTACAATCTATTCCGGAAAAACGGAGGGCAAGTGCAGCAGCGTTGCAGATTGGGATGCAATGACCACTGTTTGGGACGAGGAAACTCCTGATGGCCTCCAGAAAAAATTATTCATGATAATATCAGTGGAATTGGCTTGGAGAGGTGGTGAGGGCAGCATGGCGTCAATACATCACTTCAAGGCAGAACAGCGAAATGACGGGGAAACAACTGGGAGAATTGAATACAATCCAATTTTCAGCAAGACCACACAAGGTGGTGATAAAAAATTATCAGACAGCAAGTGGCTGGTGGAGAATCGGGAAATCCCTGACAAGTGCCCAGTGAGACTGTTCCAGAAATTGAGAGAGAAGAGAGATGCCAATATCAAGAGCGACAGACTATTCCTGACCCAAAATCCATTCTGGAATAAAGTTCCAGGCGCTAGGTGGTACAAGGATTCCCCAGTAGGCCAAAACACGATTTCAAAGTGGGTTAAGGAGTCAGCACAAAAAGCTGGGCTTGACCTTGGTAACAAAAAAATCACCAATCACTCCAGTCGTGCAACAGCCGTCTCCAATCTAGCGAAATCGGGCCTGGGAGAGCAGCAGATAATCAAAATAACTGGACATGCCAACAGTAACTCCATCAAGCCGTATCTCCAACTCGACCAGGAACACCACGAATTAATTGTCAAGAAACTGCGAAGGAGTGAGCCTACTGCAGAAAATGCCATCAACAGCATAAACCTCATGCCATCTACCTCTTCTGGGACCATTACCGATAACTCTGACTTGAAGAAAACATGCACCAATGTTTACAACAATTGTATTTTTAATTGCACTAGTCTTTATCTTAATTAAATGTTGTTTTATTCATTATGAAATTCTTATTTGTTAACTGTACATTTCGTCTCATGGTGCAATTCTATTGGCCGACATTTGGGACGGAAAAATAATCCCCCGAATACCACACGAGCTTCAAAATTATCTAGCATTTCCCTCAAGGTTCCCTGCAAACAAATAAAGTCGTCAAGTTTTTCAGGAAAAATCACTCGCGCTTCGCGCTCGTGATTTTTTAACCTGAAAAACTTGACTCCTTCATTTGTTTGCAACGAACCTATCGGGAAATACCCGATAATTTTGAAGCTCTTGTGGTATTATAAGTGATAATTCCAGTTTTTTGCTATTTCTGTCTCAAATATGGAAATAAAATATCGACATACCTATATATTTTCGAAGAGCTAATTTTTTCTGCATAACATAGGATCAAAAAAGGTACCATTCGTATTTAAAATACGAAAGTTGTTTTTTTTTCACCCTTTTTAAAGATGAAAAAAATCTGAATACGGTGTCGTATGAAGAAGTGCCTGTAGAAAGTTTTGGCCGTTTTTAGATATTTTGGAAAATGAAGAATTTATGGCACATTTTCGAAATAGCCAAAATATCAAAATTTCGTTACAACAAATGAAGATATCGTGAAACGTCTTTCAGTTATGGAGTTTTCACGAAAATCGAGCCCAGGGCTCCTTTCAACATTTTCACCTATCTAGACTAGAAGTACCAGAAACAGGCAAAATCAGGCAATTTGGGTCACCCCGTACAAGTGGTATAACGATCCGTGAATGAGTAGTATAGGTACTCCATTCACTATTATAAAGTGTCTCGGTTGACCATGATTCAGGTTCTCGTTTAGGTTTATCAAGTTATTTTACTTAATACTGACGCAGGTTGGCACACGTGAAAGTCGAATGATTCTGAGAGACTTTGCGGCAACTTTTACTCTTTTTCAACTTCGTTGATGGATTTGGTTCTTTTAAGGTTTAACTGTGACACAGGTTTCGTATTACTATTATATTTTCATACTGGAGTATTTCAAGTTGCGCAAAAGGGTATTCAAATGTCTTTTGTAGGCTTATTTCTTGAGCATTTTGAAAAATGGGGAATTCCATAGGTCCGTCTGTTCCGTTCGTTTAGAAGTTTTTCTGTCGGGTTATTCGAGTTCTTTTATTCTTTTTCCGAATGAACTATCACAAAGAACCGGGCTATTCTGTCATTTCTGTCCATCATTTTACACTAAAATTTCAACATTCGTTTCTTGATTTCCGTAAAAGAAAATAGCATAACTGAATCTTCCAACCATTTTTATATACGTGGAATAATTTAAGTATTAACAGAGACAAAAGTTTCTTCAACAGTCGCCAAGTCTTTGGAATTATTGAATTCACACATAATACACTGCGCAAAAAAATTAACGCACAATCTGAAGATCTCAATTTTAATGAAAGTTAACTCTACATTGACTTTATAACTTATTTTTTATGTTCTCTCGGGAAGGTTTTGAACGAAACAAGACACATTAAATGGAAGAAAAATTCAGGATTTCACCGAATCTTATGTGAAAGATGAGAAATGAACAATTTTCAAAATACTGAAATGTTGAATTGATAAGTGATTTAATACTTGGTATTTCCACCCCTTGCGTTAATTACAGCTCGGCAACGACGGTTCATGCTCAAAATGAGTGATCTTAAAATGTTCTGATCTAATCCTTCCCAGATTTCTCCGAGTTGGATTCCTAAGTCATTAAGAGTAGCTGGATGATTTTCTGAACTTCTCAGCCTTCTATTGAGGTTGTCCCAAACCTGCTCAATCGAATTGAGATCTGGACTTCTTGCTGGCCATTCCATTCGAGAGACTTCAACCTCTTCAAGGTACTCCTGAACAATGCGCGCACGATGGGATCTGGCATTATCGTCCATAAAAATGAAATTTTCACCATTGTATGGGGCAAATGGCACTACATGCTCTTCAAGAATGTTCCTTATATACGTATCAGAATTCATAGCTCCATCATCAACGACCACTAGGTCTGTGCGAGCAGTCAAAGATATTCCACCCCATACCATAATCGATCCTCCCCTGAAACCAGTAGTATTCAAGAAATTGCACTGAACATATCTTTCATGTGGACGTCTGTATACATGGGAACGTCGATCACAATGGTAGAGGCAGAATCTAGACTCATCTGTGAAGAGAACTCTTTCCCAATCGGCCTCTTCCCAATGGATATGCTCTCTCGCAAAATCCAAACGCGCCCTTCGATGGGCTGGGGTAAGAGCTGGGCCTCTTGCCGCTACACGAGGCCTTAAATCATATTCTCTGAGGCGATTTCTTATTGTCTGAGTGCTAATTTGCACCTCATGAGTTTGCTCAAGCTGATTTTGAAGGAGGCGAGCGGTTGCAAACCGTTGTCTCAACGAAGAAACTCTCAAGTAACGTTCTTGAATGGCAGTTGTTACCCGTGGTCTACCCTGTCTTGGTCTTCGGACATTCATACCTGTCTCCCTGAATCGCTGCAACATTCTGGATACACTTGTATGGGAAACTCCAAACCTTTCTGCAATTCTTGTGTATGTCCACCCTTCTTCTCGCAAAACTACCCCTTGGGCACATTACTCTTGGGTCAAATTGCGTGTTTCGCGTTGCATAGCGATCGAGTGTAGAAAATCAAACGAAAGAAAAACTATTGATCACTAGAATTGATCGAGAACAACTGATTTTAGAATGGAGCCAATAGATTCAAAATCTGATAATGTCATCTTTTTTTATTCCTGCTGGGAGAAAACATCTGTATTGAAGAAAAACGTTGAAAGTGGATAACATATGCATGCATAATTCTGATAAAAATAATTATCATTGAGAACACCTTCAGTTGTAGAATAAATTTGAGATTTCCATAATGTGCGTTAATTTTTTTTCGCAGTGTATTTTCTCAAATTCATTATTTTTCCAAAGTAAATAAACATTTTGATAAATAAGTAATTACTAAGATCTCTTTGTAGAAATGAGAACGTTGCGTATGTATCTGACAGAAACATGACTATAATCTAACATTTTCAAAATATACACGGCGAAATATGTCAGAATTTTATGGCCAACAGGAATACTTCATGAAAGTGAAGTGGAGTATTTATTGAATTCGAGAACCAACTGGGGCGTCTAAAGTAAATACTGAATCTTTATGAAAGGAGCTTCAGCGTTCTCCGCTATGTTTTGAAGTATGTTATCAACCTATTTGTGAGACTATCTCGACACACCACCACGTGATGCCTCATTCATAACGGTTTAAA
Source organism: Adalia decempunctata (assembly GCA_951802165.1). Taxonomy (NCBI): domain Eukaryota; kingdom Metazoa; phylum Arthropoda; class Insecta; order Coleoptera; family Coccinellidae; genus Adalia; species Adalia decempunctata. The sequence continues at coordinate 49,701,235 of OX637697.1, forward strand.
GTTCACGAGTTTTTAAAAGTTTCTATATCTGACTAAATTCGACGTTCTTTTATAGAGTTATACCAATGACAATGGATTTCTTTGAGAACATGAAGCTACTTCGTATCGTGCTGTAAATTGTTGGCAAATAATATTCAATAAACAATGATTCGAGTTAGACAGATGCTGGCCTCCACTATAACAGCGTAGTTCGTATTACGAATGAGATTCAAGGTTTATCAATGACCATGACATAACTTCTTCCTGCATGTTTACACACACATGTATATTAATAAATCGAAATGAACTTCAGAACGGAATAGAGATAATTATTTCAGCATGGCAGATCTTGAGTTATCAGTAGAAATACTCAGAAATTCTGGTTATATGTATATTCATATACAACTCTTGCATAATTATAATTGTTCGATGATTATTCTGTTGGTTAGACCTGATTAGGACCCACGAAAAATAATACAGGGTAAGTCAGCGAAGTGAGACCCCCTTTATTTTTCAACTGTTGATGTTGGAATAAAATATTTTATATAAAACATCTTGATTTATGGTGGTCTGATTGTTGAAAGGTATAGCGAGTCGTTAAAAAAAGGTATTCAATTACGCCAGGTAGAAATGCCTGCTTATCCCGAGGCTTATCCACAAGGAAGTATTGGTTATTCCTCTACCATAGACGGAAAAAAAACGGAATCACTCAAAATAAAAATTACTTATTTTAAAAATATCAAAACCTCAATTTCAATGTTGCAGTGACTCAACAGAATACCCGATAAAATGGCTGACTGTAATATTCTACTGAACGATCTCAATACAGAATATCCCGGTTGAGCCAGAAAAGTCTCTAAATGCAATTAATATTCTATGAAATATGTACTGTCAAATATAATTGTTAACTTTGGTTCAGCACAAGAACCCAAATCTTAAGATCTGTTCGGTCGAAGGACTGGTGGTATGGATAGTTAGTTTTTTCGTTTAGATGATTATGTAGTTTCCACGTTACAAATATCATCCGATGACAGGTGACCAGCGTGAAGAATAAAAAGAGTTTCTGTGTACACGTATCCCCACACAGGAGTCGCCATAAAAATGGACGTGTAAATGAATCACCGTGTACAGGGTGCCCAGATTTCGATGGTTTAGTACTACATCTCTCAAACTATAAACTATAAGAGATAGAGAAAAAGTAATATACATGTCATGTTCTCTTTTTTCGAGAAACATAAATTGCTGAAGACCCCAAGTTGCTACTGCGTCCGGTTTCCGAGCTACAGGCTACAGGGTGATTCTGGAATTTGGTCCATTTCTATAATTGACTATAACTTCCGTATTATAGGAACTACGCTCTCGAAATGAACATATCTTCAGGGCACTTTTTTATTGCTTTTCATCGGTGCTACTGGATTTTTTGTATCTGCTCGAATTTCGGAGCTATAACAATTTTTTTTTCAAATGGAAACCATAGTGGGAAATGATATTTTCGAATGGATCTCTCTTCAACGATTTCAAAAATATATATCATGATATATTTCCGAGTTCACTATACATCGAAAATTCCGAAAAAACACTTTTCGTTCAACAAAATCCAAGCAGGCTTTGATTCACTTCCTTCAGAACTGTGTCGGTCGTAGAATTTCAGGTCTTATTTATTTTCACCTGCTAAATTCAATTCAGTTTCATCATTGTTGTATCGTATGGCGTTTCTAAAATTCTCTTTCTCGAAAAAAGAGAACATGACATGTATATTACTTTTTCTCTATCTCTTATAGTTTAAGAGATGTAGAGTACTAAACAACTAAACCATCGAAATCTGGCCACCCTGTACATAAACCACAATAAAAGATCACAAGTCAATGGTTTATCAAATAAAGAGGATTTAATGTTCTGAGGGAATATACAGGGTATTTCCGAATAAGATGCTGATCCTTAAGGTCATTTAAGAAGAATAATTCGAATCAGTCTGTGTCTCTTTACTTTTGAGCTACAGGGTGTTTAATGCAAATATCGTTTTGGCAAACTTCACATAAATATTTAGGATGATTTCAATGTTATGCGGAAAAACCATTTATTTCCGAAAACTTGAACATCCGTTGTATTCCTTACTTAAATACAGGGTGTCCCAAGTTCGAGTGCCTATAAGACGTTTCTGGAGAACTGGACATATTTGAAATATGAAAATTGGGATTATGATATTGTTCGAAATTCTCCACAGCCCAAAAATATTTTCAGAGCCAGAGCACTTCCGGGTATATAGGGAGTGAAAATAAATTTGCTCAAAAATTTTTTTTTCAATGTTTTCGTTTCTGATTTGATTGAGTTTTCAATGCTGAATTTATTTCTGTTGAAACTATTGTATTCATTCGAATAGTTTTCAAAATATCGAAAAAAAACCTCAAAACTCAAATATTTATAGTCAGTATTATGTTCATTTTTCTTATTCTGAATATCCTGAGTGTAAACCGTTTTCACAACGTCAAAGTAGAAGAATGTGGAAAGGTCATCCATCTTTTGAATTTCATAAATATCATCACAGGGTGTTTCAAATTTCGTGTCAAAAACTGTGATCGAAAATCGGCCATAACTTCTGTTTTTCAAATTAGAACCCTATTTTTTTATTATTGCATTGGATTCTGCGGAGAAAAATAATGATAGCACTCTCAGATGCTCTTGCTCCTAAATTCAGTAATTCCCGAGTTATTTGAGCTTTTCTGGATTCATGTTGTACGTAGAATCAAATTCATCTGATCTTCTACCTGAGAATATTCTGTGACCATAGAAGATAAGTTATCCCATCAATAATTCACAAGTGGAAGGTCTAATTATTACTTGTTACTATGGTTTCATGAGAATATTCATCGAATCTGTTTAGATTCGATGAATTTGACTCTACGTACGACATGAATCCAGAAAAGCTCAAATAACTCGGGAATCACTGAATTTAGGTGAAAGAGCATCTGAGAGTGCTATCATTATTTTTCTCCGCAGAATCCAACGCAATAATAAAAAAATAGGGTTTCAATTTGAAAAACAGAAGTTATGGCCGATTTTCGATCACAGTTTTTGACACAAAATTTGAAACACCCTCTGATGATATTCATGAAATTCAAAAGATGCATGACCTTTTCACATTCTTCTACTTTGACGTTGTGACAACGGTTTACACTCAGGATGTTCAGAATAAGAAAAATGAACATAATTCTGACTATGAATATTTGACTTTTTTTCAGGTTTTTTTTCGATATTTTGAAAACTATTCGAATGAATACAATGATTTCAACAGAAATGTATTCAGCATTGAATACTCAATCATATCAGAAACGAAAACATTGAAAAAAAATTTTTGAGCAAATTTATTTTCACTCCCTATATAACCGGAAGTGGAGAATTTCGAACAATATCATAGTCCCAATTTTCAGATTTGAAATATGTCCAGTTCTCCAGAAACGTCTAATAGGAACTCGAACTTGGGACACTCTGTATATACATAAATCTTACAGCTCGAGATGTAAGAGACATGTGCTGGGGAGATTCCTTGAATATTTATAAGAAAAAACATAAACCTGGGGCCGCAAACTTTTCATTTTCTCGATTTTTTTTCTCATAGTAGGTACCTGCACAAAATATTCAACTGATATTTCATAGATATGAATACATGCATGGGTTTAACGCCTGTGAAATAATTAAAGAAAGAGTTGACGAAATTTCAAAAAATTGTGTGCATGCCGTTTACTCTTTCTCTCTGCATATATGAATTCGATGTTGCAGAACTAACAATGAATTTATTAACCACAGTTTACTAACTTGATTTTTCCCTTTCACAGGACTGCACAAATTTGCATTTGCACAGCAAATTCTGATGCACCAATGTGTTACATAAAAAAGGTACTCAAAAACAAATTGTTAGCTCATTGTAAATTTTTTTGATTGGAAAAATTCTTGTGATCTTGTTAACCCTTGTGCAAATTCAATATCTCCGCCACTGGCACGTCTTATAAAACGGTGTAAAGTGCAAAAAATTAGCTATATCTAGTGACAATGTGTGTGCAGAAACTCAATTCTGTAATTCAAACGGTTCCTGAGATATTAGCAAAAAACTGAAGAAAATAAAAAATTTTGACACCCTGTATTTCTAAACGGAGACCGGGGGGAAAAAATGGAAGAGAAAACAATTTTTTTTCATGAGAAATTCACAGTTGACCGTTGATACACTTATTCAGGAACATCCTGTATAGCGATAAAAAATTGTCATACGTAATACCACTAGAAATGGAATTTTGCCGGCAAAATTTCTCGATTGATATGAAAGTTTGTTGCTCGGAAAGCGAAATTTCCGAAAAGCAACAAACTTGAATACTACAAGAGAGAAATTTTACCTGCTTAAATTTCATCTCGAGTGGAATTCGGCTTGAGTATTCCACGAGAAAATAGGGTAATATGTTCACAATTGACGTGTATTGCGCTATTTGGCAAATTAGAATTCATCATAGATTAACTAAACCACTGAACGTTGTTTGTTCTCTCTATGATATTCATTTCCGAAGCTATCTATGAATTCGAGAAACGTCAAAAATTTTGTCGCTGAAAAACCAACATGTTGGTTTTGCCGACTTGAAAATTTTTTCGGGATGAAACGATCGTTGCTACGGAAACTTCCTCACTAAAAATGGAAAGAGTGGAATAATCAGCATAAATCAAGTTCATACTTCAAAACCCAAGTATACATAATAACCCAACTCTATCCAAAATTTCTATATCTATATTTTCACTAATAGGTTATCCTCGCCCACATTAATATAGCCTGGAAGTTGGCAAAGAGACGGAGAAATAATACAGACCTTGCATGTCCCAAAGAACGTACGGTATCGAAACGGAAGGAACTCGTACGAAAACTCGAATAAGTCGTGCCTGGACTTCCTAGATGTTCCGCAAAGATATCATTTCTCCGCACGCATACAAGAGCTTCTGGGGCCGCATGAAGAAGATAACGGGATATTCCAATTTGACTGCTTCATTTCAATTAACGATTGTGCAGTGGAACGGCGACAGACATGCTTTGGGACGTGTACCGAATGTTCTACGGCCCGGGATTCGGTATATTCATAGACCTTATCGTACGTGGACTACTTATCTGGTCGAATTGACATTTCTTTTTCTGATGGCAATTTTTTCGATATCTAGGTTGGTATATAACACCTTTGACCAACACTTTGTCCCGCTCGAGGGACAACAGCTCCACAGACCTTGAGTCTTATGCAATAGGAATGTTTGATAGGAATCATCCTCTGTTTATATTATTTTATTCTAATTTACCAAAATGATTTATGCAAACAACTGAGATAAATTGAATATACCACTTTCAAGATAAAGATGGTGAATGCAATAATGTCGGCCATGTAATAAAATTCGTCGAGTAGTTGGACTATTTATTTCCTTAATTGATTGAGAATTATTTGTGAATTCTTCATGAGAAATGATACATTCTTGTTTGGGGTTTTTGGCTTAGCATTTTCTATTCTGTTCTGAATAGTTGGATGTCACCAAATATTGTGGTCTCGGGCATAGGGTGTAAGTGTCTGGATTTTTTTCGAAGTCTTTTTCCTATTGTATTTGCAGTTCAATGTTAACTTTGATCAATATTCTGATAACTGTGGTAAGTTATGTGTGACATTTGAAATAACAGTTTTTGGTCACAGCTTAGTACTTTTTGGGGCTCAATTTAATTGTGGTGTAGAATTCTGAACAAAAAAATGCATTATTCCAACGTTCTAGATTTTCTAAGATTATCCGTGAAAATTTGTTCCGAAATTGTGTACAGGGTGTCTCATTATAAATTACTAGATGGGTATCTCCGTTATTTTTGATCACCCTGTATAGTTCAAATTAGTAATGTTGTAGTATTTGTCCGGAATTGTCCAAATCTGATGACAAAATTGACATATGTCAATCGCTTGTCAGATTTTTCACATATGTCTTGCTTATTTTAAATGGGACACCCTGAATAATTGGCAGTTTATCGATTCTCCTTAAAAATACAATAAATTTGATGTATCACAGGCAAACTTACGTTCAACTGTTTTCAGGATATTAACAATTGAAAATCGAGGTTTTACTTATACTTATTGTTATATCAACAAAAAAGTTTATGATGAATGATGATGAGACCTATGAATATTAATTCGGTGATTTTTAACAGGTTTCTAGGTCCAAAAATAATTCACAAAACCATCTGTTTGGAAAAAAGGCCAACTAGTTTCGATTTTATTCTAAAATCTTCATCAGGGCTATTTTCACTTTGTGTGGTTTCGTTGTCAACAGTTCTGATGTCAAAAATTAATAATTTGGAGAGGACAACAACTGCTCGCATGGAGGACATGTCCATCAATTATTTCTGTTTTCACCTCAGTATTCAGAATAAAAGAAAGTTCGACCATGAAAAATTGAAATAATTTTGGCCGAAATTTTCTGTTCACTGAAGACATGTATACGAAAGTTCGAATTTTGGAAAAATGTTTCCACGGAAAATCTAGTACGTTGGAATAATGCTTTCCAAATTGGCAACTTTGCAGGTTTTCTGCCATTTTTGTTTTTTTTCTTCAGAATTCTACACCACAATTAAATTGAGCCCTGAAAAATACGAAGATGTGATCAGAAACCGTTATTTCCAATGTCTCTCAAAGTTGACATTGAAGACCCTGTATCGTGCTTATTCGTCGATAACGGGGTATACATGGTGATTCACGGTGGATGGCACATTAGACGTTTCTGGAGAACCAGACTTCAGATCGGTCTGAAAATTTAATGGAATGCATTATCGGACCTGTTCTACCCAACTAAAATATTTTCGTCAATGAGGTGTTGCCACTTCTATTAGAAAGTAGTAGCAACTTTGCTTTTTCAAATAGTACACCCGGTATATTATATTATTTTTGGAATCTCCAACAACTTCTCGACAACTTTTATTGACATTTCCCTATATCTATCTGTTGCCGTTTTCGAAATATAAATCAAATTCAATTTTTTTCACCAGAAAACATGACCTCTAAAAATGCTGATAACTTCGGGTTGAGAAACACTATGGCACTGAAATTTGGTTTGGAGTTAGGTGATACATAAATGCTTCCACCACTTCAGCCTGATTTACGTTACTTCGATACAGGGTGATAAAAAAATACAGTCTTTTCGGTTGCTTGAAAAAGTGACTGAAAGTTGTTTATGTCAAATGGAATGCCCTGTATATTATTGAAAATTCGGAAAACTGATGAAATTCGCTTTCATTCTATGTTCATCATGCCTATACATAAATAGTCAAATTTCGGACTTAGGAGCATTCATTTGTCAAAATGTCCCTTCAGAATGGTATTTCCATTCAGTATTTGGTAGGCAGGCCATGATTACTACTTGATAATACCTTGTGACATTCTCCTAAGAATAAAGGCACCAAGAAACTTGAGCGTCAAACTTCTTATATGAATTATTATTAAAAAGTAGAACAATCATGTCGAATACTTCAAAGTATGTTCGAATCGCTGGCCGTTCACTTCCAAGTACTTCAAAATGCGGGTGTTGACTGCTTTCGTCGTGGCAGATCGTATTTCTTTGAAATCCAAATCTTCACATGCTTGGGCAATCCTTTCCAACAATTCATCTCTCGAATGCACGGGTGTTTTGTAAACTTTTTCGTTCAACATTCCCCACAGATAAAAATCTAACGGACTAAGATCGGGTACTCTTGCTGGCCAATTCCATGGTCCCAAGCGCCTTATCCACCGATCTTCAAAAAGTCTCTCCAGTTAATAATAATGAACAAATTCATGAGCACTTCGTTTGAATAGTTTTATTTCATCGTTTCGAGGGTATTTGCAACTTCTGGAATGAAGAAAATGTCGAAATTCAAGTGTCTTGGTGCCTTTATTATTAGGAGAATGTCACAAGGTACTGTGTAGTGTGTAATAGTAATCATGGCCTGCCTACCAAATACCGAATGGAAATACCATTCTGAAGGGACATTTTGACAAATAAATGCCGAAATTTGACTAGTAAGGCATAGGCATGATATACATAGAATGAAAGCGAATTTCATCAGTTTTCCGAATTTCCAATAATATACAGGGCGTTCCATTTGAAATAAATAACTTTCAGTCACTTCTTCAAGCAACCGATTTTTTTATCACCCTGTATTGAAGTAACGTGAATCAGGCTGGAGTGTTGGAAGCATTTATGTATCACCTAACTCCAAACCAAATTTCAATGCCATAGTGTTTCTCAACCCTAGGTTATCAGCATTTTTAGAAGTCATGTTTTCCGGTGAAAAAAATTGAAATTAATTCATATTTCGAAAACGGCAACAGATAGGTATAGGGAAATGTCAATAAAAGTTGTCAAGAAGTTGTTGGAGATTCCAAAAATAATATAATATACCGGGTGTTCCATTTGAAAAAGCAAAGTTGCTACTACTTGCTAATAAAAGTGGCAACACCGCATTGACAAAAATATTTTAGTTGGGTAGAACAGGTCCGATAATGCATTTCATTACATTTTCAAACCGATCTGAAGTCTGGTTCTCCAGAAACGTCTAATGTGAATCGCCTAACCGTGAATCACCCTGTATGTCGGAAAGGGTAGTAATCGATTCATACGTGGATGAAATTTCGATTATCTAGACGATCAAGAAGTATTATTAAAAAATTCGCGAAAAAGGCCGTAAAAGGGCAATTTGAAACGCGATGAAACTTTTTTCGCAGATATCCTGGCCCTGATGTGAATATGCGGATCGAAAGAGCAAAAGTCAATGCAAAATAGCTTGGTATTCATATTTTCCATAATTAATTTCCCATTTCTTCAGGAAAATTGATCAAACTTTGACATTTCGCCTATAAAATCACCCGATTTGCAGAGATCTCCCGATAAGGATAACTACTTAATAGGTAGCTAGGAGCTCTTCTAGTCTTCTCAACTATTTGAAAAAAAAATGCCGGTATGGCACTACCCTATCGTCGAAGACTCGTTTATTTAATGGGGCCGGCATGAAACATACTGCACAGACCGAAATAAAGCCAGCCAGCCCTTAACTCACATTACTTATCCGCAATTTAACAGGATTCAATCCATTTCATACAAACTAAACAATCGATTACTGGCCAGAAACAAAGGTTGGTTTCAACATTCGATAATGGGAAAACTCGCCTGCTCTCTACGGCCGAAACGAGCTTTGTTGTGCTGCCCGAGACTCGTTAGTCGTTACACGGAGTTTGAGAACCGTTCGCTGTCCAAGATCTGGGTCACGCCGGCCAAGTCTGTGAATCTTTATTGCGTAATCGGCACGGTCGCGATTTCCACAGACCAGAATGCGTCTCCGGATGGGGAAAAGTTGATGACGGAGAGAGGATTCGCCGCTTTGGCTTGTGCTCTATGAACGGCAGAATTTTTCAGCTTACTATGTTGCAATGCAGGAAGTGAGAATATTCGAAATTATAGCAGCCTTCGGTGATTCGACGACTTACCCGAAATTTATTTTGTATATTTTACCCAATGTAAATAATCAGAACTTATTTGATTCGAACAGGCAATATTAATGAGCCAATTTTGCACAGAAGCTCATTACTGGAAGAGTCAAAACTTACAATCTACAAAATTTCAATGATTTTAAAGGGCCCCAATTTTTTTTCTTGCCAACATTAAATAGGTCTCCATATTTAGGGTTTTTTGATAACAAGAATCTGATCTATTTATTCAGGAAGAAAATTCATTTATTCACGCCTTTTTCACAACGAATAAGATAATACACAGGGTGTTTCTGATTAAGTGTATCAACGGTCAACTGTAGATTATCGATTCTCCTTGAAAATACAATTAATTTGATGTATCACAGGCAAACCTACGTTCAACTGTTTTTGAGATATTAGCAATTGAAAATCGAGGTTTTACTTATATTAGTTAAGTATATTGTTATATCAACAAAAGAGTTTATTTGTTATATTTAGCTAAAAATGTCATTATAATTACCCTATTGTGTAATATGGGTAATTATTATGACATTGTTAGTTAAACATAACAAATAAACCCTTTTGTTGATACAGGGTGCGGCACGAAGGTCGGACGTTTTTCAGATGGGCATAACTTTCCCCCACTGAGGACGAGAGAAGTGGGGAAGGTGCCGTTAGACTCGTGTGTTCCTAGCATTTATTTACCAGTTGTCGTCATGGAGCCTTGTATCATTGCCTCGCATCATTGGCCCTTACTTCTTCGAAGACGTTAATGGTCGTGCTGTTACCGTGAACTCAGAGCGGTACGTCGAAATGATCAACAACTTCTTTATCCCCGAATTACGACGGCAACGTGTTCCAATCCGACGTGTGTGGTTCCAACAGGATGGGGCGACCGCCCACACAGCCAGAGCATCAATGGACGTTATTCGCCCTCTCTTCCCTGGTCGCCTTATTTCCAGGTTTGGCGATGTTCATTGGCCTCCCCAGTCCCCAGATTTATCCATATGCGATTTTTTCTTATGGGGACACCTCAAGGCTAGAGTATACGAGACCAAGCCCCGAACTCTGGACGAATTGAAAAGGGCTATTCGCGTGGAAGTTGCCCAAGTTGAGAGAGCGATGTTGGAGAGAGTCTACGCGAACTTCCAAGAGCGCCTCCAGCACTGCATCACCGATTTCGGCCACCACATGCCTGATGTGATTTTCCACACTTGACTGTCTCAAATGCTATTTCCTTGAGAATCTGATTCCGTCAATAAATGTGTTTTTGAGTAAAAATTAACGCTTTTATTATTTTTTTAAAACCATCCATCCTCCGTGCCGCACCCTGTATAACAATATAACTAATATAAGTAAAACCTCGATTTTCAATTGTTGATATCTTGAAAACAGTCGAACGTAAGTTTGCCTGTGATACATCAAATTAATTGTATTTTTGGGGAGAATCGATAAACTGCAAATTATACAGGGTGTCCCATTTAAAATATGCAAGACATATATTTGAAAAATCTGACAAGCGATTGAAAAATGTCCATTTTGTCATCAGATTTGGACGATTCAGTACAAATACTACAACTTTCACTAATTTGAACTATACAGGGTGATCAAAAATAACGGAGATAGCCATCTAGTAATTTATAATGAGACACCTTGTGCAGGGTGTCAGAAAGTTATATTTTTTTTCAGTTTTTTGCCAATATGTATCTCAGGAACCGAATTACAGAATTGAGTTTCGCTAAACACATTGTCACTGATAATAGCTTCTGACTTGCACTTTACTCGGATTTATTAGACGTGTCAGTGGCGGAGATATTGAATTTGCACAAAGATTTTACCCCCCAACATTTACACCACTGGAAAAATTTGCAATTGCACAGCAAATTCTGATGTGCCAATGTGTTTTGCATGATAAAGGTGCACTAAGTTCATTACTCTAATGTGAACCGTATTCGAGAAAACTGGCATTTTATGATCGAAACCAATTTGCTACGGTATTGTAAATTTCTTGAAATTGAACAAATTCTTGCAATCTTGTTTACTATGGTCGCTTAAAATAATGAAAATAACTTTGCAATTCAAACTTACAAACCTAGTTTTCAAATTTTGTTGAAATTAGTTAACTTGTTCATTATCGATGCTCCTTTTTCCAATTACAAGAAAGTTACAATGCGTAAGCAAATTTTTTTTTATCATAAAATTCCAGTTTTCTCGGTTCACTTTAGAGTAATGAACCAAGAGAACTTTTTTATGTAAATCACATTGCCGCATCAGAATTTGCTGTGCAAATGCAAATTTGTCAGTGGTTTAAAAGTTGGGGGGTAGAACCTTTGTGCAAATTCAATATCTCCGCCGCTGGCACTTCTAATGATATGCTGTCAATTTGATTTTAACTTATGGTGAATCAAAACAAAATGGCTGTGCAGCCTATAAGTTGTACAAGACAAGAGTTCTGCTATTGTTAGCGGATGTTCATAAACCTGGAACAGAGAGATGCAGGGCAGAGTACTGATGCCCAAAATTTTTTATGAATTTTTTCAATACAACATTTCATATAAGAAATTTTCGATAAAATGACCTATTTTGATGAGTTCTATCACCAGTCAAAAGAAAAGCCTCACCTTAAAATATAAAAGATTCCTGTGCATATTCTTATTAAGGTAAGATATCGGAGCATTTAGAAAAGTGTTTTTCGCAACAACTCATAACTCCTCCCTTTATTTTTTTTATGATTGTAATAGATGATGCATTCCACATAAAATTATTAGTCATTAGTATTGAAGTTTTTGAGTTCTGAGAACATGGAATTTCCGAACATTCTTCGAGTCAAAAGTACTTTTTTGAAACACAAAATTCAAAAATCTGTTCAATCAGATTTGCAAAGAAGTAATTCATAAAAACTGATGATGAAAATGCTGTGATGAATTCTATTCGAAGTCAGTAATGATACCTCAAGTCCACTTTCAAAGTTTAACTTTTTTGCAAAGCATTTCAAATTGCATCATCGAAACCACTTTCGTGAGCTCATAATCCTGATGTAATTTGCTAAGATCATGTGAAAGCTATTAATATTTCATACGAGTATATTACAGGTCGTGAAAATAGTAGGATCAAATTATAACACAGTATGAGCATATTTTATATGACAACAGAAGCTATTCTCATTCAGTATTGGCCCATGGAAGCGGTGAAATATCAAAGGAACACGTTTGGAACAGTTTTTATGACTTCTCCAAATAATATTCGAAGGCGATCATATCTAATGTTTATTGAATTTCTTTGATACCTTACGTCCTGAGTATATTATCAACAGTGGCATTAATTTTTCACCAACACAAAACATTTCTAGTGTTTCATAATGTCGTTAACATCGCCGTAGGCACACTCAGTTCTCTTCTTATCTCCCTGTTATCTGTTCGTATCGTCGCTCTATTTTTTTTACTGTAAAACTTGGACTGACGATAAGAACAGATCTACTCCTAACATGTTAAAGCTGAATTACTCACACATTCTAGACATTTCAGTGAGATATGTCCAGCATTGATCAACCAGGCATATCAACTAAGGCCAGTTACACAGCGGTTTCCTCCGAGTCGGCGGCCGAGAAAATCGCCGAGTCGGCGGAATTGGCCTGTGCTTTTGCGCTATGAAACCACACACCGCCGTCCAAGCCGACTCGTCCCACAGAAGCAAAATCAGCCGTCGACTCGGCGAAAACCGCTGTGTCTGTAACTGGCCTTACAGAACAAAATTTGACCAATCTGCAAACAACCATTTGTAAATGGTTTGCTTATTTGATTATTCCGAGCAATTCAGGTTCAAAACTCAAAACTCTGTTTATCGATTGTGAATCTTTTCGTTCGAAAACAGGTTTCTTGTATTCCTATTTCTGCATCTCGAAAAGTTATTTTCTTATATAAAGATGTTCCAAGAAAAAAGATATTTAACAAACGGGCAATTTTCCAAATGAATTGTCCCTATATATTTTTATGTATTTCCGATAACCCTCGCAGAATATTGGAAATATTTTCCTAACAGTACCAATCTTATTGAGAGAAAACTGGGAAAACTTGAGGCCCCAGCACTCCGCTAAAAAACGGTTGCAAAAACAAGACGTAACACGAATGTGATGCAAATTCTTCATCATAACGAAAACATATACAGGATGTTCGTTATTGATTGCCAAACATAATGAACATGAAATTGATATTTCTCGATTTTTTCTTATGTAAAGCACTAATAATTTTTCAATATAATTCAGAGGATTGAATGCTTCACATTTTTTTCCGAAGCAACCTTGGCGTTATTTCTACTTGTGTCAACAAATAGAAATATGTCACCGCAACAACCAATTTGTTTCGAATATGAACAGATAACTGAAGGAATTCAGAAAAAGATCGAAACCATGAACTTTTCTGTAGAAATTATTCAGTTTATATTAGCTACAGAATCTTATTATGGGCATCTCCAATATACAGGCTGTCCCTAGTTATTTGATAAATGGGTAGCATTTGGCTCGGATATCTCCCGATATTCTGTGATGTAACATCCTGGAGTTCTTATGGATTATCGAAATTCTCAAAAAAAAAGATAGTTCCGGAAATACTTCGAAAGCACCAAATGATGTCCACTGTGTGTTATTACAATCGAAAAAAATAATTAGGTTGTTACAGATTTCCAGAATATTCTCAAAATCAGGACATAGCTGTGAGGATATCGTTAATACAGAGTGATATGTTTTTCCCAATATATGCATCACATGATCAAAAATTGATTTCAGATAAATCATTGTTTTCGGGCATTTTCATGCCTACAGGAGTGTAAATAACCACAAAGTTGCTTATGGAAAAGTGTGAAACATTCAATTCTCTGCATCATAGTAGAAAAATGGGGTGTTTCATATGGAAAAATCGAGAAATACCAATTTCAAATTAATCATACATATTTGGCAATCAATTAATTTATTTGTTATGATGACAAGAAGAATCTTTCAGTATTCAAGAATTCGTATCACATTCGTGTTTCGTCTTATTTTCGAAATTGTTTTAGTTCTTTCAGTGAAGTGAGGTGCAATCAAATTTTTTCAATGATAAAGATCTATAGTGTTAAAAAAAATTTCTCAGATTTTGCGTTTTGATAGAGACGTTGAAGATCATTGAATAAACATGAAAATATACAGAGCCATCCATTTGAAAAAAGCACCTGTTGGTAGAATATTATTTTTTGGGAACACCCAGTATATTGGAAAATATTTTCATGAGATGCGGAAATAGAAATATGAGAAACGTATTTTCGAAGGAAATCTCTAAGATGTCTGGCTCGGCAGCCATGGAAGAAGAGCGCACTATTACAGGACCCTTTGAAAAATCGAAATTTTCACATCGTACATTCCTAATATAAGTAACACCCTGTAAAATTCAATTTGTTAATAATCATACTTCGGAATGCTACTGGAATTTTGTAATTGACTGTCAGACAATTAACTCTTCATATAATCAATCAATGAAAATCATGAAATGGTCCCGATATCAATGAGTCGGATTCTCCCCAGTGTTGTTTCGCAATCCGCAGCCACCCTGCCCTTAATAAACCGGGAAATTCTGCTAGCGAATTGAATAATGAAAACGGTATAATGTTCCGCGGCGCCCACCGGGAAAGACGCCGTTTGGCAAAGAACCGCCGCAGCGCCGAAACCAGGAACCGCTCAACGCAAAAATGACCCAGTTACTGCTGCCGAGTGACCCGCTTTCCACGCGCCTCTTCCTCAAACGGCAATGCAGTCGCCCATCCTGGGTGTAGACGCGATATTACCCCGATATTACCGCAACTTTCCTTCCATTACGTCCGTACCCCATCTTCTAATGACGTAAATAACAATTTGGTCGGAGTTAGAAAGCGTTCGCTCAGCCGACGTAAGGTAGCACTATCGTAATTTTCTGGACCTGGCGAAGTTGCACAAAGCCCTCATTAGTAGATTAGTAGCGTCTTTGGAGGATTCCGTGGTTATGATACATTATTTCATATCTATAATAACTTCTGTATTTGCGAGACTCTTACTCACATGTGGCAACGTATCACCTTGACCAAATTTGATCGTCTTGGCGATGAAATTTCTCAATACAAAATTGGAAGAGCATAGAATTTCCTACAGAAACTGTTGATCAACATTTCTGCTAAGAGAAGTATAGTTAGATTCATCCGCACATACACTTAAAGACGAAAAAAGCCGATGGAAAATATCATACCTCACCTGAATGAGGTCGGTGTGAAGTTGGCCATCATTCAGTGAAGCTGAGTCCACCCTATCCAATATTTTCGAGTTACATTTTTATTTTACCAAACCTGGGTTTTTAGGAAATTTGTTTGAGATAGAAAGAAGGATTCTGATTTGATCAATATTAATGGTTCTTATGTGTACTTGGGAAAAAGTATCATTCAATGAAGCTGAGTCCACCCTATCCAATATTTTCGAGTTACATTTTTATTTTACCAAACCTGGGTTTTTAGGAAATTTGTTTGAGATAGAAAGAAGGATTCTGATTTGATCAATATTAATGGTTCTTATGTGTACTTGGGAAAAAGTATCATTCAATGAAGCTGAGTCCACCCTATCCAATATTTTCGAGTTACATTTTTATTTTACCAAACCTGGGTTTTTAGGAAATTTGTTTGAGATAGAAAGAAGGATTCTGATTTGATCAATATTAATGGTTCTTATGTGTACTTGGGAAAAAGTATCATTCAATGAAGCTGAGTCCACCCTATCCAATATTTTCGAGTCAAATTTTAATTTGACCAAACCTGAGTTTTTAGGAAATTGGCTTGAGAAAGAAGGATTCTGATTTCACCAATATTAATGATTCTTATGTGTACTTGGAAAAGGTATCATTCAATGATGCTGAGTCCACCCTATCCAATATTTTCGAGTCAAATTTCAATTTGACCAAACCTGAGTTTTTAGGAAATTGGCTTGAGATAGAAGGATTCTGATTTCACCAATATTAATGATTCTTATGTGTACTTGAGAAAAAGTATCATACAATGAAGCTGAGTCCACCCTATCCAATATTTTTGAGTTAAATTTTAATTTTACCAAATCTGAGTTTTTAGGAAATTGGCTTGAGATAGAAGGATTCTGATTTCACCAATATTAATGATTCTTATGTGTACTTGAGAAAAAGTATCATACAATGAAGCTGAGTCCACCCTATCCAATATTTTTGAGTTAAATTTTAATTTTACCTAATCTGAGTTTTTAGGAAATTGGCTTTAGATAGAAGGATTCTGATTTCACCAATATTAATGATTCTTATGTATACTTGAAAAAAGTATCATTCAATAAACCTGAGTCCACCCTATCCAATATATTTGAGTTAAATTTTAATTTTACTAAATCTGAGTTTTTAGGAAATTGGCTTGAAATAGAAGGATTCTGATTCCACCAATATTAATTATTCTTATGTGTACTTGAGAAAAAGTATCATTAAATGAAGCTGAGTCCACCCTATCCAATATTTTCGAGTCAAATTTTAATTTGACCAAACCTGAGTTTTTAGGAAATTGGCTTGAGATAGAAGGATTCTGATTTCACCAATATTAATGATTCTTATGTGTACTTGGAAAAAGTATCATTCAATGAAGCTGAGTCCACCCTATCCAATATTTTCGAGTCAAATTTTAATTTGACCAAACCTGAGTTTTTAGGAAATTGGCTCGAGATAGAAGGATTCTGATTTCACCAATATTAATGATTTTGATGGTTACTTGGAAAAGATATCATTCGACGAAGAGTTGGAAAAATTGAAATTCACTTCGAAGGAATTGGACAGGGTGGACTAAGCATTAAATTAATTTTTACGCGAAGGTATTTTTTCGGATTTTCCAGCGGTCATAACTCGAAGGATAAATATTTTAAATATTTGCTGACTGGATTTTCGGGATCTACGCCCTCGAATTAGTGAGAAATGATATTTTGGTCCCGATCGAAGCCGAAACTTTTTAATATGGAAAAATCTACGAAAATTTAAATTTTTCCTATCGCCATTGAATGTTGGTTTTTACTTATTCGTATCTCACGGTATAAAAAATCCAAATCCGTAGGTTGTAGATCGTAATATGTAGTTTGCGTTAAAGTAGTTGTCGAGTATGAAGTTAGCTAGCTTTCGGATGAATAAATTTCAGTCCGGATCGAACCTGTCTTATTTAATTTATTTCATACCGGAACTTCCTACAGACACGAAAATTTCGTTAACAGTCCCAGATCGAACTTAAGAGTCTTCAGCCTTCAAAATAGGAAACGTATACCGCCAAATGGCGGTACAGTGCATTAATTTTAATTTATTGGATTATTCAGCTTAATAGAACAAATGTTGGGGCGCAGGGAATATTAACAAGAAATCCTACCCTGAACTAGATCTCACACTGACTGTCTAATACACTAATTATTTTCCTTCACCAGTCATCTGGGAGTAGATACCTGCGGGGCGTGTCATTTAAAAGAAATTCAATTCCATGTAAGAATCCACAATTGTAAGGAACAATTAATTTTCACTAATCGACGGCTAATAAAATCCTTAATGAAATATCTTTGGTAAAAATGGATATTTATCATTTCGAATAGAAATATTCAAGGAAATAAATTTCGCGAAAACAACGCATTGTCGTAATTTTATTTACAAAAAACGGTGAATTTTGAAAGGAAAAGGAGATAGACATTTGATTAACTAAATGATAGACTTCAATACTGAAATGAAAAAACACAAAAATATTTGTTCGTTTTGACGGTGGAAATGTAGAAAAATTACCAAAAATGATGGGGAATATCCTTTTCATGCATTTAATACTTATTAAATATTTTTTTAATTATTTTGATCTTTATACACTCATACATCCCTTCATCAATCAGAAAAAAATAAATCGTTTCTGACTTCCTTTTTTTCAGGGACGTAGACCCTTAACGTTTACCTATGCGGTACAGCTATTATAAATTGGGAAACAAATGGTATACAAGCTAAGCTCACTTTCTTTGCACACATGGGATCAGTGGGGACTCTTGATATTTTTCTTATAATGGTGTACCATGAATTTGAATCAAAATTTAGCTCTATGTGAATCAATGTAAACTTACCGCTATTTTTCGGTCAGTTTTGACCGGACTATAATTTTCAATAACCATAATATCTGATACACTGTAGGTCAAAAACTGTCTTTTAGGACAAATTTTTTCAACCAATTCGACTAGACCCATTTTCCATAATATCCAAGCGAACTACTTTCCTTTAGAAATAGGAATTCACTAAATTATTCCAAATGCACGCCAATTCGATTTCCTTTCAAATATGTTTGATTCCGATTTTGGCTAGAACTAATGTTGAAGTGAGATGAAAAATGAAATTTAGAAATTCTGCAAATTCATTTAGTATTAGTGTTAATCGGTCATTTCTTCTCCCATGGTAGTCAATATTGTTACAGCAAGATGGAGCAATTATCCACGGCACCAGGGGCGATTGTCCCATTTCTCCAAATTCAAAGAGATTTGCACAGACAATGCATTGGACTGGGTGTGATGTGATTGGGACTTTTTAATGAAACGTAAAATTGTAAATGTTTGCTACATTATTATGGCCACTTCTATATGTATCGGGTTTTTTTTAGAGTGATAGAAATTGAAATAAATTACATTTGAATTAAGATTGTTGAAATTTTTTTTTTCAAAGATAATTTACGGTTGTCCACCACGACTAGCTCTGAGGAACTGCATCCGACCGGACCAGTTTTGGACCACTTTCTCGATTAATTCAGCCCTTATTTCAGCAATAACACGAGTTATGTTCGCTTCCGAAGCGTCTATTGTTTCTGGTATATCAGCATAAACATAAACTAACGTATGGTCCGAAAGTTTTGGGAAAAATTTCAAATGCATTTAACTCTGACTTAAATAAT